>CM066047.1:137374883-138768633 GCA_033557465.1 Ichthyophis bannanicus | reverse complement strand
GTGGGTTCTCCTTTTCAGCAACCCCCACCCCAGGCCACTCTAACAATGCTTCACAGGTGGGTTGGGAGCCCATTTTCATGGCCTCTTTACCCAGGGTACCTGGACTCCACAAGAGGCCTACCTTCATATCAACCTCCTGGAGCGCAGAGCAATCTTCCTTGCTCTTCGAGTATTTCACACCCAGCTCAGCTACAAGACAGTCCTAGTTCAAACGGACAATCAGGTAGCTATGTTCTATGTGAACAAGCAGGGTGGATCAGGCTCTGTCGCTGTGCAACAAAGCTTTGAGACTATGGGCCCTCGCCAGAGAGCATCAGATTCATCTCCTTGTGGAGTATCTTCCAGGCATTCAAAACTCTTGGGCAGACAGACTCTGTCAAGTTCTGTTTCCACACGAATGGTCTCTCCATGCAGACCAGGTGGGCCAAATTTTTCAAATTTGGGGAACCCCGGACATAGACCTCTTTGCAAGTCTGCTGAATGCCAACTTCCCTGGTCTGTTCCAGAATTCCGGCTCGAGGTTGTCAGGCCAGGGATGCTTTCCTCCTTCATTGGGGTCAGGACTTCCTGTATGCTTTTCCACCCATTCCCCTAATTCCCAAAACCCTGTTCAAGCTTCAGAGAGACAGAGGTCATATGATCCTCATAGCTCCACATTGGCCACGGCAACCGTGGTACCCTCTGCTCCTACATCTCTTTCAAGCTCCGCCTCTGGAGTTAGGAACTGCTCCAGATCTTCTTTCTCAAGAGGACGGGATGCTGTGGCATCCCAGTCCCCAGTCTCTATATCTCAGGGCCTGGTTGCTGAAAGCCTAGAACTTCACGGTCTTAACCCTTCCTGGCAGGTAATGGATATCCTTCATGCTTCCAGGAAACCTTCCACAAGACGCTCTTATGCATTTAAGTGGAAAAGGTTTACCATATGGTGCTCGCAGAAGGGTCTTCACCCTCTTGTGATACCTCTGGAATCATTACTGGAGTACTTCCTTCATTTATGAAATGCAGGGCTTAAGACCAATTCAGTAAATGGACAACCTATTTCCTCTCATAGCGAGATTTATGAGAGGCCTTCTTTTAAGGAAGCCTCCCATTAAGCCACTACCGGTGGCATGGGACTTGAATCTGGTACTTGGGCAGCTCATGAAACCGCTCTTTGAACCATTAGCCACTACCTCTTTGAAATTCCTTTCCTGGAAGGTTATCTTTCTCATTGCAATCACATCAGCACGTCGCATCAGTGAATTGCAAGTGTTGGTGGCTGATCCTCCTTATACAAGGTTCCATCATGATAAGATAGTCCTTAGGACTCATCCACACTTTATGCCAAAGGGTTTTGCCCTTTCATTTAAACCAAGCAGTTTACCTTCCTATATTCTTTCCAAGGCCTCACGCCTCAAATGTAGAAAGGAACCTTCAAACTTTGGACTGTAAAAGAGATTTGGCCTTTTACTTGCAAAGGACACAGTAACATAGAAAATCCTCGCAACTCTTTGTTGCTTTCGATCCTTCTCATTTGGGAATTCCAGTCTCCAAAAGGACACTGTCCAGCTGGATTGCACAGTGTATATCTTTTGCCTATGAGAGTAAGAACCTTTCTCTTGAAGGCCATGTCACAGCTCACAATGTGAGAGCCATGGCAGCCGCAATGGCTCATCTTCACTCTGTGTCTATCGACAACATCTGTCGAGCAGCTACTTGGGCTTCGGTACATACCTTCACAGCCCATTACTGCTTAGACAAGGACTCCCGCCGGGATGCCTTATTTGGTCAGGCTGTTCTTCAACACCTGTTCCAGACTTAATCAACTCCTACCCACCATCCCTGCCAGAGATCCATGGGGGGAAGTGGAGCCCGTTCACAAGGGCACACAACTTTCTGGGGCCATCTCCCTGGCATCTGCAGCTAGGGAGTCCCCATATGTGAAGACTACATTCCTGCTTGTTCCTGGAGATAGCATAGTTACTCACCTGTAACAGGTGATCTCCGGGAACAGCAGGAATTTAGTCTTCACAACCCACCCACCTCCCCTAGGAGTTGTATCTTTCTATCTCTTTCTCTCATTCTCTCTCTCTTTTGTCTCAGCTTTAAACTCAACTGGAGAGGGACAGTTGGGAAAGGCAGGAAGGCAGCACGCAGGTGCTGTGGGATGCTCCCAAAAGCTTTCCTATTGGATGCTGGGGTGCGGTCCTGCGCAGGCTCCATCGGTACCGACGATTACCCATATGTGAAGACTAAATTCCTGCTGTTCCCGGAGATCACCTGTTACAGGTGAGTAACTATGCTTTCCATTTAGGACCCATTTTACTTAGCATGCTCTACTTACAGCTTTTCGTCTATATCCAAAGTTAAGAGTCATTTAGAGTACCCTAGATAAGTTCAGATTACTTCATTCAAACCAGACACAAGCTATAATAAGCACCTGACGTGGACAGACTGAACAGTGGGGTTTTGATGATAGTTGCTCACTGTGGAAAAGGTTTTAGTTTAGTAGCTGAGTGGCCTTTTGGTTACAGCAGCAGGCTGAAAATCGGAGGCAAAACGTTCAAATCCTATTTCTTCCACTGTCTTTCCTTGTATCTTTGGGCAAGTTGTACCACCCTCTATTGCCTCAGTCCTAATTTAGACCTAGCACCTTGAATTCAGATTTGGAAAAGATGAGTGAATAAAAAAATCTAACTCACAGTCTGGAAGCACTTTGATCTCAAATATGAAATACAGTAGGCAAAATAAAACATTTGGTATTTTTCAATAAATAAGATTTTGGGCTCTTATTATGGGCCATTCACACACTCGCCATATATTGGTGACCATTTGAGGAATTGAGAGGGTTGGATTTTTTTGTATTTATGTATATTTGTATCCTAAATTGCTTGCTCCTTGTGGGAAACAGGGTAGAAATATAAACTATCAGATATTTTCAAATATAGCACTGGACAAATAGAATAGTACAAACCTAATCATCTGCATCTTATAAAATAGAGAACATATAACCAATTTTAAAAAATCCACCACAAAACCAGTCATTCTTTTTTTAAAATAAATGACTTCATTAAGGCCACACAACAGAAGAAAAAGAACTCTCTTTAGCCTATGAATTAAAGTGTTTTTGAAAACTGAATGCTTTTTAAATTTTTTCTAAGGCCTAGCAACTGAAAATGCCATGGATCTCATTCATGATAAAGAACAGCTTCTGCTGCTGGTTGCAGAGCAGACATTTACTAGTTGAATGCAACTCTGTATATAGAACGTCATCAGGTATGACAACCTACCTCATAGGTTTCTGTGGGGAGAAAGTCTAAGGAAATTTCTGCAGCAGGATAATCTGTCTTTTAACAGACAAAGAAGAAAGGCTTTAATCATTTGGAATATGCTTGATTGAACATGGAATACAATCTAAATATTAATAAAGATGGGAGGCTATAGTATAAAACATAATTTTTATAAAAAGTAAAATCAAAAACTAGTCCTGGGACTTAAATGTGCACACATGAGTTATTTGTAGGAAAAAAGGAAGCAAGCATATATCTAATTTAATCCAGTGTATTAACGTTGTAAACAATTAACAGAATACTTGTAATTGGGCTATTTTTTCCTACAAAGGGTTTGATTGTACGTGCATGCTTATAAAGTATGACAGTCAAGACACATGCCACCCCCTTTCAAATGCATTCGTAATCTTAGTGCAGCAAATTTTATCAAAACCTGTAAATTACTCATATGGCAGCAAGCCCATGGTCAAAAGGCAACTTGACTTCTGGACCATTTGTTAGGTAGCATGCTAAGAATGAAGAGGCTGTAATCCCAAAAACTGTTCGATACACCTAGTTTAATCATCTTTAATTAGTTTTTAAAGTGATATGACAAAACACATTGAAGAAGATACAGTACTCTACAAAAGTTTAGACAACTTTGATCAAATTGTACTTTTCAATGCATCCAAATCAGGGATGTAAAAGCTCAGTACTTGAGGGCTGCAAACAGGAACTGTTAAGGCACAATCTGGAAAACCAAGAAAAATCTCAGCTACAGCTGTCAGGAAACTGGCCAGATAGGCAAAGCAGATCACTGCAAATGAATTGTTGAAACATTTAGCAGATACTGGAGTAGTTGTACACTAGTCCATAGTACAGTGTTGCTTACACAATAGTAATCTGTATAGGAGAGTAGTTTGAAGGAAATCTCTTATGTGACCTCTTAACAAAAATCGTAAACTAAAGTTTGCAAAGAAACTTTGAAAGGCCTGAAACCTTTTGGAAGAAAATACTTTGGACTGCTGAAAACGAAAATTGAAGTTTTGGTCACAACCATAAAAGATGTATTTTCAGAAAGAATGAAGCATTTGGGAAAAAAACATCTTGCCAACTGTTTCGCATGGAGGTGGCATCTTATGCTTTGCGTTGCGTCAGTCAGTGGCACAGGAGATATTGTGTGGGTGGGAGAAAGAATAAATTAAACTAAAAATCAACATAACCTAGAAGTTAATGTCCCACATACAATGAATAAATTAAAGCTGAAAGGAGTGGCTGTTTCAGCAAGACAGTGATTCAAAGCATTATTCATTATCCAGGAACAAGCAGGAAGTTGGTCCTCATTTATGGGTGATGTCGGCACCGACGGAGCCCACATGGAGCAATTCCCCAGTTTTCAAAGAAAACCTTTGGAATTGCTACCACGCATGCGTGGTACTCTTCCTGTCCACGGGTGCCATCTTGCTCAGTCTACCTTTTTCTGAGGAGCCCTTCGGACGCACGTCCTCGTCCCTCAGAAAAAGTTTTGTTTTCCTCGCCTTAACAGGCTTTTTTTCCAGTTGCACCGGTCCTCTACCGTCCTTTCCCCTGCTCTACTTTTTCGAGCTCCCGGGGATACATTTTTTCCTAGTTTTTCTTTTCATGCTTAGCGCCCTTTTTTTCTCCTAACCGCTGGCCGTCTGGATCTTTGACCTTGCAGGGGCCATTTTTGCCCCCATGGCCACCGGATTTAAAAAAATGCGATAGATGCTCTAGGACAGGGGTGGGTAACTCCAGTTTTGGAAAGCTGCAGACCAGTCAGGTTTTCATGATGTCCCTAATGAATATTCATGGACCTATTTCCATACAATGGAAGGCAGTGGAATGCATATAGATCTCATGAATATTCATTAGGGACATCATGAAAACCCGACTGGTCTGCGGCTCTCCAGGATCGGAGTTGCCCACCCCTGCTCTAGGAACATGTCGCTTACCGACACTCATGACTGTTGTCTGCGGTGCCTGGGAGCCGACCATGACCCAGAGCTCTGTTCGAAGTCCGAAGACATTTTCTGAAAGGCCACCTCGGAGTCCCCGGTGGCGCCCTTGGTCATCTCTCCTCCGGTTGGTTCTTCTCCTGCAGCCCTGTGTTCTCGGCGGCACTCCAACTAGGGGTTCCCCAAGGTGGAATGGCACAAAAAGAAGGCGGCTTCGAAGTCGCTGTCCAGGACTCCTGACAAGCGCAAACGCTCCTGCACCCGATCGCTTGTCCGACTCTCGAACGCTGAAGGGGGCTAAGGAGCAGTCCCGCAAGGTACCCCGCAGGGAAACGGAGGCCAACGGTGAAGGCACCCAGTCTCCTGAGGGTCATCCCGATGAGGACCTCCTCGACGCCCGTTCCGGTGATCCCCGTATTGGTGTCCTAGGGCCCCACGCCCGCGTGGGAGTCCCATATGCTGGCGCTCGAATGCCGCATTTGTGTTCTTACGGCCAGCTTCGCAGACTTGCGCCCAGAGACCGCAGGTCCCTCGCGTGGGACACCCAAATCAGTCCAGGAAACCCCCGAGAGCCGTGGGCCTCGTGAGGGTCCTTGACGTCGGTCTCACTTGCCCTCCTGTTCCTTGGAGGCGAGATCGTCCAGGCCGCCGGCCAGGGCGACGTGCCTGGCTTGGATCCCTCGACCGATTTTTCAGACTGGGAGCCCAATGGGGACACCTCTCTGGAAACCCGTACTCACCGGGATCTTCTGTCGGACCCCTCGCTGCCTGCATTCCAGCGGCGGTCACCACCTGAAGACACCTCTTTCTTGGTGTTTGTTCGGGACATGGCTCTGGCCCTCAACCTGGTCACCCAGGCTGAGGAGGACCCTCGTGCCGAAGAACTCGACATTCTTCAGTACAAGCCCCCACCCAGGGAGTCCCTCACTGTGCCTGTACTGCCGATCCTATCTCGGCTGCTGCTCCGCATGTGGGAGGCCCCAGCCTCGGTCCCCATTGTGAGAAAGCACCTTGACACATTATACAAGGTGCAGCGTGGGCCAGGCTTCCGAAAGACCCAACTCCCACACACCTCGATGGTGGTGGAATTGGCATGCAGAAGCAGAAGAGCCCGAAATCACACTCATCGGTACCACCAGGCCGAGGGTCGAGAGCAATGATGCACTGGGCCACAAGGCCTATCAAGGCTCTATGCTCTCCTGTCACATCCAGACATATCAATTGTACATTGATATGTTCCTGCGCGAGTTGGCGAAGGAACTTGGGGGTTTCTCCGCAGGCCTTGAAGGGGAGCTCCTCGACAGATTACGCACCCTACTAAAGTTCGACTGCTCCAAGTACATCTCTTCAGCCTTCTATAATGGCTTCGAGACATTGGCTCGAGTGGCGGCCGCGGGCATTGGGGCCCGTCGCCAGGCATGGCTCCAATCCTCTGATTTGGAGCAATGTGTGCAGGAGAACCTCCTGGAGGTGACCCTGCCTCGGTAAACAGCTTTTTGATAAGCTGATAGAGGAGAAGGCTGCGGAGATCGAGACGGAGTTGGTAACAGGACCCGTCTCTCCCACAAGACCTCGACCCTACCTCGGAAGAAGCAGCCAACCAAGAAGCCGCCCTTCCCCAGAAAGACTCTTCAGTATCGTGGCTATCCGCTGTATCCAGCTACCACCATGCCGACTGCTCCGGCACAGGGAAAGCCTGGCCAGGGGCACCGTAAACCAAAGGGCCCGAAGGACCAAACTCCGGCTCCCCCGCAACCCATTCAGGGATTTTGACGCCAGCGGCATGTCCCCTCGCCCTCCGGCGATGCAGCAGCCAGTGGGGGGATGCCGGTCCTGCTTTGCTGCATCGTGGGCGCTCATCACCTCAGACACCTGAGTTCTTCAGGTCATCCGGGAGGCTATCGCCTCCATTTCAACAGGCTTCCACCTCCTTTCTCCCTGGCGAGCCTCCTCGACTCCCCGCACACCAGCTTCTGCTGCAGCGGGCAGTCGAAGGTCCCTCCCAACCTTCGAGGTCGGGGCTTTTATTCCTGGTACTTCCTCGTCCTGAAAAAGACGTGGGGGGGGGGGGGTGGTCTGCGGCCCATCCTCAACCTCCGCAGGCTAAACAAGTTCCTGGTGCGGGAGAAATTCAAGATGTTATCTCTTGGCGTGCTGCTGCCCTTCCTCTGGCAGGGCGACTGGCTATGTTACTTGGATCTGAAGGACGCTTAAGCCCATATCTTAATCCACCCCCAACAAGGCAGTACCTGCGTTTCAGTGTACAGCGAGAGCACTTTTAGTACAGGGTGCTCCCATTCGGCCTCGCGTCCGCTCCACGGGTCTTCACGAAGTGCCTTGTCGTGGTCGCCGCTCACCTTCGGTGCCGGAGCATGCCGGTTTTTCCTTATCTCGACAACTGGCTCGTTACGGGCTCCTCCGCCGAGGAGGGCCCAGCAAGCGATGTCACGTACTGTCCTCCTCTTGGAGAGCTTGGGGTTCTTGGTCAACTA
The DNA here is from genome assembly GCA_033557465.1 of Ichthyophis bannanicus. Classification (NCBI taxonomy): domain Eukaryota; kingdom Metazoa; phylum Chordata; class Amphibia; order Gymnophiona; family Ichthyophiidae; genus Ichthyophis; species Ichthyophis bannanicus. The sequence goes on along the minus strand of CM066047.1, from coordinate 138,760,917 downwards.
CCAGTCTCACCTCGAACCAGTGCAGGCTTTCGAGTTCAGGCCATTGGCTTCTTGCTGGTGGATCGCTCCACCCACCTCCGAGCTCTGACGGCTCGCATTTAAAGCACCCACCAGGTCACCGCTCAGTCCATGCTACGTCTCCTGGGCCACATGGCCTCAACCGTGCATGTGATTCCTCACTCCTGCCTGCACATGTGAGCAACTCAGTTGGTGTCTCAGTACCCAATGGAGCCAGTCCCTCGAACACCTGAGGGACCCCATCAGGGTTCTCCCCGACCTCCGCTTGTCCCTGAACTGGTGGCAAAACCCCCACAACCTTCTTCGGGGATCGCCCTTTCAGGACCCTCGGCACGATGTGGTGATGACTACAGACGCTTCCCTGTTAGGGTGGGGAGCCTATTGCAGGCCTCTCTGCACGCAAGGGCAATGGTCACCAGAGGAGTCTCAGCGGCAGATAAATCTGCTCGAGCTCTGGGCCATTCGAGGATCACCTCAGTGGAAAGTCGGTTCTGGTGCAGACCAACAACTGTGTAGCTATGTCCTACATCAACAAGGAGGGGGGCACGGGATCGTGCTCGCTCTTTCGGGAAGCTGTCCTTATCTGTATCCCTCAGGGCTACGTACCTCCCGGGTCAGGAGAATGGCCTGGTGGACAGATTCATCAGAATCCTTCACCCCCACGAATGGCGGCTGGATCCCAGAGTAGCAGGCTGGCTGTTTCTATGCTGGGGCACTCCGGCGATAGACCTCTTCGCCAGCCCCCAGAACACACAGCTCCCTTGCTTTTGCGGCCCAGTACCGCACCCGGGCAGGGTGGGCCCCGATGCATTTCTCCTGGACTGGTCCCCCAGTCTCTTATATGCATTCCCTGCTTTTCCCCTCATTGCGAGGATTCTGTTCAAGGCTTAACGGGACAGGGCATCGTTGATTCTCGTGGTCTCAGTAGCCTTGGTTCCTACTCCTACTCCTGCTCCGGCTGTTGACGGAGCCTCCAGTTCCCCTGGGCTCTGCCAGGGGCCTGCGAACGCAGGAGGGTCGGGTACTACACCCGAACCTAACCTCCCTATTTCTCATGGCCTGGCGGCTGAACAGGTCTCCCTAGCCTCTCTGGCCCTTCCGGAGGAGGTCGAGAAAATCCTCCTTGCCTAGAGGAAGGACTCCACTAAGCGGGCTTACGCCTTTAAGTTGAAACGCTTCTCGGTCTGGTGCTCAGAACACCAGATCGACCCCCTTATTGTGCCCGTTTTGGTGGGTTCTTCAGTACCACCTCCACCTCCTGAGGAGAGGGCCGAAGTCAGACTTCATTTGAGCGTCATCTCGGCTAATCATCTCTGTATTGAGGGAAAACCTCTCTCGGGGCAGCCACTAGTCTCCCGCTTCATGCGGGGCCTTCTGCTATCCAGGCTGCCCATCCATCCCCCTCCAGCGGAAAGGGACTTAAACGTGGTACTTACGCAGCTCACCCATCCACCCTTCGAGCCGATGGCGATGTGTTCGCTCCAGGAATTTATCGTGGAAGGTGGCCTTCCTGGTGGCGCTGACCTCGGCTCGCCGAGTCAGTGTGCTCCAGGCGCTCATGGCTGGTGCCCCTTACACCAGGTTTTATTGGAACAGGGTGGTTCTCCGTACCCACCCTAAATTCCTACCCCAGCTCCTTTTGGACTTCCATCTCAACCAAGAGATAGTGCTCCCAACTTTCTTCCCGAAGCCGCACGCCAACCAGTTGTCAGCAGCTCTCCACACCCTCGACTGCAAACGGGCCCTCGCCTTCTATTTTCAGCGTATCCAGACTCAACGCAAGTCTGACACACTTTTCATGACCTACGATCCCAATAGACAGGGTCACGCAGTCACTAAGCGCACCCTCGCGATTTGAGTGGTGAACTGCATCGTGTTCACCCATGTGAAGGTGGGTGTCCCTCTGGATCGTCGAGTCACTGCACATGGAGTCCGAGCTAAAGCAGCCTCAGTGGCCTCACTGCGCTCCATGCCCCTGATGGACATCTGCTGGCTGCAACCTGGTCTTCCACAAACACCTTCGCTGCCCACTACTGCCTGGAGAGGGAGTCCCCCCCCATGACAGCACTTTCGGCCAGGCTGTACTCCGTAATCTGTTCGGGGTATAAGCAACTCCTGCCCTCCAACCCTTCTTCACGGCTACCGAAGGCTTCGCCCCGAGCACCCGAGGACTCCGTGCTCCTTCGGGCTTCGGCTTCTGCTTACAGCATCACAGAGGCTTTTTTTGGTTACAGGTTCGGTAGTCTGTAGCTAGGGAGTCTCATAAATGAGGACTGACGTCCTGCTTGTCCTGGAGAAAGCATAGTTACTCACCTGTAACAGGTGTTCTCCAGGGACAGCAGGAATCAGTCCTCACTACCCTCCTGCCTCTCCTAATGAGTTGCTGTATTTTTGTCCTTCCCTTGCCATCTGCTTGGTAGGGCTCGAGCTAAGGGAACTGACTGAGCAAGATGGCACCCTTGGGCGGAAGAGGACCATGTATGCGTGGTAGCAATCCCAAAGGCTTTCTTTGAAAGCTGGGGAATTGCTCTGCGTGGGCTCTGTCGGTGCCAACGTCTCCCATAAGTGAGGACTGATTCCTGCTGTCCCTGGAGAACACCTGATGCAGGTGAGTAACTATGCTAAATCAGCATTTCTTAGCATCCTGCTAGACCAGTCCAGATAAGTGGGTCATGCTCCCTTGCCAGCAGGTGGAGGCAGACTTAGCAACTTTCAGTGATGATATCACCTGGTATATCATTTGGTGCAGCACAGAGAAGCCAATAGTTTTTTGTTCTAGCAAGTAGCAAGGTATGTAGACTGTGCAGTAGTGCGACTAGGCCTGACTCTTGGCCCACACTACAATGCAGATGCTTCAGGATGGAGTTTGGTAGGGTTTATCACTGCTTGGAGTGAGGGTGTGCCCTTTACTCTTTGAGCTGACAGACACTCGGGACCCTGCACCGTTTCCCATGGATTACCAGGGCTTGGTGGGCCTCAAGATGAGTAGGAGATCCTACTTGGGCCCTTGGGGGAGGGGGGGCTGGTAAGTTGCGGCTAGGCCTCCTTCCCTCTTGCTATCCTTGATCTGTGTGCTCTAGCTTTCTTAACTTATTTAGAATTTTCTTTGTATGTTCCCAAAGGCTTCTGTTCTTTGGTCTCCCTGTTCAGTCCAAAGGCCTTAGGATTCCCTTTTTGGACTTCCTTTTCACCGTGACCTTGTTTTTGGAACATTATTTTTCCAGGAACAAGTGGAAGTCAGTCCGCACATATGGGTGACGTCTGTGCCGATGGAACCCTGCGTAGAGCATTTTCCCAGCTTTCAAAGAAAGACTTTGAAATGCTACTACGCATGCGTGGTCCCTTTCCTGCCCAAGGGTGCTGTCTTGGGATTGCACCTAGATTGGCCACTGTTGGAAACAGGATACTGGGCTTGATGGACCTTGGTCTGACCCAGTATGGCATATTTTATGTTCGCATGTTCTTGTTCAGTTTCCTTTTTTCCACGGAGCCCAATGAACGTAGTTCTTTACTTCCCTGGAAAAAGTTCTTATAAGAACTTAAGTTTCTTAAAATCCTTCAAATCCTCTGGTTTGGTTACCGGTTCCCTTCCTGCCTCGAGCCAGCACCTTCGGTGCCATCATCGGCTCTTATTTCCTTTCTTTCCTCGAGGTTCCTCCTTGACCACCCTTTGCGCCATTTTTCATCCTGGGATAATTGACCCCGGCCGGTTGTTCTCCCACCATGACTCCCAGTGGGTTCAAGAAATGCGACCGCTGCAGAGTATTTCAGTTACCGATACCAATGACTGCTGTCTTTGCTGCCTGGGCCCAGACCATGATAGCTCCACCTGCGACCAGTGCCAGGCCATGACTTCCAAAACAAACAAACAAGTGGTGAGCGTTGCAGGGGAAGCTGTTCCCTCGATCTGACTCTGCCCCAGCCTCCCCATCGCCAAGCCCCAAAGACAGCACTTCCTATAAGGTCTGGGCGTCCTTGGAGTCCCATAGTGCTGGCTCCTCTGGCACAGCCCCGGACCCTGATAAGAAAAAGGCACTGAAGCCTGCTGAGGTGCCTCCGATGAAACCTGGCAAAGTCCCGCGGTGGGACTCGGGCGACTCTAAGCAGCGCCCTCAGGAAGTCTCGAGACAGGAGTCCGGCCAGCGGAGCCTGCGCCAGGGCCTGTGAACCAATAGTCCTCCTCAAGGAGGCTCTCTCCGGAGTGCTGGCGTCAGACCCAAGGCCCTCTGTGTCCATGCCGAGGACTGCACAGCCATCGGGCCTCGAGTCCCGAATGGTGGCCATGGAGCAGAAAATCTCCTCCATTCTGGCATTGCAGCAGGCATTGATGTCTGTCTGGTTTTCCAGCATCATTGTCCCCGACACTGGGTTCCCCACTAATCTCAGGGGAGTCCCTGGGCACTGAGCACCATCGGCCTCGGGTAAGTCCTCGGCATTGATCAAGGTCTCTGTCACGCTCCTCGGGTATTTGGTCCTCCCCGGCGAGTTTTCTGGAGTCCGACCCCAGATTCTCCAGGGTGCCCCGGTTTCTTGGGGCTACCCCCGAGACCAATTCCTTGATGCCTTCGGGATTCGAATGGGAAACAGAGGATGAGGCCTCTCCGGAGACCACCTGGCACAGGGATGTCCCCTCCGAGCCCTCTCCCCCAGAGCCTCTGCACCACTCCCCGCCTGAGGATGTAGCCTTTCAGAACTTCATCCGTGACATGGCCAGGCTCTTTCGGTCCAGTCAGAGGAGGATCTGCACACTGAGGAACTCGAGATCCTGCAATATGAGTCTTCTCCCAAAGAGACTCTCATGGTGCCAGTTCCACCCATCCTCGAGCTGGTGGTCATTCAGTGCCTGGACGCTATCTACCACATCCGGAAGGGCCCGGATTCCATAAACAGCATCTCTCCCACAACTCTATAGTGGTGGAGCCCTCTATGCAGAAACTGAAGAGCCAAAAAAACTATTCTTCGATTCCCCCCGGCAGGGAGGCCTGAGCCCTCAATGCCCTGGGCCGCAAGTATTATCAGGGCGCCATGGCTTGGGTGCCGGATTCAGGCATACGAACTGTACATAGGAATGTACCTAAAAGGCCTAATCAAGGAGCTTTTGGGGTTCTCGGCGGACCTCGCTGGGGAACCCCTGAGGGGATTCCAGTCCCTGGCAGTGGGCATCCAGGACTGTTCCAAATTCCTTTCTAGTGCCACCTACGATGGATTTGAGTCTGCGACCAGGGTGGCAGCCACCGGCATAGGCGTCTGGCGCCAGGCATGGTTACAAACCTCGGACCTTGATAAGTGGGTGCAGGAAAAGCTGCTGGATGTCCCCTACAATGATGAGAACTTGTTCGGGAAGCTAATGTCTGACAAAGTGGCTAAAATTGAGGCTGAGATAGTGACCTGGCAAAGGCTGTCCAGGCAGACCTCGACTCTCCCCAAAAAAAAATCCTCGGGGGGAGGGAGAAGTGCTATCACCAGGCTGAGCCCTCCCAGCCTTACTCGGGGCAGCAGCACCAGGCCTCACAACCTAAAAGCCAGGGACATGGGCCCCAGAAGCCCAAGGCCCTCAAGCCTCAAACACCAGCTCCCACCCAACCAGGGGGAAGCTTTTGACTCCCTGGGCAGGACCTCCCCTCCCCCAGGAGTCCCGCCTCAGCCCCCGGGGTCAGCTGGCCTCATTTGCCCACAGCTGGTCCAGCATCATCACGGACAAGTGGGTCCTGCAGGTGGTGAGGGAGGGTTACCACCTCCATTTATAGCAGAACTCTCCATACTTCTTCCCAGGAGAACCATCACCTAGCACCCCCTCATCCTTTCTCTGTACCAACTAAGCAGGTTCACTCCCCTTGGTATCATCCTGGCCTCCATTTGCTCCGTTCACACCTTCGATGTGCTGAACGGCTGTGGTGTAAGAGACCTTCACAGGACTCACTCGCACGCTTTTGTCATCTTCATACCTACTACCACTCAGCTATTCATTCCACCAAACAATCATACTATACATCTCATTTCCTCATCCTCCAATTACATAAGAACATAAGAGATGACATACTGGGTCAGACCAAGGTCCATTAGGCCCAGTATTCCGTTTGCAGCAGTGGCTAATCTAGGTCATGAGTACCTAGCAGTTTCCCCAAAAGACACAGGTTCCTCAGTGCTTGTATTGGGTCAAGCCGTGGTATCCTGGCTTTTTTTTTAATAATGCTGTAGGACCTTTCCTCCAGGAACTTGTCCAAACCTTTTTTTAAATCCATCTGCACTAACAGCTTTTACTACATCCTCCGGTAACAAATTCCAGAGTTTGATTACATGTTGAGTGAAAAAATATTTTCTGTTATTAGTCTTAAATAAGTTACCCTGTAGCTTCATTGCATGTCCCCTAGTCTTTCTATATTCTGATTATGTAAACAATTGATCTACGTTTACCTGTTCCACTCCATTCATTAATTTATAGACCTCCTATCATATCTCCCCTTAGCTGTTTCTTTTCCAGGATGAAGAGCCCTAACCTTTTTAGCCTCTCTTCATAGGAGTATCCTTCCATCCCCTCCAGACAGCTCTATTCCATCCTCCGCACTTTATCTGCAACATCCACTCACCCATCATCTCATACTGACGCACCAGATCCTACACTGCTTGCTTCCTTTTTCAGAGATAAGATACTCCACCTGCGTTCCTCCTTTCGATTCCCCCACCCCCCTTTGTCTTCCTCCCCTCCCCTGTCCCCGACTTTTCCCCTCTCCTCATCTGCTCTCCAGTCTGTTGTCTCCACTCCATCCTCCCCCTCTCTTATCTGGCTTTGGCCCATCCTCCTTTCATCCCATGTTCCCTGTAAAATAGTTCTCCAAGTTATAATGACCTGTTCAATGTAATTTCAGTTTGTTCAATGTAAACCGCACTGATGCAGAATAGCGCGGTATATAAGAGAATGTAAATAAATAAAAATAAATAAATCCCAACTCAGCAACAGAACTCCAGTAAACTTTCTCTGGTTCCAGGAAAACAACCGGTCTTGATCCCCATCCCCTCCACCTGGCTATCTGAACCATCTCTTGCTCTCCTCCCTCTCGTCCTAACCATCTTTAACTCTAGTCTGTCCTTTGGATTTTTTTCTGACCCTTTGAATTCAGCTATAGTCCAGCAGTTTAAGAAGCCATCACTCGACCCAACCATACCTTCGCACTGGCGCCCAGTGTCTAATCTCCCCTTCTTGGCAAAAGTGCTGGAAAAACTGTTTCAATAATTAACTTCACACGTCAAGTCCACCAATATTCTCCATCCCCACCAGTCTGGATTTCATACTGGTCATAGCACTGAGATCTTACTTCTCTCCCTGTTAAATGAGCTGCATGTTGCGCATGATCGCAGGGATATCACGTTGGCCGACTCTCATGATCTTTCCTCCGCATTTGATTTAGTGGATCACTATACATTGATGTCCCGTCTGCACGATTGTGGGGTTCGGGGTACTGTGCTCCGTTGGTTTCACTCCTTCCTCACTACCCGCTCCTTTTCTGTGCACTTCAATGCTGCGTCCTCCGCTGCGGTACCTTTGGTATGTGGAGTCCACCAGGGCTCTGTGCTCTTCCCCACTGCTTTTTAACATCTTTCTTGCTCCTCTGTCACTCATCATCCAGCAGTACCCGGTGTCAGCATATTTCTATGCTGACGATATAATTCTTACTACCACACCTTCCCTGTTTCTATTGATTTGTCACACCTTAATGATTGTCTCTCCCACATTGCCACATGGATTTCGACAAACTATCTCCACCTTATCTCTTCTAAGTCCACAGCCATGTGGGTCTCCTTCAATACCCTTTGTCCTACCATTACCCCTCTGCTTAGTTCTACTCTTATCCCCCTGGCGCCTTCCTTCCGTTATCTGGGTGTCACACTAGCCTCCGCACTTTCTACCAGGAGTATCTGTCCATCCTCATTTCATCACTCCTTTTGTGCACTCCCGTCAGATGAGAGCAGTCTGTTCCTTTCTGCCGCCCTCTTCCACTCTTCTGCTTTCTTTGGTAATGAGTAGACTAGACTACTGCAACGTGGCCCTTCCAAACCTGCCCTGCTATCAGCTCCAGCATTTACAATTATTGCAAAATACTGTAGCACATATTGTCACTCATGCTAGACGTTCAGACCATGTTACCTCACTCCTTATTCATCTCCATTGGCTTCCCCTCCTTTACAGAATTCAGTACAAGTTTCTGATTTTGACCCATATAGTCATTGGCCAGATACTGAGGTGTGGAAGTGTTAATCTCATATCATTGCACACCCCCTATCGTCAGCTCCAGTCCCTCATGCTAATCGGCTTTCTCTCCCATCACCATCTCAGGCCCACTTAGAGCTTACCCGCCATGCTGTATTTTTCTTTATTGGTCCTGTACTCTGGAATGCACTGCCGTCTTCACTTTGCCTTGAAACTTCCTATCAGAAGTTCAAGGCACATCTCAAGACACATTTGTTCCATCAAGTCTGACATCCCATTACCAGTCCTCAATAGTCCCTCTGTCCTCCCTACTGTCTCTCCTTTTTTATAACTGTCTGCTGTTGCTGTTGCTATTTCTTCTTTCCTGTCACTGAATGGTGTTCTTTTCCATTTTCTGACTGCAGCATTAATGTTCTGTTGTAAACTGCCCTGATGCCATAGCCTGGGCGGTATATCAAATGTGAAATAAAGATAAAGATCACGACCTCTCCTCTATCAGGCCTTGCTCATCGCAGAACCCGCAGGCTTACTCGGGGACAGGGCAGTGGAGCCTGTACCCCAACACCTCTGGGGAAAGGGGTTCTACTCAAGGTATTTCCTTGTCCCAAAAAGAACAGGGGGCCTCCAGCCCATCCTGGACCTACGTAACTTGAACAAGTTCCTAGTGAGGGAGAAGTTCAAGATGCTCTCCCTTGGGACACTGCTGCCCTACTTACGCCAGGGAGACGGGCTCTGCTCCTTGGACCTCAAGGACGCGTACACTCACATCCTAGTCCATCCTCCCACAGACAGTACCTGAGATTCGTGGTGAGGGCAGCACTACCAGTACAGGGTACGGTCATTAGGCCTTGCCTCCTCTCCAAGGGTCTTGGAAGTGCCTGGCGGTTGTGGCTGCCCATGTGCGCCTCCAGGGGGCTCACGTCTACTCCTACCTGGATGACTGGCTTATTAGAGGCAGCATAGCCATTGAGGCCAGCCAAGCCACAAGGCTTACAATTCACACCCTGCAGAAGTCTGGATTCCTCATCAATTACCCCAAGTCCAGCCTCTCCCCAATTCAAGACCTGGAGTTCATAGGAGCCCAGCTGGATGCTCTGCAGGTCAAGGTCTTCCTCCTGATAGAGAGGACCTGGTACCGGCCTGATGCAATTAGTGGAGGAGGTTCAAATCTGCAGGTCGGTGTCAGCTAGCCAGCCCGCCTGCTGCTCTGCTTGTTGGGCCACATGGCCTCAACGGTTCATGTCACGCCCTTGGCTCGCTTGCACATGCGAGCAGCACAGTGTGCCTGAGATCCCAATGGACACAGACCACAGGCAAGCTGAGAGTCAGGGTAATGGCCATCTACCGACTGGCGGCCTCGCTCAACTGGTGGCAGTCCCCGCATCATCTCGGGGTGGGGATGCCTTATCAAGCACCAGCACCACAAAAGGTCCTGACAGACGCCTCCTTAGCAGGCTGGGGTGCCCTTGGGGCAACTGGTCCAAAGACGAGTCTCTGTTACAAATCAACCTCCTCAAGCTCAGGGCCATCTTCCTGGCCCTACAGGCCTTTCGCTACCTCCTGAGCAACCTCTCGGTCCTCATACAGAGGGACAATCAGGTTGCCATGTTCTCTATGAACAAGCAGGGAGGCACAGGCTCCTACTCCCTCTGTCAGAAGGCAGTAGCCTTCCTCTCTGCAGTGCGCAACAGCATGCTTCTGAGAGTGGTGTACGTGCCGGACTAGGACAACCTTCTGGCAGACTGGCTCAGCAGGATCCTTTGCCCACACCGAGTGGTGTCTGGATCCCAGGGTGGCACAGAGGCTCTTCAGCCTCTGGGGCATACCCTGGGTGGACCTGTTCGCTTCCCTGGACATTGCATAGCTGCCCAGATTCTGTTCGCCTCAGCCACACCACAGCAGGGTGGCAGTGGATGCCTTCCTCGCCTCATGGTCAAGGGGCCTGCTTTTTGTATTCCCACTGAGCCCTCTAATAGCCAGTTGCTTTTTCAAGATCCAGAGTGACCATGTCGCAGTAATCGTGTTTGCTCCCAGGTGGCCCAGACAACCCTGGTTCCCCCTGCTACTCTCCCTGTCAGTGGCACCGGGTCATCAGCCAGATCTTCTTTTGCAGGAGAGGGCGCTCCCTTCTCCACTGCTGGCATCCCTGCATGGAGGCTGAAAGGGTAGCACTGGCCCCCTTCAGTCTCACAGACAAAATGCAAGAGATCTTCCTGGCCTCCTGGAAAATTTCCACCAGGAGGGCATATGCCTTCAAGTAAAGAAGATTCTCTCTTTGGTATGCAGAGCGGAATAAGAATCCCTTCTCCTGCCATCTGCAGCTTATTCTGCATTACTACTACTTCTTAGCATTTATATAGCGCTACCAGTCGTACGCAGTGCTGTACAACACAGACATGTAAGAGATAATCCCTGCTCATCAGAGCTTACAATCTAGTCAACTGCTGCATCTCTCCCGCTCAGGGTTGAAATCTAATAAAGTTAGAGTGCATCTTAGTGTCATAGCAGCCAACCATCACCCTGTGAAGGGGAGGCCCCTCTCAAGCCAGTCCCTGGTCTCTAGGTTCCTCAGAGGCCTTCTGTTGTCGAAGCCCCCCTCCACCCATCTTCACCAGAGTGGGATCTCAGTGTGATGCTCTCACAGTTCACCAGACCACTATTTGAGCCCTTAGCGACTTGCCACCTGAGGTATTTCTCCTGGAAGGTGGCCTTCCTGGTGGCCTTGACATCTGCCTGGAGAGTGAGTGAGCTACAGGCCCTGGTGGCGGATTCACCTTATACCAGTTTCTGCACGAACAGGGTTGTGCTTCGCACACATCTCAAGTTCCTCCCAAAGATGGTGTCTGCTTTCCACCTCCATCAGGTGGGAGGTACTCCCCACCTTCATCCTATGACCTCATGCTGGTTCTGCATACATTGGACTATAAGAGGGCCCTGTCCTGTCTACAGAGGACCCAGGCCTACTGCAAAGCTCCTCGACTGTCTCTTATGACCCCAGCAGGCTGGGGCTATCTTTGACCAAGTGAACCCTGTCCACTTGGGTGGTGGACTGTATTGCCCTCGCTTATAAGTGAGCTGGCCTCTCACTAGAGCACCGGATCCCTGCTCATCATGTGAGGGCTATGGCCACATCAGTGGCCAGCCTATGCTCGGTGCCAGTGACAGAAATTTGTAATGCCACCACATGGTCATCTCCAGGAACAAGCAGGAATGTAGTCTTCACATATGGGTATCGTCGGTACCGACGGAGCCTGCGCGGGAACGCTCCCCAGCGTCCAATTAGGAAGCTTTTGGGAGCATCCCACAGCGCCTGCATGCTGCCTTCCCGCCTTTCTCAACTGCCTCTCTCCAGTTCTTCGTTTTCCATGGAGCCAGCAGGTTGTGTTCCTGTCACCGCAGAAAATTATTTTCCTTATTCTTTTTTGTGGTCGCGTCTGCCTTCCTCGACGCTATACCGGTACTGCCGGTTCTTCTTTCTTTCTTTTTCAAAAAAAAAAAATAGTATTCTTTTTTTCCAAACTTTTCTTTCTAGGTGCACGCGCCATTTTGGGCTTTAGGCCCAAAATTTCCTCCACTATGGAGAAACCCGCCTTGGGTTTTAAAAAATGCACCAAGTGTGGTGGTACCATTTCCATCACCGACACCCACGAGTGGTGTCTTAAATGTTTAGGTCCTGACCACTCCATCTCCAAGTGCATGGCTTGTGCCATGATGTCCAAAAGGGGTCGACAGAACCGAGCTGTCAAGCTCAGTGCCCTTTTTCCCTCTGATGCAGCTTCGGTGGCATCGACGTCTTCCAGGGCTTCGTCTTCCTCCCATGGATCTCAGGTAACTAAACATAAGTCCAGCCGGTCCTCAAAGGGTAGATCTCCTTCCAAGCATCGAGATGCCTCTGGCATTGCCCTTGAGGGTTCCATACCGGCAAAATTGCCCCGGTGGGAGGCTTCGGCTTCCAAAGCATTATCGGGGATCCAGGATGTTCTCGAGGCCTCGACCTCGGCAGAACTACTGGTGCCATGCTCTGGGGTACCGGCTGTTTCCGGTACCGACATCCAGGCATCGGCAGACGCGATAGACCAGAGGTTCCTGGCTATTGAACGCAGTCTGGCGGCTCTCCATGCGGCATCGACGCCCTCAGAACCGCGTCAGACAATTCAACTAGTACCGGCACCGATGCCGGTACTGGTACCGATAGCATCGACATCGGTATCAGCATTGCTGGCACCCAGTCATGCGATGCCTTCTGGTGCCGATACACCGGTACCGATTACCCCTGGTACCGACTTCGGTCGGTACAGGTATCGGGCTCTTCAAGAGCATCCGGACAGACGATACTTCGAATCCTCGGAGGACTCCGAGGATTCTGATAGCTCTGCCGGTACCGGGATACTTCTCCCAGAGGAGCCTTCCTCTCCTAAACGTAGGATGTCTCCTCCAGAAGATATCTCCTCGAGATTTCGTCAGGGAGGTGGCTCATGGGTTGTCCATTACTGTGACTCCTGAGACAGAGCCCAGAGCTAAGGAGTTGGAGAGTTTACAATATCCCAAAGCTCCTAAGGAGGCAGCTACCTTGCCTATCCATGAGATCTTACATGATCTCATGTTGAGAATGTGGGAGACGCCTCTCACCACCTCTCCTCACTCTCGCAGGCTGGATACCATGTATCAAGTCCCTCTTTGTCCTGGATTCCAGAAAACTCAGCTTCTTCACCACTCTATTGTAGTGGAATCAGCTATGAGAAGGATCAGGAGTGCAAAGGGGCATGCTTCTAATCCTCCAGGACGTGAGTGAAGAACTTTGGATGCCTTTGGACGTCGTACTTTCCAGTCTTCCATGCTTTCTGCCAGGATCAGTTCCTATATTTTATATATGGGAATGTTCCTTAAAGAAGTCACAGGTGATTTATAGGTTTTGAGCCCTCTTCTTCCTGAGGATAGAAGGCAGGATTTTCTCACACTGGTTAAACATACCCAGGATGTGTCTAAGTTTGTCAACCGTGCAGCTTTTGACTGTTTTGAGTGCATAAGCAGAACCTCTGCTATTGCCATAGGTGCACATTGAATTGCCTGGCTCCAGGCATCCGATTTGGAGCTCTGGGTGCAGGACAAACTGGGCAATATCCCTTGTACAGGTGAGAATCTATTTGGCAAAAATTGGCAAGAAAAATCCAATGAATTAGATGCTCACAACTCCACTTTGGATAGGCTATCCAAAGCCACAGCTGATCCTGCGAGAGAGAAATCTTTCAAGAAGCCTTTCTCAAAAAAAGAAGAGGTTTTATCCCTCTTATTCCCAGCAGGGGCGTTCTGCAGGTCAGCCTGCCCGGAAGGGTCATCAACCACCTAAACAAAGGAAAGCAAAGACTGCTAAGCCTCAACCATTTCAGCAGTCTCAGCCGCCACAAGGCCTTTGACTTTCATCTAGAGAACTTAAGCTTCCTGACCCTCAATGGACCAGAGCCTTCCACCATTCCAGGAAGGTTATGTCACTTTGCCCCCAGGTGGGAGCAGATAACAGCAGAACATTGGACACACTCCATTGTAAGAGAGGGGTACAAACTGCACTTTTTGTGCATGCCCCCTCACACAATGGTAAGACAGTTCAATTCTCAGATCTCTCTCATCAACCTGTTAGATCAAGAGGTCACTATACTTCTTGCCCAAGGGGCAATAGAAGAAGTACCCATTCATCAACAGGGTACAGGGTTTTACTCCTATTTCTTTATCCCAAAGAAAACAGGGGGATACAGACCTATTTTGGACCTCAGAGAATTGAACAAATTCCTGTTCAAAGTGAAATTCAAGATGATTTCTCTAGGAACTCTGCTGCCATACCTTCAGAGTCAGGATTGGCTTTGTTCTCTAGATCTCAAGAATGCATACACACATGTCCTCATCCATCTAACTCACAGAAAGTTCCTTCGGTTCCTTTTTCAAGGAAAGCACTACCAATACAGGGTGCTTCCTTTTGGCCTGGCCTGGCCTCAGCTCCAAGAGTATTCACGAAATGCATGGCTGTGGTAGCAGCATTTCTCCGCACTCTAGGCATATTCGTCTTCCCCTACTGGTTCATTCGAGCCCCATCAGAGTCAGAGGCCAGGACTTCTCTATCTTGCACAGTGCGTATCCTTCAGTATTTGGGTCTGTTCATAAACATCCCAAAATCCAGTCTAACTCCCACTTAGTCTCTAGAGTTCATAGGAGCTTTGTTGGATACCAAAGAGGCAAGGGCCTATCTCCCCCAGACCCATTGCCTTCGCATGGTGCAGTTAGCTTCTCAAGCAGTGCTAAAACCTCATCTCACTGCCCGAGAAATGCTTGTACTACTAGGCCATATGGCATCTACCGTGCATGTGGTTCCTTATGCTCGTCTCCATATGAGAGCAGCCCAGTGGACTTTATCCACTCAATGGACCCAGGCATTAGGGTGCCTGTCAGAAAAAATAGCAAACACAAATCGCCTTATTTTGTCCCTCCAATGGTGGCAGTCCACTCAGAACCTGTTGCTGGGGTCTCCTTTTCAACAACCCTTACCCCAGGCTACTCTCACAACAGATGCTTCAACAGTGGGTTGGGGAGCTCATCTGCAAGACCTCTCCACCCAAGGCACCTGGACTCCACAGGAGACTCATCTACATATCAATCTCTTAGAGCTCAGAGCAATCTTCCTTGCTCTTCGAGTACTCCATTCCCTGCTCAGCTACAAGACAGTCCTCATTCATACGGACAATCAGGTAGCCATGTTCTACGTGAACAAGTGGGGGGGAACAGGCTCTCTGTCGCTTTGCAGCGAAGCTTTGAGACTTATGGGCCCTCGCCAGAGCATCAGATTCACCTCCTGGCAGTGTATCTTCCAGGCATACAAAACTCTTGGGCAGACAGACTCAGTCGAGTTCTGCTTCCACACGAATGGTCTCTACATGCAGACCAGGTGGCCAAGATTTTTCAAATTTGGGGAACCCCGGACATGGACCTCTTTGCAAGTCCGTTGAATGCCAAACTTCCCCGGTTCTGTTCCAGAATTCTGGCTCATGGCTCTCAGGCCAGGATGCTTTCCTCCTTCACTGGGGTCAAGACTTCCTTTATGCCTTTCCACCCATTTCCCTAATTCCCAACACCCTATTCAAGCTTCAGAGAGACAGAGGGCGTATGATTCTCATAGCTCCACATTGGCCATGGCAAGTGTGGTACCCTCTGCTTCTACATCTCTCTCAAGCTCTCTCCCTGGATTTAGGATCTGCTCCAGATCTCCTGTCTCAGGAGGACGGAATGTTATGGCATCCCCATTCTGTGCATCTCAGAGCTTGGTTGCTGAAGGCCTAGATCTTCATGATCTTAACCTCCCTCAGCAAGTAAAGGATGACCTTTATGCTTCCAGGAAGCCTTCCACAAGACGCTCTTATGCTTTCAAGTGGAAAAGGTTTACCATATGGTGTTCGCAGAAGGGTCTTAATCCCCTTGCGATACCTCTGGAATTGTTACTGGAGTATCTCCTTCATTTATCCAGTGCAGGACTTAAAACTAACTCAGTAAGATTCCATTTGAGTGCTATTGCAGCTTCTCTCAAGCCTCTAAATGGACAACCTATCTCCTCCCATCCTCTTATAGCAAGATTTATGAGAGGCCTTCTTCTAACTAAGCCTCCCATTAGGCCACCACCGGTGGCATGGGACTTAAACCTGGTTCTTGGTCAGCTCATGAAGCCACCTTTCAAACCCTTAGCTACTACCTCATTGAAATTCCTTTCTTGGAAAGTTATCTTTCTCATTGCAATCACATCAGCACGCCGCATCAGTGAGTTGCAGGCACTAGTAGCTGATCCACCTTATACAAGGTTCCATCATGACAAGGTAGTCCTTAGGACTCATCCACACTTTATGCCAAATGTAGTCTCGCCTTTTCATCTTAATGAAGCGGTCTACCTGCCTGCGTTCTTTCCAAGACCTCATGCATCAGATGCAGAAAGGAATCTTCATACTTTGGACTGTAAAAGAGCTTTAGCCTTTTACTTGCAAAGAACACAGCAACATAGAAAGTCCTCTCAACTCTTTGTTGCTTTCGATCCTTCTCATTTGGGACTTCCAGTCTCCAAGAGAATGCTGTCCAACTGGATTGCAGTGTGTTTCCTTTGCCGATCAGAGTAAGAACCTTCCTCTGGAGGGCCATGTCACAGCTCACAATGGCAGCTTCATTGGCTCATCTACACTCTGTCTATCGACGACATCTGTCGAGCAGCCACTTGGGCCTCGGTACATACCTTCACAGCCCATTACTGCTTGGACAAGGACTCCCGCCTGGATGCCTTGTTTGATCAGGCTGTTCTCCAACACCTGTTCCATACCTAATCAACTCCTACCCGCCATCCCTGGTTGGATGCCAGAGATCCATGGGGGGGAAGTGAAGCCCTTCACAGGGACACACAACTTCTGGAGTCTCTCCCTGGCATCTAAAGCTAGGGAGTCCCCATATGTGAAGACTACATTCCTGCTTGTTCCTGGAGATAGCATAGTTACTCACCTGTAACAGGTTATCTCCGGGAACAGCAGGAATTTAGTCTTCACAACCCACGCACCTCCCCTAGGAGTTGTATCTCTATCTCTTTCCCTTTCCCTCTGTCTCTTTGTCTCAGCTTTAAACTCAACTGGAGAAAGGCAGTTGGGAAAGGCGGGAAGGCAGCACGCAGGCGCTGTGGGATGCTCCCAAAAGCTTCCTAATTGGACGCTGGGGAGCATTTCCGCACAGGCTCCGTCGGTACCGATGATACCCATATGTGAAGACTAAATTCCTGCTGTTCCTGGCAATCACAGTACATATGTTTGCAGCTCACTACTGCCTTGAGAGTGAGTCCCGCAGGGACAGTGTCTTTGGCCAGGCAATAATCCAAAACATTCTCGGTGTATAGGCAACTCCTGCCCTCTGAGCCTTCTGTGTTGAGTCTACTGGAGCGATGGTGAAGCTGGATGCTGGAGTCTGCAGAGTCTCTTGGTAGGGACTCAACTTCTGCAACTCATGGCCTCCCTATCGGTTGCCATTGGTGCTGTCGTGCATCAGTCCCCGGCAGCCTGGAGCTAGGGAGTCCTATAGGGAGGAGTGGCCTAGTGGTTGGGGCAATTTACCTCAGACCGGAAGATCTGGGGTTCAAATCCCACTAGAGGACAGCAACCTTGGGCCGGAAGGACTGGGGTTTCTAGTCTCACAGGTGCTCCTTGTGGTCTTGGGCAAGCCACTTAACCCTCCATTGCCCATGTTCCCTGTAAGTATTAGTTTGTGTCTCATATCTCCTCATGTTAAATGTATCCCCCAATTGTGTTGTGACCACTTTGATTGAAGGATGAGGTGGTATACAAAACTGTCTAAATATGTGAGGAGTGACTTCCTGCTTGTTCCTGGAGAAAGCGTAGTTACTCATCTGTAACAGGTGTTCTCCAGGGACAGCAGGAATCATTCCTCACAACCCTCCCTCCTCCCCTGGGAGTTGCCTCCTATCTCCAGGAACAAGCAGGAATGAGCCTTCACATATGGGTACGTCGGTACTGACGGAGACTGCGCGGGAACGCTCCCCAGCGTCCAGAAAGCTTTTGGTAGCATCCCACAGCACCTGCGTGCTGTCTTCCCGCCTTTCCATCTGTCTCTCCTCAGTTGTTTTTCCGCGGAGCCAGCAGGTCGTGTTCCTGTCACCGCAGAAGAATTTCCTTATTTTTTTCTTTATTTCTTTTCTGTCGCGTCTGCCTTCCTCGACGCTATACCAGTACCGCCGGTTCTTATTCTTTTCTTTAAAAAAAACCCAAAAAACCTTATTTATTATTTATTTATTTGGCATAAATTTGTATACCGCTACTTCCAGCGACCTTCTATTTTTTCTTCAGGTGTACTTCAGTTTTGGGCCTAAGGCTCAAAACCTTTTTCCTCAAATATGGAAAAACCTGCCTCAGGTTTTAAGAAGTGCACAAAATGTGGCAGTACTATATCCATCACCGACACCCATGACTGGTGTCTCAAATGTTTAGGCCCTGACCATTCCATCAAAGATTGTATGTCCTGTTCCATGATGTCTAAGAGAGGTCGAGAGAACCGAGCTGCCAAGCTCAGTACCCTGTTTCCCTCTGATGCAGCTTCGGTGGCATCGACGTCTTCCAGGGCTGCTTCTTCCTCACATGGATCTCAGGTAACTAAACATAAATCCAGCCGGTCCTCGAAGGGCAAATCTCTTTCTAAGCATCGAGATGCCTCTGGCCTTGCCCTCGAGGATTCTGCACCGGCAAAATTACCCTGGCGGGAGGCTTCGGCTTCTAAAGCATCATCATAGGGGTTCCAGGATGATCTAGATCAGGGGTGTCAAACTGAAATACACAGTGGGCCAAAATGTAAAACTTGAACAAAGTCGCGGGCCAGCATTGAACAAATGAACCTTTTAATATGGACCCAAACAAGATTTGCTTTAACATTGAATATGAAGCAACACTTATTACTATACAATTTATAACTTAATAGTTCAGATATGCAAAGACCAATTTCAAATAAAAAAAAACATCAATGACATTCATTTATTAAATAAGATTTAAATAATAATAAATAATAATTTTTAAAATAAAATAACAATAATAAAATTAATCAACCATTCAAGCCCATGTCTTGGAGTAGCAAGAAAAAGTGCATAAAGAAAACGTTAATTATTGCTCAGTTTGCTGCACACTGATCTAATCTGATGTGCACAAGCCAGATACCTGGCATCTCTTCTTGGATGATAGTTCATCAATGTCTGGGCTCAGGCTTTGAGCTGAGGAAATCCTCAGTATCGAGCGAAGGTGTTCATCAGTCAGACGTCTCCTGTGAGATGTTTTGGTCATCTTCATCGAGGAGAAAAGTTGCTCACATAGATAAGTGCTGCCGAACATGGAGAGCATCTGAGCAGCTTGGGTGCGGAGCTGAGGCATTGTGTCAGGGATGAACTGTGGAAACTGGGCGGCGCCCACAGCATCATACTTTGACTTCAGCGTGTCATTACACTGGAGTTCAATTAGCTCCATTTGGAGGTTGGTTGGTGCGTTTTCCACATTAACTGCAAAGGGATTACTGAGCAGTTCAAACCTACATTTCTGGACATCAAAGTCGGCAAATCGCCGGCTAAACTCAGCGCCGAGTACACTGAGTTTTTCAGCAAACTGTGCGCATGGGAACAAGTTGGTAAAGAACTGCGTTTTCATGGTTTGGCAGCAGGGAAAATGGCCAAGGTTTCCTTGCAGCATCTGATTCTCCCACAGGCACAGTTTAGTTTTAAAAGCCCTCACTGCAGCGTACATGTCTGTGATGATGCGCCCCCGCCCCTGAAGCTGCAGGTTCAGCGCATCGAGATGGCTCGAGATGTCACACAGAAAGGCCAGCTCACACAGAAACTTTTTCTCCCAAAGCTCTGCTGTGTCCTTCCCTTTGCTTTCCAGAAACTGACATATTTCCTCATGCAGCTCAAAACATCTATTCAGTACTTTTCCTCGGCTTAACCATCTCACCTCTGTGTGATACGGCACGTCTGCGTATTCCGAACCACACTCCTCCAGAAAAGACTTAAACTGGCGGTGATTCATACCTTTGGCTCTTATAAAGTTAACTACTTGTGTTACTGTGGTCATAACATGTTCCATCTTTAGGGCTTTGCCACACAATGATTCCTGATGTATGATGCAGTGATAAACAGTTAGTTCACCTGCACAGTTCTCTTCCTGCATCTTCTCCCGGACCCTGCCCACCAGTCCACTTGTTTTACCGCACATCGCTGGCGCACCATCTGTCGTTAATCCCACGAGTTTATCCCACGGCAGCTTTATTTCAGTTACGCATTTGGAAACCTCCTCAAAAATTTCCTTTCCTGTGGTTGTGCCATGCATTGATTTGAATCCCAATAGCTCCTCCGTAACACACATATTTGAGTCCACTCCACGGATGAAGACTGACAGCTGAGCAGTATCAGATGCGTCGCTGCTCTCATCCACAGCAAGGGAGAATGCAACGAAATCTTTTCCCTTTTCCAAAAGCTGGTCATACAGATTGGTGGCAAGATCACATGTGCGATCAGCTACTGTGTTTCTGCTCAGGCTCACGTTTGAAAAGCTTGCTTTTTTCTCTGGGCACACGATGTCACAAACTTTCAACATGCACTTTTTCACAAACTCTCCCTCATTAAAGGGCCGGGCTGATTTTGCGATCTCTGCTGCCACAATATAACTAGCCTTTACAGCAGCCTCACTTTGTGATGTGGCTTTTTTGAACATATTCTGTTGTGAAACCAAACTTCTTTTCATCTCGTCCACTTTCTGGCTCCTTTGAGTCATGTCCAGGTCCTTGTACTTGTCATGGTGTTTGTTTCATAGTGTCGTCGAATGTTATACTCCTTAGTTATAGCCACGTTGACTCCACAAATCAGACAAACAGGTCTGTCTTTTACATATGTAAACAAATATTCTGTCTCCCACCTGTCCAGAAAGTTCCTGTTGTCTGCCTTTCTTTTTGCCATTTTTGGGAAGGGGTTCCACAGTGACAGTTGTAGCTTGAGATCGCTATGACTTCTGTCACACAGGAGAGGGCGTTTCTGGGACCTGTCCTGATTGACGCGCCAAAACAACAGCAAGGCATTATGGGATTTGTAGTATTAGCGATGAATGAATGCGCTGTATAATACCGGCGGGCTAGCTCTAGTAGTCATTTGGTATAGCCTCGCGGGCCAAATATAATTACACTACGGGCCAAATTTGGCCCGCGGGCCAGAGTTTGACACCTATGATCTAGATGGTGTGGCCTCAACCGATCTCCTGGTGCCATGCTCTGGGGTACCGGTGGCCTCCACCGGTACCGACTTCCAGGTATTGGCAGCGTCCATGGATCAGAGGATTCTGTCCATGGAACGCAGTCTGGGGGCTTTCCTTGTGGCATCGACGCCCGTAGTACCGCATCAGACTACTCCGCAGGTACCGGCTCCGGTATCGCCATCGGTACCGATACCGGTACCGGTGGCATCGACATCGGCATCGGTGTCAGCCATGCCAGTACCCTGCCCTCTGCAGCCCTCTGGTACCGATACCCCGGTACCGATGATTCCCGATACCGACCCCGGTCGGTATGGGTATCGGGCTTTGCAAGAGCATCCCGACAGACGATACTTCGATTCCTCTGATGACTCTGAGGATTCTGAACAGTCTGTCGATGCAGCGATGCTTCTTCCACAGGAGGAGTCCTCTCCTAAACGAAGGATGTCTCCTCCAGAGGACTTGTCTTTTCAAGACTTTATCAGAGAGGTGGCTCGGGGTCTCTCTATTACAGTAGCCCCAGAGTCAGAGCCTAGAGCTAAGGAGTTAGATATTTTACAATATCCTAAAACTCCTAAAGAGGCAGCTACCTTGCCTATTCATGAGATTCTGTATGATCTCATGTTAAGGATGTGGGAAGCACCTCTAACCACCTCTCCTCATTCTCGCAGGTTGGACACCAGGTATCGTGTCCTTCCTTGTCCTGGTTTCCATAAGACTCAGCTTCCTCACCACTCTATTGTGGTTGAGTCTGCAATGAAAAAGATTAGAAGTGCCAAGAGACATGCCTCTAATCCTCCAGGATGTGAATGTAGAACCCTGGATTCTTTTGGTAGAAGAATCTTCCAAGCTTCCATGCTTGCTGCAAAAATTAATTCTTATAGTCTCTACATGGGCATGTTCTTAAGAGGTCACTGACCATTTGCAGACTTCAAGTCCTTTTATGTCTGACAATAAAAGGCAAGAATTTCTCTCTGCGCTCAAACATGCCCAGGATGTCTCCAAATTCTCCAACCGTGCAGCTTTCGATTCCTTTGAATGCGTAAGCAGAGCCTCAGCTATAGCAGCACATAGGGTTGCTTGGCTTCAAGCATCTGATTTGGAGACCTGGGTCCAAGATGAATTGGGAAATATCCCTTGTACAGGTGAAAATCTGTTTGGTAAGGATTGGCAAGCAAAAGCCAATCAGATGGATGCTGAAAATTCTGCTTTGGATAGACTATCCAAATTTACAGCTGCTCCTGCTAAGAAAAGGTTGTTCAAGAAAACACCTTTTTCAAAGAAGGGAAGATCCTATCCTGTTTATAGTCAGAGAGCATCTTCTGCAGCTCAGTTCCCTTCCAAATGTCAGCAGTCCTCCAAACAGACCAAGGCAAAGGCTGCGAGGCCTGCTCCAGCCCAGCAGTCTCAGCCACCTCAGGGCCTTTGACTTTCTGCTGGAGAACCTAGCCTTTCTGGCTCTAGAAGGACCAGAGCCCTCCACCATTCCAGGAAGGCTATGTCACTTTGCTCCCAGATGGGAGCAAATCACAGCAGAGCAGTGGACACTCTCCATCATAAGAGAGGGGTACAAACTTCATTTTTCCATTTTGCCCCCTCTCACAAGAGCGCACCAGTTCAATTCTCCAACCTCCCTCCTCAGCCTATTAGAGCAGGAGGTTGCCACTCTTCTAGCCCAAGGGGCAGTAGAGGAAGTGCCTTCTCAACAACAGGGCACAGGGTTCTACTCCCCCTATTTTCTTATCCCAAAGAAAACAGGGGGCTTCAGACCCATTTTAGATCTCAGAGAATTGAACAGATTCCTAGTCAAAGAAAAATTCATGATGGTTTCTCTGGGAACTCTGCTGCCATACCTTCAGAGTGAGGATTGGCTTTGTTCTCTAGATCTCAAGGATGCGTACACTCATGTTCTCATTCATCCAACTCACAGAAGGTTCCTTCGGTTCCTTTTCCAGGAGAAGCACTATCAATACAGAGTGCTCCCCTTTGGCCTGGCCTCTGCACCAAGGGTGTTCACAAAATGCATGGCAGTGGTTGCTGCTTTTCTGCGCACCCTGGGAATATTTGTCTTCCCCTACCTGGACGACTGGCTCATTCGAGCTCCTACTCAATCAGAGGCCAGGACTGCTCTAACCTGCCCAATTCGTATCCTTCAATACTTAGGGCTGGTAATAAACATCCCAAAATCCAATTTGATCCCTACCCAGTCCCTGGAGTTTATAGGGGCATTGCTGGATACCACAAAGGCAAGGGCCTTTCTTCCCCAGGCCCGTTGCCCTCGCTTGATGCAGTTAGCTTCTCAAGCAGAGTTGAAACCCCTACTCACTGCTCGAGAGATGTTACAGTTACTAGGCCACATGGCTTCCACCGTTCATGTGGTACCATATGCTCGCCTTCACATGAGAGCAGCTCAGTGGACTTTATCCACCCAATGGACCCAGGCATTAGGCTGCCTGTCAGACAAAATAGCAAACACAAGTCACCTCATTTTGTCCCTCCAGTGGTGGAAGTCCCCTCAGAACCTCTTGCTGGGGTGTCCTTTTCAACAGCCTCTACCCCAGGCAACTCTTACAACAGATGCTTCTCCAATGGGCTGGGGAGCTCATCTCCAGGACCTCTCCACCCAGGGCATCTGGTCCCCACAGGAGACTTGTCTCCACATCAGTCTCTTGGAACTCAGAGCAATCTTCCTTTCTCTAAGAGTTTTCCACACCCTGCTCAGCCACAAGACAGTCCTTGTCCACACGGACAATCAGGTGGCCATGTTCTACATAAACAAGCAGGAAGGAACTGGCGCTCTGTCGCTTTGCAACGAAGCTCTGCGACTGTGGGCCCTCGCCAGAGAGCATCACATTCATCTTCTGGCACTCTATCTTCCAGGGGTTCAAAACTCTTGGGCGGACAGACTCAGTCGAGTTCTGCTTCCACACAAGTAGTCCCTCCCTACATATGGACCAGGTGTCCAAAATTTTTCAAATTTGGGGAACCTCGGACATAGACCTCTTCGCAAGTCCGTGGAATGCCAAACTTCCCCGGTTCTGTTCCAGATCTCCGGCTCATGGGGCTCAGGCAAGGGATGCTTTCCTCCTTCACTGGGGTCAAGACTTCCTGTATGCCTTTCCACCAATTCCCCTAATTCCCAAAACCCTGTTCAAGCTTCAGAGAGACATAGGCCACATGATTCTCATAGCTCCACATTGGCCACGGCAAGTGTGGTACCCTCTGCTTCTACATCTCTCTCAAGCTCCCTCCCTAGAGTTAGGGTCTGCTCCAGACCTCCTCTCTCAGGAGGACGGAAAGTTGTGGCATCCCAATCCCCAGTCTCTGCATCTCAGGGCTTGGTTGCTGAAGGCCTAGATCTCCAGGATCTTCCTCTTTCTCAGCAAGTGAAAGATGATCTTCAAGCTTCCAGAAAGCTTTCCACTAGACGTTCTTATGCCTTCAAGTGGAAAAGGTTTACCATCTGGTGTTCTGAAAAGGGTCTTAACCCCCGTGCCATACCTCTGGAATCGTTGCTGGAGTATCTCCTGCCTCTATCTAATGCAGGCCTTAAGACAAATTCAGTAAGAGTCCATCTGAGTGCTATTGCAGCTTCACTCAAGCCTCTAAATGGACAACCTGTTTCCTCTCATCCCCTTGTAGCAAGGTTCATGAGAGGCCTCCTTTTAACAAAGCCTCCCATTAGACCACCTCCGGTGGCATGGGACTTAAATTTGGTTCTTGGTCAGCTTATGAAGCCGCCTTTTGAACCTTAAGCTACTACCTCCTTGAAATACCTTTCTTGGAAGGTTATCTTTCTCATTGCAATCACATCAGCACGCCGCATTAGTGAATTGCAAGCACTAGTAGCTAATCCACCTTATACAAGATTCCATCATGACAAGGTGGTCCTTAGGACTAATCCACATTTTATGCCTAAGGTGGTCTCGCCTTTTCACCTCAACCAAGAGGTCTACCTACCTGTCTTTTTTCCAGGGCCTCATGCATCACCTGCAGAGAGGAATCTTCATACCCTGGACTGTAAAAGAGCTCTGGCTTTTTACTTACGGAGGACACAGCAACATAGAAAGTCTTCCCAACTCTTTGTTGCTTTTGATCCTTCTCATTTGGGACAACCAGTCTCCAAGAGAACTCTTTCCAACTGGATTGCCCAATGTATTTCTTTCGCCTGTCAGAGCAAGAACATTTCTCTGGAGGGCCATGTCACAACTAACAATGTGAGAGCCATGGCAACCTCATTGGCTCATCTGAACTCTGTGTCTATTGACGACATCTGTCGAGCAGCCACTTGGGCCTCAGTTCATACCTTCACAGCCCATTACTGCTTAGACAAGGACTCCCGCCGGGATGCCTTGTTTGGTCAGGCTGTTCTCAAACACCTGTTCCATACCTAATCAACTCCTACCCACCATCCCTCAGGGGATGCCAGAGATCCAGGTGAGGAAGTGTAGCCCTGTCCCAGGGTTACACAACCTCTGGGCGCTCTCCCTGGCATCAAAAGCTAGGGAGTCCCCATATGTGAAGACTCATTCCTGCTTGTTCCTGGAGATAGCACAGTTACTTACCTGTAACAGGTGATATCTGGGAACAGCAGGAATAAGTCTTCACAACCCACCCACCTCCCCTAGGAGTTTGTGTCTCTGTCTCTTTCTTCCTTTCCCTCTCTCTCCTTCTGTCTCAGCTTTAAAACTCAACTGAGGAGAGACAGTTGGAAAGGCGGGAAGGCAGCACGCAGGTGCTGTGGGATGCTCCCAAAACCTTTCTGATTGGACGCTGGGGAGCATTCCCGCGCATGCTCCGTCGTTACCGACGTACCCATATGTGAAGACTTATTCCTGCTGTTCCCAGAGATCACCTGTTACAGGTAAGTAACTGTGCTTTACCTTCTTTACCTTTCACATTTTGCCTAAGCTATGTCATTTGACTGAACAAGATGGCACCCTTGGGCAGGAAGGGGACCACACATGCGTGGTAGCATTCCCAAAGACTTTCTTTGAAAGTTGGGGAAATGCTCTGTGCAGGGCTCTGTGGGCGCCAGCATCACCCATATGTGAGGACTGATTCCTGCTGTCCCTGGAGAACACCTGTTCTCCAGGACCAAGCAGGAAGTCAGTCCTCACATATGGGTGACATCGATGTCGATGGAGCCCTTGCAGAGCATTTCCCCAGCTTTCCATGAAAGCCTTTGGGAATGCAGGCACGCATGCGCGGTTCCCTTCCCTCCTAAAGGTGCCATCTTGCTCAGTCTCTCGTTTTCCGTGAAGCCCACCGGACGTGAGTCCTAGTCATCCCAGAAAATTGTTTGATTATTTGCGATTCTGCGCTATTTTTCTTCTCCGGTTCGACGCCGGTTCCCCTCCCGCCGGGTTCGGTACACTGGTATCAAGCCCGATCTTCTTTTTTTGGTTTTTGCCCTTAGTGGCTGGCGTTCGTGCCCTTTTTTTCTTTTCCCTGGAAGGCCGGTCCTTTTACCTTGCGGGGACTCTTTTTTTTCCCGATGGCTTCCAGCGGTTTTAAGAAGTGTGATCGCTACAAGAAACTGATGTCTCTCACCGACACACACGACTGCTGCCTCGGTCCTGATCACGACCCTAAGACCTGTGGACCATGTGGGAAAATGTCTTCCAGGCACTGCGAAGTCGTCAGCACCAGAAGGAAAGGCTTTTTTCTGACTCGGCCTCCAGCCGGGCCCGGACCTTGTCTGAGGCCTCGACATCTCGGGAGTCGGATCCCGAGCACCATTGTGGCTCCTCGGACAGGGCGTCCCCCGACCGGGAATGCAAGAGGAAGAAACGGCTCGCGAGGGCGTCGTCGGAAGAGGTCCCTAGCTCCTCGAGAGCTAGGTCTCAGACCCCCGACCGTTGCCCCGGGCCTGTGGAACAGGAGAAGCCTTCCAAAGTCCCTCGACTGAAGCCGGAGTCTGCTGGACACGTAAGCCCTGTAGTCCTCATGGACTCTTCTCCCAGGGAGCCGACGTCGGGCCCGGCACTGCCGGGGCCCGAGTCGGGAGCTTCTGAGTCTCCTGAGCTGGGTCTCAGGTTGATAGCCTTGGAGAGCAGACTGTCTGCCTTCATGGAACAGCAACGGGCACTGATGGCCAGCCTGTCTGGCGCATCTGCCCCGACCACCGGGACATCGACATCGAAGTCGACCCCAGAGACCGAGCCGATACTCGAGGCCATGAAGGCTCGAGGTCGACCTCAGTCGCGGTCTCCCTCGACCTCCTGTTCGGGACCGAGGGCGTCGACACCGGTGCCTTCGGCGTCGGGGCGGGTGCTCGCCGGCCCCGTGAGGTCGGACCCTGATTCCTCATCGGACGAGTCCACATGGGAGACGGAGGACGAGGAGTCCCCCGACACCTTCAAGACTCGGTGCGTCCCATCAGACTCACCACAGTCTGAGCCCCGGAGTAGATCCCCTCCGGAGGATACCTGGTTCTCGGAGTTCGTCCGGGATATGGCCACTGCGTTGGCTATCCCTGCGGACCCCGAGGAGGAGCCTCGAGCCGAGGAGCTCGAGGCCCTGCAGTACGACTCTCCTCCGAAGGAGGCCTTTACTGTCCCTGTTCCTCCGATGCTGGAAAGGCTCCTCTTCCGGATGTGGGAGGCACTGGTCTCGGCGCCGATTTTAAGCAAGCGGATCGATTCGATCTATTGACTCCGGAAGAGCCCTGGCTTTCAGAAGGCGCAGCTACCTCACCATTCCATGGTGGTGGAATCGGCCATGCATCGCCTGAAAAGTCAGAAGATGCATTCCGCGGTGCCCCCTGGCAGGGAGGCCCGAAACCTCAATGGTTTTGGTAGAAAGTGCTTCCAGTGCTCGATGCTTGCTTGCAGTGTCCAGTCCTACCATGTACTTGCGAGACCTGGCCAAGGAGCTGGCCGGGTTCTCTCCTGGTCTCTCCGGGGAACCCTTGCAGAGGTTCAAGTCCTTGTCCTCGGGGATCCGGGAATGCTCCAAGTTTATGTCCCACGCTACCTACGATGGCTTCGAGGCTTCGGCCCGTGTTGCGGCAGCCGGCATCGCGGCTCGACGCCAGGCATGGCTGCAGTCATCGGACCTCGAGCCATAGGTTCAGGACAAGTTGGTCGATGTCTCTTGCCAAGGTGAGAACCTTTTTGGCAAGCCCATGACCAAGAAGGCCGCACAGCTCGAGACCGAGCACCTCACAAGGACAAGGCTGTCTAGAAAGACTTCTGTCCCTTCTCACAAGAAGTCTCGGGTAAAAAGCCCTTTTACCCGAGGATGGGCACTGCCTACAAACAGTACCCACAATATAAGGCTGCCCAAGCTGCCCCTCAGGGTCAGCAAGCCAAGGGGCAGGGTAATGGGCCCCGTAGGCAGAGGACCCCCAAGCCTCTGGCCCCTGCTCCCACTCAGCAGGGTGGGGGGTTTTGACTCCTTAGGCATAGCCTTTCCGTCTCTGCTCTCCCTGCACAGGAGGTCGCCTTGCTTTGTTTGCCCACCAGTGGCCACTCAGCACTGGAGACAGTTGGGTGTTAAGAATAGTCCACAGGGGCTATGCATTATACTTCCAAGAACTGCCTCCTCCATACTTTCCAGGGGAGCCTCCAAGGCCTCCCCTGCACAGATCTTCTCCTTCAGGAGCTACAAGGTCTGTTGGTGGACAGGGCAGTGGAGCCTGTGCCTCCCCACTTGCACGGTCGAGGGTTCTACTCCACGTATTTCCTAGTACCCAAAACAACCGGTGGCCTTCGACCTATTCTAGACCTCCGAAACCTCAGCAAGTTCCTGGTGAAGGAAAAGTTCAAGATGCTTACTCTTGGAACTCTTCTGCCCTACCTCCAGCAGGGAGATTGGCTATGCTCCTTAGATCTAAAGGATGCGCATACTCACATCCTCATTCATCCAGACCACAGAAAGTACCTCAGGTTCATTGTGGGAGGAAACCATTATCAGTACAGAGTACTACCTTTTGGCCTCACCTCTGCTCCCAAGGTCTTTACCAAATGCCTGGCAGTGGTGGCGGCCTATCTGAGAAATCAGGGTATCTTTGTCTTCCCCTACCTGGATGACTGGCTCATCAGGGGTCAGATGTGCCAGGAGGCCAGACAAGCCACCCTCAGAACTATTGCTCTTCTTCAAAGCCTGGGGTTTGTAATAAACTTTGCAAAGTCCACTTTGCTCCCATCCCAAAACTTGGAGTTCATAGGGGCAAGGTTGGACTCTCTGCTGGCAAAGGTATTTTGCCAGAAGACAGAGCCCAAAGACTAATAAACTTGGCAAGCCAGTTTCTCAGCAGGTCACTGGTCTCCGCCAGACTCTGACTGAGACTTCTTGGCCACATGGCTTCGACAGTACATGTGACCCCCAATGCCAGGCTCCATATGAGGTAATCCAAATAAACTTCGTCCAACAATTTCTACAGGTTCAGTTTTTCCACAACGACAGCCTCCGAAAACAACCATTAGCACTGAGAGTACTGGGATTCAATGTCCTCCCAGAAATGTGCTGGTTTAACATCAACGGCTGAAGTTGATTAAAACTGTGTTGTATCCACTACTATGTGTGCTAGATAATTTTTAGAGTTGATGTAACTTATTCTATAATATAAGACTTTAAAAGAGCTGCGTTTGAGAAGAAGAGCAGGAAATTGAAGAACATTATTTAAATAGAAAATTTGGAAAAATTAGAAATTTTCTGTGCTGTGAAATATCCTACAACTGATCAAGCTAAGTACCTTCAGTGCTACCAATAGTAAATGACCAGATTGTGAAGTCTTATATTATAGAATAAGTTATATCAACTCTAAAAATTTGCTAGCACACATAGTAGTGGATACCACACAGTTTTAACCAACTTCAGCCGTTGATGTTAAACCAGCACATTTCTGGGAGGACATTGAATCCCAGTACTCTGTGTTAATGGTTGTTTTCTGAGGCTGTCGTTGTGGAAAAACTGAACCTGTAGAAATTGTTGGATGAAGTTTATTTGGATTACGTCATAGTAATCATCCACAGAGATAGACCCCTTTCTTTATTTAGGCTCCATATGAGGCCTGCACAGTGGTGCCTTCGGACTCAGTGGTCACAGTCCACCGGCAGCCTCAAAGACTGGATAAGGGTGTCCAGACAATTTCTGAAATCCCTCAGTTGGTGACTGCTTCCACCCAATCTGTTGCAAGGGGTGCCTTTTCGGATTCCTGAGTTCACAGTGGTGTTGACTACGGATGCCTCCTTGCAGGGCTGGGGAGCTCATTGTCTAAGCAAGTGCACCCAGGGCCTGTGGTCTCCCTGGGAAGCCGCACAGCAAATCAATCTACTAGAACTCAGGGCTATTCGGTTGGCCCTCAAGACTTTCTCTCCAG
The DNA here is from genome assembly GCA_033557465.1 of Ichthyophis bannanicus. Classification (NCBI taxonomy): domain Eukaryota; kingdom Metazoa; phylum Chordata; class Amphibia; order Gymnophiona; family Ichthyophiidae; genus Ichthyophis; species Ichthyophis bannanicus. The sequence goes on along the minus strand of CM066047.1, from coordinate 138,730,568 downwards.
CCCTGGCTCATCAGTCTGTCCTAGTTCAAACAGACAACCAGGTAGCCATGTTTTATGTGAACAAACAGAGCGGAACTGGGTCCAGGCTCCTTTGTCAGGAAGCACAGGACCTTTGCTTGTTTGCCCTCAAGCACAACATGCTCCTCAAAGCTGTGTACCTCCCTGGCCAGGAAAACTACCTGGCCGACAGATTGAGCAGGATTCTACAGCCCCACGAGTGGCAGCTCCATCCTTTGGTGGTTCAGAAGATTTTCCTGAAATGGGGGCTTCCATCCATAGATCTGTTTGCCAGTCCCCTGAACAAACAGCTGCCAAAGTTCTGCTCCAGGCAACTGCATCCTCTGCGGGTGGCAGCAGATGCTTTCCTGATTCCCTGGTCTCAGGGCCTCCTGTATGCGTTTCCTCCCACGCCCTTGGTGGCCCGAACTCTGTTCAAGATTCTTCAGGACAAGGCCTCGGTCCTGCTGGTGGCTCCCAGGTGGCCGAGACAGCCTTGGTTTCCACTTCTGCTTCAGCCGGCAGTGGATCCCCCACTGCCTCTGGGGTTGCAACCCGACCTTCTCTCTCTGGATCAGGGTTCCCTTCTGCACCCCAATCTCAAAGCTCTCAATTTGATGGCATGGAGGCTGCAAGGGTAGTTTTGGCTCCCTTGGGCCTCCTCAGGAAGTTGAGGAGGTTGTCCTAGTCTCTAGGAAACAGTCCACTAGGAAAACCTATGCTCTTAAATGGAAACGGTTTTCCGTGTGCTGTCACCTACGTACAGAGGATCCCTTCTCCTGTACTGTACCAGTAGTGCTTCAGTACTTACTGCACTTATCAAATCAAGGACTTAAGTCCAATTCTGTTCGGGTCCACCTCTCAGCTCTAGCAGCTCACCACTCACTGGTGGAAGGACATTCTCTATCGGTCCAGCCCTTGGTGTCCCGGTTTCTCAGAGGCTTGCTCTTGCTCAAGCCTCCAATCCGTCGTCCTGCTCCTGAGTGGGAGTTGAATGTGGTCTTGCAGCAACTGACTCGCCCACCCTTTGAGCCGATGGCTACTTGTTCTCTACGCTTCCTGTCCTGGAAGACACTCTTCTTGGTAGCCCTAACCTCGGCTAGACGAGTGAGTGAGCTTCAGGCCCTGGTCTGTGACAGTCCTTACACCAGATTCTATAAGAACAGGGTAGTCCTCAGGACTCATCCAAAGTTCCTCCCAAAGGTTGTCTCCTCTTTCCACCTCAACCAGGAGGTGGTTCTTCCAACATTCTTCCCTAGGTTAGGGCTCTTTAACCTGGAAAAGAGACGGCTGAGGGGAGATATGATAGAAGTCTATAAATTAATGAACGGAGTGGAACGGGTAAACGTAGATCGACTGTTTACGTTATCAGAATATAGGAAGACTAGGGGACATGCAATGAAGCTACAGGGTAAACTATTTAAGACTAATAAAAGAAAATATTTTTTCACTCAACGTTTAATCAAACTCTGGAATTTGTTACCGGAGGATGTAGTAAAGGCTGTTAGTGTAGCTGGGTTTAAAAAAGGTTTGGACAAGTTCCTGGAGGAAAGGTCCATAAACCATTATTAAGAAGGGACCCAGGATATCAATGCTTGACCTAGTACAAGCATTGCAGAACCTGTGTCTTTTGGGGAAACTGCTAGGTATGTATGACCTAGATTGGCCATTGTTGGAAACAGGATACTGGACTTGATGGACCTTGGTCTGACCCAGTATGGCATATCTTATGTTCTTATGTAGGCCTCATGCGAGCCAGGCTGAAGCAGTTCTGCATACCCTGGACTGTAGGAGGGCCTTATCCTTCTACCTTGATCGTACACAGGGGTACAGAAGGGCTACTCAGCTCTTCATATCTTTTGACCCTAATAATTTGGTGTTGGATGTGTCCAAGCGTACCTTGTCCATCTGGGTGGCTGACTGTATCACCTGGGCTTACAGGGCGGCTGACCTTCCTTTGCAGGGTCGGGTCACGGCCCATCGTGTCAGGGCAATGGCTGCCTCAGTGGCTCATCTCCGCTCTGTACCGTTGGTATACATCTGTAGGGCTGCTACTTGGTCCTCAAGCCAGACCTTTGCAGCCCATTACTGTCTGGAAAGGGAGTCCCGTAGGTTCAGTGCTTTTGGCCAGGCAGTACTCCGGAATCTCTTTGAGGTTTAGGCAACTCCTGCTCTCCTGCCCTCTGTTGGGCTACCGGTGGAGGTTCTGTCAGTGAAAAGCCTTTCTTTGATGCTGTGACTAGAGGGAGTTCTCTTGTTCAGCCTGGGTTCCTGGTAGCCCAGAGCTAGGGAGTCACCCATATGTGAGGACTGATTTCCTGCTTGGTCCTGGAGAAAGAGTAGTTACTCACCTGTAACAGGTGTTCTCCAGGAGCAGCAGGAATCAGTCCTCACAACCCTCCCTCCTGCCCTGGGAGTTGCAGTTGTACATAGTTTATTTTTACATTTTTGTGTGCTGTTTTTTGCTATGTCATTGGACTGAGCAAGATGGCACCTTTAGGCGGGAAGGGAACCGCGCATTCATGCCTGCATTCCCAAAGGCTTTCATGGGAAGCTGGGGAAATGCTCCGCAAGGGCTCCATCGACGTCGATGTCACCCATATGTGAGGACTGATTCCTGCTGCTCCTGGAGAAAACAGAGTTACTTACCTGTAACTGAGTTCTCCGTGGACAGCAGGATAAGTTAGCCACACCTGGTGACGTCATCCGACGGCGCCATGACGGAAGTGCTCTCTAGCTCAGAAGCTTCTGAGCATGTGTGAGGTGGTCCCACCTCCCTGGTCCGCCCCTAGCCCGACCAGTGAGTGATTAGCTGTGCCCTAAGGTTAGGGCGCGGACCGTGCAGGCCACCCTCAGAGGGGAGGTGGGTGGGATTGTGTGGCTGACTTATCCTGCTGTCCACGGAGAACTCCGTTACAGGTAAGTAACTCTGTTTTCTCCTAGGACAAGCAGGACGTGTCAGCCACACTTGGTGTCTCCCAAGCTACCTGTTTAGCGCTGTGGCTGAGGGGGGCATGTGACAGGATACCCAACAGTGTGGAACACAACTGGAGGAGGCATGCGAATAAGAACACTCATTTATTCTGCAACCAACTGCATATAGCATTAAAGTGCAGAACATTCAGGCGATCTGCCGTGAGGTAGAACAAGATCAACTGTGCAAGCATGTGATGAGGTAAACATCAAGTGCAATCTAACAAACAGTGTAACGAAATATCAACTGTGCAACACAGAACAACAACTGTGCAACTAGCGTTGTGCAAATTACAACTAATCAGGATGCAAGTCCGCATGGGCTTCCCCTTTCAGCACCGGCGTAGAGGCATATGAGTCACTGTCCCGTGGGCTGGGACTTGGTCGGTTCCTCTGACAGAGTCTGAGCCATGGTGGATGCTGCTACCGTAGAAAGGATTGCTCGGCCAAATGAGCTGTCAGCCTCCGCCTGTAGGTCTAGGCGGTAGTGCTTCTGGTAGGTGAGTTGCGAGGACCAGGTAGCGGCTTTGCAGATCTCACTCACTGGGACCTCCTGCGCACTGGCAAGGGAAGTGGCTAGGTCACGGAGTTGGTGTGCGCTTGCCTTGTTCGCTGGATGTGCGCCTGCCTTTTGTAGGCAGTAGGCGACGCAATTGGATATCCAGTGGGTGAGTGTGCGTTTGGTGACGGGCCGCCCCGGTCTGTTGGGGTCGAAGGACACACACAGCTGGGTCCCCCGACGGATGGCGGACGTCCTGTCGATATAGATGCGCAGGGCTCGGACGCAATCCAGTGAGTGGAGCCGCTGTTCCTCTGGTGACCTGTGAGGGGCAGGGAAGAAGGAGGGCAGTTCCACCGACTGGTTGACGTGAAAAACAGAGGCGACCTTAGGGACAAACTTCGGGTGTGTCCGGAGAGAAGCCCTGTTGTGGTAAATCTTGATGTACGGGTGGTGAGCCACTAGAGCCTGCAGCTCACTAACCCTCCTTGCAGATGTGATGGCGATGAGGAAGAGTGTCTTCCAGGACAGGAATTTCCCTCTCGCGGAGGGCAGGGGCTCGAAGGGCTCCTGTGTCAACTGCTGGAGGACAATGTTGAGGTCCCAAGAGGGAACAGGTTTCTGAACCGGGGGCTGCAAATTCCTGAGACCTCTCATGAAGTGGGTCATGATGGGAAGGGCGGCCATGGAGCCCATGGGTGAGTTGCTTCGCAGTTCGTGCAGGGACGCAATGGCTGCGAGGTGTATCTTGATGGACTGTGGCTTCAAGCCTAGGCTGAAGAGAAAGGAGAGGTACTGTAGTACCGTAGGAACAGGGCAAGAGGCTGGTGGGACTCCTTGGCCTGCGCACCAGATACTGAAACGTTTCCACTTAAGACTGTATGACTTTCTAGTGGAAGGCCTCCTGGATGCCAGGACAATCAGTTGCACCTCCGCGGGTAAGTGGAGGTCGTGGAGGCTTACCCTTTCAGCCTCCAGGCTGTCAGTGCAAGAGTCTGGAGGTTGGGATGCCAGGTTTTGCCGCCGTTCTGGGTGAGCAGGTCCGGTCGCAGCAGTAATCGGATGGGAGGTTCTTGTGAAAGCTGCAGCAGCAGGGAGAACCACATCTGCCGTGGCCAGTAGGGCGCAATCAGGATGATGTGCGCCTTGTCGTTGATGCGCTGTATGGTGGCTGTCAGGAGGGGGGTTGGGGGGAAGGCGTAAGCCAGACCCCAATCCCCCCAGGGTATGGCAAATGCATCGGAAGCCACTCTCAGAGGCGACGGGCGTTTTGAGCAGAAGAGGGGGCATCTGGAATTGACCTCGGTCGCAAAGAGGTCAATCCGTGGATTCCCCCAGCGTTGGAAGAGGGACTCCGCCACTTCCTCGTGAAGCATCCACTCGTGAGGTTGAAGCTGCCTGCTCAGTCTGTCCGCTAAGGCGTTCTGTTCTCCCGGGAAGTAAGTCGCTTGTAGAAGGCAGTTGTTGGCTAGGGCCAAGGACCATGTTTGAGTGCCTCCCTGCATAGAGGACGGGAGCCTGTACCCCCTTGCTTGTTGTAGAACATTGTGACCTGGTTGTCTGTCTGAATCAAGACTGACTTCCCCGCTAAGTGGGGCATGAAGGTCTGGAGGGCTTACTTTACCGCCCGGAGCTCGAGAACGTTGATGTGGAGGGATTGTTCCGCTCTGGTCCAAGTTCCTTGTGTGCTGAGGTGCAATAGGTGGGCTCCCCATCCCGTGGAGGAGGCGTCCGTGGTCAGGATGAGCTGATAGCCGCAGGGTTGCAAGCTCTTGCCTACCGCGAGATTGGCTGATACCATCCACCAACGTAGGCTCTGGGTTACCCTTGGTTCGTTCGGGATGAGGTTGGTGAGTGGTTGAGACAATTGCTTCCAATGTGCGCTGTAAATGGGGGTGCTGGGTGAGAATGTCCACAGTCTTGGCAAAGGCAAATATTAATATGACTTGCAAAGGATTGTGGGAAATGTAGTCCATTCATACCAGAATCAGCCGTTCACAATAAATTAGTTGTGCTTGCACGAGTGTAAAGCCAAGAAAAGATATTTTATTTATGGGGTTATTTCTCCCAACACAGATTTGCTTGGTAGCACAGAAAAGGATACTTGCTTTCAGTATTATACTTAGAAAAACAAAATCAGGAAAAACAACTACTGAACTTCTTAAGCAATTAAATCAAACCATAAAGACCTTGATGGGAACAGAAAGGTCTTTTCTGTAGGCTCCTGCTAATATCTTTTTAGCAGTGCTTCAAAAACAAACATAACCCACAAAGTAATGAAAAACTGTTCTTTTTCAAGGCTAACTTCTGGTATTTCCACACACACCCAGAAGTGTCTCTTCAGAGCTCACAGGCAATTAGGCAAGGCTCAATTGCTAACAATTAACCAGCTGCAAACCTCTTGGCTGGTTTACTTTCTAACCGTGGCTCAAATCCTGCTCAAAAGCTTTTCTGAGTAGATCAAAGAACAAGTTTATATTTCTTTGTGATGGTTGTTGTACTTTGTAAAAGTATATTACCACAGAAGTTTAGACAGAGAGCAATCCATGTATTCACACTGTTCATTTACAATATCTCCTGCTTCTTCAATTATCATAGAATCAATATCATGGATTGGCACAGAGGAATTTCTTAATGGAGCATTCTCAGAACAATACTTGTTTCCCTGCTGTCTTCCAAGTGAATAGCTAGGGCATAGATCAGTGTTCACACCTGAGCTTCCATTGCTGTTAGGGTTCCTCTCCAAATATCCTGGCCAGTATGCAGTCCAGTCTCCATGTCCAGCCTTCCAATCAAGATCCCTGGACACTGGGTCTCTCTTCACATACCTTCTTGCACTGGTCCTAGGGCCCCTTCCAAATGCAGCCGTCTCCCCCACAGGTCCCGTCCGGGGATTCCTGGCTCTGCAACCCCACTCCTCTGGTTTCCCCCAGTCCAATGGATCATGCTTGCCTCTGGAATGCCTCCCAGCACACGTACTGCTATGGACTCCCTTAGACCTCCAAGATGCTTTTCTCTTCCTTCTTCCAAGTTGCTTCTTGCTTTCTCTGTCCTTGAGCTCTGGCTTCTGCTGCCTCTGCTCCTGCTGATGATGATCATGAAGATGATGCTCATGATTCTGCTGTGTAGAATAAGTTCTACTTTTAACCTGTTTAGAGGGCTGCTCCACCCTAGCACAGCGCAGCTGTGCTGAATCAAGCCCTGCCCTTGGAGATGAGTGCTTGGGGATTACCTCATAGCTCTCCTGATTGAACACACGTTTTCCCACTTCAGCTCTTCTAGTGGCTGTTGGAAACCTGGTGCATTCTGGGACTGGTAGTCTTTTATGGAAACATTCTGTTTTATTATTTCTACCAGAAAAGACAGGTTGCTTGTTCAGAGCCAATTCACCTCTATTATAGCTCCTTCCTGAACTATGATAAGCTTCCTTATCACAGCGCGCAGGTGCCACTGGAGAGTGCGCATGTGCAATCTGGCCAATGGCAGGACCGAAGTCGTCGCTGCCATATGACCCAGACGGCGCAGGATGTCGTGGGCCTTGGTCTGCTTCGCAGTTGAGACCTTCTTGGTAAGGTGGATGATGGTCTTCCGCCGGTGCTCGGGAAGGAAGGCCTTGGATGCAGTTGTGTCGATTATCGCCCCGATGAATTCTGTGTGTTGAGTGGGATCTAACCGAGACTTCTCTTTGTTGAGTAAGAAGCCCAGCCTGGTCAGCAGGGTCGTCGTCGCTCGCACTGCTCTCCTGAGCTCTGGGGCGGAGGGTGCCGATAGCAGCCAGTCGTCCAGGTAGGGAAAGATGACGAGCCCTTGTCTGCGTAGGTGTGCGGCGGCCACTGCTACGCACTTCGTGAAGACTCTGGGTGCCGGGGAGATCCCGAAGGAAAGCACACGATATTGGTAGTGGCAACCCAGTGCTATGAACCGCAGGAATTTCCTGTGAGAGGAGTGGACTGGAATGTGGGAGTAAGCGTCCTGCAGGTCCAGGGTAGCAATCCAGTCCCCCGCTCTGATGAGGGGAAGGATGGAGTTCAGCGAGTACATTCGGAACTTCTCCTTCACGAGGAAGTTGTTCAGTTTGCGGAGGTCCAGAATAGGGCGGAGGCCCCCGGACTTCTTGGGAATAAGGAAGTACCGGGAGTAGAAGCCCGTGTTGATTTCACTGGAGGGAACCCTCTAGATAGTCTGTGTCCTGATGAGTTGCTGCAGAAGGCTTGAGAGGGCAGCTTCCAGATGCAGCGGAGTCTGGCTGGTAGGCTGCGTGCGCTGCCACGGTGGGGAGGAGAACCGTAAGCGGTAACCCGACTGGATAATCTGGGTGACCCACTGGTCCGTGGTGATTTCTTGCCAGGCCGACAGGAAGTTGGACAAGCGACCTCCCACCAGCGGGGCAGATGGGACACTTGTGCCCAGCCGGAGCGAATTGTCAGAAGGAGGACATGTTCTTACCGGACTGCGGAGGGTTTGCTTGCTTCTGCTTGCGTTCCCTCTGTGGTTGTCTCTGAAAGGACGATTTATTGTAGTTCTGCTTGAACTTCGGGGCTTGCCACTGTCGATTGGATCCGTAGTATCTTTTTGACGAGGAAAAGGGCTTGCGGTAATAGCTCCCTTTCTGTGACCAGGAGGGGCGTTCGAGTCCGTCCGCCGCTAACGTTTTCAGAGTGGTGCAGTCCTCTTTTAGGCCGTTCACCGTGTCTGCGACCTTGTCCCCAAAAAGGGAGTCTCCCAGGCAGGGCGCGTCAGCAATCCTGTCGTGGGTGTTGTCAGACAGACCGGATGCGCGTAGCCAGGCCCAGCGGCGAGCCGCAATGGCCGTGCCTGCCGTCCGGATGGCCGTGTCAAAGGCATCAAAGGCTGTGCTCATCAGATGTTTGGAGCATTCGGCCAGTTCCTGGAGCGTGGCTGAAGCTGCTGGCTGGGATTGCTTGGGAAGGGTGAGCAGTTGGCCCTTGAGCTCTGCTAGGAGGGCGTCCTGGAACAACAGGTGCTGGAATTGATGCGCTGATATCTTGGCACCCAGCATCGCTCCCTGGAATACTTTCCGTCCCAGGTCGTCGAGGAGCTTGGGGTCCCGGCCTGGAGGGTGGGTAGTCTGTGTGCGTGAAGACTTGGATCTCTTGAAGCTACCACAATGGATTGGTGGGGCAGCTGGGGCTTGTCAAAGCCAGGCGCCATTTGGAGGAGGTATTTGTTGTCCAGGCGTCTGGCGCAGGCTTGGCCGGAGGCAGGGGACTGCCAAAGGATAGATTGCTTGTCCTTGAGTTTCCGGTGGAGGGGGAGAGCCAAGGCTGGTTTGGGGCCGCTGAGCTATTTCATGACCTCCGGATCCTTCTCGTCTGAGGCTTCATCCTTGGTGAGACCCAGTTTGGCCACGACCTTCCTTAAGAACTTTGGATAGGTAAGGTCTTCAGGTACCTGCATCTGTCTCTCCTCCTGTTCGTTTGGAGCAGACTTGGACGAAGGGGATTCTGGCCCCCTCTCCTCTGCTGCGCTCCCTCCTGAGTCTGGGCCCAGCATAGGAGATGGACTCCGCTCTCTTGGAGGTGTTTGCTCAGGTGAGACCGGAGAGGGGGATCTATCCCGGGTTACCGCTGGCAGTGGTACATCCAAGGGGGCTGTAGATGTGTTGTCACGGCATGGAGGAGCAGTTTGATGCACCAGGCGTGTCAGCAGTTGCAGAATGGCTTCCGAGGTGCTGGATCCTGAAGAGATGTTGCTCCTGTGCCCTCTGCTGGAATGGGAGCTTGATCACCTGCTCTTCCTGCGGCCGCGGGAAGACCCGCTGTCAGCGCTCACGCTGCTGGACCAGGAATGTCTGTCCCTGTGGCTCCCGTGTTTACTTGCACGCTCTGCGGGAGCCGCGTTCTCTCCTGTGCCTTTTGCTCCTGTGGGCGCTAGAATCGCTCTTGCCGCTATTGCCGCGCCGATGGGAGGACTCCCGGCTGTCGGCACGGCGTTTGTGATGGCTGCGGTGGTGGGTGTCGGCGCGATGCTGTCCTTCGGCACGGTGCTGGTTTCCTGCGCCGGATCCGTGCTCACTGGCTCGGGGCGAAGATTGTCGGCGCTGAAGGAGAGAGCTGATGTCAGCGCTGTTGGTGGACCCGCCCCGGCCAATCCGGGTTGGGAAGGAGTCTCTGGGGGCGGAGCTTGGCGAGGCCACATGGGCGGCACCATCTTGGCCGTGGTTGCCGGAGCCGCATGGCTGGGGAGAAAGGCCCGATGAGCAGCAAGCAGTCGGGTGGCTTATCCCGGGCACCGAGGAGGCAGCGGGGGAGGCAGACTTCTCAGTCGGAGGTAGAGCAGCAGAGCCCCGGCCCGCCCGATGAGAGGCTTTAAGGGGTGCTTTCCCTTTAGTGGACTTACTGCGCTCCGAGGTGCCGGTCTGATGAGCTTGTTCCGGAGCAGATGAGGTCAGAAAATCTTTCAGCGTGTAGTCTCTGAGCTTCCGTGCCCTGGGGGACATCCGGGCACAGCTGGAACAGTCATCAACATTGTGGGACGCCCCGAGGCATCGGAGGCAACTCTGGTTTGTGTCGGTGATATTCATTTTCCGAATGCATCGCGGACACTATTTAAATCCAGGTTTTGGCATGGTGATTGTTAGATGAGAGAGAGAGTAGAATCCGTCTTGAGGCAAAGGCGGAAGAATTGAAACTGTTCGGGCTAGGGGCGGACCGGGGAGGTGGGACCACCTCACACATGCTCAGAAGCTTCTGAGCTAGAGAGCACTTCCGTCATGGCGCCGTCGGATGACGTCACCAGGTGTGGCTGACACATCCTGCTTGTCCTAGGAGAACACCTGTTACAGGTGAGTAACTACTCTTTACAGGTGAGTAACTATGCTTTTTGTGAGTGGAATCCCCTCCCCCCGCCCTCTCCAACATTGTCCTTGCTGTTTTCAGCCATGTGATCTGGTGAAGCCTGCAGCTCCAAGTTCGCTTTTTTTTTTCCCCTGTGGCTGCTGTTTTTTGTTGCCCCCTATGGTGGCTGCAAGACCTAGGGCAGGGGTCTGCAACCTTTAAGACATAAAGAGCCACTTGGACCCGTTTCCGAAGGGAAAAAAAAAACTGGGAGCCGCAAAACCATTGCGACATTTAAAACAAATCTAACACTGCATATATTGTTTCTTACCTTAATGCTATATACGACCCCCTACTTTTCCTGTTAAAATATAGGTGTTTGGCCTATACTCGCCGTATAAGACTACCCCTCTTCCTTCGCACACCAAAAAAAATACGCCAGAAAATATCACAACAACAAGTAACAATATTTGATTTCAAAATTATGATGATTTTGTAGTCAAATCACTAATATGAAATAAAATTATTTTTTCTACCTTTGTTGTCTGACCAATTTATTCTTTGATCATGCTGGTCCCGATCTGAGGCTTCTGCTTTCCTGTCTTCTCTTAGCTCTCTTTCTGTGGTCTATGGTCCATCTGCCATTTCTTATCTCTTCTTTCGTTTTCTTCACTTCTTTCCATCAGCCTATTTCCAGTCCCAGTAACCCTCCCCAATATCAGCCCCTTTCCAGTCCTCACTCCCAGTACCTTCCAATGTCAACTTGCATTCCCATGATTGCCACTGGTGTCCATTTCCTTCCAATCCCCCTCCTTCCCCACTGACCAGTCCCTTCTAGTACAAATACCATGGCAGCCTTAGCCCCCAGTTATCTTCCAGGGCCAGCAGCTCTATCCTCCCCTCCCCACAATCAGCCCATGCCCATTCAAAGCCCCCCAATCAGCTCGCTTCCAGTGCTAATCCCCCCTCAACCCCATTACCAGTGCTAGCCTCCCCTAATCAGCCCAATACCAGTCCTACCCCCCATCAGCTCCTTACCAGTCCTAGCCTCCCCTAATCAGCTCATTTCCAGTGCTAGTCCCCTCCACCCCATTACCAGTGCTCCATCCCTCCATGTCAGCCCCCTCCATGTCAGCCCCCTCCCTACATACATGTCAGCCCCCTCCATCCCTCCATGTCAGCCCCCCTCCCTCCATCCATATCAGCTCCCTCCCTCCATGTCAGCCCCCTCCATCCCTCCATGTCAGCCCCCCTCCCTCCATCCATATCATCTCCCTCCCTACATGTCATCCCCTCCTACATCCCTCCATCCATGTCAGCCCCACTCCCTCCATGTCAGCCCCCCTCCCTCCATGTCAGCCCCATCAGCTCCCTCCCTCCATGTCAGCCCCCCTTCATGTCAGCCCCCCTCCCTCCATCCATCCATATCAGCTCCCTCCCTCCATGTCAGCCCCCTCCATCCCTCCATGTCAGCCCCCCTCCCTCCATCCATATCAGCTCCCTCCCTCCATGTCAGCCCCCTCCATCCCTCCATGTCAGCCCCCCTCCCTCCATCCATATCAGCTCCCTCCCTCCATGTCAGCCCCCTCCATCCCTCCATGTCAGCCCCCCTCCCTCCATCCATATCAGCTCCCTCCCTCCATGTCAGCCCCTCCTCCCTCCCTCCATCCATGTCAGCCCCCCTCCCTCCATGTCAGCCCCATCAGCTCCCTCCCTCCAGGTCCGCCCCTCCTCCCACCATCCATCCATCCATATCAGCTCCCTCCCTCCATGTCAGCCCCCTCCATCCCTCCATGTCAGCCCCCCTCCCTCCATCCATATCAGCTCCCTCCCTCCATGTCAGCCCCTCCTCCCTCCATCCATCCATGTCAGCCCCCCTCCCTCCCTCCCTCCATGTCAGCCCCCCTCCCTCCATCCATCCATATCAGCTCCCTCCCTCCATGTCAGCCCCCTCCATCCCTCCATGTCAGCCCCCTCCATCCATATCTGCTCCCTCCCTCCATGTCAGCTCCCTTCCCTTCTTCTGCAGCCGCGGCTCCCTGCCTCTTACGGAACCGCGGCTGTGCTTTTAAAATCATCTCGGAGCCCTTCCTGTCTTGACGGGCTCCGTGCAGCATTGTCCCGCCTCCAAACTTCCGTTAGAGGCGGGACAATGCTGCACGGAGCCCGTCAAGACAGGAAAGGCTCCGAGATGATTTTAAAAGCACAGCCGCGGTTCCCTAAGAGGCAGGGAGCCGCGGCTGCAGAAGAAGGGAGGGAGCTTACAAACCTATTGCCTGTCACCGGGCGGGCAGTGTGCTCCGGAGCCGCGGCAAAGGTGAGAAAGAGCCGCATGCGGCTCCGGAGCCGCGGGTTGCCGACCCCTGACCTAGGGCATATTTTCTGACTGCATTATGGAATCTCTCTCATGGGGGCTTAGCACGTGATGGTGTTTTTCTGCCCTCTTCCCACCCCCCACATCTCCTTATTTTTCTTGTCATGCCTGTGAATGCTTCAGTCACTTCAGAGGGTAGCTGGTTCCTGATGAGGTGACCTAAGCTTCATGTTCAGTGGCTTGTGGGGCCCTGAGCTTTAATGCTTGGTTAGCTTGCGCTGCAGGTCCTGAAACAGCTCATGTTCTCTATTTAGACTTTACTCTAACAGACTGGCTTCATGGTAGTCCACTTGATGGGGGCTTGCGTCCTGGGCTTCCCTTTGTGCTCCTCAGTCTGTCTGCAAGCTCGGCTTTTATCCCTGTGTGGTCTGTTGAAGAAACCAAGCAAAATCCTTGTTTGTCTGCAAGGTAAGTTGGAGAATGGCATGGTCGTTCCCCCCAGGACCAGTTTGGATCCTTGTGATTTGACGGTTTTCTGCCAGACTTTGGTTCTGCTCTGTCAAGATGTTATGGCTTATCTGCAGGGTGCGGAGCAAGCTTTCAGACTAGGTTAGCGTGTGGTAATCGGGTATCCTGTTGCATTTTATTTTCTCTGACCATATGCAGCAAGACATAGGGTGTTCTCTGTGGACAAGCAGGAATGAGTCCTCAAGTACGAGTGACTTCCCTGATGGAGCCCCTGCATGAAAACACCCCCTCTCCCAACTTTTATAGGAAGCTTTGAGAGGCTCCACCACGCCTGTGCATCTCCTTCCCATCTTGAATCAGTGTTTAGTTTTTCGCAGAGCGCCACAGAGTTGTTCCTGAAATGTTCTCTGCTTGGTAAACTACCTTTGCCCCTACTGGGGTTTCTGTGAGGTTTTTGCCCTTCACTTGCCACCCTGTTTCTCTTTTTATTTAACATCTTTTATATACCGCTTTTTCAATTTTATCGAAACGGTTTACATTGAAACATAACGAGGTTACATAGAACGGTTCAGTAGCAACTATTTACATTGAACAATTAACAATCAAATTACTTACAATGGACAATTAACATTCTCTGTGTTACAATAATCTGTGTTACAATAACCCAAGTTATTTTTACCTGTTTGTTGTAAGCACAAATCACTAAACTGAGATGTGTAGATTTAATGTTTATTGTAAACCGCACTGATCTTAAATAGCGCGGTATAAAAGAAAATGTAATAAATAAAAAAAATAAATAAATAAATAAAATCTTACAACATTTTAACTTACTGTGATTTGGTTAAAGGGGGAACATGGTGTGGATGGGAGCTGCTGATTGGAAATACTGTTATGTTTGTGTGTTGTCTGTGATGATGAAGTAGTCTGTGAAAAGCTGGGTTTTGAGATATTTCCTGAATTCGGTGATGTCAGATAATACTCTCAGGTGATATGGGAGTGAGTTCCATAGTGTTGGGGTATAATAGTCAAATACTCTGTGAAGGGCTGATTGAGAGGAGTAAGTAGTTATGGTAGCAGTTGAAAGTATGTTCTGATGTTGCTTCCTTCTTAATAGAGTGTCTGGATCTCCTTTGACTAACTCTTTTTTGCATTTTTGGACTGGTTGTGTAGTATTTTGAGTATCATCATTACAGTTTTGTATTTTCTCCTTCCCTTTTAAAGTTCTTTTCCTGTGCGGATATCCAGTTTAGTCCTCCACAATCGGGTAGTGCACCTTCTACTGCAGCCTGGAGACTGGACCAATCAAATCTTCTGTAGTACATATCCAGCAGGAGCTCCCAGAAGCCCCTCAGTGTGTCCAGTCTCTTGCAGCTTGAAGACGTCTGTGCCCTTGCTGGGCACACTGAGTGACTCTTGAAGGAGCAACACTTGTTAGTTAGTCTTTTAGGGTTTGTTTTTGGGACATTTATTTGCTATTTATTTAATAGCTAGTTGTATCTTTAAAAGGAAAAGTGGAAGAAACATGCCTCTCTAGTGCTTTGGCACAGGAGACTCGGGAGGAAGTCAGACCTGCGGGCTCCTGTCTTCTTGCCTGGCTAATTTTATCAGCCTTGGGTGAGCTTCCCCTTGACTGTACGGGGAAAAGCCATACCTGATACAGCAGTGGCTGACACTGTGTGAAGTTGGCTGTGTCCTTGCTGTTCCTGAGCTGGTAGGAGTTTTCATTTTATGTCTGTATTTGTGAGCAGTGCTCTCTTGTCAGAGCTGCCAGCGTTCTGTAGGCTCTCCTGAGCCCATTTGGCAATTTTTCCTAAATTTGATCGTTTGCCCTGTATCTGAGGGTCGTTTTCTTTCTTTTACATATTATTTATTTGTCTTTGTATTTTCGCGCCGTTTTTTACCGCGGGTGGAAAAAGTGCGGCGGCCATTTTGGATTTATAAACTGTGCTTTTAGAGGCACTTTTGATCACTTGTGCACAGGTCCCCCTGGGGTTTTTGTGGTTCCTTTTGCTGGCGATTTTGCTCAGGGCACCCCTGGGAGTCTGGGGAGTGTGTTTGTTTCTTGCAAAAAAACAAAACAAAAAAAAAAAACGTTTTATTATTCAACCGGGACTGATTTGCATGAGATTGCCCCTGTGGTGTGGGCTTTTCTGTGCCGGTTCCCTTCTATCCCGCTGGGCAGAGGTGGTCTTGGGATGGCTTCCAAACCCCAATGTGTGATTTGTGGGTCCCGCAGAGCGGCAGGGACTGACTCTGGCATCTGCAGGGGCTGCGCTGCAGTGCCCGCAGAGCTGGAACGCTCTGTGCATGTCCAGGAGCAGGCTACCCCTGGGGATGCTTCTACTTCAGGGGACAGTGTCCTTTCTCCGAGCATCCCTCAGTCTGGGTCGGTTCCACCGGCCAGTGGGTCGGTGGCTGTGCTCCAGCAGGGGGCTATAGTTGTCCCACCTATGGGATTCTCCCCTGATTTTGTTCTCCTCATGCATCAGGCTTTCCACTTGAGCAGGTCCGGTCAGTGGCCGGAGGTTGGGCCCCCCTCTCTCCCCTCGGGGGTCAATGGGGTGGCTCAGCGCTCCTCTCCACCCGGGGTCAAGCGGCTCCGGTTGGGGGAACAGGAGCAGGACGCCCTGGGGCTTCTGGAGTCCGAGGCGGAGGGCGATCCTGAGACTGAAGCGGAGGAATTGGAGGATGGGGAGATCCCCGAGCCGGAGGATCATGCTCGGATCATTCGGGTGTTTCGGAAGGACGAGCTGGTTCCTCTGGTTACGGAGTCCCTTCAGGCACTTAACCTTTCGGCAGTGCGGTCCCTGGAGGAAGAGGGTCTGGAGGATCCTCTCATTCAGGCCGTCAGGGATGCCTAGGTGGTTTTTTCCCGTCCACCGCGTGGTGGAACAGATGATACAGGCGGAGTGGGAGCACCCGGAATCCGGTTTGAAGGGGATTCGGACCATGAATCGGCTTTATCCCCTCGCCGACAAGGACAGGGACTTGTTTAAGTCTCCGCGAGTGGATGCGGCGGTTTCCGCGGTGACCAAGAAAACCACCATCCCGGTTGAGGGGGCGGCGGCCCTCAAGGACGGGCAGGATAAGAAGATTGATAATTTGCTGAAGCAAACCTTCGATACGGATGCCGTGTCATTGCAAGCCTCTATTTGCGGGGCTTGGGTGGCTCGGGCGTGTCTGCGGTGGTCGCAGCGCTTGCGCTCGAGCCCCGGCTTAGACCAGCAAGGCCTGTTGGAGGTTTACCCGGCTGGAGTCCGGCTCGGCCTACTTGGCGGATCTGTTTTATGATTTAATCCGCGCATTGGCTAATAGTATGGCGTCCGCGGTGGCAGCGCGCCGGTCCCTATGGTTGCGCAACTGGGCGGCTGACGGTTCTTCCAAGTCCCGCCTCGGTAAACTGCCCTTTAAGGGCAGATTGTTATATGGGGAGGCTCTCAAGAAACTGGTAAAGGAGCTCGGTGAGTCCAAGGGGGGCCGGCTTCCGGAGGATAGGCCAAGGGCCAACAGGTCCTCCACCTCAGCGCGGGGGTCCTTTCGGGATCAGCGCAGGTTTCGGTCCTCCCGCCTGTGGGCCTCGCAGCGGGGCCGGTTTGGAGCCCGTAATCAGGGATTTCGTGGTTTCAGAGGGGCCGGCAGAGGCTTCTCCGGAGCCGCCTCTCCCTCGGCGTCTTCCTTTGGGCGCAAGCCGCAATGACGCGAGGCGGGCTCTGGAGGGAGGCCCGATTATCGGGGGTCGTTTGCACGACTTTCTTCCGTCTTGGGCCCAAATTACGTCAGATCGCTGGGTGCTACAGATTATAGAAGAGGGTTATGCTCTAGAATTTGCATCCCCGCTTCCGGATGCCTTTGTTCTGTCGCCCAGCAGGGGCGAACAAAAGACGCGGGACATCCGCGTGACCCTGGCTCGGTTGTTAGCACTGGGAGCGGTGGTCCCGGTTCCTCTCTTGGAAAGAGGCGCCGGTCGTTACTCCATCTATTTTGTGGTCCCCAAAAAGGGCGATTCTCTGCGTCCGATCTTGGATCTCAAAGGCGTCAATCGCGCGCTCAGGGTACCGCACTTCCGTATGGAAACTCTGCGGTCAGTCATTGTAGCAGTACGACAGGGGGAGTTTTTGACGTCCCTCGATCTTACAGAGGCCTATTTGCACATCCCGATACATCCATCTCATCAGCGGTTTCTCCGCTTTGCGTTTCCGTGGGGCCACTTCCAGTTCCGGGCCATGCCGTTCGGCTTAGCCACGGCTCCGCGCACCTTCACAAAGGTGATGGTGGTCGTTGCGGCGGCCTTGCGCAAGGAGGGCATCTTGGTCCATCCATATCTCGACGACTGGTTGATTCGGGCAAACTCCAGTCGGGAGTGCTTGCGAGTCACGAGCAGGGTAGTGGCTCTGCTGCGGTCTCTCGGCTGGGTGGTGAACGAACGAAAAAGTTGTCTGCGTCCCACGCAGGACCTCGAGTATCTGGGGGTGTGCTTCGACACCGCCTGGGGGCTGGTGTGCCTCCCCGAGCGCCGCGTCCGGGCGTTGCGGGCTCTTGTCCGACTCTTTCGGGGCATGCCCGCTCCGTCGGCGTGGTGGTACCTGAGGCTTCTCGGAACAATGGCGGCGACCTTGGAGGTGGTACCGTGGGCGCGGTTCCACATGCGCCCGCTGCAGAGGGCGCTCCTTCGCCGGTGGTCCAACCAGTGCGACTCCTTGAACAAGAGACTGCCCTGCCCGAAGGCGGTGCGTCTTTCGCTCCGTTGGTGGCTCTCTCCCGAGAATCTGACGCGGGGGGTTCCCTTGGAGCCTCCTCTGTGGGTTCCCCTCACAACGGATGCGAGCTTAGCCGGTTGGGGAGCGCACTGCGAGACCCGCTTCACTCAGGGGGTGTGGTCCTCCCAGGAAGCGTCTTGGTCGATCAACCGTCTCGAGCTTCGGGCGGTGCGACTAGCACTATTGGCCCTGGAACCACTGGTCCGGGGTCGACCTGTCCGGGTCTGGTCGGACAATGCGGCCACGGTGGCTTACATCAATTGCCAAGGGGGCACAGGGAGTGTGGCCCTGGAAACAGAGGCGACAGCCTTGTTCAGTTGGGTGGAGACTCGTCTGCCGGCAATATCAGCGGCGCACATAGCGGGCGCGGAAAATGTCCAGGCCGACTTTCTCAGCAGAGTGCGAGTGGACCCCGGAGAGTGGGAGTTAAATCCACAGGTGTATGCGCAAATAGTGCGGCGGTGGGGTCCGCCCATCATGGATCTCATGGCGACCTTCCAGACGGCCAAGACGAGTCGCTTCTTCAGCAGACGGCGGGAGCGAATGTCCGAAGGGCTCGACGCTCTCATTCAGCCGTGGCCGACGTCCGGGCTTCTGTATGTCTTCCCTCCGTGGGCGCTGATCGGCCGGGTCTTCCAGCGCATCGAGGGTCATCAGGGCAGAGTGCTGCTGGTGGCTCCAGATTGGCCCCGGAGGCCCTGGTATGCCGAGCTAGTCAGACTTCGAGACGGCGTGCCTTGGCGCCTGCCCGCGCTGCCGGACCTTCTTCTTCAGGGCCCCCTGCGGATGCCCCAGGTGGCTCGATTCTCGCTTACGGTTTGGCCATTGAGAGGGCTCGGCTGAAAAAGAAGGGTTATTCGCCCGCGGTGATTTCCACCCTTCTGCGGGCAAGAAAGTCATCCACTTCTCTTACTTATGTTCGAATCTGGAGGATTTTTGAGGACTGGTGCTCCCGGCGGGGAGTCCGGGCGGCGACGGTCTCTGTGCCCGTCGTGTTAAGCTTCCTTCAGGATGGGTTCGAGAAAGGCCTCGCGGCCAGTTCCCTGAAGGTTCAGTTGGCAGCGATCTCCTGCTATAGAGGCAAGGTTTTAGGCCGCATTCTCAGCGCTCATGCGGATGGGCGGCGTTTCTTGACCGCTGTTTTTCATTTGCGGCCTTCCCGCAGAGCACCGATTCCCCCGTGGGATTTGAATTTAGTCCTGCGGGCTCTGGTGCGGGAACCTTTTGAGCCCTTGCGGAGGGCGTCCCTGAAGGATCTCACTTTGAAGACGGTCTTTCTTGTAGCCATTTGCTCGGCTCGGCGCATTTCGGATCTTCAGGCCTTGTCCTGCCGAGAGCCTTTCTTGTCGTTTTCCGCGGACCGGATTGTGATCCGGCCGGTGCCTTCTTTTCTTCCAAAGGTGGTGTCTCCCTTTCACTTGAATCAGGCAGTGTTTCTGCCGGTTCTTTCGGCGAACTCGGTCGAGTCGGTGGACAAGGGTCTTCACCGGCTCGATGTGGGTCGCACGCTGCGTCGGTATTTGCAGTCTACGGAGTCCTTTCGTAAGACCGATCGGCTTTTTGTGCTCTTTGGGGGCGCAAGAAAAGGGGAGGCGGCGGCTAAGGCCTCCATTGCTAGATGGCTCAAGGAAGCGATCGCATCTGCGTATCTGTTGCAGCAGCGGCCAGTTCCGGAGGGGCTTCGAGCTCATTCTACTCGAGCTCAGGTGACCTCTTGGGCGGAGCATTGCCTGGTTCCGCCAGCGGATATCTGTAGGGCGGCCACTTGGTCGTCTCTGCACGCTTTCAGCAGGCACTATCGCCTGGATGTATTAGCGGCTCGGGATTCCTGTTTTGGATCGGCGGTTCTGCGCGCCGGCTGGCAAGGTCCCGCCCGGTCTTAACTGCTCTGTTACATCCCGATTGTGGAGGACTAAACTGGATATCCGCACAGGAAATGGAAATTACACTAACCTGGTAATTGTAGTTCCTGTAGGATCCAGTTTAGTCCTCCTTCCCTCCCAACTCTCTGTGTAGTCTTGCGGCGCGCTGTTCCGAGCGGTTGACTGTAGGACGGTTCTTCGTCCCGTTCGGGTTCTGTTGACAGTCGTGCTTATCGCTATGGCTCTTCCCTTTCTTGGAGTTCAGT
Organism: Ichthyophis bannanicus; assembly: GCA_033557465.1. NCBI lineage: Eukaryota > Metazoa > Chordata > Amphibia > Gymnophiona > Ichthyophiidae > Ichthyophis > Ichthyophis bannanicus. The sequence goes on along the minus strand of CM066047.1, from coordinate 138,710,635 downwards.
CAGCTCCCTAGATTTCTGTGAAGGGGAGCTCTGTGTAAATTGGAAGGCGTCGGTTTCGGCGCCAGGCGGTGTTCTGACTTCCTCGTTTGGGGAGGGAGTTGGTTATTACAGGGGGGGACGATAAGGGTTTACTGATAATGTAATGATAATTTAATGATTATTTAATGTGTTGCTTCGTTAAGTATGCTTTGTTACTAGTACACTGGGGGGCTTCTGGGAGCTCCTGCTGGATATGTACTACAGAAGATTTGATTGGTCCAGTCTCCAGGCTGCAGTAGAAGGTGCACTACCCGATTGTGGAGGACTAAACTGGATCCTACAGGAACTACAATTACCAGGTTAGTGTAATTTCCATTTTGTCTCCCTAAATCGTTTAATTTTATTTCTTTTTCTGTGGCACTTCTGCCCCCTTAAGTGCCGGTGTTCCAGTCAGGCCTTGCTTCAAAATAGAGCAATTACTTTCCTGTGCGACATCCCAGAAACCTGCCAGTGGGTTTTAAAAGTGTAATATCTGCCATCAATATACACAGCTGGTACCTCCAGTGTCTGCCACCCGATCATCAGCCCTCTTTTTATGATTTGTGTTTGCAGATGACAAGAAGATGCCTCAAAGGTTGAGAGAAGCAGCACAAATCATTTTTTGGCACTCACAATTCTCATCCAGTGTCATTGGCAAGGACAGCACCAGTTTCCATGGCTTCAAAGGCTGCATCGGACGCTGGTGGTGTATCGACAATGAGGAGTTCTTGGGCCCACTTGGAGCTGAGCATCCGTGGTGTCCTGGAGCACTGGCCATCCATTGATCTCCACTTAGAGACAATGAAGGCTTTTGTTTTGTCTTACATGCTGACGTATGATTGAACAGAGCACCAAGTGAAGACTCTGAATCGGCATTTGAGCCCATCAAGGCCGGGCATTGAGAGCGATGAGGGTCCACAAGATCATCCCTCAAAGCTGCCCTGAAGGGGAAGGGAACTCATTCTCCATAGCATTGGAGGGGCATCAGCAGCCTATCGAGAGCAGAGCCCAAGCTGTCAATACCCCTGTACAGTTATTGAGTACACCGGCTGAAGTTGCTGTGGGCCCCCACAACCTTTAGAATCAGCAGCCGTGGAGAAGCGCCTTCTGCGAGCACTCGAGGACCGCATTGTGATGCTCTTGGTGCAGCACGCCGGAAACTCTACGTTGGCAGCCTTGATATTGGCCATCATGTGGCCAATTCTTGAGACGCACGTCTTGCCTGTGGGAGATACATTGACATTAGGGCATCAAAGGGCCCTGACACAGGTGTCTGCCTGTCTGATATGCCTCTCTTATATTAACAAATAAGCTCCACTTATTAACTATACCGTAGTATCAGTTACCCAGCAACAACACAGGGAAGAAAGCAAACCTCAGATCATTCAACCACTACCCATATTCCACCTTTCGGTGAATCCAGGTAATCCGAGGAGTTTCATACATCAACGGTTCGCTAACTTTTTTTCCACTGTGTTTAAAACAGAATATCAATAGAAACAAGAAAGATCTTAGAACCATGCCATCATCACATAATAACAATTTCTAATGTATAAACTTTAAACAGATTGCATAACAGCATGTTCCATTGTTAACCATCGTATATATCTAGGTGGCACATGATGTCCCGACTGATCAAGCCCTGACACCCGCTGGGACGTCCCTTCAGCGTTTCGCCTCAGCTGCTTCAAGGGAATATAACTATAAAACAAATAACCATACAATCATTGCTTAACCTCCATACTACATCAAGAGAAACCTCCTTTTACAGACTAAAACGGAATTCTTCTTACCCAACCAATTCATTCCACTCCAGAGCCACATGAAATCTCTCAAACAGCTGGTCAATTCACACTCAGACGTAACAAACGCTGAAACTAAACCATCGTAGCTCCATCACAAAAACGCCGCACAAGTGCACTCATATACACCAAAACTCCTCCCACTACTCTCTTAACCAATCCACTCTTATTTGCTATACACAAGCTCCCCAATCAACCCTCGAATTCAGTCCCTCTGGTATAACTGTCCCTAATTGATAAATCCAGTGTTGTTCTCTGTATATGAGATGTTGCTCACGTGTTTTTCCTCTGCTCCCCGAACAAACTTGTTCAACGCAGAAACATTTTAAATCAGAACACATGACCCTCCTTTAAACAATGTTCGACAATGGGAGCCTCACGTCGCTTACAACGTAAACGACTTTTATGTTCCCCGAAACGTATTTTAAATGGATGGATCGTCTTCCCTATGTATAATAACCGACATGGACAAAATATGCCATATACAACATAATCTGAAGCACACGTCGTCATAGATCTTAAAATATATAGCTTCCCTTTATAATGGAATCGATCAGTCTCCCATGATGCTGTACAAAATGCACAGCTACCACATTTCGAATGCCCTACCTGTCCAACAAGCCCCACTTCCATGGGAGGTAATACAGAAGGGGAGTTTGTATATAGCAAATAAGAGTGGATTGGTTAAGAGAGTAACATAGTAAATGACGGCAGATAAAGACCAGTATGGTCCATCTAGTCTGCCCAGTAAGATGGTAAGAGTAGGTGCACCTGCCGCTCCTTGCAGGCCACCCCTCCCCATGTTTTTGTTTTAGGGGTGAACCCATCGCTCCGTGTAGTACACCCCTGTATGTTGAGAAATTAGTTAAGTTTATTTTGATTTTATCCTGTTGCTGTAAAGGGATCCACTGTGTCTGTCCCATGCCATTTTGAATTCTGTCAGTGAGTAGTGGGAGGAGTTTTGGTGTATATGAGTGCGCTTGTGCGGCGTTTTTGTGATGGAGCTAAGATGGTTTAGTTTCAGTGTTACGTCTGAGAGTGAATTGACCAGCTGTTCGAGAGATTTCATGTGGCTCTGGAGTGGAATGAATTGGTTGGGTAAGAAGAATTCCGTTTCAGTCTGTAAAAGGAGGTTTCTCTTGATGTACTGTGGAGGTTAAGCAATGATTGTATGGTTATTTGTTTTATAGTTATATTCCCTTGAAGCAGCTGAGGCGAAACGCTGAAGGGATGTCCCAGCAGGCGTCGGGGATTGATCAGTCGGGACTTGATCAGTCGGGACATCATGTGCCACCTGGATATATACGATGGTTAACACTGGAACATGCTGTTATGCAATCTGTTTAAAGTTTATACATAAATTGTTATTATGTGATGATGGCATGGTTCTAAGATCTTTCTTGTGGCTATTTGATATTCTGTTTTCAACACAGTGGAAAAAAAGTTAGCGAACTGTTGATGTATGAAACTCCTCGGATTACCTGCATTCACCGAAAGTGGTTGAGTGATCTGAGGTTTGCTTTCTTCCCTGTGTTGTTACTGGGTAATTGATACTATGGTATAGTTAATAAGTGGAGCTTATTTGTTAATATAAGATGAAGTATCATAATTAGGCTCTGTCAAATGACCTTGATATTTGTTTGATATGCCTCTCTAGCATCTCGGAGTCTGATGCACTCTCCAGATCTAGAAAAGCATCGGTGCATCATTGCTCCCAAAGGAGCTCCGTATCTCCTCGGACCAGGAGAGAGATCCAGTCAGAAGTACTTAGACTTCCTCTCAGAGTCTGAGTCAGAGATCTGAGTGCAGATGTGGAATCAGAGGACCTTTCAGAAGAGGTCTTCTGAGCTCTCTTCAGATCCTTCTGCACCTCATGAGTGTAATGTATCCCCCAATTGTGTTGTGACCACTTTGATTGAAGGATAAGGTGGTATACAAAACTATCTAAATAAATAAATGAGTGGTGTAAATCCCTTCCTGAGGTCATGACCTTTCAGGATTTTGTGAGGGATATGGCAGAGTTCATACCATTATCTCCAGGAACAAGAAGGAATGTAGTCTTCACATATGTATGACATCTGTACCAACGGAGCCCACGTGGGAACGCTCCCCAGCATCCAGTAGGAAAGCTTTAGGGAGCATCCCAATGCTCCTGTGTAGCTGCCTTCCTGTCTTTCCAGCTCTCCCTCCTCTTGTTTTCCACTGAGCAATCAGGAGGCAAATCCTGTCACTGCAGAAAATCCCGGTTTTTCATATTTTTGTGGTTATTGTCTGCCGTCCCATCTATGCTGGTACAGACTCCCGGTCTGTTCGTTCTTTCTTTTTTCTTTCCTTTCTTTCAAACCCCCCCCCCCCCAAAAAAAACAAAAAACCTGAGGAATAAAGTTCCGCTTTCTTCAGACGCGACGCTGTCTCTTAGGCCTAGGCCTTCCATTTGTCTGTGACACAATGGAAAAACCATCCAGTGGTTTTAAGAAGTGTTCCAAGTGTGGCAGCCACCGACACCCATGACTGGTGTTTAAAATGCCTAAGGCCTGATCACCCAAGGGTAGATCTCCTTCTAAGCATTGCGATACCTCGGGCATTGCCCTGGAGGGGGACACACCGGCCAAACAGTGCTGGCGGGAGGATCTTCCCTCCAAAGCCTTAGTTGGTGTCCCAGGATGCTCCCGAGGCCTCCACCTCCAGAGAGCTCCTGGTGCTATGCTCAGGGATTGTGGCCTCTAATTCGGGGACCGATACCAAAGCATCAACAAGCTCCTTGGATCAAAGCACCCTGCCATCGAGCAGAGCTTAGCGGCCTTACTGGCAGCCTCGGTTCCAGTTAAACCCTTACAGTCTGTTCCGCAGTTGTCGGTACCAATACAGACTTCTTCAACTTACTTGCCACTTTCCACACTACTGCCCATGCTGGCCTTTGAATCAGTTTCCAGTACCAAGGTTCCGACTACACAGATTCCAGGTACTGACTTCAATCGGTACAGAGTTAATACGGAATGGGGACACCCTGCCTGTCTATTCTTCAAGTCTTTGGATTCCGATTCCTCTGATGATGAATCAGCCGATACTCGAAACATGCAAACCCTACCGGAAGACCTGTCTGTCTCCACAACCGCCGCATGTCCCCACCAGAGGACATATCTTTCCAAGACTTTATTCGCAATGTTGCCAGGGGCCTGTCCATAACAGTAACATCGGAGAAAGAGCCTAGGGCCTTAGAATTGGAAATTCTTCAATACCCAACAGCTCCAAAAGAAGCGGCTACTTGACCTATCCATCGGATATTTCACAACCTCATGATTCGTATGTGGGAGATACCTCTTACCATTTCTCCCCATACCCGCCGGCTCGATACCATGTACTGGATTGTCCGGATTGTCCCGGTTTTCAAAAGAGACAATTGTCGTACCATTCTATGATAGTGGAATCAGCAATGTGTTGAATCAAGAGCGCGAAAACACATTCCTCTAGCCCTTTGGGTAGGGAATCGAGATCCCTCAATGCTTTTGGTTGATGTTGCTTTCAGGCCTTCATGCTATCAGCCAGAATCGGTTCCTACATACTCTGTATGGGTATGTTTCTCAAAGAGGTGACTAAGGATTTGGAGTTACTCTTCTTCTCCACAATGACAAGGCAGATTATCTCATCCTTGTAAAGCATGCTCAGAATGTCTCAAAATTTGTCAACAGAGCAACTTTTGATTGCTTTGAGTGTATCAGCAGAACTACATCTATTTGCATCGGTGCATGCAGGACTGCTTGGTTCCAGGCATTAGATTTTAAACAATGGGTTCAAGATAAGTTGGGTAATATCCCTTGCACTGGTGAAAACCGTTTTGGCAAAGATTGGCAAAACAAGGCCTTTCAGTTGAAGTCTGAGAACACTACCCTGAATAGGCTCTCTAGATCTACTGCCAACCCAGCTAAAAAGAAGGCAGCAACAAAGAAAGCCGCCTTTAATAAAAATAAGTATTATCCTTCTTATACCCCTGCTGTTCAATGTCAGCATCATGCTCCTCAGAAGGGACAGTAACCTCCAAAACATCAAAAGAAGGCTCAAACTCCCAAGTCTCAGCCACCTCAGCAGGCTCAGATTGCTCTGGGTTTTTGACTCCTTTCTCAAACATAGCTGTCCTGCCTATGAAGAATCCCGACCCTGTCCACATTCCCGGCAGACTCTGCCAATTATGCCCACAGGTGGCATCTCATCACCTCGGAGCAGTGGACATTAACAATAGTACGGTAGGGATACAGACTTCATCTATGAAGCCTAACCTCCCCCCCCCTCCCCGGTTAACCAAGAGAGTTCCATTCTCGGCCTCCTTTCGCTGCTCTGTTACTACAAGAAGTCACCCCCCTTTTACTGCAGGGAACAATAGAGGAGGTTCCAACATCTTATCAGGGAATGGGCTTCTATTCTCCCTATTTATTCCAAAGAAAACGGGGGGGGGGGGGAGGGAGGGAGGGATACAGGCCCATTCTGAACCTCAGAGACCTAAAGTATCTCGCATGGGAGAAGTTCAAGATGGTCTCCCTGGGGACCCTTCTTCCCCTACCTCCAGAGTCAGGATGGCTCTCTTCTCTAGATATAAAGGAAGCATGCACTCATATTCTTATCCATCCAGAACACACAAAATTCCTGCACTTCATGTTTCAGGGAAGACACTATTAATACAGAGTCCTACCTTTTGGCCTCGCCTCTGCCCCAAGAGTCTTCACAAAATGCATGGCAGTAGTAGCCGTATTTCTAAGGACTCTAGTATTCCCTTATTTAGATGACTGGCTCATAAAGAGTAAGCACCTCTCAAGAGGCCAGACTGTCCCTCTCACGCACCATGCAGGTATTACAAAACTTGGGATTTGTCATAAATCTTCCAAAGTCCCAAATCATCCCCTCTCAAACTCTATTCATAGGGGTCCTCTTAAATACTCAGCGGTTGAGGGCATTTCTGCCCCAACTCCGCTGCGCTCTTCTCAGTCAGCATCTCAGGCATGTCTCAAGAACTATCTTACTGCTCGAGAAATGCTACAACTTCTGGGTCATATGGCATCAACGGTGCATGTAGTTCCATATGCCCATCTACCCATGTGCACAGCCCAATGGACACTGGCATCCCAGTGGTCTCAAGCATCAGCCTAGGGGACAAGATAAGTCTATACCCTTGGTCTCATCTCATGTCTCCAGTGGTGGTGTTACCCAGAAAATCTCCTTGTAGGGTCACCTTTTCAGATGCCTGGACATCAATGTACCCTGCAACGGATGCATCCAATGTGGGCTTCGGAGCCCATCTGGGATCTCTCGCCACTCAGTGCCTCTGGTCTCAGTAGGAGTCACAGCTCCACATTGGCTCTGAGCTCCAGCAGATTTTTCTCAATTCTCTGAGTTCCAGGACCATCTTCGTTTCCGCAGTGTCCTAATCCAAACCAATAATCAAGTGGCCATGTTCTATGTGAACAAGCAAGGTGGAACAGGTTCTTGGACCCTCTGCAGTGAGGCTCTACATCTCTGGTCCTTCGCCATACATCATCACATTCACCTTCAAGCAGTGTATCTCCCAGGCAAGCACAATGTCTTAGCGGACAGATTAAGTTGAATCCTTCTCTCCCACGAGTTGTCTCTCTTCATGTAGAGACAGTCTCCTACATTTTTCAAATCTGGGGGACTCCAAAGATGGACCTTTTTGCAAGTCCTCAAAATGCCAAGCTCCCTCGCTTCTGTACCAGGACCCCTGCGTTGGAAAGCCCTACAGGTGGATGCTTTTCACCTTCTCTGGGGGACACAGCTTCCTATATGTATTCCCTCCCATTCCCAAGACACATTTTTCAAACTCCAAGTGGGTGGGGGCTCCATCCCAATCCAAAGTCTCTTCATCTCACAGCATGGCTGCTGAAGGCATAGCCCTCCAAGCTATTAACCTTCCCCAGGAGGTTAAGGACATCCTCTTAGCTTCTAGAAAGCCATCCACCAGACGATCCTACGCTTTCAAGTGGCATAGGTTTTCGTTCTGGTGTTCTCGAAGAATCTTATTCCCTTCTCAGCTCCAGTGGAGGCACGGCTTGAGTATCTCCTCCACCTATCTTCTTCTGGACTAAAAACCAATTCTGTAAGAGTACACCTAAGTGTAATTGCGTCCTCTCACGTGCTCTTAGATGGCCAACCCATCTCCTCTCAGCCGCGCATAGCACGCTTCATAAGGGGTCTTCTATTAACCAAACCTCCGATTAAGCCACCACCAGTGGCATGGGACCTCAATATTATTCTAGGGCAGCTTCTCAAGCTGCCCTTTGAACCTCTAGCCTCTAAGTCACTTAAGTTTCTCACATGGAAGGTCATCTTCCTCATTGCCCTCACTTTCAGCAAGACGCATTAGTCAACTCCAGGTCTTGACGGCAGACCCATCTTACACACTATTCCACCATATTAAGATAATCCTTAGGACTCATCCTCACTTCATGCCGAAGATGGTCTCGCCCTTCCATTTGAACCAGTCGGTCTACCTTCCTCTTTTTTCTCTAGACCACATTCAATCCTCCACACTCTGGATTGTAAACGTGCCTTAGCTTTTTTTTCTTCAGAGGACTCATGAGCCACCGGAAGGCTTCTCAGCTGTTTCTCTCCTTGTACTCTAGTCACCTCGGGTTGTCCAAACTTACTCTCTCCAAGTGGATAGCAGACTGTGTCACCTTTGCTTATGAGAAAGCAGGAGTCTCCCTCGAGGATCATTTCACTGCCTATAATGTTCAAGCCATGGCTACCTCGATGGCAAATCTACGATCTGTAGCTATTGATGAGATCTGCAAAGCAGAAACTTGGTCTTCGGTCTATACTTTTGCTGCTCACTACTGGCTGGACAAAGACTCCTTCCAGGATGCCATGTTTGGCCAGGCTGTTCTCCAGATCTCTTTGAGAGCAACTCCTACCCTCCGTCCTGGACTTCGATAGCAGATATCCATGGAGGATACATGGAGTCCCATATGTGAAGACTACATGCCTGCTTATTCTTGGAGATAGCGTAATTACTCACCTGTAACAGACAATCTCCCGGAACAGCAGGAATTTAGTCTTCACAACCCATCCTCCTTCCCTAGGAGTTGTAGGTCTTCTTTTTCTTTCTCTCCGTTTATCTCAGCTACAAACTCAACTGAGGAGGGAGAGCTGGAAAGGCGGGAAGGCAGCTATGCAGGTGCAGTGGGATGCTCCCAAAAGCTTTCCTATTGGATGCTGGGGAGCATTCCCACGCAGACTCCATCAGTACCGACGTCACCCATATGTGAAGACTAAATTCCTGTTGTTTCCGGAGATCACCTGTTACAGGTGAGTAACTACGCTTTCTTTGGAGACTGAGGATGAACTTGGGGCAGAGGAGTACTTCTTGGCCTTTAAGGAAGCGGTGACAGTGCCCATACACCACATCCTGCAGAGTACACAGATGAGAATGTGGGAGAACCCCCTCACTGTGCCTCCAGTCATCAAAAGACTTGACTCCATGTACAGAGTTTAGAAGGCTGCCAGATTCAAGAAGCCTCAGCTTTCTCACCATTTCTTGGTGGTAGAATCTGCCCTAAAGAGGTCTGAGTACCAAGGCCCATTCCTCTGTGCTCCCAGAGAGGGAGACTCTGACATTGGACTCTGTAGGGAGAAGTTATTTTCAGAGCTCCATGCTAGTAGCCTGTGTGGTCTCTTACCAGCTCTGTATGGGCATGTTCTTGAAGAACATCATGTGCAACCTTACTGAGTTGTCTTTTTCTCCCTCCAGAGAAAATAGAGCAGAACCATTTCCTATTGGCTCATGGCAAAGACTGCTTGAAGTTCATGGTCCAAGCATCCTATGACATCTTTGAAATGGCATAGAGAGCTTCTGTCATAGGTATTGGTGCCCGGAGACTCGCCTGGCTCCAGTCCTCAGATTTGTAACAGCCTGTGCAGAACAAGCTTGCTAACCTGCTGTGCTATGGAGAGAATCTCTACGGGTAACAGGTAGAAGAGAAGGCTGGCTTTATAGAAAAGCAGCAGATTACTCTTCGCAATCTTTCAAGGTGCATGTCTGAGCCAGCCTCTTATTGCAGGAGGTACCAAAGGAGGGGGAGCAGGGGAGTAACAGAAAAAGACCTATTTTATTCTCGTAGGCATAGGTACTTTCCTGGGCTCTGACTTCCCACCCCAAACAGGCTCCTTGCCAACAGCAGCATCAAAAGAAGCCTCAGAAAGCTCTGCTGGCTCCTTGGCCAAAACCTGGGGTGGGGGTTTGACTGGTTCCTTTGGAGCATAGCCACCCTTCCAATAACGGCATTTAGAAACTTTCTGGTCAGGGGAAGGCTCACTCTTTTTGCACAAAGGTGGCTCCTCATAACCTCAGGCTCATGAGGACCTACAGATCATCCAAAACAGTTAAAAACTACACTTATTGGAACTACCACCAAATTGCCCCCCTGCATGAAGGTGCATCATCTTGACCCTATGCATCAGGACCTGCTTCAGAGAGAAATCACTGCCCTTTTTTTTTTTTTTTCAGATCTTGCGATAGAGCTTGTGCCACCAGAGCATAGAGATCTGGTGTTTTATTACAGGTACTTCCTGATTCCCAAGAAAATGGGGGGATACCATGGCATCCTAGACCTAAGAGATCTGAATATGTATTTGATAAGAGAAAAGTTCAGAATGATTTCCCTAGGTACTCTGCTCCCTTACCTTCACAAAGGAGATTGGCTCTGCTCCCTAGATCTGAAGGTTGCCTTTGCCCACATACAGATATATCCTGCTTACAGGAGGTATCCTGGGGGGCAACGCTTCCAGTACGGAGTGCTGCCTTTTGGCCTAGCCTCAGCACCTCATGTGTTTGAAGTAGCGGTATATCTCTGGATGCTGGGAATGATGGTCTTTCCCTTTCTGGATAATTGGCTGATCAAGATTACCACTTCAGAAAGAAGTGGTAATCACACAGTTGACTATTCTAGTGTTGAAACTACTAAGGTTTGTTGTAAACTATCCAAAGTCCTACCTTCAGCCCACCAATAAATTGGAATTTGAGTCCTGTTCAACATGACTCTGGTGAGAGTTTTCCTACTGCACGACTGACTCAGCAGGTATCAGTTTGCAGAATGTTAACTGTTCTAGGCCACATGGCCTCTGTAGTACATGTCAAATCCTTGGCACACCTCCAAATTAGGCAAGCTCATGAACTCTGAGGACTTGATGAACATAGACCATGGGTCGATTCGGGGATCGTCTGCATGTAACCCCCCCCCCCCCCACACACACCTCATTCAGTCATTGCACTGATGGACATCCACTACAATTTGCTCAAAAGGCTTCCTTTCCAAATTTCTCCACCCCAAAAAAGCTCTGACCACAGACACATTCAAGATAGGGTGGGGAGCTCATCTCAATGGATCGCACACTCAGGGCGATTGGTCCGTCCAAGTAAGTTTCCATCAGATCAACTTCTTGGAAATACAGGCAGTGGCAAATGCTGTAAAGGCTTTTCGAGGTCGACTTGCCAAACAAATTGTTCTGATTCAGACTGACATTGGGGTTACCATGTTCTACATCAACAAGCAGGGAGGAACAGGCTCGTACCTCCCATGTTGGGAAGCAGTCAGGTTGTGGTCGTTTTGTCATTGTGCATGGCATGAACTTCAGAGCCATGTACCTGCCAGATGAGAAAAACACTCTATTAGACAAACTGAGTTGAGTCCTCCAGCTACATGTGTGTATGCTGGACAGAGAAGTTCTGTCTCACATCTTTTGAGAGTGCCCATCAAGGGGTGCCCAATTCTGTTGGGTTGCAAACAGATCTCAGTGAATCAGTTTTGCTCCAGAGTAAGATGACAGAGCAGACTTGCATCGAGTGCTTTCCCCTTGCACTGGGGGAAGGGTCTTCTATATGCTATAGGAGTGGAGGAGTAGCCTAGTGGTTGGGGTAAGGTACTTCAGGCCAGAAGGTCGGGGGTTCAAATCCCACTAGAGGACAGCAACCTTGGGCCGGAAGGACTAGGGTTTCTAGTCCCACAGGTGCTCCTTGTGGTCTTGGGAAAGCCACTTAACCCTCCATCGCCCATGTTCCCTGTAAATTAGTTATCTCCAAGTTATAATACCCTGTTCAATGTAATTTCAGTTTGTTCAATGTAAACCGCACTGATTCAGAATAGCGCGGTATATAAGAGAATATAAATAAAATAAAATAAATATGCATATCCTCCAATACCTCTCACTGCAAGGACTCCCTTGAAGCTCAAAATAGATGGTGGCATGATGATTCTCATTGCTCCCTACTGGCCCAGGCAGCTGTGGTTTCCCCTTCTGCTGCAGCTCTCAAGTCAGGAACTGCTCTGGCTCGGCCATGCACCAGATCTGGTATCTGAGGATGGTGGGACGATGTTGCACCCCAACATCTGGTTCTTGGCCCTTGCAGGTGGATGTTGAGAGGCTGTTTCAGCACATCCTGTTGGACAGGCCTCTACAAGAGAGTCCTATTTCTGCAAATGGAAGAGATTTGCTGTCTGGTGGGAAGTTTAGGCCCTAGATCCTTTAATCTGTTCCACACAAAATCTGAATATCTTCTACAGACCTCTGAATCTGGGCTTAAGTCCAACTCCATCAGGATCCACTTCAGTACAATTGGAGCTTAGCATCGAGGTGTGGAAGGAAAGTTCATCACGATACAGCCTTTAGTTGTTTCACTTGAAGCCTTCCTACAGGCCTCCCGCAGTGTCTTGGGACCTCAGTGTGGTTCTTGTGTAGCTCATGAAAGCTCCCTTTGAGCTGCTCAACTCCTGTCCTCTGAAGTTGTTGACTTGGAAGGTGTTTCTGTTGGTGGTCACTTAAGTGCACAGAATTTATTTATTTATTTAGCTGTATTTATATCCCGCTTTTCACCGGGTCAAAGCGGTCAATTGGGGGATACATTTAACACGAGGGGATATGAGACACATACGCTAATACTTACAGGGAACAATGGCAATGGAGGGTTAAGTGGCTTGCCCAAGACCACAAGGAGTGCCTATAGGACTAGAAATCCCAGTCCCTCCAGCCTGAGATTGCTGTCCCCAGGTGGGACTTGAACCCCCAGTCCTCTGGCCTGAAGTACCTTGTCCTAACCACTAGACCACTCCTCCCTGAGCTAGCTTTAGGACCTAGTGGTTTATCCACCTTACACCAAATTCCCAGCATCAGAGTGGTGCTCTGTAGTCATCCTAAATTACTTCCAAAAGTGGTATCTGATTTCCACCTTAGTCAGTTGTTCCAACATTTTTCCCAAGACCTCATGCCCATAAAGGGGAAGTTGCTTTGCACATGTTGGACTGCAAGCAAGCTTTAGCCTTCTTGGAATGGACAAAAGCCCATAGAAAGTCCATCCAACTTTTTGTTTCTTTGGACTACAATAAGCTAGGGACTGTTAATCCCACACACACACTTTCAATTTGCCTAGCAGACTGCATCTTGCTTATGGCGAGGCAGGCTTGAGCATTGGTCATATCACAGCTCAGTGTCAGAACTATGGGGCTGCATCAGTGGCCAACTTACTCTCGATCTCCATGGAGGTGTTCTGCAGGGCTGCAACTTGGTCGTCAGGCAAGATACATTCACATCTCACTGCTGTCTGGACAGGGATTCTTGGAATCTGTTTGGGAATTAGAATCCAACTTCATCCCTCCCAGGCCCATTCTGTTCTGTGCAAGCTACCAAAAAATAAAAATGGAGAGAAATTCCTTCATTTTTTTCATAGTTGATAGTTGTTGCATGGTTCTCCGGGAACAAACAGGAAATCAGTCCTCACATATGGATGACGACAGCGCTGACGGACCCCTGTGGAAGCATCTCCCCAGCTTTCAAAGAAAGTCTTTGGGGAGCTTTACTGTGCATGTGTGGTCCTCTTCCCGCCCAAAGGTGCTATCTTGCCTCAGTCTCCTTTTTTCCGTGGAGCCGTCTGGACATTTGTCCAGTTCCCCCGGAAAAAGTGTAATTTTTGTTACGTTTTTGTCGGTTCGCGTACCGGTTCCTTCCTGCCCCCAAACCAGCTCGCCTCAGTGTTACTCAAGTTCTTTCATCCATTTTTCTCTTTTTCCATTGAGATGTCCTTTGACTGGCATTGGTGCCTTTTTTCCGCCGAAGGCCTCTGACCTCCTGCTGGACGGCGGGGACCCCCTTCTTCCGATAGCCTCTAGTGGCTTCAAGAAGTGCAATTGGTGTAGCAAAATGATGTCTTATGGACCCATACAACTGCTGCTTCTGATGCCTTGACCTGGAACATAACGACTCAGACTGTGAACTCTGCAGAACTATGACGTCAAAGGCCCTAAAGAGCTGTCGTCAGCAGCAGGAAATATTTTTCCAGGTCCGATTCTGTACCACTCTCTCCAGCCACAAAACACCACCAAATACCAAGACCCAGCACTAGTTAAATCCAAAAATCAAAGCCAAGCCTGAAAACATAGTCAGTTCAAAGAAAACATTTTTTTGTTGGAACAGCCAGCCCAGTAGAGAGGAAAAAATCCTCACATCGCTGTGGCCTTTCCTTTTAATTATTCAATATATTAAAAACCAGCATTCACTTAGCTGAGGTTGTGGAGCAGAGGCCATTTCCATCCAGTCAGCAATGCCAAGATCACGACGTGGCACGTTTCGGGGTAATGCCTGTACTACCCCTGCATCAGGTCAAAACATTGCTCGGCAGCCCAAATGCTTTGAAACAGCTCTTTGAAGAGAGCGTTTTTTTATTACAAGGCGTCGACAACGTAAACACAGCTGATCGCAGTCAGCTGGTATGATGAACAACCCGGAGAGCCAATCAGAGCTGTAAGGGGAGGAATCACTAACCAGAGACCGCCCCCCAAGGTCTGAGGATGGCAAAAGTTCATATAATCGTGTGCCAATCCATCTGTTGAATTAAACCACACGGATGCACCGTGTTTAAACGATAGATCCATCGCTGTTCACGATATTGCAAAGCTTGTAGACGATTACCCCCCCCCCCTAGGGTTCAAAGGTATAAAATCCAAAATGCGCCAAGAAAGCATCTCAAAAGTGTGAGAGCTGGTTAAGCAGTGTTCCACCAACGGGGCCGACATTGATTTCGTTCGCAGCCTGGAGGCATGTTCACCCAATCGCACTTTGAACGGCCGAGATGTACGGCCAACATAATAAAGAGTACATGGACAGAGTATTAGATATACCACAAAGGACGAGGTGCAGCTGGTTCTCCAGCGGGTTTGGTGAGTAACTTGAGTGTGAGTGTCAAGCCACGATAAGCCTGAAATAGTATTTGAACAATAATTGCAGTTACCACAGGGAAAATGTCCCGCTGGGTCATGAAAGGTGATAGGACGATCAACAGTCTCCGTGGTGTGCACCATCATGTCTCGCAGATTTGATTGTCAAGAGTAAGCTATTTGTAACTTCTTTCGGAAGCAGGTATGTAGACCCAAAATGGGCCAATATTGATGTAAAATGCCCACAACCTTTGAAGAGCCCTTCATGTAGGGGAATACTGCTTGATGTTATCCGATGGAGATTTAGATGTTGAGCCTCGTAAAAGCCATTCCCTGTGAGTGCAACAGGCTCTTTTATAGGCCAACCGCACTACCTGTGGTGGATAAACCCCTCTCCAATAGTCGAATGCTCAAATTGCGTGCCCCACTCTCTCCAGCGACACCACTCTACAGGGCTCCCTTTGATAGCTCGGTGTCTCATGAAGCCTGAGCTTTTTTGGAGCCAGTGGCTGTGGTTCCTCTGAGCGGAAATCCCTGGTGGTGGAACACAAGAAGACAGAACCCTCGAAGACCACCTCAGAGGACGGTTTTGGGAAGAAGGGGAAATCCCACTCCAGGCCCCCTCAGTCACAGGCATGTTGGAGTGGGAGCGGTCTCACAAGCTGCCTCACAAGGATGCCTTGGACCCCCGAGACCATCCTCATCGAGTACTCTCTCCTCAACAGTACCAATGCCAGGCCCAAAACTTGTCGAAGGCTGCAGAGCCAACTGGTATGGAGACTAGGATGGCGACTTTAGAAAGCAGTATCTCTGCCCTAATGGCCATGCAGCAGGTGTCTCTTCAGCTCATTTATTTTTATTTATTTAACACTCATTTTTATACCGCATCTTTCAGAGATCAGTTGCGGTGTACAAATAACAATTAACAAAGCGAAGTTCATCCGCCCCTATGATGGGACCTTTGACATAGGGGGCTTCCCTGGATGTCAAGCCGATCCTTGAGCACCACCAGCCTCTAGAGAGTCCCCGGTACTGGAGATGGTCCCAGGCCCATTCCTCAGGGCACCGGTTCTCCCTAGTAAGCGCTTGCGGCTGAGACTGCAGATCCTCTTGAGGTCGCGGACTGCCTGGCATGTACCTCGACCGAGGTGATCGCGCGGTATTGGACTCAGACTCTGACATCATAGTAACATAGTATATGATGGCAGATAAAGATCAGCATGGTCCATCTTAGATTGCCCAGCAAGGCAGCATGAGTAGGTTCACCTGCCAGTGCATGCAGGTTGCCCCTCTCCATGCCTTTGTTTAGGTGTGAACCCACCGCTCCGTGTAAGTCACCCCTATTTGTTGAGATATAAGAGTTATGCTTATGTTGATTTTATCCTGTTGCTATAAAGGGATCCACTGTGTCTGTCCCATGCCATTTTGAATTCTGTCACTGTATTGCCCCCACCACTTCTATCGGGAGGGCATTCCAAGCATCCACCATCCTTTCAGTGAAAAAGTATTTCCTGACATTGCCTTTCAATTTACCCCCTTGCATCTTCATTATGTCCTCTAGTTTTACAGCTTCCCTGTCTTTGGAAGAGTCTTGTTTGTTCATTAATACTCTTAAGTATTTAAAGGTCTGAATCATATCTCCCCTGTCCCTCTTCTCCTCCAGAGTGTACATATTTAAGTCTTCCAGTCTCGTCTCATAAGTCTTACGATGCAGGCTCCAAATCATTTTGGTTGCCTTCCTCTCTACAATATAGTGAGGCATCGCCAGTGACTTTTACAGTGGAATTAGTACCTCTTCCTTTCTGCTGGCAATTCCTCTTTGTATGCAATCCAGCATCCTTCTGGCTTTTGCCACCGCCTTGGGTCACACTGTTTTGCCACTTTAAGATCCTCAGAAACAATCACTTCAAGGTCCTTCTCCTGGTCCGTGCACAACAACCTCTCACTCCCTATTTCTTGGGTCCCTTGGATTTCTGCTTCCCAAGTTCATGACACTGCACTTCTTCACATTTGGTCTAATGCTTGGCAGTTAAGATTTATTCTTCCAGCTTTTGTGGATCTTTCCTCATGTTCTCTGCTCCCTCAGGGGAGTCCACTTTGATGCAAATTTTCATGTCATCTACAAAAAGACAGACTTTTCCATTCAGCTCTTCGGCAATATCACTCACAAATACATTGAACAGTACCAGTCCCAGGACGAAACCCTGGGGCACACCGCTAATCACCTTCCTTTCATCCAAGCGTGTTCAATTTACCATCACCTTCTGTTGTCTGTCAGTCAGTCAATTTCTGATCCAGTTCACCACCTTGGGATCCATCCCCAAGCTGTTCCTTAATGATAAGGCTCCTATGAGGAACAGTATCAAAGGCTTTGCTGAAATCCAGGTAGATGACATTCATCGCATGCCCTTGATCTAGTTCTCTGGTCACCTAGTCAAAGAACTCAATCAGATTTGTTTGGCAAGATCGTCTTTTGATAAAACCATTTTGCCTCCGATCATGCAACCTGCTGGTTTTGAAAAAGTCCACTATTTGCTCTTTCCGGAGCACCTCCCATTACTTTTCCAACCACTGAGGTAAGGCTTACTGGCCTGTAGTTTGTCACTTCTTCCCTGTTAAACCACTTTTGTGAAGAGGTGCCACATCAGCCCTTCTCCAGTCCTGAGGGAACTGCTCCTGTCTCCAAGGATCTATTAAAAACATCCTTTAATGGCCTTGCAAAAACCTCTCTGAGCTCTTTCAGTATTCTGGGATGTATCCCATACGGTTCTATGGCTTTGTCACTTTCAGTTTTGCAAGCTGTTCTAACACATCTTTTGTGAATGCTGTGGTATCTACTACATTCCCATTTGTATATTTGGGAATCAGGTGGTCTTTCTCCAGGATTTTCTTTGTAAAAACAGAGCAGAAGTATTTGTTAACGTTTTCGCTTTTTCAGTGTCACAAATCTGTTCCCAGCACTTTTGAGTCCTGCAATTCCACCCCTGATTTTCCTCCTCTCCAGAATGTACCTGAAGAAAGTTTTGTCACCACATAAGAACATAATAAATACCATACTGGGTCAGACCAAGGTCCATCAAGCCCAGTATCCTGTTTCCAACAGTGGCCAATCTAGGTCATACGTACCTAGCAGTTTCCCCAAAAGACACTGGTTCCACAGTGCTTGTATTGGGTCAAGCATTAATATCCTGGGTCCCTTTTTAATAATGGTTTATGGATCTTTCCTCCAGGAACTTGTCCAAACCTTTTTTAAACCCAGCTACACTAACAGCCTTCACTACATCCTCCGGTAACAAATTCCAGAGTTTGATTACACGTTGAGTGAAAAATATTTTCTCTTATTTATCTTAAATAGTTTACCCTGTAGCTTCATTGTGTGTCCCCTAGTCTTTCTATATTCTGATAACATAAACAATCGATCTACGTTTACCTGTTCCACTCCGTTCATTAATTTATAGACTTCTTTCATATCTCCCCTCAGCTGTCTTTTTTCCAGGTTAAAGAGCCCTAACCTTTTTAGCCTTTCTTCCTAGGGATATCCTTCCGTCCCCTTTACCATTTTGGTGTCTCTTCTCTGAACCTTTTCTAATAATGCTATATCCTTTTTAAGATACGGTGACCAGAATTGCACACAATATTCAAGGTGTGGTCGCACCATGGAACGATAGAGGCATTATAATAGCCTTTGTTTTATTCTCCATTCCTTTC
Source organism: Ichthyophis bannanicus (assembly GCA_033557465.1). NCBI lineage: Eukaryota > Metazoa > Chordata > Amphibia > Gymnophiona > Ichthyophiidae > Ichthyophis > Ichthyophis bannanicus. Next base: position 138,691,899 of record CM066047.1, on the reverse strand, counting down.
CTTATGATACCTAGCATTCTATTTGCTCTCTTGGCTGCCGCTGCACTCTGAGCGGAGGGTTTTAACATGTTATCCACAATGACGCCTAAATCTTTTTCCTGGGTGGTGGTTCCTAATGTGGAACCTTGCATCATGTAACCATAGTTTGGGTTGTTCTTCCCTAGGTGCATAACCTTGCACTTGTCCACATTAAATTTCATCTGCCATTTTGATGCCCAGTCTTCCAATTTATCAAGATCCTCTTGCAATTTTCCACAATCCTCATGGGTTTTAACAACTTTAAGTAGTTTTGTGTCATCTGTAAATTTGATAACCTCACTCGTTATTCCCTTTTCCAGGTCATTTATGAATATGTCAAAAAGCATCTGACCTAACACAGATCCCTGGGGTAAACCACTATTCACCTTTCTCCATTTGGAAAATTGTCTATTTAGTCCTACCCTCTGCTTTCTATCTTTTAACCAGTTCCTGATCCATAATAGTACACTGCCTCCTATCCTATGACTCTTTAGTTTTGCCAAAAGTCTCTGATGAGGGACCTTGTCAAAGGCTTTCTGAAAGTCGAGATACACTATATCAACTGACTCATCTTTGTCTACCTGTTTATTCTCACCTTCAAAAAAACATAACAGATTAATAAGACAAGATTTCCTTGTCTAAAGCCATGTTAGCTGTCTCCAATTAAGCCATGACTATCTACATGTTCAGCAATTTTGTTTTTTATGATGGTTTCTACCATTTTTCCCGGTACTGACGTCAGGCTCACCGGTCTGTAGTTTCCCAGATCACCCCTGGAACCCTTTTTAAAAATTGGTGTTACATTGGTCATCCTCCAATCTTCAGGTATTACAGATGATTTTAATGATAGTTCACAGATTACTAACAGCAGGTCTGCAATCTCATATTTCAGTTCTTTCAACACCCTTGTATGTATATCATCCTGTCCAGGTGATTTGCTACTCTTCAGTTTATCAAATAGTTGTAATGCATCTTCCCGATGTATTGATATTTCCTTTAATTCTTCCGCACCTTTAAATACCACTTCAGTCATGGGTAACATCCCTACATCTTCCTCAGTAAAGACTGAAGCAAAGAATTCATTCAGTCTCTCCGCTATCGCCTTGTCGCCTCTTAGTGCCCCTTTAACCCTTCTATCATCTAATGGACCAACTGACTCACTCACAGTTTTTTTGCTACGAATGTACTTGAAAAAGTCTTTATTACATGTTTTTGCTTCCGCAGCAAGCTTCTTCTCAAATTCTCCCTTTGCCTGCCATATCAATGCCTTGCTTTTAACTTGCCAGTGCTTGTGCTATTTCCAGTTTTGGTCATTTGGCTCTTTTTTTCATTTCCTGAAAGATGTTTTTTTGGCAAGAACAGCCTCTCTGACCTCACCTTTGAACCATGCTGGCAGTTTTTTGGACTTCCATCCACCTTTCTTGAAACGTGGAATACAGCTGGTCTGGGCTTCCAAGATAGTATTTTTCAGCACCACCCAAGCTTGATGTAAGTCTTTAACCTTTGCGACTGCTCCTTTTAGTTTTTTCTTAACTATTTTCCCTATTTTATCATAGTCTCCCTTTCGAAAGTTAAAAGGTAGTACTGTGGATTTTCTTACCATCCCTCCTCCACGAATTAAATCAAACACAATCATGCTATGATCACTATTGCCAAGTGGCCCCCACACCCTTATCTCTTGCACCAATCTGGTGTTCCACTAAGGACTAGGTGCTATATGGCTTGCCCTCTGGTCGGTTCATGAACCAGTTGCTCCAAGAAGGTCATTTATTTCATCTAGGAACTTTATCTCCCTAGCATGTCCTGCCGTGACACTGACCCAGTCGATACCGAGGTAATTGAAATCACCCATTATTATTACTGTGCTGTAACTTTTGTTAGCTTCCTTGATTTCTTTGAGCATTTCATCATCCATTTGTTCATTCTGGCCGGCGGTCTGTAGTAAACCCCCATGCCATCGCCTTCCCCTTTTTACATGGAATTTCAATCCATAGAGGATTATACAGCAAATTTTGTTTTCTGCAAAACTTTAATCCTTTCTGACTCAATGCCCTCTCTAACATAGATCCCAACCTCTCCACCAATTTGATCAGCTCTATCATTACGATATAGTTTGTACCCAGGTATCAGTGTCCCACTGGTTGTCTTCCTTCCACCGTGTCTCTGAGATTCCAATAATATCTAACCTGTCATTTAGTGCTATATACCACACTTTACATCTTTAGCCATCTTTTCTTCTGCCTTTGATTTTGCTATCCTTATTTCTCTTTTTGTCTTTTAGTTTGATTCTGTATTCCTTTCTGGAGTCCTCGGTTTGTGAAGTTCTGAATTTTGTGAAGGTTGTGTATTTTTGCTTTTATTAGTTCAGCCACTTTGGAGAACCAAATAGGTTTCCTTTTTGTCTTGTTTTTATTTACTTTCCTTACATACGTATCTGTTGCCCCTTTTATTGCCGCCTTTAGTTTAGCCCATTGAAATTCCACTTCCCTTATCCCCTCCCACCCTGCCAACTTCTCCTTCAGGTACTTGGCTATTTTACTGAAGTCAGTATTTTTGAAATCTAGGACTTTGAGCTTTCAGTGATTGGACTCCAACTTGGCTTTTATCTGAAACCATACCATGTGGTGATCACTGCTGCTCACATGGGCACCCACGACATGCTATTTCCGTTTGTGAGCAATAAATCCAGCATTGTGCTTTCCCTGGTCGATTCCATTACCATTTGTCTAAGTAACACATCTTGGAAGGTATCCACAATTCTTTTTTACTACTTTTGAGATTTGCAGAAATGAACACTCCAGTCCACTTTGTGTAGATTAAAGTCACCCAATATGATCACTTCTCCCTTCGTGGCTATCTTTGCAATATTAATAATCAATTTGCTATCTATTTCTTTGGTTTGAGTTGGAGGCCTATAGACTACACCAGTATGGATGACACACTCTTTCCAACACGTTCCATAGCGCTGCTTCTTTTCCCCATGTCCCCTGCATTTCAGTAGCTTTAATATTGCTTTTGACATAGGACTACTCTTCCTTTTCTACCCTCTCCTTCTCATCTAAATAGATCATAGCCATCTATGGTTCTATTCCTTTCTTGCGACTTGTTAAACCATGTTTCTGTAATGTCCACATTGTCCAAGTCCATTTCCACCATTAGGGCTTCCAGGTCAGGAACTTTGTTGGCTAGGCTTCGAGCATTTGTGCACATTGCTTTCCAGCTTTTGTTGGCTGGCTTGCCTTTATTTTGCATAGATTTTGTTCTACACACCTCTTCCCACTTACCATTGATGTGTGGTTTAAAAGTATAGCTGTTTCCAATGTTATGCTTTTCATAGGAGTGACGTCCTAAACTTGTCGTCCTCCATCCGTCACCTCCTTTCCATAGTTTAAATGAGTGACCACATATTGCCTGAGTTTTTCTTTCGGTATTCTTTTCCCTGCAATGGAGAGATGTAGTCCATCAGCACAGTTGTTCTTGTTGATCCATCTGTTTCCCCAGTCGCCTATAGATCTAAATCCTTCTTGTTTTGCACCAGGTTTGGAACCATGTATTAAAGTTGTTTATGCAATGCAACCTTTCTGCACCCTTATTAAGAACAGGTAGAACTTCTGAGAATGCTATAGTGTTAACAATGGGCTTATGCTTCTCTCCCAGAGTCTGGAAGTCCCTTTGAATTGCAGAGGCATCTAGCCAGGTCATTTGTACCCAAGTGGATGACATCAATTTTGGAGTGCTCACTTTCTGCACTAACTATATCAACAATTTGGTTTGTATTCTGCTGGCTGAAGAGCCTGGTAGGCATTTGACCATCTTCTCTCCTTTGAGCTGTGATCCCAAATTGGTGCCTCTGATGATGGAATCTCCAAGTAGTAGTAGTTTTCAGTTTTGTGGGGGTTTTTTCTTCTTATTTGGTGCATTATCAGTAGATTGGGCATTGACTCTTATTTAAGGGCATTTCAGTTTCCATGGATTTGGCACCCTCATTATCCAAGGCAGAGAAGGCATTATGCAGGGAGATCTCTTGATGTATAGGGTGCCTCTGTGTTAGAGGTCGTAACCCACTGTGATCCATTTGTTCCTGGGCTGTTTGATTCTTTGTGGGAGTGGTGGTGGATTTTGTTCAGTTTGTACTCTCGAAGAGGTATATTTAATTGCAGCTAATTCTTCCCTTTGAGTCCGTTCTTCTTAGAATGCAAGTACCACAGTTATTGCATTGATTACACGACATGCTGATTAAGTGGTCCTAGGAGGAGGAGAAAAGTTGGGTGTATCACCTAATTAGAGGACAGATGTCAATGTATTATATGATGATGATATAGGCAATGCTACCCAGGGGTGGGTGGGATGAGAGGGGTAGGGTAGGCGGGAACGTAAGAGTCCCTGGCCAGTAGATCTTACATGAACTGAGGGCACACTCAGATATCTGATTTAAAGACTATGCAAAGAATGTAGGCATTTGGAATATTCCTAAAAACTTATATCCAACAGTAAAAATTTATATTTAAAAAAAAACCAAACAGGCAATTTTTAAGTCTTAAAGCTTAGCCGTGTGGAGTCTCCTGAAGCTGTGATGATGAGAGTTGATCAGGTTCCTGTGGACAGGCTGTAGAGGTGATTCAATTAACCCCACCCTGTGAAGCAGGCTTGCAACAGACAATGGAAACTGAAATTTTCAAACTGAAATTTTACTTCTATCAGCCTACTATGCATAGAGTCTGAATGGGAGAGAGAGATTGAAGAGCCCCCAGACAGAAGGTGACACCGACATGCCCTCGTATCCATCACCCATGATGCCGTTCCTCGCTCGAGGATTTGCTATTGACACCGAGGAAGAGGAGGACCTGCACACCGAGGAGTTGGAGATACTCCAATATGAGGCCCCCCCCCCTAAGGAAACCTTTAGGGTTATTGTGCCTCCGATCCTTGACAGTCACCTCTGGATGTGGGAAACTCCGGCATCTGTACCAATTGTCAGTAGGCGCCTTGATGCCTCGACACCATGTACTGGGTATGCCAATGCCCTGGGTTCCAAAAAAAGAAAACAGCTCCCCCACAATATGACGGTCATGATGTCAGTCATGCGAAGACTCAAAAGCCAAAAAGCTCATTTGTCTGTGCCACCCGGCAGGGAGACCTGAACCCTCAACAGCTTCAGCTGAAGGCCTTTCAGGGCTTGATGCTAACTTGCCGGGTCCAGTCCTATCCTCTGTATATCGTCATGTACCTGAAGGAACTGTCGAAGGAGCTTGGGGGATTTTCGGCAGGCCTCGATGGGGAACCACTGCAGAGGTTTAAGTCCATGACTTCGGTGGTAAAAGACTGCTTGAAGTTTGTCTTGAGTTGCATACGATAGCTTTGAGTCTTGCAGTTATCTGACCTAGAACAATAGGTGCAGGACAAAGTTATTGATTTCCCCTGCATAGGAGAGAACCTATTCGGGAAACCCATGGCAGACAAGGCTGCAGAGATAGAAACAGAGTTCCTGACGAGAACCAGGCTTTCAAAGAAGACCTCTGTGCAACCCTAGAAAAAAGCCCTGGGAAAGAAGGGGGGCTTTGGCAGTACCCTGCATATCCAGGCCTTCTCAGCCCCTCAACAGGGCTAGAAGCAAAAAAGGCCAGGGGCATGGTTCACGAAAGTAAAAGACTCTGAAGTCCCAGGCACTGGCCCAGTCTGGGGGGAGCTTTTGACTGCCTGGGCGTGACCTCCCCTCCTCCCCGGCGGTCATCTGCAGCCCACAGGGGTGGTGCCTAGCTCTGTTTGACCACAGGTGGACAGCCGTCGCCACCAATTACTGGGTGCTAAAAATGGTCAAGGAGGGTTACCGCCTCCACCTACAGCGGGTGCCACCCTCGTACTTCCCAGGAGAGCCCATCAGATCTCTCTTGCACCAGACTCTGCTTCTCACCGAGCTAGCAGGCCTAATCCAGGACAAGGCAGTGGAGCCAGTGCTGAAACATCTCTGGGGCATAGGTTTCTACTCTCAAGTATTTCCTCGTCCCCAAGAAGAGAGGGGGCCTCAGGCCCATCCTGGACCTTTGAGAGCTCAACAGTTTTTTCTGGTCAGGGAGAAGTTCAAGATGCCCTTCCTTGGGACACTGCTGCCATTCCTCCAGCAGGGAGATTGGTTATGCTCCTTAGACCTAAAGGACCACCTACACACACATCATAATTCATTCCAGCCACAGAAAATACCTCTGGTCCGTTGTGGGGGAACAGTACTACCAATACAGGGTGCTGCCCTTTGGTCTGGCCTCATCACCAAGTGTCTTCACAAAGTGCTTCACGGTGGTTGCAGCCCATCTCCAGCTCCAAGGGGCCTTCGTCTTCCCTTATCTGGACAACTGGCTCATAAAGGGAGACACAGCTACAGAGGCACAAAGCGCCACCGGGGGCACTATAATGCCCTGCAACACCTGGGGTTTGTCATAAACTACCCCAAGTCCCACCTCACTCTGGCCCAGCGCCTAGAGTTTATAGGGATGCAACTAGATACACTCCAGGCAAAAGCCTTTCTCCCACAGGAGAGGTCAAAATGCTTCAAAGGGGTTAGCCTCAGAGGTGCACCAACACCGGGTGCTACCTACCCAGCTTCTATTCCGCCTGTTGGGACACATGGCCTCCACAGTTCACATGATCCCATATGCCTGTCTGCACATTAGGGCAGCCCAGTGGTGCCCCTGTTCTCAGTGGGCACAAGCCACAGGCAGCTTTAAGAACTGAGTGAAAGTGACATAGCTGGCGGACTCTCTCGGATGGTGGCAGATTCCATATTGCCTTCAGGCTGGGATGCCCTTCCAGGCACCCACACCCCCAGAAGGTCCTCGCCACGGAAGCCTCCCCACTGGGTTGTGGAGTGCATTGCAAGGGCCTCCAGATGCAATGCAGCTTGCCCCAGAGGGAATCCCGGATACAAATCAACCTGCTAGAGCTCTGGGCGATATTCCTGGCCCTCTGGGCCTTCCACCACCAGCTGCAGCACCACTCGGTGCTGATCCAGACTGACAACCAGGTCACAGTGTTCTGTGTGAAGTAACAATGGGGAACAGGGTCATACTCTCTCTGCTAGGAGGCGGTAGCCCTTTGTTCCTATGTGGCATGCAGAGGGAAGCTCTTATGTCACCCGTATTCCTACGGATCCAAACAGTAAACCCGTCTTTGTGAGGCAGTATAAAATCCCATTGGCCTCCTATGAATCCGTTCAGGAAATCATTAATTCCCTGGAACAAAAGGGAATTATACGTCAATGCAACAGTACTTACACTCCTGGACCAGGATAGTGCCCTGGCAGATAAGCTGAGTAGAGTCCTCAAGCCACACAAGTGGTGCCTGGATCCAGTTGTAGTCTCTCAGCTGTTTTGTCTCTGGGGCGTCCCCTTGATGGACCTGTTCGCCAGTCCAGACAACAAGCAGTTGCCCTGATTTTGCTCCCACCAGTCGCACCCATCCCGGATGGCAGCAGATCTGTTCCTCATCCTATGGACGGAAGGCCTTCTGTATGCCTTCCCACAGACACTTCTTGTCACCATTACCTTACACAAAGTCCAGCGCGACAAAGCATCACTAGTAGCTTCTCAGTGGCCCAGGCAGCCCTGGTTCCCACTGCACCTCTCCCTATTGGCGGTGTCGCCATTTCCTCTGGGCCGAGCTCAAGGGCTACTCTCAACAGGAGCAGGGCTGTCTCTTACGTCCCATCCTGGGGTCTCTGTCACTCACGGCTTGGTTGCTGAAAGGGTAGCACTAGTTCCCTTCACCTTCCTACAGGATGTGAAAGAGGTTCTCCTAGCCTCTCATAAGGCTTCCACAAGAAGGGCATATGCCCTTAAGTGGCGCCGCTTCTCAGTGTGGTGCACTGAAAAACCGGCAAACCCATTCTCCTGCTTCCTTATCGTAGCTCCAGTCTAGTCCCGTAGCATTAGAGTTGTCAACGTCCTCCCGCAGCTAGGAGACTGAGCATGTCACTTTTTCAGTGACCTAGTATAAGTAGTCCAGGGACCGCCCCCTATAACCAGTTTGCTCAGTCTTCAGGCAGCGGAAGGAGGTTGTGAGTCCATGGGTCCGGGACTCACTGGAGCAACTAAGGATTTTAGGCTTAGCTTTAGTTAGTTTAAAACAGGAGCTTTACAAAAAAAAAAAAAGGACAAAGGGGTTTCTGGCCCTTTAATTCGGCAATTTTTTTCTTTGTGCTGTGCTGAGTAACAGTTGCAGCGTTGCTGGTGAGCTTTCCCCCCTTCTCCCCTCTCTGGCGGGGAGTCTATCCAGAGGAGCGTGTGGGGGTTGTGTAGGGGCCTCCGGCTCCGTTTCCCCCGAGGTGGGAAAAGAACCGTTGAGGGCGGTGCCGGGGCCGCGCGCGCTCTATTGCAGTTGAGGAGCGGCGGGTCAGCCGGCGAAACCAATGCGGTGAGTCTTTAATTTGATCGGCGCCGGGATCGCCATTGGGTAACAGCAAGGGGTGGCGATTCGGGGTGGTAGGAGCAGGTTTAGTGCAGCGGGGGACCCGACAGCTTACTTGGGGCCGCGTGCAGGAAGGACAGTTGGCTCGCGCGCTGGTGCGGCAGGCCCGGTCCGCGTGGGGAAAAGCGTGGGAACCAGGGATCGGGGAGGTAGCCTCCAGAGGTGACCTGGTTTCTTTATCTTTGGGGGAGCTGGTGTAGGATTTACAGTCAGCGTTTGTCTTTTGCAAAAAAACAAAACAAAAAAACCCAAAAAAACAAAAGGACAGAAAGAGAAACCAAAAGTCTGTTCAGGGACTGAGAAGGACTTTGGAGTTTTCAGTGGGCCCAAGGTTTTCTGGGGTTCCTGTTTGGACTGCTGGTCCAATACCTAGTAAGCCACGGTGCCTCTTGTGCGGGGCACGCAAGGGCGCGGTCTCAGAGGATGGAGTGTGCAGAGGCTGCGGTTTGGAGGCTGAATTGGCAGATAGAGAGCCAGAGCAGACGGCAGAGGAGGGGATTGTTAAGGACCCTTCAATGTCCCCGAGGGGGGGCCACGAACCCTTGCCGGGGCCGTCGTCTGCGCTCGATGGGCCTTTACCCCAGGTCCCGGTACAGGGGGGTCTGGGGGTGATCTTTTCGCCACAGTTTTTGACGCTGCTGCAGCAGGCTCTGAGTGGGCCTGCGGCAGCAATACTGGCGTCCTCGGGGGCAGAGGCCCGAGGGGTCAAGAGACCAGGGCTAGGGTAGAAGAGGTTGCTGGGAGTGGTGCCAGCAAAAGACCCAGGCTGCTCTTGGAGGGAGAGGAGCAGGACTTGGCGGAGTCTCTGGTAGTAGAGGAGTCGGATGGTGAACAGGACTTGGAAGAAGGAGAGATTGCGGAGTCAGAGGAGCAATCTAGAATAGTGAGAGTGTTTAGGAGAGAGGAGCTCTTGGCCTTGATTGCTGAGACCTTAAAGGCGTTGAATGTGCCGGTCTCGGGGGCTACAGAGGAGTCGACTCTAGAGGATCCGCTGTTGCAGGCGATGAGGAAGAGATCGTTTCCCATTCATAGGATTTTCAAGGAAATGATTCAAGAGGAATGGGATACCCCGGAAGCTAGCCTCAGGGGGGCTAGGATCATGGCTCGGCTTTGGTGGAACCGGATAAGGATATGTTTAAGACACCTAAGGTAGATGCTGCGGTCTCCGCGGTGACTAAGAAAACCACTATTCCCGTAGAGGGCAGTGCTGCGCTTAAGGATGCGCAGGATCGGAGATTGGATTCTTTGTTGAAACAGGTGTTTGAGGTGAATGCCCTATCCTTACAGGCCTCGATTTGCGGGGCCTGGGTGGCGAGGGCATGCCTCAGGTGGTCCCAGAGATGGAACGGGGCTCAGGAGGAGGGAGCGGCAGAAGATGCAGCCCGTATTGAATCGGGAGCGGCGTATCTAGCGGATAGTCAGTATGACTTGATTTATTTATTTATTTATTTATTTATTTAAAGTCTCTTTTATACCGCGCTATTGACATCAGCGCGGTTTACAGTGAACATTAAACTACACATCTCAGCTTGCTGATTTGTGTTTACAATAAACAGGTATCATAACTTGGGTATACATTAAAACAATTTTTAACAGGGAAAAACATGATAAATATATACAAACCACTTTATGTAGCTATATAAAGGATTAAATAAACTGTACAAGTATGGCGTCGGTGGTGGCGGCAAGACGGTATCTGTGGCTGCAGAATTGGGCAGCGGATGGTGCTTCCAAGGCAAGGTTGGCCAAGCTCCGTTTCAAAGGCAAGCTCCTTTTTGGAGAGGACTTGGAAAAGCTGGTTAAGGATCTAGGGGAATGGAAGGGGGGTCGATTACCAGAAGATAAGCAAAAGCAGAATCGTACCGGTGGACCCTCTAGAAGCCAGCTGAGAGAGTTCCGGCGTTTTCGACCCTCCCGGTTTGTTCCGGGGCAGAGAGGCAGATTTCCCTTTTGGACTCAGGGATTTTGAGGTTTTCGAAGAGGAGGCAGGGGTTTTGTGGCATCGGCGTCCCCTGGCGCCAAAAAGCCGCAATGAAGTGAGGGGGGTCCAGGCAGAGGTAGTACCGGTGGGAGGTCGTTTAAGAGATTTCGTTTCTGCCTGGGCCCACATTACGTCGGATCGGTGGGTGTTGGAGGTTGTGCAGAGGGGCTACGCTCTCAAGTTCCAGCACCCAGTGCGAGACGCGTTTGTGCGCTTTCCGTGCGGATCGCGAGCCAAAGCGGTGGCCATGCGGCAGACGTTGGAAAGGTTATTGGCGCTGGAGGCAGTGGTGCCGATGCCATTAGAAGAACAAGGCAGCGGTCGGTACTCGATTTATTTTGTGGTGCCAAAGAAGGAAGGTACCATGCGGCCTATTCTGGATTTAAAAAGAGTGAACGGGTGTCTCCGGGTGTCGCACTTCCGGATGGAGACGTTGCGGTCGGTCATGGTTGCGGTACGAGAGGGGCAGTATCTCACCTCATTGGATCTGTCGGAAGTTTACCTGCACATTCCGATCAGGGGGGGCACCAACGGTTCCTTCGATTTGCAGTGCCTATGGGGCATTTCCAGTTTCAGGCGATGCCCTTTGGGCTGGCAACGGCGCTGAGAACATTCACCAAGATTATGGTGGTGGTGGTGGTGGTGTTGCGAAGGGAGGGAGTGTTGGTGCACCCCTACTTGGACGACTGGTTGATCCGGGCGAAGTCACTGGAGGAGAGCCAGAGGGCAACCAGTCGGGTAGTGTCCTTCTTACAAAGCTTGGGTTGGGTGGTCAACATGGTAAAGAGCAAGATGGCACTGACCCAGGAGCTGGAGTATTTGGGAACCCGTTTCGATACGCGCAGGGGAAGGGTGTTCTTGCCGTTAGAGCGGGTTCGGAAGTTGAGGCGTCTAGTCCGGGAGTTCCGGGTGCTCAAAGCGCCGTCGGCGTGGCAATATCTGCAACTGCTGGGGATGATGGCATCTACGATAGAGGTGGTGCCGTGGGCGAGGGCTCACATGCGGCCTCTTCAGAGGGCATTGCTGAGGAGGTGGTCCCACCAATCGGATCATTTGTCCAGACAGTTGGTCTGTCCGCTGGAAGCCCGGAGGTCGCTGCGATGGTGGCTGCGGCCGGGGGGCTTGGAGAAGGGCATGCCTCTGGAGGCACCGGACTGGAAGCCGCTGACGATGGATGCGAGTCTGTTCGGTTGGGGAGCGCACTTCGAGGGGCAGTTTGCCCAGGGCCAGTGGTCTGCCCAGGAGAAGGTGTGGTCCATCAACAGGCTGGAGCTGAAAGCGGTGTGGTTGGCGCTTCAGGCCTTGCAGGGGTCCCTACAAGGAATGGCGGTCTGGGTGTTCTCGGACAATGCCACAGCAGTGGCATACATAAATCGTCAAGGAGGGACAAGCAGCGTGCAGTTGGAGACGGAAGCGGACTGGTTGCTAGCATGGGCCGAGTGCCATCTAGAGACGTTGGCGGCGCATGTAGCAGGAGTAGACAATGTGATGGCGGATTTCTTGAGTCGGGTGCGAGTGGACCCGGGAGAATGGAGTCTGCATCAGGAAGTGTTCGAGGAGCTGGTCTGGCGTTGGGGTCGGCCAGTGATGGACCTGATGGCAACGTTCGAGTCGGCAAAGGTAGACAGGTTTTACAGCAGAAGACGGGAAAGGATGTCGGAAGGGCTGGATGCTCTGATTCAAAGGTGGCCGGTGCACGGGCTTCTGTATGTGTTCCCACCGTGGGTGCTCATAGGCAGAGTGATCCAGCGCATAGAGAAGCACGGGGGGCTAGTTCTGCTAATAGCGCCAGACTGGCCAAGGCGGACGTGGTATGCCGATTTGACGCGTCTGCTGGTGGAACCCCTGTGGAAGTTACTGGACAGAGCGGATCTGTTACGGCAGGGGCCGTTAAGCATGCTGCAGGTTTATCGATTTTCGCTTACGGCCTGGCTCTTGAGAGGGCTAGGTTGATGGCTAAGGGGTACTCGTCGGCAGTGATTGCTACGTTGTTAAGGTCAAGGCGTCGCTCCACGTCCATGGCGTATGTAAGAGTGTGGAGGTTGTTTGAGGCCTGGTGTGAGCAAAGGCAATTGCAGGCTTTGAAGTCCACAGTAGCACAAGTGTTGTCCTCCTTACAGGATGGGTTGGACAAGGGTTTGGCAGCGTCTTCCATGCAGGTGCATTTGGCGGCTATTTCTTGTTACCTCGGGACTGTGCAGGGGATATCGCTGAGGGCTCATCGAGATGTGAAGCAGTTTTTGAGGGCAGTTTCCCTGTTGAGACCCCCATGTAGGAAAGTGGTTCCAGGTTGGGATCTCAACATGGTTTTAGAGGCGTTGCTGAAGGAGCCGTTTGAGCCGTTATCCCAGGCGACCCTGAAGGATCTCACGTTAAAGGTGGTTTTCTTGGTAGCCATTACTTCGGTGAGGAGGATCTATCATGTAGGGAGCCCTTCTTGTCCTTTGGCGAAGGAAAAGTAGTTCTGCGTACAGTACCCTCTTTTTTGCCTAAAGTCGTCTCCGCCTTTGATGTTAACCAGGAGGTGACCTTGCCTGTCTTTGCCAGGACAGTGGAAGGGGGGACGAAGGACAGGTTGCATAAGTTGGACGTGGGGAGAGTGCTTAAGGTGTATTTGCAGCGTACAGCAGCGCTGCGCAAATCGGATAGACTGTTTGTCCTGTTTGGGGCTTCACGTCAAGGAGAGCCGGCTTCTAAGGCGTCGATTTCTCGATGGATTAAAGAGGCGATTGCTTCAGCATATCTGCTGAAGGGCCGAGTAGTGCCTCAGGGTTTGAGAGCGCATTCGACGAGGGCTCAGGCTGCGTCTTGGGCGGAGTATAGTTTGGTTCCTGCGACGGAAATTTGCAGGGCGGCGACTTGGTCGTCTTTGCACTCCTTCGTCAAGCATTATAGAATTGACGTGCAGGCGAGGAGAGATGCGGCGTTTGGTTCGGCAGTGCTTCAGGCTGGTCTGGCAGGCCCCTCCCGTTGAGTGTTCACTGCTTTGCTACTTCTCTAATGGTATGGGACTAGACTGGAGCTACGATAAGGAAGGTTAAATTAGACTTACCTGCTAATTGTAGTTCCTGGAGTAGATTCAGTCTAGTCCCGCTTCCCGCCCGGAAGGTTACTGCCATGAAGTAGCCTGAGCACCTGGGAGGGAGTGGCGGCCGCCTGTTCTGATGAGATGGCATGGCAAAGCTGGCATACGGGGCCCTTAGCTTCTCTGGAGAGTGTCTGGCTTCCTTAGAGGGGGCTGGGGAGAAGGGGCGCCTCTGTTGTCCAGCAATAGTTTGGATAGTTGGTTTAGGAGTTCAGGTTTTGATTCAAGGTTTTTACTTGTTAGTTGCTCTGGTGAGTCGGCTTTGACAAGAGTTAACTGGTTATAGGGGGCGGTCCCTGGACTACTTATACTAGGTCACTGAAAAAGTGACATGCTCAGTCTCCTAGCTGCGGGAGGACGTTGACAACTCTAATGGTACGGGACTAGACTGGATCTACTCCAGGAACTACAATTAGCAGGTAAGTCTAATTTAACCTTGGTACAAATGATACTGCAATATCTGCTCCACATGTCGCAGGTTGGACTAAAGTCCAATTCGGTCAGAGTACACGTGGGCACTATTGCAGCACACCACCATCTCGTTGAGGGGAAATCCCTCTCGGCTCATCCCCTTGTGTCTCAGTTCTTGTGAGGCCTCATGCTATCTAAACCCCTTGTCCATCCTCCAGCGGCAGAGTGTTTTTGCAGTGGTGTTTTTGCAGCTCACTGAGCCATCGATTGAGCCTCAGGCTTCCTGCCACTGCGGTACCTCTCCTGGAAGGTTGTCTTCCTGGTACCACTCACATCAGCTTGCAGAGTAAGTGAGCTGCAGGCCCTGATAGAAGATCCTTCCTACACAAGGTTCTGCAAGAATAGGGTGGTGCTCCGCCCATACCCCTAGTTTCTACCGAAGGTGGTATCCCCTTTCCACCTCAATCAGGAGATGGTGTTCCTCACCTTCTTTCTGAGGCCTCATGCCGGCAGGGTGGAGACTGTTCTCTATAATCTAGATTGTAAAAGGGCCCTGTCCTTTTATCTTCAACAGACCCATGACCACCAAAAAGCACCTCAGCTTTTCGTATCCTGTGACCCCAGCCGTCTGGTGCTCCCAGTGACTAAGCAAACTTGGTCTGCTTGGGTGGTGGACTGCATTACCTTTGCCTATGAGCAGGTGGGGATTTCACTGGACCAGAAGGTCATGGCACACTGCATCATGGCCATGGCTACTTCCGTGGCAAATCTGCATTCCATCCCCATGACAGAAATCTGTCGGTTCGCCACCTGGTCTTCGAACTATAGCTTCGCAGCTCATTACTGCCTGGAGAGGGAGTCCTTACTGGATAGCGCTTTCAGCCAAACCATACTCCGTAATCTCTGCAGGGTGTAAGCAACTCCTGTCCTCCGACCCTTTTGTGTTCAGGCTACCGGGGTGCTGGTTCTCTGCTGGACACTTGGGTCTTGCGAGAGTCTCGCAGTAGGGACTCGACTGCTGCTGATCACAGCTCACCCTTTGCAGGTCACTGTAGTGTTTTTACAAGTTCTCGGTAGCCTGTAACTAGGGATTCCAGTATTTATTTATTTAACAATTATTTCTATACCGCTCTTTCCCAAGTATCAAGTGCGGTTTACAAGGAACAATAAGTTATATGGTATGTGAAAGAGCATACCTAGTCGTTTTACATAGAACAGATGGAACTATTTACAGGTAACAATATAACATTTGAACAGTAAAATATTAGAACATATTTACATAGTAGGTAATTACAAATTATATCATGGATCAATATTGTGATGCATAAGTTATTTAAATGTGACAAATCACATCATTATAAATTGGGAGAATTGTCATCTGTATATATGTGTGGTATGGTTACGTATTGTGTGGTTATGTCATTATTTGTTATGTGTTATGTAGTATTGTAATATGGTTGTTAACCTGTGTCTCGTTGTGTATTCTGATTAGGTAGTGTATTGTAGTGTAGAGAGAATAAGTGAGTTTTTAATTTTTTTCTAAATTCCTTTGACAGTAGGCGAATGTTGTCAGGCAGATTATTCCAGAGGATAGGTGCTGAATGTGAGAAGGCCCTCTTGTTTTGTTTTCTAGCTTTTGTGTAATCTTTTGGTATTGCTATAGTGTTTGTTTCTGCTCCTTTGTGATCGTTTATCTATTTCTACTTTAATGAGTGTATTGAGTGCAGATGGTGCTAAGTTATTTATTAGTTTAAATGTGGTGACAAGAATTTTATTTTATTCTACTGTAAATAGGTAGCCAATGAAGTTCAGCCAGGATCGGTGTGATATGCTCTATTGAGCTTATATTCATTATTATCCTTGCTGCTATATTCTGAGTTAGTTGTATCTTTTTAATATTTTGCTTTGTGATGCCATTGAGGATTATATTTGCAAAATCAGTGTGGGATTATGATAGCTTGAATTATAGTTATGAAGTCTTGTAAGTGAATCAACGGTCTTGTTTCAATGTCTTAAAGTTTGTAATGTATGTTTTTTGTTAGGTATTTTATGTGTGAATCCATATTGAGTTTATTGTCGAGTATCACACCTAGGTATTTTACTTCTTTTTTTATGTTGATCTCATGGTTATCTAGGGTAATGGTGCTTGGGGGTGTGTATGTTTGATTTTTAGTAATATATAAGTACATCGGTTTTTGAGAAATTGATGTGTAAGTTCTGGTCCTTAAGCCATTTTGTTAGTTCTTTAAAACATTCAGTTATTTGTTGTAGTGGAGGGTGCGGGATTTTAAATGGGAGGTAGAACATTATATCATCGGCGTATATATGGTAATAGACGCTATGACGTTTAAAAATGCTACTGACTGGTTGTAGGTAAATGTTAAATAGTAATGCTGATAGTGCGGATCCCTGTGGAAGGCCTTGTGTTTGATTGAAAGTGGTAGATGTTTGGTTGAGAATTCTCACTGTTTGGGTTCTGTTTGATAGGTAGGATTTGAACCAGTTATAAACAGTAGATGTTATTCCAATTTGTTGAAGTCTGTTTAACATTAAGTGATTGACGCTGTCAAATGCTGCAGAAATGTCGAGGAATACTAGGATGAAGGCTTGTTTAGTGTCATCAATTCCCCTTAATAAAGTGTCATAAAGTGTCACCTGTATATAGTTCCATGATGTATATAGTTAGCCTGTGTTCCATGTTCAATTCCCTGTTCAATGTAAAACGCAGTGTGGTTTCTCCTGCTGCGTGAGTTTTGTTACCTGTGAACCGCGCTGATGGTAAATAGTGCAGTATAGAAAAACTATAAATAAATAAATAAAGGACTGTTAGTAATGTTTCTACCCCATGGAATGGTCGGAAACCATATTGGTGTTCATCAAGGAGATTCAATGTATCTATGAATTCCTGTAGTTGAGTTTGGACTATTTTTTCAATAAGTTTGGCCATGAAAGGAATACTCGATATGGGTCTGTATGATTTTGGGGATAGTTTGTCTAATGTGTTATTCCTTATCGTTCCTCCAGCTTAGTCCTCTACGTATGGGTTGTGCACCTCTTCCTGCAGCATGAAGACTGGACCAATGAAATTTCAGCATCACTGGATACAGCATCTCTGCCATCTCCTCCAACCCAGTGTGTCCAGTCTTCATGCAGCAGGAAGACGTGAGTGAGCCTGGCTGGGCTCACTAGTTTGTCAGTTAGGTCTTTAGACTGTAGCTAACCTTTTTGTAGTTTCTTTTCTGGACTCTATTAGAGCTTCTATTACTTTATTAGATTAAGGGGTGCTTGTTGCTTTAAAATTTACTCATTTCATCGGCTCCCCGTGGGGGGGGGGGGACCCGAGGGAGGTCTCTCCTCTGTTCTGGCCTAAGCGGCTTCTTTTTTCTAACTCTGTCCTCCTTAAGTTCAGGATCTCTGTCCCAGGGATATTCGGGTCAGTGCTCCGGTGGAAAGTACACAGCTGCACTCCTCCGGTAGAGGTAAGGTGTGCGCTGGGGGGAGTGCCGATAGATTCCGGCGGCAGAGTGAGGGCAGACGCTGGGAAGCGGCTTCTTCTCTGCTCGTCGGCGTTTACATCTGTCCTCCTTTTATTTTTGTGAGTTTCTTGTGCTGCGGGGGTAAGGCAGGCCTCCTTAAGCGTTTGCTCTTCGGCCGGGTGATTTTCCCGTCGCCGACTAAAAGCGCGCCAAAAAGCTTTTTTGCCTTGCCGCGGCCATTTTGTGAGCCGCGGTTTGCTCTCCGTGTGTAGCACACGCGGCTGAGTTTTGTTTTTCTCCTGGTCCGAGAGTGTGCCGGCAGAGTTTTTTCCCCTTCGTCTATTTTTCTGAATTTATTTCTCCTCTTGGTTTGCCTTTATTTGTTTTATTTCCTTTTATTTTTTCCACGGAGTCCCTTCCTCGGGAGAGGGGGAGGGGTCGTTTTTTCTGGCTCTGTACTCCTTTGGGAGCAGAGGGCTGGCTTTTATTTCGCTGCTGTGTTGGAGTTTTCAGCAGCAAGTGAGCACACCAGTTTTTTTCTTCAGACATCAGTAATTATAAAAAAAAAACAAAAAAAAAAACCCACAGGACCTGGTGTTACAAAGGGGACAGTACAGCGCCACACCGCCCTGGTTCAGCCTGGCCTAGGCAGCTGGAGTCCTGGTGCCGTTTCTCACGGTGTTTTTTCTTGCAGCTGGCGGAGGCATTCTTTCCAGCCTTGCATCCTGGTCTTCTGATACGGGACCAGTGTTTGCCTTTTGGCTTCAGTCACTACCTTATACGCACTTGGAGAGCTGCGTAGGGTGAGGTTCCATGCCAGCGGGATCTCTCTGTGTAATTTGTGGATCCCGCAGGGGCGTGGTTCCAGAGACGGGCGTCTGTCACCGCTGTGCCTCTGTCTCTCTTACTATGGAGCAGCGCCTGGAGAGTTCCATGGCTGCTACCTCTCAGAAAGACTCTGATGCTGTGGAATTGGAGTCTCCACTGGAGGGTACGTCAGGGACGGCTTTGACGCTACCTTTGGGTGCTGGAGAGCAGGCAGGGCTCGGTGCTTTGCCCGTGGAAGATTTTTCTCCCGATTTCGTTTTACTGATGCACCAGGCGTTCTGTCGTAAGCGTCAGAGCGTGGGCGTTGGGTCAGGGGCGACCGCGCAGTCCCTTGCGCCGGGGCTTCCATCTTCCGGTCCCATAGCGCCCAAGCGCCTGCGTGTGCGTGACACCATTCAGTCGGAGACAGATTGGCCGGAGGGCGACGATCAAGACTTCGACTTGGAGGCGGAGGGAGAGCCCTTAGAGGAAGGCGAACTCCCGGAACCTGAGGATCAGGCTAAAATTATTCGGGTGTTTCGCCGGGAGGAGTTGCCCGCGCTCGTAGCAGAAGCGCTTAACACTCTCGGTTTGGCACCTGCGCCGTCGGTCGACGAATCTGACGGGGCCGATCCCATCATTCAAGCGGTGCGGCAGACTCAGGTGGTTTTTCCCATGCATAAAGTCATCGATCAGATGATTCAGACGGAATGGGATACGCCTGAATCTGGCCTCAAGGGTGTAAAAGTTATGCGCAAGCTGTATCCTATGGCAGACGCGGACCTCGAGCGGTTTTCGCTCCCCCAAAGTAGATGCAGCGGTTTCGGCGGTCACTAAAAAGACCACTATCCCTGTGGAAGGTAGTGCGGCGTTACGGGAGCCGCAGGACAGGAAAATGGATGGTCTCTTGAAACAATCCTTTGAAGCGGACGCGGTTGCGCTGCAGGCCTCTGTTTGTGGGGCTTGGATTGCTCGGGCCTGTCTTCGCTGGGTTCAGCGGCTTCGACAGGTGCCGGCCTTGGAATCAGAAGATGTAGGTGAACTTCAGCGCTTGGAGTCGGGTTCGGCGTATTTGGCGGATGTTCATTACGACCTAATCAGGGCGCTATCCAATAGTATGGCGTCCGTAGTGGCTACCCGCAGGGCCCTTTGGTTGAAGAATTGGGCAGCGGATGGTTCTTCCAAATCGCGGCTAGGCAGACTGCCCTTCAAGGGTAAGCTGCTGTTCGGCGAGGATCTTGACAGATTGGTCAAGGATTTGGGGGAGTCCAAGGGCGGTCGTTTGCCGGAAGATCGGCCAAAAAGGGGGAGGTTCCTTTCTGCCCCTCGGGGTCAGTCTCGGGACTTTCGTCAATTTCGCTCTCCCCGCTATGGGGGGTTTCAGCGCGGTCGATATGTCTCGCGGACTTCCAGCTTTCGGGGTTTTCGAGGAGCCAGTCGCGGATTCGCGACAGCTACCCCTGCCGCCGCCCGTAAGCCCCAATGAAGGGCAGCGGGTCCAGGCGGAGATTACAGTGATCGGAGGGCGTCTTCGACGTTTTCTCTCTGCTTGGACCCAGATAACGTCCGATCAATGGGTTTTGGAGATCGTTCGAGACAGGTATGCCCTGGATTTGTACAGACCCGTGCTCGATTACTTTGTGGCGTCTCCCTGCCGGGGTGCTCGGAAGACGGCTCAAGTCCGGCAGACCCTCGATCATCTCCTTCAGCTGGGAGCGGTGGTTCCCGTGCCCCCGGAAGAATATGGTCTAGGAAGGTATTCCATTTATTTCATGGTGCCAAAGAAAGGTGGGACTCTTCGTCCCATTTTGGATCTCAAAGGTGTAAACCGCTGTCTGCGGGTGCCGCACTTTCGGATGGAAACCTTACGGTCCGTGCTTGTGGCCGTTCGCAAGGGCGAGTTTCTCACATCACTCGACCTCACAGAGGCTTATCTCCATATCCCTATTCGGGAGGCGCATCAGCGCTATCTCCGGTTCGCTCTACCGTGGGGTCACTTCCAGTTTCAGGCTTTACCCTTCGGTCTAGCAACCGCTCCTCGAGTCTTCACCAAAATCATGGTGGTCGTGGCGGCGGCATTGCGCAAAGAAGGGGTGCTGGTGCATCCCTATCTGGACGATTGGTTGATTCGAGGCAAATCCCGTTCGGAGAGCTTGTTGGCAACAGCGCAAGTGGTAGGCCTGCTGCAGTCCCTCGGCTGGGTCGTCAACCCGCGGAAGAGCCAGTTGGTTCCGTCGCAGTCCCTCGAGTATTTGGGGGTGCTCTTCGATACTCACAGGGGCTTCGTTTTTCTCCCCGAACGCAGAGTGCTGGGTCTTCAGTCTCTTGTTCGTCGGTTTCGGCAAACCCCAGCTCCATCGGCTTGGCACTACCTTCAGTTGCTGGGAACGATGGCGGCCTGCTTAGAGGTAGTGCCGTGGGCTCGCTTTCACATGCGGGGTCTCCAGCGGGCCCTGCTGCGTCGTTGGTCCAATCAGTCCGATCCCCTCAGCAGGCGTCTTCCCTGCCTGGCGAGAGTATGTCGGGACTTGACGTGGTGGCTTCGGCCGGCCTCGCTCCAAGCGGGGATGTCCTTAGAGCAGCCGGATTGGATTCCGCTGTTGACGGATGCTTGTCTGACGGGCTGGGGAGCGCACTGCGGAGCTCAAGTGACGCAGGGCCTCTGGTCTACGGAAGAGAGCGGTTGGTCGATCAACCGCTTGGAACGTCGGGCAGTCCGGTTAGCGTTGCAAAGCTTCGAGACCCTGATATCGCGCAGGGCGGTGCGGATTCTCTCCGACAACGCGGCGACAGTGGCGTACATAAATCGACAAGGCGGCACCGGCAGCTCGGGCCTAGAAATGGAAGCTCGGTCGCTGTTCGAGTGGGTAGAACCCAGGCTACAGGCAATATCGGCAGCGCATATTGCCGGGAAGGACAACGTGACGGCGGATTTTCTCAGCAGAGTCCACGTGGATGCCGGAGAGTGGGAGCTCAATCCGGTGGTGTTCGAGCAGGTAGTCCTGCGTTGGGGGCAGCCGGTAATGGATTTGATGGCCACGTTCCGGTCTGCGAAGGCGGCTCGATTCTTCAGCCGCCGCCGAGAGCCGATGTCGGAGGGCATCGATGCTCTGCTGCAGGTCTGGCCTTCAAGGGGTCTTCTTTACGTCTTTCCGCCGTGGCCGCTTCTCGGGCGAGTCATTCAGCGGATCGAGTCTCACCGGGGTCGGGTGCTGTTAATAGCGCCGGATTGGCCCCGTCGTCCTTGGTATGCCGATCTCATGCGGTTGGTGGAAGGCCCTCCGTGGCGTCTCCCCCTGGACCCGGATCTGTTGTGTCAAGGTCCGCTTCGCATGCCGCAAGTGGGGAGATTCTCTCTTACGGCCTGGCTATTGAAAGGGCGCGGCTAAGGAAGAAAGGTTATTCCAAGGCGGTCATAGCAACTCTGCTTCAAGCTCGCAAGAGGTCCACTTCGCTAGCCTACGTGCGCGTCTGGCGTATTTTTGAGGACTGGTGTTCTCGGCGTCAGGTGCGAGCGGCTACGGCTTCTCTGCCGCTACTGTTGGATTTTCTGCAAAATGGTTTTTCCAAAGGTTTGGCTGCCAGTTCCTTACGAGTGCAGTTGGCGGCGCTTTCCTGTTACAGGGGTAAAATTCAGGGCGTAGCGCTGGGGGCCCATGCTGATGTGATACGCTTCTTGAGGGCCGTTTCCCGGTTGCGTCCGGCCCGCCGCATTTCTGTCCCTGCGTGGGATCTCAACTTAGTCTTGCATGCTCTCAGTGCGGCTCCCTTTGAGCCGCTCTCGCGATGTTCGGTAAAAGATCTGACCCTTAAGACGGTGTTCTTGGTAGCAATTTGCTCAGCTCGTCGCATTTCGGAGCTTCAGGCTCTTTCTTGCAGGGAGCCCTTCCTTTCTTTCTCCGATCAGAAGGTGGTTCTCCGTCCAGTACCTTCATTTTTGCCTAAGGTGTCTTCTGCCTTTCATTTGAATCAGGTAGTGTCGCTTCCAGTGTTTCCCGCGTCTGGGGAACAAGGCTCCGATCGGGGACTCAGTCGATTGGATCTTAAGAGAGTTTTGCGTCGATATTTGAAAGTCACTAGCGATTTCCGAAAATCCGATCGTTTGTTCATTCTCTTTGGAGGGCCTCACAAAGGTGAGGCAGCGGCGAAGGCTTCCATTGCCCGCTGGATTAAGGAGGCGATTGGCTCGGCCTATTTGTTGCAGGGTCGAGTGCCGCCAGTCGGTCTGCGAGCTCACTCTACCAGAGCGCATGCGGCATCTTGGGCGGAGCATAGCTTGGTTTCGCCGGTGGAGATATGTAAGGCGGCCACATGGTCGTGTCTCCACACTTTCAGTAAGCACTATCGTCTTGACGTCTTGGCGGCGGCCGATGCCAGTTTTGGTTCCGCGGTGTTGCGTGCCGGCTGGAATAATCCCGCCCGTTAGTCTCCTTTGTTACATCCCATACGTAGAGGACTAAGCTGGAGGAACGATAAGGAAATAGTAATTACACTTACCTGGTAATTGTAGTTCCTTGAGAGACGACAGCTTAGTCCTCTGGCCCTCCCTAGTACTCTTTTTTGGCTCGGCACGCCTTTGCTTCAACAGTCGTTTTTCACAGGTGAGTGTGTTTTTCCTTTCTATTCTTTCTTTCTCTGGCTGCTTGTGCTGAGGCAGTGGTGAGACCTTTTCTTTGGGTCTCTTTTCTATAATCTATTCTGGTAAATGGAAACCAAAAAAAAAAAACAAACAAACAAATTTTGCATTCTGCTGATGATTTCTCTGCTTAAAGGTTAGCTATTTTTTCTGAGTTTGCTTTGACAGTAGTTCACTGGGTTGGAGGAGATGGCAGAGATGCTGTATCCAGTGATGCTGAAATTTGATTGGTCCAGTCTTCATGCTGCAGGAAGAGGTGCACAACCCATACGTAGAGGACTAAGCTGTCGTCTCTCAAGGAACTACAATTACCAGGTAAGTGTAATTACTATTTTTTAAGTATTGGTCGTATTTGAACATGTTTGAACATGAAAGAGGAGAGTATTGAGAATGGATAAAAAAGACAATCCACTGGGCATGGATCGAGATATGAGGTAGTTGTATTGATGTTAGATATAGTAGTTTTGAGAGTAGTCTTTGATGTTAAATTGAAGTATGCGAGGACTGACTTCCTGCTTTTTCCTGGAGAAAGCGTAGTTACTAACCCAGTAACAGTTGTTCTCCATGGACAGCAGGAATCAATCCTCACAGCTCTCCCTCCTCCCCTTGTGGTTGCTCCCTTATGGTATTTTCTTTTATTTTTCCTTGGCCGTCTTAGCTATGTCATTAGACTGAGGCAAGATGGCACCCTTTGGTGGGAAGGGGACCATGCATGCATGGTCCATCTCCCAAAGGCTTTCTTTGAAAGCTGGGGAAGTGCTTCCGCAGGGCTCCATTGGAGCCGATTTCACCCATATGTGAGGACTGATTCCTGCTGTTCACAGAGAACACCTGTTATAGGTGAGTAACTACATTTTCTCCGGGAACAAGCAGGAAGTCAGTCCTCACATATGGGTGACGTCTGCACTGACAGAGCCCTCGTGGAAACATCCCCACAGCTTTCAAAGAAAGCCTTAGGGAGATGCCACCACGCATGCCCTTCCCGCCCAAGAGTGCCATCTTACTCAGTCTCCTTTTTTCCGCGGAGCCCTTCAGACGTTTGTCTGGCTTGTCCCCAGAAAAAGTTGATTTTTTTTCTCTGAGTTTCATACTCATCTCCGGTATTGCACCACTACTCTTCTCGCCACCGACCTTGTTGCCTTGGTGTTGAGTTCGGATATCTTTTTGTATCTTTTTGGTCTTTCTTATCTCCAGGAAGAAGCAGGAATGTAGTCTTCACGTATGGGTATCGTCGGTACCGACGGAGCTTGTGCGGGAACGCTCCCCAGCGTCTAATAGGAAAGCTTTTGGGAGCATCCCACTGTGCCTGCGTTGCTGCCTTCCCGCATTTCCAACTCTCCCTCTTCAGTTTTCTGTGGAGCCGACAGGCAGCAAATCCTGTCACTGCAGAAAAGTTTCTTTTTGTGGTCGCATCTGCCTTCACCGTCGATGCCTATACGAGTACCACCGGTCTTTCCTTCATTTTCTTACTACTTTTCCTAAAAAAAAGAAAAAAAAGAATTATTTTTGGAGGGTCTGTCCCCTCTGATTCCCAGGCACCGTTTTGGGCGCTAGGCCCTCTTCTAAAATGGAGAAACCCATCTAGTACAGAGGTTCCCAACTCCAGTCCTGGAGGGCCAAACACCATTCAGGTTTTCAGGCTGTCCCTAATAAATATGCATTTGCATGCACTGCCCCCCCTTGTATTCAAATGTATCTCATGCATATTCATTAGGGACAGCCTAAAAACCAGAATGTTTGGCCCTCCAGGACTGGAGTTGGGAACCTCTGATCTAGTGGTTTCAAAAAATGCTCAAAGTGTATTGGTACCATTTCTGCTACCGACACCCATGACTGGTGTCTTAAATGTTTAGGTCCTGACCACTTACCATCGGAGTGTCTCCTCTGTAGAAAGATGACCAAGAGAGGCCTGCAGAACAGAGCTGCAAAACTTGGTACCCTCTTTGCCGCAGATGTGATGTCTGCTGCATTGATGTCTTCCAGGGTTTCATCTTCCTCCCATGGATCTCAGGTAACTAAACCCAGGTCTTCCAAGATCGGCTGGTCCTCAAAGGGTAGATCTTCTTTGAAGCATCGAGATGCTACTAGCATTGCCCTCGAGGAAAACATATCGGCAAAACAGCCCTGGCGGGAAGCCCCGGCCTCCAAAGAATTAATGGGGCTCTAGGATGTGCCCGAAGCTTCCACCTCCTGAGAACTTCTGGTTCCATGTTCTGGTGTCGTGGCCTGCTCCACCGTTACCGACATCCAGGCATCTGCAGGGGCTATGGATCAGTGCATCCTGGCCATCGAACACAGCCTAGCGTCTCTCTTAGCAGCCTCGGTACCGCTAAGGCCACTCCAGGTGCTTCCGCAGTCATCGATATCGGTACCGACCACACCTGCTTTAATCGATGTGCCTCGTTCCTTGCTTCCCCCCCATGCCAGCCCTTGAATCAGTGTCTGGTATCGAGGGCACGGTATCGAGACAGTCCGATGTTGACTTCGATCGATACCGGTGTCAAGCAATGCAAGAACACCCGGCACGGAGATATTTAGAGTCCTCTGATTCTGAGGACTGCCGGTACCAGAGTGATTCTTCCGGGGGAACCCTCTCCTCCTCTTCAGCATAGGATGTCTCCTCCAGAAGATATGTCTCTTCAGGATTTCATACGAGATGTAGCACAAGGACTCTCAATCACGGTGACCCCCTGAGAAGGAACCGAGAGCAGAAGAACTAGAAATTCTTCAGTACCTGGCAGCCCCTAAAGAAGCTGCTACCCTTCCCATTCACCGAATCTTGCATGACCGCATGCTAAGGATGTGGGAAGCACCTTTAACAGTGTCTCCACACTCTCGGAGGCTCGATACCATGTACCGAGTTCCACAATGCCCTGGTTTTCAGAAGACACAATTACCACACCATTCAATGGTAGTGGAATCAGCGATGCGTAGGATCAAGAATGCTAAAACACATTCTTCCAATCCTCCAGGCCGTGAAGCAAGGACACTCGATGCCTTTGGGGGTCAGTGTTTTCAATCCTCGATGCTATCGGCCAGGATCAGCTCTTACATCCTTTATATGGTAATGTTCCTTAAGGAGGTTACAAGAGATCTGGAGCTGATGGCTCCACTTCTCCCCGATGTTAAAAGGATAGACTTCCTCACTCTGGTCAAACATGCCCATAATGTTTCTAAGTTTATGAACCGTGCAACCTTTGATACTTGCATTAGCAGAACCTTTGCTATCTCCATCGGTGCACGTCGCATTGCCTGGCTTCAGGCATCTGATTTAGAACAATGGGTGCAAAATAAGCTGGGGAATATTCCTTGCACAGGCGAAAATCTCTTTGGCAAGGATTGGCAGGACAAAGCTAATCAGCTTGAGTCCGAAAACACCACCCTGAACAGATTATCAAGGACCACAGCCAACCCAGCTAAGAAAAAGACAACTAAGAAACCCATTTTCAACAAGAAAAAAACATTCTACCCATCTTACACCCAGGCTGTCCACTCCCCAGTTCATGCTCCCCTAAAGGGACAACAGCAACCCAGACAGCAAAGGAAGGCCCAAGTCCCCAGAGCTCAGCCAGCTCAGCAGGCACAGCCTCCTCAGGGGCTTTGAATCATTCCTAGAGAACTTAGTCATCCTGTTCCTGAAAGGTCCAGAGCCTCTCGCCATCCCTGGCAGACTTTG
This sequence comes from Ichthyophis bannanicus, assembly GCA_033557465.1. Classification (NCBI taxonomy): domain Eukaryota; kingdom Metazoa; phylum Chordata; class Amphibia; order Gymnophiona; family Ichthyophiidae; genus Ichthyophis; species Ichthyophis bannanicus. The sequence continues at coordinate 138,665,352 of CM066047.1, read as the reverse complement.
TCATTTTGCCAAAAGATGGGAATAGACAACATCGGAGCACTGGACTCTATCCATTGTAAGAGAGGGGTACAAACTCCATTTTCACAGTATACCCCCCCCCTCCCACCATCACAAGACAGTTAAATTCTCAGGGCCCTTTCACCACTCTCTTGTGTCAAGAGGTCACCTCACTACTTTCTCAAGGGGCAATAGAAGAGGTACCCATATCCCAACAGGGCATGGGTTTCTACTCCTCATACTTCCTCATTCCAAAGAAAACAGGGGGATACAGACCCATACTGGACCTCAAAGTTGAACAAGCATCTGTTCCGAGAAAAATTCAAGATCTTCTTTAGAACACTTCTTCCTTGCATTCAGAGTCAGGATTGGCTATGTTCTCTAGATCCTAAGGATGCATATACGCATATTCTCATCCATACAGATCACAGGAAGTTTCTTAGATTCCTTTTTCAAGGAAGACCTTACCAGTACAGGGTTCTACCCTTCGGACTGGTTTCTGCCCCAAGAGTCTTCACAAAATGCATGGCAGTATTAGCAGCATTCCTGAGAACTCTGGGGATTTTTGTCTTCCCCTACTTAGACGACTGGCTCATCCTAGCATCAACAGCTCCAGAAGCTAGTTCTGCTCTCTCCTGTACAATGCAAATCCTGCAATACCTGGGACTGGTCATAAACCTCCCAAAATCTCATCTCGCCCCTTCTCAGTCTCTAGAGTTCACAGGGGCTCTTCTAGACACAAGGCAGTCAAGCTTTCCTGCCACATCCACGTTGTCTTCAAATACTCTAGCTGGCCTCCCAAGCAGCTATGAAGACTTTTCTAACTGCTCGAGAAATGCTTCAGCTGCTGGGGCATATGGCATCCATTGTCCATGTGGTTTTCTATGCTCGGCTACACATATGAGCAGCCCAGTGGACCCTAACCTCTCAGTGGACACAAGTCTCGGGTCGCCTCACGGACAAAATCAGAAACTTCACGTCTCATTTCATCCCTACAGTGGTGGCAATCGCTGGGAAAACTTGTTGTAGGGTCTCCTTTCCATCAGCTGCTACACCAAGCCACCTTGACAACAGATGCATCCAAGTTAGGCTGGGGGGCTCACTTGGACAATCTCTCAGGGTCTCTTGACCGAGCAAGAGGCTTGTGTTCATATAAACCTTCTGGAACTCAGCCATCTTCTATTCTCCAAGTATTTCAGGTCCCCCTGAGCTACAAGACAGTTCTGATCCAGACCGACAATCAAGTAGCCATGTTCTATGTGAATAAGCAGGGTGGGATGGGGTCTCAGGTGTTGTGCAACAAAGCTCTACGCCTCTGGGCCTTGGCCAGGGATCTTCAAATCCACCTACTAGCGGTGTATCTTCCAGGCACACACAATCTCTTGGCAAACTCAGTCGAGTATTGCTGCCACATGAGTGGTCTCTTCATCCAGAGCTGATTGCTCAAATTTTTCAAATCTGGGGAATTCCAGATATAGACCTCTTTGCAAGTCCTCAGAATGCCAAACTTCCCCGGTTCTGTTCCAGAATTCCGGCTCAGAACTGTCAGGCAAGGGATGCCTTCCACCTCCACTGGGGTCAGGACTTCCTCTATGCCTTCCCACCCATTCCCCTCATGTCCAAAACTCTGTTCAAGCTTCAGAGAGACAGGGGCCATATGATCCTCATAACCCCACGTTGGCCATGACAAACGTGGTATCCTCTGCTTCTACGTCTCTCTCAAGCCAGACCTCTGGAGTTGCGATATGCTCCTGATCTTTTTACCAGGAGAACAGGATGCAATTGCACCCAAATCCTCAGTCTCTACACCTCAGGGCGTGACTGCTGAGAGCCTAGAATTCCAGGATATCAACCATTCTCAATAGGTTATGGATATCCTTTTAGCTTCAAGAAAACCTTCCACAAGGCGGGCCTATGCCTTTAAGTGGAGAAGGTTCTCTATCTGGTGTTCAAAAAGGGAACCTAATCCCTTTTCAATTCCAGTGGAGGTGTTACTGGAGTATCTCCTCTATCTTTCATCCTCTGGTCTTAAGACAAATTTAGTAAGGGTCCACCTTAGTGCCATTGCGGCTTTCCACAAGCCTTTAGATGGACAACCTGTCTCCTCTCAACCACTAGTAGTGCTGTTTATGAGAGGTCTACTCTTAACTAAACCTCCCATTAAGCCACCACCCGTGGCATGGTATTTGAATCTTGTCCTTGGGCAGCTTATGAAACTGCTCTTTGAACTCTTAGCCACTACATCTCTGAAGTTTCTTTCTTGGAAAGTAATCTTCCTAATTACCCTCACTTCTGCAAAACGCATTAGTGAGCTACAAGCTTTAGTGGCTGATCCTCCTTATGCAAGGTTCCACCATGATAAGGTAGTTCTTAGGACTCACCTTCACTTTATGCCAAAGGTGGTTCCGCCTTTTCATAGTAACATAGTAAATGACGGCAGATAAAGACCAGCATGGTCCATCTAGTCTGCCCAGGAAGATGGCAAGAGTAGGTGCACCTGTCGCTCCGTGCAGGCCACCCCTCCCCATGTCTTTGTTTAGGGGTGAACCCACCACTCCATGTAGGACACCCCTATTTGAGACGTTAGATGGTTCAGAAGTTAGATGGTACCGTTTATTTTGTTTTTATTCTGTTGCTGTAAAGGGATCCACTGTGTTTGTCCCATGACATTTTGAATTCCGTCACCGTGTTTGCCCCCACCACTTCCATCGGGAGGACATTCCAAGCTTCCACCACCCTTTCAGTGAAGAAATATTTCCTGACATTGCCTTTCAATTTACCAACTTGCAGCTTCATGTTATGCCCTCTAGTTTTACAGCTTCCCAGTCTTTGGAAGAGGTTTGTTTGTACATCATTTCTCTAAGTATTTAAAGGTCTGAATCATATCTCCCCTGTCCCTCCTCTCCTCCAAAGTATACATGTTTAGGTCTTCAAGTCTCTTCTCATAAGGCTTCTGACGCAGGCTCCAAATCAGTTGGTTTACCTTCCTGTATTCTTCCCTAGGCCTCACACCTCAAATGCAGAAAGGAATCTTCATACTCCGGATTGTAAAAGAGCCTTGGCTTTTTACCTTCAGAGGACTAAACGACATAGAAAGGCTTCCCAGCTTTTTGTTGCCTTTGACTCTAGTTATCTTGGATTACCAGTTTCCAAGCGAACTTTGTCTAAATGGATTGCAAATTGCATATCCTTTGCATATGAGAGTAAAGGACTTTCTCTCGAAGGTCATGTCACAGCTCACAGTGTTTAGAGCAATGACAGCTTCTTTGGCTAACCTTCGCTCAGAGTCTATTGATGTCATTTGCAGGGCAGCCACTTGGGCTTCGGTACACACCTTTGCAGCCCACTACTGCTTAGACAAGGACTCCTGTCGGGATGCCTCGTTTGGCCAAGCTATTCTCTAGCATCTCTTTCAAACTTAAGATAACTCCTACCCACCGTCCCAGGTTTTGATGCCAGAGATCCCTGGGAAGAAGCATGACCCATCTCAACCTGGGTTTTGCAGGTGTGGGGTCATCTCCCTGGCATCTCTCAGCTGGGGAGTCCCCATATATGAAGACTACATTCCTGCTTGTTCCTGGAGATAGCGTAGTTACTCACCTGTACAGGTGATCTACAGGAACAGCAGGAATTAAGTCTTCACAACCCACCCACCTCCGCTAGGCGTTCTCTCTCTCTTTCTCTTTCTCTCTCCTCTCCTTTGCCTCAGCTATAAACTCAACAAAAGCTTTTCCTATTGGATGCTTGGGAGCATTCCCACGCAGGCTCCGTCGGTACCGACGTTACTCATATGTGAAGATTTAATTCCTGTTATTCCCGGAGATCACCTGTTACAGGTGAGTAACTACGCTTTCCTGGCATCTTCGTGCCTTTTTTCTCCCTCTGGCAGCCTGGAGAGTTTTCGACCTCACAGGGGTACTTTTTCCCCCATGTCTACCAGTGGCTTTAAGAAGTGTGATCGGTGCTCTAAGATTGTCTTTGACCGGCACACATGATTGCTGTCTTTGCTGCCTTGGGCCAGACCACGACCCGACAGCCTGTGGTCTCTACAAAAGAATCTCCAGTAAGGCCTTCAAGAGCCGCCAGCAACAGCACGAGAAGTTTTTCCCTGAGTCCCTTGCGCCTCCGAACGCCAGGACCTCGTCTAAGGCCCCGATGTCTTGGGCGGAGCCTCCTGAACCTGAGCCTCGTGGTCTGTCCCCAGAAAGAAGAAACAACCCTTGAAGTCGGAGTCCTTGGACTGTTCCGACTGGCCGGGTGCTCCCCAGCCCCGGTGACGCAGTCCGAGATGTTCTTCTGAGGTTTTGGAGAGGGAGCGACTTGCAAAGGTCCCCTGAAAGGATCCGACTGCGGATGGGCCTCAGTCCCCAGATGCCATCCTCATCGGATTTCCCTTCGGGGTAGTCGGAGTCTGGCTCGAGTCCATCTTTGCCTGCACCGAAGACTGCAGAGCCTTCTGGTCTGGAGACCAGAATGGCGACCCTGGAGTGCAGTTTGTCTGCCTTCATGGACCAGCAGTGGTGCTGTTGTCCGGCATGACTGGTTCATCTTCCCTGACCACCGGACCCTCGATGTCCAAGATGTTCCCGGAGACTGAGCCGATCCTCAAGGTCCTTCAACCTAGAGTCAATCCTTGGCCGAAGTTGCAATCCGAATCCTACTTGCGGGACTGCAGTCATCCCTGGCAAGTATGCCAGGTGCCGGCTGCAGGGCATCGTGGGTCCCCAAAGCTTGTGGAGCAGCCCTCCTATGAGTCCTTGACGCACTACTCTGAGTGGGAGACGGAGGACAAGGAGTCCCCCCAATATCCGACGCCACCGCAATGTCCCATCTGACTCAGAGCCTCGACGGCAGTCCCTGCCGGAGGATATGGGCTTCCTTGATTTTGTCAAGGATATGTCAAAGGCCCTGGCGTTCTTTACCGAGTCGGAGGAGGACCCTCGGGCAGATGAGTTGGAAATCCTCCAGTACGAGGCTCCTCAGAGGAAATCACTCATGGCGCCCATTCCTCCTATCTTGGAATGGCTGATGCTCTGGATGTGGGAGACACTGGCTTCAGTACCGGTGGTGAGCAAACGGTTCGACTCGATGTACTAAGTCTGCCAGAGGCTGGGCTTCCAAATGTCACAGCTGCCGCATAACTTCATGGTGGTGGAGTCAGCCAAACGTTAGCTGAAAAGCCAGAAGACGCATTCCTCGGTGCTCCCTAGCAGGGAGGCCCACACCCTGGATGCCCTCTGTAGAAAATGCTACCAGGGCTTAATGCTCATCGGCCGCATCCAGACCTACCAGCTGTACATGGGCATGTACCTGAGAGAACTTGCGAAGGAACTCGCTGGGTTCTCAGCTGGTCTCTCCGAGGAACCCTTGCAGTGGTTCAAGAACTTGGCCAAGACAGTCCCTGAATGCTCCAAATTCATGTCTCGAGCAGCCTATTACTGGTTCGAGTCAGAGGCTCGGCTACCGTCGTCAGACCACGAGCAGTGGGTTCAGGACAAATTGGTCGATGTCACCTGCCAAGGAGAGAACCTCTTTGGCAAACCCATGACCAACACAGCTACCGAGCTGGAGACAGAGTTCATGATGACGACCAGGCTCTCCAAAAAGACCGCTGCCCCTCCCTGACAGAAGGGCTCGGATAAAAGGTCCTTTTACCCAAGGAAGGGAGCTGCTTACAGAAACTACCCACCTTTAAAGGCCTCCCCAGCTCCCTGACAGGGTCAGCAGGCCAAGGGACATGGCCGTAAGCAGAAGGCTCCAAAACTCCATGCACCAGCTCCGGCCCAGCCAGGGAGGAGTTTTTGACTCCTTGAGCATAGCCTATCTACCCCAAGGAGATCAGCAGCTCACAGGAGGACATCTGGCCCTCTATGCCCTTAGGTGGTTGATCATCACTACTGACTCCTGGGCACTTCGGGTAGTCAGTGAGGGTTACCTCCTCCACCTGACTCAGATCTCTCCCCCTTACTTTCCGGGAGAGCCCCTCAGGTCTCCCTTCCACCGGGACCTTCTACTAAAGGAGTTGGCAGGTCTTCTCGAGGACAAAGTGGTGGAACCGGTGCTCCACCATCTCAAGGGCAAGGGGTTCTACTTTAGGTACTTCTTCATGCCAAAAAAGGACAGGGGGGGCCTAAGGCCCATCCTCGATCTGCACAACCTCAACAAATTCCTGGTGAGGGTTCAAGATGTTCTTTGACCTCAAGGATGCTTATTCTCACATCCTCATCCACCCCCACCACAGGGGGACAGGCATTTTCAGTACAGGGTGCTCCCCTTCGGCTTGGCCTCTGCCCAAAGAATCTTCACAAAATGCCTGGCAGTCGTGGCCACCTTCCGCTGCCTCCAGGGGGGTCTTTGGACGACTGGCTCATAAAGGGATGCACGGTCTCGGAGGTGCAGCAGGCCACCGCACGCACCATCTAGGTCCTGCAGCATTTGTGGTTTGTCATAAAAATTCTCCCGACACAATTCTTCGAGTTCATTGGGGCAAAGCTCGACACTCTCCAGTCGAAGGCCTTCTTGCCCAGGGATTGAGCTTGACTGTCTCAGGACTCTAGCACAGTACATACAGTGCCATCCCTCGGTGCTCGCTCGGCTCCTGTGCATTTTTGGGCACATGGCCTCCATGGTCCACGTCACCCCAAATGCTCGCCTCCACGAGGCAGCGCAGTGATGTCTCTGGAACCAGTTGTCTCAGCCATTGGTCACCTCCGAGACAGTGTCTCTGTAACCCGCCAACTGGCGGACTCCCTCGTCTGGTGGCAGTCTCTCCACTATCTCGAAGCAGGCGTGCCTTTTCAGGCCCCATGTCCCTCAAGGATCCTCACCACAGATGCCTCCCTGCTCGGCTGGGGAGCCCACTGTGGAGAGTTCCGCACCCAGGGCAACTGGTCACCAGACAAGAGCACACAGCAGATCAACCTCCTGGAGCTCCGAGCCATATGCTTAAACCTGAGAGTCTTCTGTCACCGCTTGCGTCACCAGCCGGTGCTGATCCAAACAGACAACCAGGTGGCTATATTCTACGTGAACAAACAGGGGGGCACGGGGTCTCATACCCTTTGTCAGGAGGCACTGGTTCTCTGCTCATATGCAATACAACAGGGTATCCTCCTGCGGGCAGTGTACCTGCCAGGCCAGGACAACTTTCTGGCCGACAGACTGAGCAGAGTCCTCCAGCCGTACGAGTGGCAGCTGGACCCCAGGGTAGCCAGTCGGCTTTTCACCTCAGGGGGAACTCGTGATGGACCTGTTCGCCAGCCCGGACAACTTCCAGTTGCCCTGCTTCTGTTCCCGGCAGGCCCACCCCTCCAGGGTGGTGGCGGACGCTTCCTTTTCTCACGGTGAGAAGTTCTCATGTACGCTTTCCCTTCCACGCCGTTTATCGCCAAGACTTGTTCAGGATCCTCTGCGACAGGGCCTCCTCAGTGGCCCAGGCAACCATGGTTCCCGCTGCTCCTCCAGTTGACGGTGGAGAACTTCATTCCCTTGAGGACCGCCTTGGGTCTCCTCTCTGAGGGGGGGGGGGGGCTCTCTTCTGCACCTCAACGTGGGGTCTCTGTCGCTGGCAGCGTGGCTGGTGAGAGGGTGACACTGACCCCTTTCAACTTTTCAGTTGAGGTGGAAAACATTCTGCTGGCCTCTTGCAAGGCCTCTGCTAGTCAGGCCTATTTCCTCAAATGGTGCAGGTTCTCAGTTTGATGCGCCGAGCATAGGGCTGACCCTTTCTCCTGCCCAGTGGCACTGGTGTTGCAGTACCTTCTCCACCTCTCTCAATCTGTGCTCAAGTCTAGCTCCGTCCAAGTGCACCTTAGTGCCCTGGCGGAGCACCACCATCTGGTGGATGGTAATCCCTTCTTGGTCCAACCTTTGGTGACCCGTTTTCTTCGGGGCTTGCTCTTATTGGAGCCCTCTGGCAGCTGAGTGGGACCTCAACACTCGCCCCACCCTTCGAGCCTCCGGCTACCTGCCACCTTCGCTACCTCTCTTGGAAGGTGGTTTTCCTGGCTGCGCTCACCTCCACTCTGGGTTAGCGAGCTTCAGCCCCTTGTGGTGGAGGCGCCTTACACCAGGTTCTACAAGAACAGAGTGGTGCTTCGCACGCACCCCAAATTCCTGCCGAAGGTAGTATCGCCCTTCCATCTCAACCAGGAAGTGGTGCTTCCTACCTTCTTTCCAAGACCTCACTCCAGTTGGGCGGAGACGGTCCTTCACACCTTGGATTGTAAGAGGGCTTTGTCCTATATCCAACGCACTCAGGGCCACTGCAAAGCTGCTGAGCTTTTCATCTCCGATTCCAGTAGGCTGGGGGAGGCGGTGACCAAGCGTATGCTGTCCACATGGGTTGCAGACTGTATCACCCTTATGAGCAGGTGAGGCTCCCGCTGGAAGGATGCGTCACTTCACACTGTGTCAGGGCCATGGCGGCCTTGGCGGCAAACTTGCACTACGTCCTGATGGTGGACATCTGCCTGGCCGCCCCCTGGTCTTCATTTCTTACCTTCTCAGCCCAATACTGCCTGGAAAGAGTCCTTATGGGACAGTGCCTTCGGCCAGGCTGTGCTCCATAACCTTTTTGAGGTTTAGGCAACTCCTACCCTCCAACTCTTCTGTGTTCAGGCTACCGGAGTGCTGGTTTCATTGGAGACAGGGGTCCTACTGTGGTCTGTGGACACACACTCATTTGCTGCTGCTTGCGACTCCCCGTGAGGGAGTCCCTGTTTTTGCTATGGACGTTCAGTAGCCTGTAGCTGGGGAGTCCCATATGTGAGGACGGACTTGCTGCTTGTTCCCGGAGAAAGCGTAGTTACTCACCTGTAACAGGTGTGCTCCAGGGACAGCAGGAATAAGTCCTCACAACCCTCCCTCCTCCCCTTGGAGTTGCTCCTTTACCATCTTTTATTTTTGATGTCTTTTAGCTATGTCATCTGAGCAAGATGGCATCCTTGGACGGGAAGGGGACCACGCATGCGTGGTGCTATCTGCCAAAGGCTTTCTTTGAAAGCTTGGGGGGTGCTTATGTGAGGGCTCAGTCGGTGCTGACGTCATCCATATGTGAGGACTGATACCTGATCTCCAGGAACAAGCAGGAATAAGTCCTCACATATGGGTACGTCGGTACCGACGGAGCCCGTGCGGGAAAGCTCCCCAGCTTCTTAGAATAGAAGCTTTTGGGACCTCCCACTGCACATGCGCACTGCCTTCCCGCCTTCCTGAACAGCTCTCCTCAGTTTCTCTTTTTCCGCGGAGCCAGCAGGTCGTGTTCCTGTCACCGCTGAAGAAATTGTTATTTTATTTGTTTCTTTAGACCGCGTACCTGCCTTCCCCATACCGATACCGGTATCGCCGGTCTTTTCTTTCTTTCTTTAAAAAATTATAATTCTTTTTTCTTATTTTTTAGCTTTTTGGTCACTTCAGAGAGGCCTCTCGGCCTACTCAATTTCTCCTCATGGAGAAGCCAGCCCCTGGATTTAAGAAGTGTACCAAATGTAATGCTGTTATTTCAGTCACAGACACCCATGACTGGTGTCTGAAATGTTTGGGGCCTGACCATTCCATACCGGACTGCCCATCTTGCTCCCACATGTCTAAACGTGGGCTGCAGAACCGGGCCAACAAATTCCATGTGCTGTTTGCTTCAGAGAATACAGCATCACAGTCATCCAGGTCTTCTTCTCCGGATGGATCTCAGGTAACCAAACCTTCTGTGGGCAAGTCCTCAAAGAGCAAATCTCCTTCAAAGCATCGAGAGGCTCTTAGCTTAGAACTTGAGGACCCTGCCCCAGCCAAACAACCCCGGCGGGAAGTCCAACTTCCAAAAACGCCAATTCAGGGGTCTCAGGTTGATATCGATGCTACGGCCTCGACAGATCACCTGTTAGCCTGCTCTGGGGTACCGGGTCACTCCGGTACCGACATCCAGGCAGCTATGGCGTCCATGGGCGATACTGTACAGTCCATGCAGCAGGCCGTCATGGCTTTCATTAAAGCTGCAACGCCATCGGTTCCGCTTTCAGCGGTTCCGGACCCGATACCGGTATCGTCCGCCATGCCGGTATCGAGGCCGTCCACCTCTAAACGCAAGTCGGTACCGTATGGGCTTTCGCTCCATACCGGTTCCATACCCGATACGCCCGATATCGATACCGATCGGTACGCGTATCGTGCGTTAGAGGAAAGCACCGATTCCTCTGAGGATTTTCACTCCTCTGATGATTCTGCTGAGTTTTCACTCAACTTACCTGAGGAGCCCTCTTCTCCTAAAAGGAGAATGTCCCCTCCAGAGGATTTGTCCTTCCAGGACTTTGTTTTAGATATGGCTACAGCCCTTTCTATTACCACATCCTCTGAAAAGGAACCCAGATCCAAAAAACTGGATATTTTGGGATACTCAAAGGCCCCTAAGGAGGCAGTTACCCTGCCTATCCATGAAATCCTTCAAGAACAACTGATGGATTTCTGGGAAAATCCTTTGACTTTGTCTCCTTATTCCCGTAGGTTGGACACCATGTATAGGGTCCCTCCTTCTCCTGGTTTCCAAAAGACTCAATTGCCCCACCACTCTATTGTGGTGAAGTCTGCAATGAAGAAGATTAGGAGTACCAAAAGGCACTCTTCCACCCCTCCAGGACGGGAATGTAAGACTTTGGACTCTTTTGGTAGGAAAATTTTCCAGGCTAGTATGCTTATAGTCAGGATTAATTCCTACAGTCTCTATATGGGCATGTTCCTGGAGGAACTTGCCAAAAAGGTGCGGCATTTTGCCCCCTTTATCCCTGAGGATAAAAAGCAGGGATTCCTTTCCCTAGTGAAACAACTCTTAGAGGTTTCTAAGTTCTCTAATAGGGCAGCATATGATTCCTTTGAGGGAGCCAGTAGGGCTTCGGGCATTGCTATTGCAGCCCGACGTCTTGCTTGGCTCCAGGCCTCTGATCTGGAACCTTGGGTTCTAGATGGCTTACGGAATCTGCCCTGTACAGGTGAGAACTTATTTGGGGAAGAGTGGCAAATCAAAGCCACCCAGATGGATGCTGAAAATGCCACCTTGGAAAGACTTTCAAAGTCCACTTCAATTCCTACTAAGAAAAAGTCTTTTAAAAGGCCTTACTATAAGAAGGCCAGAGTTGCTTCAAATACTGGCCAGCAGTCTTCTCAACCTCGCTATACTGCTAAGCGTCAGCAATCCAAACAAGCACGAGCTAAGCCTGCAGCAGCTACTGTAGCTCAGCAGGCTCCAACCCCTCAGGGGTTTTGACTTGCTCCTAGGGAACTTGCCACTTCTGGTTCTAACACAACCAGAACCTCTCACCATACCCGGAAGGTTGGTTCACTTTGCTCCCAGATGGGAACAAATCACAACAGAACAATGGACCCTCTCTATCATTCGAGAGGGTTACAAACTTCATTTCTCCAGCCTTCCTCCCCATCATATGGTGAGACCATTCAATTCTCCCCCATCTCTCCTAACCCTGTTGGGTCAAGAGGTTTCCTCTCTTCTTGCCCAAGGGGCCATAGAAGAGGTTCCTCTTCCTCAACAAGGGTCCGGTTTCTACTCCCCTTATTTTCTCATTCCAAAGAAGACAGGGGGATTCAGACCAATCCTAGATCTGAGAGAATTGAACAAATTTCTCTTCAAGGAGAAATTCAAAATGCTGTCTCTCGGCATTCTCCTTCCTTACCTCCAGGGTCAGGACTGGCTTTGTTCTCTAGACCTACAGGATGCGTATACACATATACTCATCCATCCATCCCACAGAAAGTATCTTCGCTTTCTGTTTCAGGGAAAACATTTCCAATACAGAGTACTCCCCTTCGGTCTAGCCTCTGCTCCAAGAGTATTCACAAAATGCATGGCAGTCGTAGCCGCATTTCTAAGAGGCATGGGAATCTTTGTCTTCCCATATCTGGACGACTGGCTCATCCGAGCTCCAACTCAGTCACAGGCCCAGATTTCCCTGGACCACACAAGGAGCCTTTTGCAGTATCTGGGACTGGTAGTAAACCTTCCCAAGTCCCAACTCATCCCTACTCAATCTCTAGAATTCATAGGGGCCCAGTTGGACACCATCACTGCAAGGGCCTACCTTCCACATGTTCGAGGCCAGCGCCTCCTGAGTTTGGCCTCCCAAGCTCAGTCCAGCACTCACTTGACAGCCAGGGAAATGCTACGCCTACTGGGTCATATGGCCTCCACAGTGCATGTGGTGCCCTATGCTCGTCTTCATATGAGAGCAGCTCAATGGACCCTGGCCACTCAGTGGACTCAGGCGTCAGGAGCGCTCTCAGACCAAATACAAACCTCCGATCGTCTGTTTTGGTCCCTCCACTGGTGGACTTCCACCAAGAATCTGTTGTTGGGGGCTCCATTTCAACCATTGCTACCCCAAGCAACCCTCACAACAGATGCCTCCCAAACAGGGTGGGGAGCCCATCTGCAAACTCTCTCCACTCAGGGCACTTGGTCTCTACAGGAGACCACCCTTCATATCAATCTTCTGGAACTGCGAGCAATTTACCTTGCCCTCAAGGTCTTCCACTCCCTCCTAGCCAACCTCACTGTCCTAGTTCAGACGGACAATCAGGTGGCCATGTTTTACATAAACAAACAAGGAGGGACGGGCTCTCTGTCGCTTTGCAACGAAGCTCTAAGACTATGGGCCTTCGCCAGAGAGCATCAGATTCACCTGCTAGCAGTGTATCTCCCAGGAGTTCAAAACTCTCGGGCAGACAGGCTCAGTCGAGTTCTGCTGCCACACGAATGGTCCCTACATTTGGACCAAATAAACCGAATCTTTCAGGAATGGGGGACCCCGGACATAGACCTCTTTGCAAGTCCGTGGAATGCCAAACTTCCCCGGTTCTGTTCCAGAACTCCGTGTCAGGGAGCTCAGGCTACGGACGCCTTTCTCCTGAATTGGAATCAGGCATTCCTATATGCCTTTCCACCCATTCCTTTGATTCCCAAGACTCTGTTCAAACTCCAGAGGGATCATGGAACTATGATCCTCATAGCTCCACGCTGGCCACGCCAAGTGTGGTTCCCTCTACTTCTACAGCTCTCCCAGGGATCCTACCTGGATCTGGGAGCTGCGCCAGACCTCCTGTCTCAGGAGGAGGGGACTTTGTGGCACCCAAACCCCAAATCCCTTCACCTCAGTGCTTGGTTACTGAAGGCTTAAGCCTTCAAGACTTTCATCTTTCCCAACCAGTGAAAGATATCCTTTCTGCCTCTAGGAAACCCTCTACCAGGCGTTCCTATGCTTCCAAATGGAAAACGTTTTTCCATTTGGTGTGCTCAGCAGGGTCTTGACCCTCTGGCACTTCCTTTGAATTCTCTTCTTGATTATCTCCTGCATCTATCCAATGCAGGCCTCAAGACGAATTCGGTAAGAGTCCATTTAAGTGCTATTGCAGCATCCTTGAAACATATAAATGGACAACCTATCTCCTCTCATCCTCTTGTTGCAAGATTCATGAGAGGCCTGACTCTCACTAAACCTCCCATCAGACCACCCCCGGTCGCATGGGATTTGAATCTAGTGCTCGGTCAACTTATGAAGCCACCTTTTGAGCCAATGTTTTCCACCTCCTTAAAATTTCTTTCCTGGAAGGTCATCTTCCTCATTGCAGTCACTTCGGCTCGCCGCATCAGTGAGCTGCAGGCTTTAGTAGCTAATCCACCTTACACAAGATTTCATCATGATAAGGTGGTCCTTAGGACGAATCCCCACTTTATGCCTAAAGTGGTCTCGCCTTTTCATCTTAATCAAGAGGTATATCTACCTGTCTTTTTTCCAGCTCCTCATGCATCCAATGCAGAGAGGAACCTTCATACTCTGGATTGTAAAAGAGCTCTCGCTTTTTACCTTAATAGGACTCAGCCACATCGAAAGTCTTCTCAACTTTTTGTGGCCTTTGATCCTTCCCATTTGGGACTTCCAGTCTCCAAGCGTACACTTTCCAATTGGATTGCTCAGTGTATTTCTTTTGCTTACCAGAGCAAAAACATTTCTCTGGAAGGCCATGTCACTGCTCACAATGTGAGGGCCATGGCAACTTCTATGGCTCATCTGCACTCTGTTTCCATAGATCAGATCTGTCGAGCCGCTACCTGGGCCTCGGTTCATACCTTCACAGCCCATTACTGTTTGGACAAGGACTCCCGCCGGGATGCCTTGTTTGGCCAGGCTGTCCTCAAGCACCTGTTCCATTCCTAAACAACTCCTGCCCACCTTCCCAGAATGGATGCCTGAGATCCATACGAAGATGGCGAACCTTTACAGGGGATCCCATGCATCTAAGCTAGGGAGTCCCCATATGTGAGGACTTATTCCTGCTTGTTCCTGGAGATAGCACAGTTACTTACCTGTAACAGGTGATCTCTGGGAACAGCAGGAATTAGTCCTCACAACCCACCCACCTCCCCTAGGAGTTGTATCTTTTATCTATCTATCTTCCTGTCCTCTCTCTGTTGACTCAGCTATAAACTCGAAACTGAGGAGAGCTGTTCAGGAAGGCGGGAAGGCAGTGCGCATGTGCAGTGGGAGGTCCCAAAAGCTTCTATTCTAAGAAGCTGGGGAGCTTTCCCGCACGGGCTCCGTCGGTACCGACGTACCCATATGTGAGGACTAATTCCTGCTGTTCCCAGAGATCACCTGTTACAGGTAAGTAACTGTGCTTTCTCCCCGGATAACACCTGTTACAGATGAGTAACTACACTTTATGGCCTCTTGCCATGTTGCGGTTTATTTTTGCCTCTTTGGATGGCCGTCTCGGTTTTCAGTAACCTGTAGCTTGGGAGTCCCATATGTGAGGACTCATTTCTGCTTGTCCATGGGGAAAAAGTAGTTACTCATCTATAGCAGGTGTTCTCTGTAGACAAGAGGTATTAGTCCTCTCAACCCTCCCACCTCCCTAAGAAGGAGTTCTGCTACAGCTGTGTTATCAGACTGAATGAAGATGGCGCTGCGGCAGCAGGTGGGAAGGAGGTGCACAAGTGTGGTGGAGCCTTCCAAAGGTTTCCATTAGAGCTGTGGAATGTTCCTGTGCAGGGACTTAATTGGGGATGTTACCCATATGTGAGGACTAATTCCTGCTGTTTATGGAGAAAGCCTGCTACAGGTGAGTTAACTACCTTTTAGGGAGAATCCCCCTACCCCCCAAAGTAGGTCTACGGATCCTATCTCGACCTTTGCTTTTGCTCAAAGGCAAATGAATCTGTTCTTTGGGTTCCTGCCGTAGTAATCTAGCTAACATATTACCGTCCTGGTGGAGGGAGGTACTTTGTGTGAGGAATCTTTTGAAGGGTTGAGGTTCTTGGCTTTAGCCTCTATGGACTCTCGGGCAATGCTGTGTATATGCCTAGAGGTGAACCATTAGTGGATGGTTCCGTCCTCTGCTGGTAGTCTTGGGGCTCCTGCAAGAATTGGCTGTTATCCAGGTTTCTCAAGATGGCAGCTGGTTCCCTGGATCACCTGGCTTTGGTTGGGCCATTTGGTCATTGAGCCCAGTCTCCTGTTGGATACTAGCATGCTTGCAGTGAGTCACTTAGGTGGCTGCTGCTGGTTAAGTCTGCTAAGTACCTCTACCAGCTCCATGGCAGCGATGGTATTAACCAGTTGATAGGGCTGGTATTTCCCTTAGTTGACAGATCCTAGCTCCAGTCTATGCAGGAATAGTTTCCATTAGGGGTTGTTTTCTTCTGTGAGGGTATGGCTGTGAGAGTATGGCTGCTTGTAGCATCTTAAAATACTCTTTGCTATGGTGCATTTTTCAGGACAGTCTGGTCAGACCCTTTGCCATTCTCTAGTTGCCTCTAGTAGCTCCCTGCCATGAGGGCCATCTGTGTCCTTGAAATACAGCTGGTGGGGGTGTTGCTCAGGCTCTGCTTTCTGGATGGGCCCTTACCACAGGGAACTTGTGGGTCTCCGTGGTTCTTAGGTAAGGTTGTAGAGGGGTTGATTCCTCTTACAAGCTGTTTGCCTGCTGTCCCTGAAGGTCTGGTTCAGGTCAGCCTGGGAATTCTGATGCAAATATTTATTACTGCAGCGTATATAAGGATCTGCCCAAAATAGTTTCACTGTAACACTCAACTAATATGGGTGCCGATGGCGGAAGCTCTGCAGTGTCTCCTTTAATAGCAGGTTATGTTAACTGTGTCCTTCACAGCAGGACCAGGGACAGTATCCCTGGTTCATGAGTACCCAGGAAGGGAGGTTCTTTTCTGGCATATTCTGTTTTCAGTCCAGTAAAAGTGAGACCCCTGCTCTTCCATGAATATGGTGCCTTCCAGTGCTCCACTTGATGGCCTCTAGGTGAATGCCAGTAGATGGAGCTGTTTCAGCTGTGGGAAGGATCCGTGAATGGTGGGCTTAGTTGCCACACGTCAGGTGTGGCCAGGAAAGGGATGCTCTGTCTCCCTTCCTGGCTTTTAGTGAGCTACCTTCTGCCCAGGTTTTAGGCCCATCCAGACCTGGGGATCCTGGGGCCCCTGGGTAGGCCTCATAGACCACGTACACTGATTCTTGCTACCTCAAGAGATGGGCTTTACATGGCAGTGGGTCCTCATAATGCAGGTTGCTGTGGAGTGGTAGTAGTCTTCTTGCTTATGACCCAGCATGCGTCTGTCCTTATCCTGTTGAAGTGGAAGAGTAGCCTAGTGGTTACGGCAACAGCCTCTGTCAGAAAGACCAGGGTTCACATCCCACTGCTACTTGTGGGCAAGTCACGTAATCATCCATCTCCTTAGTTACAAACTTAGATTGTAAGCCCTCTGGGAATAGGGAAATACTTACTGTACCTGATTTTTATAACTCACCTTGAACTACTACTGGATAGGTGTGAACTAAATACTATTAATAATAATGCTGTTTTAGCAGTATGTTCTGGACTGGGGCTCAGCCCTAATCTCTCAAGGTTTGGGATGGTGCCCTGTGATGCTACAGGAGTTGCATCTAAGGTATTGCACCTCAGCATTGCCCACTTTCTCCGGGAACAAGCAGGAAGTCAGTCCTCACATATGGGTGACGTTGGCACCAATGGAGCCCTTGCAGAAGCATCTCCAGCTTTCAAAGAAAGCCTTTGGGAGATGCCACCACACATGCGTGGTCCCCTTTCCGCTTAAGGGTGCCATCTTGCTCAGTCTCCTTTTTTCCGCGGAGCTCTTCAGATGTTTGTCTGGCTGACCTCTGAAAAAGTTGATTTTTCTCTCCAAGTTTCATACTCATCTCTGTTATCGCACTGGTACTCTTCCCGCCTACCAACCTGGTTTCCAGTCATGTTTCTGTGGGTTTCTGAGGTAAAGGGTTCTAAAAGGTCCCCCCTTTGGGCCCATGTGTAATGCTTCTCGAGAGGGTTGGTTCTTTACAGTGACTTCCTGGGGATTACTTACCTTTTTTCTTTATGGCATCTTGTGCTTTGAGGGCTTTCTGCCCTTTTTCTCTAGGATGCTGCCCCTTTTCTCATTGTGACCAGACTTTGGACCATTCTTATCAGAGTTTTCTGACAGGACACCTTTCTGCATTTGCTGAATGTGCAGGGGGTGTCGTGCTGTTACTTGAGGTTTGCTAATTACTCCTGATGGCTGTATCATTTTTGGGATTCTTTATCTGTTTAAGGAAACAACTGAGAGAACAAATCTTCTATTCTCCACTGGCCTGAGGAGGCCATTGACTCAATGTGTGTTTGGACTGTTAAGTGCATTCTGGAGTGGTTTTGGAGCTCACTCCACTGGACACAGGCCACCTAGTCAGATTCCTTTAGGGGATCTCCTTCCTAAAGGGTGCTCATGTGGGTTGGTACAAATGGTGCCTTTGGCTGCTAATCTGTCTTGAGCATTGTCTTCCTCCCGCCCCTGGGTCTTGAATGCTTGGGCACATCCAGCTTTTCTGGACTGATCAAACAGGATAAGGAAGAATACATTTTACATATCTGATAATTGACTTTCTTTGAATTCTGCATGACCAGTCTAGAACCCACCCTGGAAGAATTTTATGGCAAACAGAAAGCCTGATGCATTTTGGTTCACATTGTCAATATCTGTTCCTGGAAGACTTTCTCCAGCTGCATAAAAGGCCTAGTCAGTCCAATGGTCTGACTCCAGTTTCTTCATGGTACAAGCCAAAGGCTTGCTCTTGTTTTCTTTGGCAATATTGCTTGTGTTAACATTTCTGAGCGCTTTTTTCAGTTTTATTTACTGCCTTGAAAGTGTCCTACTGGCTTCTTTCAGTCCAGCACCAGATGATATGCCTAGCAATGACATCACTGAAAGTTGTTAGTCTGCCTCCACCTGTTGACAAGGGAGCATAACTCACTCATCTGAACTGGTATTGCAGGATTCAAGGAAAGTGAATGATTAGGTATGTAAAACTTATCCATGAGGCATTTACAGGAAAGTAATATTTATGCTTTTGGAATGGCTTCACACAGTCCTTAGGCATGAATATTTTTGAAAAGCAGTGCATGTAAGAAGACATGAGAAAATTTGTAGGCTAGAAGAATGGGAAAAATTCTGTAACAAGAATAGAAAGCCTTTAACTGGCTATAGAAAACATTTGGAAGCTCTTATTTCTGCCAGAGACAATGTAACATATTACTGACTGGAAAAGTGTTCAAACTTTTCTATTTGCTATATTCATTAACTATTTTCAAGCTGTTAAAATTGGAAAAGAGTAATTATTCCTTAACATTTAGAGAAAGAGGTACCATATAGAGGTGGTCTGTTCCTTTTCACTTTGGGATTAATTGAAACGGTTTGATTAGGGGTGCCTGAACCTTTGCACACAACTGTAGATCTTAGTGTTCTCCAGGAACAAGCAGGAAGTCAGTCCTCACATATGGGTGACGTCAGTGCTGATGGAGCCCATGCAGATCCACTCCCCAGCTTTCAAAGAAAGCCTTTGGAAGTTATACCTCGCATGTGTGGTCACCTTCCTGCCCAAGGGTGCCATCTTACCTCATCTTCTTTTTTCCACAGAGCCCTGCAGACATGCTGTCTGTGCACCCCGGCTAAAGTTGATTTTGCCACTGTCCTTGGGTATCTTCTGCCTTTTTCCCTGGGATCATTTCGATCACCTTTTTGCTGCCCAAATCCACCACCTCTGTCTCATGCTTTTCGCTCGGGTAACCACATTTTTTCCTTTATTTATTGGCACGTGGGTTTTTGCTAGCAGTCTAGCTGTTCGAGACGCTTGAGTTTGATCTCATAGGGGGCCGTTTTTCCCACTATGTCTTTGACCAGCTATCCCAATGTGTTTTCCTGCCTACTCTGCCTTTTGATGCTTGCTAAGACCCAGAAGTAACGTGAAAGGCGGCAGGGGGAGCTGTTTGGTAAGTCTGCCTCTGGTGGAATCCCTGCCTTTGACACTGGTGTCAGGCAACTTGTTGCGCACCCAGGCTTGGTCGGAGCCCCAATATCATCTGGTGTCGGAGTCATCCTTGGAGGACTTTCCCCGTGCGTCGTGTGCTTTGTTGAAGCCGAATTCGAGGTCCGATCCCGGCCCAGTGGATATGACCACCTGTACCCTGGTGCGGAGTCCTCGACCCAACGCCGGTGACGATGGTCGGGAGCGCCCTTCTAAGGAGCCCTGGTGAGAGGAGTCATCCATGGAGTCAGGGGATAGGGTCGGGTCCTCGGACGTGATCACCATCAGGGATTCCCCTACCAGGGACATGATGCCGGCGTTGACATTCTTGAGGCCAGCACAAACTGCTGCGGAGTTGACTGGTATTGAGGCCAGGATGGAGGCTCTGGAATGCAGCTTTGCTGTGTTCCTTGAGGCACAGCGGGGCATGACTCCCAGCGCAGCTGGTCTCCGAGCGTGGCCCGACTCCCGGTACCTCCGGGGTGTCTGTGCCAGCTATGGGACTGTCCTTGGACCTCCCCAGAAGATGCCCCACCCATCCTCGAGAGGTTGGTTCGATCGGTGCTGATGCAGGCAGCGACCACCTTTGAGGCCTGACGCGGTGTCAGGCATGGCAGAGCAGGAGCTCTGACGCTGGGAGTTGTCGACGCTAAGTCAGTCTGATGATTGTGGGGTGCTTGCCGATTCCTCCGACTCGGTGTCAGCATTTGAAACAGATGATAAGTCTCCCCACACCATCCTCCACTGGGATATTCTCTCTGACCCATTTCCGCCACACCATTGGTGGTGGTCACTTCTGAAGGATTTAGCCTTCCTGGAGTTTGAGGGAGAAATCCCAGACCCTCACCTTCATCGCAGTACCTGAGGACAAGTCACGTACCAAGGATCTTGAGATTCTCCAATACGAGACGACTCCTAGAGAGGAACTGACGGTGCCCATGCCCCCCATCCTCTAGCAGCTGCTGTTCAGGATGTGGGAGACCCCCGGTGACAATGCCGATTGTGAACCGTCAACTCGATTCACAGTATCAAGTTGACCAGAGCCCTGACTTCCAAAAAACACAATTGCTACACAACTCCATGAATGCTTTTGGCAGGAAGTGTTTCCAGGGCTCCATGCTCACAGCCCAGATCCAGACATACCAGCTGTACATAAGCATATACCTGGGAGACCTTACAAAGTAGCTCGCCGGGTTCTTGGCTGGTTTATCAGTCAGTGCGCCCCAAGTTTTAAACTTGGGCAGTCTTGGAGGACTTTGAGTTGGTGTTTGGTGTAGCTGTGGTGGGCATTAGTGTCCTTCGACTTGGAGCAGTGGGTTCAGGACAAGTTGGCTGACGTCCCTTGCTAGGGAGATAACCTCTTTGGCAATCCCATGACTGAGAAGGCCAATGAGCTGGAGAAGGAATTCATGACCAGAACCAGGCTGTCCAAGAAAGTATCTGAACCTTCCTGTAGGAAGACTTTGGGGAAAAAAATCTTTCCACCTGAAGGCCAAAAAGGCCTGAAACTTGGGGTAGTTCCCGTAAGCCTATCACGCTCCTTCCCCCCCCCCCCCCAAGGGGCACAGGCCCCTGTAAACAAAACGCCCCCAAAACAAAAACAGCGCTCTAACTGCAGGCCTGGGGGGAGCTTTTGACTCCTTGTGCATAAGCCTCCTTTCCCAGGAGGTAATAGGCCCAAGGTTCACAGGAGGCAAGCTAGTCCATTTTGCACACCTGTGGCTAACCTTCACTGCAGATGCCTGGATGCTGCAAGTGGTCAGGGAGGGCTATCTTTTACGCTTCTCCCAGCTGCCTCCTCCCTTCTTCTCAGGGGAATTGCCCATGGATTCCTTGCACAGGGCACTCCTGCAGAGGGAGCTTAAGGTCTTGTTCAAGGATCAAGCAATGGGACCTGTCCCCCGGCCTCTATAGGGCCAGAGGTTCTACTCCCGTGACTTCCTTGTCTCCAAGAAAACAGGGGGCTTCTGGTCCATCCTGGATCTGCAGGATCTAAACCGCTTCTTGGTCAATGGTATTCCCTGGAACCTTGCTGCCTTCCTGCAGAGATTGGCTATGCTCCTTGGATCTCAGATGCCTACACTCATGTCCTGATCCATCCAAGGCACCATCAGTACCTCTGGTTCATCATCTGCGGACAACACTATCAATACAGGGTGCTCCCCTTCGGCTTAGCTTTGTCTCCTCAGGTATTCACAAAATGCCTGGCTGTTGTGACTGCATTACTCAGGCTCCTGGGGGTTTTCGTCTGCCCCTACCTGGACTACTGGCTCATACGAGTCCGCTTGCCGGAGGAGGTGCCCCGCGCCGCACCATAGGGCTGCTCCAGCGCCTTGGGTTTGTGGTCAACTTCCTGAAGTCTCACCTACTGCTCACCATGCACAGAGTTCATCGGCGCCCTCTTGGTTTCCACTCAAGCAAGGGCCTTCCTGCCACTGGACCGTGCGCAGTGCCTCTCCGCTCTAATGCAGGCTGTGCAGGGCTGCTCAGTGATCACAGCCAGACTGATGCTCTGCCTCTCGGGGCACTTGGCATCTACCGTCCACGTCACTCTTTTTGTCCATCTCTGCATGTGGCAGGCTTAGTGGACACAGGCTTCAGCCGTCCGAAGGACCGCCTCCAGATCATGCTGGCCCTGGTGTTCTCTCTCACCTGGTAGTAGGACCCCCTCAACCTTAGAGCTGACCTGTCCTTTCAGGCTCCCCAATCCAATGCATCCTTACAACAGACGCGTCCAAGCTGGGCTGGGGGCCCCACTGCGATCACCTGCAGTAACAAGGACATGGCCGGCAGAGGAGAGTGCTTCACAGATCAACTTTCTGGAACTCTGAGCAATCTATCACCCTGTGGGTCTTCCAGGACCATCTGGAAGGGCAGGTGGTTCAGGTCCAGACAGACAAACCAAGTGGCAATGTACTACATCAACAAGCAGGGAGGGCGCATGGGCTCGTACCACATCTGCTGAGAGGTGGTGTGCCTCTGGAACTTCATAACGGG
The DNA here is from genome assembly GCA_033557465.1 of Ichthyophis bannanicus. Lineage (NCBI taxonomy): Eukaryota > Metazoa > Chordata > Amphibia > Gymnophiona > Ichthyophiidae > Ichthyophis > Ichthyophis bannanicus. Next base: position 138,642,997 of record CM066047.1, on the reverse strand, counting down.
GAAGAAAACCTCCCTCAAAACGGTGTACTTGCCGGTCCAGGACTACATCCTGGCCGACTGCCTGAGCCATGTCCTCCAGCCCCACAAGTGGCGGCTGAACCTTGCTATGCTGAGAGAGGTCTTCCGACGATGGGGGACCCCAGAGATGGACCTCTATGCCATTCTGAAGGAACACACAGCTGCCATGCTTCTGCTCTTGGAGGCTGGCCCGGGAACTGGAGGCAGTGGATGCCGTCTTCCTCCCCTGGTCCAGGGATTTCCTGTATGCATTCCCGCCTACACCTTTGATTCCCTGGGATACCCCCAGGATCCAATCGGAAGCGGCCTCTGTCATATTCATCACACCCAAGAGGCCCAGGCAAGATGTCCTTGAGATGGCAGGTGGCCAGGGATTTGAAGGGTAGAGCCATGAGCTTCCCCAACACCATATTGAGGTCCCATACCACTGGTGGTGGATGGATCGGGGGCCAGGAAAGGAGGCGGCCTCCCAGGTTCCCCCTACTTCTGCAGCTGTCCCAGAAGGACCCATTGCCGCTGGGGAATGCCCCAGACCTGCTGTCGCAGGAGGGCAGGATGCTGCTGCACCCCATTCTCCAGACTCTTGCCCTGACTGCCTGGATGCTGAGAAGATAACTATAACACATCACCGCCTCTCCAGGGCAGTAGAACATGTTCTGCTTGCCTTGCATAAGGACTTCATGCAGTGGGCATTCGCCTTTAAGTGGTGCAGGTTTTCGCTCTGGTGTGTGGACAAAGGTCGTAACCTCATCTCCTTTTCAGTGCCAGACATCTTGCGATACCTCCTGCATCTTTCAGAGGCTGGCCTCATCCAACACAGTGCACCTCTGTGCCATCTCGGCTCACCACCACCCAGTGGATGGTCAAGCCATATCGGTGCACCCCTTGGTGGGCTGGTTCATACGAGGCCGCCACCTCTCCTGGCCCCCGATCCATCCGCCACCAGTGGTATGGGACCTCAATGTGGTGTTGGGGAATCTCATGGCTCCACCCTTCGAACCCCTGTCTACCTGTCATCTCAAGTACCTTTCTTGGAAAGTCATGTTCCTGATGACTGCTCACCTTGGCCAGGCCTGTGAACAAATTGCAGGTGCTGGTGGCCCATTTTATTTATTTATTTAACTGCACCCTACAGCAGATTCCACAGGAACAGGGTCGTCCTTTGGACTCACCCTAAATTCTTGCCAAAGTTGTCTTTGCCTTCCACTTGAATCAAGAGGTGGTGTTACCCACCTTTTTTCCCAGGCCCCATTCCTCCAGCTTGGTGGCCTCCCTACACATGCTGGACTGCAAGCATGCCTCATCCTTTTACATCCAGAGGACGCACAGCCGCTCAGCACAACTCTTTCTCTTTTGACCCTTGTCGACTTGGGGTTTCAGTCTCTAAGTGAACCCTCTTATTGTGGGCGACCAACTGCATTTTCTTTGCCTGTCGACAAGTGGGGCTTTCTCTGGAGCATCATGTGATTGAACGCAATGTGTGCGCCATGGCGGCCTCAGTGGCCAGTCTGTGCTCTGTGCCCTTACTGGACATTTGCCATGCTGCCACCTGGTCCTCCGTGCACGCTTTCGCAGCACACTACTGCTTGGAAAAGACCTTCAGGATGGATAGTGCCTTCGGTCAGGCAGTACTCTGTAACCTTTTCAGGGAATAGCGCAACTCCTTTCCTCCAGCCCGTGGTGTCCAGACTACCGAAGAGGGGATTACATCTTTGCTGCTGCAGTGTTAGACAGCCAGCCAACCAGTGTTTCCTGCTGGCATTTATGGTCTGCTTTTTGGGCCTCCCGTGGCTTTTACAGATTTTTTCGGTAGCCTGTAGCTTGGGAGTCCCAAATGTGAGGACTGACTTCCTGCTTGTTCTCTTGTAACAGATGTTCTCTGGGACCAGCAGAAATTGGTCCTCACAACCTTCCCTCCTTCCCATAGTTATTTTTCTTTTTATGCTTGATTAAGCCAAGTTGTCATACTGGGGTAAGATAGCATCCTTGAGCAGGAAGGTGACTGCACATGCGTGGTGTAACTCCTAAAGGCATTTTTTTTGAAAGCTGAGGAGTGGATCTATGCAGGGCTCTGTTGGTGCTGTCGTCACCCATATGTGAGGACTGATTGCTGCTGTCCCTGGAGAACACCTGTTACAAGTGAGTAACTACGCTTTTGCCTAATCTGTCCATTTTTTTGTCTACTGCAGTAGCACAGATCCCACTTATATAAGGTGTTAGACTCCCTGCCCTATTTGTAAGGATCCTCTGTGCCTGTCCATCTTAAATAGCATTGCTGTTTTCATACATACCCTTCTCCCTAATTAGGAAGATAGTCTAGATAGCCTTGATCGTTTCTAACAAGAAACATTTCATTATGTTACTCCTGGATCTGTCGCCTTCCAGTCTCATGTTGATTTTTTTTTCCCCTTAGAATTTCTTTTCTTCTCAAAAACACTTCTCAGGCATCGTTATACCCATAATTCATTTGAGGGTCTGCCCATTTTCTCCTAGATTCCTGTTAATATGTATCTTTCTTGAAGTGTGGCCTGTAGACTTACATGCTAATCTTGATTAACTCTTACCAATGATTTATACAGTGGTAATACCATGTTAGTTTTGTTAGTTAGTGGCTCTTAGTGCAACAACCTCACCTTAAGCTGCCATCATGTACAGTATATAGTTTGTGTCTTGGATGCATAAGAACCCATTTTTCCTCGTCAAATCTGTCTCACACTGCTGGTTGGGGAGGGGGGACATTTGGATTTAACGGCTGTAAGCCATAAGATTTGTTAACTTTGGCGCTGGAGTTAGTTTCTCTGCATAGGATCTAGCACTGAACATGTTCAGTAATTACTTATGTGAGTAACTTTTGACTCATTTCAGGTTTCGACCTATAAAAGGAAGGCAGGAGGAACTGAAGGAGGTGATTGAAAACTTCAAAAAAGATGAACATTTAGAAAAAACCTTCAAAAGCCTGACAGCAGGGGATTGGGCACGACATTATTTCCTTAACAAGAACAAACTGCAGGAACGACTTTTTAAGGAGCACGTAGGTGGAGTCCCCTTTTCCCTTTCACCAAGTATTTCTGTACTATTAGGGCCTGTAACTGCTTTAACGCATACTTTTGAGGAACTCCTATTTTGCAATTAGTACATTACCTTTGGTGAAAACATGGCCTACAGGGAAGTCTAGTTGGAGGAACATGGTCCAATTTGGGAGCATAGAATGGTTGTATGGTGTATCAAACCTGACTTGCCCTGTCTTCACTCTGTCCTTTTCTAGTAGCAGGGGACATTGGACAGACTTCAATTGTTGGTATTAGTGAATAGGGCTATGGATTGAAGATTTGGAAGGACTGATGTTGGAAAAAGTGACTTAAAATAGGAAACCGTGGGAAAGAAACTGCATGGCTTGAAGTAACCTGCAGCTCATTTCAAGAGCAAAGGTTCTGCTGGATTGTTGCCAGTATTACATACGATCATATGTGGAAGTATCCTGTTGCAAATATAGATGTCAGACTTAAACCACCCTCTTTTCTCCCCACTGGGATTGGGGCACAGCATGAAGTAAAGGCAATCATCTGTTTCTCCAGGACCAAGCAGGAAGTCAGTCCTCACATATGGGTGACGTCGGCGCCGACGGAGCCCTCGCGGAGCAATTTTCCCCAGCTTTCAAAGAAAGCCTTTGGGAATTGCAGCGCGCATGCGCGGTCGCCTTCCCGCCCAAGGGTGCCATCTTAGCCAGTCTTCTTTTTTCCGCGGAGCCCTACAGACGTACCCGTCGTGTCCCCGCTAAAAAAGTTGATTTTCGTGAGTTTTTCTCTTTTTTCACTTCGGTTCGACGCCGGTCGTTTTCCTGCCCGGACTCGCGACGCCGTTGCGAGTCCTTCTCTAATTTTTCGGTTTTTCTGATTTTTGGTCAGTTTCGTTTTCGGTTTTTCGCTGGCAGCCCGGTCCTTTGACCTTGCAGGGGCCCTTTTTCCCCCGATGGCTGCCAGTGGTTTCAAGCGGTGTGGTCAGTGTGACAGAAATATGTCACTCACTGACACACACGATAATTGCCTCCGCTGCCTAGGCCCGGATCATGAAGAAATGATCTGTGGAGCCTGTGGCAAAATGTCCTCCAAAGCGTTGAGGAGTCGGCGGCACCAGCGGGATAGAATCTTCGCTGACCCCAGCTGTCCCCGGACCTCGTCGGAGGCCTCGGCATCCAGAGGCTCCAGCTCTGACCATCGCCGAAGCTCCTCCGACAGGGGTTCTCCCTCCGGAGACCATCGACGGAAGGCAAAACCCGCGAGGGCGGCGTCGGTGGACGCTCCTGGCTCCGCGAGGGCCAGGTCGCATAGCCCCGATAGCCGTCCCGGGTCCTTGGAGAAGGAGCACATCCCGAAGCGACCTCGCCTGGAGTCGGAGTTGCCTGCTCGGGTAAGTCCTGTAGTCCTTCTGGACTCGCCTCCGAGAGGTCCGACGTCGGGCCCGACGCCGTCGGGGCCCGAGTCGGGGGCTGCTGGGTCACCTGAGGTCGGACTCAGGTTGACGGCCTTGGAGAGCAGACTATCTGCCTTCATGGACCAGCAGCGGGCACTGATCGCTAGCCTCGCTGGTGCCGCTGCGCTGCCCCGACCGCCGGGACGTCGACGTCCAAGTCGACCCCGGAGACCGAGCCGATCCTCGAGTCCATGCGAACTCGAGTCGATCCTCGGTCGAGGTCACCCTCGGCCTCCCGTTCGGGACCGAGGTCGTCGCCGCCGACTCCCTCGGCGTCGGGGCGGCCGATGCCTCCGCCTGCCCAAGCCGACCCCACCGAGTCCTCCTCGGAGTCGGTCTGGGAGTCTGAAGAGGAGGAGTCACCTGATTCCTTTCGGACTCGGTGTGTCCCCTCGGACTCACCTGAGTCCGAACCTCGGAAACAGTCCCCTCCGGAGGATGCCCGGTTCTCGGACTTCATCAGGGATATGGCCAAGGCTTTGGCCTTCCCTGCGGATCCCGAGGAGGAGCCTCGAGCCGAAGAGCTCGACGCCCTTCAGTACGACTCTCCCGCCCGGGAGCACTTTACTGTACCGGTTCCTCCCATGCTGGAACGACTACTCTTCCGCATGTGGGAGAGTCCGGCCTCGTCGCCGATATTAAGCAAGCGGGTCGATTCCATCTATCGAGTCCGCAAGAGTCCTGGCTTCCAAAAAGCACAGTTGCCACACCATTCCATGGTTGTGGAATCGGCCAGGCTTAAGAGCCAAAAGATGCACTCCTCGGTGCCTCCTGGCAGGGAGGCCCGTAACCTGGATGGCCTTGGTAAGAAGTGTTTCCAGGGCTCTATGCTGGCTTGTCGTGTCCAGACCTACCAGCTATACATGGGCATGTATCTCCGAGACCTGGCTAAAGAGCTAGCCGGATTCTCCGCTGGACTGTCCGAGGAACCTTTGCGGAGGTTCCTGGCCTTGACAACTGGTATTCGGGAATGCTCCAAATTCATGTCCCGAGCAGCCTATGATGGCTTTGAAGCATCGGCTCGAGTAGCCGCAGCTGGCATCGGTGCCCGCCGACAGGCTTGGCTTCAGTCGTCTGACCTTGAACCTTGGGTGCAGGACAAGTTGGTCGATGTCCCCTGCAGAGGTGAGAACCTCTTTGGCAAGCCCATGGCTGAAAAGGCTGCACAAATTGAGACGGAGACTCTCACCAGGACTAGGCTTTCTAGGAAGACCTCCGCCCCTTCCCAGAAAAAGAAGGGCTCGGGAAAGAAGTCCTTTTACCCGAGAAAGGCGGCTGCCTATAAACAGTACCCTCAATATCAGGCCTCCGCAGCTCGCCAGCAGGCCAAGGGACGGGGTAACGGGTCCTGTAGGCAGCAAGCCCCCAAGCCTGCACCACCAGCCCCTGCTCAGCAGGGTGGGGTTTTTTGACTTCCTCAGCATAGCCTCTCCCCCTCAGCTGGCTCCTCCCAGCAACGGAGGCCGGCTGGTTCACTTCGCCCACAGGTGGTCCAACATCACTTCGGATGCCTGGGTGCTTCAAGTCGTGCGAGAAGGATATCTTCTCCACTTCCATCAGGTCCCTCCCTCTTATTTTCCGGGAGAACCTCCTCGACTCCCTCTGCACAGGGACTTACTCCTTCAGGAGTTAGCAAGTCTTCTTCAGGAACAGGCTGTGGAACCGGTGCCCCACCACCTGAGAGGTCAAGGCTTTTATTCCAGGTATTTCCTGATACCAAAAAGGACAGGAGGCCTCAGACCCATCCTGGACTTGCGCAACCTCAACAAGTTCCTCGTGCGGGAAAAGTTCAAGATGCTTACCCTTGGAATCCTTCTGCCCTACCTCCAGCAGGGAGATTGGCTATGCTCCTTAGATCTAAAGGATGCCTACACGCACATCCTCATCCACTCAAGCCACCGCCAATACCTAAGGTTTGTGGTGGCAGGAAATCACTACCAGTACAGAGTACTGCCCTTTGGCCTATCCTCCGCACCGAGAGTCTTCACAAAATGTCTCGCGGTGGTGGCGGCCTATCTCCGGCTTCACGGCCTCTATGTCTTTCCGTACCTCGACGACTGGCTCATCAGAGCGTCGTCCTCTCCAGCAGTCACCAATGCCACACACTGCACGGTGACTCTTCTGCAGTACTTGGGCTTTGTCATAAACTTCGCAAAGTCCACTTTGCTCCCCTCACAGGATCTCGAGTTAATCGGCGCAAGACTGCACACTCCTCAGGCACGAGCTTTCCTGCCTCTCGACAGGGCTCAACGGCTCATGGACCTAGCCGGCCGTTTTCGCAGCCAGTCCCTGGTCTCTGCCAGGCGCTTCCTGAAACTACTCGGCCATATGGCTTTCACCGTCCACGTGACCCCCAATGCTCGCCTGAATATGCGACCTGCTCAATGGTGCCTTCGCAAGCAGTGGCAACAAGCATCTCCGGGCCGCTGGCCTCTTCCCTACAGTGGTGGCTTCATCGGCCGAACCTGGTGCTCGGAATGCCGTTTCAGTCGCCTCAGCCGGCTCAAGTGCTGACGACCGATGCTTCCCTCCTGGGTTGGGGGCACATTGCCAAGGGGCATGTACTCAAGGTCTCTGGACCGCATGGGAGTCTGCTCAGCAGATCAACTTCCTGGAGCTCAGAGCAATCCGTCTGGCGCTCAAGGCTTTCTCCCACCTGACTTCTCACCAGTCCGTCCTTGTCCAGACGGACAATCAAGTTGCCATGTTCTATGTGAACAAGCAGGGGGGCACGGGCTCCTTCCTTCTCTGCCGAGAAGCTCAGAAGCTCTGCTCTTGGGCCGTCAGTCACGGCATTCTTCTCAAGGCAGTTTATCTCCCAGGCCAAGAAAATTGCCTGGCGGACAAACTCAGCAGGCTACTCCAGCCGCACGAGTGGCGTCTGGATCCCTTGGTAGTTCAGAAACTTTTTCTGAAGTGGGGCCTCCCCACGATGGATCTCTTTGCCAGTCCTCTCAACCGGCAACTTCCTCGCTTCTGCTCTCGTCAGCCACATCCCCTTCGGGTAGCGGCAGATGCTTTTCTACTCTCATGGTCGGAAAGCCTTCTCTATGCTTTTCCTCCCATCCCGCTAGTCTCTCGAACTCTATTCAAGGTTCTCCGGGACAAAGCCTCCATGATCCTGGTGGCTCCTTGCTGGCCCAGACAGCCGTGGTTTCCACTCCTGTTGCAATTAGCGGTAGAGGATCCGTTCCCTCTGGGGTTTCAACCGGATCTCCTAACACAGGATCAGGGGTCTCTATTACACCCCAACCTCAGATCTCTCAATCTAATGGCCTGGCGGCTGAAAGGGTAGTCCTCGCTCCCCTTCTCCTGCCGGCAGAGGTGGAAGAGGTCGTCCTAGCTTCTCGGCGACCTTCTACCCGCAAATGCTACGCCCTTAAATGGCGTCGCTTTTCCGTTTGGTGTGTACAGCAGTCTCAGGATCCCTTCTCCTGCTCGGTGTCGGTGATCTTGCAGTACCTGCTCTACCTCTCTAATCTGGGACTTTAGGCCAACTCCGTCAAAGTCCACCTCAGTGCTCTTTCAGCGCACCATGTGCCGGTGGACGGCAGACCTCTTTCCAGCGACCCTCTCGTAGCACGGTTTCTCCGAGGTCTCCTTCTACTTAAACCTCCTCTACGCCCGCCAGCACCTGACTGGGATCTGAATGTGGTTTTACAGCGGATCACCTGTCCGCCTTTTGAACCCATGGCTACCTGTTCTCTGCGTTTTCTTTCGTGGAAAACCTTGTTCCTGATAGCCCTCACTTCCGCTAGACGCGTAAGTGAATTGCAGGCCCTCGTGTCTGATCCCCCCTTCACTCGGTTCTACAAAAATAGGGTAGTCCTACGGACTCACCCAAAATTTCTTCCAAAAGTTGTCTCCCCTTTTCACATCAATCAGGAGGTGGTACTTCCAACCTTCTTTCCCAGGCCTCACTCCAGCCGAGCTGAACGGGTCCTGCATACCCTGGACTGTAGAAGGGCATTGAACTTCTACCTTGACCGTACGCGGGAGCACCGTAAAGCTGCTCAGCTTTTTGTGTCTTTTGACCCCAATAAATTGGGGCTCCCGGTCTCCAAGCGTACTCTGTCCATCTGGGTTGCTGACTGTATCGCTTGGGCTTATGGGGCAGCCGGACTCTCCTTAGAAAGTCGAGTCACGGCTCATTGTGTTCGGGCGAAGGCTACGTCAGTGGCTTACCTCCGCTCTGTTCCGCTGGCAGACATCTGCCGGGCCGCTACTTGGTCTTCGAGCCAGACTTTTGCGGTCCATTACTGTCTCGAGAGGGAGTCCCGCAGGGACAGTGCTTTCGGACAGGCAGTCCTCCGAAATCTCTTCGAGGTTTGAGCAACTCCTACCCTCCATCCCGGATGGGGGCTACCGGTGGGTGATAATTCAGTGAAGATTCCTTCCTTCTGTGCCGCTGAGCTAGAGGGAGCTCACTTTTGTGCTTAGGGTCTCCGGTAGCCTTAAGCTTGGGAGTCCCATATGTGAGGACTGACTTCCTGCTTGGTCCTGGAGAAAGCGTAGTTACTCACCTGTAACAGGTGTTCTCCAGGAGCAGCAGGAATCAGTCCTCACAACCCTCCCTCCTCCCCGTGGAGTTGCAATCATCTGCTTAAGTTTTTTTGCAAATTTTTATGCTGTCTTTTAGCTATGTCATCAGACTGGCTAAGATGGCACCCTTGGGCGGGAAGGCGACCGTGCATGCGCGCTGCATTTCCCAAAGGCTTTCTTTGAAAGCTGGGGAAAATTGCTCCGCGAGGGCTCCGTCGGCGCCGACGTCACCCATATGTGAGGACTGATTCCTGCTGCTCCTGGAGAACACCTGTTACAGGTGAGTAACTACGCTTTCCCAGTTGCAGACTTGATCATTGACAAATTCGTAGTTAATTCAGGAGGAAAATCTGCAAAGTCAATAATATGGGATTTTTAGGCCTGCTTTCTAAATTGAAATTAGTGTGCTTTGCAAAGGTCTTCACACTTGTAAACATTTTTCATAGTCTGCTGTCTTAAATACAGTTCAAAGTGCAGTAAAATAAGAATTTGATAGCTTTCAGTGAAAGAACAAAGAAATATTCAAAAAGTAATTTAGAAACCAGAAAGTCTTACTTGCACAAATCTTCAGGTCAATTTATTCATAAAAATATTAATGGCTAATAAGTCCAGTCAGTACATGAACTAACAAAAGTACACGTCAATCCCTAAATATATAAAAATATGTATATGAATCAAAAAATGTTTTCCTACCGGAAAATCTTTTGCACCAAAGAAGCTATTACATTATATAGGAAGGAAAAAGACCTCTGTGCTCCTTGACCCATTTCTAGGGTTATTAACACTCCATCATTGGTCTAAAAAACCACCACCCCTTTTTGTGATCCTTATTCTAATTTTTTTTTTAACTTGATTTTCATAAATTACCAACAAAACATTGTCACCCTTTTGTACTTTAATGCTGATAGGCATCCCAGTGCATTTATTTAAGAAAATAATTAAACAAAGCTTATCTTGCTCATATTCTACCCATACTGTATAACTCACTCCTTGTATATGCTTCACTGTGTGTTTTTCACTCCAATGATAGTGTGTTAAGAACCCTATGAATGGGTCAAGGAGCATGGAGGTCTTTTTCCTTCCTATATAATGTAATAGCTGCTTTAGTGGTAAAATGTTTTCCTTTAGGAAAACACATTTTTCTTGATTCATATACATAGTTTTATATATTTAGGCTATGACTTGAGTCTTTTGTTAGAATATTATTCTCTAAATTTGGGTTTGGTAAGGGTTATTATCAATCAATACATGAGTCTCACAAAAAAAAAATTCAAAAGACAGTATTGAAATAGAACACAAGAGAAATCCTAATTTTAAATGATGCAGACTTTTTTACATTTTATATTTTGATTAAATCCTTACCCTTCATAAATAAAATCATAACAAACCCAAATTGATTCCAGTTGCAAAATTGCTTTAAAACCAATAAAAAGCCAAATAGAACCCACCTGTGTCCAGTCACAGAGGTTGGCTGAAAGAAATAAACTGTTTCTGTTGCATAATGTAAATTTGAAGCAAACATGTAAACATGCTGAACATGGAGCTGATGAAGGAACTACAGGATAAGGTTATTCAAAGGTACGGATAAGAAAATTTCATTATGTTCAAATAGCCCTTGCGACACGGTCAGGCCCATCACTGTAAAACGGTAGAAGTTCTATAACAGAAAGACCTTGCCTTAATTAGGCCATCCTTCCACAACCAGTAGCTGGGGGATAAGGAAATTGCCGAGGAAGGTCACTGAGAGACCTAACATTTTTTAAACTAAGAAGCATCTGACTTGAGATTGGGAACAGTGTCCAGCATTTTCAAGATTACTCCTCCCACATGACCAGTATGCGAAGGTGGCATTAAGGAAGCCACTACTGAAGAAAATCCATATGTCATGTCGCATAGCGTTTGCAGAGGGACACTGCTTGTGGGAGAACATTTGTGGTCTGATAAGAACTAAGTGCAACTTTGTAATCTTGATGCTGTGCGATATATGCATAACATAAAATACACAATGACAACATATTATGTTCCTAACACCATCATTGTAATGAAGCATGATGATGGCAGCATTGTGTTGTGGAGATGCTTTGCCGTGGCAAGGAGGAATGTGAAGATTGAAGGTTCGAAATTGGTGAGTGGGAGACGACAAAGGGTACAGGTAAATGGCGCTCTCTCAGAGGAGGACTGTTACCAGTGGTATGCCGCAGGGATCTGTCTTTGGCTCTGATTCTTTTTAACGTTTTTGTAAGTGATACTGAAGGCCTATCAGGTAAGGTTTGACTCTTTGTGGATGATACCAAAATTCTAATAAGTAGACACCAAGTAAGATGTAGATAACATGAGAAGGGACATAGTGAAGGTTGAAGAATGGGCGAGAATCTGGCAGCCAAGATTTAACGTAAAAAAAAAAACCAGGTCATGCATTTGGGCAAAAATTCAAGGGAGTGATACCGTATAGGGATTGAAGTACTTCTGTCCACAAAAGAAGAGTGGGACCTTTGCATGATTGTTTCTGATAATCTTAAGGTGGCTAAACAGGTAGAAAAGGTTGACAGCAAAAACGAGAAAAACTCTTGGGTGCATAGGAAGAATGGCCAGCAGGAAGGAGGTGATAGTGCCTTTGTATGTGTCTTTGGTGAGACTTAATTTGGAGTATTGTGTGAAATTCTGGAGACTACATCTTCAAAAGGAGATAAAAAGGGATAGTCAGTGCAGAGAATGCCTACCATAATGGTAAGGCATATGGGGATAGATTTAAAGATTTCAATATGTATACTTTGGAAGAAAGGTGGGAGAGGGGAGATAGGATAGAGATGTTTAAATACCTCTGACATAAATGTACAGGAGGAGAGCCCCTTTCAATTAAGGGAGCTCTGCAACGAGGGGGCATAAAATTAAGGAGAGAGGGCACAGACTCGGGAATAATTTGTGGAAATATTTCTTTATGGAAAGAGTGGTAGATGCATGGGGTAGTCTCTCAGTGGAGGTAGTAGAGACAAAGACTGTATCTGAATTCAAGAAAGCATGGAACAAACAGATCTATAAAGGATGTTAAAAGGGATTGTAGAGCTTAGTAGTTATGGAAGGGTAGACTGGGTAGGCCATATGGTCTCTATCTGCTATCATGTTTCTATGTTCTATGTTTCTGTGAGAGATGGATGGTGCAAAGTATGTGCAGATTCTGGAGGAAATCTTGTCTGGAGAAGATTCACCTTTCAGTAGAACAGAGGTCCTAAGCATAAAGCAAGAGCAACAATGAAGCAGCTCATCAAGATAGTAATGGCCCTGAATGGCCCTGTCTGTTGCAAAAATTAGACTGCAGCTCAGATGAATCCCAGCCATCTAAAAAACTTGAGCTATTCTGCCATGAAGATTGGGCAGAAACTGCACCTTCATGCAGTGCAAAGTTGGTAAATTACACAGGTACACTAAAAAATTTTTTTTTTAAACTGCCTCTAATGTTTCGATTGATTTTTACGTTTTTTGGTGCGCTGAATCCAAATCTGGTAACCAATTTGCTCCATCACGTACAGATTTTTTGCTACATTGGGTTAGCAGTTTGAGGTGAACGTTTCAGATTGAGTGCGATCGAGATAAAAGTTTCTTGGATGAATTCTTTATACTAATTGTTTAGTAGTTATTCAAATAAGAATAAAGAAAATTGTAACAAGGCAGCACATAAGAATAGAGTAATGTCAACAAAACACACTGTGATGGTAGCAACATTGTCTGCACTTAAAACAACCACATACATGTGCACAAACATTGAGCATATAAGAGCGAGGTTAGACACAAAGCAAAGCAAAGAAATGTGCAAAAAATGTTGTACAGGTATGTATGTAAGAATAGAAAACGCAAACCGCACCATTGCAATACATGAAGACAAACACCCGATGGTGTGAAAATAAAATTCTAATAAATGAGATCCGACACTGTGGTAATAACTAGCAAATTTTTATTTCAAAGTTTAGTAAAAACACGATATTTGTCAACACAGTTTAGATTTTAAAGTCATTCTTGGGTCAATCAATCTCCTGGTGGGCCCGTTTCTTCTTCCCCCGAATGCTTCTCTTGGTGCGCTGCTTGGCGTATTTTTCATCTGGGGTTTCCCGCAGCAGCAACCAGCAGATATCAGCCATCATAGTGGTGTTCCATCTTCCTTGGTACCTTCTCTCTGCGTCCTTGATGTCCTGGTGAAACCTTTCACCTTGTTCTTCACTGTACGCCCCCAAGTTTTCGGGAAAGTAGTTCACATGGGAATGCAAGAAATGGACTTTCAGGCTCATGTTACAGCCTTGTTCTTTGAAGGCATTGAGCATCCTGGCAACAATATCCTTATAGTTCTCATCCCGCCTGTTCCCCAAGAATTTGAGAACAATATCCTTGAAGGAATCCCAGGCTTCTTTTTCCTTCTCAGACATCGTTTCAGCGAATGCTCCATCTGAAATGAGTTTCCTTATATCAGGGCCAACAAACACTCCTTCCTTTAGCTTTGCTTCAGAAAGTCGGCGGGGAACTTTGAGCAAAGGTACCGAAAGCACTCACCATCTTTTGGAAGGGACTTGATGAATTGCTTAATGAGACCCAACTTAATGTGGAGAGGTGGTAATAGAATTTTATCACGAGGTACCAAGCTCTCATGAAGAACATTTTTCTCACCGGGTCTCAAATACTCCCGAATTGGCCAGTCTTTTTTCCCCCAGTGTAGGTCGCGGGCCCGGCTATCCCAAAAGCAAAGGAAGCAGGGATATTTGGTGAAACCGGATTGCTGCCCTAATAGCATGGATAGAATTTTAAAGTCTCCACAAATCATCCACTTATGCTCATCATAACGAATCTTCTGAAGAATCGGGGCCAAATTCTCGTATTTTTCTTGGAGAATAACAGAGTGAGCAATAGGAACTGAAGCGAATGTGTTGCCATTATGAAGAAGAACACCTTTTATGCTGTCTTTTGACGAATCAATGAACAGCCGCCATTCAGCAGGATCATACTTGAGTTTAAACTTTTCCATCACTCCGTATATATCGTTGCAAAATACCAAATCTTCCTCTTTGCTGAAATACTTCAAAAATTGTGTCTCGCGGTTGCGGTACCAATAAAAAGTTGTTCCTGGTGACAATAGATTTTTCTGTTTAAGCCGAGAACCTAGCAGTTGGGCAGCATCTTTTGGGAGTCCTAAATCCCGGACTAAATCATTCAATTCAGCTTGAGAGAAAAGTTCAGGTTTCGGATCTGGTTCAGTTTCAAACTCGGAAGTACTGGACTCATCGGGAAAAGCCATCTGATGAATCTCATCATGATCAGAACCGTCCACACAAATATGATCCAAAGATTTTGGTGGTTCAGGCACAGGTACTTCGTTGCTATGAAGCATAGGCCTAATTGCTGAGGGAAGGTTGGGGTAACTTATTACGTTCTTATTTTTTAAGTTGTATCCCTTCACAGTGCAAGAGCAAAAATAGCAGTCACTGCTGTGGTCTCTTTGTTCACGCCACATCTTAGGTATTCCGAAACGAAATGCTTGTTTTTTACCTTTCATCCATAAGCGTAGATCTTCCTCACATGTCTTGCACACTTTGTGAGGAGCCCACGGTTTGTCTTGATCGCCTAACTTCAAACCGAAATAGGCGAAATATACTTTTTTAATAAATGCAGAAAAGTTCCTCTGCCGCTTTTTCACGGTATATTCCCCACAAATAAAACAAAAACTGTCCGGAGAGTTGACACAACCTCTGGCTCTGTGAGCCATCACAAATACACAGCACTGCAAACTACAACTGTAGTGAACCACTTCGGAATAAAGCTGGATTACGACTGAGCAAACAAAAGGTAATAATGAACTTGCAAGAAACTGAAATTTGACAGGAACGTTCATGTCGCAACCACCGTGTTTGAGCGAGCGCGAACGAGGCGAGGCGAACAGGAAAGAACATGCGCCAGCACGAGTACTGGATTTAGCCCCCTGCCTCCCAATTGTCCTGTTAATGTATAAAATGAATACAAAACACTCTAAAATATCATGAGGGAGTGTTTCTAGTTAGTTAACCATTACAACCTCTATTTTGGGCCAAGAAAATAAACTGCAGTCGGCTAAAAAGAAATTATGTGAACATTCCTTATATGGGTAAGAAATCTAATTTTGCAAGAAAACGTGACGTGATGGAACATTTTGGCTATTTTTCCTGGATTCAGCACCCCAAAATCTATAGGAATCAGTTGCAAAACTAGAGGCAGTTTTTTGGTAGTGTACCTGTTATTTTTGTGTGCATACTTACGCATGGTGGTTGCTTAAAAAGGATCTTCAAATATCGAGTCAGGCGGTGTGAAGAATATGCAGTTGACACATTTTGGCTTTTTATCCTTAAGTTTGAGTATTTAATTCTTTCACTGAAAGTGGAAACGCTACACAAGTGTAGATCAGTGAAATAAACGCTAATTTTATGCGTTTTGAAATGTATTTTTTTTTTAGACAGAATGAAAAATGTACAGGGCTATCAAGATCTTTGTAAAACACTTTGAGAGTAATTTTATAAGGGGCAGGTTTAAAAGAGCAAGTAGGTGTCTACTAAAGCGCTGTTTTATAAAGGCACATAATGGTTTGTCATCATAAAATGCTAGTGTAAAAAGCAGCCACTCAGACCACATTCCTGCTACACCTACCATCAAAATTATGTACAATTTATGCAGACATCTACTTCGGTTGGTCGGTATTTTGAGTCCATTTACACATGTATGTGACCACATAGGTGTGAAAATGACTTCATAAAATTGCCCTCTCTATGTGCATTAATATGAATGTATTGTTTAAACCATTTATTTTCCTTAATGGAGATTCCAATATTCAGTATTTGCTGGGAAAAGTGTGGCTTGATTGGTGGGGATATTCAAGGACACTTGGACTACCTTTTTTATTGCTAGAATTGGTATTATATTTTGTTTAAAAAAAGAAAAAAAAAGGAAAAAAGCAAAAGCTTGGAAAAGATGCCCAGAATATTTGCCGTGATTAGCTTGTACACTTAGAACACTGTGAGCCATTCTTTGCAGACTGTTAAGAAGTTGTAGAGTTGTGGATGAGACTAATCTCATTCTACGCAAATATTAGGTTTTCAGATTTTTTTTCAATTAAAAGTAACTCTTTTAAGGACTCATTGCAGCTAATTGTCCAGCCAAGTGACATTCAACTCAACTTGATTGTGAGCTAGTTTGCCTAAAAAATACATCAGAAGTGTCAGTGGAAGCATCTATTTTGTGCTAGCTTCAGGAGACCAGAGAACACTCCATTGAGCAAATTGTCAAATTATGAATACTCATGGCTGCTGCTCATAAAAAATGGATGATTTTAGCTTTTCCAGATGAACTAGCATTTAATTAAGATACTGGCAAATAGAGGGTCTATGTGGATAATAAAGAAAATGACAAATTAAGCACACGTACTGATACCTTGGAAGTGTAACTGTCTGTATTTTGTTTGGATTTAGCTAACATCTTTTCATTAGTAACTCAAGGTGAATTAAATTCAGTGCAGTAGATGCTTCCCTTCCTCTAGAGGGTATAGAATCCAGGTTTCTACCTGGGGTAATAAAGGGTGAAATGACTTGCTACCAGTATCTGTGGGGAAAGTGGAATTTGAACACTGGCTTCTCTTTCCTAGCTTGCTTTTCTAACCATTAAGCTGCTATTCCACTTCACAGATAATTCAGAAGATATTAAGTGATCTATCTGCACAAGCATATCATACAGAAAGTAATCCATAGTATTGATTTGGCTGAATGCTTCATGCCACCTAGTATATAATGGAATGTATGGCTAATGAGTTTAACGTTACTGCCAATATAATGCCAATTTTTAAAAGGGTTCCAGGGGTGATCCGGGAAACTACAGATCGGTGAGCCTGACGTCAGTCCCGGGAAAATGGTAGAAACCATCATAAAGAACAAAATTACTCAGCATGTAGATAGTCATGGCTCAATGGGAACAGCTAACATAGCTTTAGACAAGGAAGATCTTGTCTTACTAATCTGTAGACAAAGGTGAGTCAGTTGATTAATAGTGTATCTGGACTTTCAGAAAGCCTTTGACAAGGTAACTCATCAGAGACTTTTGGCAAAACTAAAAAGTCATGGGATAGGAGGTGATATACTATTGTGGATCAGGAACTGGTTAAAAGATAGAAAGCAGAGGGTAGGGCTAAATGGCCAATTTTCCCAATGGAATAAGGTGAATAGTGGAGTATCCCAGGGATCTGTGCTGGGTTCGCTGCTTTTTAACATGTTCATAAATGACCTGGAAAAGGGAATAACGAGTGAGGTTATCAAATTTACAGATGACTCAAAACTAAAGTTGATCTTGATAAATTGGAAGACTGGGCATCCAAATGGAAGATGAAATTTAATGTGGACAAGTGCAAAGTTATGCACCTAGGAAAGAACAACCCAAACTATGGTTACACGATACAAGGTTCCACATTGGGAACCACCACCCAAAAAGATTTATGCGTCATCGTGGATAACATGTTAAAACCCTCCGCTCAGTGTGCAGCGGCGGCCAAGAGAGCAGATAGAATGCTAGGTATCATAAGGAAAGGAATGGAAAATAAAACAAAGGATATTATAATGCCTCTGTATCGTTCCATGGTGCGACCGCACCTTGAATATTGTGTGCAGTTCTGGTCGCCGTATCTTAAAGATATAGCGTTATTAGAAAAGGTACAGAGAAGAGCCACCAAATGGTAAAGGGGATGGAAGGATAGTCCTATGAAGAGAGGCTAAAAAGGTTAGGGTTCTTCAACCTGGAAAAGAGACTGCTGAGGAGAGATATGATAGAGGTCTATAAATTAATGAATGGAGTGGAACGGGTAAATGTAGATCAATTGTTTACGTCATCAGAATATAAAAAGACTAGGGGACATGCAATGAAACTACAGGGTAACCTATTTAAGACTAATAAGAGAGAATATTTTTTCACTCAACGTGTAATCAAATTCTAGAATTTGTTACCAGAGGATGTAGTAGTTTAAAAAAGGTTTGGACAAGTTCCTGGAGGAAAGGTCCATAAACCATTATTTAAAGGGACATGGGATATCACTGCTTGATCCAATACAAGCATTGAGGAACCTGTCTCTTTTGGGGAAACTGCTAGGTACTTATGACCTACATTGGCCATTGTTGGAAACAGGATACTGGGCTTGATGGACCTTGGTCTGACCCAGTATGGCATATCTTATGTTCCTGTTCGTAGCCCCAGTCTGGTCCCGGACCTCTGAGTTGTCAACCTTAATCAGCAGCTTGGAGACTGAGGAACCACCTTCTTTTCATGATGTCACTCCTATATAACTCTGGCATCCGCCCCCTCCATCAGTTACCTCAGTCTCCAAGCAGCTGACTAGGTTGAGCCCGGGGGTCCGGGCTCACTGGAGGAACAACTAAGTCTTAGTTCAGTGTAGGAATTAGTCTGATTTTGATTCAGTAGCTTTACCGTTCTTTAATCTATCAAAAAAAAAAAAAAAAAAAAGGACTTCAAGTGCTCTGTACCTTTAAGGTATAGGCCCTGTGCCTGCCGGTGCCTTAGACTCTTCTCTCCCTCTGTCAGTCTTCCGGGGCTCGGCGGAGTCGGGGGGGGGGTCGGCTCGCCCCCGGTGTAGGGCAGGGGAGCTGAGCCGGCAGAGTGTGATCTGGGTCCAGCCACGCGCCAAACAGAGGACCTGCCTGTGAGCGCGCCTCTGGCTGGACGGAAGGGGGGGGCAGCTGAAGCCGGTCTGCCGCTCGTTAGTTGCAGCAAGGGCCTGATTGACGCTCCCCGATTCTTCTTCGCTGTGAGGGCAGCTCAGGTAAGGCAGACAGGAGGGGGGTGCGCGATATCTGCGGCCGCCTCTTCTCCTTGCCGCGGCGCGAGTGCGCCTTGCGGCCGTGCAGGCCCGGCCACGTGGCACTCACGCGGGAGTGCTTATTTGGATCCCTCCTTTATTTCCCGGGCCTTCCGGGCGGCTAAGTCTCAGCGCGGTTGTGCGGGTGGCCCCGGGGAGCCGGCTGGGCCGTTTTGAATTTAGCGAGGGGTGTTCAAAAAAAAAAAATAATAATAATAAATTCAGACATCTTCAGTCTCCCTTCGGCAGCGGAGGCCTGCCTGTGCCTAGCTCTTACCGCACAGTTAGGTAGCGGACTCACCCCTCTGAGGGCCTGGTCCCCTTGGGGATTGGGAGGACCTGGTAGGGGCAGTGTCCTGCTCCGGGTCAGCAAAGCTCTATAGCGATATGTCGCCCAAGTCCCCTTGCTTAATTTGTGGGGCCAAGAGATCCTCTTTGTCAGACTCCGGCGTTTGTAAAGGTTGCGCTAAGGAGGCAGCAACTCTGGATCCTCCCGGGGTGAGCGTGGGGGAGCTTCCGGGGTCGGAGATAGGGCCTTCGGATTCCTCTCCCCCAGGCCCCTCCCGGGCGGAGCCGGTGGCGGGGCCTTCGACTGCCGGGACGGGGCAGGGGTCCCAGGTAGCCTGGGTGAGCGGACTGGAGTCCGTCTTTTCCCCTGAGTTTGTGGCCCTGCTGCGGCATGCAGTGAGTGGCCTGCCTCGTCCGCTTTCGGAGGCTCCGGGAGGGCTTCGCATCAAGCGTGGCTCTATGCCCCCTCCCCAGGAGGACCAGCCCGGCTGCAAGAGGCTGCGGTTGGATACGGACTCGGTGGAGCCCTCCCTGGCCTCGGAGGGGCGCCTGTCGGAGGACGAAGGCGATGCTGGGCTCCCTGAGGAAGACTTGGAAGAAGGGGAGCTCGACGACAAGGAGGAACAGGCTCGGGTGGTCAGGGTCTTCCGAAGGGAGGAACTACCAGCCCTAATCACCCAGACACTGAGCGCCTTGAATATGCCAGCGCAGGGACCATCGGAGGATGATTCTCTGGAGGACCCTTTGTTGTAAGTCTTCCGTAAGTCCCAACGAGCCTTCCCGGTCCACCGGGTCTTCCAAGAGCTGATTCAGGAAGAGTGGAATGTCCCGGGGGCGGCCCTGAGGGGCTCGCGGGTATTGGGACGGTTATATCCTCTGGTGGATCGGGATCGAGAGGTCTTCGCGTCCCCCAAGGTGGATGCGGCAGTGGCGCGGCAGTGATAAAGAAGACCACTATTCCCGTGGAAGGCGGCGCGGCCCTCAAGGATGCCCAGGACAGGAAGCTGGATGCCCTCTTGCGTCAGGTGTTTGACACCTCTGCCCTGTCTCTCCAGGCTGCTATTTGTGGGGCCTGGGTGGCCAGGGCCTGTCTTCGCTGGTCTCAACAGGTCCGCCCAGGGCAGGCGGAGGGCCAATCCGTGGAGGCGGCCCGTCTGGAGTCGGGGGCGGCCTATTTATCTGATCTTCACTATGACCTCATGCGGGGTCTCTCCAGCAGTATGGCGTCGGCGGTAGCTGCCCGCCGGTACCTGTGGCTTCGTTCCTGGGCGGCGGATTCTTCTTCAAAGGCCAGGTTGAGTAAGCTCCCGTTCAAGGGACGCCTTCTGTTTGGAGAGGATCTGGAGAAGTTGGTCAAGGACCTGGGCGAGTCTAAGGGTGGTAAACTGCCGGAGGACAAACCCAAACAAGCCCGTGGCGCAGGGCCCAGCAGATCCCAACAGCGGGATTTTCGCCGTTCTCGCTTCCCACGGTTCTCTACCGGGCAGCGGGGCAGGTTTCCCGCCCGAACCCAGGGGTTTCGGGGTTTCAGGGAAGCGGGCAGAGGTTTCGGGGGGGGGGGGCCTCGGCCTCCTCTTCCGCCGCCTCGGCCCTGCGCAAGCCGCAATGAGATACGGCGGACCCAGGAGCCGCTGATTCCCGTAGGAGGCAGGCTGCGGGAGTTCTACGGCGCCTGGGTCCACGTGACTTCAGACCGGTGGGTCCTGGAGGTCATCAGGGACGGATACGCGCTGGAGCTACAGCGTCCAGTGCGCGAGGCCTTCATGCGGTCCCCCTGCAAGGCGCTCGGCAAGTTTGCGGCGGTGCAGGAGACCGTGCAAAAGCTGCTGGACCTCCGGGCGATCGAGCCGGTACCGCCAGACCAGCACGGTTTGCGGTCGATACTCCATCTATTTCGTGGTCCCAAAGAAGGGCGGAGGGTTCCGGCCTATCCTGGACCTCAAGGGGGTAAATCGGTGCCTTCGGGTGACCCACTTCCGCATGGAAACCCTCCGGTCCGTGATAGCAGCGGTCCGACCGGGCGAATTTCTTAACGCTCTGGATCTGTCCGAGGCCTATCTGCACATTCCCATTCGGCGAGAGCACCACCAGTATCTCCGCTTTGCGGTGCCCTTCGGTCATTTCCAATTCCGAGTGCTGCCGTTCGGACTGGCGACGGCGCCGCGCACCTTCACGAAGGTGATGGTAGTGGTGGCGGCGGCTTTACGCAAGGAAGGCGTCCTGGTGCACCCGTATCTGGACGACTGGTTGATCAGGGCGAAGTCGAAGGACGAGAGTGTGCGGGCCACCTCCCGGGTGGTCGGGTTCCTGGAAAGCCTCGGCTGGGTGGTCAACAGGGCAAAGAGCCAGTTGGTACCTTCCCAAGACATGGAATACCTAGGAGCGCGCTTCGACACGGGAACTGGGCAGGTGTTCCTTCCTCGACAGAGAGCGCAGAAGTTGAGGTTGTTGGTACAGAAGTTCTTGAAGAGACGGGAGTCCACGGCGTGGCAGTATCTCCAGCTGCTGGGCACCATGGCGGCGACCCTCGAACTGGTGCCTTGGGCGAGGGCCCACATGCGACCCTTACAGAGGGCGCTGCTCCGACGCTGGTTGCACCAACGGGATCCCCTGTCTCAGCGTCTCGTCTGTCCGGACGAGACGCGGGCGGGGCTGCGCTGGTGGCTAGATCCCCGCTCCTTGCTGAGGGGGAGGCCCCTGGCGGTGCCCGAGTGGATAGCGTTGACGACAGATGCCAGCCTCCAAGGTTGGGGGGGTCACTGTCGGGGCCAATTCGCACAGGGTCTGTGGGACCCTCAGGAGCGCTCATGGTCGATCAATCGCCTGGAGTTGCGGGCGGTGTCCCTGGCGTTGGAATGCTTCCAGCCGAGCCTCGAGGGGTCGGCGGTCAGAGTGTTCTCGGACAACGCCACGGCCGTGGCTTATGTCAACCGCCAAGGCGGGACCAGCAGCGCAGCTCTCGAGGCAGAGGCCGAGACTCTATTCGCTTGGGCCGAGCGGCATCTTCTGTCACTTTCGGCGGCGCACGTGGCAGGAGTGGACAACGTGGAAGCAGACTTCCTCAGTCGAGTGCGGGTGGATCCAGGAGAGTGGGTTCTCCATCCGGAGGTCTTCATGATGATCACGCAGCGGTGGGGGCCCCCGGTGATGGACCTGATGGCCACTTGCAGCTCGGCGAAAGCCAGCCGCTTCTTCAGCAGGCGAAGGGAGCGGATGTCCGAGGGTCTCGATGCGCTGATTCAGCCCTGGCCGGAGCTTTCCGCCGTGGGTGCTCATTGGACGGGTGCTCCAGCGGGTGGAGAGCTTCGGGGGGATGGTGATACTGATCGCCCCGGACTGGCCGCGTCGTCCTTGGTATGCAGACCTGCGGAGGCTTCTGGTCGCGCGGCCGTGGCGTCTTCCGGTGCGCCCGGACCTGCTGTCGCAGGGGCCTCTATTCATGCCCCATGTGGATCGGTTCTCGCTTACGGCTTGGCTATTGAAAGGGCTCGGCTGAGAACCAGGGGCTATTCCCCGGCGGTGGTTTCCACCCTGTTGAAAGCTCGTAAAAGGTCCACTTCGTTGGCGTATGTTCAAGTCTGGAGAGTGTTTGAGGCGTGGTGCAGCGAGCGGCACTTGGTGGCGCTCAAGGTGTCTCTCTCTCAGGTCTTGGACTTTCTGCAGTGCGGCTTCGATAAGGGTCTGGCGGCGGCTTCACTTCGAGTGCAGGTCGCGGCTCTGGCATGCTATCGCGGCCGAGTGGCCGGTAGGCCGCTTGGAGAACATCGGGACGTCAAGCGGTTTTTGCGCGCGGTGATGTTAATCCGGCCACCCAGAAGGCAGCCGGTGCCGCAGTGGCATCTTCCGCTGGTGCTGTCGGCACTGGAGCGGGAGCCTTTCGAGCCCTTGAGCTCGGCTTCCTTGAAGGATCTCACATTGAAGGTAGTGTTTCTGGTGGCTATTTGCTCAGCCAGGCGCATTTCGGAGTTACAGGCGCTGTCCTGTAAGGAGCCGTTCTTGTCTTTTTTCGATTCCAAGGTGGTCTTGCGGCCTGTTCCGGCTTTCTTGCCCAAGGTAGTGTCGGCGTTCCATCTGAATCAGGAGATCTCCCTGCCGGTGTTCCGGACGGACGCATCGGGTTCCGTTTCTAGGACGTTGGATGTCCGTCGGGCCTTAAAACGGTATCTTCGGCGTACGGCGGAGTTCCGTCGCTCGGAGAGATTGTTTCTCCTGTTCGCGGGGTCCCGCCGAGGAGAGGCAGCTTCCAAGGCCTCCATCGCCCGGTGGATACGGGAGGCGATTTCGTCGGCCTACTTGCTGAAAGGGCGCCCGGCGCCGGAGGGCCTGAGGGCCCATTCTACCAGGGCCCAGGCTACATCCTGGGCGGAGCTTCAAGCTGTACCGCCAGCGGAGATTTGCAGGGCGGCTACGTGGTCGTCTTTGTCTCCCTTTATTAGACATTATAGACTGGACGTTCAGTCCGCACATGATGCCAGTTTCGGGGCGGCGGTGCTGCAAGCGGTTGCGGCTGGACCCTCCCGTTAGATTTACTGCTCTGGTACTTACTCAGAGGTCCGGGACCAGACTGGGGCTACGAACAGGAAGGTGAAATTAGTCTTACCTGCTAATTGTTGTTCCTGGAGTAGACCCAGTCTGGTCCCGCATCCCACCCGGTGTGGCAGTGGGGCTTGCAGCACGATCTTCTGTGCATTCTCTGATGACAGGTAAGAAGAAACCTTTCGATGTCATCTTTCTGGAGGGTGGTCGGACAGGTGAGAGAGTAGTCGGGGCACCCTCAGTGTTCACAGTTCGTGAGTTACTTGCTTTTCATGTTTCCGAGTTAGGGGGTTGGACCTTGCGGTTTGTAAATGCGGTCTTAACTTATTTGTTGCTCTGGTGAGTCTGCTTTGTCATTAGGGTACTGATGGAGGGGGCGGATGCCAGAGTTATATAGGAGTGACATCATGAAAAGAAGGTGGTTCCTCAGTCTCCAAGCTGCTGATTAAGGTTGACAACTCAGAGGTCCGGGACCAGACTGGGTCTACTCCAGGAACAACAATTAGCAGGTAAGACTAATTTCACCTTATTCTCCGGGAACAAGCAGGAAGTCAGTCCTTACATATGGGTGACATCTACGCCGACTGAGCCTTGTGTGGAAGCTTCTCACCAGTTTTCAAGAAAGCCTTTGGGAGATGCACCACGCATCCATGGTTCCCTTACCGCCTCAGTCTCCTTTTTTCCAATGAGCCCACCAGATGTGTCTTTCCCAGGAAAAAATTAGATTTTCTTGTAAATTTTCTTTTTCCTGTCGCATACCAGTTCAGTTTCCCACCCTCAAGCTCGCTTACCTTGGCATCGCATCTCTGGTTTGTATTATCTCACTTCTCTTGTTTTTTGACCGATGTGATTTTGTGCCCTTTTCACTGGTAGAGTCCCAGATCTTTGATCTCGCTGGGGCACTTTTACCCCATGGCCTCTGTCAGCATCTTCAAGAAGTGTGACCGGTGTTCGTGGACCATGTCCCTCACGACACACGACTGCTGCCTTTGTTGCCTCAGGCTGGACCATGACCCTTTGGATTGTGGTGTATGTAAGAAGACGTCTTCCAAGGCCATTAAGAGGCAGCAGCAGCAGTGTGAGAAGATCTTCCAAAGGTCAGACCCTGCCCGAAGGTTTTCAGGAACACCACGCTCCAAGGCTCCATCCGGGACCCCAGAGCCCCGAGGTAATGCATCCACCTCCGACTGAGGCTGGGGGTCCTCAGAGTGGAGCATCCTGGAGGTGGAGCACAGGAAGAAGAAATCCTCAAGGGCAGCATCGATGGATGAACTGTTGAAGACGGATAAGTCCTGCACCTGGTCCCACAGTCCATGCTGTATGAGTCCAGCCGACCAAGGTCACCTGGAAGGAATCATCAGCCTTGGACCCCCAAAGCCATCCTGGTTGAAGACTCCCCCTCGTTGGAGCCAGCACTGGACCCAAGATCCTTTGTGCCTTCGCTGAAGGCCGCGGAGCCATCTGGACTGGAGACCAGAATGGCAGCCTTGGAGCACAGCGTGTCTGCCTTCCTTGCCCAGCATTAGACCCTGATGCCTGGTTCCACTGGGTCATCTGCCCAGATCACTGGAGCCTAGATCTCGAGGACATCCCCAGACGTCAAGCTGATCCTCGAGCACCATCGGCCTCTAGTTGATCCTAGACATCAGTCTCGATCCTGGTCCTCTGGGTTGAGGTCTTCCACGAAGAGTGGCCGTGGATCTGCCCGCAGAGCCTCCGAGGGGCATGGACCATTGGGCTCGGGGCCTGACCTCACAACTCAGCCTGTCCTTGCAACCCGCCCCATACTTGACTCCTCCACTGACTGAGTCGGACTGGGAGACCAAGAGCGAGGCATCTCTGGACACCCATTGCCACCACAATGTGCCTTCGACCAATCTCCTTATGGTACTTGGTACCGGTCCTCGCCCGAGGATATGGCATTCCTCAACTTCGTGCGGGACATGCCAAAGGCATTGGCATTCAATACCAAGGTGGAGGAGGACCCTCTCACAGAGGAGCTTGAGATCCTCCAGTACGAGACCCCTCCGAAGGAGGCATTTAAAGTGCACGATCCTGGAACGTTGCTCCTCCGCATGTGGGAAACACTGACATTGGTGCCCATCGGGAGCCGACGGCATGACTCGATGTATTGGGTCTGCCGGAGCCCAGGCTTCCAGAAAGCACAAGTGCCAGACACTCCATAGTGATGGAATCAGCCATGCATCTGCTCAAGAGCCAGAAGACTCACTCCTTGGTGCCTCTGGGTAGGGAGGCCCGCTCCTTGGATGCCCTGGGCAGAAGTGCTACCAGGGCTCGATGCTCATCAGCCGGATCTAGTTGTACCGGCTAGTCTCTGAGGAACCCCTCCAGCGGTTCTGGAACTTGTCCTCTGCCGTCAGTCTGCCCCAGATTCATAACTTGAGCAGCCTATAACTGCTTTAAGTCGGCAGCTAGAGTAATCATGGCAGGCATCCATGCTCTACTCCAGGCTTGGCTACAGTCTTCCAACCTGGAGCAATGGGTTCAGGACAAATTGGTCGATGTCCCCAGCCAAGGAGAAAACCTCTTTGGCAAACCCATAACTGATAAGGCTGCAGAGTTGGAGTCAGAGTTCCTGATGAGTACTGGACTCTTCAGGAAAACCTATACCCTTCCCCGATGGAAGGCCCTGAGTAAAATGTATTTATTTATTTATTTAATTTATTTATCATTTCTTATATACCACCTTTCATGATATCAAGGCGGTTTACATTGAACAAACTGAAATTACATTGAACAGGGTATTATAACTTGGAGATAACCCTCCATTGCCCATGTTCCCTGTAAAATAGTTAAGTGGCTTGCCCAAGACCACAAAGAGCACCTGTAAAATGCCCTCTTACTCGAGGAAGTGAAGGGCTTATAGAAACTACCCTCAGAATCAGGCCTCCACAGCACGGTTAGCAGGCCAAGGACAAGTGCATGGCCCTTGTAAGCCAAAGGCTCCCAAACCTCAGGCACCACAACCTGACTGGAGTTTTTGACTCCTTGGGCATTGCCTTTCCATCACCAGGAGGCCCACTCCAGCAGCCTACAAGAGGACATCTGATTCTGTTTAACCACCATTGGCCAACCATCACCACTGGCACCTGGGTACTCCAGGTAGTAAGGGACGGCTATCTCATCCGCTTGGAGCAGACTCCCCCCCCCCCCATTTTTCCTGAGAGAGCCCACCAAGACTCCCCTCTACTAGACCTTGCTACTGTAGGAACTCACAGGCCTTCTCAAGGACAAGGCTGTGGAACAGGTGCCCTAACATCTCAGGGGCAAAGGGTTCTACTCCTGGTACTTCCTCATACCCAAAAGAACAGGGGGCCTACAGCCCTTCCTAGACCTAAGGGACCTGAACAGGTTCCTGATGAAGGAGAAGTTCAAGATGCTCTCCCTTGTAACACTGCTGCCATACATCCAGCAGAGAGACTGGCTATGCTCCTTGGACCTAAATGATACGTACACATCTCCTCATCCATCCCAACCACAGGGAGTATCTCATATTCATGGTGGGGGCGGCCACTACCAATACAAGGTTCTACCCTTTGGCCTGGCCTTGGCCCCCAGGGTCCATACCAAATGCCTAGTGTGGTCGTGGCCCAACTCTGCTTCGAAGGGGCCTTTGGCTTTCCCTATCTGGACAACTGGCTCATTAGAGGAGGCTCAGCTGCCGAGGTGCAGCAGACCACGGCCTGCACCATCTGCATCCTACAGCATGTAGGGTTTTTTATAAGCCACACCCAAGTCCCACTTTCTCTCGACACAGTATCTGGAGTTCATAGGAGCCTAACTGGACACACTTAAGGCCAGAGCATTCCTACCCCAGGACAGGGAAAACCGCTTCAGGGTGCTGACTACAGACATACAGTGCGCACACACTGTGTCTGCTCACCTCCTGTTATGTCTGCTGGGCCACATGGCATCCACAGTCCATGTCACCCCGGATGCCTGCATCCACATGAGGACTGGCCAATGGTGCCTCCACACCCAGTGGATTCAGGCCACAGGATGGCTGCTGGACAGGGAGACAGTGACTTGCCAGCTTGTGGACTCCCTCAGCTGGTGGCAGATTCATAGCACCTCTAGGTTGAGATGCTCTTCCAGACACCCAAACCCCAGAGGGTCCTCACTACGGATTGCCTCCCTGCTGGGTTGGGGTGCTCATTGCAAGGATCTCTGCACCCAGGGCAGCTAGTTGCAGTCAGAGAGCCAACTGCAGATCAACCTGCTGGAGCTTCGAGCCATATTCCTGACTCTGAACCTTCTGCCACCTTCTGCAGCACCAGTTAGTGCTGTTCCAAACGGACAACCATGTGGCGATGTTGTAAATAAACAAGCAGGGGGGCCACAGGGTCCTTTGCCCTCTGCTAGGAGGCAATAGCTCTCCTTTGCTTTGCGCTCCGTAATGGGATACTACTGCAAGCGATGTATCAGATCGATACTGTAAACCCAGGGATATGCCAGTGTTGTTAACTACCATCGTTTATAGGCCATATTTGGTATTACCATGTTTGTCCAGATTGATACCTTAAACCCAGAGATATGCCAGTACTGATGCTATGTTAGAGCAATGTCATCTTTAGCTAGATAAGAACATAGGGACTTGGGATGTACCATAGTGGGTCAGACCAAGAGTTCATCAACAGATCCAGCTGCACACACACGAAACAGGCTCCCTCCACGGGACAGGCTCCCGCACCGCGACAAACCCAGCTCCACATCCACGGGACAGACCCCCGCAACAGGGCGACCACCACAGATCCGGCTCCACCTCCACGGGACAGGCTCCCTCCACGGGACAGGCTCCCGCACCGCGACAGATCCAGCGTCACATCCACGGGACAGGCCCCCGCACCAAGACGACCGCCACAGATCCAGCTCCACATCCACGGGACAGGCTCCCGCACCGCGACAGACCCAGCTCCACATCCACGGGACAGGCCCCCGCACCAAGGCGACCAACACAGATCCAGCTCCACACACACGGGACAGGCTCCCTCCACGGGACAGGCTCCCGCACCAAGGCGTCCGCCACAGATCCAGCTCCACATCCACGGGACAGGCTCCCTCCACGGGACAGGCTCCCGCACCGCATCAGATCCAGCTCCACATCCAAGGGACAGGCTCCCTCCACGGGACAGGCTCCCGCACCGCAACAGATACAGCTTCACATCCAAGGGACAGGCTCCCTCCACGGGACAGGCTCCCGCACCGCAACAGATACAACTTCACATCCCCAGGACAAGCCCCTGCAACAAGTACAGCTCTCCTCAAAAAAGCAAACAACAGACGAAAACCTAAGGACACAGGCGTCGCCCTATCAGAACATCACAAGCTATCAACATGCACACCACATACTTCCTCCCACTATACCTACTAGTCACACAACTCCTCCCACCAACTACACACCCCCACTACCCCCAAACAAACACACCATGGTACCCACCAACTGCACTGCCATATCTCGGTCCACAACACACACACAAAGAGACACTCGCAACCTCCCAAACAAAGAGACAAAACAGACACAAATCAAACCCCAACACCGGCCCTAAGGAAGCACAAGTCGCAACAACCTCTTCCACAAAGAAAACATCAATTGAGCTCATAAACGCCAGATCCATCTGCAACAAGATACACACTCTGGTAGACCACATTGAAGAGCGACAGCCAGACATAATATGCATCACAGAGACATGGCTCAACCCTACCGACAGTGTACTACTCAACCAACTAGTACCGAACAACTACTCAGCATACAACTGCCCACGCATCCACAAGCGTGGAGGAGGAGTCCTAATAATAGCAAAAACAGAACTCAAGTTCAAGACACTGAATCTCACAGATACAAAGCAGTGTAACACAATTAGCATCAAGAACAAGAATATTGCAATCTGCCTAACCTACAGAGCACCCCGTGCTCCACCCGACGAACTAGCCTTCATACTCGAAGAAGCCTGTGCCATAACGTCAAACAACAAACCAGCACTACTAATCGGAGACTTCAACCTCAAGTCCGCCAATACAAAAGATGCAGAGGCCTTCCTTCAGGCAATGTCATCACTTCAATTCACACAGATAGTCAATGCACCAACACACAGACTAGGATCATCCCCAGACCTCATCTTCGCATCAAACTACCTAACTTCAAGAGACCTAATCTCTACACCCACCATCACCCCAGTACCATGGTCTGACCATTACTTAATCGAGACAAATCTGCAATCACAAGAAGACTGGACAAGCGAAAGAGCGAACTTCCCACACACACAAAGACGATTCAAGTCCTTTGACAAGGACGAATTCATCCAGGACACAATACAACACTTGAACATTGACTCAGAGGACCTGGAGGAACAAGTTTCCAACTGGAACAATGTCCTAGCTAACGCCGCCAAACCATCCGTTGACAGGACCAAGAAACAACACCACAACAAGAGACAAAACAACCCATGGTACTCAGCAAAAATACGACAGGAAAAGAGGGAGCTCAGGAAAATTGAACGGAGATGGAGAAAAAACAAAACTACTTCCGACCAACATCTTTACCTAACAAAGCAAAAACAATACAATGAACACATCAACCAATCAAAGAGAGAATTCCACACAAACCTGATAAATTCTTCCATCAACAAACCCAGAGAACTTTTCGAAATAGTAAAAACCCTGACAAAAGAGCAAGCAGCAGAAAGAGAAATACAAGTGGATCCACAGATATTCGCCGACCACATCAAAGACAAATTTCACTCCACAGAGCGCTCAACACCCAGTAGAACCAACAGAACGAACGTCCACCCCAAAACCTGGGGCACATTCCACTCACCCTCAAAAGAGCAGATATCAGACATCATCTCCACAATCAACACAAGCACTGCTCCTACAGACCCTTGCCCAGTGTCATGGGTCAAAGCCACCAAAGCAAGCCTCATACCAAACATTCATAAAATGGTACACAACTCACTCACTCAAGGACTCATGCCACAGCAATTAAAGCTTGCCTCAGTAAGACCAATCACAAAGAAAACTTCTCTCGACAAAAAGGACCCAGCAGCATACCGACCAATCTCCAGCATACCCTTCCTCGCAAAAATAATCGAAAAGACGGTTCAACTACAACTTCAGGAACACATTGACGAACACGGAACTCTCGACGACAACCAACACGGATTTCGTCCCAACCATGGAGTCGAAACTCTCCTGATCTACCTCTTCGACAGCATCATAAGAATAATTGACGACATCAGGAATGGAATTATAATGATCTTCATCGACATCTCCTCAGCGTTCGACACAGTTGATCACAATATACTCCTGGAGAGACTGAAGAACACTGGTATACACGGTACCACTCTAAAATGGTTCCACTCGTACCTAACAGAAAGACAGCTACAGGTCAAGGTGGGACAGGACACCTCCCGGCCCATAAACGTCCAACAAGGAGTACCACAAGGATCCGCACTCTCAGCACTCCTTTTTAACATCTACATCCAACCAATATGCAACATTATGAAAGAGAACAACATCCAATACACAATATACGCAGACGATATAATGGTATACTCCCCGATATCAATCGAAAACCCGGACTTCTCTAAGATAGCAGACTGCCTTACCCAAATGGCGAAGTGGTGCCAAAACAACAATCTAGCTATAAACTACAACAAGACTGAAGCTTTAATCATCACTCGAAACCAAAGCTTCACACACCCACCAAACATAAAGATACAAAGCACCACGATACCGATAAGATCGGAGGTGAGATACCTTGGGGTTACTCTGGACAGTAAACTCAACCTCAAACCACACATAGACAAAACAATCCAAAAAGCATATTACAGGATGCGAATCATCAGGAGACTGAAACCACTCCTCGCTCCAGAACACTTCCGTACAGTCTGTCAAGCACTGATAACCCCAATACTGGACTTCTGCAATCCGATATACCTCGGACTACCAAAACAAGCTCTCAAACCACTACAGCTGGCACAAAACACTGCAGCTCGAATCATATCCGGAGCCGCAAGGCAGGAGCACATCACACCTACACTAAAGGACTTACACTGGCTCCCAATCATTGCTCGCATCAGATACAAGACTATCATAAACCTATTTAAGATAAAAGAACACACATCAGCCAACAGCCTCCACCTGCTCATACAACCGGAAACCAGCGCACGTCCCAGAAGAAGTCAAACACGCAACCGAGTCAGCACCCCAAATGAGTACAAGCACACACGCAAGGACACAACAGACAGAGCTCTCTCCATGGCTGCTCCAACAATATGGAACAATCTACCGGACGATCTAAGGGCAACTCCAGACCTCAAAGACTTCAGAAAACAACTGAAAACCATGCTGTTCATAGAGCACTATGGTCACATCACATAACCTAAGAGAATGGATAACAGCACTCCAATCCTCCCAAACAACTGAATATATATAAAATATGATTCTAGCACCACTGTAAATAGCCCACCCTGTATATAGCTCAAACAAATCAAGCACCCAACACATCCCTCACACAACTAAGTTTTATCCTCACTGCATGTACAACACACACACTTTACCTGATTGCTTGCTGTGATACCACCTTGATTATTAAGATAAGGCGGTTTAGAAATACTGTTAAATAAATAAATAAATAAATAAATCTGCTGGGCCAGCTCAAGGCCCTAGCAGACAAGCTGAGCAGGGTCCTCCAGCTGCATGAGTGGTGGCTGAACCACAGGGTGGTCTCTCAGCTCTTCGGCTCTGGGAAATCCCACTGATGGACCTTTTCGCGAGTCCAACCAAAACTCAGCTGTCTCGCTTCTGTTCCTTTAACCGCATCCCTTTCGGGTAGCAATGGATGTGTTCCTCATCCCATGGACAGAGGGCCAATCTATGCCTTTCCCACCCATGCTGCTGATTGCCAAGACTCTTTTCAAGGCTCAGCACAATGGGGCGTTGATGATACTGGTCCCCCATCTCCCCCCCCCCCCCCGGTGGCCCAGGCAACAGTGGTTCCTGCTGCTCCTCCAATTGTCCTCTGTGCCCCTAGTCCCCCTTGGGAATGCCCCAGGGTTGCTGTTGCAGAAGGAGGGCTCCCTCCTACACCCCAACCTGGGGTTCCTGTTGCTAATGGCATGACTGCTGAAAGGGTAGCCTTGGCCCCATTCAACCTCTCAGGGGAGGTAGAGGAGGTCCTCCTGGCCTCCTGCAGGGTCGCTGTGAGATGAGCCTATGCCTTCAAATGGCACAGATTCTCAGTATGTTGCACAGAATGGCAAGTTAACCCATTCTCATGCTCTGTGTAGCTTGTACTGCAGTATTTGCTCCATCTGTCGCAGGCAGGACTGAAGTCTAACTCTGTCAGGGTGCACCTGAGTGCTCTAGCAGCGCACCACCACCTTATTGAGAATAAGCACTTCTCTATCCACCCTTTGTGACCCGCTTCTTGTGGGGGCCTCTTGTTATCTAAACCCCCTATCTGCCCTCCACTGGCAAAGTGCGACATAAATGTGGTGTTATCCAAACTTACCGGATCACTGTTCGAGCCCCTGTCTACCTTCTATCTGCAGTATCTCTCATGGAAGGTCGTTGCCCTAGTGGCACTCATGTCCACTTGCAAGAAGTTGTAAAAAGTTATAATTGTTCTATGTAAAACAAGCTCTGCATTGTTAATTGTTGTTAATTGTACACCGCAACTGATCGCTGGAAGATGCGGTATATAAATAAGTGTTAAATAAAAAATAAAATAAAAATAAATAAATAAGATAAGTGAGTTTCAGGTGTTAGTGGTGGATCGACCTTACTCAGGGTTCTATAGGAACAGGCTCTGCACACACCCCAAGTTTCTTTCTAAG
Source organism: Ichthyophis bannanicus (assembly GCA_033557465.1). Classification (NCBI taxonomy): domain Eukaryota; kingdom Metazoa; phylum Chordata; class Amphibia; order Gymnophiona; family Ichthyophiidae; genus Ichthyophis; species Ichthyophis bannanicus. The sequence goes on along the minus strand of CM066047.1, from coordinate 138,609,427 downwards.
GTGGTGTCCCCCTTCCACCTCAGTCAGGTGGTGGTGCTGCCCACCTTCTTTCCAAGGCCTCATGCCAGCCAGGCAGAAACAGTACTGCATACCTTGGACTGTAAGAGGGCCCTGTCCTTCTACCTTCAATGTACCCAGGGCCACCGCAAAACCTCTCATCTTTTTGTCTCCTATGACCCCAGTCAGCTGGGGGAGGCGGTGACCAAACAAACTGTGTCCACTTGGGAGGTAGACTGCATTGCCCTCTCCTACGAGCAGGCTGGGCTCTCTCTGGAGCACTGGGTCACAGCGCAGGGCATCCAGGCCATGACAGCATCTGTTGCAAACCTGCATTCTGTCCCTCTATCGGACATCTCCCAGGCTGCCACCTGATCTTCAGTCCATACCTTCACATCTCATTAATACCTGGAGAGTGAATCCCGACAATATAGCACCTTCGACCAGTCCGTACACAGTCATCTGTTCGGGGTGTAGGTAACTCCTGCTCTGACTGTTCTGTGTTCAGGCTGAGTTCTTGTTCTCACGGGTCTCTTGGGAGTCTTTCTTTAAGATTCAATTGCTGCTGCTCACGGCTCACCTTTTCCTAGTCATTACTCCCATTTCTACAGGCTTTCGGTAGCCTGTAGCTAGGGAGTTCCATATGTGAGGACTGACTTCCTGCTTGTTCCCAGAGAAAGCGTAGTTTCTCACCTGTAACAGGTGTTCTCAAATCGAGCCTCATAACCCTCCCTCCTCCCAGTGGAGTTGCTTTCTTTTTGCTGTCTTTAGCTATGTCATTTGACTGAGGCAAGATGGCACCGTTGGGCGGGGAAGGGACCATGCATGCATGGTGCATCTCCTAAAGGCTTTCTTGCAAGCTGGGGAGAAGCTTCCACGCAGGGCTCTGACGTCACCCATATGTGAGGACTAATTGCTGCTTTCCCTAGAGGACACCTGTGACAGGTGAGTATATGCTATACTGCCATTTCATCTAGAGCCATGTTGAACTTTTAACATGTTGAGGGCCTTCTGCTAAGCCAGGAAACTTTCACAAAGTTTATATACTACTAGGTAGCATTAACTGTTTCTTGTTTTGTTTTGTTTTTAATTTAAAGTTGTATTGAGCTTACAAAACAAAGTCAAACAACAAACGTCCTTAAGAAAATAAGAGATGCCATACTGGGTCAGACCAAGATCCATCAAGCCCAGTATCCTGTTTCCAACAGTGGCCAATCTAAGTCCTAAGTACCTAGCAGTTTCCCAAAAGAGACAGGTTCCACAATGCTTTATTGAGTCAAACAGTGATATCCCGGGTCCCTTTTAATAATGGTTTATGGACCTTTCCTCCAGGAACTTGTCCAAACCTTTTTTAAACCAAGCTACACTAACAGCTCTTACCACATCCTCCGGTAACAAATTCCAGAGTTTGATTACACGTTGAGTGAAAAAATATTTTCTCTTATTAGTCTTAAATAGGTTACCCTGTAGCTTCATTCCATGTCCCCTAATCTTTTTATATTGTGATGTAAACAATCGGTCTACATTTACCCGTTCCACTCCATTCAGTAATTTATAGATCTCTATCATATCTCCCCTCAGTCATCTCTTTTCCAGGTTGAAGAACCCTAAGAGTATTCTTCCATCCCCTTTACCATTTTGGTGGCTCTTCTCTTTACCTTTTCTAATAACGCTATATCCTTCTTAAGATATGGCGACCAAAACTGTACACAATATTCAAGGTGCGGTCGCACCATAGAACGATACAGAGGCATTTTAATATCCTTTGTTTTATTTTCCATTCTTTTCCTTATGATACCTAGCATTCTATTTGCTCTCTTGGCCGCAGCTGCAGACTAGGATGAGGGTTTTAACATGTTATCCACGATGACACCTAAATCTTTTTCCTAGGTGGTGGTTCCTAATATGAAATCTTGCATCGTGTAACCATAGTTTAGTGGTTCTTTCCTAGGTGCATAACTTTGCACTTGAACACATTAAATTTCATCTGCCATTTGAATGTCCAGTCTTCCAATTTATCAATATTCTCTTGCAATTTTTCACAATTTTAACAACTTTAAATAGTTTTCTGTCAACTGCAAATTTGTTAACCTCACTCGTTATTCCCATTTCCAGGTCATTTATGAATGTCAAAAAGCAGCGGACCCAGCACAGATCCCTGGGGTACTCCACAATTCACCTTTCTCCACTGGGTAAATTGGACATTTAGCCCTACTCTCTGCTTTCTATCTTTTAACCAGTTCCTGATCCACAATAGTATATCACCTCCTATCCCATGACTTTTTAGTTTTGCCTAAAGTCTCTGATGAGGAACCTTGTCAAAGGCTTTCTGAAAGTCCAGATACATTTTATCAACCGACTCACCTTTGTCTACCTGTTTATTCACATCTTCAAAAAAACATAACAGATTAGTAAGACAAGATCTTACTTGTCTAAAGCCATGTTGGCTGGCTCCCATTAAGCCATGACTATCTACATGTTCAGTAATTTTTTTCTTTATGATGGTTTCTATCATTTTTCCCAGTACTGATGTCACGCTCACCGGTCTGTAGTTTCACGGATCACCACTGGAACCCCTTTTTAAAAATTGGGGTTGCATTGGCCATCCTCCAATCTTCAGGTATTACAGATGATTTTAATGATAGTTCACAGATTACTAACTAGCGGGTCTGCAGTCTCATATTTCAGTTCTTTCAACACCTTGGATGTATACCATCCAGTCCAGGTGATTTGCTACTCTTCGGTTTATCGAATAGTTGTAATATTTCATCTCCAGGAACAAGCAGGAATGTAGTCTTCACATATGGGTATCATCGGTACCGATGGAGCCTGCGCTGGAACGCTCCCCAGCATCCAACAGGAAAGCTTTTGGGAGCATATCCCACAGCACCTGCGTGCTGCCTTCCCGCCTTTCCCAACTGTCCCTCTCCAGTTCTTCGTTTTCCACAGAGCCGACAGGTCGCACATCCTGTCACCGCAGAAAAATTCCCTTCTTATACTACTTTTTTTGTGGTCGCATCTGCCCTCCCTCGATGCTATACCGGTACCGCTGGTGGTGGTTTTCTTTTTTTCAAAAAACAAAACAAAACCCTTTATTTCTGGAGTCTTTTTCCAGTAGTTTTCTTCTCGGGTGCCACGTGCCATTTTGGGCACTAGGCCCAACCTTTTCCCTGAGAATGGAAAAACCCGCTTCAGGTTTTAAAAAGTGTTCTAAGTGTGGCGATACCATCTCCGTCACTGACACCCATGAATGGTGCCTCAAATGTTTAGGTCCTGACCACTCTATTTCAGAGTGTGTTGCCTGTGGGATGATGTCAAAAAGGGGCCGGCAAAACCGGGCTGCTAAGCCTAGCACCCTTTTTCCCTCCGATGCAGCCTCTGTGGCATCGGCGTCCTCCAGGCTTCATCTTCCTCCCATGGATCTCAGGTAACTAAACATAAATCTAGCCGGTCCTCAAAGGGTAGATCTCCTTCTAAACATCGAGATGCCTCTGGCGTTGCCCTTGAGGGACTTTCACCGGCAAAATTGCCCCGGTGGGAGGCTTCGGCTTCCAAAGCACTAACGGGGCTCCAGGATGTTCTCGAGGCTTCAACCTCAGCAGAACTACTGGTGCCATGATCTGGGGTTCCGGCTGCTTTATCCGGCACCGATACCCAAGCATTGGCAGCGTCGATAGACCAGAGATTTTTGGCTATTAAACGCAGTCTGGCGGCTCTTCTCACGGCCTCGATGCCCCTGAAACCGCTTCAGACAATTCAACCGGTACCGGCACCGACTGCATCGACATCAGCAGGTATCCTACCGGGACCGAGCCATGGACCACTCCGATGCCGACTTGTACCCAGTACCGTGTCTTGCACGATCACCCAGATCAGAGATACTTCGAATCCTCGGATGAGTCATAAGAACATAAGATATGCCATACGGGGTCAGACCAAGGTCCATCAAGCCCAGTATTCTGTTTCCAGCAGTGCCCAATCTAGGTCATATGTACCTAGCAGTTTCCCCAAGGGACACAGGTTCCACAATGCTTGTATTGGTTCAAGCATTGATATCCTGGGTCCCTTCTTAATAATGGTTTATGGACATTTCCTCCAGGAACTTGTCCAAACCTTTTTTAAACCCAGCTACACTAACAGCCTTTACTACATCCTCCGTTAACAAATTCCAAAGTTTGATTACACATTAAGTGAAAAAATATTTTCTTTTATTAGTCTTAAATAGTTTACCCTGTAGCTTCATTGCATGTCCCCTAGTCTTTCTATATTCTGATAAGGTAAACAATCGATCTACGTTTACCCGTCCAACTCCGTTCATTAATTTATAGACTTCTATCATATCTCTCCTCAGCCGTCTCTTTTCCAGGTTAAAGAGCCCTAACCTTTTTAGTCTTTCTTCATAGGAGTATCCTTCCATCCCCTTTACCATTTTGGTGGCTCTTCTCTGAACCTTTTCTAAAATCGCTATATCCTTTTTAAGATACGGCAACCAGAATTGCACACAATATTCAAGGTGTGGTCTCACCATGGAACGATATAGAGGCATTATAATATCTTTTGTTTTATTTTCCATTCCTTTCCTTATCATACCTAGCATTCTATTTGCTCTCTTGGCCGCTGCTGCACACTGGGCCGAGGGTTTTAACATGGTATCACAATGACGCCTAAATCTTTTTCCTGGGTGGTGGTTCCTAATGTGGAACCTTGCTTCGTGTAACCATAGTTTGGGTTGTTCTTTCCTAGGTTCATAACCTTGCACTTGTCCACATTAAATTTCAACTGCCATTTTGATGCCCAGTCTTCCAATTTATCAAGATCCTCTTGCAATTTTCCACAATCCTCTTGGGTTTTAACAACTTTAAATAGTTTTGTGTCATCTGCAAATTTGATAACCTCACTCGTTATTCCACTTTCCAGGTCATTTATGAATATGTCAAAAAGCAGCGGACCCATCACAGATCCCTGGGGTACACCACTATTCACCTTTCTCCATTGGGAAAATTGGCCATTTAGCCCTACCCTCTGCTTTCTATCTTTTAACCAGTTCCTGATCCACAATAGTACACTGCCTCCTATCCCATGACTCTTTAGTTTTGCCAAAGGTCTCTGATAGACCTTGTCAAAGGCTTTTTAAAAGTCCAGATACACAATATCAACCGACTGTCCACCTGATTATTCACTCTTTCAAAAAAACATAACAGATTAGTAAGACAAGATCTTCCTTGTCTAAAGCCATGTTGGCTGTCTCCCATTAGGTCATGACTATCTACATGCTGAGTAATTTTATTCTTTATGATGATTTCTACCATTTTTCCCGGTACTGATGTCAGGCTCACTGGTCTGTAGTTTCCCGGATCACCCCTGGAACCCTTTTTAAAAATTGGTGTTACATTGGCGATCCTCCAGTCTTCAGGTATTAGAGATGATTTTAATGATAGCTCACAGATTACTAATAGCAGGTCTGCAATCTCATATTACAGTTCTTTCAACACCCTTGGATGTATACCATCCGGCGCAGGTGATTTGCTACTCTTCAGTTTATCTAATAGTTGTAATACATCTTCCCGATGTATCGATATTTCCTTCAATTCTTCCGCACCTTTAAATACCACTTCAGTCATGGGTAACATCCCTACATCTTCCTCAATAAAGACTGAAGCAAAGAATTCATTCAGTCTCTCTACTATCACCTTGTCGCCTCTTAGTGCTCCTTTAACCCCTTTATAATCTAATGGACCAACTGACTCTCTCACAGGTTTTTTGCTACGAATGTACTTGAAATGGTCTTTACTTCGCGTTTTTGCTTCCGCAGCAAGCTTCTTCTCAAATTCTCCCTTTGCCTGCCTTATCAATGCCTTGCATTTGACTTGCTAGTGCTTGTGCTGTTTCCAGGTTTTGTCGTTTGGCTCTTTTTTTCCATTTCCTGAAAGATACTTTTTTGGCAACAGCCTCTCTGACCTCACCTTTAAACCAAGCTGGCAGTTTTTTGGACTTCCTTCCACTTTTCTTAAAGCGTGGAATACAGCTGGTCTGGGCTTCCAAGATAGTATTTTTCAACAGCCAAGCCTGATGTATGTCTTTAACCTTTGCAACTGCTCCTTTTAGTTTTTTCTTAACTGTTTTCCTCATTTTATCATAGTCTCCCTTTCGAAAGTTAAAAGGTAGTACTGTGGATTTCCTTACTATCCCTCCTCCACTAATTAAATCAAAGGCGATCATGCTATGATCACTATTGCCAAGTGGCCCCAACAACCTTATCTCTTGCACTAGATCTGGTGTTCCACTAAGGACACGGTCTAATATGGCTTCCCATCTGGTCGGTTCATGAACCAGCTGCTCCAAGAAGCAGTCATTTATTTCATCTAGGAACTTTATCTCCCTAGCATGTCCTGCCGTGACACTGACTCAGTCGATACTGGGGTAGTTGAAATCACCCATTATTATTACTGCGCTGTAACTTTTGTTAGCTTTCTTGATTTCTTTGAGCATTTCATCATCCATTTGGTCATTCTGGCCAGGCGCTCGATAGTACACCCCCACTGCCATTGCCTTCCCCCTTTTACATGGAATTTCAATCCATATAGATTCTACAGCAGATTTTGTTTCCTGCAAAACTTTAATCCTTTCTGACTCAATGCCCTCTCTAACATAGAGAGCAACCCCTCCACCAATTTGATCAGCTCTATCATTTCGATATAGTTTGTACCCAGGTATCAGTGTCCCACTGGTTGTCCTCCTTCCACCATGTCTCTGATATTCCAATCATATCTAACCTTTCGTTTAGTGCTATATATTCTAACTCGCCCATCTTATTTTTTAGACTTCTAGCATTAGCATACAAGCATTTTATAGAATGTATTTTATTCATATTAATTTGGCTATTGTTAGACATGGGTAATTTGGGATCTTTAAGCCCTGTCTGCTCCATACTTGAGGGCATTTGGGCTACTTTACTCTTTTGTGGAACCTCTCTGCTTTTGGTAGTATCCTGAAGACTCTGAAAGCTCTGCCAATACCAGAGTACTTCTTCCCGAGGATTCCCCTTCTCCTCAGCTTAGGATGTCTCCACCAGAGGATATGTCCTTTCAGAATTTTATCCGAGATGTGACCTAGGGTCTTTCCATCACAGTGGCTCCTGAAAAAGAGCCTAGCTCAAAGGAATTGGAAATCCTACAATACCCTAAAGCTCCCAAGGAGGCAGCTACCCTACCTATTCAGGAGATCTTGCATGATCTTATGTTAAGGATGTGGGAAATACCTCTGACCACATCTCATTCTTGAAGACTCGACACCATGTATCGAGCTCCTCCTTGTCCTGGGTTTCAGAAGACTCAATTACCACACCATTCCATGGTGGTGGAATCAGCCATGAGATGGATAAAGAGTGCAAAAAGGCATGAATCGAATCTAATCCTCCAGGATGTGAGTGTAGGACCCTTGACGCCTTTGGACGTTGATCCTTCCAGGCTTCCATGCTCTCTGCTAGGATTAATTCCTATATCTTATATATGGGAATTTTCCTTAAGGAAGTCACAGGAGATTTAGAGCTTATGATCCCTCTCCTTCCTGATGATAAAACGCAAGATTATCTTGCTCTTGTTAAACATGCTCAGGATGTTTCCAAGTTTGTGAATCGTGCAGCCTTTGACTGCTTTGAATGCATAAGCAGAACCTCTGCTATTGCCATACTTGCACGTAGAATTGCCTGGCTCCAGGCATCTGACTTGGAAATCTGGGTACAGGACAAACTGGGTAATATACCTTGCACAGGAGAGAATCTCTTTGGCAGGAACTGGCAGGAAAAAGCTAATGAGATTGATTCTGCCAATATCACTTTGGATAGATTGTCCAAATCTACAGCTGATCCTGCGAGGAAAAGATCTTCTAAGAAACCATTTTTCAGCAAGAAGAAAAAGTTTTATTCCTCCTATACCCAGCTAGGACATTGTTCAGGTCAGTCTGCCCAAAAGGGAAGCAGCAACAACCTAGGCAACAAAGGAAGCCAAAAGCAGCTAAGCCTCAACCGGCTCAGCAGATTCAGCCTCCACAGGGGCTTTGACTCCTGTCTAGAGAACTTTGCTTTCCTGGCCCTAAATGGCCCGGTACCTCCACCATTCCAGGAAGGTTATGTCATTTTGCCCCCAGATGGGGTCAGATAACAGCAGAAAATTGGACCCAGTCTATTGTAAGAGAGGGGTACAAACTTCATTTCTTCAGAATGCCCCCGCTTACAATAGCAAGACAGTTTAATTCTCAGACCTTTCTTAACAACCGGTTAGGTGAAGAAGTCACTATGCTCCTTGCTTAAGGGGCAATAGAAGAGGTATCCATTCCCCATCGGGGTACAGGGTTTTACTCACCCTATTTCCTTATTCCAAATAAAGCAGGAGGACACAGACCCATTCTGGACCTCAGAGAATTGAACATGTTCCTGTTCAGAGAGAAGTTCAAAATGATTTCTCTAGGAACTCTTCTGCCATACCTTCAGTGTCAGGATTGGCTTTGTTCTCTAGACCTCAAGGATTTATTTATTTATTTATTACAGGCTCTTATATACCGCTCTATTTAGCATCAGCGCGGTTCACAATATAACAGACCAGAACAACAACTGTTTGGTTTTACAGAGAACAGGTCAGAGAACTTGGATAAAACATAGGGGAAGTCATTAACTGAAACTATTTACATGAGTATTTACATGTATATACACAACAGGATTTATTCTTAGTTTGGGTAGTGTTCAAAAAGGGTGGATGGTTTAGTAATATTATGGGAAAAGGTGAGATTTGAGTGCCTTTCTGAAAAGAGATAGATCGGTGATAGCCCGAATCTCTGGAGGTAAGGTGTTCCAGCACTTAGGGGCATAGAAGCTAAAGGCCCTGTTAGATGTCGCTAAAAAGCATTTTGTTGCTGCTTTAGGGATTATTATCACATTAGTCGATATCGTTCTCCTAGATCTGTTGGGTGGAACGGCCTGAATGAGGTCTATTAGAGAGGAGGAAGTGATGCTTTTAATGGCCTTTAAGGTGAGTAATAATGTCTTGAACAATATTCTGCCATGTATGGGGAGCAATGTTCCCTTTAATTTTCTGTAGGCTGTGCGCGCATAAAATATCAGCTGTGCAGCTTTTGAAGGAAGGTTAAATTTTTGTGCGCCACATAACAATACTCAGAGTTATATACTTTAAAATTTGACTACACGTCAGAATATAGTATGTACACCACATTGATTGCACTAGAAAATATTGTAGAACTTGTGAAAACCATAAGTACACAACTTTTAAATTTTAAGACGTCTGTGGTGTTTTCTATCAGAATCAGAACCATAATTTTTGTGCGCTCTGTTGTAAAGTATGTGCGCTCACTCGGCGAGGTGTGTGCGCGCGCACACGCGCACAGCTTAGAGGGAACAGTGATGGGGAGCCAGTGAAGTTGCTTTAGGATGGGTGTGACATGGTCCCTTCTTGATGCTCCGTAGAGGACTCTAGCCGCGGTGTTCATGGCAAGTTGTAAAGGGTTTAAGGTGGAGTGTGGGAGGCCTTGAAGAATGGATGCGTACACTCATGTTCTCATCCATTCAACTCACCAAAAGTTCCTTCAATTTCTGTTTCAATACGAATACAGGGTTCTTCCTTTTGGCCTGGCTTCTGCACCAAGGGTGTTCACAAAATGCATGGCTGTGGTAGCAGCATTTCTCCGCACCCTGGGAATATTCGTCTTCCCTTACTTGGACGACGAGCCCCTTCAGAGCCAGAGGCCAGGATGGCTCTGTCTCGCCCAATGCGCATCCTTCAGTATTTGGAACTTGTCATAAACTTCCCAAAGTCCAACTTTGCTCCCACTCAATCCCTAGAGTTTATAGGAGCTCTTCTGGATACCAGACAGACAAGGGCCTTTCTTCCACAGCCTTGTTGCCTTCGCATTGTGCAGCTAGCTTCCCAAGCAGTGCTAACAGCTCACCTCACTGCTCGGGAAATGCTACAGTTGCTAGGCCACATGGCATCCACCGTGCATGTTGTTCCTTATGCTCGCCTCCATGTGAGGGCAGCCCAGTGGGCCTTATCCATTTAGTGGACTCAGGCCGCAGGTTGCCTGTCAGACAAAATAGCAAATTCAGATCGCCTTATTTTGTTCCTCCAATGGTGGCAGTCACCCAAAAATCTTCTGGTGGGGTCTCCTTTTCAGCAACCCCCACCCCAAGCCACTCTAACAGATGCTTCACAGGTGAGTTGGGGAGCCCACCTGCATGGCCTCTCTACCCAGGGTACCTGGACTCCACAGGAGGCCTATCTTCATATCAACTTCCTGGAGCTCAGAGCAATCTTCCTTGCTCTTCAAGTATTTCACACCCAGCTCAGCTACAAGACAGTCCTAGTTCAAACGGACAGTCAGGTAGCCATGTTCTATGTGAACAAGCAGGGCAGAACAGGCTCTCTGTCGCTGTGCAACGAAGCTTTGCGACTGTGGGATCTCCAGGAACAAGCAGGAATGTAATCATCACATATGGGTATCGTCGGTACCGACGGATCCTGCGCGGGAACGCTCCCCAGCGTCCAATTAGAAAGCTTTTGGGAGCATCCCACAGCGCCTGCGTGCTGCCTTCCCGCCTTTCCCAACTGCCTCTCTCCAGTTCTTCGTTTTCCGCGGAGCCAGCAGGTCGTGTTCGTGTCACCGCAGAAAATTGTTGTTCTTTTTGTGGTCGCGTCTGCCTTCCTCGACGCTTTACCGGTGCCGCCGGTTTCTTTCTTTCTTTTCTTTAAAAAAAAAAAACCTTTTTAGTACTTTTGCCGTTTTTTTTCCAGGTGCACGTGCCTTTTTGGGCCTTAGGCCCAGGATTTTTTCCACGATGGAAAAACCCTCCTCTGGGTTTAAAAAGTGCACCAAGTGTGGCGGTACCATCTGTCACCGACACCCATGACTGGTGTCTGAAATGTTTAGGTCCTGACCGTTCCATCTCGGAATGTATGGCCTGTGCCATGATGTCCAAGAGAGGTCGACAGAACCGAGCTGCCAAGCTCAGTACCTTGTTTCCCTCTGATGCAGCTTCGGTGGCATCGATATCTTCCAGGGCTTCGTCTTCCTCCCGTGGATCTCAGGTAACTAAACATAAGTCTAGCCGGTCCTCAAAGGGTAGATCTCCTTCTAAGCATCGAGATGCCTCTGGCGTTGCCCTTGAGGATTCTGCACCGGCAAAATTGCCCCGGCGGGAGGCTTCGGCTTCCAAAGCATTATCGGTGCTCCAGGATGTTCTCGAGGCCTCGACCTCGGCAGAACTACTGGTGCCCTGCCCTGGGGTACTGGCGGTCTTCTCCGGTACCAACATTCAGGGATCGTCAGCGTCGATAGACCAGAGAGTCCTGGCTAATGAGTGCAGTCTGGCAGCTCTCCTTGTGGCATCGACGCCCTCGGAACAGCGACAGACAATCCAGCCGGTACCTGCACCGACCTCGACGCCGGTATCGGTACCGGTACCGTTCGCATCGACATCAGTATCGGTGTCTGCTTTGCCGGCACCGGTCATCCGATGCCTTCCGGTACCGACTACTCCCGGTACAGACTTCGCTCGGTACGGGTATCGGGCTCTTCAAGAGCATCCGGACAGACGGTACTTCGAGTCCTCAGAAGAATCTGAGGATTCTGACAGTTCTCCAGGACCAAGCAGGAAGCCCCGTCAGGAGCATTTCCCCAGCTTTCTAAGAAAGCCTTTGGGAATACTGCACGCATGCGCGGTCCCCTTCCTGCCTAAAGGTGCCATCTTGCTCAGTCTTTCTTTTTCTGTGGAGCCCACCGGATGTCTGTCCGTGTCACCCGTAAAAGTTGACTTTTTTCCTTGCGATTTTATCGTGTTTTCTCCGGTTCGACGCCAGCTCCCCTTCCCGCCGGGTTCGGTACACCAGTATCGAGCCCGTCTTCCATTTTTCGGTTTCTGCCCTTCATGGCTGGCGTTCGCGCCCTTTTGGTCTTTTTCCCTGGAAGGCCGGTCCTTTGACCTCGCGGGATCCCTTTTTTCCCCAATGGCTTCCAGTGGTTTCAAAAAGTGTGATCGGTGCAAGAAACTGATGTCTCTCACTGACACACACGACTGCTGTCTTCGTTGCCTCGGACCGGATCATGATCCTAAGGTCTGTGTCCCGTGTGGCAAAATGTCCACCAAGGCACTACGAAGCCGCCAGCATCAGAAAGAACGGATTTTTTCTGACTCTGCCTCCGGCTGGGCCCGGACCTTGTCAGAGGCCTTGGGAATCTGACCCTGAGCATCGCCGGGGTTCCTCAGACAGGGGTTCCCCCGATCGGGAACGTAAGAGGAAGAAATGGCTCGTGAGGGCGGCGTCGGAGGAGGTCCCTGGTTCCTCGAGGGCCAGGTCTCGGACCCCCGACCGCCGCCTTGGGCCCTTGGAGCAGGAGAAGCCGTCCAAGATACCTCGTGTGGAGCCAGAGCCCACCAGACACGTAAGTCCTGTTGTCCTTGTGGACTCTCCACCTAGGGAGCCGACGTCAGCCCCTGCACTGCTGGGACCCGAGTCGGTAGCTGCTGAGTCTCCTGAGCTTGGACTCAGGCTGACAGCCTTGGAGTGCAGATTGTCTGCCTTCATGGATCAGCAGCGGGTACTGATGGCCAGCCTCGCTGGTGCATCTGCCCCGACCACCGGGACATCGACGTCTAAGTCGACACCGGAGACCGAGCCGATACTCGAGACCCTGAAGGCTCAAAGTCGTCCTCCGTCACTGTCACCCTCGACCTCCTGCTCGGAACTGAAGGGCATCGACGCCAGTGCTTTCGGCATCGGGGCGGGTGCCACTGCGGCCCGCACGGTCGGAGCCCTCCGACTCCTCTTCGGATGAGTCCGGGTGGGAGGCGGAGGACGAGGAGTCCCCCAATACTTTTCAGACTCGGTGTGTCCCTTCGGACTCACCGCAGTCCGAGCCCCGGAGTAGGTTCCCTCCAGGGGACAACAGATTCTCGGAGTTCGTCAGGGACATGGCCAAGGCTTTGGCGATTCCCGCGGACCCCGATGAGCCTCGAGCCAAAGAGCTCGAGGCCCTCCAGTTTGACTTTTCTCCAAAGGAGTCCTTTACTATGCCTGTTCCTCCGATGCTGGAACGGCTCCTCTTCCGAATGTGGGAGGCACCGGCCTCGGCGCCGGTTTTGAGCAAGCGGGTCGATTCCATCTATCGACTCCGTAAGAGCCCTGGTTTCCAGAAGGTGCAGTTTTAGCACCATTCTATGGTGGTGGAATTGGCCATGCATCGTCTGAAAAGCCAGTAGATGCACTCTGCAGTGCCTCCCGGCAGGGAGGAACGGAACCTGGATGCTTTCAGCAGAAAGTGCTTCCAGGGCTCGCTGCTTGCTTGCCGTGTCCAGTCTTACCAGCTGTATATGGGCATGTACCTACGAGACCTGGCGAAGGAACTTGCAGGGTTTTCTGCTGGCCTCTCCGGGGAACCTTTGCAGAGGTTCAAGACCTTGTCCTCGGGAATCCGGGAATGCTCAAAGTTCATGTCCCGACCGTCCTACGATAGCTTTGAGGCTTCGGCCTGTGTAGCAGCAGCCGGCATCGGGGCCCGACGCCAGGCATGGTTGCAGTCATCGGATCTCGAGCCCTGGGTGCAGGACAAGTTGGTCGATGTCCCTTGCTGTGGTGAAAACCTTTTTGGCAAGCCCATGGCCGAGAAGGCTGCTGAGCTCGAAACCGAGCACCTGACTAGGACAAGGCTGTCCAGGAAAACTTCTGCCCCTTCTCAGAGGAAGAAGGGCTTGGGTAAGAAGTCCTTTTACCCGAGGAAGGCAGCTGCCTACAAAGCTTTCCCTCAGTACCAGGCCTCCCCAGCTCCCCAGCAGGGTCAGCAGGCCAAGGGGCAGGAACATGGGCACCGTAGGCAGAAGACCCCCAAGCCTCCGGCTCCTGCTCCTGCTCCCACTCAGCAGGGAGGGGGTTTTTGACTCCCACAGCATAGCCTTTCCACCTCTGCTGTCCCATCTCTGCACAGGAGGTCGTCTAGTCCTGTTTGCCCACAGGTGGTCACCCATTACAGGAGATGCTTGGGTATTGAGCGTAGTCCACAAGGGCTATATGTTCCATTTCCAGCAGTTGCCTCCTACCTACTTCCCAGGAGAGCCTCCACGACCTCCTCTGCACAGACCTCCTCCTTCAAGAACTTCAAGGTCTGCTTCTAGACCAGGCGGTGGAGCCAATACCTCCCCACCTGCGAGGTCACGGGTTCTACTCCAGGTACTTCCTCGTACCAAAGAGATCCGGGGGCCTCAGGCCTATTCTTGACCTCGGGAATCTCAACAAGTTCTTGGAGAAAGAGAGGTTCAAGATGCTTACTCTTGGAACACTTCTGACCTACCTCCAGCAGGGAGATTGGCTATGCTCCTTAGATCTAAAGGATGCGTACACTCACATCCTCATTCATCCAGACCACAGAAAGTACCTCAGGTTCATTGTGGGAGGAAACCATTACCAGTACAGAGTACTGCCCTTTGGCCTGACCTCTGCCCCAAGGGTCTTTACAAAGTGCCTGGCGGTGGTGGCGGCCTACTTAAGGACTCGGGGTGTTTTTGTCTTCTCCTACCTGGACGACTGACTCATCAGGGGTCAGACTTCCCAGGAGGCCCGGCAAGCCACCCTCAGAACTGTCTCCCTCCTTCAACACCTAGGGTTTGTCATAAACTTCGCAAAGTCCACTTTGCTCCCCTCCCAGAACCTAGAGTTCATAGGGGCAAGGTTGGACTCCCTGCAAGCAAAGGCTTACTTGCCAAGAGACAGGGCTCAAAGACTCATAGACATGGCAAACCAGTTTCTGAGCAGGCCACAGGTCTCCGCCAGACTCTGTCTAAAGCTCCTGGGCCACATGGCATTGACAGTGCATGTGACCCCCAATGCCCGCCTCGACATGAGGCCTGCACAATGGTGTCTCCGGACTCAGTGGAAACAAGCCACAGGAAGCCTCACAGACAAAGTACGGGTGTCCAAACCATTCCTGGACTCCCTACAGTGGTGGCTACACCCCCCCCCCCCCAACTTATTACAGGGGGTGCCTTTTCAGGTGCCTGTTTCCACAGTGGTGTTGACGACCGATGCCTCCCTGCAGGACTGGGGTGCACATAGCTTGGACAGGTGCACCCAGGGCCTGTGCTCTCCCTGGGAGGCCACACAGCAAATCAACCTTCTGGAACTCCGGGCTATTCGCTTAGCCCTCAAATCCTTCTCTCACTCCTTGGCTCACCAGTCTGTTCTGGTTCAGACGGACAATCAAGTGGCCATGTTCTATGTGAACAAACAGGGAGGCACAGGGTCCAGGCTCCTGTGTCGAGAGGCACAGGCCCTTTGCTCTTTTGTTCTCAAACACAACATGTTTCTCAAGGCTGTTTATCTCCCTGGCCAGGAAAACTTCCTGGCAAACAGGTTGAGCAGGATTCTGCAACCCCATGAGTAGCAACTGCACCCCTTGGTGGTTCAGAAGATTTTCCTGAGATGGGGACTTCCATCCATAGATCTCTTTGCCAGTCCCCTGAACCGGAAGCTGCCCAGGTTCTGTTCCAGGCAACTGCACCCCCTGAGATTAGCAGCGGATGCCTTCCTGATCTCTTGGTCCCAGGGCCTCCTGTATGCGTTTCCTCCCACGCCTCTGGTGGTCCGAACCTTGTTCAAGATCCTAAGGGACAAGGCCTCAGTACTTCTGATAGCTCCCAGGTGGCCGAGGCAGCCCTGGTTTCCACTTCTGCTTCAGCTAGCCGTGGAAACACCACTACCTCTGGGGTTGCAACCTGATCTTCTCTCTCAGGATCAGGGTTCCCTTCTTCACCCCAATCTCAAATCTCTCCATTTGATGGCCTGGAGGCTGCAAGGGTAGTGCTGGCTCCCTGAGGCCTACCCCGGGAAGTTGAAGAGGTGGTCTTGGCCTCTAGAAAGCAATCCACCAGGAAAACCTATGCCCTGAAGTGGAGAAGGTTCTCCATGTGGTGTCAGTAGCGCAAGGAGGATCCTTTTGCCTGCACTGTACCAGTAGTGCTTCAGTATCTACTGCACTTGTCCAATCAAGGCCTTAAGTCCAATTCAGTTCGAGTCCACCTCTCTGCTCTAGCAGCTCACCACTCACTGGTGGAAGGACACTCACTATCGGTTCACCCCTTGGTGTCCAGGTTTCTCAGAGGCTTGCTCTTGCTCAAGCCTCCCCTCGTCCACCGGCCCCTGAGTGGGAGTTGAATGTGGTCTGTGATAAGGAAGCTTATCATTGCTCAGGAAGGGGCTATAGAAAAGGTGAAGTGTCTCTGAACAAGCAACCTGTCAGTGCTGGTAGAAATGAGAAAACAGAATTTTGCCATAAAAGACTACCAGTCCCAGAATGCACCAGGTTTCCAACAGCCATGAGAGGAGCTGAAGTGAGAAAACGTGTGTTCAATCAAAAGGGCTATGAGGTAATCCCCAAGCACTCATTGCAAAGGGCAGGGCTTGATTCAGCACAGCTGCGCTGTGCTAGGATGGAACACTCATCTCAAAGGGCAAGGCCTGATTCAGCCCAGCTGCGCTGTGTTAGGGAGGAGCACTCATCTAAGCAGAATAAGAGTAGAGTTTATTCTACAGATGACCATCTTCATGATCACCTTGGATATCCAGAGAAGGATCATCAGTTTCATCTGAAGGATCATCAGAAGCAGAAGCCAAACCGGACGGACAGAGAGGGAAAGAGACCCTTTGGAAGAAGGAAGAGAAAAGCCTTTGAGAGGTCTAGAAGAGTCCAAAGCAGTACGTATACTGGGAGGTATTCCAAGGGCCAGCATACACCATTGGACTGGGGAAAGCCAGAGGAATGGTGGTGCAGAGCTAGGAATCTCCAGAGGGTACCTGTGAGGGAGACGGCTGCACGTGGAAGGGACCCTAAGACCTGTGCCAGAAGGTATGTGAAGAGAGATCCAGTGTCCAGGGATCTGGATTGGAAGGCTGGACATAAGAACTGGACTACATACTGGCCAGGCTATATAGAGAGGAACTCTAGCAGCAATGGAAGCTCAGGTATGAACACTGATCTATGCTCTAGCTATAACCTTGAAAGACAGCAGGGAAACAAGTATTCTCCTGAAAATGCTCCATTGAGAGATTCATCTGTGCCAATCCATGATATTGAACCCATGCTTGTTGAACAAGGGGGAATAATAGCAGATGAGGATCCTGTTTATATGGACTGCTCTCTATCTAAACTCCGTTGGTAACTTTCTGTTATAAAGTACAGCAACCATCACAAAGAAATACAAATTTGTTCTTTAATCTACTCAGAAAAGCTCCAGAAGCAGGATTTGACCCACACAGTAGAAAGCAAGCCAGCTAAGGGGTTTCAGCTGGATTACTGCTAGCAATTAAGCCTTACCTAATTGCTTGTGAGCTAGGAGAGAATCACTTCTGTATCTATGTGGGAAGTAATCGGAAGTTAACCTGAAAAGAACAGTTTGTTTCTTGCTTTGTGGCTTTTCATTTGTTGTTTTCCTGATTTTGACTTTGTTTTTCCGAGTTAACACTGAAAGCAAGTAACCTAATTTGTGCTACCAAGCATATCTGTGTTGGGAGAAATAACCCCATAAATAAATATCTTATTGGCTTTACCCAAGAGCACAACTAAATTATTGTCAGCAGCTGTGTCTGGTGTGAATGAACTACATTGCCCACAATACCTTGCAAATCATATAGATATATGCACTTGCCAAGAGTGTGAAGATTCTCACCCAGGCAGCCGTCTGACAGGTCTTGCAGCAACTGACTCGCCCACCTTTTGAGCCGATGGCTACATGTCCTCTCCGCTTCCTTTCTTGGAAGACACTATTCCTAGTGGCCCTGACCTCAGCCAGGTGGGTGAGTGAGCTTCAAGCCCTGGTCTGTGACAGGCCATACACTTGCTTCTATAGGAACAGGGTAGTCCTTAGGACTCATCCTAAGTTCCTCCCAAAGGTTGTCTCCTCTTTCCATCTCAACCAGGTGGTGGTTCTTCCAACGTTCTTCCCTAGGCCCCATGCCAGCCGGGCTGAGACAGTCCTGCATATCCTGGACTGTAGAAGGGCCTTATCCAATTTTCCCAATGGAGAAAGGTGAATAGTGGTGTACCCCAGGGATCTGTGCTGGGTTCTCTGCTTTTTGACATATTCATAAATGACCTGGAAAGTGGAATAGCGAGTGAGGTTATCAAATTTGCAGATGACACAAAACTATTTAAAGTTGTTAAAACCCAAGAGGATTGTGAAAAATTGCAAGAGGATCTTGATAAATTGGAAGACTGGGCATCAAAATGGCAGATGAAATTTAATGTGGACAAGTGCAAGGTTATGCACCTAGGGAAGAACAACCCAAACTATGGTTACACGATGCAAGGTTCCACATTATAAAACCCTCGGCCCAGTGTGCAGCGGTAGCCAAGAGAGCAAATAGAATGCTAGGTATGATAAGGAAAGGAATGGAAAATAAAACAAAAGATATTATAATGCCTCTATATCGTTCCATGGTGAGACCGCACCTTGAATATTGTGTGCAATTCTGGTCGCCATATCTTAAAAAGGATATAGAGATTTTAGAAAACGTTCAGAGAAGAGCCACCAAAATGGTAAAGGGGATGGAAGGCTACTCCTATGAAGAAAGGCTAAAAAGGTTAGGGCTCTTTAACCTGGAAAAGAGACGGCTGAGGGGAGATATGATAGAAGTCTATAAATTAATGAACGGAGTGGAACGGGTAAACGTAGATCGATTGTTTACGTTATCAGAATATAGAAAGACTAGGGGACATGCAATGAAGCTACAGGGTAAACTATTTAAGACTAATAAAAGAAAATATTTTTTCACTCAACGTGTAATCAAACTCTGGAATTTGTTACCGGAGGATGTAGTAAAGGCTGTTAGTGTAGCTGGGTTTAAAAAAGGTTTGGACAAGTTCCTGGAGGAAAGGTCCATAAACCATTATTAAGAAGTGACCGAAGATATTAATGCTTGGCCCAGTAAAAGCTTTGTGGAACTTGTGTCTCTTGGGGAAACGGCTAGGTACATATGACCTAGATTGGCCACTGTTGGAAACAGAATACTGGACTTGATGGACCTTGGTCTGACCCAGTATGGCATATCTTATGTTCTTATCCTTCTACCTTGAACGTACGCAGGGGCATAGGAGGGCTACTCAGCTCTTCGTATTTTTGACCCTAATAACTTGGGGTTACCTGTCTCCAAGCGTACCTTGTCCATCTGGGTGGCTGACTGTATCGCCTGGGCTTACAGGGCGGCTGACCACCTGTTGCAGGGGCGGGTCACGGCCCACCGTGTCAGGGCGATGGCTGCCTCAGTAGCTCATCTCCGCTCTGTACCGTTGGCAGACATCTGTAGGGCTGCAACTTGGTCTTCAAGCCAGACCTTTGCGGCCCATTATGCACCTAGGGAAGAACAACCCAAACTATGGTTACACGATGCAAGGTTCCACATTAGGAACCACCACCCAAGAAAAAGATTTAGGCATCCTTGTGGATACCATGTTAAAACCCTCGGCCCAGTGTGCAGCGGCGGCCAAGAGAGCAAATAGAATGCTAGGTATGATAAGGAAAGGAATGGAAAATAAAACAAAAGATATTATAATGCCTCTATATCGTTCCATGGTGAGACCGCACCTTGAATATTGTGTGCAATTCTGGTCGCCGTATCTTAAAAAGGATATAGCGATTTTAGAAAAGGTACAGAGAAGAGCCACCAAAATGGTAAAGGGGATGGAAGGCTACTCCTATGAAGAAAGGCTAAAAAGGTTGGGGCTCTTTAACCTGGAAAAGAGACGGCTGAGGGGAGATATGATAGAAGTCTATAAATTAATGAACGGAGTGGAACGGGTAAACGTAGATCGATTGTTTACCTTATCAGAATATAGAAAGACTAGGGGACATGCAATGAAGCTACAGGGTAAACTATTTAAGACTAATAAAAGAAAATATTTTTTCACTCAACGTGTAATCAAACTCTGGAATTTGTTACCGGAGGATGTAGTAAAGGCTGTTAGTGTAGCTGGGTTTAAAAAAGGTTTGGACAAGTTCCTGGAGGAAAGGTCCATAAACCATTATTAAGAAGGGACCCAGGATATCAATGCTTGAACCAATACAAGCATTGTGGAACCTGTGTCCCTTGGGGAAACTGCTAGGTACGTATGACCTAGATTGGCCACTGTTGGAAACAGAATACTGGGCTTGATGGACCTTGGTCTGACCCAGTATGGCATATCTTATGTTCTTATGTTCTTATGTACTGCCTGGAAAGGGAGTCCCGTAGGGACAGTGCTTTTGGTCAGGCAGTGCTCCGGAATCTCTTTGAGGTTTAGGCAACTCCTACCCTCCAGCCCTCTGGTTGGGCTACTGGTGGAGGTATGTTTTCAGTGAAATCTTTTCTCTGATGCTGTGGCTAGAGGAAGCTCATTTTTTCAGCTCTGGGTTCCCGTTAGCCTGAAGCTGGGGAGTCCCATAAGTGAGGACTGACTTCCTGCTTGGTCCTGGAGAAAGAGTAGTTACTCACCTGTAACAGGTGTTCTCCAGGAGCAGCAGGAATCAGTCTTCACAACCCTCCCTTTTCCCCTGGGAGTTGCAGTTGTACATAGTTCATTTTTACTTTTTGTGTGCTGTTTTATAGCTATGTCATTGGACTGAGCAAGATGGCACCTTTAGAAACATAGAAACATGATGATAGAAAAAGACCACATGGCCTATCTAGTCTGTCCTTCCATAACAACTACAACAGTCCCCTTTTTGCATTTAGAGATCCTCTGTGTTTGTCCCATGCTTTTTTGAATTTAGGCGGCAAGGGGACCGCGCATGCCTGCAGTATTCCCAAAGGCTTTTTAAGAAAGCTGGGGAAATGCTCCGCACGGGGCTCCATCGACGTCGATGTCACCCATAAGTGAGGACTGATTCCTGCTGCTCCTGGAGAACACCTGTTACAGGTGAGTAACTACTCTTTCTGTCGATGCAGGAATGCTTCTCCCAGAGGAGCCCTCCTCCCCTAAGCGCAGGATGTCTCCTCCAGAGGATATTTCCTTCCAGGATTTTATCAGGGAGGTGGCTCGGGGTCTGTCCATTACTGTGGCCCCTGAAACAGAGCCCAGAGCTAAGGAGTTCGAAATTTTACAATATCCCAAAACTCCTAAGGAGTCAGCTACTTTGCCCATTCATGAGATTTTGTATGATCTCATGTTAAGAATGTGGGAAACACCTCTTACCACCTCTCCTCATTCTCGCAGACTAGATACTCTGTATCGAGTCCCTCCTTGTCGTGGTTTCCAAAAAGCTCAGCTTCCTCACCACTCTGTTGTAGTGGAATCAGCTATGAGAAGGATCAAGAGTGCAAAGAGGCATGCCTCTAATCCTCCAGGATGTGAGTGCAGAACCCTGGATGCTTTTGGACGTTGTGTCTTCCAAGCTTCCATGCTTTCTGCCAGGATCAGTTCCTATAGCTTATACATGGGAATGTTCCTGAAGGAGGTCACAGGTGATTTGGAGGATTTGAGTGCTATTCTTCCTGATGTTGTTGTTAAGTGCCGTCGAGTCGGAGTCGACTCATAGCGACTCTCTGGATAGCTGTCCTAAATTGTGTTCTGTCTTGAGTCAGGTGGCTCATTGCCCTGAAGTGACCTTGAGAGGGGGTCATGCTATTGCGCGTCTCTACCCCGTTCCCCAGGAGGAGGACTTGTTGCGGATGCCTAAGGTAGATGCGCTGGTTTCAGCGGTCACCAAAAGGACCACAATTCCGGTCGAAGGAGGTGGTGGTGGTGTTAGTTATTTAATTAAACTGTATTTATATTCTGCTTTTCACCGGGTCAAAGCGGTGAAAAGTGCCGTCAAGTCTGAGTCGACTCATGGCGACCCTCTGGATAGCTATCCTAAATTGTGTTCAGTCTTGAGTCAGGCGGCTCATTGTTGACAGACTGGTACCTGTAGCTGCTGATCTCCAGGAACAAGCAGGAATGAGTCTTCACATATGGGTACGTCGGTACCGACGGAGTCCGTGCGGGAATGCTTCCCAGCATCCAATCAGAAAGCTTTTGGAAGCATCCCAACACACCTGCGTGCTGCCTTCCCGCCTTCCCAATTGCCTCTCCTCAGTTTTCGTTTTTCCGCGGAGCCGGCAGGACGTCCTCCTGTCACCGCTGAAAATTCTTCTTTTATTTTTTAGTTTTCTTGTGGTCGCGGCTGCCTTCCCCGATGCCACCGGTACCGCCGGTTTTTCTTTTCTTGTAAAATTTTTCCTTTTTAAGGAATATTTTTCTTCCTTAGTGTCTCACGGTTTCTTAGGCCTTCTAGGCCTCTCCATTTCCTTCATGGAACCGCCAGCCACTTTCCCCAAGAAATGTACAAACTGTGGCGGTACAACTTTATTTTTAGACACTCACAATTGGTGTCTAACCTGCTTGGGTCCTGACCGTTTTCCTCCGGAGCCCTCGGGCAATGGTATTGTGAGAAGAAGTTTTCAACATTGCGTCCTCGACACGCGGTACCCATCCAACTTCAGGGCACCAACCATATCTTCTTCTCCACAGGATCAGGTAACCCAAAAACAGTCTGTTAAGACTAGCCAGTCCTCGAGCGGCAGTTCTCATGCACAGCATAGAGATGCCTCCGGCCTTGTCCTCGAGAATCTACTGGTTTCAAAACCCCGGTGGGAGTCTTCAGCCTCCAAAGCCTGTGTGGGGTTTCAGGTTGTTCCTGAGGTTCACCCCTCACAGAACATACCTGAGCCATGCCCGGTGGTGGCATCCGCTTCGAGCGGTACCGACACCCCGGCATCGGCACTGGAGTTGGATGAAACATTCCTCACCAAGGATCGTTGTCTGGCGTCCTCGGTACCTGCGGGCCCGGTGGATACGCTCCAGACCGACATTCCAGTATCGGTACCGACAACCATACTAGCACCGACATCGGTACCCTCCAGACGTGCATCGATAGACTCGCTTCCTTTGATGCCGAATCTGGAATCGATCTCCAGTCTGGAGGACTGGGTACCGACTCGCCTTGGTACCGACGGCTCGGTTCCGATACTTCGGATCCGCAGCTCTCGGTTCTACCGTTACAGTTGCCACCGGCTGGCCTTCATCCACCGGTATCAGATACGGTACCGAAGTCGGTACAGATATCCACATTACCATTGCTGTTGGTACCTTCCATGCTTCTCTAGTCAGGCTCGCTTCCCTCGATGCCGAGTTTGGAATCGATCCCTAGCATGGACGATCTGTTACCGACTGTCGCTGGTCCTGATCTACAGTACCAGCGACCACCATCTAGGGATCCCATACTGCACCATTCAAGATCTTTTATTCCTATATACTTAGATAGATCCCTCGGTGCCAACGCTAGTTCTTCATCAGATCTAGCCTATCCAAGGGAAGTTCCCTCTGGGGATCCTTCTTTCCAGACTTTCCTCTTGGATATGGCAAAATCACTTGCCATTCCTATTCCTGGACAAGATCTTACACATGGGAATACAAAATACCTCTCTGTTCCTAGCAAAGCAAAGGAGAACATAATGCTTCCTTTGCATCATTCTTTGCAGGATCTCCTTCTACGAATGTGGGAAGCTCCTTTAAAGGTACCCCCACCTTCCAGAGCAACTGATCTTCTATATCAGGTGCCCCCCTCTCCAGGGTTTCAAAAGACTCAACTTCCTCATCATTCCATTGTGGTAGAATAAGCAATGAGGCGAGTGAAGAGTAATAAAAAGCACTCTTCTTGTCCGCCAGGTCGTGAGTCTGACACTAGATGCCTTTGGACGTCAAACCTTCCAGACATCCATGCTTTCAGCAAGAATTCTCTCATATATTTTTTATATGGGTCTATCTCTTGAGGAGGTCACAAAGCAATTACATCTTTTGACTCCTTTTCTTCAAGAGCCCAGGTGTACAGACTATTCCTCACTGGTTAGTCATACTCAAAATATCTCTAGGTTTCTTACTCGTGCTACCCTAGACTCCTTTGAGTCTATTAGCAGGACTTCTGCTATAGCTATAGGGCACGACGTAGAGCCTGGCTTCAAGCTTCAGACTTGGACAAATGTGCACAAGAAAGACTGGGAAATACCCCTTGCACTGGAGAAAATCTCTTCAATAAGGAGTCTTTACTCCAGGTTACTCAGTTATCCACTGACTTTCCTTTTTCCAGAGGCTGTTCTACGCCTTCTTCTTTCCCAGTAGGTAGGAAATGTCCTACCAAATTTTCTTCCCCTAGGGGGAGAAGGTTTTACCCATCATCTGCCCATCATACAGATGTTCCCAAACAGGGGAAACATCGCCCTAGTCTGAAGAATCCACAACCTCAACAGGGTCAACAAACCCAGCAGTCGCAGGGTTTCAAATAGACCATTGTCCCTCTTGGTTGGGGGTTAGGGTGGCAGTCTGCTTCTTTTCACTTCAAGAATCTGCACTAATTTTTATCCTAACCTACCTAGATATCTCTTCATGAGACATCTTTAACTCTAAGAGTCTTTATGATGATCATGCCCATCAACAGATTTTCCTCTTCCTCTTGGAGGAAAGAGAGGTAGCAACTATCAATAGACAGTGGTTTCCCTGTACTGGCATGTATCATATCTGTCTTACCTCCCTCTTACTACAACATTTGTCTTGTAAGAGTGGGTTCTTTAAATGGGTAAGCCCCTATGGTCCTCTACCTCTTCTACCGGGGGACTCTCCCTTCTGGAGTTGTCTCCCCCCCTTGTTACCTTAGAGCAGCTCATCAGACAATAGGGACTCCTATCATGTCTGTTGTTTCTTTTTCCCAGTCTAAAAAGGAGCAGGGAAAAGAACTTTTTAATGCTGCTCTGGTAGTTGCTGCACATACATCAATTCCTAGTGGTTAAGCCACTGGTTTTGTTTCACTACAGAACCAGGGATTCCTCTCCACTAGCAATCCTCTTCGCCTCAGTGCTAAGTCCCAAACAGGTTATCAACCTTGTTTGGGAAACCCTATTGTCAGTCTGGTTGGTTAACGTCTATTCTTCGCCCCCTTGTCCTTGGCAGAATAGCTGGTTACCTGCTGGCTTTTCACAGACAGTTTTTTCTTCTAACCAACCTGCAGCATGCTCTCTGCATCTCTACAAAGTAGCTTTGCACTATGGGCCCTTGCTAGAGAGCATTAGTATCTTGCCTAGCAGATAACCCCAGATGGTTAGGGGGGGGGGGGGGGTTCCCCCAGTCATGTTCATGTCTGGCAGGTATTCCCTACCCTTACCATCTCATCTTAAATCTCTTTTGAGGCATACGCCTCAGGCCTTTCATTACGTGAAAAACTTGAGGGCCAAATCACTAGCTTGGCCCATATCTCCTTGGATCTTCTCGTCAGAGGTAAATTTCTTCAATGGCAGCTAGAGGACGCCTAATACCCATCTTGCCCTCATAGGCGGGTCACTAGGGTATCTTCCTCCAGAGGCGTCCTCTCTCCATTCTCCATACTGCAATTCTGGAGATACCTGGACTTACTGTCTGCAGACTGAAGTTATCCTCTGCCATTTTCACGTAGGCCATCCTGGTTATTCAAGAGCTCAAATTCTGCAGGGAATTCAGACTTCTTGTCAGGGAGACCTCTCCTCTGACTGCCAGTCATAACCAGGAAAAGAGGATTCTCTATGTATCTATTCAAACAGGTATCAACCTTCTTGCTGTCAGATAAATCTTTCTCTCTCCCTATATACCTAGGGGGGATGGAGTTATCTCCAGGAACAAGCAGGAATGAGTCTTCACATATGGGTATCGTCGGTACCGACGGAGCCTGCGCGGGAATGCTCCCCAGCGTCCAGTAAGAAAGCTTTTGGGAGCATCCCACAGTGCCTGCGTGCTGCCTTCCCGCCTTTCCTAACCGCCTCTCTCCAGTTCTTCTTTTCCGCGGAGCCAGCAGGTCGTGTTCCTGTCACCGCTGAAGAAGTTCTTTATTTTTCTTTATTTCTTTGGTCGCGCGTCTGCCTTCTTCGACGTCGGACCGGTACCACCGGTCTTTTCTTCTTTCTTCTTTAAAAAAAAAAAAAACAAAAAAACCTACTGTTTCCCACTTCTGTGCAATTTTTTCTTTTGGGCCTTCGGCCTAGAAGATTTTTCCTCATGGAAAAGCCCACTTTCGGGTTTAAAAAGTGCACGAAGTGCAGCGGTACTCTTTATATCACCGACACCCATGACTGGTGTCTAAAATGTTTGGGTCCTGACCACTCCATCACCGATTGTGAGTCCTGTTCCATGATGTCTAAAAGAGGTTGACAGAATCGAGCGGCAAAGCTCAGTACCCTGTTTCCCTCTGATGCAGCTTCGGTGGCATCGACATCTTCCAGGCTTCGTCTTCCTCCCATGGATCTCAGGTAACCAAACATAAGTCCAGCCGGTCCTCGAAGGGTAGATCTCCCTCTAAGTATCGAGATGCCGCCGGGCTTGCCCTCGAGGATCCTGCACCGGCAAAATTACCCCGGCGGGAGGCTCCGGCTTCCAAAGCTTCATCTATGGGGTCACAGGTTGACATCGATGGCGTGGCCTCGACCGATCATCTGTTGCCATGTTCTGGGGTACCGGTGGTTTCCACTGGTACCGACATCCAGACATTGGTTGCGTTGATGGATCAGAATATTCTGTCCATGCAGCGGGCCATCACGGCATTCATACAAGCTGCGACGCCTCCAGTACCGCAACAAACTCTGTTGGCGGTACTGGTACTGGCACCGATATCGGTTCCGGTGCCGGAACCGATTGCATCGACATCGGCTTCGGTGTCAACTGCAGTGGTACCCTGTCCTGTGATGCCCATCGGTACCAAATCGGTACCGATCACTCCCGATGTCGATACCACTCGGTACGCGTATCGGGCTCTGCAGTAGCATCCAGACAGGCGATACTTCGATTCCTCTCTGATGAATCAGAGGCTTCTGTCGAGGCATCGGTACTCTTTCCTCAGGAGCCCTCTTCTCCAAAAAGAAGAATGTCTCCTCCAGAAGACTTGTCTTTTCAAGACTTCATTAGGGAAGTGGCCAGGGGCCTCTCTATTTCAGTGGCCCCTGAACCAGAGCCTAAAGCCAAGAAATTAGATATTTTACAATATCCTGAGACTCCTAAAGAGGCAGCTACTTTACCAATTCATGAGATCCTTTATGATCACATGTTGGGCATATGGGAGACACCTCTTACTACTTCCCCTCATTCTCGCAGGTTGGACACCATGTACCGTGTTCCTCCTTGTCCTGGCTTTCATAAGGCTCAGCTTCCTCACCACTCTATTGTGGTGGAGTCTGCTATGAAAAAGATAGAGTGCAAAAAGACACTTATCTAATCCTCCAGGAAGAGAATGCAGAACCTTAGATGCTTTTGGCAGGAGAATTTTCCAGGCCAATATGCTTACTGCCAGAATCAACTCCTATAGTCTCTATATGGGGATGTTTCTAAAAGAAGTTACAGATCTGCTAACTTTATCTCCTTTTATCTCAGAAGATAAAAGGGAAGAGTTTCTCACCTGGCTTAAACATGCCCAGGATGTTTCCAAATTCTCCAACCGTGCAGCCTTTGACTCTTTTGAGTGTGCTAGCAGAGCCTCGGCTATTGCCATAGGTTCACGCAGACTTGCTTGGTTGCAAGCTTCTGATTTGGAACCCTGGGTCCAGGATGGATTAGGAAATCTTCCTTGTACAGGTGAAAACCTTTTTGGTAAGGATTGGCAAGCAAAGGCCACTCAGATGGATGCTGAAAATTCTGCCTTAGATAGACTTTCAAAGTCTACTTCTGCTCCTGCTAGAAAAAGGTTATTCAAAAAGGCTTTCTTTCCCAAAAAAGGGAAATATTATCCTGGTTATGGTCTCCAGGCATCTTCTGCAGGTTGTTTTGCTGCAAAGAGACAGCAACAACCTAAACAAGCCAAACCTAAGGCTACAAGGACTGCTACGGCCCAACAGCCTCAGCCTCCTCAGGGCCTTTGACTTACAACTAGCCTTTCTGGCTCTAGAAGAACCAGAGCCTCTCACCATTCCAGGAAGGTTAGCTCATTTTGCTCCCAGATGGGAACAAATCACAGCAGAGCAATGGACCCTCTCCATCATAAGGGAGGGGTACAAGCTTCATTTCTTAAACCTTCCTCCTCACACTATGGTGAGACAGTTCAATTCTCCAACATCTCAATTCGACCTTCTGGGTCAGGAGATTAATACCCTTCTTGCCCAAAGGACAATAGAAGAAGTACCCCTTCAACAGGGTTCAGGGTTCTACTCCCCCCTATTTTCTTATTCCAAAGAAAACGGGGGGCTACAGACCCATATTAGATCTCAGAGAATTGAACAAGTTTCTGTGCAAGGAGAAATTCAAGATGATTTCTCTCGGTGCTCTCCTTCCATACCTTCAGAGTCAGGATTGGCTTTGTTCTCTAGATCTCAAGGATGCGTACACCCATGTCCTCATCCATCCAACACACAGAAGGTTCCTTCGGTTCCTTTATCAGGGAAAGCACTATCAATACAGAGTGCTTCCTTTCGGTCTGGCCTCTGCTCCAAGAGTGTTCACAAAATGCATGGCAGAAGTAGCTGCATTTCTACGCACTCAAGGAATATTTGTATTCCCATATCTGGACGACTGGCTCATCCGAGCACCATCCCAGTCAGAGGCCCAGACTTCCCTAGCCTGCACAAGGCGTGTTCTTCAGTATCTGGGACTTGTAATAAACATCCCAAAATCACAACTCACTCCTACTCAGTCATTGGAGTTCATAGGGGCCTTGCTAGATACCGCAACTGCAAAGGCCTATCTTCCCCAGGCCCGTTGCCTATGCTTGGTGCAGTTAGCCTCTCAAATTCAGTTAAAATCCCATTTAACTGCTCGAGAGATGTTACAACTGTTAGGCCACATGGCATCCACCGTGCATGTGGTTCCTTACGCTCGCCTTCACATGAGGGCAGCTCAGTGGACTCTGTCCACCCGATGGACCCAGGCATCAGGTTGCCTGTCAGACAAAATAGCATCCTCCAGTCGCCTCTTTTGGTCCCTCCAGTGGTGGTAGTCCACTCAAAATCTGTTGCTGGGGTCCCCCTTTCAACAGTTGCTACCCCAAGCAACCCTCACAACAGATGCCTCCCCAAAGGGTTGGGGAGCTCATCTACAAGATCTCTCCACCCAGGGCATCTGGTCTCCACAGGAGACATCTCTACATATCAAACTCTTAGAGCTCAGAGCAATGCTTCTAGCTCTGAGTCTTCCACACCCTGCTCAGCTACAAGACAGTCCTCATCCATATGGACAACCAAGTAGCCATGTTCTACGTGAACAAGCAGGGCGGGACTGGCTCTCTGTCACTTTGCAACGAAGCTTTGAGATTGTGGGCCTTCGCAAGAGAGCATCAGATTCATCTCATGGCAGTATATCTTCCAGGGGTTCAAAACTCTTGGGCAGACAGACTCAGTCGAGTTCTGCTTCCATACGAATGGTCCCTTCATGGGGACCAGATAGCCAGGATCTTTCAAATTTGGGGAACCCCAGACATAGACCTGTTTGCAAGTCCGTGGAATGCCATACTTCCCCGGTTCTGTTCCAGGATTCCGTGTCAGGGAGTTCAGGCCAGGGATGCCTTCCTCCTCCACTGGGGGCAAGACTTCCTCTATGCCTTTCCACCCATTCCCCTAATTTCGAAGACACTGTTCAAGCTTCAGAGAGACAAGGGGTCTATGATCCTCATAGCTCCACGTTGGCCACGCCAAGTGTGGTACCCTCTACTTCTTCATCTCTCTCAAGCTCCCTCCCTGGATTTGGGATCTGCTCCAGACCTCCTGTCCCAGGAGGAGGGAACGTTATGGCACCCAAATCCCCAGTCTCTTTATCTCAGAGCCTGGTTGCTCAAGGCCTAAACCTTCAAGATTGGCATCTGTCTCAGCAAGTGAAGGATATCCTTCATGCTTCCAGAAAGCCTTCCACTAGACGTTCCTATGCTTTTAAATGGAAAAGGTTTACCATTTGGTGTGCAGAGGAGGGTCTTAACCCTCTTGCAATACCTCTGAATTCTTTACTGGAGTATTTGCTTCATTTATCCCATGCAGGCCTTAAAACAAATTCAGTAAGAGTCCATTTGAGTGCTATTGCAGCATACCTTAAGCTTCTCAATGGACATCCTATTTCCTCTCATCCTCTTATTGCAAGATTCATGAGAGGCCTTCTTTTAACTAAACCTCCCATTAGACCACCTCCAGTGGCATGGGATTTGAATTTGGTTCTTGGCCAACTTATGAAGCCACCCTTTGAACCCTTAGCCACTACCTCCTTGAAATTCCTTTCCTGGAAGGTTATTTTTCTCATTGCAGTCACCTCAGCTCGCCGTATCAGTGAGCTGCAAGCCTTGGTGGCTAATCCTCCTTATACAAGGTGCCATCATGACAAGGTAGTCCTCAGGACTAATCCACACTTTATGCCTAAAGTGATCTCACCTTTTCATCTGAACCAGGAGGTGTATTTACCTGTCTTTTTTCCAAGTGCAGAGAGGAATTTTCATACCCTGGATTGTAAGAGGGCACTTGCTTTCTATTTACGAAGGACACTTCAACATAGAAAGTCCTCTCAACTCTTTGTTGCTTTTGATCCCTCTCACTTAGGACTTCCAGTCTCTAAGAGGACTCTGTCCAATTGGATTGGTCAGTGTATTTCCTTCGCCTACCAGAGTAAGAACCTTTCTCTGGAGGGCCATGTCACAGCTCACAATGTGAGGGCCATGGCAGCCTCTATGGCTCATCTAAACTCTGTGTCCATTGACCAAATCTGTCGAGCGGCCACCTGGGCCTCGGTTCATACCTTTACAGCCCATTACTGCTTGGACAAGGACTCCCGCCGGGATGCCTTGTTTGGTCAGGCTGTTCTCAAACACCTGTTCCATACCTAATCAACTCCTACCCCCCATCCCTCGTTGGATGCCCGAGATCCATGGGGTGAGGTAGAGCCCTTCTCAGGGACTCACAACTTTGGAGATCTCCCTGGCATCTCTAGCTGGGGAGTCCCCATATGTGAAGACTTTTTCCTGCTTGTTCCTTGAGATAGCACAGTTACTTACCTGTAACAGGTGATCTCTGGGAACAGCAGGAATAAGTCTTCACAACCCACCCACCTCCCCTAGGAGTTGTATCTCTATCTATCTTTCCTTTCCTCTCTCTCTCTTTGTCTCAGCTTTAAAACTCGAACTGGAGAGAGGCGGTTAGGAAAGGTGGGAAGGCAGCGCGCAGGCGCTGTGGGATGCTCCCAAAAGCTTTCCTACTGGACGCTGGGGAGCGTTCCCGTGCAGGCTTTGTCGGTACCGACGATACCCATATGTGAAGACTTATTCATAGAAACATGATGACAGAAAAAGACCACATGGCCTATCTAGTCTGTCCTTCCATAACAACAACTATAACAGTCCACTTTTTACCTTTAGAGATCCTCTGTGTTGGTCCCATGCTTTTTTGAATTCAGTTACTGTCCTCATCTCTACCACCTCAACAGGGAGACTATTCCATGGATCCACTATTCTTTCAGTAAAGAAATATTTCCGCATATCACTCCTGAATCTATCTCCCTTCACCCTCATCCCATGTCCCCTCGTAGCAGTACTTGCTTTCAATTGAAAGAGGCTCTCTCCCTGAACAGTTATGCCACGGAGGTATTTAAACATCTCAATCATATCACCTCTATCCCGCCTTTCCTCTAAGGTGTACATATTAAGATCCTTAAGTCTGTCCTCATATGCTTTATAATAAAGCCCACTAATCATTTTAATAGCCACCCTCTGCACCAACTCCATTCTGTTCACATCCTTTTGAAGGTGCGGTCTCCAGAATTGCACACCATACTCCAAATGAGGTCGCACCAAAGACTTATACAGAGGCATTATCACCTCCTTTTTTCTGCTAGCCATTCCTCTCCGTATGCACCCAAGCATCCTTCTAGCTTTTGCCGTCGCCTTTTCTACCTGTTTAGCTACTTTTCTACCTGTTTAGCACACCTGAGCAGGGTTCAGCCATCTTCCCCTGCTCAGGAGCCTCCAGCCCAATCGGGGCTGTGGGAGGCGGAGCCTCACACAGTAAAAAGCAAGCCGCCGACCAGAACAGCTCCCCTTCTCCTTCCAGCCGGCTCCGTGCTCCCCGATCGGGGTTGAGCACACCTGAGCAGGGTTCAGCCATCTTCCCCTGCTCAGGAGCCTCCAGCCCAATCGGGGCTGTGGGAGGCGGAGCCTCACACAGCAAAAAGCAAGCCGCCGACCAGAACAGCTCCCCTTCTCCTTCCAGCCGGCTCCGTGCTCCCCGATCGGGGTTGAGCACACCTGAGCAGGGTTCAGCCATCTTCCCCTGCTCAGGAGCCTCCAGCCCAATCGGGGCTGTGGGAGGCGGAGCCTCACACAGCAAAAAGCAAGCCGCCGACCAGAACAGCTCCCCTTCTCCTTCCAGCCGGCTCCGTGCTCCCCGATCGGGGTTGAGCACACCTGAGCACGGTTCAGCCATCTTCCCCTGCTCAGGAGCCTCCAGCCCAATCGGGGCTGTGGGAGGCGGAGCCTCACACAGCAAAAAGCAAGCCGCCGACAGGCGGGCCCGCGCCTGAGGGCCTCGCCAGAGGGCCCTTTGGCACGGCCCTTAGGCAAAGGCCCCTCCAAAGAACCCAGGAATCGTCCAAGAAGCCCACAGCTCCACGCACATCCTGCAACAGGGATACCCTACATTCACCAGCACGTCCTCGGTCTAAACGCACAGCAAGTATTCACTATCTATAAAGCTGAACTAACCGCTGCTCTAGTTTCAATATCACCGCCTTCAGTGTCATTGATAGCACACTCTCTTGCAGCTCTGTGCCTACTCTATAGCCAATCATATTTGTTACAGTTTGTTACAGTTGCCTGTATTGCCTGATTTGTTACAGTAGCCTGTATTGTATTATAACTGCCACCTGATACAGTTGCCATTATTGCCCTATAATTGCCATTCCTACAGTTGTTACAGTTCTACAATTGCCTGCATTGTACTATAACATCTTCTACCCGTAGCCTAATCAATACTATCCCTACCTGATATTATATACAGCTCGCAGAAACACCCAACACCTCCTCAACAAAACCAAAATGTATCCTCACCTCATCACTCTTCTTTGTGTTTACCTTCTCACAGACTGGATCGAGACCTCCTCTGCCTGCTCTTCTTCCACCATTCATATCCCTATCCTCAAAAACCACGGAAAAAAAATGGTCCAGTAACTCTTACCATTATCCAGCTAAGGAAGCTCGCATACGGCACTCCCACTTGATTCACATCGCATTACTCCAAAACAGTAACCCCAAGCAACAAGACTCCCCACCTTCCCAAAGCTAAAATGTGCCCTTATAAATGCTCGCTCGATTAGAAAAAAATGGCCTGTAATCCAAGATATAGTTACCCATCACAATCTTGACACACTCTTGATCACTGAAACCTGGCTATCAAAAGAAGATAATGTCCTCATTAACCAACTCATTCCACCAAATTTCTCCATACACACAACTCACAGAGAAAACAAGAAGGGAGGAGGAGCACTCATTCTCACCAAGTCTGAACTCCTTTTCAATACAGTTAACTCCTACAGCTCTGACAATCTGGAAATTATCACCATAGTGAACAAGCAATGCTCCATCAACTTGATTTATAGAACCCCGTCAAGCTCCCAGGACGACCTTCCCACCATATTGGACATTGCTGCCAATACCAGCAACTTCAACACTCCAAACTGGATAATGGGAGATCTCAATCTCCCATCACTACAGCAACATCAGTCCTCTTCATTCCTCCATGCCATCGAAAGTCTTTGGATATCAGCAACTAATCATGGAGCCCACACACATCAAAGGAAACATTCTTGACATGGTCTTCGCCCCACTATCTGCTTCTACACAAAACAGCAACGTGATAAAATCTATCACTAATGTACCATGGTCAGACCACAAACTCATAATCCTACAAATTCCCTTGGACAACACTCATTCCCTAAACAGAAACCTTGACAACACACCAAGAGCCCCATCAAGAGGCTTTCGGCCCTTCAATAACGATTTTATAATGACTAATACCCAACCACTCCTCAACAATACAACACTCAACCTGGAAGAAGCAATTGAAGCCTGGAATAACAGCCTCAATGCCATTGCTATTCAACCACACAAAAACAACACTTCAAGGAAAAGAACCTCCGCTCCATGGTTCTCTCCCGATCTGCGAGACTCTCTTACGCACCTTAGAAGACTCGAAAAACGCTGGCGCCGATCACTTGCCACTGATGATCATACAGCTTATAATCTCTATTTAGCAACTCACTGTGAAGCAATCACAACCAAGAGGAAGCAGTATCACACTGAGATGCTCAAAAGATCATTAAACAAACCCCGTGACCTTTTCAGCCTAGTAAAATCACTATCAAATGAACCATCCTCAGAACAAAAACATGATATTCACCCACAAGAATTTGCTGATTATTTGCAATCTAAACTTCTACAGACAGATGAGCTACAGAAAGTAGATATCCAAGAATCAACCTGCCAAAACACCTTAACATCATTTTCCGCACCTTCAGCTAAACAAATTGAAGACACAATCTCCTCACTCAATACCTCCACCGCTCAAACTGATCCTTGCCCAGCCTTCTGGATCAAGGACCTTAGAAGTGCTTTTAGTCCATTCATTGCAAGAATCATGAACCTCTCATTTACAACTGGATCCTTCCCATCTGCTCTAAAGCTCACATCCATGAGACCACTTTTAAAAAACCCCAAACTAGACCCAAAAAGAGCTGACTCATACAGGCCTATTGCTAGCATTCCCCTCCTAGCAAAAATCTTTGAAAAAGAGGTGCAACGCCAAATTCAAGACCACATAGATTCCACAGCCCCTCTCGACTACTTTCAACATGGATTCAGGGTACATCATGGAGTTGAAACACTCCTCACCAGTCTCCTCAACAACTTACTCACCAGCATAGACAACATCCGCCAAGGCGTGGTGCTAATCTTCTTAGATATAGCAGCAGCGTTTGACTCGGTAAATCACGAGATACTCATTACACGTTTGAAGGAAAACGGCATCGGTAGTTCAGCTCTGGAATGGTGTAAATCTTACCTGGACACCAGAATGCAATATGTAAAATCTGCAACGGGAGAATCAAATCTCTTCCATCAAAACAAGGTGTGCCACAAGGGTCATCTCTCTCATCTCTCATGTTTAACATCTATATGCAGCCTATCTGCAATATCATCAGATCATTCAACGTGAAATGTATGATATATGCAGATGATATCCTACTATATATGCCATTTTCTACAATGCAATTAGACCTACTGCCCATAATAAATTGCTTTAATGCAGTATCAGAATGGCTTCTCTCACAGAACCTCCGCATACAACACAAGAAAACTGAGGTTCTCTTTGTTACGAGAGACCCCAACTTCATTCCACCATCACATATAAGTGTGAAAGGAGCTGATCTAGCCACAAAAGAAACAATAAGATACCTGGGAGTCACGCTGGACCACCGTCTCAATTTGAAAACACATGTAAACAATATTACAAAAGCTGTGTACTTCAAAATACGCACACTCAGGCATCTACGCTCATTACTGGACCCAGACGATTTTAGAACCATCTTCCAAGCACTCATGTTGCCGCATTTCGATTTCGCCAACTCAATTCTACAAGGTCTCCCTCAATCCACCCTAAGTTCTCTTCAACTTGCCATGAATACTGCTGCAAGGATTCTACAAGGAGCGTCCAGGAGCGATCATGTGACGCCAATCCTCAAACAGCTTCACTGGCTCCCGATACAAGGCAGGCTCGAATTCAAAACCCTAATCCTCACATACAAGGCCATCCATGGTTTATCTGCAAACTCACTAATTGATCTCACACAAACACTACCACCAACAAGATCCAGAAGACAAATAGCGATAAACACCCTAATAATGCCGAAGGCCATAACAACTTGTAGCCGATCAACAGCGAACAGAGCCTTCATGTTCTGCGCCCCAAAACACTGGAACTCCCTACCACCCGAAATTCGTGCCATAACTAACATAGGCCAATTCAGAAAGGCCCTCAAGCATAACCTATTCATCAAATACTACCCTACATAAAGCTTCCCTTCTCAAGCATAACCTATTCATCAAATACTACCCTACATAAAATGCAAAATATTCACTACAAACTTAACCACATTGCCTCCTTTCCCAAGCTCCACTGTCAATCTCACGTAAATACCTCTCTCATGTGATCAAATTAACAGACCAACATTCTATGTATATAGTTTTACCCCCATATTATCCAAGTTTATCGTATCCAAGTTTATCTTCCTGTTTTATGTAAAACCGAGCAGTCTGTTGTTCTGGTCTTTAGTTCTCTGTAAACCGCGCTGATTGTAAATAGCGCGGTATATAAAAAATTGTAATAAATAAATAATAAATAATACTTTAAGATCAGACACAACCACGCCTAGGTCCTGCTCTTCTTTAGTGGACAAAAGTACTTCCCCTCCTATACTATATTGCTCCCTTGGATTGTTGCAGCCCAAATGCATGACCTTACATTATTTAACATTAAATCCCAGCTGCCAAATTCTAGACCATTCTTCAAGCTTAGCTAGATCCCTCCTCATGTTATCTACACCTTCTTGGGTGTCTACTCTATTGCAGATTTTGGTATCATCTGCAAAGAGGCAAACCTTACCCGACAGCCTTTCCGCTATATCACTAACAAAGATGTTAAAAAGAATCGGACCAAGGACAGATCCCTAGGGCACACCAGTGGTAACATCCTTCTCCTCAGAGTGAGCTCCATTTACTTGTACTCTTTGTCGCCTCCCACCCAACCAATTTCTAACCCAAGCAGTAACTTTAGGGTCCATCCCTAGGGTGCTCAGTTTGTTTATAAGTCGCCTGTGAGGAACAGTGTCAAAGGCTTTACTGAAATCTAAATACACCACATCTAGAGCTCTCCCTCGGTCCAACTCCCTGGTCACCCAGTCAAAGAAATCAATCAGATTTGTCTGACAAAACCTGCCTCTGGTGAATCCATGCTGCCTCGGATCCTGTAATCCGCTGGACTTCAGAAACCTCACTATTTTCTCTTTCAGCAGTGTTTCCAATAATTTACTCACCACCGAAGTTAAACTAACCGGCCTGTAGTTTTCAACCACATCCTTACTTCCGCTTTTGTGTAAAGGCACTACATGAGCCTCTCTCCAGTCCTTTGGCACCACTCCCGACTCCGAGGCATTGAAAAGGTCAGTCAGTGGAGTTGCTAGAACGTCCCCAAGTTCCCTCAGTATTCTAGAGTGTATCCCATCCGGTCCCATCGCTTTGTCTACTTTAAGTTGAACTAGTTTCTCACGAACACAGTCTTCTGAAAATTGTTCAAGATGTCCCTTGCTTCTGTTCTTATTTGTGGGTGTTTTCTGAGGTCCTGCTCCTGGTGATCACTGGATGCAAAATGATCTCCCACTACAACATCAGAAACACTTTCACCATTGGTAAGCACCAAGTCCAGTATGGCCCCTTCACGTGTGGGGTCTATTACGAATTGCCTGAATAGTTCTCCCTGTAGAGAATCCAGGATCTCCTTACTTCTAGATGATACTGCAGCAGGAATGTGCCAACTAACATCTGGCATATTGAAATCTCCTATCAGTAGCACTTCCCCTTTCCTAGCAATGCTGCGTATGTCTTCAATTAACTCTCTGTCCACCTCTTCCTCTTGTGAGGGAGGTCTGTATATCACACCAATGCAAATAGATTTCTCTTTCCCTCTTTCTAGTTTAACCCACAATGCCTCCTCTCTCCCTTTTAAGCTCTGTAATTCCAAAGCTTTAATAGTAGTTTTTACATATAGTGCCACTCCTCCTCCCCTTCTTCCTACCCTGTCCTTTCTGAATAAAGTATAGCCAGGTATAGTTACATCCCAGTCATGGTTTTCTGTGAACCATGTTTCTGTAACTGCCACTAAATCCTGGAGCCAAGCAATTCTACATGCACCTATGCCAATGGCAGAGGTTCTGCTTATGCACTCAAAGCAATCAAAAGCTGCACGGTTGACAAATTTAGAAACATCTTGGGCATGTTTGACCAATGTGAGAAAATCCTGTCTTCTATCATCAGGACTCTCACTTGGTTTGCAGCTTGTCGTCCTGTGAGGGCTTGCGTGCATTAGTGATGCTGAGAGCTAAACTATCGGTAGTTTAACTACTGGCAGGGTTTCCCAAGATGGACAGGTCTCAGCTGAGGTGCCAGACCAAGACAAACCACCCATCTGGGCAGCAGCAGAATGGGATAGTGTTGACGGCGGAGGATCACATTTTTGTGACAACGGCAACACCACCAAACTTAAACTGCGCGGAAGAAAGGCCCGGCAATCTACTTCTGTATCTTGCCATGAAAATCTAATGGATAGTTACAACAGAACAAATTGTGCTATGGTGCTGGAAGATGAGACCCCACAGGTCGGAAGGCACTCAACTAGCTAGTGGGGAAGAGCTGAAGACTTTTCAGCCAGCATTTATGATGTGGTTGGATCAAAGCCCTCGGGAAGTCTGACTGCTGATGTAGCTGCGCATGAAATGAGAGTCAGAAGCTGTAAAGATGTCTTACACATTGGAACATGGAACGTGCGAAGCATGAACCAAGGTTAGTTGGAGGTAGTCAAGAATGAAATGGAACATGTACAACTTGATCTGTTGGGAGTCAGCGAACTGAAATGGACTGGCATCAGGCACTTTGCATCAGATGATCACATGGTCTACTATGCTGGAAATGAAAGACAAAGAAGAAATGGTGTTGCATTTATAATAAATAAGAAACTTGCAAGAACTGTAATGAAATACAAAGCAGTCAGCGAATGCTTAATCTCTATTCGTCTACGAGGATTGCCTATCAACACAACTATAATTCAAGTATATGCCCCAACAACAGCTGCAGAAGAGAAAGAGCTCTGGGTACAAGACAAATTGGGAAATATCCCTTGTACTGGTGAGAACCTCTTTGGTAGAGACCGGCAGGAAAAGGCCAATGAGTTGGATGCTGACAACTCCACCTTGGATAGGTTACCCAAGTCCACAGCTGATCCTGCTAGAAAGAAATCTTTCAAGAAACCATTCTTTTCTAAGAAGAAAAGATATTACCCTGCTTATGCTCAGCAGGAACGTTCTGCAGGTCAACTTGTCAGAAAAGTTCAGCAACCACCCAAACAGAAGAAAGCAAAGACTGCTAAGCCTCAGCCGTCCCAGCAGTCTCAGCCTCCACAAGGCTTTTGACTTTCAGCTAGAGAACTTAGCCCTCCTGGCTCTCGTGGGATCAGAGCCTTTCACCATTCCAGGAAGGTTATGTCACTTTGCCCCCAGATGGGGGCAGATAACAGCAGAGCATTGGACACTTTCCATCATAAAGGAGGGGTACAAGCTTCATTTTTCAAGCATGCCCCCTCCCACAATAATAAGGCAGTTCAATTCTCCAACCTCTCTCATCAACCTGTTAGGTCAGGAGCAGGGCCGGATTTACCTTGAGTGAGGCCCTACGCCAACAAAAATTGTGGGCCCCCAGTAGGGGCGGCCCAAGGGGGGTGCGGGGCCTCATTTGCATAAGGGGCCTCATTTGCATAAATATTTGCATAATGTTACCATATACTAACTTTTAGTAAACGTGCCTCTTAATGAGTGTATGGATAAAGAAAGACTAAAAGATTTCTACATTACTATAATCCAGTGCCAACTGCCAGACACATTAGGAACTACTACAAACACTGCCCATTTAGAACCCATAGCAAACCCGCCGTATCCTAACAGCACTACCAGGACTCACAAAGCACCATACTCTACCAATCAAAAGGCAACACTGCAAATATTAAACCAATACATTTCAGAGAACAACAATACATGACCTACTGGGGAAAGAGAACAAGTGGCAATGTCAAATAGGAATTATATAAACAGAACACCTCAGCTCAGTTACACATGCAGAACATAGACCATCACCAAACAAGTAATCACAATTTAGAAACAGGAAGACAATAATTAAACTGGGAATCCCAAAAGCCAAACTTGGAATGTACAACACTGTAGAAATAAAACTATACATTAATTTGCTCTTGTACTAAACAAAGCGCCGACGTTAATGATGCACATTTACCAGAGCTGACATATTCCAATTAATAAATTCAAAATAAAGAGATATTTTTCTACCTTTTGTGCATTTTTTCCAGCTGCAATTGCTCCAGCCACTTTCTTCTGGTTTCTTTGTGTCTTCTGCTAACTCTCCATCGTCTGCTGTCCATTTGTCCTTTCTTCTCTCTTCTAGTTTTTTTCCATTCTCTCTCTACATCTGCTTTAACATACTAATCTTTCTCCTTTTGCTCTTTCCTCATTCCTATTTCATCCACTCAAATTTTACCCCTCCATCCTCAATCCCCACTTACTTTCCCAGTACCCAGCCAATTGTAGATTTTTTATCCCTCCCACACAAAATATTTTTCCCTTCTCCATTTTACTCTTCCAGCCCCATCCCATTCTAATCCTCCCCAACATCAGCTCCCTTCTAGTTCCAGCCTCACCCAGCATCCATTCCCTTCTAGTCCCTGCATCAGCCCATTTCCAGTCCTAGCCACCCATCAGCCCATTTCCAGTCCTAGCAACCCCCCAACCCAATACCAGTCCTAGCCCCCCCATCAACCCACTTCCAGTCCTAACCCCCCATCAGCCCAGTTACCACTTACAAAAATGTTTTCTTTCGCGATTTAGTTTGTGAAAACTTTTCAATAATTGTATCAAAAGTCAACGCAGAAGTAACGTCATTTTCAATTGACATGATTGCCAGAGAATTCAGTCTTTTCTGCGTCATCGTAGAACGAAATCTATTTTTTATCAGGGAAAGCTTTGAAAAAGAATGTTCCCCTTCGCAGATAGTCACGGGAAGCGTTGAAAACAAGCGGAGGGCAGTGGAAACATTCGAAAATGTTGAATCCACTACAGGATTTATTTTCAGCCATTTCAGTAGGTTTTGGGGTTCACGATCCAAATTCAAATCCGCGGCCATTCCAGAAAACGCCACAAATTCCTCTTCACACCCGCTTTCCAGATCACAATTGTATTTTTGCTGCAAATGGATTTCATCTTCTCTGAGAGAGCCAACATTATTCTCCTTCAGTGATTTGATGAAAGCGAAGTCTTCAGAAATCTGCTTGTAAGCATTCCGGCGTTGAGATAAACATGCAAGCAGTTTGTCAAGTATGACATATACACTCTCAACACGGAATTTTTGTGCACCTTGTAAAGTAGCATTCGGCTCACCTGCTTCTTCAACAACCTGGCATCTTTTTTGTCGATTCCGAATGAAACGAGAGGTGTAGTCTTGTTGGATGTCCTCCATGAGCTCTTTTGCTTCTTTCTCCAGGTTGTCGAAGTCATCATGCATTCCAGCGACGAATGTTTCCAAAGAAGTAAACAAAGAAACGCTGACACTGATGTCAATAGACACACTTTGCAAGGCAGTGTTGATTTTTTGAAATCGCTGCAAGATCTTGTCCCACAGAACACACATGAATGCGGTTTCCAACAGACACATTTTACCCGCCAAGGCTGCTGCTAATTGTCGGGCATCACCCTTCTCGTCTTCATTTTCTGCGATACTATTCAGCATAGTATAGATGTTGGCATAGTTGAGATGTAGTGCTTTCACGGACTCTGAATGGCAATGCCAACGGGTAGATGATAAAGCTTTGAAAGTCAGAATTCGTCCATTTTCGTTCGGTGTGAGTCCTGATGTCAATGAACTCCACCACTTTGTTGAACCAACCGAAAAGGCATACAGTTCTTGGACGAGACCAAAAAAGTTAACAGCGTCCAGACAGCAATTTACACTAGCAACTCCAACCAAATTTAATGAATGTGCTGCACAAGGTATGTAGTCAGCCATTGGGTTAATTTCCCTCAGTTTTGCTTGGAGACCGGCGTATTTCCCAGCCATGTTTGCTGCGTTGTCGTAGCTTTGTCCTTGGCAGTTATCCAGAGACAATGACATTTCATTTAGTATATTCAACACATCTTGGTAAAGGCTGTCGGCTTTGTGACTTTCAATTGGAAAGAATTTTAGAAACCGTTCAGTTGTTTCACCAAACTTGTTAACGTAGCGCACAATAAAAGTTAGTTGGTCGATGTGACTAATGTCTGGAGTGGAATCAATACATATGGAATAGTACTTCGCGTCGTGAATTTCATTTAAAATGACAGCCAACACGTCTTGTCCCATTTGCTCGATGAGTTCATCACATACAGTGGAAGACAAATAGCTTATTTTTCCACTTCCTTTATTTCCAAAACGAGATATATGGTCGGCAAGGAAGGGGTCGAATTTGGCTAAAAGTTCCAAAATTCCCAGATAGTTTCCGTTTTGCACAGAACCAAATAATTCGGTATCTCCTCGAAATGCTAGGCCACGTTGAGCAAGGAACTTTATCACTTCAACAACATGCCGAAGAACTGACTGCCAATATATCTTCTCTTCGTTCATCTGTTTCTGAAGCTTTTCGTCGATGCACCCTTTCGCTGAAACACGTGCTAACCAGGAACTGACTGATGCTCGGTGTTCTGCACTACTTTCGTGAAGCTTGATCACTTTACCGCAGTTGCTCCAATCGTTGAATCCACAGGAGGCAAACTGCGACGTGGACCTTGAAAGCAACTTAAAGAAAAAACAATAAATGTTCCCATTTGATGGCGAATAAAGCAGCCAGTCTCGGTAATACTTATCATTTGCTTTTCGTCCGTAAAGAAATTCCTTCGCAAAACGGCGTGTTCTATTTCCCATAGTTCTTTCTGATGACATGAAGCTATCATCGTGATGTTGACATGCAGCTGGACCATTAACAATCCAATAATCGACGTCAGAAGCTGGAAGGAATGTTTTCCAGAGACCCACATCATGAGGTGGTGGTGGTGGAGAACTAGAAATATTCTCCTCAGGTACATCGGGTTGTGGAGTAACATCAGCACTATTGGAAGGTTGAGGAGTAGTGTCAGTAGTATCCAAAAGTTGTGGAGTAGCCGCGTCATTCACATTCAAAAATTCTGATTCTGAGACATCTTGAATTTTCGTCCATGGAAGAAGAAAGCTGGTAATCTTGGGAATTTTGGTGGTTGATTCGTTTTCTAGCATTTTCTTTTTTCGTTTAGATGCGCCACTTTCATATTTTTTCATGACTATTGTAAGGGGGGACTGAGAGAGACTGAGAGCGCTTGAGTTCTACCAGGAAAAACCCCTGCGCTTGTAGCCTGTAGCCTAAACACTTAGTAAGCAGTAGCAACCAGTACAGAGAAGCCAGGGGCAATTGGGAAGCCTCAAGGAAACAAACCAATAGCGGACAGGCAAAAAAAAAAGCTTTTGATGCATGCAGTTAGAACCTCATGAAGATGAGTGGACGGACCAGCTTTAGGTCAGGTAACCTATATGCAGCCTGAAGCCTATATGCACTGTAACCTATATGCAGCCTGAAGACTAAGCACTTAGTAAGCAGTAGCAACCAGTACAGAGAAGCCAGGGGCAATTGGGAAGCCTCAATGAAACAAACCAATAGCGGACAGGCAAGGACTACCCCCGGTAATGCTTGCGTGGTTTGCACGTGCTTTGTCCTCACGATGGGCGCCATTCCGCGTGATGTCAGAGTGTATTGTTGTGAGCTGTCAGCTGCTGAGCGCTGCTGCGACTGTGCGTGAGCCCCCGACTGTGCCCGTGCCCCCCCGCGCTCGAAGCCGAAGACCCGAAGAACGGAACCATCAATGAGAACAGAATGAGATGCAAACAAGACAAGAGGAAGAAGGACCGCACCTACCGCTTCCGGACCTGGTGTAGCTGAGCAGGCTGCCGACATCGTGGAGGCTGAGGCGGTCGGCGCTGTCACTTTGGAGCGAGGGGAAGGCTGACGCTGGCCGGAAGTGACTTCAGAAGGCTCAGGAAGTGAAGAGGAGCCGGGTAAGATGGCCGCCGCCATCGGAGGCAGCGTAGAAATGGGAGCCCCATGTTCACTGCGGCGGGAGACGG
The DNA here is from genome assembly GCA_033557465.1 of Ichthyophis bannanicus. Taxonomy (NCBI): domain Eukaryota; kingdom Metazoa; phylum Chordata; class Amphibia; order Gymnophiona; family Ichthyophiidae; genus Ichthyophis; species Ichthyophis bannanicus. The sequence goes on along the minus strand of CM066047.1, from coordinate 138,565,392 downwards.
AGGCCTGGGAAGGCGCGTCTCCGGCCGAGCTTGCGACCTCGGCGTTTTCGCTACCGGGAAAAAGTTACTCTTCTCCGCGGACTTTAAACTCTCTAGAGAGCGAGGGATGGGGACTCTTGTGGGCCCTTTCAAGCTGTGGGCCCTACGCCATGGCGTATAGGTAAATCCGGCCCTGGTCAGGAGGTCACTATGCTTCTTGCCCAAGGGGCAATAGAAGTACCCATCCATCAGCAGGGTACAGGTTTTTACTCCCCCTATTTCCTTATCCCGAAGACAACAGGGGGATATAGGCCTGTCTTGGACCTCTGAGAATTTAACAAATTGCTTGTCAAAGAGAAATTCAAGATGATTTCTATCGGAACGCTGCTGCCATACCTTCAGAGTCAGGATTGGCTTTGTTCTCTAGATCTCAAGGATGCGTATACCTATGTTCTCATCCAGCCAACTCACAGAAGGTTCCTTCGGTTCCTTTTTCAAGGAAAACACTACCAATACAGGGTGCTTCCTTTTGGCCTGGACTCAGCACCAAGGGTGTTCACGAAATGGATGGCTGTGGTAGCATTTCTCCGTACTCTAGGTTTATTCATCTTCCCCTACTTAGACGACTGGCTCATTCGAGCCCCAACAGAGTCAGAGACCAGGACTTCTCTATCCTGCACAATGCGTATCCTTCAGTTTTTGGGTCTGGTAATAAACATCCCAAAATCCAGTCTAACTCCCACTCAGTCTTTAGAGTTCATAGGAGCTTTCCTGGATACCAGAAAGGCAAGGGCCTATCTCCCCCAAGCCCGCTGCCTTCGCATGGTGCAGTTAGCTTCTCAAACAGAGCTAAAGTCTCATCTCGCTGACCGAGAAATGCTACAACTGCTAGGCCACATGGCATCTACTGTGCATGTGGAGTTCCCTATGCTCGCCTCCATATGAGGGCAGCCCAGTGGACTTTATCCACTCAATGGACCCAGGCATCAGGATGCCTGTCAGACAAAATAGGAAACACAAGTCGCCTTATTTTGTCCCTCCCGTGGTGGAAGTCCACTCAAAACCTGTTGCTGGGGTCCCCTTTTCAATAACCCTTACCCCAAGCAGCTCTAACAACAGATGCTTCTCCGTTGGGTTGGGGAGCTCATCTGCAAGACCTCTCCACCCAAGGCACCTGGTCTCCGCAGGAGACTCATCTACATATCAATCTCTTGGAGCTCAGAGCAATCTTCCTTGCTCTTCGAGTGTTCCACACTCTGCTCAGCTACCAGACAGTCCTCATTCATACGGACAATCAAGTAGCCATGTTCTACGTGAACAAGCAGGGGGGAACAGGCTCTCTGTCCCTTTGCAACGAAGCTTTGCGACTATGCTCTTTCGTCAGAGAGGATCAGATTCATCTCCTTGCAGTGTATCTTCCAGAGATTCAAAACTCTTGGGCTGACAAACTCAGTCGAGTTGTGCTTCCACACGAATGGTCTCTCCATGCAGAACAGCTGGCCAAAGGTTTTCAAATTTGGGGAACACCAGACATAGACTTCTTCGCAAGTCCGCTGAATGCCAAATTTCCCCGGTTCTGTTCCAGAATTCCGGCTCGAGGTTCTCAGGCCAGGGATGCTTTCCTCCTTCATTGGGGTCAGGACTTCCTGTATGCCTTTCCACCCATTCCCCTAATTCTCAAAACCCTGTTCAAGCTTCAGAGAGACAGAGGTCATATGATTCTCATAGCTCCACGTTGGCCACAGCAACCGTGGTACCCTCTGCTCCTACATCTCTCTCAAGCTCCGCCTCTGGAGTTAGGATCTGCTCCAGATCTTCTTTCTCAAGAGGACGGGATGCTGTGGCATCCCAATCCCCAGTCTCTGCATCTCAGGGCCTGGTTGCTGAAAGCCTAGAACTTCACGGTCTTAACATTTCCTAGCAGGTAAAGGATATCCTTCATGCATCCAGGAAGCCTTCCACAAGGCGCTCTTATGCATTTAAGTGGAAAAGGTTTACCATATGGTGCTGCAGAAGGGTCTTAACCTTCTTGCGATACCTCTGGAATCATTACTGGAGTACCTCCTTCATTTATCAAATGCAGGGCTTAAGACCAATTCAGTGAGAGTCCATTTGAGTGCTCTGGCAGCTTCTTTCAAGCCTCTAAATGGACAACCTATTTCCTCTCATCCTCATAGCGAGATTTGAGAGGCCTTCTTTTAACAAAGCCTCCCATTAAGCCACCACCGGTGGCATGGGACTTAAATCTGGTACTTGGGCAGCTCATGAAACCTCCCTTTGAACCATTAGCCACTACCTCTTTGAAATTCCTTTCCTGGAAGGTTATCTTTCTCATTGCAATCACATCAGCACGTCGCATCAGTGAACTGCAAGCGTTGGTGGCTGATCCTCCTTATACAAGGTTCCATCATAAGGTAGTCCGTAGGACTCATCCACACTTTATGCCAAAGGTGGTTTCTCCCTTTCATTTAAACCAAACGGTTTACCTTCCTGTATTCTTTCCAAAGCCTCACGCCTCAAATACAGAAAGGAATCTTCATACTTTGGACTGTAAAAGAGCTTTTGCCTTTTACTTCCTAAGGACACAGCAACATAGAAAATCCTCTCAACTCTTTGTTGCTTTTGATTCTAGTCATTTGGGACTTCCAGTCTGCAAAAGGACACTGTCCAGCTGGATTGCACAGTGTATATCTTTTGCCTATGAGAGTAAGAACCTTCCTCTGGAAGGCCATGTCACAGCTCACAGTGTGAGAGCCATGTCAGCCTCAATGGCTCATCTTCACTCTGTGTCTATTGACGACATCTGTCGAGCAGCTACTTGGGCTTCGGTACATACCTTCACAGCCCATTACTGCTTAGACAAGGACTCCCGCCGGGATGCCTTATTTGGTCAGGCTGTTCTTCAACACCTGTTCCAGACTTAGTCAACTCCCACCCACCATCCTGGTAGGATGCCGGGGAAGTGGAGCCGTTTCACAAGGGCACACAACTTTCTGGGGCCATCTCCCTGGCATCTGCAGCTAGGGAGTCCCCTTATGTGAAGACTACATTCCTGCTTGTTCCTGGAGATAGCATAGTTACTCACCTGTAACAGGTGATCTCCGGGAACAGCAGGAATTTAGTCTTCACAACCCACCCACCTCCCCTAGGAGTTGTATCTCTCTATCTCTCTCTCTTTCTCTCTTTCCCTCTCTCTTTTGTCTCAGCTATAAACTCAACTGGAGAGGGACAGTTGGGAAAGACAGGAAGGCAGCACGCAGTTGCTTTGGGATGCTCCCAAAAGCTTTCCTATTGAACTTTGGGGAGCGTTCCCGCGCAGGCTCCGTCGATACTGATGATACCCATATGTGAAGATTAAATTCCTGCTGTTCCCGGAGATCACCTTTTACAGGTGAGTAACTATGCTTTCCCGGTGTATCGATATTTCTTTCAGTTCTTCCGCAGTATGAGCTTTAAATACCACTTCAGTCAAGGGTAACATCCCTACATCTTCCTTAGTAAAGATTGAAGCAAAGAATTCTCAGTGTCCCCTCTTAGTGCCCCTTTCACCACTCCGTCATCTAATGGTCCAACTCAGATTTTTTTGTTCTTGAAAAATTCTTAAGTGTTTTTGCTTCCACAGCAGGCTTCTCAAATTCTCTTAGCCTGCCTTATCTATGCCTTGCATCTAACTTGCCAGTGCTTGTGCTGTTTCCCGTTTTCGTCATTTGACTTTTTTTTTTCCATTTCTTGAAAGATGCTTTTTTGGCAACAGCATCTCTTATCTCACCTTTAAACCATGCTGGTAGTTTTTGGACTTCCTTCCATTTTTTCTTAAAGCATGGAACGCAGCTGGTCTGAGCTTCCAAGATAGTATTTTTAAAAACCCAAGCTTGATGTAAGTCTCTTAACCTTTGCAACTGCTCCTTTTAGTTTTTTCTTAACTATTTTCTTCATTTTATCATAGTCTCCCTTTCGAAAGTTAAAAGGTAGTACTCTGGATTTCCTTACCATCCCTTCTCCATTAATTCAATCAAACACAATCATGCTATGATCACTATTGCCAAGTGGCCCCAACACCCTTATCTCTTGCACCAGATCTTGTGTTCCACTAAGGACTAGGTCCAAAATGGCTTCCCCTCTGGTCGGTTCATGAACCAGCTGCTCTAAGAATTGGTTATTTATTTTATCTGGTAACTTTATCTCGCTAGCAGGTCCTGCCGTGACACTGACCCAGTGAATACCGGGTAATTGAAATCACCCATTATTATTACTTTGCTGTAACTTTTGTTAGCTTCCCTGATTTCTTTGAGCATTTCTTCATCATTCTTTGAGTATTTGTTCATTCTGGCCAGGCGGTTGATAGTACCCTTACTGCCATTGCTCTCCCCTTTTTACATGGAATTTCAATCCATAGAGATTCTACAGTATATTTTGTTTCCTGCAAAACTTTAATCCTATCTGACTGAATGCCCTCTCTAACATGGAGCTCAACCCCTCCACCAATTTGATCAGCTCTATCATTAAGATATAGTTTGTACCCAGTTATCACAGTGTCCCATTGGTTGTCCTCCTTCCACCATGTCTTAGAATATATATCACTAAATGAGAGGTTAGATATGATTGGTATCTCAAATTGTCCCATCTTTAGGCTTCTAGCATTTGCATACAAGCATTTTAGAGATTTGTTTTTTATTTATATTAATCTGGCTATCTGTAGGCAGGGTTAATTTGGAGTATTTAAGCTCTGTCTGTTCCGTACTCAAGGACATTTGGGCTACTTTTCTTTATTGGAACCTCTCTTCTGATATGTCCTAACTTCATTTTTTTAGTAGTATCCTTCAAGGATACATGGTTTCAAATCATGCGCTCTTAGGCGACTGTTGGCTCTCTGCTATTATCTAGTTTAAAAGCTGCTCTATCTCCTTTTTATAGGTTAATGCCAGCAGCCTGATTCCATCCCAGTTAAGGTGAACCCATCCCTTTGGAAGAGCCCCTCTTTTTTTCCAGAATGTTGCCCAGTTACTAACAAATTCAAAACCCCCATCCTTGCACCATCGTCTCATCCACGCATGGAGACTGCCTGCCTTTTGGGTCCTGCGTGTGGAACGGGAAGCATTTCGGAGAATGCTACCCTGGAAGTTCTGGATTTCAATTTCTAACTTAAAAGCCTAAATTTAGCCTCCAGAACCTCCCTACCACATTTTCCTATGTCATTGGTACCGACATATACCAAGACAGCAGACTCCTCCCCAGTACTGTATAAGAGCTTGTCTAGGTGGCGCTTGAGATCTGCCAGCTTTGCACCAGGCAGGCATGTTATCAGGTGATTCTCACATCTACCAGCCACCCAGCTATCTACATGCCTAATGATCTAATCACCAACTATAACGGCTGTCCTAATCCTTCCCTCATGGGCACATGGCCCTGGAGAAAGCTTCCTCAGTGCGAGAGGGTTTTAAATTACCTGGAGGACAGGTCCTAGCTACAGGATCACTTTCTGCCACACCGTGGTGGTGATCTCCTGTCACGTGACCTCTCTCCTCCGTGGCAGCGGGGATGCTGCCAGACTGGAGGTTGAACTTTAGTACTATATCCCTGTAGGTCAGGGGTTTTCAACCCTGTCCTCAGGGAACCCTAGGCCAGTCAGGTTTTCAGGATTCCCAGAATGAATATGCATGAGAAAGATTTGCATGTTCTGCCTTCATTGTATGCAGATCTATCTTATGCATATTCATTGTGGGAATCCTGAAAACCTGACTGGCCTAGGGTTCCCCGAGCACTGGGTTGAAAACCTATGCTGTAGGTCTTGTCTATGTACCTCTCTTTCTTCCTTATTTCCTCCAAGTCCTGTACTTTAGCCTCCAGAGATCGGATTTGTTCCCTGAGAGCAAAAAGCTCCTTGCACATGTAAGAACCCTTACCAACTGGGAGAAAATCATACATGTGACACTCAATGCAAAAGACTGGAAAATCCCCATCATGCTGCTGGACTGCTGTCTGCATCTTAGTTTAAGGTTGTGTTTAGTTATTTAAGTTCTTTACCTACTAAGGGTGCGTAGGGATACTTATACTAATTAAACTACATCTAATATGTTTAATGTACTTTGTTCACCTGAAGCTTAATTAATCTCGGGTCCTTAATATATGACTGATGAGGACAAACAGCTGTACCTGAGTGTGAATATGGCACCTCCTTTCCTTTGAGAGCTTTATGCACCTATAAAGCTACAATTATCCCGGGGGTGGGTGAGTGGTGGTTAGGGAGGGAGGACAAAAGACTTACCGTGTTTACTTGAGTCTAATGCGCCATTGAATCTAATGCACACCCCTGTTTTGAAAGGCTTGAGATTTAAAAAAATGTTTGCTGGCGATTGTAGTGCGCATCCCCCCCTTAGTGCTGCTTCACTCCCCCCCCCCTCCCCTTAGTGTTGCCGGCACAGCCCGATCCAGCCAACCTCTGCTTCTTTCTTGCCCTCTCGATCAGTGGCCAGCCCTTGAAAAGCCTGTTTTTTTGCTCTGGCTGCGAGACCGGGAGCGGCCAGAGCAAAAAACGCAGCTTTTCTCCCGCAGTCCAGGAACGCGATCTCCGATCCCCCGTGCAGCCGCTGCTTCTGCTTTTCACAGAGCAGCGGCTGCAATAATGTTAAGTTGAAGAGGAAAGTTAACCTGTGAGAAGCCCTCCGGTCGTCCTAGGAAACTCCTGCAGCGCCCCAGGAAGTGATGTCTCTCCTAAGTCCCTCTTCCAGTACAACGTATACTTTTAAATTTAGTAAATTCAGGAGCTCTCATAGATTGTTACAGTACTGGTAGCAGGCCCCTAGATTCCCATACCATACAGTTTAGAGGTCTGAGAAATCCTCCTCTATCCTATCTCTTCTAAGCTTTCCTTTAAGGAAATGTATCACTTGGGAGTGTTGAAAATATTCAGATTACTTTAGACCATAGTTATCCCAGATCAAACACTACCCACTCTCCTCATCCTATCAAGAAACTGATAATACTAAAGACCTTGCCTCTCCCACCTAGAATATACACCCCCCCCCCTTCTCTCCCTGGGGAAAACCATTCTGTATATCTCAATGGCCCTTACAGAGAAAAAGAATCCCAACTATGCTCTTTTTTATGCAAAGATTCCCATATAGACAGTACTTGTTCCACAAAAGAATTGAGTTCACCACTGAAGTGTTGCTCCCTCCCCCCCCCACCTACCTACCTACAGTAAACACCACATTGGGCCCTCCATATAATATGCTTGTTCGAACTATACAAAGTTATTTTTCCCCCTCTGTCTCATCCATCGGATGTCAAACTGGGGCCATTCAGTAGTATGATATAAAACCTGGTATCCCCAGTGCCCCCTCCCCATTTCCCTTGGACTATGCATAATGTTGCGGGCCATGTTAGGCAGTTTCCTTTTTCAAATGAATTGGAGCATCTTCCATTGTAGAGTCTGTATAGCCCCTATGGAAATATGGGAAAAGCCTGGAAAGGTGGAGCAGCCTTGGCAAAAGATTCTCTTCACCGATCTCACTCTGCCCAACCACTACATCTCCATCCCCATCCATCCAGCCAAGTCGTCCTCCAGATCTTAAACAAAGGCGGGTAATTCACCTGATAATCCTCAGGAATAAGCAGGAATGTAGTCTTCACATATGGGTGTCGTCTGTACTGATGGAGCCTGTGCAGGAACGCTCCCCAACTTCCAATTGGAAAGCTTTTGGGAGCACCTGCGTGACTGCCTTCCCACTTTCCCAACTCCCTCTCTTCAGTTCTTCATTTTCCACGGAGCCAGCAGGATTTTCTTGCAGCGTATTTACAGTTGCAACTAGTCTAAAATAGATTCACAAAGTAAATTCAAAGGATTTCTTAATGAAACACCCCGTGTCTGTGTCAGAGGTGGGAATCTTTGTGTGGTTTTAGGTTAGGTAAATTTCATTCTTGTCATGACTACCGTAGTGTTCAATGAATAAAAATGTTTTAATTTGCTTTCAGAATAATTGGAGGTCTTTGATAGATCGCAATGTATCTGGTAGGGCATTCCAGAGTAAAGGAGCTACATAGGAGAATGCCCTATTACTTTTTGTTTGTTTTGTTTTGCGGAAATCAGTAGGGAATATAATAGTATTCTGTGAGCATCCTCTCCTGATTCTTACATCAGTAGGAGAGTTAGGGAAGATGGAAATGAAGGTGCAGTGTTATTCAGGAGTTTGAAAGTAATCATTAGTGTTTTATATTTTATTCTGCTTGTAATTGGTAACCAATGAAGTTTGTGTAGTATAGGGGTAATGTGATTTGTAATATGAACTTTACAAATGATTCCAGCAGCCATGTTCTGGGCCATTTGGAGCTGATTAGTAGCCTTCCTGGGTAAACCATGTAATATACTATTACAGAAATCGAAGTGCAGAGTAATTAAGGCTTGTAGAACAGATCTAAAATCGTAACTATCAAACAGTGGCCTTAAATGTTGAATTATCTGTAATTTGAAGAATATAGATCTAGTGAATAGCTTCGTGTGTTCCCATGCTGAGGGATTCATCAAGGGTTACCCCTAAATATTTTACTTAATTTTTTACTATTAGTTCAGCATCTTGAATGGAGAGCGTGGGGGGGAGGGGGGAGTTCTGATTCCTGGGAATGTACAGTACTTCGGTTTTCTTGAAACTAATTCCTATTCGTCTCTCCGGGCCAGTCCAAAACATACGGGTAGTCAATCCCTTACAGCAGCTGAGGACTGAAACAAACTGACTCTTGTTGCCAGGTTACCCAGCTCCCCCTGGTGTCAGACAGGCAGTCTTTTAGTCCTTAGCAGCTGGACTGGATGTGTGGAAGACGAGCTCCCCACAAAGGCCTTAGAGACTTTATTGTTTTGTTCGTTTCTTTACAGGCTCTGGCTGGTATTAGAGATAGAAGAGGAGTGAGAACAAGGAAGTTTCTCCAGGACCAAGCAGGAAGTCAGTCCTCAAATATGGGTCATCGGTGCCGATGAAGCCCCAGCGGAGCATTTCCCCAGCTTTCTATGAAAGCCTTTGGAAATGCAGGCACGCATGTGCGGTTCCCTTCCCGCCTAAAGGTGCCATCTTACCTCAGTCTCTCTTTTTTTCCGAGAAGCCCACCGGATGTGTGTCCTGTCATCCCGGATAAAAGTTGATTTTTTTCGGCGATTTTTGCTGTTTTTTTCTCCCGGTTCGATGCCGGTTCCCCTCCCGCTGGGTTCGGTATGCCGGTATCAAGCCAGATTCTCCTTTTTCGTTTTTGCCCTTCGTGGCTGGCGTTTGTGCCCTTTTTTGCTTTTTCCCTGGAAGGCCGGACCTTTGACCTCACGGGGACTTTTTTCGCCGATGGCTTCCAGCGGTTTCAAGAAGTGTGATCGGTGTAAGAAATTAATGTGTCTCACCTACACACACGACTGCTGCCTTCTGTGCCTCAGTCCTGATCACGACCCTAAGTCGTGTGGACCATGTGGGAAGATGTCTTCCAAGGCACTCCGAAGTGGCCAGCAGCAGAAAGAAAGGCTTTTCTCTGACTTAGCCTCCAGCCGGGCCCGAAACCTGTCTGAGGCCTCGACATCTCGGGATTCGGATCAAGAGCGCCGTCGAAGCTCCTCGGACAGGGGGTCCCCCGACCAGGAACGCAAGAGGAAGAAGCGGCTCGCGAGGGCGTCGGAGGAGGAGGTCCCTGGCTCCTCGAGGGCCAGGTCTAAGACCCCCGACCGTCACCCCGGGCCCATGGAACAAGAGAAGCCTGCCAAAGTTCCACGCGTGGAGCCGAAGTCTGCTGGACACGTAAGCCCCATAGTCCTCGAGGACTCTCCTCCCAGAGAGCCAATGTCGGGCCCGGCACTGCCGGGGCCCGAGTCGGTGGCTGCTGTGTCTCCCGAGCTGAGTCTCAGGATGACAGCCTTGGAGAGCAGACTGTCTGCCTTCATGGAGCAGCAGAGAGGGCACTGATGGCCAGCCTGTCTGGCGCATCTGCCCCGACCACCGGGACATTGACTTCGAAGTCGACCCCGGAGACCGAGCCGATACTCGAGTCCATCATAGCTCGAAGTGGACCTTGGTCGCAGTCTCCCTCGACCTCCCGCTCGGGACCGAGGGTGTCGACGCCAGTGCCTTCGGCGTCGGTGCGGGTGCTCCAGAGCCCCGCGGGGTCGGACCCTGACTCCTCGTCGGATGAGTCCGCCTGGGAGACGGAGGATAAGGAGTCCCCCGATACGTTAAAGACTCGGTGTGTCCCGTCGGACTCACCGCAGTCTGAGCCCTGGAGTAGATCCCCTCCGGAGGCTACTCGGTTCTCAGAGTTTGTCCGGGATATGGCCACTGCCTTGGCTATTCCGGCAGACCCTGAGGAAGAGCCTCGAGCTGAAGAGCTCGAGGCCCTGCAGTATGACTCTCCTCCGAAGGAGGCCTTTACTGTCCCGGTTCCTCCGATGCTGGAACGGCTCCCCTTCAGGATGTGGGAGGCATCGGCCTCGGCGCCGGTTTTAAGCAAGCGAGTCGACTCGATTTATCGACTCAGAAAGAGCCCTGGCTTTCAAAAGGCACAGCTACCACACCATTCCATGGTTGTGGAATCAGCCATGCATTGTCTGAAGAGCCAGAAGATGCACTCTAAGGTGCCCCCCGGCAGGGAGGCCCAGAACCTCGATGGCGTCGATAGAAAGTGCTTCCAGGGCTCGATGCTTGCTTGCCGTGTCCAGTCTTACCAGCTGTACATGGGCATGTACTTGCGGGACCTGGCCAAGGAGTTGGCCGGGTTCTCTGCTGGACTCTCCGGGGAACCCTTGCAGAGATTCAAGTCCTTATCCTCGGGGATTCGGGACTGCTCGAAGTTCATGTCCCGCGCCGCCTACGATGGCTTCGAGGCTTCGGCCCGAGTTGCGGCAGCCAGCATCACGGCTCGACGCCAGGCATGGCTGCAGTCATCGGACCTCGAGCCATGGGTTCAGGACAAGTTGGTCGATGTCCCTTGCCGAGGTGAAAACCTTTTTGGCAAGCCCATGACCGAGAAGGCTGCCCAGCTTGAAACCGAGCACCTTACTCGGACAAGGCTGTCTAGTAAGACCTCTGCCCCTTCTCATAAAAAGAAGGGCTCGGGTAAAAAGCCCTTTTACCCTAGGAAGGGCGCTGCCTACAAACAGTACCCTCAATATCAGGCTGCCCAACCTGCACCCCAGGGTCAGCAAGCCAAGGGGCAGGGTAATGGGCCCCGTAGGCAGAGGACCCCCAAGCTTCCGGCCCCTGCTCTCACTCAGCAGGGTGGGGGTTTTTGACTCTTTGAGCGTAGCCTCTCCATCCCTGCTCTCCCAACCCTGCACAGGAGGTCGCCTCGCCCTCTTTGCCCACCAGTGGCCCCTCATCACCGGGGACAGTTGGGTGTTGGACATAGTCCACAGGGGCTATGCCCTGCATTTTCACCAACTGCCTCCTCCATACTTTCCAGGGGAGCCTCCAAGGCCTCCCCTGCACACAGACCACCACCTTCAAGAGCTTCAAGGTCTGTTGGTGGACAGGGTGATGGAGCCTGTGCCTCCCCACTTGCAAGGTCACGGATTCTACTCCAGGTATTTCCTGGTGCCCAAAACAACCGGTGGCCTTCGACCCATTCTGGACCTCAGAAATCTCAACAGGTTCCTAGAGAAAGAAAAGTTCAAGATGCTAACTTTTGCAACACTTCTGCCCTACTTCCAGCAGGGAGATTGGCTATGCTCCTTAGATTTAAAGGATGCGTACACTCACATCTTCGTTCATCCAGACCACAGAAAGTACCTCAGGTTGATTGTGGGAGGAAACCATTTTCAGTACAGAGTACTGCCTTTTGGCCTCACCTCCGCTCCCAGGACCTTTACCAAATGCCTGGCAGTGGTGGCGGCGGCCTACCTGAGAATTCAGGGAATCTTTGTCTTCCCCTATCTGGACGACTGGCTCATCAAGGGTCAGACGTGCCAGGAGGCCAGACAAGCCACCCTCAGAACTATTGCTCTTCTTCAAAGCCTGGGGTTTGTAATAAACTTCGCAAAGTCCACTTTGCTCCTCTCCCAGAACTTGGAGTTCATAGGAGCAAGGCTGGACTCTGTGCTGGCAAAGGCTTTCTTGCCAGAAGACAGGGCCCAAAGGTTGATAGCCTTGGCAAATCAATTTCTCAGCAGGTCACTGGCCTCCGCCAGACTCTGCCTGAGGCTGCTTGCTGCTTGGCCACATGGCTTCGACAGTGCATGTGACCCCCGATGCCAGGCTCCATATGAGGCCTGCGCAGTGGTGCCTTCGGACTCAGTGGTCACAGGCCACAGGCAGCCTCAGAGACAGCATAAGGGTGTCCAGACCATTTCTGCACTCCCTCAACTGGTGGCTGCACCCACCCAATCTACTAAGGAGGGTACCTTTTCAGATCCCTGGGCACACAGTAGTGCTGACCACCGACGCCTCCCTGCAGGGCTGGGGAGCTCATTGCCTGGGCAAGTGCACCCAGGCCCTGTGGTCTCCTTGGGAATCTGCACAGCAGATCAATCTCCTCGAGCTCAGAGCTATTCGATTAGCACTCTAAAGCTTTCTCTCCTACCCTGGCTCATCAATCTGTCCTGGTTCAGACAGACAACCAAGTAGCCATGTTTTACGTGAACAAACAGGGCGGGACAGGGTCCAGAATCCTTTGTCAGGAGGCTCAGGACCTTTGTTCATTTGCCCTCAAGCACAACATGCTCCTCAAGGCTGTGTACCTTCCAGGCCAGGACAACTGCCTGGCCGACAGATTAAGCAGGATTCTGCAGCCCCACGAGTGGCAGCTGCATCCTTCAGTAGTTTAGAAGATCTTCCTGAAGCAACTGCCAAAGTTCTGCTCCAGGCAACCGCATCTTCTGAGGATAGCAGCAGATGCTTTTCTAATTCCATGGTCTCAAGGCCTCCTGTATGTGTTTCCTCCCACGCCCTTGGTGGCCCGAACTCTCTTCAGAATTCTTCAGGACAAGGCCTCGGTCCTGCTGGTGGCTCCCAGGTGGCCGAGACAGCCTTGGTTTCCGCTTCTACTTCAACTGGCGGTGGATCCCCCACTGCCTCTGGGGTTGCAACCCGACCTTCTCTCACAGGATCAGAGTTCCCTTCTGCACCCCAATCTCAAAGCTCTCAATTTGATGGCCTGGAGGCTGCAAGGGTAGTTTTGGCTCCCTGGGGCCTACCTCAGGAAGTTGAGGAGGTTGTCCTCGCCTCTAGGAAACAATCCACTAGAAAAACCTATGCTCTCAAATGGAAGAGGTTTTCTGTGTGGGTGGTGTCAGCTACGTACAGAGGATCCTTTCTCCTGTACTGTACCAGTAGTGCTTCAGTACTTACTGCACTTATCCAATCAGGGACTTAAATCCAATTCTGTTCGGGTCCACCTCTCAGCTCTAGCAGCTCACCACTCACTGGTGGAGGGACATTCTCTCTCGAGTTACCCCTTGATATTCCGCTTTCTCAGAGGCTTGGTTTAACTCAAGCCCCCAATCCGTCCTCCTGCCCCTGAGTGGGAGTTGAATGTGGTCTTGCAGCAACTGACTCGCCCACCTTTTGAGCCCATGGCTACTTGCCCACTACGCTTCCTCTCCTGGAAGACACTCTTCCTGATAGCCCTTACTTTGGCTAGGCGAGTGAGTGAGCTTCAGGCCCTGGTCTGTGATAGGCCTTACACCAGGATTTATAGGAACAGGGTAGTCCTCAGGACTCATCCAAAGTTCCTCCCAAAAGTTGTCTCCTCGTTCCACCTCAATCGGGAGGTGGTTCTTCCAACATTCTTCCCTAGGCCTCATGCAAGCCAGGCTGAAGCAGTTCTGCATACCCTGGACTGTAGGAGGGCCTTATCCTTCTACCTTGACCGTATGCAAGGGCATAGAAGGGCTACTCAGCTCTTCGTCTCCTTTGACCCCAATAAGTTGGGGTTGGCTGTGTCCAAGCGTACCTTGTCCATCTGGGTGGCTGACTGTATCACCTGGGCTTACAAGGCAGCTGACCTACCTTTGCAGGGTCGGGTTACGGCCCACCGAGTCAGGGCAATGGCTGCCTCAGTGGCTCTTCTCCGCTCTGTGCCCTTGGTAGGCATCTGCAGGGCTGCAACTTGGTCTTCAAGCCAGACTTTTGCGGCTCATTACTGTCTGGAGAGGGAGTCCCGTAAGGACAGTGCTTTTGGCCACTCAGTACTCCGGAATCTCTTTGAGGTTTAGGCAACTCCTGCCCTCTTGCCCTCTGTTGGGCTACCGGTGGAGGTTGTGTCCTTGAAAAGCCTTTCTTTGTTGCTGAGACTAGAGGGAGTTCTCTTGTTCAGCCTGGGTTCCTCGGTAGCCCAGAGCTAGGGAGTCACCCATATGTGAGGACTGACTTCCTGCTTGGTCCTGGAGAAAGAGTAGTTACTCACCTGTAACAGGTGTTCTTCAGGAGCAGCAGGAATCAGTCCTCACAACCCTCCCTCCTCCCCTTGGAGTTGCAGTTGTACATAGTTTATTTTTCATTTTTGTGTGCTGTTCTTAGCTATGTCATTTGACTGAGGTAAGATGGCACCTTTAGGTGGGAAGGGAACCGCGCATGCGTGCCTGCATTCCCAAAGGCTTTCATAGAAAGCTGGGAAATGCTCCGCTGGGGCTTCATCGGTGCCGATGACCCATATGAGGACTGATTCCTGCTTGCTCCTGGAGAACACCTGTTACAGGTGAGTAACTACTCTTTGTGCCTGGTTACCCTAGCAGGGTGAAATTGCACAGAAAGTGTTTCTTTTCCTGTTTCCTGTTAATCGATCAGGACAAATTAAATCAGTAAGAATTGCACTGTTGTCAGCAGGCGATTCGGCACGGGGATAAGAGGCAGAGCCTGTCTCTTCCCTCCCCAGTCGATCGTGGCATCAGGAACAGCCTGGGAGCCCCAGTTACTGTTTCCTGCGGCCCTATTCTGTGGTCCCTGCCGTCGCTAGCAGCAGCAATGCGGGGAGTGAGAGTGCCTGTGGTGACTGGATTAATCAGGTAATCAGAGTTTGGTTATCTCACCGGCGGCGCCGCGGGGGTTAGAATCTGCAGCGGTTTCTCTGTTTCTGGCGATCGGGGGGATTTCACGGGCTCTGGGAGAGTTAGTCCAGAATATGGAAGGACAGTTAGGGGCTGAAGCAGAGGCATCAGGCCGGCTTCATTCTTCGGCGGAAAGAGCGGGAACGGCGGCCATTTTGGAAGGGCCGGCCGGGTCTCCCGCTCTTCCAGCTAAGTCGGGGAAGAGAAAGGCTAAGTCCCACAAGCCGCATTCGACAGAGGAGCAGGACCGATCGGTGTTAGCCTCAGTTCCAGGGGCCCTAGACTCTTTATTAGCTCCGGAGTTTATTTTAGCACTTCACAGTGCTTATCTGCTCAAAAAGTCACAGAATACTGTCAAAGATCCCTCTGACTCGTTGTTGGGGTTTCCATTAGGGGACTCGTTTCTGACAGGCTCTAGTGAGGGGGTCTCCCCTGTAGCAAAGGTTATGGAGCCTAAGGGGGAATAGGCGGTTCCTCTAGCTGCGGAGGCACAGGGTCCAGAGGAAGGAGAGCTGTTGTCAGAGCTGGAGTTGGATTTAGAGGAAGGAGAGTTAAGGCAGGAGAGGATTCTAATATTTTTAGAGTCTTCAGAAGGGAAGAGCTAACGGCCTTGATTACACACTTGCTAGCAGCGCTGCATATTGTTCCTCCTGTGGTTCAGCAAGAGCCGTTGGAAGATTCCTTGTTACAGGGATTTAAAGCTGAGCAAAGATGTTTCCCACTGCACAGGGTGATTAAACAAATGATAGAGTCTGAGTGGGAATGTCCTGAGGCGTCCTTGCGCGGTGCACGAGCTATGGCGCGCTTATACCCCGTGCCCCAGGAAGAGAGAGAGTTGTTGCGTATGCCCAAGGTGTCTGCAGTCACCAAAAAGACCACGATTCCGGTGGACGTGGGTGCGTCCCTTAAGGATATTCAGGATCGTAGATTAGAGGCGCTCTTGAAGCAAGCATTCGATGCCAGTGCGCTAGCGCTTCAGGCATCGGTGTGTGGGGCGTATGTGTCGAGGGCCTCTATCAGATGGCTTCAAATGGACCCAGGACACGAAAGTGAAGCGGCTCCTTCGGTTGAGGGGGCCAAGTTAGAGTCTGCGGCAGCTTATTTAGCGGATGCTTTTTATGATTTAGTACGGATTTCAGCTAAGTCGATGGCTTCAGTTATTGCTGCCCGGCGTTTTCTTTGGCTGAGGAATTGGGCAGCGGATGCCTCGTCCAAAACTCGGCTCAGTAAGCTTCCCTACAAGGGTAAGCTACTCTTTAGGGAGGCGTTAGAAAAGATTGTAAAGGATTTGGGAGATTCCAAAGGGGGTCGTCTTCCCGAGGACCGGCCAAGGGCAGCTAAGATGGACTCCTTCCAGAGAGGGCAGGGGCATGAGTTTCGTAGGTTTCGTGGGCCTCGTTTTTCCCCTTATCAACGCGGTCGGTATGTAGCAAGAGGGCAGTCCTTTCGAGGAGCCAGAGGTACCAGTAGGGGCTATTTTAACGCCCAGCAGGCCTCTGCTAAGAAGCCGCAATGAAGCGAGGCTGGCCCAGGAGGAGACTCTGGTAGGAGGGATGTTACAGATGTTTTTCTCCGCTTGGGCTGCCATAACTACCGACCAGTGGGTTCTACAAATTATCAGAGGGTTATGCCCTCGAGTTTGACCAGCCACTAGCGGAAGCTTTTGTTTTTTCTCGGTGCGGTCCTCGGGCAAAGAGGACGGCCGTCCACGACACGTTGCAGCGTTGGCTGCGGCTTCAGGCGGTAGTACCGGTGCCGCCAGACCAATACGGCTTCGGTCGATACGCAATCTATTTTGTAGTTCCAAAAAAAAGAGGGTTTGTTTCGGCCAATCTTGGATTTAAAGCACGTAAATCGGTGCTTACGCGTTCCTCATTTTCGGATGGAGACGTTAAGGTCAGTTATTCGCTCCGTTCGCCCGGGGGAATTTCTGTCCTCAATAGATTTGACGGAGGCCTATCTGCACATTCCTACCAGGGCCGAGCATCAGAAGTTTCTCCGCTTTGCAGTTCCCATGGGTCACTTTCAGTTCCGGGCTCTGCCGTTCGGCCTGGCGACGCCGCCGCGCACCTTTACCAAGGTAATGGTGGTGGCAGCGGCAGCTCTGCGCAGAGAGGGAATCAAGGTTCATCCCTACTTGGACGACTGGTTAATTCGAGCGGAGTCTCTGGAAGAGGCAGTCAAGGTCACGGCTCGGGTAGTGGCTTTTCTCCAGGATCTTGGCTGGGTTATCAACCGGGCAAAGAGTCGTTTAGATCCGGTGAGGCAGTTAACTTATCTGGGGGCCTTCTTCGACACAGCAAGAGGAGCGGTCCTTCTGCCTCCGGACAGGGTTCGGAAGTTGGTATCGCAGGTAACAGGTTTTTTGCGAGTCAAGGCTCCTTCGGCATGGAGGTACTTGCAGTTGTTGGGTTCGATGGTGGCGGCCTTAGAACTGGTTCCTTGGGCCAGGGCCCACATGCGCCCGTTACAGCAGGTGCTTCTCTCGCGATGGTCTCCGCAAAATCATCCGCTCTCTCGTCGGTTAGTTTGTCCGGAGCAGGTGCGCGTCAGTCTTCTCTGGTGGTTAATTCCAGAGCACCTGCAAGCGGGGGTTCCGCTGGATCTGCCCGTGTGGATCTTGCTCACTACGGATGCCAGTCTTTCTGGTTGGGGGGCGCATTGTGTGTCTCAGATAGCGCCGGGTGCTTTTTCGGAGGAAGAGAGTCATTGGTCAATCAACCGGCTAGAGTTGAGGACGGTACGCCTCGCGCTCATGGAGTTTGCAACCTTGCTCGAAGGGAAGGCGATACGCGTATTTTCCGACAACCTGGTGACAGTATCGTATATCAATCTCCAGGGAGGCACAGGGAGTGTGCTTCTCATAGAAGAAAGTCAAAAGTTGTTCCAGTGGGCAGAGCTACACCTCGAGGCGATTTCGGCAGCTCACGTAGCCGGGAAGGACAACGTCCAGGCAGACTATCTAAGCCGACATCGGCTGGATCCCGGAGAATGGGAACTCAGTGCAGCGATCTTTCACGAGATCACGCGGTGATGGGGTCAGCCAGTTATGGATCTCTTGGCGACTCTGGCCAATGCCAAAGCGGCATGTTTTTTCAGCAGACGCTGGAAGCATATGTCTGAGGGTCTCGACGGCCTAGTACAGCCCTGGCCAGGGGGGCAGCTGCTTTACGTGTTTCCTCCGTGGCCATTGCTGGGTCGAGTCATTCAAAGAATAGTGAGGCACGAGGGGCTGGTGATCCTC
Organism: Ichthyophis bannanicus; assembly: GCA_033557465.1. NCBI lineage: Eukaryota > Metazoa > Chordata > Amphibia > Gymnophiona > Ichthyophiidae > Ichthyophis > Ichthyophis bannanicus. The sequence goes on along the minus strand of CM066047.1, from coordinate 138,547,165 downwards.
ATTGCGCCGGATTGGCCCAGACGGCCGTGGTAGGCGGATCTGTTGCGCCTTCTGGTGGAGCCGCCATGGAGACTGCCAGCACGAGTCAACTTGTTGCACCAAGGGCCCGTTCTGATGTCACAAGTGGATCGATTCTTGCTTACGGCTTGGCTCTTGAAAGGCAACGCTTGCGGCGCAAGGGTTACTCGGGGGCTGTGATAGCCACGATGTTGAAGTCTAGGAGGCACTCTACTTCGTTGGCGTACATTAGAGTGTGGCGCGTGTTTGAAGTGTGGTGTGGAGAGCGCGCAGTTAGGCCAGGGAAAGCATCTCTACCAAATATTCTGGCCTTCCTTCAGAGCGGTCTAGAGAAAGGTCTAGCTCTTAGCACGCTCAAGGTTGTTAGCGGCTTTAGCGGTCTTTTGGGGGGCAGTGCAAGGGCGTCCCCTCTCTATTCATCCGGATGTAGTGCGTTAGAGCGGCCAGGAACATTCGACCTCCAGTTAGGCAGGTGGTGCCTCCTTGGGACTTGAATTTGGTGTTGGAGGCATTGACGGAGTCTCCCTTCGAGCCGAGTGGGTCAGTAGGTATACAAGAGTTGTCTTGGAAAACAGCCTTCTTGGTGGCGTTATGTTCGGCGAGGTGAATTTTGGATTTGCAAGCGCTTTTGTGTAGGCAACCGTTCCTTCAGTTTTCAGCTGAGAAAGTGGTCTTGCGTCCGGTGCTGTCATTTCTGCCTAAAGTGGTGTCCGCCTTTCACGTGAATCAGACAGTATCGCTGCCCACCTTCTGGACGCGGGGGTCAGGTCAGTTAGACCGATTTCTTAGAAAGTTGGATGTGGGATGGGTTCTTCGTAGATACCTTAAGGAGACCGAATCGTTTCGGAAGTCGGACAGGTTGTTCGTGTTTTTTGGAGGGCCGTTGAAGGGACAGGCGGCCACCAAGGCGTCGATAGCTCGGTGGGTGAAGCACGCCATACGGGTGGCTTATGAGGCAAAGGGCCGGTAGGCTCCGCCGGGGCTGCGAGCTCATTCTACCAGAGGCCAGGCTGCGTCCTGGCTGGAGTTTGCCTTAGTGCCGCCGGTGGATATCTGCCGGGCGGCGTCCTGGTCTTCTCTTCATACGTTTACGTGGCATTATCGGTTGGATGTACAGGCAAGGCAGGATGCTAGCGTGGGGGTCTCGGCCATTGTTGCGGGGCTCACAGGTCCCTCCCGGGTTTAGGTACTGCTTTGGTACTACCCATATGTTCTGGACTGGCCCGGAGAGACAAATAGGAAGGAGAAATTAGGCCTTACCTGCTAATTGTCTTTCCTGGAGTTCTCTCCAGGCCAGTCCAGGACCCACCCCAGATAGTTTTTCTATATTCTGTGAGCAATAGCTACCATTCAGCTTCAGACTTTAGTGTGAGATTTCAAAGGCTCCTATCCAGGGGAGAAAGTAAAAAAACAACAACAACCCTATAATGGCATTCGAGGATAATTTCTCACAAGAAGAAAGAGGAAAAGAAACCTTTAAAGTACTCTTGCTGTGGTCGTACAGACAGGAGTTAGTAGTCAGCATAGGGTTTTTTTGTTTTTAAGTTCCTGTTGAAGTTGAGAGTTTTTACTGCTTGGATACCAGGAGAGACTGCCTGTCTGACACCAGGGGGAGCTGGGTAACCTGGCAACAAGTCAGTTTTTTTTCAGTCCTCAGCTGCTGGAAGGGATTGACTACCCGTATGTTCTGGACTGGCCCGGAGAGAACTCCAGGAAAGACAATTAGCAGGTAAGGCCTAATTTCTGCTTTTTAGGTTATGTGCTTTTAGCCACTTCTCTGCTTCATTAAGGCAGGGTGACATTAGGTGTTGGGTAGCGTTTGTTATATCTATGGGGATATTTATTTATTTATTTAATTAAAAAGATTTATATACAGCTTTATACTGAATTCAAAGCGGATTACACAGCAAAACAAATCAAATCAATTCGTATAGTATTGGAGTTATGTGGTCTTGTATTGAGGCGCTTGTAATTATGCGGGCAGCAGTGTTCTGGATTATTTGTAGAGGACGGGTGGTTTGTTTGGGTAGACCTTGGTATATTATAATCTCCAGGAACAAGCAGGAATGTAGTCTTCACATATGGGTATCGTCAGTACCGACGGAGCCTGTGCGGGAACGCTCCCCAGCGTCCAATTACGAAGCTTTTGGGAGCATTCCACAGCGCCTGCATGCTGCCTTCCTGCCTTTCCCAACTGCCTCTCTCCAGTTCTTCGTTTTCCACCGAGCCAGCAGGTCGTGTTCCTGTCACCGCAGAAAATTATTTTCCTCCTCCTTTTTTGTGGTCGTGTCTGCCTTCCTCGACGCTATACCGGTACCGCCTGTTCATTCTTTCTTTTTCAAAAAAAAAAAAAAATATATAGTATTCTTTTTTCCAAACTTTTCTTTCCAGGTGCACGTGCCATTTTGGGCCTTAGGCCCAAAATTTCCTCCACTATGGAGAAACCCGCCTCGGGTTTTAAAAAATGCACCAAGTGTGGCGGTACCATCTCTGTCACCGACACCCACGAGTGGTGTCTTAAATGTTTAGGTCCTGACCATCTCCGAGTGCATGGCTTGTGCCATGATGTCCAAAAGGGGTCGACAGAACCGAGCTGCCAAGCTCAGTGCCCTTTTTCCCTCTGATGCTGCTTCGGTGACATTGACGTCTTCCAGGACTTTGTCTTCCTCCCATGGATCTCAGGTAACTAAACATAAGTCCAGCCGGTCCTCAAAGGGTAGATCTCCTTCCAATCATCGAGATGCCTCTGGTGTTGCCCTGAGGGTTCCATACCGGCAAAATTGCCACGGCGGGAGGCTTCGGCTTCCAAAGCATCATCGGGGATCCAGGATGTTCTCGAGGCCTCGACCTCGGCAGAACTACTGGTGCCATACTCTGGGGTACCGGCTGTTTCCGGTACCAACACCCAGGCATCGGCAGCGTTGATAGACCAGAGGTTCCTGGCTATTGAACGCAGTCTGGCGGCTCTCCTTGCGGCATCGACGCCCTTGGAACCGCATCAGACAATTCTACCAGTACCGGCACCGGTACTGATAGCATCGACATCGGTATCGGCTTTGCTGGCACCCAGTCATGCGATGCCTTCTGGTGCCAATACACCGGTACCAATTATTCCCGGTACCGACTTCGGACTCCGAGGATTCTGATAGCTCTGCTGGTACCGGGATACTTCTCCCGGAGGAGCCTTCCTCTCCTAAAAGTAGGATGTCTACTCCAGAAGATATCTCCTTTCAAGATTTCATCAGGGAGGTGGCTCTTGGGTTGTCCATTACTGTGACTCCTGAGACAGAGCCCAGAGCTAAGGAGTTGGAGATTTTACAATATCCCAAAGCTCCTAAGGAGACAGCTACCTTGCCTATCCATGAGATCTTACATGATCTCATGTTGAGAATGTGGGAGACACCTCTCAACACCTCTCCTCACTCTCGCAGACAGGATACCATGTATTGAGTCCCTCCTTGTTCTGGATTCCAGAAAACTTAGCTTCCTCACCACTCTATTGTAGTGGAATCAGCTATGAGAAGGATCAGGAGTGCAAAGAGGCATGCCTCTAATCCTCCAGGACTTGAGTGTAGAACTTTGGATGCCTTTGGACGACATATTTTCCAGGCTTCCATGCTTTCTGCCAGGATCAGTTCCTATATTTTATATATGGGAATGTTCCTTAAAGAAGTCACAGGTGATTTATAGGTTTTGAGCCCTCTTCTTCCTGAGGATAGAAGACAGGATTTTCTCACACTGGTCAAACATGCCCATGATGTGTCTGTTTGTCAACCATGCAGCTTTTGACTGTTTTGAGTGCATAAGCAGAACCTCTGCCATTGCCATAGGTGCACGTAGAATTGCCTGGCTCCAGGCATCCGATTTGGAGCTCTGGGTGCTGGACAAACTGGGCAATATCCCTTGTACAGGTGAGAATCTATTTGGCAAAAATTGGCAAGAAAAAGACAATGAATTAGATGCTGACAACTCCACTTTGGATAGGCTATCCAAAGCCACAGCTGATCCTGCGAGAAAGAAATCTTTCAAGAAGCCTTTCTTCTCAAAAAATAAGAGGTTTTATCCCTCTTATTCCCAGTAGGGACGTTCTGCAGGTCAGCCTGCCCGGAAGGGTCAGCAACCACCTAAACAAAGGAAAGCAAAGACTGCTAAGCCTCAACCGTTTCAGCAGTCTCAGCCACCACAAGGCCTTTGACTTACATCTAGAGAACTTAACCTTCCTGGCCCTCAATGGACCAGAGCCTTCCACCATTCCCAGGAAGGTTATGTCACTTTGCCCCCAGGTGGGAGCAGATAACAGCAGAGCATTGGACACACTCCATTATAAGAGAGGGGTACAAACTGCACTTTCTGTGCATGCCCCCTCACACAATGATAAGACAATTCAATTCTCAGATCTCTCTCATCAACCTGTTAGGTCACTATACTTCTTGCCCAAGGGGCAATAGAAGAAGTACCCACAGGGTTTTACTCCCCCTGTTTCCTTATCCCAAAGAAAACATGGGGGTACAGACCTATTCTCCAGGACCAAGCAGGAAGTCAGTCCTCACATATGGGTGTCATCGGCGCCGATGAAGCCCCAGCGGAGCTTCTCCCCAGCTTTCCATGAAAGCCTTTGGGAATGCTGGCACGCATGCGCGGTTCCCTTCCTGCCTAAAGGTGCCATCTTACCTCAGTCTCTTTTTTTCCGTGAAGCCCACCGGACGTGTGTCCTGTTCTCCCGGATAAAAGTGATTTTTTTCTTCGGCGATTTTTCACTATTTTTCTCCAGTTCGACACCGGTTCCCCTCCCGCCGGGTTCGGTACACCGGTATCGAGCCTGTTTATCTTATTTTTCGGTTTTTGCCCTTCGTGGCTGACGTTCGCGCCCTTTTTTCGTTTTTCCCTGGAAGGCCGGTCCTTTGACCTCGCAGGGGCTCTATTTTCCCCGATGGCTTCCAGTGGTTTCAAAAAGTGTGATCGGTATAAGAAACTTATGTCTCTCACCGACACACACGACTGCTGCCTTCAGTGCCTCGGCCCTGACCGCGACCCCAAGTCGTGTGCTCCATGTGGGAAGATGTCTTCCAAGGCACTCAGAAGTCGACAGAATCAGAAGGAAAGGCTTTTCTCGGACTCATCCTCCGGCCGGGCCCGGACCTCGTCTGAGGCCTCGACATCTCGGGATTCCGATCCCGAGCGCCGTCGAAGCTCCTTGGACAGGGGGTCCCCCGACCGGGAACGCAAGAGGAAGAAGCGGCTCGTGAGGGCGGCGTCGGAGGAGTTCCCTGGTCCCTCGATGGCCAGGTCTAAGACCCCCGACCACTGTCCCGGGCCCGTGGACCAAGAGAAGCCTGCCAAAGTTCCTCGTGTGGAGCCGGAGTCTGCTGGACACGTAAGCCCTGTAGTCCTCGTGGACTCTCCTCCCAGAGAGCCGACGTCGGGCCCAGCGCCGCCGGGGCCCAAGTCGGTGGCTGCTGCGTCTCCCAATCTGAGTCTCAGGATGACAGCCTTGGAGAGCAGATTGCCTTCATGGAGCAGCAGCGGGCACTGATGGCCAGCCTGTCTGGTGCATCTGCCCCGACCACCGGGACGTCGACTTCGAAGTCAACCCCAGAGACTGAGCCGATACTCGAGACCCTCGTGGCTTTAAGTCGTCCTCGGTCGAGGTCTCCCTCGACCTCCCTTTCGGGATCGAGGGTGTCGACGCTGGTGCCCCCGGCGTCGGTGCAGGTGCCTCGGGGCCCCGCGGGGTCGGACCCTGACTCCTCCTCGGATGAGTCCGCCTGGGAGACGGAGGACGAGGAATCTCCCGATACTTTTAAGACTCTGTGCGTCCCGACGGACTCACTGCAGTCTGAGCCCCAGAGTAGATCCCCTCCGGAGGACACTAGGTTCTCGGAGTTCGTCCGGGATATGGCTGCTGCCTTGGCTATCCCTGCCGACCCCGAGGAAGAGCCTTGAGCCGAGGAGCTCGATGCTCTACAGTACGACTCTCCTCCGAAGGAGGCCTTTACTGTCCCGGTTCCTCCGATGCTGGAATAGCTCCTCTTCCGGATGTGGGAGGCACCGGCCTCGGCGCCGGTTCTGAGCAAGAGAGTCGATTCCATCTATCGACTCCGTAAAAGCACTTGTTTCCAGAAAGCACAGCTACCACACCATTCCATGGTTGTGGAATCGGCCATGCATCGTCTGAAGAGCCAGAAGATGCACTCCGCGGTGCCCCCCGGCAGGGAGGCCCGCAACCTTGATGGCGTCGGTAGAAAGTGCTTCCAGGGGGTCTATGCTTGCTTGCCGTGTCCATTCTTACCAGCTGTACATGGGCATGTACTTGCGGGACCTGGCCAAGGAATTGGCCGGATTGTCTGCTGGTCTCTCCGAGGAATCCTTGCAGAGATTTACGACCTTGTCCTCGGGGATTCGGGAATGCTCAATGTTCATTTCCCGTGCCACCTACGATGGCTTCGAGGCTTCGGCCCGAGTTGCGGCTGCCGGCATCGCGGCTCGACGCCAGGCGTGGCTGCAGTCATCGGACCTCGAGCCATGGGTTCAGGACAAGTTGGTCGATGTCCCCTGCCGAGGTGAGAACCTTTTTTGGCAAACCCGTGACCGAGAAGGCCGCTCAGCTCGAGACGGAGCACCTTACCCGGACAAGGCTGTCGAGGAAGACCTCTGCCCCTTCACACAAGAAGGGCTCGGGTAAAAAGTCATTTTACCAGAGGAAGGGCACTGCTTACAAACAGTACCCTCAGTATCAGGCTGCCCAAGCTGCCCCCCAGGGTCAGCAAGCCAAGGGCCAGGGTAATGGGCCCCGTAGGCAGAGGACCCCCAAGCCTTCTGCCCCTGCTTCCACTCAACAGGGTGGGGGGTTTTGACTCCTTGAGCAATAGCGTTTCACTCCACACAGGAGTTTCTTCAGGAGGATCTATAAAAACAGACACAATATAGCAACATCAAAAGAGCTCACTGATTCTCACCCACTGTGATTATTTAAAATAACCTAAATAAAATGTTGTAGTGCATAATGCCAGGAATAATATACTGTTTAGAAATGCATTCCATTAGCACTTACAAGAGAAAATGGTCTGAAGTGGAGGAGGTTTTCTGTGTGATGTCAACAGCGTACAGAAGATCCTTTCTCCTGTACGGTACCAGTAGTGCTTCAGTACTTACTGCACTTATCCACTCAGGGACTTAAGTCCAATTCTGTTCGGGTCCACCTCTCAGCTCTAGCAGCTCACCATTCATTGGTGGGAGGACATTCCCTGTCGGGACACCCCTTGGTGTCCAGGTTTCTCAGAGGCTTGCTCTTGCTCAAGCCTCCCATCTGTCCTCCTGCTCCTGAGTGGGAGCTGAATGTGGTCTTGCAGCAACTGACTCGCCCACCTTTTGAGCCGATGGCTACTTGCCCTCTACGCTTCCTTTCCTGGAAGACTCTCTTCCTGATAGCCCTCACCTCGGCTAGGCGAGTGAGTGAGATTCAGGCCCTGGTCTGTGATAGGCCTTACACCAGGATTTATAGGAACAGGGTAGTCCTCAGGACTCATCCCAAGTTCCTCCCAAAGGTTGTCTCCTCTTTTCACCTCAATCAGGAGGTGGTTCTTCCAACATTGTTCCCTAGGCCTCATGCAAGCCAGGCTGAAGCAGTTCTGCATACCCTGGACTGTAGGAGGGCCTTATCCTTCTACCTTGACCGTACGCAAGGGCATCGGAGGGCTACTCAGCTCTTCGTCTCCTTTGACCCCAATAAGTTGGGGTTGGCTGTGTCCAAGCGTACCTTGTCCATCTGGGTGGCTGACTGTATCACCTGGGCTTACAAGGCGGCTGACCTTCCTTTGCAGGGTCGGGTCACGGCCCATCGTGTCAGGGCAATGGCTGCCTCAGTGGCTCATCTCCGCTCTGTGCCCTTGGTAGGCATCTGCAGGGCTGCAACTTGGTCTTCAAGCCAGACGTTTGCGACCCATTACTGTCTGGAGAGGGAGTCCCGTAGGGACTGTGCTTTTGGCCAAGCAGTACTCCGGAATCTCTTTCAGGTTTAGGCAACTCCTGCCCTCTGTTGGGCTACCGGTGGAGGTTGTGTCCTTGAAAAGCCTTTCTTTGCTGCTGAGACTAGAGGGAGTTCTCTTGTTCAGCCTGGGTTCCTGGTAGCCCAGAGCTAGGGAGTCACCCATATGTGAGGACTGACTTCCTGCTTGGTCCTGGAGAAAGAGTAGTTATTCACCTGTAACAGGTGTTCTCCAGGAGCAGCAGGAATCAGTCCTCACAACCCTCCCTCCTCCCCTTGGAGTTGCAGTTGTACATAGTTTAATTTTTTCATTTTTGTGTGCTGTTCTTAGCTATGTCATTTGACTGAGGTAAGATGGCACCTTTAGGCGGGAAGGGAACCGCGCATGCGTGCCAGCATTCCCAAAGGCTTTCATGGAAAGCTGGGGAAATGCTCCGCTGGGGCTTCATCGGCGCCGATGACACCCATATGTGAGGACTGATTCCTGCTGCTCCTGGAGAACACCTGTTACAGGTGAGTAACTACTCTTTTTGGACCTCAGAGAATTGAACAAATTCCTGTTCAAAGAGAAATTCAAGATGATTTCTCTGGGAACTCTGCTGCCATACCTTCAGAGTCAGGATTGGCTTTGTTCTCTAGATCTCAAGGATGCATACACCCATGTCCTCATCCATCCAACTCACAGAAAGTTCCTTCGGTTCCTTTTTCAAGGAAAGCACTACCAATACAGGGTGCTTCCTTTTGGCCTGGCCTCAGCTCCAAGAGTATTCACGAAATGCATGGCTGTGGTAGCAGCATTTCTCCGCAATCTAGGCATATTCGTCTTCCCCTACTTAGACGACTGGTTCATTCGAGCCCCATCAGAGTCAGAGGCCAGGACTTCTCTATCTTGCACAGTGCATATCCTTCAGTATTTGGGTCTGGTCATAAACATCCTAAAATCCAGTCTAACTCCCACTCAGTACCTAGAGTTCATAGGAGCTTTGCTGGATACCAAAAAGGCAAGGGACTATCTCCCCCAGGCCCATTGCCTTCGCATGGTGCAGTTAGCTTCTCAAGCAGTGCTAAAACCTCATCTCACTGCCCAAGAAATGCTACTAGTAGGCCACATGGCATCTACCGTGCATGTGGTTCCTTATGCTCGCCTCCATATGAGAGCAGCCTAGTGGACTTTATCCACTCAGTGGACCCAGGCATCAGGGTGCCTGTCAGACAAAATAGCAAACACAAATCGCCTTATTTTGTCCCTCCAATGGTGGCGGTCCACTCAGAACCTGTTGCTGGAGTCCCCTTTTCACCTCTCCACCCAAGACACCTGGACTCCACAGGAGACTCATCTACATTTCAATCTCTTAGAGCTCAGAGCAATCTTCCTTGCTCTTCGAGTGTTCCATACCCTGCTCAGCTACAAGAGAGTCCTCATTCATACAGACAATCAGGTAGCCATGTTCTACGTGAACTAGCCGGGGGGAACAGACTGTCTGTTGCTTTGCAACGAAGCTTTGCGACTATGAGCCCTCGCCAGAGAGCATCAGATTCATCTCCTGGCAGTGTATCTCCTAGGCATACAAAACTCTTGGACAGACAGACAGACTCAGTCGAGTTCTGCTTCCACACGAATGGTCTCTACATGCAGACGAGGTGGCCAAGATTTTTCTAATTTGGGGAACCCCGGACATAGACCTCTTTGCAAGTCCGTTGAATGCCAAACTTCCCCGGTTCTGTTCCAGAATTCCGGCTCAGGGCTCTCAGGCCAGGGATGCTTTCCTCCTTCACTGGGGTCAAGACTTATTTTATGCCTTTCCACCCATTCCCCTAATTCCCAAAACCCTATTCAAGCTTCAGAGAGACAGAGGGCATATGGTTCTCATAGCTCCACATTGGCCATGGCAAGTGTAGTACCCTCTACTTCTACATCTCTCTGAAGCTCCCTCCCTGGAGTTAGGATCTGCTCCAGATCTCCTGTCTCAGGAGGACAGAATGTTATGGCATCCCAATCCCCAATCTTTGCATCTCAGAGCTTGGTTGCTGAAGGCCTAGATCTTCATGATCTTAACCTCTCTCAGCAAGTAAAGGATGTCCTTTATGCTTCCAGGAAGCCTTCCACAAGATGCTCTTATGCATTCAATTGGAAAAGGTTTACCATATGGTGTTCGCAGAAGTGTCTTAACCCCCTTGCGATACCTCTGGAATCGTTACTGGAGTATCTCCTTCATTTATCCAATGCAGGACTTAAAACTAACTCAGTAAGATTCCATTTGAGTGCTATTGCAGCTTCTCTCAAGCCTCTAAATGGACAACCCATCCTCTTATAGCAAGATTTATGAGAGGCCTTCTTCTAACTAAGCCTCCCATTAGGCCACCGCCGGTGGCATGGGACTTAAACCTGGTTCTTGGTCAGCTCATGAAGCCACCTTTCGAACCCTTAGCTACTACCTCATTGAAATTCCTTTCTTGGAAAGTTATCTTTCTCATTGCAATCACATCAGCACGCCGCATCAGTGAGTTGCAGGCACTAGAAACATAGAAACATGACGACAGAAAAAGACCACATGGCCTATCTAGTCTGTCCTTCCATAACAACTACAACAGTCCACTTTTTACCTTTAGAGATCCTCTGTGTTGGTCCCATGCTTTTTTGAATTCAGTTACTGTCCTCATCTCTACCACCTCCACTGGGAGACTATTCCATGGATCCACTACTCTTTCCGTAAAGAAATATTTTCGCATATCACTCCTGAATCTATCTCCCTTCACCCTCATCCCATGTCCCCTCGTAGCAGAACTTGCTTTCAATTGAAAGAGGCTCTCTCCCTGAACATTTATGCCACGGAGGTATTTAAACATCTCAATCATGTTACCTCTATCCCGCCTTTCCTCTAAGGTGTACATATTAAGATCCTTAAGTCTGTCCTCATATGCTTTATAATGAAGCCCATTAATCATTTTAGTAGCAACCCTCTGCACCGACTCCATCCTGTTCACATCCTTTTGAAGGTGCGGTCTCCAGAATTGCACACCATACTCCAAATGAGGTCGCACCAAAGACTTATACAGAGGCATTATCACCTCCTTTTTTTCTGCTAGCCATTCCTCTCCGTATGCACCCAAGCATCCTTCTAGCTTTTGCCGTCGCCTTTTCTACCTGTTTAGCTACTTTAAGATCATCAGACACAACCACGCCTAGGTCCCGCTCTTCTTTAGTGGACAAAAGTACTTCACCTCCTATACTGTATTGCTCCCTTGGATTGCTGCAGCCCAAATGCATGACCTTACATTTTTTAACATTAAATCCCAGCTGCCAAATTCTAGACCATTCTTCAAGCTTAGCTAGATCCCTCCTCATGTTATCTACCCCTTCCTGGGTGTCTACTCTATTGCAGATTTTGGTATCATCTGCAAAGAGGCAAACAAAGATGTTAAAAAGAATCGGACCAAGGACAGATCCCTGGGGCACACCACTGGTAACATCCTTCTCCTCAGAGTGAGCTCCATTTACTAGTACTCTTTGTCGCCTCCCACCCAACCAATTTCTGACCCAAGCAGTAACTTTAGGGTCTATCCCTAGGGTGCTCAGTTTGTTTAGCTAGTAGCTGATCCACCTTATACAAGGTTCCATCATGACAAGGGTAGTCCTTAGGACTCATCCACACTTTATGCCAAAGGTGGTCTCGCCTTTTCATCTTAATCAAGCGGTCTACCTGCCTGTGTTCTTTCCAAGACCTCATGCATCAAATGCAGAAAGGAATCTTCATACTTTGGACTAAAAGAGCTTTAGCCTTTTACTTGCAAAGAACACAGCAAATAGAAAGTCCTCTCAACTCTTTTTTGCTTTTGATCCTTCTCATTTGGGACTTCCAGTCTCCAAGAGATCGCTGTCCAACTGGATTGCACAGTGTATTTCCTTTGCCTATCAGAGTAAGAACCTTCCTTTTTGAGGGCCATGTCACAGCTCACAATGTGAGAGCCATGGCGGCTTCAATGGCTCATCTACACTCTGTGTCTATCGACGACATCTGTCGAGCAGCCACTTGGGCCTCGGTTCATACCTTCACAGCCCATTACTGCTTGGACAAGGACTCCCGCCGGGATGCCTTGTTTGGGCAGGCTGTTCTCCAACACCTGTTCCATACGTAATCAACTCCTACCCGCCGTCCCTGTTGATGCCAGAGATCCATGGGGGGAAGTGGAGCCCTTCACAGGGACGCACAACTTCTGGGGTCTCTCCCTGGCATCTAAAGCTAGGGAGTCCCCATATGTGAAGACTACATTCCTGCTTGTTCCTGGATTTAGCATAGTTACTCACCTGTAACAGGTGATCTCTGGGAACAGCAGGAATTTAGTCTTCACAACCCACCCACCTCCCCTAGGAGTTGTATCTCTCTATCTGTCTCTTTCCCTTTCCCTCTGTCTCTCTTTGTCTCAGCTTTAAACTCAACTGGAGAGAGGCAGTTGGGAAAGGCGGGAAGGCAGCATGCAGCCGCTGTTGGATGCTCTGAAAAGCTTCCTAATTGGACGCTGGGGAGCGTTCCTGCGCAGGCTCCGTCAGTACCGACGATACCCATATGTGAAGACTAATTCCTGCTGTTCCAGGAGATCACCTGTTACAGGTGAGTAACTATGCTTTACAGTAGTCTAGTATAGGTGTAATAATGGCCTGGCATACTGTGCGGAAATGTTCTTTATTGAGGAGAGGTTTTAGTCTCCGGAGCATTGCTACTTTGAAGAAGGCTGTTTTGGATATCTTGTTGATATGCGGTTGGAGGGTGAGTTGCTTGTCTAGAATCACTCCAATGTATCAGACTTAGTCTTTTATTGTGATTGGTGTATTGGATGTGTTGCTAGAAATAGGGGGAATGAATGTGGAGTCTCTTGTGATGATGATTGCGTCAGTTTTTTAATGTTGATGTTTAAGTTATTATTGGTTAGCCAGGTCATCATTTCTTGAATGCAGTTTGATATGGTGGTATAGTCTTGGGAGTCCAGTCGAATAGGGGTGTATGCCATGATGTCGTCAGCATATATGGCATATTGTATCTTGTATTTGTTGAATATTTTGCATATAGGCTGAATGTAAATGTTGAAGAGAAGAACTGACAGTGATGAGCCTTGGGGGGACTCCTTGAGTAGTTTTGAAGGGTTTTGAGGTGAGGTTACCAGATTTTACTTTCTGCTATCTGTCTTCGAGGTATGATTGAAACCATGTAATGGTGGTATCTTGTAGTCCAATCTCCATTAGGCGTTTTAATAGTATGTGATGGGAAACTGTGTCAAAGGCTGCTGATATGTCGATAAATATTAATAAGAAGCCTTGTTTTATTTTGTCTATTCCTTTGATTATGTTATCGAATAGTTGTATGAGGAGTGTCTCAACCCCATGTTTTGGACGGAATCCGTTCTAGTGAGGATCTAGTGGAGCGAATTCGTCAATGTGATCTTGGAGCTGTCTCTGTACAATTTTTTCTGTTATTTTAGCCAGGAATGGGAGGCTGGATATCGGGTGGTATGTTGAAGGGTCTGTATTGTTGGGTGAGGTGGTTTTCGGGATGGGTCGGATAATAGATTGCTTGAGTGTTTTTGGCATGTAGCCCTGCGAGAGAGAGGTACTCACTACCTTTTGGATGAATTTGTTGAATTCTTCTTTGGTGGATTTGATCCAAGTCACCGGGCAGGGGTCCGATGGAGAAGTGGTGGTGTTTAGCGCAGTAATGGTTTGTTCTATTTGTTTAGTTGACGGGATGCTGAATTTCCATTGATTGGTAGTTGTGGAGCCATCTGTAGTTGGTGTGTCCATAGGATAGACGATGTTGGGAGGTGTGGTGGTACTGTTCTTAGCTATTAGATACACCCACAAACTTTGCTGATTATCTTGCTTTCATTTTTCTTGGTTGGGTCATTTGTTAAGGTGCGAACGATATTGAAGCATTCTTTGGGTTTATTGCAGGTTTTTAGTACTAGGTTTGTGTGGTGTTTGTTTATTAGGTTTTTGTAGTCTTTTTGCATCTCTTGGTATTGTTTCAGTGTAGTTTCTGATTTGTTACGTTTCCAGCGACGTTCCAATTGTCATAATTTTCTTTTGTGTTTTCTTATTGTGTTAGAGTACCATGGTGTAGATTTTATTTATTTTATTTTATTTATTTATTTAACAGTTCTTCTATACTGCTCTATTTTAGATCAGAGCGGTTTACATTTAACATCAACTATACAACACAGGGAACTTTGAGTTGTATTTACAATAAACAGGGAGATCAACTTGGAAGTAACTGGAAGATCTTGGTTTGTTTTTGTTGTGGTTTGAGTATATTCGAGGTGTGATTTGGGATGCAGCAAGAATGGTGGTATTCCATGTTGTGATGGTATCGTCCAGGTCATTGAAGTCTTGGGGTAGGTGTTGCACTGTATCTTTGAGGAAGTGCTCTTTGTTAAATGCTTTGAAATGTCTGGTTGGTTGGTTCTGTTTTCCGAGCTGTCTGTTGGGTATTCTGGTGGAGTACAAATGTTATGGCATGGTGATCTGACCATGGTATTGGTGTAGTTTTAGGTGGTGTCATGAGACCTTGTTCTAGGGTGCCGTTTGGTGCAAATATGCGTTCTGGTGTAGAGCCAGAGCGGTGGGATGGGCCCAATAAGACTTGTTTGAGTTGTATGGATTCCATTGCTTTGTGAAAAGCTATTTCAGTTGTTGTGGCAGATGTGAGGTTTGTTTCCTAGTACAATGAGCGTCTTGTGTGGTGAGTTAGCTGCATATATCATCTCTAGGATGTTTTATGTATCCTCTGTTGGGGTGTTGGGGGGGTTGGTATATCAGGCAGATGGATAGATGTTTTCAGTGTTGATGAATTCACAGTGCTTGGAGCTTTTGAAGGTTGATGTCTTGAGTCTCAAGTCTGTTCGGGCAATAAGTACTCCGTTTCCTCGTTTGTGGGTTCTGGGGCAGTTGTATGCTGTGAATGCTGGTGGTGTTATTTGGTTCAGTATTACTTGGTCTGTATTCTTGAGCCATGATTCAGTAATACATAGGATTGTCAGTCTTGTTTTCGTGGATGTAATCGGTAATAGTGTTTGTTTTGTTGCATATGGAGCGTGCATTTATCAGGCCTATGGTTATGAGGGTGGTATGTGGAGTGTGTCCTTGATGTCTAATTGTTTGTGACCATGGCTCTGTTTGGATGTGTTTGGTAGGTTTCTTGATGTTTGGTTTGTGGTAAGCAGGTGTGTATATAGGTTGGTGTATGGTAGGGAGTTATATGGGGTGTACTTGTAAGGTTCTGAAGTAGGTGGTGTAGTGATATGCATTTGTTTGGTACGAGCATAGGGTAAGAATTATTATAAAGGTATATATTTGTTGGATGAAAGTTCTTTTGTACATTTGCTGTCTATACAGGATTTTGTTGCTTTTCTGTGTAGGAAGGTGTTGAATGGGTTGATGTTCGATGTTGAATGTGCTCGTTTTGAGGTGCATGGTTTAGCATGGCTTTTACTTGGATGAGAGCTGGTATAGATTCATTTCCAATTTTGTAACAAGGTTGCCTGGTAATATTAATCTGAAGCAAGGTGTAGCATAACTGTTACTTAGTTGATAGCTAGTACGAGGATACTATTTCGATTATTTAGCATGTTAGCTCCATGGCATTAGGTCAGGTATGTTTCTATTTATATTTCAGCAGTTATAAGTAATTGTTGAGCTTAACATACAGTTCCGTTGTCATTGTACTTAATTGCAACAACAAAAATGCAATGTGTGCCTTCGAGTCAGTCCTGACTCCTGGCGACCCAGAAGCTCCTGGGTTTTCTTGGCAGTGTCACCGGAAGTAGATTGCCAGGCCTTTCTTCCGAGGCAATGGAGGGTTAAGTGACTTGCCCAAGACCACAAGAAGTGCTAGCAGGAATCGAACCCTGGTTGCTTGGTTACCAAGCCAGTGCTCTAACCACTAGGCTACTCCTCCACTTCAATTAGCCATCAGTATATCAGATCTAACAGGTCATACCTTTCGACATGTGATCAACGTTGTCGTGGTAGAGTTGGTATCAAGATTTGTTCGGTGCAGAGATCATGTTTGGTATAGTTAGAAACATAGAAATATGACGACAGAAAAAGACCACATGGCCTATCTAGTCTGTCCATAACAACTACTACAGTCCCCTTTTTACCTTTAGAGATCCTCTGTGTTTGTCCCATAATTTTTTGAATTCAGTTACTGTCCTCATCTCTACCACCTCCACTGGGAGACTATTCCATGGATCCACTACTCTTTCCGTAAAGAATTATTTCCGCATATCACTCCTGAATCTATCTCCCTTCACCCTCATCCCATGTCCCCTCGTAGCAGAACTTGCTTTCAATTGAAAGAGGCTCTCTCCCTGAACATTTATGCCACGGAGGTATTTAAACATCTCAATCATATCACCTCTATCCCGCCTTTCCTCTAAGGTGTACATATTGAGATCTTTCAGTCTGTCCTCATATGCTTTATAATGAAGACCACTAATCATTTTAGTAGCCACCCTCTGCACCAACTCCATCCTGTTCACATCCTTTTGAAGTTGCGGTCTCCAGAATTGCACACCATACTCCAAATGAGGTCGCACCAAAGACTTATACAGAGGCATTATCACCTCCTTTTTTCTGCTAGCCATTCCTCTCCGTATGCACCCAAGCATCCTTCTAGCTTTTGCCGTCACCTTTTCTACCTGTTTAGCTACTTTAAGATCATCAGAGAGAACCACACCTAGGCCCCGCTCTTCTTTAGTGGACAAAAGTACTTCACCCCTTATACTATATTGCTCCCTTGGATTGCTGCAGCCCAAATGCATGACCTTACATTTTTTAACATTAAATCCCAGCTGCCAAATTCTAGACCATTCTTCAAGCTTAGCTAGAACCCTCCTCATGTTATCTACCCCTTCCTGGGTGTCTACTCTATTGCAGATTTTGGTATCATCCGCAAGAGGCAAACCTTACCTGAAAGCCCTTCCGCTATATCACTAACAAAGATGTTAAAAAGAATCGGACCAAGGACAGATCCCTGGGGCACACCACTGATAACATCCTTCTCCTCAGAGTGAGCTCCATTTACTTGTACTCCTTGTCGCCTCCCACCCAACCAATTTCTAACCCAAGCAGTAACTTTAGGGTCCATCCCTAGGGTGCTCAGTTTGTTTATAAGTAGCCTGTGAGGAACAGTGTCAAAGGCTTTACTGAAATCTAAATACACCACATCTAGGGCTCTCCCTTGGTCCAACTCCCTGGTCACCCAGTCAAAGAAATCAATCAGATTTGTCTGACAGGACCTGCCTCTGGTGAATCCATGCTGCCTCGGATACTGTAATCCGCTGGATTCCAGAAACCTCACTATTTTCTCTTTCAGCAGCGTTTCCAATAATTTACTCACCACCGAAGTTAAACTAACCGGCCTGTAGTTTTCAGAGGCGGCTGTTGGATGTACTGGATTAGGTTACATTGTTTGCGGAGGATGACGGATGGTACTTCTATGGGTGGATGAGCTGTTGAAAGTAGCTGGTTCAATGGTTCCCCTTTGATTTATTCTTTGAGACTGTTTCTGTATGTTTTGATTAGTGCCTCGTCTAAGGGCCATGCCAAAGGGCCCTCTTGCGAGGCCCTCGGGTGCGGCGTGCCTGCTGCGTGTGTTTTTAAAGGGCTCGACTGTGGGCCCTGATTGGGCAGAGCTGCAGGAGCGGGAGGAGCACTTTGATGATGGCAGCGGCGCAGGATATCTTCACCGCTGATCGCGGCTGGCAGTTGGGCTGGATGCCAGTGAGGAGGGCTCGTTTTCTGCGCGTGTGTTTTTAAAGGGCTCGACTGCGGGCCCCAATTGGACAGAGCTACAGGAGCGGGAGGATCACTTTGGTGGTGGTGGCGCTGGAGATCTTCACTGCTTTTCTACCGATCAAAGTGGTGGACATTCAGGTACTGTATACATATTTTTCCCTAGTCCCCGAAGGGCTCACAATCTGTTTTTGTACTTGATTACAGCATTATATCATCTGCATAGATATGATATCCTACTTTGAATTTTTTAAAGATATTAGATCAGTTGTAGATATAAATTAAATAGGCGTGCTGAGAGAGCAGACCTTGAGGTATGCCCTGCTCCTTTTTGAAAGTTGCAGATGTCTGTTGGCCAATTTGAACTTGTTGGGTGTGTTGGAGATGTAGAACTGAAATCATTGGTATACAGTGTCCTTTATGCTTATTTGCTCCAATCTTGTCAGTAGTGTGCTATGGCGTTTGCCTATTTTTTCTATGCTGCTCCGATCACTCCTATACTGTCCTGTCTACATTATGGAGTTCCTTTCACTTCTTCTTTTCTTTTTTAATTATTGTACACCGCATAGACTGCTCCTTTTAGTTTTTTCTTAACTATTTTCTTCATTTTATCATAATCTCCCTTTTGAAAATTAAAAGGTAGTACTGTGGATTTCATTACCGTCCTTCCTCCATTTAGCAAATCAAACGCGATCATGCTATGATCACTATTGCCAAGTGGCCCCAGAACCCTTATCTCTTGCACCAGATCTTGTGTTCCACTAAGGACTAGGTCCAGAATGGCTTCCCCTCTGTCAGATCATGAACAAGCTGCTCTAAGAAGCAGTCATTTATTTCATCTAGAAACACTATCTCCCTAGCATGTCCTGCTGTGACACTGACCTAGTCGATACCGGAGTAATTGAAATCACCCATTATTACTGTACTGTAACTATTGTTAGCTTCCCTAATTTCTTTGAGCATTTCAACATCCAGTTGTTCACTCTGGCCCGGTGGTCAATATAGTACACTCCCACTACCATCACCTTCCCCTTCCAACACTGAATTTCAATCCATAGAGATTCTACAGTGAATTTTGTTTCCTGCAAAACTTTAATCCTTTGTGACTCAATGCTCTCTCTAACATAGAGTGCAACCCCTCCACCAATTTGATCTGCTCTGTCATTACGATATAGTTTGTACCCAGGTATCACAGTATCCCACTGGTGGTTCTCCTTTCACCATGTCTCTGAGATACCAATCATATCTAACCTCTCGTTAGTGCTATATATTCTAACTATCCCATATTATTTTTTAGACTTCTGGCATTTGCATACAAGCATTTTAGAGACCGTATTTTATTCATATGAATCTGGCTATTGATAGACAGCAGTAATTTGGAATTTTTAAACTCTGTCTGCTCTGTACTCGAGGGCATTTGGGCTATTTTTGTCTTTATTGGAACCTCTTTGCTGATATGCCTTAACTTCAATTTTTTGCTAGTATCCTTCAAGGATACATTGTTCCAAACCAGGGGTGGGCAATTCCGGTCCTGGAGGGCCGCAGACCAGTCAGGTTTTCATGATGTCCCTAATGAATATTCATGAGATCTATTTGCATCCACTGCCTTCCATTGTATGGAAATAGGTCCATGAATATTCATTAGGGACATCATGAAAACCTGACTGGTCTGCGGCCCTCCAGGACCGGAATTGCCCACCCCTGTTCCAAACCATGCGCTCCTGGGTGACTCTCGGCTTTCCCCTATTATCTAGTTTAAAAGCTGCGCTATCTCCTTTTTAAAGGTTAATGCCAGCAGCCTGGTTTCATCCCTTTGGAAGAGCCCCTCCTTTCCCCAGAATGTTGTTACTGACATAGGAAAGTGTAATGGAGAGGTTCTTGAATCTAAATGTAGGCTTTTAGGTAGGAAGCTGAAATCCAGAACTTCCAGGGTAGCATTCTCTGAAATGCTTCCCATCCCACACGCAGGACCCAAAAGGCAGACAGAGCTCCGAAGCCTCAATGCGAGGTAGAGGGTTTTGGATTTGTTAGGAACTGGGGAACATTCTGGGGAAAGGAGGGGCTTTTCCAAAGGGTTGGGACCCAGGATATCAATGCTTGACCCAGTACAAGCATTGCGGATCCTGTGTCTTTTGACCTAGATTGGCCACTGTTGGAAACAGGATACTGGGCTTGATGGACCTTGGTCTGACCTAGTATGGCATATCTTATGTTCGTATGTTCTTACCAAGACAGCAGATTCCTCAGCACTATCTAAGACCTTGTCTAGGTGGCACGTGAGGTCCGCTACCTTCGCACCAGGCAGGCATGTTAACAGGCGATCCTCACGTCCACCAGCCACCCAGAAATCTACATGCCTAATGATCGAATCCCCAACTATAGCGGCTGTCCTAATACTTCCCTTGTGGGCTCTGGAGAAACCACCTCAGTGTGAGAGGGTTTTACATCACCTGGAGGACAGGATCACTTCCTGCCACACCAGGGTGGTGGTATCCTGTCATGTGACCCCTCCATGGCAACAGGGATGCTGCCAGACTGTTGGTGGGACTTCAGTACTACATCCCTTTGTGTCTCGTCTATGTACCTCTCTGTCTTCCTTATGTCCTCCAAGTCTTGTACTCTAGCCTCTAGAGATCGGACTCTTTCCCTGTGAATAAAGAGCTCCTTGCACTTGGTGCACATATAAGACCCCTCACAAACTGGAAGAAAATCATTCATGTGACACTCAGTGCAAAATACTGTAAAGCCCTCATCACGCTGCATCTTAGTTTTAGAGTTGTGTTTAGGTATTTAAGTTGTTTACTTACTAAGGTTTGCTGGGGATATACTAATAAAATTATAGCTAATATGTTTAATGGACTTTGTTCACCTCAAGCTTAACTAATGTCTGGTCCTTAATGTATGCCTGATGAGGATAGACAGCTGCTCCTGAGAGTGAATATGACACCTCTTTTCCTTTAAAAGGTTTAAGCTCCTATAAAGTTACGAATATCCCAGGGGTGCGTGAGAGTCAGGGAGGGAAAGAAGACCTATTAAAAAGCTGGCTGCTACACAGTACCCTGTCCTGTGCTGCTAAGGTAATCTGTGACCAATTTCCTGAGTGATTCACACAGTCTTTGTTTGGATAGAGGGGAGTCTTTCATAATGCCCCTTTGATCTGTCCTGGCTTTAACACTAATTAATACAATTTCACGGGTCTCTTGTCCCATATTTAGAAGGCCTCTTTGTAAAGGTCTCTAGAAACAATTTATTGCTCAAAGAATACTGACCCTGTTTTCCCTTTTATGCTAAGTTATACTCTGAGTTGATTTAAATTAAAGCTCTTTGCAGATACTAGGCCCTGACTGAGTATTAAATTTAAACTAGAAGCTCTCTGCTGGGTTTTAAATTTAACCGGAAAAATCTTTGCTGTGTTTTGATTTTCAACTGACAGCCTCTGCTGAGTTTTAAACTTACACTGAAAGTGTTGGGTTTTCAATTTTACTAAAAGCTCTTTGCTGATACTAGGCCCTGACTGATTTAACAAATAGACTGAATTCTAATTTACACAGATTAATCAGCTTTAATGTAAAGAATTTCCTTTTCCCCAAGATTTAGAGCAAAATTCCGAGAATTAAATACTTACAATTGCAGATCTGTCTCCAGAAGTAGCAGTCCCTTTTTCTAGTCCTACTTTTCTCACCACACGCAACGGATATAAACTGGACACAATACATCAGGAAGTACCTCAAGGATCCACACGCTCGTCCTTACTCTCTAACATTTACATTCAGCCACTATGCACAGCCATTCAGAAGTTCAACGTTGGCTATCAAATCTACACTGACAACATAATGATCTACACACCATTCTACACAACTGCTTTCGACTACGTGATATTTATGTCCTCCTTCAAAGAAATAGCTGGCTCCAGCTATACAACCTTGCAGTCAAGTTCAATAAGGCAGACATTCCTGATCGTATCTCCAGTCTAGTCCCGGACCTCTGGGTTGTCCACCTTAATCAGCAGCTTGGAGACTGAGGAACCTCCTTCTTTTCATGATGTCACCAGTATAACATCCAAGGAGCCGCCTCCATTTGCCAGTTACCTCAGTCTCCAAGCAGCTGAAAGGTGGTGAGCCCGGGGGTCCGGGCTCCCTGGAGGAACAATTAAGAGGATAGTGTGGTCTAGGTTAGAGTTTAAAAAAAAAAAAGGGACCAGGATCAATGTTTTAAAATAGCGCCTGTGCCTTTAAATTGTGTAAGAACCTCCCCCTCCCCTCCCCCTCCCGTTTGGGTTTACCGGCAGGTTTCGGGAGTGGGGAAAGGGCCGATTGAAAAGCACACAACAGGATCCGGTGTGTTGGTGGCTGGACAGTTGTCAGACCGGAGACCTGATTTATAGCCCGCGCCATACAGAGGCTTGCCTGTAAGCGCATCTGGGCTATTACTGCAGCGATCGAGCTTGCAGGGTGCTGAATCCACTTTTTGCTCACCAGGAACGTCCCGATGAAAGGTCCGGTTGGGCGGAGCAACGTCCGGGGCAATACGGAGTGAAGTTACTTCGACGGATAGACCGGCAAATGTGAGTAGGCCCAGACCTGATCTGCCCAGCCGTCAGCACGTTTGAGCGCGAAAACGGCAATGGGCTGGACCGCGTGGCAGAGGCCGTGACGGACCGTGTAGGGGGACGGTTTTTCCTCATTTTCATGCGATTGGGTATATCTTCACTTAGCGCTAGGTTTCGGGAGTTAGTGATTTGTTTATTAAGTAGTGCGGTGCACGAGGTTTAAAAAAAAAAAAAGACACGGGTGCAGGCAAAACGGAGGAAGTTGTGGACAGAAGTCAGCTGGGGTCCTCGTTCTGCCTGGGTTGCTTCAGTTTGGGGGGTGTCAGAGACCATTGGGGATATTCCAGGAACTTCTGCAGCGCACGATGCCATCTAGACCTCAATGCTTTGTGGGGCTAGGAAAGGCTCAGTGACTGAATCAGGTGTGTGCAAGAGCTGCTCAAAAGAGGCCGCAGTGATGGAACAGGTCTGGGAGGACAAGGAAGGGGCGCTGGGGGCAGGGACTGAAATATCTGTGCCTCAAGCTTCCTTAGGGGCCCTGGAGGAGCCGGTGGCAGGACCGTCTTCTACCCCGGACTTGCCTACCGCCCCGGTAGTGTGGCCTCTTGGCCTGGCCTCGATCTTTTCAAAGGACTTTGTGGCACTGCTGCAGCAAGCGGTGGGTGGCATGCCACAAAAGCAAGGAAACGGTAATCAGGCAAAGAAAGGCGTGAAGAGACCCTCTTCAGGCAGAAGTGTGGAGGAGGGCTCAGAGAAGAGACCACGTCTGGGGGAAGACCTGAAAGAGCAATCAGTTCTCTCGGAGGAGCATCTCTCTGATGAAGAGCGTCTGAGTGTGGATCTAGAAGAAGAATTGGAGGAAGGGGAGCTCACAGAGAAAGAGGACCAGGCGAGAGTGGTATGGGTGTTCCATAGAGATGAGCTCCCTGCGCTGATTGTTGAATCATTAGGGGCATTGAATATGCTGGTTCCGGGGGTGACGGAGGAAGAAACCCTGGAGGATCCATTATTGCAGGTCTTTAGGAAGACTCAGAAGGCCTTCCCTGTTCACAGAGTTTTTCAGGAGATGATTCAAGAAGAATGGAATGTCCCCGAGGCACCTTTGAAGGGTGCCAGGGTAGTGAGGCGTGTCTATCCTCTGGTAGATCAGGATAAGGAGGTCTTTAAGCCGCCAAGGGTGGATGCAGCCGTGTCAGTGGTTGCAAAGAAGACTACGATCCCGGTAGAGGGCGGTGCAGCCCTCAAGGACACTCAGGACCGAAAGTTGGATGCTCTGCTGCGACAGATTTTTGATGTGAATGCCTTAGCGCTTCAAGCGACCATCTGTGGAGCGTGGGTGGCCAGGGCCTGTTTGAGGTGGTCGCAGCGAGTTCAAGGAGAAAGGGATTGCGACATAGCCGGGGAGGCCGCCAGGTTGGAGTCTGGGGCGGCCTACCTGGCGGATACGCAATATGATCTGATGAGAGGTTTGTCGAAGAGTATGGCGTCGGCTGTAGCGGCGCGGCGCTGTCTGTGGCTTCGTAATTGGGCGGCGGATAATGCGTCCAAGGCTAGGTTAGGTAAGCTGCCTTTTAAGGGCCGACTTCTTTTTGGTGAGGAGCTAGAGAAGTTGGTTAAGGACCTGAGTGAATCTAAGGGCGGCAGGTTTCCGGAGGACAAGCCTAAGCAAGGGTGGGCGGCTACCAGAGGAAAAGCTCCTTTGAGGGACTTTTGGAGATTCCGTTTTCAAAGGTTTAATGCCGCTCAGAGAGGCAGATTTCCCAGCAGAAGTCAGGGCTTCTGAGGTTTTCGGGGAGCAGGTAGAGGATTTGGAGCCGTTGCCTCATCCTCCTCGTCCAATCTTAGGAAGTCCCAATGATGCCAGGGGGGCCCAGGCGCCCCTCGTGGCCGTGCGTGGCCAGTTGCAGGAGTTTTGGGATGCCTGTGTCCGAGTCACGTCAGATCAGTGGGTGTTGGAGGTAATTCGAGAAGGGTATGCCTTTGAGTTATGAACCCCTGTACGGGACGCCTTTGTGCGGTCTCCTGGCAATTCGCCGGGCAAGAAAGAGGCCATAAGGGAGACAGTACAGAGGCTCCTCTGCCTGGGGGCGATCGTTCCAGTACCTCCAGACCAACGTGGGTGCGGACGATACTCCATTTATTTTGTGGTTCCAAAAAAGGACGGGGGTTTTCGCCCAATTCTAGATCTCAAGGGAGTGAATCGCTGTCTCCGCGTTTCTCATTTTCACATGGAAACGTTACAGTCCGTAATAGTGGCAGTTCGAAATGGCGAGTTCCTTACGTCCTTAGACCTTTTGGAGACGTATCTCCACATTCCCATTCGTCCGGATCATCAGCGCTATCTTCGCTTTGCGGTGCCCTTTGGTCAGTTTCAGTTCCAGGCGTTACCATTTGGCCTGGCAATGGCCCCCCGCACGTTCACCAAGATTATGGTGGTCGTCGCGGCGGCGTTGAGGAAGGAAGGGATTCTGGTTCATCCGTACTTAGACGATTGTTGATTCGGGCAAAGTCAAGGGACGAGAGCGAGAAAGTCACGGCCAGAGTGGTGTCCTTCCTAGAGAGCCTAGGTTGTGTGGTCAACTTGGGGAAGAGCTATCTGCTTCCCTCCCAAAATCTAGAGTATCTGGTGGCTCGTTTCGACACCAAGATAGGTCAGGTGTTTCTTCCTCGTCTGAGGGCCCTTTTTAGGCAGCCGGGCACCCACAGTGTGGAAGTACCTGCAACTGTTGGGCACCATGGCAGCAACGATTGAGGTGGTAACTTGGGCGAGAGTGCACATGAGACCTTTGCAGAGGGCTATTCTCAGGCGATGGTCGCACCAGCGAGATTCTCTGTCAAGGAGACTGTCTTGCCCAGCGGAGACACGGGTGGCTCTGCGTTGGTGGCTGCGTCCCGAGTCGCTGGCAACGGGGAGACCTCTGGAAGCGCCAGACAGGGTAGCTGTGATGACGGACGCCAGTTTGGTGGGCTTTGGAGCGCATGTCCAGGGCAGGTTCGCGCAAGGTCAATGGAGCTCAGAGGAGAAGACCTGGTCGATCAACAGGCTGGAATTGCGAGCGGTGTCGCTCACCTTGCAGAGCATTCAGAGTTGCCTGGCAGGGTCAGCGGTTCGGGTATTTTCTGACAACGCAACTGCAGTGGCATATGTAAATCGTCAAGGGGGGACCAGCAGTGTGGCGCTGGAGGAGGAGGCCGAGCACCTGTGCAGGTGGGCTGAATAAAATTTGTTGGCGCCCTCAGCGGCACATGTGGCAGGAGTGGACACTGTGCAGGAGGACTTCCTGAGCCGAGTAAAAGTGGATCCAGGGGAATGGGTCCTGCATCCGGAGGTGTTCAGGATGCTCAAGCGTCGCTGGGGCTCGCCGGTAATGGATCTCATGGCAACGTTCCAGTCGAAGAAGGTCGGTCGGTTTTACAGCAGAAGAAGGGAAAGGATGTCAGAAGGTCTGGATGCTCTCATTCAAAGGTGGCCAGAGGAGCGGCTTCTGTACGTCTTTCCTCCATGGGCCCTAATAGGCAGAGTGATATAGCGGATAGAAGGATACAAAGGTCAGGTAATCCTGATAGCCCCCGATTGGCCGCGCCGGCCCTAGTACGCAGACATGGTGAGACTGTTGATAGAGAAGCCCTGGTGTCTGCCGAGGCGTGCGGATCTGCTTTCGCAGGGTCCGCTGCTCATGCCTTATCTGGATCGATCCTCGCTTACGGCCTGGCTATTGAAAGGGCATGGTTAAAGGCGAGAGGATTTTCGGCGGCAGTAATTTCCACTTTGCTAAAGGCCAGGAAGAGATCAACCTTGTTGGCCTATGTGCGAGTCTGGAGTGTTTGAAGCATGGTGTTCCGACAGAGCTTGCGAGGTGTTAAGAGAAACGGTGCCGCAGATTTTGCAGTTCCTGCAGGATGGTTTTGATAAGGGGTTGGCGGCGGCTTTGCTAAGGGTACAGGTCGCTGCCCTGGCTTGCTACCAAGGCAGAATAGGGGGACGACCGCTTGGGGGTCGGGGAGATGTGAAGTGGTTTCTTCGAGCGGTGTCGCTGTTGCGGCCTCCAGAGAGGCAGTTGGTGCCTAAATGGAGTCTTCCATTTGTACTGGAGGCTTTGGAATGGGAACCTTTTGAGCCCTTAGGTCGAGCGTCAATTAAAGACCTTACATTGAAGACGGTATTTTTGGTGGCAATTTGTTCGGCGAGGAAAGTCTCCAAGTTGCAAGCGTTACCCTGTAAGGAGCCTTATCACTCATTCTTTGAGTCTAAAGTAGTGTTGTGGCCGGTGCCAGCCTTTTTGCCCAAGGTTGTATCGTCCTTTCATTTGAATCAAGTGATCTCCTTGCCAGTGTTTACTGGGAGTGAGGGGAGTCCAGGTTCAAAGAATCAGAGATTCTCCAGGACCAAGCAGGAAGTCGGTCCTCACATGGGTGACGTCGCCGACGGAGCCCTCGCGGAGCAATTTCCCCAGCTTTCACAGAAAGCCTTTGGGAATTGCAGCGCGCATGCGCGGTCCCCTTCCCGCCCAGGGATGCCATCTTGCTCAGTCTTCTTTTTTCCGCGGAGCCCTACAGACGTGTCTGTTACCGCCGCTGAAAAGTTGATTTCTTTGATTTGTTTTGTTAAATAATTTTTTCACGGTTCGTGTGTTCCTCTTCCCGCCGGGCCCCGATATCCTTTTGGGCCTGTTTACGTTTTGTTTTTTTCCAACTGGCGTTCCTGCCACTTTTCCCTTCATCCCTGGCAGCACGGTCCTTCGACCTTGCAGGGGCCCTTTTCCCCCCGATGGCTGCCAGCGCTTTTAAAAAGTGTGATCGCTGTGTCAGGCTCATGTCTCTTACTGACACGCATGACTGCTGCCTCCGCTGCCTTGGGGCCGAGCATGACCCTATGAGCTGCGGCCCTTGCAGCAAAATGTCCTCGAAGGCGCTGCGGAGTCGGCAGTCGCAGAGGGATCGGATTTTCTCTGACTCCGCGCGGACCTCGTTGGAGGCCTCTACATCTCGCGGCTCCGGTTTGGAGCATCGCAGGAGTTCTTCTGAACGGGGCTCCCCCGGCCGGAAGCACCGGCGGGAGAAGCGGCCCGCAAGGGCGGAACCGGGCGGCGAGCCTGGTCCTTCCAGGGCCAGGTCGCTTAGCCCGATCCGACAACCCGTGCCCTCGGAGGAGGAAAGGCCTTCGAAGATTCCTCGTCTCGGAGTGGAGTCGCCTGGACACGTGAGTGATATAATCCTCCTGGACTCCCCCACGGATGAGCCGACGTCGGGCCCGACGCCGTCGGGGCCCGAGTCGACAGCTGCTGGGTCATCTGAGCTTGATCTCAGACTGACGACCTTGGAGCGCAGTATATCTGCCTTCATGGACCAGCAGCGGGCATGGATCACCGGCCTCGCCAGTGCATCTGCCCCGACCACCGGGGCATCGATGCTCAAGTCGACCCCGGAGGCCGAGACGATCCTCGAGTCCATAGGAGCTCGAGTCGATCCTCGGCCTAGGTCTCCCTCGGCTTCCCGTTCGGGACCGAGGTCCTCGACGCCGGTCGGGGCGGAGGTCCCCGGGCCCCGCTCGCGCGGAGCTGCTCGATTCCTCCTCGGAGGAGTCGGGCTGGGACACGGAGGAGGACGAGTCACCCGGTTCTTTTCAGACGCGGTGCGTCCCCTCCGATTCGCCCGAGTCGGAGCCTCGGAGGCGGTCTCCCCCGGAGGATACCCGGTTCTCCGATTTCGTGAGGGATATGGCCAAGGCTTTGGCCTTCCCTGCAGATTCGGAGGAGGAGCCCCGAGCCGAAGAGCTCGAGGCCCTCCAATACGACTTCCCCCCCGAGGGAGGCCTTCACCGTGCCGGTTCCCCCGATGCTGGAGCGGCTTCTCTTCCGCATGTGGGAGAGCCCAGCCTCGACGCCAGTGTTGAGCAAGCGGATCGATTCCATGTATCGAGTCCGCAAAAGCCCCGGGTTCCAAAAGGCGCAACTTCCACACCACTCTATGGTGGTGGAGTCGGCCATGCATCGACTTAAGAGTCAAAAGATGCACTCCTCGATGCCCCCGGGGAAGGAGGCCCGGAGCCTGGATGCCCTCGGTAGGAAGTGCTTCCAGGGCTCTATGCTTGCTTGTCGGGTCCAGACATATCAGCTGTACATGGGTATGTACCTCCGGGACCTGGCAAAAGAACTTCAGGGTTTCTCTGCCGGTCTCTCCGAGGAACCCTTGCAGCGGTTCCAAGCCTTGTCCTCCGGGATTCGAGAGTGTTCGAAGTTCATTTCTCGAGCGGCCTATGATGGCTTCGAGGCCTCGGCTCGAGTAGCCGGAGCCGGCATCGGGGCTCGCTGCCAAGCTTGGCTTCAGTCCTCCGACCTCGAGCCCTGGGTGCAGGACAAGTTGGTCGATGTCTCCTGCAGGGGAGACAACCTCTTCGGCAAGCCCATGGCCGAAAAGGCGGCGGAGCTCGAGTCGGAGACTCTCACCAGGACTCACCGTTCTAGAAAGTCCTCTACCCCTTCACAGAAGAAGAAGGGCTCGGGGAAAAAGCCTTTTTAATCGAGGAAGGTGTTTGCTTATTCGCTTCACCAACCACAATACCCGGCCACAACACTTCTTCAGGGGCAGCGGCCTAGGGGACAGGGTAACAGACCCCGGAAGCAGAAAGCTCCCAAACCCGCCACGCCGGCCCCGGCCCAGCAGGGCGGGGTTTTTTGACTATGCCAGCATAGCCCCTCCCCCTCAGGGGCCTTCGTCCGGTACGGGGGGTCGGCTGGCCCACTTTGCTCACAGGTGGTCAGCCATAACATCCGAGGCCTGGGTATTGCAGATAGTCCGAGAGGGCTACCTCCTGCATTTTCACCAGGTGCCCTCCGAGACCCCCTCTGCACAGGGACTTACTCCTTCAGGAGCTGTGGGGTCTGCTTCAGGAACGGGCAGTGGAGCCCCGTGCCCCAACGCTTGTGGGGCACCGGGTTTTACTCGAGGTACTTCCTGGTTCCAAAGAGAACAGGAGGCCTCAGGCCCATTCTAGACCTACGCAACCTCAACAAGTTCCTGCAGCGGGAAAAGTTCAAGATACTTACCCTTGGAACCCTGCTGCCCTACCTCCAGCGGGGAGATTGGCTATGCTCCTTGGATCTAAAGGATGCTTATACCCACATCCTTATTCATCCGGACCACCGACAATACCTAAGGTTTGTGGTGGCGGGGAATCATTATCAGTACCGGGTACTGCCCTTTGGCCTGTCCTCCGCGCCCAGGGTGTTCATGAAGTGCCTGGCGGTGGTAGCCGCCTTCCTACGGCTTCAGGGCCTCTTCGTCTTCCCATACCTCGACGATTGGCTCATCCGGGCATCGTCTGCTCCAGGGGTCGCCCAAGCCACCCAGCGTACGGTGGCCCTGCTTCAGCACTTGGGCTTCGTCATAAACTTCGAGAAGTCCGCTTTGCTCCCCTCCCAGGACCTCGTGTTTATAGGGGCACGGCTGGACACTCGGCAGGCTCGTGCCTTCTTGGCTCTGGAAAGGGCCAACAGGCTCGCGGCTCTAGCCGGCAAGTTCAGCGGCAGGTCGCCGGCCTCGGCCAGACAGTTCCTGCAGCTGCTCGAACACATGGTCTCCACGGTCCATGTCACTCCGAACGCCCGCCTACATATGCGGCCTGCTCAGTGGAGCCTTCGCACTCAGTGGCATCAGGCCACAGGGAGGCTGTCGGACCTGATACAGATTTCCGACCGTCTGGCCTCCTCCCTGCACTGGTGGCTTCACCTGCCCAACCTAGTGCTCGGCATGCCCTTTCAGTCTTCCCCACCGTCCCGGGTGCTCACGACAGATGCCTCCCTCCTGGGATGGGGGGCGCACTGTCGAGGGACATGCACTCAGGGCCTTTGGACGCCTTGGGAGGCCGTCCAGCAGATAAACTTCCTAGAGCTCCGGGCTATCCGCCTAGCTCTGCGGGCCTTCTCTCACTTGACGTTCGGCCAGTCCGTACTGGTACAGACGGACAATCAGGTTGCATTGTTCTACGTGAACAAACAGGGTGGCACGGGCTCCCTCCTATGTCGGGAAGCCCAGAGGCTGTGCTCTTGGGCTGTCGATCACGACATCCTCTTCAAAGCGGTTTACCTGCCAGGGCAGGACAACTACCTGGCGGACAAGCTGAGTCGGATGCTGCTACCGCACGAGTGGAAATTGAACCCCGAGGTGGTCCAGCAGATCTTCCGCCGGTGGGGCTCTCCCACTGTGGATCTTTTTGCCAGTCCCCTGAACAGGCAGCTCCCCAGATTCTGCTCCCAGCACCCCCATCCTTCTCGGGAGGCGCCGGATGCTTTCCTCATCCCGTGGTCCACGGGCCTGCTGTATGCATTCCCTCCTACGCCACTGGTGGCCCGGACATTGTTCAAAGTTGTCCAAGACAGGGCCTCCGTGATCCTGGTGGCGCCTCGGTGGCCGAGACAGCCGTGGTTCCCTCTACTACTACAGCTAGCGATGGACGCCCCTCTTCCTCTGGGGTTCCAGCCCGACCTCCTGACCCAGGATCAAAGCACTCTTCTGCACCCGAATTTCCGGACCCTACACCTGACGGCCTGGCTGCTGAAAGGGTAGTCCTAGCCCCGCTTCGGCTAGCCCCAGAGGTGGAAGCAGTCGTCCTAGCTTCTCGGCGTCCCTCCACCCGGAAGTCGTACGCCCTCAAATGGCGTCGCTTCTCGGTCTGGTGTTCTCAGCGATCTGAGGACCCCTTCGCCTGTTTAGTATCGGTGGTACTGCAATATTTGCTTCACCTCTCCGATCTAGGTCTCAAATCCAACTCTGTCAGAGTCCACCTCAGTGCTCTCTCTGCACATCATTCACCGGTTGAAGGTCAGCCTCTCTCTTCGCACCCCTTGGTGGCGCGTTTTCTCAGAGGCCTCCTTCTGCTTAAACCTCCGTTGCGCCCCCAGCCCCTGACTGGGACCTCAACGTGGTTCTGCAAAGGCTTACCTGCCCACTTTTGAGCCCATGGCTACCTGCCCTCTTCGTTTCCTCTCCTGGAAAACTCTCTTCTTGGTAGCCCTCACTTCCGCGAGGCGAGTAAGTGAGCTACAAGCCCTAGTGTCGGAGCCTCCGTATACTAGGTTCTACAGGAATAGGGTAGTCCTGCGGACCCACCCTAAGTTTCTTCCAAAGGTGGTCTCCCACTTTCACATCAACCAGGAGGTGGTTCTTCCGACCTTCTTTCCCAGGCCGCACACCAGCCGAGCTGAAACGGTGCTGCATACCCTGGACTGTAGAAGGGCCTTATCCTTCTACCTTGACCGTACGCGAGAGCATAGAAAAGCGGCCCAGCTTTTCGTCTCGTTTGACCCCAATCGGTTGGGGGTACCTGTCTCTAAGCGTACTCTGTCCATCTGGATAGCCGACTGTATCGCCTGGACTTACGGGGCAGCCGGTCTCTCCTTGGAAAGTCATGTCACGGCGCATCGGGTCAGGGCGAAGGCCGCGTCTGTGGCTCACCTCCGCTCTGTTCCATTGGCAGACATCTGCCGGGCCGCTACCTGGTCTTCAGGTCAGACCTTTGCGGCTCATTACTGCCTGGAAAGGGAGTCCCGCAGGGACAGTGCTTTCGGTCAGGCAGTCTTCCACAATCTCTTTGAGGTTTAGGCAACTCCTCCCTCCGGCCCTAGTGTTGGTCCACCGGCCGGATTCGTATTCAGAGAAGATTCCTTCCCTCTGTACCGTTGAGCTTGAGGGGAGCTCTTTAGGCTTGAGGTCTCCAGTAGCCTTAAGCTCGGGAGTCCCATAAGTGAGGACTGACTTCCTGCTTGGTCCTGGAGAAAGAGTAGTTACTCGCCTGTAACAGGTGTTCTCCAGGAGCAGCAGGAATCAGTCCTCACTACCCTCCCTCCTCCCCTTGGAGTTGCAGTCATTCTTATTGCATATTTTTGCTAACTTTTGCTGTCTTTCCGCTATGTCATCAGACTGAGCAAGATGGCATCCCTGGGCGGGAAGGGGACCGCGCATGTGCGCTGCAATTCCCAAAGGCTTTCTGCGAAAGCTGGGGAAATTGCTCCGCGAGGGCTCCGTCGGCGACATCACCCATAAGTGAGGACTGATTCCTGCTGCTCCTGGAGAACACCTGTTACAGGTGAGTAACTACTCTCTCTTGGATGTCAAGCGTGTGTTAAAGAACTATCTGCGCCTTACGGAGTCTTTCCTCAGATCAGACAGGCTCTTTGTGCTTTTCGCAGGGCCACGGCGGGGTGAAGCGGCCTCGAAAGCGTCCATTGCCAGATGGATTAAGGAGACGATAGCTTCGGCATACTTGCTAAAGGGCAGAGCGGTGCCTGACGGGCTGAAAGTGCTTTCCACTAGAGTGCAAGCTGCGTCGTGGGCAGAGTCTCATTTAGTACCGCCATTGGAGATTTGTAAGGCGGCAACTTGGTCGTCGTTGAATTCGTTTGTTAGGCATTACCGCCTCGATGTACAAGCGCAACAGGATGTCTGTTTTGGAGCGGTTGTCCTTCAGGCTGCAAAGGGGGGTCTCTCCTGTTGAATACTGCTCTGGTACATACCCAGAGGTCCGGGACTAGACTGGTGATACGATCAGGAAGGTGAAATTAGACTTACCTGCTAATTGTTGTTCCTGGAGTAGATACAGTCTAGTCCCGTATCCCTCCCCAGTGTTGTGTTACTCCTAGGACTGCAGTCTGAAGAGGATTCCAGTGGTCACAGGTAAGAAGTTTTCGACTAAGGAGTTTTTTCCCGCCAAGGCGGGGGGGAGGTGCTTCGCATGTTTCAAAGGTTTATAGAGTGGTTGCTTTCTGTTGTGTAAAGTTTTAATGTAGGTAGTGCAGAGAGTAAAGTTGAATATTACTGTTATACTTGTTGCTCCGGTGAGTCTGCTTTGTCAATAGGGAACTGGGAAATGGTGGCAGCTCCTGGGATCTTATACTGGTGACATCATGAAAAGAAGAAGGTTCCTCAGTCTTCAAGCTGCTGATTAAGGTGGACAACCCAGAGTTCCGGGACTAGACTGTATCTACTCCAGGAACAACAATTAGCAGGTAAGTCTAATTTCACCTTCTCCATGTCACAAGGGACCCCCAAATACATGCCACCCACCTCTGTAAAATTCGATAAAACAGAACTCAGTCTGAACCCAAGTCAAGTACCTTGTATCACACTGGATCAGCAACTGATCTTCCAGCCCCACATCCGCAATACCTTTAAGACGGTATACTTCAAGCTCAAAACACTATGCAGCCTTCGCCCCCTTTTCTCTACTGAACAGTTCAATGCAGTATGCCAAGCGTCCTTTACTCGCATCCTTGATTACTGCAATGCAATATACGAAGGCCTCCCCAAAGCCACCATCCTCCCTCTACAGCTGGTCCAAAACACTGCTGCGTGTACTATTTTTGGAATCTTCAAATACAGCCATGTCATTCCCATACTGAGGTCACTACACTGACTGCCCATCACTTCCAGAATTAAGCACAAAATTCTTATCCTCATTCACAAAGCCTGCCGAAATACAGCTACTGAGCAGCTCCAAGCTTTAATCAGCATTCTCAACACCAGCAGGCCACGTAGACTGGCCACAGAGAACATTTTGACCTGCCCCCACAAATCTGTAAGAGCACGCAATACTCTCTCCTTTACACTCTATGCCCCCACTCTCTGGAATTCATTGCCCCCCATTTTGTGGTGCATCCAGTCACCTCTGACTTTCAAAAAGCACCTCAAGACATACCTTTTCCAGGAGCACTATGGCACTGACCATCCGACTCATAACATCCCTCCCGCTCCTCCTCCTCCGTAAGCACCCACTCTGCTCATAGTTGACGGTGCTTCTAGCTATGGTTATTCACACTGTCGACTTCTTTTGTAATTGGCCATCACCTGCACCCCATTTTAGTGCACTGCACTGTCTACCCTAGCTTATAATGCCCCTGGTAAACTGAAGCTATTGCCACCTACACCCTGTTATTGTACACTGCTTTGCCCCCTTGCAGATTGTACCCTTGTTAATTTTTTATTCACTGCTTTGGCTATTGTACCCTTGTTAATTGTTGTTGTAAACTGTGTTGCCTCCTCTTGCCTTGACTGGTAGAAAAACAGTATATCAAAAATAGTTAAATGAACGTTCTGGAAGGCCATCTATGAGCAGGAATGAAGTCAAAGTTGAAGCAGTGTGTGCCAAAATACGCTCAAATCATCATTTGAGTATCGGGGTGCTTGCAGAGGACATGAACATCAGTTTCAGGTCAGTACAGTCCATTCTTGCTGTCCATTTGGGCATGAGACATATCTGCCAAATTCTTACCGAAACTCCTGTTCCCTGACTGAAAAGATACTGTCTGCAGCAAGGGAGGAGTTGGAATGTGTTGAAAGTGACTCCGATTTCATCAAAAAGATTATTACTGGCAATGAATCATGGGTTTATGGATATGACCCGGAAACTAAGACTCAATCCTCAGAATTGAAGATCCCAAACTCCCAGACTCAAAGCCCATCGGGTGAGAAGCAATGTCAAGATCATGCTCTGTTTTCTTTGATTACCAGGGTATTGTTCATCATGAGTATGCTCCAAAAGGCCAAGCCATCAATAAGGAGTACTACGTCCAAGTTCTGACTCGCATGTGAGATTTGGCTCATTGTAAGAGGGCAGAATTGCACAGGAATGGTGACTAGTTACTTCATCACGATACAGCCCCATCTCACGCATCACATCTTGTGCAGCAGTTCTTGGCCACACACCAAACAAGTCCATCAGCCTCTGTACTCACCTGACCTCGCACCCTGTGACTTTTTCTTGTTTCCAAAACTGAAATTGCCACTGAAAGAAAGGAGATATGACAACTTGTTCTTTCCTAGGTGCATAACTTTGCACTTGTCCACATTAAATATCTGCGTTTTTGCTGTGCTTGGCTCTCACCATCAGTTTGCTGCCCTTCCCTTCGGGCTGTCCACTGCTCCAAGGACTTTCTCAAAGATCATGGTAATGGTGCTGTGGTGGCACGGGATCTGTATCCATCCCTATGTAGACAATTGGGTCATCTGAGCCGTTCCCTGTCAGAAGCGTTTCTAGTGATATCCCAAGTGGTGTCCTTTTTTGGAAAGCCTTGGCTGCATGATCAATCGGAAAAAGAGCCAGTTTTTACTGTCCCAGTCCTTGAAGTTTCTGGGAATATGTTAAGACGCTCGAGTGGGCAGAGTTTTCCTGCCAGAGGAGAAAGTCAGAATACCTTTGAATTGCCTGGCGATGTTCTGTGTACAGCAGGCCCCCAGAGTCTGAGATTATCTTCAGCTCTTTGGATTGATGGCAGCTACCATAGAGATGGTCCTTTGGCGTGTGCTCACATGTTGGTGCTCCAGCGGCTCTTGTTGACTCGATGATCTGTGAATTCTCAGGAATTGAGAGTGCAGGCTTCTGCTCATGTTGAGGGTGAGGTCCAGGCTGCAGTGGTGGCAGCAACCCTATCATCTGAGGAAGGCATACAGCTAGACGATTTCTCTTGGATCCTGCTGACAACTGATGCCAGTTTGTTCTGAGTTCACTATGACTATGTTAAAGATAATCCACACCTCTCTCTCTCTCTCAAGGATACCTACCTCAAGCCCTGAAACAGGCTTCTATATACCCCATATTGAAGAAATCTTCATTAGACCTAACAGACCCCAGTTCATATCAACCAATCGCCAGCATCCTATTCCTGTTTAAAATAACTGAAAAGACTATACAACACCAGCTCCAAGGCTATGTTGATTCCCATATTTCATTGGACCCCCAGTAGCATGGCTTCCGCCCACAGCATGGCATTGATACACTCTTCACTGCTCTTTTCGACACACTCATCAGAGGCTTAGACAAGCCCCATCAAGGATTTGTTATGATCTTCCTGGACATCAGTGCTGCCTTCGTCTTTGTATAACACCATACCCTTCTAGCCAGAAACATTGGCCTGCTCAACAACGCAATAAACTGATTCACATCTTACCTCTGACAGAACACTGCAAGTAGAAGTCGGAACCAGCAATTCCAAACCATTTAATCTAAAACAAGGCATACCACAAGGATCAGCCTTATCAACCCTACTATTTAATATGGGGGAGGAGTGGCCTAGTGGTTAGGACATGATACAGAGGGCCGAGGGTTCAAGTCCCACCTGGGGACAGCAATCTCAGGTCAAAGGGACTGGGGTTTCTAGTCCTATAGGCACTCCTTGTGGCAAGCTACTTAACCCTCCATTGCCTCAGGTACACATAGATTGTGAACCCTTTGGGGATGAGAGAATATATCCAATACCTGTTTGTAGTAATTACATAATGTAAACCATTTTGATTGAAGGATAAGATGGTAAAGAAAACTGGTTAAATAAATAAAATATTTATATACAGCCAATATTAAGAAAATGGAACATGCACTTTTATCTATATGCAGACATCATGTTCTACATGCCCTTCAACACACTCATCCCAGACTTCAGTCATATCAGACGTCTTTGCAGATATCACAAACCTTCTCGCTGAACTAAATCTAGCAGTGAATAAAAAGAAAACAAAAGCACTACTAATCTTCAGAGACCTAGCTTTAAATCCACCAGAGAAAATTATACTCCAGCATGCTGAAATTAATATAAAAAGGGACATCAAATACCTCGGCATAACTCTGGACAGCAACCTTAACATGCTTTCACACATCGAGAAAGCAGCCAACTTAGCATACCTGAAACTTAGGGTCCTCAAACCTCTTCTCCAAGACAATGACTACAGATCAGTTTTCCAGGCCATCATCCTGCCCTACCTTGATTATGGCAGCATAATGTATCACGGACTGGCGAAATAGGCTTTATACCCACTTGAATTAATGCAGAATACTGCCGCTAGAATCCTAACAGGTACTTCAGGTCGCCAGCACATAACCAGAACTTCTAAGAGATTACACTAGCTTCCAATTGCCCAAAGGATTAAACATAGGACCATAATAATCTATAAAATCCTTCATAATCTATCTGCTCCCTGTCATTACGATCAAATCTTAAGAACAGCAGCATCAAGGCACAGAAGATCAGCAAATCAGAATCTTCTTGCCATCCCTCCCTTCAAGACCAAATGTACGCAGCAGACAAGCAATAGAGCCTTCTCGCTATTTGCCCCAAAGATTTGGAACGCGCTACCAGAATCCATTAGATCTGCACAATCTCCACAAGATATGAAGAAACTATTAGAAACGCATCTCTTCATTGAACATTTTGGTCCTAATGACATTACTTAACTGTAAATTCCATAACCATCCACACACCTTTTATTCATGTATAGCCCCCATATTTAATGCCAAGTTTACTTCCCTATGTTCTATGTAAAACTGTCATGAGATTATATACGGTTGTTTTATGTAAACCGCCTTGGATTAAAGGTGGTATATAAAAACCTGTTAAATAAATTTCTTAGACTGTACAGCTCTGGGCTATTGGAACTGCAGTGAAGTGGTGTGGTCCATCAACATGCTCAAGGTGAGGGCCATCAGATAGGTTCCTCTGCATCCATAGCAAAATGACAGATCAAGGCCCACCAGACAGTGCCATGGGGGTGGTCTGGTGGGCCTTGATCTGTCACTGAGCTATTCAATTTGGTTGTGGCCAGTTTTCTGGACATGTCCCAGAAACTTGACAGTGGGTTTAAGAATTGTTACACATACTCTAGGACCATGCCCATCATGAATATTCACAGTTGCTGTCCACAGTGCCTGGGACCCAATCTTCAGCCGTCTTGTAATTTTTGTTTGCAGATGACAAAAAGAGATGCGTGGATCATGAGAAGCATCGCAAATCACTTTTTGGCACTCAGAAGTCTGATCCAACAGCATCAACGGCATCAGTCTCTATGGCTTCCAAGGCTGCATCAGACTTTGTCAGTATATCGATGCTGAGGAGATCTCGAGCTTGATCGGAGTCGAGCACCCATAGTGCCCCTAAGCATTGGCCATCGATTGATCTCCACCTGAAGACGAGGAAGGATTTGGTCACGTCTTCTTAGACATTGAGGAGTAACTACGCCGAACATCGGGTGAAGACTTTGGTGCATTGGCGTTGGAGCCCATCAAGGCATGATGTCGGGATAAAAGAATGCGTGAGCGCCCCTCAAAGGTGCCCCAAAGGGAGGAGGAGGGCTCTCCTCCAGGACATCAGAGGGATACAGACAGTCTGCAGACAGCCAAGACCCAGCCACTAATATCCCTGTACATATACTAGGTAAATAGGTTGAAGTTGCTCAGGCCTCGTAGTCTTTGGAATCGGCAGCCATGGAGAACTGCCTTCTGCAAGCGCTCATGAAAATGCATCATGACGCTGCTAGAGAAGTAGCAGGCTGGGGCCTCAACATCAGCAGCATCGACATTTGCTGCCATGCAGCTGTTTGTAGAGACACATGCACTGCCTGTGGGAGAAGCATCAACATCAGGACATCGAAAGACCTCAACACCAGTGCCTGTCCGGCTGATATCACTTTCTAGCACCTCAGGGTCCACTGTGCCTTCAGTCTTGAGGCATAGGTGCATCATTGCTCCC
Organism: Ichthyophis bannanicus; assembly: GCA_033557465.1. Taxonomy (NCBI): domain Eukaryota; kingdom Metazoa; phylum Chordata; class Amphibia; order Gymnophiona; family Ichthyophiidae; genus Ichthyophis; species Ichthyophis bannanicus. Next base: position 138,508,319 of record CM066047.1, on the reverse strand, counting down.
AAAGGAGCTCCTGATCCCTTTGAATCAAGAGAGAGATCCAGGCAGGGACTGTGAAGTACTTTGACTTCCTCTCTGAGTCTGACTCAGAAGGCTGGGTCACAGATGTGCAATCATAGGACTTGATGGAAAGCAGGTCCCTTGAGCTCCCGTCGGACCCTCCTCCGCCTCATGAGCACCGTAAGTCCCCTCCTGAGGACATGACCTTCGAAGAGTTTGCAAAGGATATGGCCAAGGCCATTCTTTTTTTTCTTTGGAGACTGAGGATGAACACAGGGCAGAAGAGTTGGAGATCCTGCAGTACTCCTCAGCCCCTAAGGAGGCGGTGATAGTGCCCGTGCACCACATCCTGCAGAGAGTACAGATGAGAATGTAGGAGAAACCCCCTTGCTATATTTCCTGTTACTAGAAGGCTAGGTTCTCTGTATAGAGTTCAGAAGGCTCCCAGGTTAGAGAAGCCTCAGCTTCCTCACCATTCCATGGTGGTTGAATCCGCTCTAAAGAGAATCAAGAGTATCAAGACTCACTTTTTGGCACCCCTGGGAAGGGAGGCTCAGACATTGGACTCTTTTTAGGGAGAAGGTGTTTCCATAGTTCCATGCTTGTAGCCCACGTGGCCTCTTGCCAGCACTTCATGGGCTTGTCCTTGAAGAGCATCATATGTGACTTGGCTGATCTGGCCCAGTTCCTTCCTTCCAGAGAAATCGGATCAGTATCCGTTCCCTTGTGGCCCAAGGCAAGGACTGCTTACCGTTCGTGGTATGATATCTTCGAGATGGTATCCAGAAATGCTGCTATACATATTTGTGCTCAAAGGCTCGCTTGGTTCCTGTTGTCACACCTGGAACAGTCAGTGCAAAAGAAGTTGATGAATGTCCCATGCTACAGAGAATCTCTAAAGGGAGCAGGTCGAAGAGAAGGCTAGCTATATTGAAAAGCAACATATTACTCTAACCAGGCTCTCAAGGCGCATGTCTGAGCATTCCTCCTCTCGTAGGAGGTACCATGGTGGAAACAAAAAAAAAAGACCTATTACCCTCGCAGGCATAGGTACTTTCCTGGGCCCTAGACCTCCCAATCCAAGCAGGCCCCAATCCAGCAGTAGTGTTGTGAGAAGCCACAAAAGACTCAGCCGGCTCAGCCAAAACCTGGGGCGGGGTTTTGACTGGTTCCTGCAGGGCATAGCCAATCTTCCAACAACTGCAGTAGAAAACTCTCCGATTGAGGGAAGGCTCACTTTTTGCACAAAGTGGCCGCTCTTAACCTCAAACTCAACTACATTTATTGGAGCTACCACACAATTCCCCCCCCCCCCTCCTGCCCCGAGGGTGCATCATCTCAACCCCTCTGCATCAGGAACTGCTTCAAGAGAAATCACTGCCCTCTTGTCATTTCTTGAAATCATTATCTTTATTAAAGTGCTTGATATACCGCCCAAGCTAGCACATCGGAGCGGTGTACAATCAATGTGGCTGCAAGGAAAACAAAGGAGGAAAGGAACGCCATTATTCAGATAGGAAAGTAATAGGTTAGAGAACAGGCAGAAAGATAAAAGGATAATAAACAGACATATCGGGGGGGGGGGGGAGGGTGTGGGGGGATTTGCCTAGGGGTCTGGGAGAGGGAGTGTGTAACCAGAACAAAGAGGTTGGGGGGACGGAGGGTGCAACCAGAACAAAGAGGTTGGGAGTTTTATTATTGGCACTGCCTGACCCCCAAGAAAACGGGTGGGGGGGAGAGGGTATTGTCGCATCCTAGATTTAAGAGATCTGAACATGTACTTGCTAAGAGAACATAAGAAATGCCATACTGGGTCACACCAAGGTCTGTCAAGTCTAGTATCTTGTTTCCAAAAGTGGCCAGTCCAGGTGACAAGTACCTTGCAGCTTTCCAAAAAGGTACATAGGTTTCACAATGCTTGTCCCAGAGTAAGCAGTGGGTTTCTTAGGTCCTCTTTAATAATGGTTTATGGACTCTTAACTCCAGGAACTCGTCCAAACCTTTTTTAAATCCAGCTACACTAATGGCTTTTACTACATCCTCTGGTAACGAATTCCAAAGTTTGATTATATGTTGCATGAAAAAATATTTTCTCTTATAACTATTAAATAGATTACATTGCAGCTTCATTGCATGTCCCTTAGTTTTTCTAGTTTTTGATGGGTTAAGCAACATATTTACATTTATCCATTCTACTCAATTATTTATAGATCTCTTGTCATATCTCCCCTCATCCATCTCTTTTCCAAGTTGCAGAACCCTAAACTTCTAAGCCTTTCCTCATAGGGGTATCCTTCCATCCCCTTTACCATTTTGGTGGCTCTTCTCTGTACTTTTTCTAATTCCGCTATATCCATTTTAAGATATGGTGACCAGAATTGCACACAATGTTCAAGGTGCAGTCGCAGCATGGGACGATACAGACACAACATAATATCCTTGGTTTTATTCTCCATGCCTTTCCTTATGATTCCTAGCATTCTTTTTGCTTTCTTGGCTGCCGCTGCACATTGGGCAGAGGGTTTTAATGTATTCACGATGATGCCTAAATCTTTTTCCTGGGTGGTGGTTCCTAATGTGGAATCTTGAATTGTGTAACCGTAGTTTGGATTGTTCTTTTCTAGGTGCATAAAAAGCAGTGGGCCCAGTACAGATCCCTGAGGTACTCCACTATTCACCTTTCTCCATTGGGAAAATTGGCCATTCAGCCCAACCCTCTGCTTTCTATCTTTTAACCAATTCCTGATCCACAGTAGTACACTGCCTCCTATCCCATGACTCTTTAGTTTTGCCAAAAGTCTCTGATGAGGGACCTTGTCAAAGGCTTATATCAACCAACTCACCTTTGTCCACCTGTTTATTCACACTTTCAAAAAAACATAACAGATTAGTAAGACAAGATCTTCCTTGTCTAAAGCCATGTTGGCTGTCCCATTAGGCCATGACTATCTACATGCTGAGTAATTATATTCTTTGATGGTTTCTACCATTTTTCTGGTACTGACGTGAAGCTCACCAGTCTGTAGTTTCCCAGATCACCCCTGGAACCCTTTTTAAAAATTGGTGTTACATTGGCGATCCTCCAATCTTCAGGTATTAGAGATGATTTTAATGATAGTTCACAGATTACTAATAGCAGGTCTGCAATCTCATATTTCAGTTCTTTCAACACCCTTGGATGTATACCATCCAGCCCAGGTGATTTGCTACTCTTCAGTTTATCTAATAGTTGTAATACATCTTCCCGATGTATCAATATTTCCTTCAATTCTTCTGCACCTTTAAATACCACTTCAGTCATGGGTAACATTCCTACATCTTCCTCAGTAAAGACCGAAGCAAAGAATTCATTCAGTCTCTCTGCTATCGCCGTGTCGCCTCTTAGTGCCCCTTTAACTCCTCTATCATCTAATGGACCAACCGACTCTCTCACAGGTTTTTTGCTACGAATGTACTTGAAAAAATCTTTATTTCGCTTTTTGCTTCCGCAGCAAGCTGCTTCTCAAATTCTCCCTTTGCCTTCTTTATCAATGCCTTGCATTTGACCTGCCAGTGCGTGTGCTGTTTCCAGATTTCGTCGTTTGACTCTTTTTTCCATTTTCTGAAAGATGCTTTTTTGGCAACAGCCGCCTCTCTGACCTCACCTTTAAACCATGCTGGCAGTTTTTTGGACTTCCTTCCACTTTTCTTAAAGCGTGGAATACAGCTGGTTTGGGCTTCCAAGATAGTATTTTTCAACAACACTCAAGCTTGATGTAAGTCTTTAACCTTTGCAACTGCTCCTTTTAGTTTTTTTTTAAACTATTTTCCTCATTTTATCATAGTCTCCCTTTCGAAAGTTAAAAGGTAGTACTGTGGATTTCTGTACTATCCCTCCTCCACTAATTAAATCAAAGGCGATCATGCTATGATCACTATTGCCAAGTGGCCCCAACACCCTTATCTCTTGCACTAGATCTGGTGTTCCACTAAGGACTAGGTCTAATATGGCTTCCCCTCTGGTCCGTCCATGAACCAGCTGCTCCAAGAAGCAGTCATTTATGTCATCTAGGAACTTAATCTCCCTAGCATGTCCTGCCGTGACACTGACCCAGTCGATACCGGGGTAATTGAAATCACCCATTATTATTACTGCGCTGTAACCTTTGTTAGCTTCCTTGATTTCTTTGAGCATTTCATCATCCATTTGTTCATTCTGGCCAGGCGGTCGATAGTACACCCCCACTGCCATCGCCTTCCCCTTTTTACATGGAATTTCAATCCATAGAGATTCTACAGCAAATTTTGTTTCCTGCAAAACTTTAATCCTTTCTGACTCAATGCCCTCTTTAACATAGAGTGCAACCCCTCCACCAATTTGATCAGCTCTATCATTACGATATAGTTTGTACCCAGGTATCAGTGTCCCACTGGTTTTCCTCCTTCCACCATGTCTCTGATATTCCAGTCATATCTAATCTCTTATTTAGTGTTATATATTCTAACTGTCCCATCTTATTTTTTAGACTTCTAGCATTTGCATACAAGCATTTTAGAGGCTGTATTTTATTCATATTAATTTGGCTATTGGTAGACATGGGTAATTTGGGATCTTTAAGCTCTGTCTGCTCCGTACTTGAGGGCATTTGGGCTACTTTACTCTTTTTTGGAACCTCTCTGCTTTTGGTAGTATCCTTCAAGGATACATTCTTCCGAACCATCCGCTCTTGGGCGACTGTCGGCTTTCCCCTATTATCTAGTTTAAAAGCTGCTCTATCTCCTTTTTAAAGGTTAATGCCAGCAGCCTGGTTCCATCCCTGTTAAGGTGAAGCCCATCCCTTCGGAAGAGCCCCTCCTTTCCCCAGAATGTACCCCAGTTCCTAACAAATCCAAACCCCTCATCTCTGCACCATTGTCTCATCCACGCATTGAGACTCCGGAGCTCTGCCTGCCTTTTGGGTCCTGCACGTGGAACGGAAAGCATTTCGGAGAACGCTACCCTGGAAGTTCTGGATTTCAACTTCCTACCTAAAAGCCTAAATTTAGCCTTCAGAACCTCCCTACCACATTTTCCTATGTCATTGGTACCGACATGTACCAAGACAGCAGACTCCTCCCCAGCACAATCTAAGACCTTATCTAGGTGGCGCGTGAGGTCCGCTACCTTCGCACCAGGCAGGCATGTTACCAGGCGATCCTCACGTCCACCAGCCACCCAGCTATCTACATGCCTAATGATCGAATCACCAACTATAACGGCTGTCCTAACCCTTCCCTCAGAATGGTGGCCTTGGAGCACAGCATGTCTGCCTTCATGGAACAGCAGCGGGTGCTGATGGCCGGTCTCACCGGTCCATCCGCCCCAACCACCGGGACATCGACATCCAAGTCGACCCCGGAGGCCGAGCCCATCCTCGACCTAAGGACTCAAGGTGATCCTCGGCCGAGGTCCCCCTCGGCCTCCTGTTCAGGGCCGCGGTCATCAACGCTGATTCCACCGGCGTCGGGGCAGTCTAGGCCAGGGCTGCTAGATTCCTCTTCTGAGGAATCAGGATGGGAGACGGAAGACGAGGAGTCACCAGACACCCATCGGACCAGATGTGTCCCCTCAAATTCCCGGGTTCTGAACCTCGGAGATGGTCCCCCCCCCCCCCCCCCGGAAGATACTAGGTTTTTGGACTTCTTCCGGGACATGGCCAAGGCATTGGCATTCCCGGCGGAGGCCGAGGAGGAGCCTCGAGCCGAAGAGCTCGAGATCCTCCATTATGACTTTCCCCCTCGGGAAGCCCTTACTGTACCGGTGCCTCCGATTCTGGAACGACTGATGCTCTGCATATGGGAGACACCGGCTTTGATGCCGGTGCTCAGCAGGCAAATCAATTCCATTTACCGCATTTGCAAGAGGCCTGGGTTCCAAAATGCACAACTGCCGCACAACTCCATGGTTGTGGAATCGGCCATGTGCCGGCTCAAGATCCAGGAGACGCACTCCTTGGTGCCTCCTGGCCGGGAGGCCCGCAACATGGATGCCCTCGGCAAGAAGTGCTACCAGGGTTCAGTGCTGCTATGCTGAATCCAGACATACCAGCTGTACATGGGCATGTACCTGCAAGACCTGGCAAAGGAGATTGCCGGGTTCTCAGCTGGTCTCTCCGAGGGACCTTTGCAGCGCTTTAAGACCTTGTCCACTGGGATCCTTGAGTGCTCGAAGTTTGACTCAAGCAGCCTATGACGGCTTCGAGGCGTCGGCCCGGGTAGCCGCGGCCAGCATCGGTGGATGCCGCTAGGCATGGCTACCTTTGTCAGACTTGGAGCAATGGGTACAGGACAAGTTGGTCGATGTCTCTTGCCAAGGTGAAAACCTCTTTGGCAAACCCATGACAGAGAAGGCTGCTGAGATTGAGTCTGAGTACCTGACCCAAACACGGCTCTCGAAGAAGACTTCTGCCCCTTCTATGAAGAAGGGCTCAGGTAAAAAGCCCTTTTTCCCGAGAAAAGGTACTGTTTATCGCAACTACCCCACATATCAGGCCTCCCCAGCTTCCCAACAGGGGCAACAGGCAAAGGGACAGGGGCATGGCCCATGTAAGCAAAAAGCCCCCTAGCCCCAGGCACCGGCTCCGTCCCCGGCCCCGGCCCAGCCTCGAGGGGTTTTTTGACTCCCAAAGCATAATCCCTCTCTCCAAAATAGTAAGGCCATGCACAGGAGGAAGGCTGACCCTGTATGCACACAGCTGGCCAGCCATCACAACAGATACCTGGGTTCTACAGATAGTCCAAAAGGGCTATCTGCTACATTTTACCCAGGTACCTCCCTCTAACTCTCTAGGGGAGCCTCTCAGACCCCCTCTTCACAGGGACCTACTCTTGAAGGAGTTAGCAGGTCTTCTCGAGGATCAGGTGGTAGAACCAGTGCCCCACCACCTGCAGGGAAAGGGCTTCTACTCCAGGTATTTCCTGAGACCAAAAAGGACAGGAGAACTAAGACCCATCCTCAACCTGCGCAACTTAAACAAGTTCCTGGTGAGGGAAAAGTTCAAGGTGCTTTCCCTTGGAATATTGCTGCCTTACATAGAAACATAGAAACACAGAAATATGACAACAGAAAAAGACCACATGGCCTGTCTAGTCTGTCCTTCCATATCAACTACAGCAGTCCCCTTTTTTCCTTTAGAGATCCTCTGTTTGTCCCATGCTTTTTTGAATTCAGTTACTGTCCTTATCTCTACCACCTCCACTGGGAGACTATTCCACGGATCCACCACTCTTTCCGTAAAGAAATATTTCCGCAAATCACTCCTGAATCTATCCCCCTTCACCCTCATCCCATGTCCCCTCGTAGCAGACTTTGCTTTCAATTGAAAGAGGCTCTCCCCCTGAACACTTATGCCACAGAGGTATTTAAACATCTCAATCATATCACCTCTATCCCGCCTTTCCTCTAAAGTGTACATATTAAGATTCTTAAGTCTGTTCTATATTCTTTATAATGAAGACCACTAACCATTTTAGTAGCCACCCTCTGTTCACATCCTTTTGAAGGTGCAGTCTCCAGAATTGCATACTATACTCCAAATGAGGTCGCACCAAAGACTTATACAGAGGCACTATCACCACCTTTTTCTGCTGGCCATTCCTCTCCGTATGCACCCAAGCATCCTTTTAGCTTTTGCCGTCGCCTTTTCTACCTGTTTAGCTACTTTAAGATTATCAGAGAGAACCATGCCCAGGTCCCCCTCTTCTTTAGTGGACAAAAGTACTTCACCCCCTATACCAGGGGTGGACATCTCTGGTCCTGGAGAGCCGCAGGCCAGTCAGGTTTTCATGATGTCCCTAATGAATATTCATGGACCTATTTCCATACAATGGAAGGCAGTGGATGCAAATAGATCTCATGAATATTCATTAGGGACATCATGAAAACCTGACTGGTCTGCGACTCTTCAGGACCGGAGTTGCCCACCCCTGCCCTATACTATATTGCTCCCTTGGATTGCTGCAGCCCAAATGCGTGATCTTACATTTTTTAACATTAAATCCCATCTGCCAAATTCTAGACCATTCTTCAAGCTTAACTTGATCCCTCCTCATTTATCTACACCTTCCTGGGTGTCTACTCTATTGCAGATTTTGGTATCATCCACAAAAAGGCAAACCTTACCCGACAGCCCTTCTGCTATATCGCTAACAAAGATGTTAAAAAGAATCGGACCAAGGACAGATCCCTGGGGAACACCACTGGTAACATCCTTCTCCTCAGAGTGAGCCCCATATCTCCAGGAACAAGCAGGAATGAGTCTTCACATATGGGTACATCGGTACCGACGGAGTCTGTGCTGGAACGCTTCCCAGTGTCCAATCAGAAAGCGTTTGGAAGCATCCCATCACGCCTGCATGCTGCCTTCCCGCCTTCCCAACTGTCTCTCCTCAGTTTTCATTTTTCCGTGGAGCCGGCAGGACGTCGTCCTGTCACCGCAGAAAATTCTTCTTTTATTTTTTATTTTTCTTGTGGTCGCGTCTGCCTTCCCCGACGCCACCGGTACTGCCGGTGTTTCTTTTTTCTTTTCTTGTAAAATTTTCCTTTTTTAAGGAATATTTTTCCTCCTTAGTGTCTCACGGTTTCTCAGGCCTCTTAGGCCTCTCCATTTTCCTTCATGGAACCGCCAGCCACTCTTCCCAAGAAATGTACAAACTGTGGCGGTACAACCTTATTTTTAGACACTCACAATTGGTGTCTAACCTGCTTGGGTCCTGACCATTTTCCTCCGGAGCCCTCGGGCAATAGTATTGTGGGAAGAAGTTCTCAACATCGAGTTCCCCTCGACACGCGGTCCCCATCCAACTTCAATGTACCAACCGTATCTTCTACACAGGATCAGGTAACCCAAAAACAGTCTGTTAAGACTAGCCAGTCCTCGAGCGGCAGTTCTCATGCACAGCATAGAGATGCCTACGGCCTTGCCCTCGAGAATCCACTGGCTTCAAAACCCCGGTGGGAGTCTTCGGCCTCCAAAGCCTGTGTGGGGTTTCAGGTTGTTCCTGAGGTTCACCCCTCACAGAACATACCTGAGCCATGCCTGGTGGTGGCATCCGCTTTGAGCGGTACCGATACCCCGGCATCGGCAATGGTGTTGGATGAAACATTCCTCACCAAGGATTGTCGTTGTCTGGCATCCTCTGTACCTACGGGGCCGTTGGATACGCTCCAGACCAACCTTCCAGTATCGGTACCAGCACCGATACTAGTACCGACGTCGGTACCCTCCAGACGTGCATCGATAGACTCGCTTCCTTCGATGCCGAGTCTGGAATCGATCTCCAGTCTGGAGGACTGGGTACCGACTCGCCTTGGTACCGACACCTGTCTGTACCGAAGGCTCGGTTCTGATAATTCGGATCCGCAACTCTCGGTTCCTTCGATACCGTTAGAGTTGCCACCGGCTGGCCTTCATCCACCGGTATCGGATACGGTACCGAAGTCGGTACCGATATCCATATTACCATTGCTGTCGTGCCTTCCATGCTTCTTTCGTCAGGCTCGCTTCCCTCGATACCGAATTTGGAATCAATCCCTAGCATGGTCGATCTGCTACCGACTGGCGCTGGTCCTGTCATTCCACAGTACCAGCAACCATCCTATAAGGATTCCATACTGCACCATCCAGGTTCTTCTATTCCTAAAAGCTTGGATAGATCCCTCGGTGCCAATGCTAGTTCTTCATCAGCTCTAGCCTATCCAAGGGAAGTTCCCTCTGTGGATCCTTCTTTCCAGGTTTTCATCCTGGATATGGCAAAATCCCTTGCCATTTCTGTTCCTGGACAGGTTCCTACACAAGGCAATACAGGATCCCTCTATATTCCTGAGAGAGCAAAGGAAAACATCATGCTACCTTTGCATCATTCCTTGCAGGACCTCCTTCTACAAATGTGGGAAGCTCCTTTAAAGGTACCCCCACTTTCCAGAGCAACTGACCTTCTATATCAGGTGCCCCCTTCTCGAGGATTTCAAAAGACTCAACTTCCTCATCATTCCATTGTTGTAGAATCAGCAATGAGGCGGGTGAAGAGTACTAAAAAGCACTCTTCTTATCCGCCAGGTTGTGAGTCTTAGACTTTAGATGCCTTTGGACGCCAAACTTTCCAGGCATCCATGCTTTCAGCACGAATTCTCTCATATATTTTTTGTATGGGTTTATCTCTTGAGGAGATCACAAAGAAATTACATCTTTTGACTCCTTTTCTTCAAGAGCCCAAGAGTGCAGACTATTCCTCACTGGTTAGTCATGCTCAAAATATCTCTAGATTTCTTACTCGTGCTTCCCTAGACTCCTTTGAGTCTGTTAGCAGGACTTCTGCTATAGCTATAGGAGCACGACGTAAAGCCTGGCTCCAAGCTTCAGACTTGGACAAATGGGCACAAGTTAGACTGGGAAATACTCCTTGCACTGGAGAAAATCTCTTTAACAAGGAGTCTTTATTCCAGGTTGCTCAGTTAACAACTGACTGTCCTGTTTCCAGGGGCTGTTCTACGCCTTCTCCTTTCCCAGTTAGTAGGAAAGGTCCTGCCAAAATTTCTTCCCCTAGGGGAAGAAAATTTTATCCATCTTCTGCCCATCATACAGATGTTCCCAAACAGGGGAAACATCACCCTGGTCTGATGAATCCACAACCTCAGCAGGGTCAACAAACCCAGCAGTCGCAGGGTTTCAAATAGTTCATCATTGCCTTCTTGGTTGGGGGTTAGAGTAGCAGTCTGCTTCTTTTCATTTGCAGTGTCTGCACTAACTTTATTCTAACCTTCCTAGATATCTCTTGTTGAGACATCTTTGCTTCAACTTTAAGAGTCTTTATGATGATCATGCCCATACTTAACAGGGTTTTACTCTTCCTCTTGGAGGAAAGAGAACTAACAACTATTAATAGACAGTTGTTTTCCCTGTACTGGCATGTATCATCTCACCTGTCAGAGACTTCCTCCATAGTCATTCTCTTTCAACACTGTCTTACCTCCCTCTTACTATACCATTTGGTTTGTAAGAGGGACCCCTTTTTCACTGGTAAGCTCCTATAGTCCTCTACTTCTACAGGGGGATCCTCCCTTCTGGAGTTGTCTCCCCCCCTTCTTACCTTAGGGCAGCCCATCAGACAATAGGATATCCTACTAGGCCTGTTTCTTTTTCCACATCTAAAAGAGGGAGAGGAAAGAGAAATGTTCTCCGCTGCCCTGGTACGTTGCTGCAGATACAGCAATTCCTAGTGTTAAGCTACTGGTTCTGTCCACCACACAACCAGGGATTCTCCTCCACTAGCAATACTTCTAGCCTCACTGCTAGGTCCCAAACAGGTTATCAACCTCGTTTGGGAAACCCTCTTATAATAGCCTGGTTGGTTAACTTCTGTTCTTCGCCCCCTTGTCCTTGGCAGAATAGTTAGTTGCCTGCTGGCTTCCCACAGCCACTTTTTCTTCTAACCAACCTGCAGCATGTTCTCTGCAACTCTACAGTGTAGCTTTGCACTATGGGCCCTTGCTGGAGAGCATTAGTATCTGGCCTAACAGATAACCCCAGATGGTTAACAGGGTTCCCCCAGTCATGTTTCCATGACTGGTAGGTATTTGCTACCCTTACCATCTCATCTTAAATCTCTTTTGAGACATCAGTCTCAGGCCTTTCATTACGTGAAAACCTAAAGAAGGGCCAATTCCCTGGTCATATCTCCTTTGGTCTTCTCGTCAGAGATAATCGTCTTCACTGGCAGTTAAGGAACGCGCAATACCCTTCTTGCCCTCATTGACAAGTCACTAGGGTATCTTCCTCCAGTGGCGTCCTCTGTCCATTCTCCATATGGCAATTCTGGAGACATCTGGCCTTCCTTCCTACAGACTGAAGTTATCCTCTGCCTTTTTCACGTAGGCCATCCTGGTTATTCAAAGGCTCACATTCTAAAGAGAATCCAGACTTCTTGTCAGGGAGACCTCTCCTCTGACTCTGCCAATCATAACCAGGAAAAGAGAATTCTCTGTATATCTATTCAAGCAGGTATTAACCTTCTTGCTGTTAGATGAATCTTCCACCTAGGGGGGGATCAGCTTCTATAGACCTCTCTCCTTCCACATACCTGGAGATATGTGTCTATAGGTCTTCATATTCATACACATATAGCTTATATCTATCTGTGTGTCTTCTGCCCATACATATCTCCTGTAGATATATGCATATATATCCTATATGTGTATATATTCAATATATATATATGTATATATACATAGATATATTTATACATCTACTGAGATATATTTTTAGATAGATATGTATCCATATACTATTCTATCTGTTCTGTTAGGTTCAAATGTCCTTACATTCCTATATGATCCTGACAGATGGGCCCTACCCCTATCAATGCTATGCCAGCATACTTAGGGGTCTACACTTATAACCACTTCCTGTGGTAGTTAACACCTACCATGTAGGTTAGGTACTCCTGAAGCTCTCCATGTACCTTCTTCTTTCTTAATTGACCCCATTTAGGAAAGACATTGTGGAGCTTCAGTCAATCTAAAGCTTAGCGCTCCTGAGTCTGTCCTTACTTTCTTATCAGATACAAGGGTCTCCATACCCTTTTCTCCCTACATGGACTGATTCCATTCCCAGTCCAGTTAGGTCAGACTCAATTTTCCTGTTGGTCCTGAATTTATACTGTTTTGGACCTGATCAGCTTAAGCTTTCTGTCATGCTACCTTCTGCGTCTCCGCTGAAGCTCTACCTTTTATACTACCCCAGTCTTTCCCCTGGGACTATTTCTCATCCTGAAGGATTCTGACCTCCACTGTTTTTCTCTATTTTTACTACCTCTACTTCTCAGTGAGGTACCCTTTTAGCACATTCACTGGTTCTTCTAACAGATCCATATGTATCTCAGTGAACTTGTGCAAGATCAACAAGGGAGGCCCAGATTACAAAATACCCTCTATACAGGGTCTTTCTCTTTAGAAACCCTGTTCTAGCAGCTGTTCCACAGCTCCTCTTCTGTTTTCAACTCCTACCCTCCATCCCTAGGATGCCTGAGGTCTTAAGCAATAGCATGGCTCGTTCTAGACTTGCAACATGCTAGAACTTCCTCTGGGCATCTGAGCTTGGGAGTCCCCATATGTGAAGACTCATTCCTGCTTGTTCCTGGAGATAGCACAGTTACTTACCTGTAACAGGTGATCTCTGGGAACAGCAGGAATAAGTCTTCACAACCCACCCACCTCCCCTAGGAGTTGCATTTTCTCTGTCTCTATCTTTCCCTTCCTTGCTCTCTCTCTCTCTTTGTCTCAGCTTTCAAACTTAACTGAGGAGAGACAGTTGGGAAGGCGGGAAGGCAGGCATGGTGGGATGCTTCCAAACGCTTCCTGATTGGACGCTGGGAAGCGTTCCCACGCGGACTCCGTCGGTACCGACGTACCCATATGTGAAGACTTATTCCTGCTGTTCCCAGAGATCACCTGTTACAGGTAAGTAACTGTGCTTTACCTGTACTCTTTGTCGCCTCCCACCCAACCAATTTCTAACCCAAGAATTAACTTTAGGGTCCATCCCTAGGGTGCTCAGGTTGTTTATAAGTCGCCTGTGAGGAACAGTGTCAAAGGCTTTACTGAAATCTAAATTCACCACATCTAGGGCTCTCCCTCGGTCCAACTCCCTGGTCACCCAGTCAAAGAAATCAATCAGATTTATCTGACAAGACCTGCCTCTGGTGAATCCATGCTGCCCCGGATCCTGTAATCCGCTGGACTCCAGAAACCTCACTATTTTCTCTTTCAGCAGTGTTTCCAATAATTTACTCACCACCGAAGTTAAACTAACCGGCCTGTAGTTTTCAACCACATCCTTACTTCTGCTTTTGTGTAAAGGCACTACATGAGCCTCTCTCCAGTCCTTTGGCACCAGTCCCAACTCCGAGGCATTAAAAAGGTCAGTCAGTGGAGCTGCTAGTATGTCCCCAAGTTCCCTCAGTATTCTAGGGTGTATCCCATCTGGTCCCCTCGCTTTGTCTACTTTAAGTTGAGCAAGTTTCTCACAAACAGTCTTCTGAAAATTGTTCAAGATGTCCTTCGCTTCTGTTCCTGTTTGTGGGTGTTCTCTGAGGTCCTGCTCCTGGTTCTTCATCTGTGAACACAAAACAGAAATATTTGTTAAGCAATTCCGCTTTATCCTCATCGGCTTCTACATATTCCTCCCGTTCACCGTTGAGTCTGACAACACCACTTTTGCCCTTCCTCTTCTCACTAAAATATCTGAAAAATGTCTTAGCCAATGCAATAAAATAGGGGGATATTTCCTCCTCTTTTTGATTCTTTGCTTTCCTGACTACTTTGCTATCTTTGTTTTTCCAAATATAGATGCCTGTCTTCCTCTCTCTGTGATCTCTTGTATTTCATGAAGGCCTCCCTCTTTTTCTTCACTTTTTCAGCTACCTCTTTCGAAAGCCATAGCGGTCTCCTTTTCCTTTTACCTTTATTTACTATTTTACCTCCTCCAAGGAGACTGACTGTGCTCCTTAGACCTAAAGGATGCTTATACACACATCCTAATTCATCCGGACCACAGACAATATTTGCGATTTGTGTTGGGAGGAAACCACTTTCAGTACAAAGTACTTCCCTTTGGCCTCGCCTCTGACCCAGGGTTTTCACAAAGTGTCAAGCGGTGGTGGCAGCCTTCCTAAGAAACCAAGGGATATTTTTGTCTTCCCCTACTTGGACGACTGGCTCATTAGAGCCCAATCAGCCTTGGAAGCCCAACAGGCCACGTCTCACACTATCCAGTTGCTACTACTCCTAGGGTTTGTGATCAATTACATAATCCACCCTGGTTCCCACTCAAGGGCTAGAGTTCATAGGAGCAAGGCTGGACACCCTTCAAGCAAGGGCTTATCTACCGGAAGACAAGGCACAGAGACTATTGGCCTAGTGCAGCAAGTGAGTCGCAGATCCCAGAAAGACACTTTATGCGCTTCCTCGGTCACATGGCCTCCACGGTGCATGTGACGCCCAATGCTCACCTCCACATGAGAACAGCTCAGTGGTGCCTCAGGGACCAGTGGACACAGGCAGACTCCGAGACAGGATCAAAGTGTCCAAACGACTGGTGCAGTCGTTGACCTGGTGGCTTCAACCACACCACCTACTGGAGGGGGTGCCATTTCAACCTTCACCGCCCACGAGAGTGCTGACTACAGATGCATCCTTGCTGGGCTGGGGGACCCATTGCCATGGATTGTGCATTCAGGGGGTGTGGTCTCCAGGAGAGCACACAACAGATCAACCTCCTAGAGCTTCAAGCTCTCCGCTTAGCTCTACAGACCTTCTGTCAAACCCTGGCTCACCAGCCTGTCTTAATTCAGACAGACAACCAGGTGGCAATGTTCTATGTGAACAAGCAGGGGGGCACAGGGTCTCACACCCTGTGTCAAGAGACCCTGGACCTTTATCTCTTTTGCAGTCAGGCAGGGTATGCATATCAAAGCAGTTTACTGGTCAGGAAAACATCTTAGCCAACAAGCTAAGCAGAATTCTCCAGCCGCACGAATGGCAACTGGATCCCAACATAGCCCAGCTATTTCAGTACTGGGGACAACCATCCATAGATCTGTTTGCGAGCCCACAGAATCACCAGTTGCGCCGTTTATGCTCCAGACAGCCACACCCATACAGGGTGGCTGCAGATGCTTTCCTAATATCATGGTCTGTGGGCCTCTTGTATGCATTTCCTCCCATGCCTCTGGTGGCCAGGACTCTGTTCAAGATCCTTCAGGACAAAGCCTCGGTCATCCTGGTAGCCCCCAGATGGCCGAGGCAACCATGGTTTCCACTCCTGCTTCAACTGGCGGCAGAGGCCACAATTCCTCTGGGATTACATCCCAACCTCCTGTCATAGAAAGAGGGCACTCTCCTGCATCCCAACCTCAGGTCTCTCAACCTGATGGCATGGCTGCTGAAAGGGTAGTCCTTGCACCACTTCTCCTCCCTAAAAACTAGAAGTACTACTAGCCTCAAGAAAGCAGTTGACTAGGAAACCTATGCGTTTAAGTGGCATAGGTTTGAGGTGTAGTGCGATAAGCAAAGCGAAAACCCTTTCTCTTGCCAAATGCCAGTGATGCTGCAGTACCTGCTTCACCTGTCAGATTTAGGCCTCAAATCAAACTCTGTCTGAGTCCACCTTAGTGCCTTCTCAGCACACCACTCTCCAGTGGAAGGACAACCTCTTTCTGCACACCTTTTGGTGTCCAGGCGACTGAGTTGGATTTGAATGTGGTCTTAGAGCAGCTTACTCGCCCACCTTTTGAGCCGATGGTTACCTGCCATCTCCGCTTCCTCTCTTGGAAAGTGCTTATCTCCAGGAACAAGCAGGAATGAGTCCTCACATGTGGGTACGTCGGAACCGACGGAGCCTGCGCGGGAAAGCTCCCCAGCTTCCCAGAAAGGAAGCTTTTGGGGCCTCCCACAGCGCATGCGCGCTGCCTTCCCGCCTTCCTGACCAACTCTCTTCAGTTCTTCTTTTTCCACGGAGCCAGCAGGTCGTGTTCCTGTCACCGCTGAAGAAATTGTTATTTTAATTTGTTTCTTTGACCGCGTGTCTGCCTTCCCCGATTCCGGACCGGTACCGCCGGTCCTTTTTTCGTTTATTTAAAAAATAAATAATAATAATATATTACTTTCCTACACTCGGTGTATTTTTTTCTGTGAGGCCTCTAGACCTTCTCAGGTCTCCCTCATGGAAAAACCAGCTTCTGGTTTTAAAAAATGCACTAAGTGTACCGGTACTATTTCAATTACAGACACCCATGAGTGGTGTCTTAAATGTTTGGGGCCTGACCATTCCATTCCGGATTGTCCATCCTGCTCTCTGATGTCCAAAAGGGGCTTACAGAACAGAGCAAATAAATTTCATATGCTGTTTTCTACCGATACTCCAGCATCAACATCCTCCAGGTCGTCTTCTCCTGATGGATCTCAGGTAACCAAACATTCTTCGGGCAAGTCCTCAAAAGGCAAATCTCCCTCTAAGCAGCGAGAGGCCCTTGCAATTGACCCTGAGGACCCTGCCCCAGCCAAAAAACCCCGGCGGGAAGCTCCGGCTTCCAAAGCTCCTCCTATGGGGTTACAGGTAGACATCGATGGCATGGCCTCGACCGATCTCCTGTTAGACTGCTCTGGGGTACCGGCTAACACCGGTACCGACTTCCAGGCAGTTGTGGCGGCTATGGGTACTACGGTACAATCCATGCAGCAGGCCTTACTGACTTTCATTAATGCTGCACCGCCATCGGTACCGCAACATTCGGTTCCGACTCCGATTCCGGTACCGCAACCGATACCGGTACCCAGAGCATCTACTTCCAGTAGCATGCCGGTTCCAGCCTCCGGTTCCGGAGCTTTCTTCGATACCGCTCCGATACCCGGTACGCCCGATGTCGGTACCGATCGGTACGCATATCGATCTCTGGAAGCAAATAGACGATACTTTGAATCCTCTGAAGAGTCTGATACCTCAGATGATTCTGCTGACGTCTCTTTCACTCTTCCTGAGGAGCCCTCTTCTCCAAAAAGGAGAATGTCTCCTCCAGAGGATTTGTCCTTTCAAGACTTCATTATTGAAGTAGCTAAAGGACTCTCCATATCTGTATCCTCAGAAAAGGAACCTAGAGCAAAGAAATTAGATATTTTAGGATACTCTAAGGTTCCTAAAGAGGCAGCCACCTTACCCATACATGAAATTCTTCAAGAACACATGATGGATTTGTGGGAGGCTCCTCTTACCCTATCTCCACATTCTCGACGTTTGGACACCATGTATCGGGTTCCTCCTTCTCCTGGTTTTCAAACAACTCAGCTTCCTCACCACTCTATTGTGGTGAAGTCTGCTATGAAAAAGATAAAGAGTACCAAAAGAGACTCTTCTACCCCTCCAGGAAGAGAATGTAGGACTCTGGATGCTTTTGGGAGAAAAATCTTCCAAGCTAGCATGCTTATTGCCAGAATCAATTCATACAGCCTTTATATGGGCATGTTTTTGAAAGAGATTGCATTAAAGATACGTCAATTTCTCCCCTTTATCCCAGAGGATAAACAGGAGGAATTCCTTCTTTTGCTAAAGCACACTCAAGATGTTTCAGAGTTCTCCAACAGAGCAGCCTTTGACTCTTTTGAGGGGGCAAGCAGAGCCTCTGGCATAGCCATAGCTGCTCGCAGACTGGCTTGGCTCCAGGCCTCTGATTTGGAACCCTGGGTACAAGAAGTCTTGGGCAATCTGCCCTGTACAGGTGAAAATCTCTTTGGCAAAGAGTGGCAAATCAAAGCCACTCAAATGGATGCAGAGAATGCTGCTTTAGATAGACTTTCTAAGTCTACCTCTACCCCTGCCAAGAAAAAACCTTTTAAGAAAACTTTCTATAAAAAGACCAGATTTTCCACAAATACTGGCCAGCAATCTTCCCAAGTTCGCTTTGCTCCTAAGCGTCAGCAAACTAAGCAGGCCAGAACAAAGGCCACAGGGGCTGCTACAATCCAGCAGTCCCAACCTCTACAGGGTTTTTGACTTGGTTCTAGAGAACTTACCCTTTCTGGCTCTGCAACAGCCAGAACCTCTTACCATTCCAGGAAGGTTGGCTCATTTTGCTCCCAGATGGGAACAAATCACATCAGAACCATGGACCCTCTCTATCATCAGAGAGGGCTACAAACTACATTTCTCCAGCCTTCCTCCCCATGCCATGGTGAGACAATTCAATTCTCCCCCATCTCTCCTGTACCTGTTGGGACAAGAGGTGACCACTCTTCTCGCCCAAAGGGCAATAGAAGAGGTTCCTCTTCCTCAACAAGGGTCAGGTTTCTACTCCCCCTATTTTCTGATTCCAAGAAAACAGGGGGATACAGACCCATTCTGGATCTCAGAGAATTGAGCAAATTCCTCTACAAAGAGAAATTCAAAATGCTTTCTCTAGGTACTCTCCTTCCATACCTACAGAGTCAGGACTGGCTTTGTTCTCTAGATCTCAAGGATGCGTACACACATATACTCATCCATACATCCCACAAAAAATTCCTACGGTTCATGTTCCAGGGAAAACATTTCCAATACAGAGTACTCCCCTTCGGTCTAGCCTCTGCTCCAAGGGTATTTACCAAATGCATGGCAATAGTAGCTGCATTTCTACGCACTCTGGGGATCTTTGTCTTCCCGTACCTGGACGACTGGCTCATCCGAGCTCCATCTCAGTCCGAGACTCAGACTTCCCTGGACCACACCAGACGCATACTGCAGTATCTGGGACTTGTCATCAATCTGCCAAAGTCTCAACTCACCCCTACTCAATCCCTAGAGTTCATCGGGGCTTGGCTAGATACTACCACTGCAAGGGCCTATCTTCCTCAGGCCCGTTGCAAACCGTCTAGTGCACTTGGCCTCTCAAATTCAGTCCAGAAGCCACTTGACTGCCAGAGAGATGCTACAACTGCTAGGTCACATGGCATCCACAGTTCATGTAGTGCCTTATGCTCGCCTACATATGAGAGCAGCTCAATGGACCTTGTCCACACAGTGGACCCAAGCATCAGGAGCTCTCTCAGACCAAATAGCAACCTCAAAACGTCTTTTTTGGTCTCTCCAATGGTGGGTATCCACTCAAAATCTGTTGTTGGGGGCCCCCTTCCAACCTGTGTTACCCCAAGCAACTCTCACTACAGATGCCTCCCAAACAGGCTGGGGAGCTCATCTCCAAGACCTCTCCACTCAGGGCCTTTGGTCTCCACAGGAAACCACCCTTCATATCAACCTTTTGGAGCTGCGAGCAATTCTCCTTGCTCTCAAGGTCTTTCATACCCTCCTCATCAACATGACAGTCCTTGTTCATACCGACAATCAAGTAGCCATGTTCTACGTAAACAAACAAGGAGGGACTGGCTCTCTGTCGCTTTGCAACGAAGCTCTAAAACTCTGGGCCTTCGCCAGAGAGCATGGGATCCATCTCCTGGCAGTGTACCTCCCAGGAATCCAAAACTCTTGGGCAGACAGACTCAGTCGAGTCCTGCTGCCACACGAATGGTCCCTGCACATGGATCAGGTACTCAGAATCTTTCAAGAATGGGGGACCCCGGACATAGACCTCTTTGCAAGTCCGTACAATGCCAAACTTCCCCGGTTCTGTTCCAGGATTCCGTGTCAGGGAGCTCAGGCCAAGGATGCCTTCCTCCTTCATTGGGGTCAGGCCTTCCTATATGCCTTTCCACCCATTCCCTTGATTCCCAAGACTCTATTCAAACTTCAGAGGGATCAAGGATCCATGATCCTCATAGCTCCACACTGGCCACGCCAAGTGTGGTACCCTCTACTTCTGCATCTCTCCCAGACACCCTCCCTGGATCTGGGAGCTGCTCCAGACCTTCTGTCTCAAGAGGAGGGGACTTTGTGGCACCCAAACCCCAAGTCCCTTCACCTCAGAGCTTGGTTACTGAAGGCCTAGACCTTCAAGACTTGAATCTTTCTCAACAGGTGAAGGATATCCTCCATGCATCAAGGAAACCTTCCACCAGGCGTTCTTATGCTTTTAAATGGAAAGGATTTTCAATTTGGTGTGCTAACAAAGGTCTTAACCCTCTAGCACTACCTTTAACTTCTTTACTTGAATATCTCCTGCATCTTTCCAATGCAGGACTTAAAACCAATTCTGTAAGAGTCCATTTGAGTGCTATTGCAGCATCTCTTCAGCCTATCAATGGACAATCTGTTTCCTCTCATCCTCTTATTGCAAGATTCATGAGAGGTCTAACTTTAACTAAACCTCCCATTCGGCCTCCTCCAGTGGCATGGGACTTAAACGTAGTTCTTGGTCAGCTTATGAAGCCGCCCTTTGAACCCTTAGCCACTACCTCCTTAAAATTCCTTTCCTGGAAAGTCATTTTCCTTATTGCAATCACTTCTGCTCGCCTTATTGCAATCACTTCTGCTCGCCTTATTGCAATCACTTCTGCTCGCC
Source organism: Ichthyophis bannanicus (assembly GCA_033557465.1). Taxonomy (NCBI): domain Eukaryota; kingdom Metazoa; phylum Chordata; class Amphibia; order Gymnophiona; family Ichthyophiidae; genus Ichthyophis; species Ichthyophis bannanicus. The sequence goes on along the minus strand of CM066047.1, from coordinate 138,487,325 downwards.
TTATTGCAATCACTTCTGCTCGCCTTATTGCAATCACTTCTGCTCGCCTTATTGCAATCACTTCTGCTCGCCTTATTGCAATCACTTCTGCTCGCCTTATTGCAATCACTTCTGCTCGCCTTATTGCAATCACTTCTGCTCGCCTTATTGCAATCACTTCTGCTCGCCTTATTGCAATCACTTCTGCTCGCCTTATTGCAATCACTTCAGTGAACTGCAGGCTTTAGTGGCTAATCCACCTTATACAAGGTTCCATCATGATGAGGTAGTCCTTAGGACAAATCCCCACTTTATGCCTAAAGTGGTCTCACCTTTTCATCTTAATCAAGAGGCATATCTACCTGTCTTTTTTCCAGCTCCTCATGCATCTAGTGCAGAGAGGAACCTACATACATTAGATTGTAAAAGAGCTCTTGCCTTTTACATCCACAGGACACAGCAACATAGAAAGTCTTCTCAACTTTATGTTGCTTTTGATCCTTCTCATTTAGGACTTCCAGTCTCAAAAAGAACACTGTCCAATTGGATTGCTCAGTGTATTTCTTTTGCTTACCAGAGTAAGAACCTTTCTCTGGAAGGCCATGTCACAGCTCACAATGTGAGAGCCATGGCTCATCTTCATTCTGTATCCATCGATCAGATCTGTCGAGCAGCCACTTGGGCCTCGGTTCATACCTTCACAGCCCATTACTGCTTGGACAAGGACTCCTGTCGGGATGCCTTGTTTGGTCAGGCTGTCCTCAGACACCTGTTCCATTCTTAAACAACTCCTGCCCACCTTCCCTGAGTGGATGTCTGAGATCCATGGGAAGATGAGGAATTCTTGCAGGGGGATCTCCCCGGCATCTTAGCTAGGGAGTCCCCATATGTGAGGACTCATTCCTGCTTGTTCCTGGAGATAGCACAGTTACTTACCTGTAACAGGTGATCTCTGGGAACAGCAGGAATTAGTCCTCACAACCCTCCCACTTCCCCTAGGAGTTGTATCTCTCTCTCTCTCTTTCCTTTCCTCTCTCTGTTGTCTCAGCTTTAAGCTAGAACTGAAGAGAGTTGGTCAGGAAGGCGGGAAGGCAGCGCGCAAGCGCTGTGGGAGGCCCCTAAAGCTTCCTTTCTGGGAAGCTGGGGAGCTTTCCCGCGCAGGCTCCGTCGGTTCCGGCGTACCCATATGTGAGGACTAATTCCTGCTGTTCCCAGAGATCACCTGTTACAGGTAAGTAACTGTGCTTTCTTGGTGGCACTCACATCAGCCAGGTGAGTGAGTGAGCTGCAGGCTCTGGTTTCCGATACACCGTACACACGGTTCTATAGGAACAGGGTGGTGCTTCGCACTCACCCCAAGTTCCTTCCGAAAGTGGTCTCTTCGTTCCACCTCAATCAGAAGGTGGTACTTCCGACCTTCTTTCCTAGGCTGCATGTCATTCGGGCAGAAGCAGTTCTGCATACCCTGGGCTGTAAGAGGGCTTTGGCCTTCTACATGGAGCGTACGCAGGGACATAGAAGGGCTTCTCAGCTCTTTATCTCTTATGACCCCAGTAAGATGGGGATGCCTGTCTCCAAGCATACTTTGTCCATTTGGGTGGCGGACTGTATTGCCTGAGCATACAGGGCGGCCGATCTTCCTTTGCAGGATCGAGTCACGGCCCACTGGGTCCAGGGCCAAGGCAGCATCAGTGGCTCACTGCCGCTCTGTTCTGCTGGCAGACATCTGCCGGTCCGGCACCTAGTCTTCAAGTCAGACTTTTGTGGCCCATTACTGCCTGGATAGGGAGTCCCGACGGGACAGTGCTTTCAGCCAGGTGGTACTCCATAACCTGTTTGAGGTCTAGGCAACTCCTACCCTCTGACCCTTTGGTGTCAGGCTACCGGAGTGTTACGTTCTCAGTTGAACTCCTATTATGGCTGCTGAGGCTCTTCTAGAGGGAGCCTATTTTCAGCTATGGGTAGCCTATAGCTAGGGAGTCCCATATGGGAGGGCTGACTTCCTGCTTGTTCCTGGAAAAGGCGTAGTTACTCACCTGTAACAGGTATTCTCCAGGGACAGCAGGAATCAGTCCTCACGACCCTCCCTCCTCCCCTGGAGTTGCAGTCCTATTATTATATTTTGTTCATTTTGCCGTCTTTAGCTGCCATTTGACTGAGCAAGATGGCACCCTTGGGCGGGAAGGGGACTGCACATGCGTGATGCAATTCCAAAGGCTTTCTTAGAAAGCTGGTGATTTGCTCTGCATGAGGGCTTTGTCAGTGCTGACATCACTCATATGTGAGGACTGGTTCCTGCTGTCCCTGGAGAACACCTGTTACAGGTGAGTAACTACGCTATATTTATTTATTTATTTTATTTACATTCTCTTATATACCGCGCTATTCTGCATCAGTGCGGTTTACATTGAACAAACTGAAATTACATTGAACAGGGCATTATAACTTGGAGATAACTATTTTACAGGGAACATGGGCTATGGAGGGTTAAGTGGCTTGCCCAAGACCACAAGGAGCCACCTGTGGGACTAGAAACCCCAGTCCTTCCGGCCCAAGGTTGCTGTCCTCTAGTGAGATTTGAACCACCGACCTTCCGGCCTGAAGTACCTTGCCCCAACCACTAGGCCACTCCTCCACTCTACATTGACCTTTGTTTACCTGTTTGTTCACACCTTCAAAAATATATAACAGGTTAGTAAGACAAGGTCTTCCTTCACTAAATCAATGTTGATTTTTCCCACTGAACCATGACTATCTTACATGTTTAGTAATTTTATTCTTTATAATAGTTTCTACCATTTTGCCTGATACTGATGTCAGGCTTTCACCGGTCTGTAGTTTCTTGGATCACCTCTGGAACCCTTTTTAAAAATTGGTGTTACATTGGCTATCCTCCAGTCTTCAGGTACTACAGATGATTTTAATGATAGGTCTGCAATCTCATATTTCAGTTCTTTCAACACCCTTGGATGTATTCAGTCTGGTCCAGATGATTTGCTGCTCTTTAGGTTATCAAATATTTGTAGTAATCTTCCTGGTTTATCAAGATTTCTTTCAATTCTTCTGATACATAACCTTTAAATACCATTTCAGGCATGGGTAGCTTCCTGACATCTTCAGTAAAAATCAAAGCAAAGAATTCATTCAGTCTTTGTTATGGCCTTGTTCACCCTTAGTGCCCCTTTTATCCCTCTGTCATCTGATTGTCTTACTGACTCTCACAGGAGTTTTGCTACAAACATACTTGAAAATATATTTGCTTCCATGGCTATCTTTTTATTTTTTTCCTCAAATTCTCTTTTTGCCTGCCTTATCAATGCCTTAAGAACATAAGATATGCCATACTGGGTCAGACCAAGGTCCATCAAGCCCAGTATCCTGTTTCCAACAGTGGCCAATCTAGGTCATATGTACATAGCAGTTCCCCTTGCATCTACTGTAGCTTGCCAGTGCTGCTTGTTTCCCATTTTCATCATTTGGCTCCTTTTTCCATTTCCTGAAAGATGCTTTTTTGGCTATAACAGCCTCTCTGACCTCATCTTTAAACCATGCTGGCAGTTTTATTGGCCTTTCTTCCACTTTTCTTAAAGCGTGGAATACAGCTGGTCTGGGCTTCCAAAATAGTACTTTTAAACACCCTGCTTGATGTAAATCTTTAATCTTTGCAGCTGCTACTTTTTGTTTTTTCTTTTCTTATTTTAGCAATCCTTAGCCTTCTACTTGGAGCAGACACAAGCCTATAAAAGGTCTGTCCAACGTTTTGTTTCTTTTCATCCCAGAAAGCTAGAGGCTGTTGTTTCCAAATGCTCTTTCAATTTGGCTAGCAGACTGATTCTCTTTTGTTTATGCCCAGGTAGGCTTGAGCCTTGATGGTCATGTCACTGCTCATAATGTCAGAGCTATGGCTGTGTCGGTGGCCAACTTGCTCTCAGTCCCCGTGGAAGAGATCTGCAGAGTAGTCTTCAGTCCACATCTTTGCATCTCACTACTGCCTAGATGGGGATTCCCAACACAACAGCAACTTCAACTGATCCGCATTAATCTGGTTGGAGATTATATTCCAGTTCCAAACCCTCTAAATGCATTTTGTTGTGTCCAGGCTACCAAATAACAAAGGGAAGAGAGATTCACTACTATTTTACATAGTTGGCCATCAGGCATATTGCTATACTGTTGTTGAGTTTTGCTCCTATTAGGCTTCTCCGTGGCTGCTTCAGCTTTCAGTTGCCTGTACTGTAATTTGGGAGTCCCATATGTGAGTACTCATTCCTGATTGTCCATGGAAAAAAGGTAGTTACTCACCTGTTGCAGGTGTTCTCTGTGGTCAGCAGGACTTAGTCCTCACAATCCTCCCATCTCCCTGAGGAGTTGTCTTCTGTTACAGCTTTGTTATCAGACTACATCAAGATGGTGCTGCAGCGGCAGGCAGGAAGGAGAGATACCGGCTCGGTGTAGCCTCCCAAAAGCTTCCAAGACAAGCTGGAGAGTGTTCCTGTGTGGGTCTTCATGGGGATGTCGCCCATATGTGAGGACTAATTCCTGCTGTCCATGGAGAACACCTGCTATAGTTAACTACCTTTTATGGCCAGAGAAACCCGATGTGTCTGCCAGGCAAAATGGTAGAAACGGGGGATTTTGAGGGGGTACTCTTGGATATTTGATTACCAGCTCTTTTTTCATTGTCTGCTAAAATTGACCCATGGTCCTTATGTCTTAATGAGTCACTGGTTGAAACTTATAAAGAACAAAATTACTGCACGCACAGACATGTTTAATGGGACAGTATCAACATGGATTTAGTGAAGGGATGTAAGTATTGCCTCGCTAATCTGATACATCTTGTTTAAAACATGATGGAAATATGGATAAAGGGATGTTGATACATTGGCCTTTTACAGACTAATCAATTTGAAACACGAGTTCACTTTGTCAATAAATTGGTTAGTCTGTAAAGGTGCTACCTACACCTGTCTCTTTTTGTTTTAAGATAGAAAATGGGTTAGATCGTCTTTCTCAGTGTTGATTATGATCACCTGAAACATTCCCATCCTGACGGATAAGAAATTGGATGTGTGGAAATCCAACCTAGTGGTATAGAAGAAAAACACCAGAACGGCATTGATAATAGAGGTGTCTGGTCCGAGTGATTATTCTGTGAATCACGTGTAGAGATAGAAGATCCTAAAGTACCAAGAAAATGTGGCAGAAAGATACAGAAATATTTCCTATTGTATTGGGAGCCTACAGGCTTGATAAAGAACTTCCAAGCACATCTTGACAAACTGTCCATACCTGTAACATCTTATGAACTCTAGAAGGAAGTTCGCTTTGGAACGATGCAAGAACTACATCGAGCATTAGCAGTAAATTTTAAAAACTCTGATCATACTCAACATATCTTGGCTTAGGAGTGAGGTTCATGACTGTCATGGTATGCACAAAACTAACCACACCAAAGAACTGCAAGGAAGGGAAATAAGACAAACTACCAAGCACCAACCTTCCTTAACTCTCCCTTTTTTTTCAAATTCCAATTGTTATATCCAATCAACAATTCAATAAAGGCAAACAGGCCTCAGAGAAATCTTCCCCAACACTTGGCGATACAAGTCACCATAGGGGTAGATGGTAAATTCCACATCACGGGCCCCAAGCCTTTTTATAATTTATTATTCCAATTAAATATCACTAATTCTTATCAAATTATATCTTTATTAAAAATTCACACAATCACCTAAAAGTACTTTTTCGGGATTACAAATTTTTTTTTTTAATATACTCAATATATTCCAAGTGTGTATGGATATCCAAGGCAGCACTAACCAGCCCCGTAGAGGCTATTCAACCTACAAAGAAACAATAAAGGAGTTTTATAGAATGAAGCATAACAACATCTCCAATGGAAATAGTATACTCAACTTTGAGGTTTTGTTGAAAATTCTCGCGCCGTCACAGGACCACACACACTCTTGACAGTTTCCAAATATAAAATCCGACAGCCAGAGAAGCAGAGTCAATGCCGAGACAGTTCTTAATAGTCCAACAAAAGCTTTCGTTTCGCCTTAACTGGCTTCCTCAGGGACAATGAACTCAAGCATAATAACTACATCTCTATAACAGTAAGAAGTTATTAGTGCGGGCAACAAGTGCCTCCAACCTAAAGAAGCGATCACTGCAGTGATCGCTTCTTTAGGTTGGAGGCACTTGTTGCCCGCACTAATAACTTCTTACTGTTATAGAGATGTAGTTATTATGCTTGAGTTCATTGTCCCTGAGGAAGCCAGTTAAGGCGAAACGAAAGCTTTTGTTGGACTATTAAGAACTGTCTCGGCATTGACTCTGCTTCTCTGGCTGTCGGATTTTATATTTGGAAACTGTCAAGAGTGTGTGTGGTCCTGTGACGGCGCGAGAATTTTCAACAAAACCTCAAAGTTGAGTATACTATTTCCATTGGAGATGTTGTTATGCTTCATTCTATAAAACTCCTTTATTGTTTCTTTGTAGGTTGAATAGCCTCTACGGGGCTGGTTAGTGCTGCCTTGGATATCCATACACACTTGGAATATATTGAGTATATTAAAAAAAAAATTTGTAATCCCGAAAAAGTACTTTTAGGTGATTGTGTGAATTTTTAATAAAGATATAATTTGATAAGAATTAGTGATATTTAATTGGAATAATAAATTATAAAAAGGCTTGGGGCCCGTGATGTGGAATTTACCATCTACCCCTATGGTGACTTGTATCGCCAAGTGTTGGGGAAGATTTCTCTGAGGCCTGTTTGCCTTTATTGAATTGTTGATTGGATATGCACAAAACTAACCCATTTGGATTAACTGTCCCAAGGAAGATGATGATTATTTTTAAATATTTTAATCTGGTAATGTGAACAAGTGAAGTAATCAGATATGCAGATGAGACAAAATCATTCAGATTTGTAAAACTGCATGCAGATTGTAAAAAATTGCAGGAGGATCTTGTGAGGCTGGAAGAATGGCATTTATTTGGACAAGTGCAAAGTGATGAATGCAGGAAAGAACTATCCTAATTGTAGCTACATGATTCTAGGTTCCTTATTGAGTCACCACCCAGGAAAAAAGATCTAGGCATCATTGTGGCATGTAAGTAGAAATCTACACATTATGCAGAGGTGGCCAAAACAATTAATGTTTGGAGTTATTAGGAAGGGAATAGAGAATAAAACAGAAATGCTCCCATATTGCTCCTTGGTGTGACTGCACCTTGAGTATTGTCTGCAATCCTGGTTGCTGCATGTAAAAACAAAACAAAACAAAAAAAATTCAGAAAAGGTATAGAGGACTACCAAATGATGAAGGTGATGTTATGACCCTCCTCTGAGGAAAGGCGAAAGAGGTTAGGGCTCTTCCACTTGAAGATGGCTGAGGGTATTTATAATATGGATAGACTGACTCAGGCTTTTTTATTTTTTCAGGCAGTACAAACAATAGGGGACCACACCATAAAGTAACAAAGTAGTATTTACAAAACAAATGAGAATATTTTTTCACTTAGCACATAGTTAAGCTCTGGAACTTGCTGCTGGAGGATGTGGTAAAAGCTATTTGTTTAGTTGCTTTTAAAAAAGGCTTGTACAGTTCCTGGATTTAAAGTCTATAAATTACTATCAAGGTAGACCTGAGGGGGTAAGTAGCATGAAAAATGTTTACTTTTTTGGGATCTTTTCAGATACTTGTGGCCACAGTTAGAAACAAGGCACTAGTAACATAGTAAGTGACGGCAGATAAAGACCAGCATGGTCCATCTAGTCTGCCCAGCAAGATGGCAAGAGTAGGTGCACCTGTCGCTCTGTGCAGGCCACCCCTCCCCATGTTTTTGTTTAGGGGTGAACCCACCACTCCATGTAGAGGACACCCTTATTTGTTGAGACGCTAGATAGTTCAGAAGTTAGATGGTACCATTTATTTTGCTTTTATCCTGTTGCTGTAAAGGGGATCCACTGTGTTTGTCCCATGCCGTTTTGAATTCCATCACCGTGTTTGCCCCCACCACTTCCATTGGGAGGGCATTCCAAGCATCCACCACCCTTTCAGTGAAGAAATATTTCCTGACATTGCCTTTCAATTTACCACCTTGCAGCTTCATGTTATGCCCTCTAGTTTTACAGCTTCCCTGTCTTTGGAAGAGGTTTGTTTGTTCATCATTTCTCTAAGTATTTAAAGGTCTGAATCATATCTCCCCTGTCCCTCCTCTCCTCCAAAGTGTACATATTTAGGTCTTCAAGTCTCTTCTCATAAGGCTTCTGGCGCAGGCTCCAAATTATTTTGGTCGCCTTTCTCTGAACAGTTTCCAGTCTTTTTACATCTTTTGCAAGATATGGTCTCCAAAACTGAACACAGTATTCCAAGTGAGGCCTTACCAGTGACTTGTACAGTGGCATAAGTACCTCTTCCTTTCTGCTGGTAATCCCTCTTTGTATGCAGCCCAACATCCTCCTGGCTTTTGCCACCGCCTTGTCGCACTGTTTTGCCACCTTGAGATCATCAGAGATAATCACACCAAGGTCTTTCTCCTGAACAGTGCATACCAACCTCTCACCCCCTATTGTGTACTTTTCCCTTGGATTTCTGCTACCCAAGTGCATGACACTGCACTTTTTCACATTAAATCGTAGTTGCCAAGCATTAGACCAGTCTTCCAGCTTTTGTAGATCTTTCCTCATGTTAACCACTCCCTCGGGGGAGTCCACTTTGATGCAAATTTTTGTGTCATCTGCAAAAAGACAGACTTTTCCATTCAGTCCTTCATCAATATCACTCACAAATATATTGAACAGTGCCGGGCCCAGGACCGAACCCTGAGGCACCCTGCTAATCACCTTCCTCTCATCCGAGTGAGCTCCATGTACCATCACCTTCTGTTGTCTGTCAGTCAACCAATTTCTAATCCAGTTTACTATCTTGGGACCCATCCCCAAGCTACTGAGTTTATTGACAAGCCTCCTATGAGGAACAGTATCAAAGGCTTTGCTGAAATCCAGATAGATGACATCCATTGCATGCCCCAGATCTAGTTTCTTGGTCACCCAATCAAAGAACTCAATCAGATTTGTTTGGCAAGACTGTCCTTCGGTAAAACCATGTTGCCTTGAATCTTGCAACCTGTTGGTTTTGAGAAGATACACTAGGCTTTTATGGACCTTTTGGTTTGACCCAGTATGGCAGTACTTATGTTTGGGTTAAGAAACAGGGAAACCAGGATCCCTTGGCCTATACTGGAAAGCAACAAGACGTTTGGCCCTCACCAGTCACATCCAAATTCTAGCCACTTATGTCCCTGTCCTTTGGAAGTAGATAAGCTAATGTTTTTGGCAGAGTTTTGATGTGAAAATGCATCGCTATTACTCTTTTCCTTTGAGCCTAGCTACACATAGACTAGCAGGAAGTACTCAAGTTTTATCCAGGAACAAACAGGAAGTCAGTCTTCACATATGGGGTGACATCGGTGCTGACGGAACCCCACGCGGAGCATTTCCCCACCTTTCAAAGAAAGTCTTTGGGATATGCTACCATGCATGGTGGTCCCATTCCTGTCCAAGTGTGCCATCTTGCTCAGTCTCCTTTTTTTCCGTGGAGCCCAACAGACATCTGTCCAATTTCCCCGGGAAAAACTACTTGCTATATCCTTAAAAATTTAGCTGTTCCCAGTTTGCATGCTGGTTCCTATTCCCGCCTCGTGCCGGTTCCGGTGCTGTTCTTTGCTCCTTTCCCCGTTTTTCGCCTGGGGGTCATCGACCCCAACCGGGTGTTCCCCCACCATGTCCTCCGGTGGGTTCAAAAAAATGTGATCGCTGCAGTCAAACCATGTCTGTCACAGACACCCATGACTGCTGTCTATGCTGCCTGGGACCAGACCATGATAGCACCTCCTGCGACCCGTGCCAAAGCCATGATGCCGAAAACCAATAAGAAGAGAATGGAGTTGTAGGAGAAACTGTTCCCAGATCTGACTTGGCATTGGCCTCCCCGACGTAGAGCTCCAAGCCCAGCACTTCCCGAGAGGGCCATGCGTCCTCTGAGTCCCACGGCGGTGGCTCCTCCGAGCTGACCTGTGATCCCAAGCATAAAAAGAAATAAATCCTCAGTCTGTCGAGGTTCTACCGGAGAAACCTGTTAAGACCACCTGGAGGGACTCTGACGACTGTGAGAAATGTCCCACCAAGGTCTTCAGGAAGGATGCCTCAGCCAGCAGGGACCATGCGAGGGTCCTCGAGGCCATGGTCCTTGTTGAAGACGCACTCGCTAGAGTGCTGGTGCCAGGCCCAAGATCCTCGGTACCCGCTCCAAACGCTGCATAGCCTTCTGGCTTGGAATCCAAAATGGCATCCATGGAGCAGAACATCACTACTATCCTGGCCATGCAGCAGGCAAATGGCAGCTTCGTCCGCATCTGCCTGATGACCGGACCCCTGACTGCAGGGGCATCCCTGGTCATAGAGCTGAGCTCAGAGTGCCACCGGCCTCGGGTAAGCCTTCTTCCCCGGTCGAGGTTTCTGCCCTGTTCCTTGGGAATCTTATCCTCCCCAGCAAGTTTCTGAGATACGGGTCTCAGGTCCTCATGAGGCCCCTGGCCCTTCGGCATGGGCCTTGAGCCAAGGAGTTGTAGAACCTCGACTCAGAGTAGGAAACCCATGACAAGGCCTCCCTGGAAATCAGACAAGACAGAGACGTCCCCTCGGATCCGTCTTCCCCAATGCCATTCTCCTCCGGAGGGACATGGCCTTCCATGACCGTCAGGGATATAGCCAGAGCACACTGTGCAAATCGAGGCAGAGGAGGACAGACGCACTGAGGAGCTGGAGATCCTCCAATTTGAGTCTCCACAAGGAAACTCTCACGGTGCCAATATAGCTGCTCGAGTGGCTACTGCTGTGAATGTGGGAGACCCCGGTGTCGGTGCTGGTGGTCAGCCGACGCCTCTGCTATATATCGTGTCAGAAAGGTGCCAGGGTTCCACAAGCCCCCTCAACTCCATGTTTGTAGAGTCAACCATGCAAAAACTCAAAAGCCAGAAGACTTACTCTTCTGTCCCCTGTGGCAGGGATGCTAGAGCCCTTGACGTCCTTGGGTGCAAGTGTTACCAGGGCTCGATGCTGGTATGTCGAATCCAGGCCTGTGAGCTATACATAGGCATGTATTTGAAGGCTCTGACCCAGGAGTTGTCTGGGTTCTCAGCAGGGCTGATCGTGAAACCTCTCAATCTGTTTCAAGTCCTGACTTTCAGGATCAAGGACTGCTTAAAGTTCCGGGCGACCTACAACGGGTTCGAGTTAGCGGCTCGAGTAGCAGCGGCCAGCATCAGGGCTCAATGCCAAGCCTGGCTGCAGTTATCGGACCTTGAGCAGTGGGTCCAGGACAAGCTGCTCAATGTCCCCTGCACCGGTGAGAACTTGTAAGGCAAATCCATGGCCAACAAGACGGCTGAGATAGAAGTGATGACCTGACAGAGACTTTCAAAGACCGCTTTCTTCCCCCCGCAAGAAACCCGTGGGGAAAAGGCCCCTGTTCCCTGGGGAAAAAAGGGCTCTTCCAACAGAGTCACCGATACCAATCCTTCTCGGGCCAGCAACAGGGTTCTCACCCTAAGAGGCAGGACCAAGGAACTCAGAAGCCCCAAGCCCCTGCTCCAGCCCAACCAGGGGTGAGCTTTTGACTCCCAGGGTAGGGCCTCCCCTCCCCTTGGAGACCCTTACCAGCCCTCAGACCAGTGGGTGCTACAGATGATAAAGGAGGGAGATCTCCTCCACTTACAAGTACCATCCAGGTTCTTTCCAGGAGAAACCCGTGCAACCTCTCCTTCATCAGACCCTTCTGCTTCAGAGCTCACAAGCCTGCTTAGGGACAAGGCTGTGGAGCCTGTACTCAGGCATTTGTGAGGGAAGGGCTTCTACTCAAGGTACCTCCTTGTTCCTAAAAGAACATGGGACCTCAGGCCCATACTAGACCTGCGAAACATGAGCAAGTTTCTGGTGAGGGAGAAGTTTGAGATGCCCTACTTCCACCAGGGAGATTGGCTGTGCTCCTTGGACCTAAAGGATGCGTACACTCACATCCTGATCCACCCCTCCTACAGGCAATACCTACGATTTGTGGTGGGAGGAGGACACTACCAGTACAGAGTGCTGCCCTTCAGCCTGGCCCTCGCCAAGGGACTTTATCAAGTGCTTGGCAGTGGTAGCTGCCCACTCGCGTCTGGACGACTGGCTAATCAGGGGCGGTACAGCCTCAGAGGTCAGGCAGGCACAGAGTGTACAGCTCTCTTGCTGCAGCACCCGGGGTTTGTCAACTACTCCAAGTCCCATTTCACTCCATCCCAAAGTTTGGAGTTCATAGGTGCACAGTTGGACATGCTACAGGCCAAGGCCGTCCTTCCAAGGGCAGACTGCCTCATGCAACTGGCAGAGGAGGTACAACAATGCCAGTCAGTACTGGCTCACTGCCACCTCCACATGTTGGGCCACATGGCCTCAATGGTCCACGTCACACTGCTAGCCTGCCTACACATGTGGACAGCCCAATGGTCCCTCCGCTCATAGTGGACTCAAGCCACAGGCAGGCTACGGGACAGTGTCAGTCACCTGCCAACTGGCAGAATCCCTCTCCTGGTGGCAAACCTGCACCACCTACAGGCAGGAATGCCATTCCAGGCACTCGCACCACAGAGGACCCTGACAATGGACGTCTCTCTCCTGGGTTGGGGAGCGCATTGCGGGGACCGCTACACGGAAGGCAGCTGGTCCCAGGAGGTGTCACTCTTGTATATCAATCTCCTCGAGCTCAGGGCAGTCTTCCTGACCCTGTGAGTGTTCCACCACCACCTGCGGAACCAACCTGTGCTGATCCAGATGGACAACCAGGTGGTCTTGTTTTATATCAACAAGCAGGGGGGCATGAGCTCATACTCCTTCTGCCAGGAGGCGGTGGCCCTCCTCTCCTTCTCATTGTGCAATAACATGCTCCTGTGAGTGGTATACCTAACAGGCCAGGACGCCTGCTTAATAGACAGGCTGAGCAGAGTCCTTCGCCCACATGAGTGGAGGAGTAGCCTAGTGGTTGGGGCAATGTACTTCAGGCCGGAAGGTTGGGGGTTCAAATCCCACTAGAGGGCAGCAACCTTGGGCTGGAAGGACTGGGGTTTCTAGTCCCACAGGTGCTCCTTGTGGTCTTGGGCAAGCCACTTAACCCTCCATAGCCCATGTTCCCTGTAAAATAGTTTTCTCCAAGTTATAATACCCTGTTCAATGTAATTTCAGTTTGTTCAATGTAAACCGCGCTGATGCAGAATAGCGCGGTATATAAGAGAATGTAAATAATAATAATAAATAAATGAGTGGCGCTTGAACCCCAAGGGTAACGAAGCAACATTTCTACCGCTGGGGCGGCCCATGATACATCTTTTTGCCTCCCCAGGCAATGCACAGCTACAATGCACCTGGTGAGAGTGGCAGTAGATACTTTCCTAATCTCGTAGTCCGAGGGCCCTACTGTATGCTTTCCCACCAACCCCTCTCCCCCTGGTTGTCAAGACCCTCTTCAAGGTCCAGAGTGAGGGGGCGTCGATCATACTGATCGCACACAGGTGGCCCAGGCAACCCTGGTTCCCCTGCTGCTATCCCTGTCAGTGGCACTCCCAGTCCCACTGGGCCGGGCCCTGGACTTCCTGTCCCAGGAGGAGGACTCCCTTCTGCACCCCAACCTGGGGTCGCTAACGCTAGCAGCGTGGCTTTTGAAAGGGTAGTGCTCGTCCCTTTCAACCTTCCAGGGGACGTTGAGATCCTACTGGCCTCTCAGAAACCCTCCACAAGGCAGGCCTACGCCTTTAAATGGAGAAGGTTCACTGTCTGGTGTGTGGAGGAGGAGGAGAATCACTTCTCCTGTCATGTGCAACTAGTTCTACTCCAGGACCAAGCAGGAAGTCAGTCCTCACTTATGGGTGACGTCGGCGCCGACGGAGCCCTCGCGGAGCAATTTTCCCCAGCTTTCAAAGAAAGCCTTTTGGAATTGCAGCGCGCATGCGCGGTCCCCTTCCCGCCCAAGGGTGCCATCTTAGCCAGTCTTCTTTTTTCCGCGGAGCCCTACAGACGTACCCGTCGTGTCCCCGCGAAAAAGTTGATTTTTCTTCATTATTAATCTTTTTTCCTTCGGTTCGACGCCGGTCTTTTTCCCGCCCGGACTCGCGACGCCGGTCACGAGTCCTCTCCTCCTTTTTCGGTTTTTCTGACTTAGTCAGTTTTCGTTTCGGTTTTTCCCTGGCAGCCCGGTCCTTTGACCTCGCTGGGGCCCTTTTTCCCCCGATGGCTGCCAGTGGTTTCAAGCGGTGTGGTCAGTGTGACCGAAATATGTCACTAACTGACACACACGACAATTGCCTCCGCTGCCTGGGCCCGGATCATGAAGAAATGATCTGTGGGCCTTGTGGCAAACTTTCCTCCAAAGCGTTGAGAAGTCGGCGGCATCAGCGGGATAGAATCTTCGCTGACCCCAGCCGTACCCGGACCTCGTCGGAGGCCTCCGCGTCCAGGGGTTCCAGCTCGGACCGTCGCCGGAGTTCCTCCGACAGGGGTTCTCCCTCCGGGGACCATCGACGGAAGGTGAAACGCGCGAGGGCGGCGTCGGTGGACGCTCCTGGCTCCGCGAGGGCCAGGTCGCATAGCCCCGATAGCCGCCCCGGGTCCTTGGAGAAGGAGCACCTCACGAAGCGACCTCGCCTGGAGTCGGAGCTGCCTGCTCGGGTAAGTCCTGTGGTCCTTCTGGACTCGCCTCCGCGACAGCCGACGTCGGGCCCGACGCCGTCGGGGCCCGCTGGGTCACCTGAGCTCGGACTCAGGTTGACGGCCTTGGAGAGCAGACTGTCTGCCTTCATGGACCAGCAGCGGGCACTGCTCGCTGGCTTCGCTGGCGCCGCTGCCCCGACCGCCGGGACGTCGACGTCCAAGTCGATCCCGGAGACCGAGCCGATCCTCGAGTCGATGCGAACTCGAGTCGATCCTCGGTCGAGGTCACCCTCGGCCTCCCGTTCGGGACCGAGGTCGCCGACGCCGACTCCCTCGGCGTCGGGGCGGCAGGCGCCGCGCCCTGCCCGGGCCGACCCCACCGAGTCCTCGTCGGAGTCGGTCTGGGAGTCTGAAGAGGAAGAGTCGCCTGATTCTTTTCGGACTCGGTGTGTCCCCTCGGACTCACCTGAGTCCGAACCTCGGAAGCAGTCCCCCCTGGAGGATGCCCGGTTCTCGGACTTCGTTAGGGATATGGCCAAGGCTTTGGCCTTCCCTGCGGACCCCGAGGAGGAGCCTCGAGCCGAAGGCCTCGACGCCCTCCAGTATGACTCTCCCGCCAGGGAACACTTTACTGTACCGGTTCCTCCCATGCTGGAACGACTACTCTTCCGCATGTGGGAGAGTCCGGCCACCTCGCCGGTCCTGAGCAAGCGGGTCGATTCTATCTATCGAGTCCGCAAGAGCCCTGGCTTCCAAAAAGCACAGCTACCACACCATTCCATGGTAGTGGAATCGGCCATGCATCGTCTTAAGAGCCAGAAGATGCACTCCTCGGTGCCTCCTGGCAGGGAGGCCCGTAACCTGGATGGTCTTGGTAAGAAGTGTTTCCAGGGCTCTATGCTCGCATGTCGTGTCCAGACCTACCAGCTATACATGGGCATGTATCTCCGAGACCTGGCTAAAGAGCTAGCCGGCTTCTCCGCTGGTTTGTCCGAGGAACCCTTGCGGAGGTTCCTGGCCTTGTCCACTGGCATTCGGGAATGCTCAAAATTCATGTCCCGAGCAGCCTATGATGGCTTTGAGGCATCGGCTCGAGTGGCCGCAGCCGGCATCGGTGCCCGCCGACAGGCTTGGCTTCAGTCGTCTGACCTTGAGCCCTGGGTGCAGGACAAGTTGGTCGATGTCCCTTGCCGAGGCGAAAACCTCTTTGGCAAGCCCATGGCTGATAAGGCTGCGCAAATTGAGACGGAGACTCTCACCAGGACTAGGCTTTCTAGGAAGACCTCCGCCCCTTCCCAGAAAAAGAAGGGCTCGGGAAAGAAGTCCTTTTACCCGAGGAAGGCGGCTGCCTACAAACAGTACCCCCACTATCAGGCCCCTACAGCTCCCCAACAGGGCCAGCAGGCCAAGGGACGGGGTAACGGGTCCCGTAGGCAGCAAGCCCCCAAGCCTGCACCACCAGCCCCTGCTCCGCAGGGTGGGGGTTTTTGACTCCTTAAGCATAGCCTCTCCCCCCCCGCTGGTTCCTCCCAGCACCGGAGGCCGGCTGGTTCACTTCGCCCACAGGTGGTCCAGCATCACCTCAGATGCCTGGGTGCTTCAAGTCGTGCGAGAAGGCTATCTTCTCCACTTCCACCAGGTCCCTCCCTCCTATTTTCCGGGAGAACCTCCACGACCCCCTCTGCACAGGGACTTACTCCTTCAGGAGTTAGCAGGTCTTCTACAGGAACAGGCGGTGGAACCGGTGCCCCACCACCTGAAAGGTCAAGGCTTTTATTCCAGGTATTTTCTAATACCAAAAAGAACAGGAGGCCTCAGACCCATCCTGGACTTGCGCAACCTCAACAAGTTCCTCGTGCGGGAGAAGTTCAAGATGCTTACCCTTGGAATCCTTCTGCCCTACCTCCAGCAGGGAGATTGGCTATGCTCCTTGGATCTAAAGGATGCCTACACGCACATCCTCATCCACCCAAGCCACCGCCAATACCTAAGGTTTGTGGTGGCAGGAAATCATTACCAGTACAGAGTACTGCCCTTTGGCCTGTCCTCCGCACCGCGAGTCTTCACAAAATGTCTCGCGGTGGTGGCGGCCCATCTCAGGCTTCACGGCCTCTATGTCTTTCCGTACCTCGACGACTGGCTCATCAGGGCAGCGTCCGCTCTGGAGGTCACCAACGCCACGCGCCGCACGGTGACTCTTCTGCAATACTTGGGCTTTGTTATAAACTTCGCAAAGTCCACTTTGCTCCCCTCACAGGATCTCGAGTTCATCGGCGCAAGGCTGCACACTCCTCAGGCACGAGCGTACCTACCGCTCGACAGGGCTCAACGGCTCATGGACCTAGCCGACCGTTTTCGCAGCCAGCCCCTGGTCTCCGCCAGGCGCTTCCTGAGACTACTCGGCCATATGGCTTCCACCGTCCATGTGACCCCCAATGCCCGCCTGAATATGCGGCCTGCTCAATGGTGTCTCCGCCAGCAGTGGCGACAAGCCACAGGCGGCCTAGCAGACCTAGTCCGCGTCTCCGAGCCGCTGGTCTCGTCTCTCCGGTGGTGGCTTCAGCGGCCGAACCTGATATTCGGCATGCCTTTCCAGTCACCTCAGCCGGCCCGGGTGCTGACAACAGATGCATCCCTCCTGGGCTGGGGAGCGCATTGCCAAGGGGCACGTACTCAGGGCCTCTGGACCACGTGGGAGTCTGCTCAGCAGATCAACTTCCTGGAGCTCAGGGCGATCCGCCTGGCTCTCAAGGCCTTCTCCCACCTGACTTCTCACCAGTCCGTCCTTGTCCAGACGGACAATCAAGTTGCCATGTTCTACGTGAACAAGCAGGGGGGCACGGGCTCCTTCCTCCTCTGCCGGGAGGCACAGAAGCTCTGCTCTTGGGCCATCAGTCACGGCGTTCTCCTCAAGGCAGTTTATCTCCCAGGCCAAGAGAATTGCCTGGCGGACAAACTCAGCAGGATCCTTCAGCCGCACGAGTGGCGTCTGGATCCCTTGGTAGTTCAGAAGCTCTTTCTAAAGTGGGGCCTCCCCACGGTGGATCTCTTTGCCAGTCCTCACAACCGGCAACTTCCTCGCTTCTGCTCTCGTCAGCCACACCCCCTGCGGGTTGCGGCGGACGCTTTTCTACTCTCATGGTCGGGGAGCCTTCTGTACGCTTTCCCTCCCATCCCGCTAGTCTCTCGGACTCTTTTCAAGGTTCTCTGAGACAAAGCCTTCATGATCCTGGTGGCCCCTCGCTGGCCCAGACAGCCGTGGTTTCCGCTCCTGCTGCAATTAGCGGTGGAGGATCCACTCCCTCTGGGGTTACAACCGGATCTCCTCACTCAGGATCAGGGGTCTCTGCTACACCCCAACCTCAGGTCTCTCAACCTAATGGCCTGGCTGCTGAGAGGGTAGTCCTTGCTCCCCTTCTCCTGCCGGCAGAGGTGGAGGAGGTCGTCCTAGCTTCGCGACGACCTTCTACCCGCAAATGCTACGCCCTTAAATGGCGTCGTTTTTCCGTTTGGTGTACCCGACAGTCTCAGGATCCCTTCTCCTGCCCGGTGTCGGTGGTCTTGCAGTACTTGCTTTACCTCTCTAATCTGGGACTTAAGTCCAACTCCGTCAAAGTTCACCTCAGTGCTCTTTCAGCACATCATGTGCCGGTGGACGGCAGACCTCTCTCCAACGACCCTCTCGTAGCGAGGTTTCTCCGAGGTCTCCTTCTACTTAAACCACCTCTGTGCCCGCCAGCGCCTGACTGGGACCTGAATGTGGTTTTACAGCGGATCACCTGTCCGCCTTTTGAACCTATGGCTACCTGTTCTCTCCGTTTTCTTTCTTGGAAAACACTGTTCTTGATAGCCCTCACTTCCGCTAGACGCGTAAGTGAATTGCAGGCCCTCGTGTCTGATCCCCCTTACACTCGGTTCTACAAAAATAGGGTAGTCCTACGGACTCACCCAAAATTTCTTCCAAAAGTGGTCTCCCCCTTTCACATCAATCAGGAGGTGGTACTTCCAACCTTCTTTCCCAGACCACACTCCAGCCGAGCTGAAACGGTCCTCCATACCCTGGACTCTAGAAGGGCTTTGAACTTCTACCTTGACCGTACGCGGGAGCACCGTAAAGCTGCTCAGCTTTTTGTGTCTTTTGACCCCAATAAATTGGGGCTCCCGGTCTCCAAGCGTACTCTGTCCATCTGGGTTGCGGACTGTATCTCTTGGGCTTATGGGGCAGCCGGACTCTCCTTGGAAGGTCGAGTCACGGCTCATTGCGTTCGGGCAAAGGCTACGTCAGTGGCTTACCTCCGCTCTGTTCCGCTGGCAGACATCTGCCGGGCCGCTACTTGGTCTTCGAGCCAGACTTTTGCGGTCCATTACTGTCTCGAGAGGGAGTCCCGCAGGGACAGTGCTTTCGGACAGGCAGTCCTCCGTAATCTCTTCGAGGTCTGAGCAACTCCTACCCTCCATCCCGGATGTGGGCTACCGGTGGGTGATAATTCAGCGAAGATTCTTTCCTTCTGTGCTGCTGAGCTAGAGGGAGCTCATTTTTGTGCTTAGGGTCTCCGGTAGCCTTGAGCTTGGGAGTCCCATAAGTGAGGACTGACTTCCTGCTTGGTCCTGGAGAAAGCGTAGTTACTCACCTGTAACAGGTGTTCTCCAGGAGCAGCAGGAATCAGTCCTCACAACCCTCCCTCCTCCCCGTGGAGTTGCAATCATCTGCTTTAGTTTTTTTGCAAATTTTTATGCTGTCTTTTTTAGCTATGTCATCTGACTGGCTAAGATGGCACCCTTGGGCGGGAAGGGGACCGCGCATGCGCGCTGCAATTCCCAAAGGCTTTCTTTGAAAGCTGGGGAAAATTGCTCCGCGAGGGCTCCGTCGGCGCCGACGTCACCCATAAGTGAGGACTGATTCCTGCTGCTCCTGGAGAACACCTGTTACAGGTGAGTAACTACGCTTTCAGTACCTATTGCACCTGTCGCACACTGGGCTGAAATCCAACTCGGTGAGGGTGCATCTAAGCGCCATAGCTGCACTGTTCCCTCTAAGCTGTGCGCATGTGTGCGCGCACATACCTTGCCGAGCGAGCGCACAAACTTTACAACAGAGCGCACAAAAATTACGGCTCTGATTCTGATAGAAAACAACACAGATATCTTAAAATTTAAAGTTATGATTGTAATTACTAGAAATTTCTCACTTCATTTAGTAATCGTCTATTTTCATTTAATTTGATTAAAATCAATGTGGTGTACATACTGTATTCTTATGTGTAGTCAAATTTTAAAGTATATAACTCCGAGTGTCGTTATGTGGCGCACAAAAATTTAACCTTCCTTCAAAAGCTGCACACAGCTGATATTTTATGCGCACACAGCCTACAGAAAATTAGAGGGAACATTGCTGCGCACCACCACCCTATCGAGAGAAACTCCTCTCTAGCCAGCCCCTGGTCTCTTGGTTTCTCCGGGGCCTCCTGTTGTCCAAGCCCCCCCCCCCCTTCTGCCCTCCAGTGGCTGAATGAGACCTCAATGTGGTGCTCTCCCACCCCACTTAACTGCCTTTCGAGCCCCTAGCCACTTGCCATCTGAGATACCTGTCTTGAAAAGTGGCCTTCCTGGTGGCCCTCACAGTTGCTCAAAGGGTGAGCGAACTCCATGCCCTGGTGGCAGACCCACCATATACGAGGTTCTATAAGAATAGGGTGATGCTCCGCACACATCCCAAATTCCTCCCGAAGGTGGTATCTCCTTTCCACCTCAACCAAGAGATGGTCCTCCCCACCTTCTTCCCATGGCATCAGAGCTGCAGGGAGGAATTAATACTTCATACACTAGATTGTAAGTGGGCCCTGTCCTACTTGCAACGGACTTGGGGCCCATCAGAAAGCTCCTCAGCTTTTAATGTCTTATGACCCCAGTAGACTGGGACTCCCTGTGACTAATCGAACTCTGTCCAATTGGGGGCAGACTGTATTGCCCTTCCCTATGAGTGAGTTGGCCTCTCCCTCGAGCACTGGATCACAGCGCATCGTGTGAGGGCAATGGCTGCATCGGTGGCCAACCTCTGTTCAGTGCTGGTGACTGAAATCTGCAAAGCCGCTACTTGGCCTTCATTTCATACGTTCGCAGCTCACTACTCCCTGGAGAGCAAGTTCCACAGGGACAATGCCTTTGGCCAGGCAGTACTCCATAATATTCTCAGGGTTTAGGCAATTCCTGCTCTCCGACCCTTCTGTGTTCAGGCTACTGGAGTGACAGTATCGTGGGATGCTAGGATCTTGCAGAGTCTCTCCATGGGGACTCACTTTCTGCAACCTGACTGATCTCCATTGGTGCTGTCTTGGTTCAGTCCTCGGCAACCTGGAGCTAGGGAGTCCCATATGTGAGGACTGACTTCCTGCTTGTTCCTGCAGAAAGCGTAGTTACTCACCTGTAACAGGTGGTCTCTGGGACCAGCAGCAATCAGTCCTCACAACCCTTCTTCCTTCCCTGGGAGTTGCCTCCATATCTTATTTTATTTTTTACTACCGTCCTAGCTACGTCATCTGATTGAGCTTGTTGGCACCTTTGGGCAGGAAGGGGACCACACATGCGTGGTAGCATATCCCAAGGTCTTTCTTTGAAAGCTGGGGAAATGCTCCGCATGGGGCTTCGTCAGCACCGACGTCACCCCATATGTGAGGACTGATTCCTGATGTTCCCGGAGAGCAACTGTTTCAGGTGAGTAGCTATGCTATACCTTGCACATTACTCTCCTCTACACATATCTTCCCATATCCTGCTTATAGCAAGGACCCTGCACATATTACAGTGGAGGCCCAGTACTGTGCTCATGAGCACTCACTAGCCTCGTGAGAAGTGTTTTTCTGCATTTAAGGCATTAAGTTCTATCTTTGGGCACACTCAGTTATTCCATCATTGAGTACTCACAGTGAAAGTCCTTTTTCATGTGCCCTCATGCCATGGAAGTTGAGTGCAGTTTTTTCTCCAGTCTGAGACTTTGAGCAGTTCTTTAGGTCATCTTCCTTACTTGAAGTAAACAGTCTGATGTTCCTACATCTTCAGCTGAAAGAAATTTTTATGTTTCCTGTGTTGTGAAGGGTCAGGATTCTATTTGGTGGTCTAATGACGACATATTCTACCATTTGTACTCTGTTGTGTGGGATTTCAAATGTCGTCTATCAGGGTGCATCCTAATGCTATTGATAGATTTCCAGTTGGCTGCTGTGCTTTAGATGCTTGATTCATAAAGAGGCTTCTTCACATCAGATCACCAGTACAATAGCTTCCTGTACTATAGATGCTATGTTATCCGGTTTGGAGAGGGAGATTTCAGGCCAGTCATGGATTTCTGACAAAAACCCTATCTTGATGTATTGAGACTTGTAGCATTGATTTAAATGAGCAAAATCACATACTAACAAATACCATTCTATCTTGGGATGTAAGTTCTAAACCAGGACTGGCCCAAAAGTCTTCCCCCCTGGAAATGGGTGACCTCAGCGTTGTCTTTACATTCGTCATGCAGATGCCCTCTGAACCAAGGGAATCTGCTTCATTCAAGCATATAACCTGTGAGGTACCTATAAATAGCAGTTACCTTGGCTGAAGGAATAAGTCAGATTCAAGCCTTAGTTGCCTACGAACTGTATACTCTGTTTCATCATTACAAGGTACTTCTCCCAAAGACAGTAACACCTTTCCATGTCAGGGAGGAAGTGCTTCCTACATGTTACAGAAAACCTCATAAGAATCTATACCATAGGTCTCTCTGCACCCTGGACTGCAAACAAGCTCTTGTATTTATAAACACAAAAAGAATAAATATCAGCTGAACATGTTAGAAAGTCTATGCAGCTTTTTTGTCCTCTTTGACCCTAATGAAGTTGATTTTCCACTGGCCAAACTCTCTTTGACATAATTGGATAGTGTTCTCTGTTACTATAGCTTTGCTGCCATGAATGAGCATGGCTACTACTTGGGTGGGTGATCGACCTTGGAATAACAGGTGCTGTAGATTTACTGTGCGGAAGAAAGATCTGGCAATCTACTTCTGGACCCATCATGCCAAGGGACTTGGGTTGCCAGGACTCTACATTGACTTGATGGCACACACTTTCTTTTCTCTTCTGACTATATTTAAGTGAAGTTTCATCAAATTAGAACCATAGCTACTGTGGTATTCCTGAAGCTTGCTTTTTTAAATATTATATGCAAAGCAGTAACGGGTCCTCACGTCGTGCTTAAAATTCGCATTGTTGTTTGAACCAGTCCACAACACGAGACAATACATTCAGTCAAGTTATGCTGGCCAGCCTATCTGACATTGAAACTCTTGTACTGTGTTTTTGTCTTGGTTACTTTGTAAGTACTGTGGCACCCCTCCACCCAGGGAGTTGCTGTAGTGGCTGAATGTTAATTTCATAATATGTAAGATGAACATCACTGAGCTTGAGTCATCTATGATTTGGTGCTAATTGTCATTGGAGAAACCATAACTCCTCACATTTCTCATCACCCTCAAATTTAAAAAAAAAAAAAAAAAGCTTTGGTGCTCACCTCTTAAATGTTTTCTGTAGACAGCAAGAATGACCACATATGCAATTTGTCCCACCTCACTGAGAGTTGCATTACTACTGTACTTTAACTGTGGAATTGAGGAGGCTGTTGTGTGCCAGAAGAACCATCTCTCTCAGAACTTTACAGTAAGTTATGAGCTCTGGTAGAGTTGTTCTGTACCAGTGACATACAATGACATCACTCACTCAATGCAGTCTGTGATAAACATGTTACAGGCAAGCTGCAATGCTTTTTTTTTTTCTTTGGGGCCAATGAGCTTTTTTTTTGGCTCTTGTTTTACATGAGAGGAACTTTTCAGACCGTGTTTAAGTTTTTCTCCTATCCACCAATTTAGTAGCCTGCTTTCCAGAGGGCAAGATATTTTGAAACTGCTATGTATGTTTGTGTCTTTTTCAATAGGCTTTGCATCCTATGTGCATGACTTTTTTGGAGTAGATCGGGGGGAGACAGGGTGCTTAGAAGGATGTCCCCCCCCCCCCCCCAGATCTTTGTTGATATGTGGACAATGGATGCCAGTCCATCCCAGAAAATATGTTGGATTAGTTCTTACCACAACATCTAGTTCCTTGTTGCCCTTGGCGTGGTAGTCTCTGACCCTTGTTGCTTTTTTTTCCTTTGGCTAAAATAATTTCAACTTCTCCAGGAACAAGCAAGAAGTCAGTCCTCACTTAATGGGAGATGTCGGCACCGATGGAGCCCGCGTGGAGCAATTCTCCATCTTTCAAAGCAAGCCTTTGAGATTGCTGCCACACATGCATGGTCCTCTTCCCGCCCAAGGGTGCCATCTTGCTCAGTCTCCCTTTTTCCGCGGTGCCCTTCGGACGCACATCCTTGTCCCTCGGAAAACATTTTCGTTTTTGGCCTACAGGCCTTTTGTTTTCCGGTTGCACCAGTCCTCTACCCATCCATCCCCTGCTCTATCTTCTTAGAGCTGTTGGGGATAGTTTTTTTCTTTCTTCATTTGCTGTCACGGGCTTCGTGCTCTTTTTCTTTCCCTAACCGCTGGTCGCGTGGGTCTTTGACCTCGTGGGGGCCATTTTTGCACCCATGGTCACTGTCTTCAAAAAATGCAATAGATGCTCTAGGAACATGTCGCTTACGGACACTTACGACTGTTGTCTGCAGTGCCTCGGAGCTGACCAGGATACGGAGCTCTGTTCCCTCTGCAAGAAAATGTCCTCTAAGGCCCTGCTCAGTCGTAAGCAGAAGTCTGAGGATATTTTTCAAAAAACCGCCTCGGAATCCCCGGTGCAGTCCCCCCCCCCCCCCCTTCGGCCCTGCGCTCTCGGCGGCACTCTCCTGAGGTGGAGTGGTGCAAAAAGAAGGCAGCCTTGAAGTCACTGTCGGGGGCTACCGATAAGTGCGAGTGCTTGGTCGCTCAGCCCCCTTTGGCGTTCCCGAGAGTCGGACAGGGAGCGGCCTTGCAAGGTACCCCGCACGGATGCGGAGGCCTCCAGCTAAAGCGCCCAGTCTCCTGAGGGCCGTCCCTGTGAGGACCCCCTCTCTTCCTCGACACCCGACCCGGTGACCCCAGGGTTGGTGTTGCAGTGACCCATGCCCCCTTGGGAGTCCCACATGCCGGCGCTAGAACGCAGCGTTTCTGCGTTTGCTTCCCAGCAGGCACTCGCAGCCAGCTTAACTGACTTGCGCCCAGAGACCGTGGGTCCCTCGTATGGGTCACCAAAATCTGTCCAGGAAACCCCCGTGAGCCGCGAGCCTCATGAGGGTCCTTGACATCAGTCTCGCTTGCCCTCCCATTCCTCGGAGGCGAGATCTTCCAGGGCCTCCGGCTCCAAATGGGCACCAGCTATTAGACAGGGCGATCTGCCTGGCTCGGACTCCTCGACCGATTTCTGGGAGTGGGAGTCCGATGGGGACACCTCCTCCGGAAACTCGTACCCACCAGGATCTTCTGTGAACCCCTCCCTGCCCGCATACTAGCAGCGCTCGCCACCCGAGGACACCTCCTTTCTGGTGTTTGTTCGGTACATGGCACGGGCCCTTAACCTGACCACTCAGGCCGAGGAGGGCCCTCTTGCTGAAAAACTCGATATTCTTCAGTACGAATACACGCCTAGAGAATCTCTCACTGTGCCTCCTATTCTGTCTTGGCTGCTGCTCCGCATGTGGGAGGCCCCCACCTCTGTCCCCATCATGATACTATGTACAAGGTACAACGTGGGCCAGGGTTCAGGAAGACCCAACTCCCCCACAAGGAAGCAGAAGAGCCCAAAATTGCACTCGTTGGTACCGCCCAGCCGAGAGTTGAGAGCACTTGATGCCCTGGGGCCGCAAGGCCTACCAAGGCGCCATACTTTCTTGTCAAATTCAAGTATACCAATTATACATTGGTATGTTCTTGCATGATTTAGCCAAGGAGCTCGGAGGGTTCTCCGCGGGCCTCGAGAGCGAGTCCTTCAGTAGATTTGGCACTCTGCTGAAGTCCGTTGCAGACTGCTCAAAATAGCTCTCCCGAGCCGCCTACGATGGCTCCTGGACATTCCCTGCCTCAGCGAGCAGCTCTTCGGCAAGCCAATGGAGGATAAAGCCACGGAGACAGAGGCGGAGTTCATCACCAGAACCCTTCTCTCCCGCAAGACGTCTTCTCCACTCTGCCCTGGAAAAAGCAAACAGCCAAAAAGCCCTCCTTTCCTAGGAAGGGCCTCCAGTACCGGGGGCTACCCTCCATACCTGGTTAACTACTCAGGCGCAGGGTAAATCTGGCCAAGGGCATCGCAAGCCGAAAGGGCCGAAAGCCCAAACTCTGGCTCCTCCACAACCCGTACAAGGGGGTTGACGCCATTGGCATAGCCCCTCCCCTCTGGCAACACAGCAGCCAGTGGGATGACGCATATCTTATTTCGCCCCTTTTTTTGGCTTCCATCACCTCAAACACCTGGGTTCTCCAGGTCGTCTGAGACTATTGCCTTTGCTTCGACAGGCTTCCACCTCCCTTCTCCCCGGTGGAGCCTCCTCGACTCCCCACGCACCAGGTTTTACTGCAGCGAGAACTACTCTCTCTCCTTGCTCAACGGGCAGTCAAGAAGGTTCCTCCTCACCTTCGAGGTCGGGGCTTCTATTCCTGGTACTTCCTCGTCCCAAAAAAGACGGGGGAGGGGGGGGGGTCTGCAGCCCATCCTCGACATCTGCAGGTTGAACAAGTTCTTGGTGCGGGAGGAGTTCAAGATGTTATCCCTTGGCATTCTGCTGCCCTTCCTCCAGCAGGGCGACTGGCTGTGCTTCTTGGATCTAACGGACACTTACGCCCATATCTTAATCCACCCCCAACACAGGCAGTATCTGTGCTTCAGGATGCAGAGAGAGCACTTCCAGTACAGGATGCTCCCCTTCAGCCTCGTGTCTGCCCCATGAGTTTTTATGAAATGCCTGAGTGGTCGCCACCCGTCTCAGACGTCAGGGCGTACTGGACTTTTCCCTACCTCGAAGACTGGCTCGTCACGGGCTCCTCAGTCAAGGAAACCCAGTGAGCAATGTCGCGCACAATCCTTCTGTTGGAGGGCTTGGGATTCTTGGTTAACTACTCAGTCTCATCTTGAGCCGGTGCAGGCACTTGAGTTTGTTGGTCTCACGCCTCGATACTCGGCAGGTGACAGCTGCCTTACCAGTGGATCGTGCTGACCGCTTCCGAGCTCTGGCTTCCCTGGTCCAAAGCACTCCCTGGGTCACCGCTCGGACCATGCTACGCCTCCTGGGCCACATGGCCTCTACCATGCATGTGGTCCCCCACGCCCGCCTGCACATGCAGACAGCTCAGTGGTGCCTCAGCACCAAATGGAGCCCATCCCTTGGTCACCTCCGGGACCCTGTCAGGATCTTTCCTGACCTCCGCTTGTCCCTGAGCTGATGGCAAAACCCCCGCAATCTCCTCTGGGGATTGCCCTTCCAGGCCATGCAGCATGATGAGGAGCTGACAACAGATGCTTCCCTTTAGGGTGGGGAGACCACTGCGGGCCGCTGTACACACAGGGACAGTGGTCGCCTGAGGAGTCTCAGCAGGAGATAAACTTGATC
Organism: Ichthyophis bannanicus; assembly: GCA_033557465.1. Taxonomy (NCBI): domain Eukaryota; kingdom Metazoa; phylum Chordata; class Amphibia; order Gymnophiona; family Ichthyophiidae; genus Ichthyophis; species Ichthyophis bannanicus. The sequence continues at coordinate 138,459,991 of CM066047.1, read as the reverse complement.
GAAGTCCTGGCAATTCGGTGGGCCCTGAGGGCCTTCGAGTGCCACCTCAAGGTCGGTTTTCGTGCAGATGGACAACCGCATGGCAGTGTTCTACGTCATCAAGGAGGGAGGCATGGGATCGCGCTCCCTCTGTCGGAAAGTGGTCCTCATCTGCTCCTTCGCTGCCCGACGGAAGATGTCCCTCAAGGTGACTTACCTTCATGGTCAGGAGAATGTCCTGGTGGACAGGCTCAGCAAAATCCTTAGCTCCCACGAATGGCGACTGGATCCAGGGGTAGCGGGCTGGGTGTTCCTTCGCTCGGGGAAGTCGGCGATAGACCTCTTTGCCAGTCCCTAGAACGCGCAGCTTCCCTGTGTTTGCGGCCCACTACCGCACCCAAGCAGTAAGAGTCCAGATGCATTCCTTCTGGACTGGTCATCCAGCCTGCTCTATGCATTCCCTCCCTTCCCTCTCATTGCGAGAACCCTTATCAAGGCTCAGCGTGATCAGGCATCGTTGATCCTCGTAGCCCCCTCGTGGCCTCGGCAGCCTTGGTTCTTGCTTCTGCTCTGGCTATTGACAGAGCCTCCTGTCCCCCTGGTCTCTGCCCTGGGTCTGCTAACACAGAAGGGGCAGGTGCAGCACTCGAACCTAGCCTCTTTATCCCTCATGGGCTGGCGGCTGAACAGTTTTCCATAGCCTCACTGTGTATCGGAGGAGGTCAAAGAAGTCCTCCTTGCTTCGAGAGAGGACTCCACTAGCCGAACCTACACCTTCAAGTGGAGACGCTTATTGATATGGTGCTCGGGGCTCCAGATTGACCCATTCTCATGCCCCTTTTGATGGATCCTCCAGTACCTCCTCCATCTCTCGAAGGAAGGGCTGAATTCAAACTTTGTCAGGGTACACTTAAGTGCCATCTCGGCGAACCACCTTCCCATCGAGGGAAAGCCCCTCTTGGGGCAGCCGTTAGTCTTCTACTTTCTAAGCCGCCCATCCATTGTCCTCCAGCGGAATGGGACCTGAATGTGGTGCTCATGCAGCTCACCCATCCACCCTTCGAGCCAATGGCGACTTGCTCGCTCAGACACTTGTCCTGGAAGGTGGCCTTCCTGGTGGTGCTAATCTCAGCCTGCCGAGTCACTGAGCTTCAGGCTCTCATGGCTAATGCTCCTTACACCAGGTTCTATAGGAATAGGGTGGTCCTCCGTACCCACCCCAAATTTCTGCCTAAAGTTGTCGTGGATTTCCATCTCAACCAGGAGATCGTCCTGCCGACCTTCTTCCCGAGACCTCACGCCGACCAGGCATCAGCAGCTCTTCACATCCTTGACTGCAGAAGGGCTCTTGTCTTCTATTTGCAGCGCACCCGGGCTCATTGCAAGTCTGGCCAACTCTTTGTGACCTACGATCCCAATAGACAGGGGCAGGCAGTTACCAAATGCACCCCTCTGTTTGGGTAGTGGACTGCATCGCTTTCACTCAACACGAAGGTAGGTGCCCCGCTGGATCGTCGAGTCACCGCACACAAAGTTCGGGCCAAGGCGGCTTCTGGCTTCGCTGCGCTCCCTGCCCCTGATGGACATCTGCCGGGCGGTGACCTGGTCTTCCACAAATATCTTCGCTGCTCACTACTGCCTGAAGGAGTTCCACCAGGACACCGCCTTCGGTCAGGCTGTACGCCGTAATCTGTTCGGGGTATAAGCAATCTCCAGGAACAAGCAGGAATGTAGTCTTCACACATGGGTATCGTCGGTACCGACGGAGCCTGCGCGGGAACGCTCCCCAGCGTCCAATAGGAAAGCTTTTGGGAGCATCCCACAGCGCCTGCGTGCTGCCTTCCCGCCTTTCCCAACTGTCTCTCTCCAGTTCTTCGTTTTCCGCAGAGGTCGCCCTTCCTGTCACCGCAGAAAATATCCCATTCTTCTTTTTTGTGGTCACGTCTGCCATCCTTCGACGCTACACCGGTACCGCCGGTTCTTTCTTTTCCTGGTGAAAAAAAAAAATCTTTCCTGGAGTCTTCCAGCTTTTTTCTCCTCTGGTGCCACGCGCCTTTTAAGGCACTAGGCCCAACTTTCTAATACAATGGAAAAACCCGCCTCGGGTTTTAAAAAGTGTTCCAAGTGTGGTGGTACCATCTCCGTCACCGACACCCATGAGTGGTGCCTCAAATGTTTAGATCCTGACCACTCTATCTCTGTGTGTGTGGCCTGTGGGATGATGTTGAAGAGGGCCCGGCAAAACCGGGCTGCTAAACTTAGTACCCTTTTTCCTTCCGATGCAACATCTGTGGCATCAACATCTTCCAGGGCTTCGTCTTCCTCCATGGATCTCAGGTAACTAAACATAAGTCTAGCCGGTCCTCAAAGGGTAGATCTCCTAAGTATCGAGATGCCTCTGGCGTTGCCTTTGAGGGACTCACACCGGCAAAATTTCCCCGGCAGGAGGCTTCGGCTTCCAAAGCATCATCGGGGCTCCAGGATGTTCTCGAGGCCCCAACCTCGGCAGAAATACTGGTGCCATGCTCTGGGGTACCGGCCGCTTCGCCCGGTTACCGATACCCAGGCTTCAGCGGCATCGCTAGACCAGAGATTTTTGGCTATTGAATGCAGTCTGGCGGCTCTTCTCTTGGCATTGATGCCCCCGAAACAGCTTCAGACAATTCAGCCGGTACCGGTACCGACATCGGTACCGGGGCCGATTGCATCGAGGTCGGCAGGTGGACAACCGGTACCAATGCAGGCTATGCCCTCCAGTACTGACAAGTCGGTACCGGACCCTGTCGATACCGACTTTGATCAGTACCGGTATCGTGCGATGCACGATTACCCGGATAGGAGATACTTTGAATCCTCTGACAAGTCTGAAGACTCTTGACAGCTCTGTCAATACCAGAGTACTTCTTCCTGCGGATTCTTCCTCTCCTAAACGTAGGATGTCTCCTCCAGAGGAGATATCCTTCCAGGATTTTATCCAAGATGTGGCTCAAGGTCTTTCCATCACAGTGGCTCCTGAAACAGAGCCTAGGGCGAAGGAATTGGAGATTTTACAGTATCCTAAAGCTCCCAAAGAGACAGCTACTTTGCCTATTCATGAGATCCTGCATGATCTCATTCTAAGGATGTGAGAAACAACTCTCACCACCTCTCCTCATTCTCGCAGGCTCGATACAATGTATCGAGTTCCTCCCTGTCCTGGCTTTCAAAAAACTCAGCTGCCTCACCATTCCATGGTGGTGGAATCAGCTATGAGAAGGATCAAGAGTGCAAAAAGACATGCATCTAATCCTCCAGGACGTGAATGTAGAACTCTTGATGCCTTTGGGCGTAGAACTTTCCAGGCCTCTATGCTTTCTACCAGGATTAATTCCTACATTTTATATATGGGAATATTCCTTAAGGAAGTTACAGGAGATCTAGAGCTTATGAGCCCTCTGCTTCCTGATAAGAGACAAGATTATCTTGCATTTATCAAACATGTTCAGGATGTTTCAAAATTCGTAAATCGTGCAACTTTGATTGTTTTGCGTGCATAAGCAGAACTTTTGCTATTGCCATAGGCGCACGTAGGATTGCCTGGCTCCAGACATCTGACTTGGAAATTTGGGTACAGAACAAATTAGGTAATATTCCTTGCACAGGAGAGAATCTCATTGGCAAGAGAAAGCTAATGAGCTAGATACTGATAATCTCACCTTGGATAGATTATCAAAATCTACAGCTGATCCTGCAAGGAAAAAATCCTATAAAAAAACATTCTTCACTAGAAAGAAGTTGTTCTACCCCTCCTATACCCAACAAGGGCATTGTTCAGATCAGTCTGCCCAAAAGGGTCAGCAACCTAAACAAAGAAAAATAAAGGCTGCTAAACCTCAACTGGCTCAGCAGACTCAGCCTCCACAGGGGCTTTGACTCCCATCTAAAGAACTTTGTCTTCCTGGCCCTGAACAGGCCAGAGCCTTCCACCATTCCAGGAAGGTGGTTGTTTTGCCCCCAAATGGAGGCAGATAACAGCAGAAAGAGGGATACAAGCTTCACTTTCTCAGTATGCCCCCTCCTACAATGGTAAGACAGTTCAATTCTCAGACCTCTCTCAACTCCCAATTAGATCACGAGGTCAGTCTGCTTCTTACCCAAGGGGCAATAGAAGAAGTATCTGTTCATCAACAGGGTGCAGGGTTCTATTCCCCCTTTTTCCTTATTCCAAAGAAAACAGGAGGGCACAGACCCATTTTGGACCTCAGAGAATTGAACAAATTCTTGTTCAAAGAGAAATTCAAAATGATTTCTCTGGGAACTCTACTGCCATACCTTCAGAGTCAGGACTGGCTTTGTAATCTAGATTTCAAGGATGCGTACACCCATGTTCTCATACATCCATCTCACCGAAGGTTTCTTTGCTTTCTATTTCAAGGGAAGCACTACCAATACAGAGTTCTTCCTTTTGGCCTGGCCTCGGCACCAAGGGTGTTCACAAAATGCATGGCTGTGGTGGCAGCATTTCTTCGCACCCTAAAAGTATTCGTCTTCTCTTGGACGATTGGCTCATTCGAGACCCATCAGAGCCAGAGGCCAGGATTTCCCTATCTCGCACAATGCGTACCCTCCAATATTTGGTTCTTGTCATAAACTTTCCAAAATCCAACCTAGCTCCAACTCAGTCTCTAGAGTTCATAGGAGCCCTGTTGGATACCAGACAGACAAGGGCCTATCTTCCACAGTCCCGCTGCCTTCGCATTGTGCAGTTAGCTTCCCAAGCAATGCTAAAGTCTCACCTCACTGCTCGGGAAATGTTACAATTGCTAGGCCACATGGCATCCACCGTGCATGTGGTCCCTTATGCCCGCCTCCATATCCATATGAGGGCAGCCCAGTGGACTCTATCCACTCAGTGGACTCAGGCGTCAGGTTGCCTGTCGGACAAGATAGCAACCTCAGATCGTCTTATTTTGTGTCTCCAATGGTGGCAGTCACCCCAGAATCTGTTGGTGGGGTCCCCTTTTCAGCAACCCCCACCCCAAGTAACTCTAACAGATGCCTCACAGGTGGTTTGGGGAGCCCATTTGCAAGGCCTCTCTACCCAGGCTACCTGGACTCCACAGGAGACCGATCTACACATCAATCTCCTAGAGCTCAGAGCAATCTTCCTTGCTCTTCGAGTGTTTCACACCCAGCTCAGCTACAAAACTGTCCTAATTCAAACGGACAACCAGGTAGCCATGTTCTATGTGAACAGGCAGGGCGGAACAGGCTCTCTGTCGCTCTGCAACGAAGCTTTGCGACTTTGGGCCCTCGCCAGAGAGCATCAGATTCATCTCCTTGCAGTGTATCTTCCAGGCATTCAAAACTCTTGGGCAGACAGTCGAGTTCTGCTTCCACACGAATGGTCTCTCCATGCAGACCAGGTGGCCAGAATTTTCCAAATTTGGGGAACCCCGGACATAGACCTCTTTGCAAGTACACTGAATGCCAAACTTCCCCGGTTCTGTTTCAGAATTCCAGCTTAGGGTTGTCAGGCCCAAGGATGCCTTCCTCCTCCATTGGGGTCTGGGACTTTCTGTATGCCTTCCCACCCATTCCCCTGATTCCCAGAACTTTATTCAAGCTTCAGAGAGACAAAGGCCATATGATTCTCATAGCCCCACATTGGCCGCGACAAGTGTGGTACCCTCTGCTTTTACATCTCTCTCAAGCTCCATCTCTGGAGTTGGGATCACTGTTCCCTCTAAGCTGTGCGCATGTGCGCGCGCACACACCTCGCCGAGCGAGCGCACATACTTTACAACAGAGCGCACAAAAATTACGGCTCTGATTCTGGTAGAAAACAACACAGACATCTTAAAATTTAAAAGTTATGATTGTAATTACTAGAAATTTCCCACTTCATTTAGTAATCGTCTATTTTCATTTAATTTGATTAAAATCAATGTGGTGTACATACTGTATTCTGACGTGTAGTCAAATTTTAAAGTATATAACTCCGAGTGGCGCACAAAAATTTAACCTTCCTTCAAAAGCTGCACACAGCTGATATTTTATGCGCACACAGCCTACAGAAAATTAGAGGGAACATTGGTTGGGATCTACTCCATATCTCCTATCCCAGGAGGACAGGATGCTGTGGAATCGCAATCCCCAGTCTCTACATCTCAGGGCCTGGTTGCTGAAAGCCTAGAACTTCATGGTCTTAACCTTTCTCAGCAAGTAAAGGATATCCTTTATGCTTCCAGGAAATTATCCACAAGACGCTCTTACGCTTTCAAGTGGAAAAGGTTTACCATTTGGTGTTCGCAGAAGGGTCTTAACCCTTTTGCAATACCTCTGGAATCATTACTGGAATATCTCCTTCATTTGTCTAATGCAGGGCTTAAGACCAATTCAGTGAGAGTGAATTTGAGTGCTATTGCAGCTTCTCTCAAGTCTTTAAATGGGCAACCTATTTCCTCTCATCCTATAATAGCGAGATTTATGAGAGGCCTTCTTCTAACTAAACCTCCCATTAAGCCACCACCAGTGGCATGGGATTTAAATCTGGTTCTTGGCCAGCTCATGAAGCTGCCTTTTGAACCATTAGCTACTACCTCTTCAAAATTCCTTTCCTGGAAGTTTATTTTTCTTATTACAATCACATCAGCACGTCACATTAGTGAGTTGCAAGCATTGGTGGCTGATCCTCCTTATACAAGGTTCCATCATGATAAGGTAGTCCTTAGGACTTGTGATAAGGAAGCTTATCATAGCTCAGGTAGGAGCTATAGAAAAGATGATGTGACTCTGAACAAGCAACCTGTCAGTTCTGGTAGAAGTAAGAAAACAGAGTTTTCACATAAAAGACTACCAGTCCCAGAATGCACCAGGTTTCCAGCAGCCATGAGAGGGGCTGAAGTGAGAAAACGTGTGTGCAATCAAGAGAGCTATGAGGTAATCCCTAAGCACTCATCTCAAAGGGCAGGGCCTGATTCAACACAGCTGCGCTGTGTTAGGGAGGAGCACACATTAGGACAGAATAAGAATAGAGCTTATTCTACAGATAACAGCTACAGAAAGAGCTTCAGGAAAGGAGACAGCAACAGCTTCAAGCTCAAGCACCAGTATCACCTGGAGAAACAGAAGCCAAGCCAAGCGGATAGAGAAAGAAGGAAACTCTCTGGAAGGAAGAGAAGAAAGCCCATTGGATGGTCTGGGAGAGTCCAAGGCAGTACCTATACTGGGAGGTATTCCAAGTGCCAGCAGAGTCCATTGGACTGGAGTCAGCCAGAGGAATGGAATGGCAGAGATAGGAATCACCAGTGGCTACCTGGAAGAGAGAAGACTGCACGTGGAAAGGACTTTCAGACCTATGCCAGAAGGTATGTGAGAGTGGATCCAGTGTCCAGGGATCAAGATTGGAAGGCTGGACATCAGAACTGGATTACATACTGGCCAGGCTATACAGAGAGGAATTATGATAGCAGGAGAGGCTCAGGTATGAACACTGATCCAGACCCTATCTATAATAGTGAATGGCAGCAAGGGAATAAGCATTCTCATGATAGTGCCTTATTGAAAGACTCGTCTGTGCCAATGTATGATAGTGACCCTATGCTGATTGATGAAGGGGGAGATACAGCAGATGAAACTATTAATTACATGGACTGTTCTCTATCTAAATGCTATTGCTAGCTTTCTGTGAGCAAACACATCAGCCATCACAAAGAAACCTAACTTTGTTCTTTATTTCCACTGCAAACAGCTCTTAAAGCAGGATTTGGGTTCACACAGTAGCAGCCAGCCAGCTAAAGGCTTACAGCTGGTCAATTGATAGTAATTAAAGCTGCACCTGATTGTGTGTGTGAGCAAGGGAGAATCACTGCTGGGATCTGCGTGGAAAATAAGCAGAAGTTAACCTAACAAGCAAAGTTTATTCATTTCTTTGTGCCTTTTTATTTGGTAATTATTTGCTAAGAAAACATTAGCTAATTGCCTGACAAGCTGAAGGTTGTTTTCTGGTTTGCTTTGTGACTTTGTTATCCATTTAAACACTGCAAGCAAGTAACCTCATTTATATTGCTACCAAGCATATTTGTGCTGGGTGAATTAAACCCCATCAATAAAAGAAGTATTTTATTGGCCTTACCACTGGTTTCACAACTCAATTATTGTCTTCAGCTGTGTTTGGGAGTGAATGAACTACATTACCCACAATACCTTGCAAGAATCATATGAATATATGCATCGTCAAGATTGTGTAAGTTCTCACCCTAGGCAGCCGTCTGACAGACTCATCCTCACTTTATGCCAAAGGTGGTTTCACCTTTTCATTTAAACCAAGCAGTTTACTTTATTTATTTATTTATTAACATTTTTTATATACCGCACTATTCGTTATCAGCGCGGTTTACATGGAACAAGAAACTTCAGACAATTTACATTTATCTGATTTTTTACAGTTAAACAGGCAAACCAACTTGGATAACAGGATAACTATTTACAAAACAACTATTTACATAACAGTGTCATAGAGTCTGAATAGTGTATTGTTAATCTATTGAAGAAGTGTGAAGTGAAGTTGAGACAGGAAAGTTTACGTGGTTGGGCTGACGTTATTGATATTTGCATGTGACTGTGTTTCTTTGTTCTCCAGGAAGTATTTGAGGAACAGGTGATGTTTTAGGGCCTTCCTGAACTGGATGAGATCAGGGATGGCCCTAATGTGAGGTGGAAGGGTGTTCCAGAGTTTTGGGGCACATAGGCTGAAGGCTCTGCTCGATGTTGTGGAATTGTATCTTATGACTTCCTTTGGTACGCTTAAGCATATTTAGTTCTGTGGTTCTTCTTAGTCTATTGTGTATGATTGGTTGAATCATCTCCGATAAGGAGGTGGATGCGAGACCTTTGTATGCTTTAAAGGTAAGGAGCAGAGTTTTGAAAGTGATTCTTGCTTGGATAGGAAGCCAGTGTAGTTGTTTTAGAAGGGGTGTTACATGGTCTCTTTTGGATGCTCCAAAAAGCACTCTCGCTGCACTGTTCAAGGCAAGTTGAAGCGGATTTAATGTAGATTGAGGAAGGCCTTGTAGAATGGGATTTGCATAATCGAAATGAGGAATGATAAGAGCCTGGTAAACAGTACGGAAATCGTCTGGGTCAATCAGTTGGCGTAGATGTCTGAGGGAGCGGATCTTGAAATAAATTGCTCTTACTGTGTTGGATATGTGGTTCTTCATGTCAAGGTTTTGATCAAGGGTTACTCCTAGGTATCGGATATGAGGTTTTACTTGCAGCTTAGCATCTTGAACCTCCAGGCATGTAGGTGGTATGAAGTTCGAGTTCCTTGAGATAAAGAGAACCTCTGTTTTTTTATGTTGGATTTTGAGGTTTTGTGTCAGTAGCCAGTTCGATATGGCGTTGAAACAGTTAGTTAAAGGAGTGAGGTCCATCTTATCTAGGCAGATCGGCATGTATAATAACACATCATCAGCATATATCATACAATTGACATTAAAAGATCTGATGATGTCACATATAGGTTGCATGTATATGTTAAATAGTAATGATGATAGGGAGGATCCTTGTGGGACCCCTTTCCTGTTTTTTTCCCAACGCCTTATGCCTCTAATGCAGAAAGGAATCTTCATACTTTGGACTGTAAAAGAACTTTGGCCTTTTACTTGCAAAGGACACAGCAACATAGAAAGTCCTCCCAACTCTTTGTTGCTTTGATCCTAGTCATTTAGGGCTTCCAGTCTCCAAAAGGACACTGTCCAACTGGATTGCACAGTGTATATCTTTTGCCTATCGGATTAAGAACCTTTCTCTTGAAGGCCATGTCACAGGGCACAATGTGAGAGCCATGGCAACCTCTATGGCTCATCTTCAGTCTGTGTCTATCGACGACATCTGTCGAGTAGCTACCTGGGCCTTGGTTCATACCTTCACAGCCCATTACTGCTTGGACAAGGACTCCCGCCGGGATGCCTTGTTTGGTCAGGCTGTTCTTCAACACCTGTTCCATACCTAATCAACTCCTACCCACCATCCCTGGTAGGATGCCAGAGATCCACGGGGGGAAGTGGAGCCCTTTTAAAAGGGCACACAACTTCTGTGGTTTCTCCCTGGCATCTGTAGCTAGGGAGTCCCCATATGTGAAGACTACATTCCTGCTTGTTCCTGGAGATAGCATAGATACTCACCTGTAACAGGTGATCTCCGGGAACAGCAGGAATTTAGTCTTCACAGCCCACCCACCTCCCCTAGGAGTTGTATCTTTCTATCTCTTTCTCTCTTTCCCTCTTTTGTCTCAGCTTTAAACTCAACTGGAGAGGGACAGTTGGGAAAGGCGGGAAGGCAGCACGCAGGCGCTGTGGGATGCTTCCAAAAGCTTTCCTATTGGACACTGGGGAGCGTTCCTGCGCAGGCTCCGTCGGTACCGATGATACCCATATGTGAAGACTAAATTCCTGCTGTTCCCGGAGATCACCTGTTACAGGTGAGTAACTATGCTACTCCTGCCCTCCAACCCTTCTTCATGGTCACCGAGGGCTTTGCCCCGAGGACTCAGGCTACTTAGGGCATCGGCTTCTGCTCACGGCCTCGCAGAGGCATTTTTTGGTTACAGGTTCGGTAGCCTGTAGCTAGGGAGTCCCATAAGTGAGGACTGACTTCCTGCTTGTTCCTGGAGAAAGCGTAGTTACTCACCTGTAACAGGTGTTCTCCAGGGACAGCAGGAATCAGTCCTCACTACCCTACCGCTTCCCCTGATGTTGCTGGATTTTTGCCCTTCCCTTGCCATCTGCTCGATAGGGCTCGAGCTAAGGGAACTGACTGAGCAAGATGCCTCCCTTGGGTGGAAAGAGGACTAAGCATGTGTGGCAGCAATCCCAAAGGCTTTATTTGAAAGCTGGGGAATTGCTCCGCGCGGGCTCCGTCGGTGTCGACGTCACCCATAAGTGAGGACTGATTCCTGCTGTCCCTGGAGAACACCTGTTACAGTTGAGTAACTATGCTTTTTCTTCTTTTAATACCTGGAAGAAAGCTGTGGCATTGTAGAATGCCAGATCACAAGAATATTGCTTCATGATCTTTGTGCCTGTTAGGGAGGATTGTATTTTTTTGTCTGAGGTACTACTACTGTTACTATTACACATTATAAAGTGTTATAAGGCATACGCAGCGCTGTACAGACATATATAAAGACAGTCCCTAGGTACGTTACACCTAATAGACACATGATCCATGTAATGCTCTGCTGATATTAAGCGTTCCTCAACTACTTTGATATATCAGCAATTAGATCTTTTCTTATGACCTGTGATTGCGGCTTTCTGAAAATATTCTTAGGTTCACACAGCTCATCACATTCTTTGTAAAGGTTGTTGATTCTTGATTCTCTCATGGACCATCACAAGAGAAATTGAAGTCATTGGGAGTGAACAGTGTAAAAGCTTGAAAACTTCTCATTTTGTCAAGACATGCAATGTTGTCATAGAGAATAGAATTAGAAGCAAGTAGTCACTTTTTTTCCCATTTTTTTCTTGTCTTTGTACCATAGGTGTTTATTTATTTACGAATGTTTGCAACTGAAAGTGGATTTGAAATATTGCCTTGTAATCGATATTCATCTGAGCAAAATGGAGCTAAAATCGTTGCAACAAAGGAATGGTAAGTGTGTGGCAGGTGTATTTTTGTGCAGTAATGTGTTTATAAAGCCCAAGTACAAGAAAATATCTGTGGCACCAGTTTTGCTATTTAATGGCTAGCATTGCAGAAACCTGCTGATCACTGATCTCAACAAATATGGGTGTCCTACATGGAGTGGTGGGTCCACCCCTAAACAAAGACATGGAGGGGTGGCCTGCACAGAGCGACAGGTGCACCTACTCTTACTGTAAGAACATAAGATATGCCATACTGGGTCAGACCAAGATCCATCAAGCCCAGTATCCCCTTTCCAACAATGGCTAATCTAGGTCATACATACCTAGCAGTATCCCCAAAAGACACAGGTTCCACAATGCTTGTATTGGGTCAAGCATTGATATCCTGGGTCCCTTTTTAATAATGGTTTATGGACCTTTCCTCTAGGAACTTGTCCAAGCCTTTTTTAAACCCAGCTACTCTTAACAGCTCTTACTACATCCTCCGGTAACAAATTCCAGAGTTTTATTATACGTTGAGTGAAAAAATATTTTCTCTTATTTGTTTTAATAGTTTACCCTGTAGCTTCATTACATGTCCCCTAGTCTTTCTATATTCTGATAGCGTAAACAATCGATCTACGTTTACCTGTTCCACTCCATTCATTAATTTATAGACCTCTATCATATCTCCCCTCAGCCGTCTCTTTTCCAGGTTGAAGAGCCCTAACCTTTGCAGCCTCTCTTCATAGGAGTAGCCTTCCATCCCCTTTACCATTTTGGTGGCTCTTCTCTGTACCTTTTCTAATAACGCTATATCCTTTTTAAGATACGGCGACCAGAATTGCACACAATGTTCAAGGTGCGGTCGTACCATGGAACGATACAGAGGCATTATAATATCCTTTGTTTCCTTATCGGTCCTACAGTTCAGTCCTCCACCACTGGGTAGTGCACCTCCTCCTGCAACATGGAGACTGGACAAGTCAAACTTGTGACATCACCGGGTATATCCTGCTGGTCTTCTCCCATGATCCCCCAGTGTGTCCAGTCTCCATGCAGCATGAGGACGTAGTGAGCCTAGGTGCTGGGCTCACTTGAGAAGCAGTTTAGGAGCAGTTAGTCAGGATTTGATTTACCTTGCATTTCTTTTGCCCTTCTTTAGGTGTAATCCTGTAAATTGTATTCATTTTCATTTTCATTTAATTTCATTTACTTTTACTTTATTTATTTTCACCTAGTCTGCCTTAGTGTAAAGGGGGGTTCTGTCCCTTTTCAAAGTTCACGCTGCCAGCTAGTCTCTCTGCTTGGGATTCTTCGGTCTCTGTGCCCGGTGATGATCTCTCTCCCCCAGGACTGTACGGGGGAGAGCTCTGTGGAACACCTGCATTTTGGCAGTGTCCATGCGGCAGATTCCCATCGCGGCGGGAGCCTCAGGCCGTTCGAGGTTCTTTAGCCGGTGGGCCGGGGCTCGCAGCGTCTGCTACTTCTGGTGGCGCGAGGCAGCAGCGTGTCTGGACAGCTCTTCACCCTGCAGCTACAGCGGGGTAACTGCTGCATCCCGACGCCACAAGGGAGTCTCTCGAGTCCGCATGGAGGGGCTCTGAGCTCTTGCCGCCTCTGTGGTGTCTGGCGCCAAACGGGCCTGCTTCGGATTGGCGCTATTTTCTCGGCAGGGCTGAGGCCTCGTGGCGGAGAGCGGAGCAGCCCCGCGTTTGAGCAGACGACGCTGTTCCACGCGGCTACACCCAGATAAGGACTTCCTTTTGCTGTTACTTTTAATTTTAATTCTAATTTTAATTTCCTTTTAATTTTAATTTCCTTTTAATTTCATGATAGTTTATAGTTCTTTGACTGCAATGTGATTGGTTTGGGTTTTACTTCTTGGGGGGTGCCTTTACCTTTGTCTGCATTCTGGCAGTTAGCGACGTCTGTCAGCAGCAGGTTTCCGTGCTAGGATTTGGCCATTCAGGGTCATCGGCGGCACAACTACCTACAAATTGAGCCCTTTCTGAAATTGTCATTTACATAAGGATGCTATTTCCATGTTTATACGCTTGGAAATTGTGCAGACAGCCTCTAAATGTCGTTATGCCATCTGCAAATTTGATCGCCATGCTTGCTGATCTCTTTTCCAGATCATTTCAGTGCTGTAGATGTTACCAGATGCCAGTTCCAGTGCAGATCCTGAGACATTCCATTATTTACGGGTCTCCTGTGAGAAAACTGGCCATTTAGTCCTATTGTGTTCCTGTTTTTGATCCATTTCCCATTCTGTAATAGCACATCATCTCCTTCCTCAGGAGAAGTTCATAAGGGGCTTTGTCAAGTACCTTCTAAAACATACAGATACATATAATTTGGCTTAATCACATGTTTATTAACCCTTTGAAAAGACAGCTTGGTGCTGCTTTTCAGAACAAGTTCTATCATTTAACTGGCACTGAACTCAGATTCATTGGTCTGCAGTTTCCAAGATTGCCTTTGAAGCTCTTTAAAAAAAAACCAAAAAAAACCAATTAGTGTTACATTAGTAACTCTTCAATCTTTAGAGATCATTAATACTAATGTTATGATTGAGCCTGGCTGATATTATGAATGATCACTATTAGACAAAAATTAGCTAGGTTAAGACACTTTGATTTGGTTTTCTGCACTATGTTATCAGAGCGCAGCTTGCCCATTTGGCGGGAACACTGCCCATCTGGGCCATCTGGGGAAAGGCCCCTGCTGGGGATCGTGAGAAGTGTTGCTGGATGGCACAGTCCGGGGCTTAGTGTTCCAGGGTCCTGGAAGGGTTGATAGCGGCAGTCAGGCCTCCCTGTCTTTGCTATGACGGTCACCTAGGTTCAAGCGTCCTGTGTTTTGGGTGACAGGAGTGGGACACCTGGACATGTGGTGCTGGATGTTGGATAGGCTCATACTTCTTAGGTGCACTCTCCTTGAGTGCGTCTGCATGTCCGTGTTCCGTCTGTGATCTCATGCTCAGGTGATTGTTGCAGCAATGACAGAGATCGCTTGGGATATCGTGAGTGGGGTTGTCATGGTGTTGCATGGGGTTGCCAATGCAAGACGGGGCCATCCTGAGGAGTTTGGGCCTCAGTCATCAGCTTTCCCTTCGGTGGCCCGGCTGTCCAGGAGGCACCCCTCCAGATCCGCCGGTCCAGTTCTTCTCTGCCTCTTCTCAATGTGGGCAGGGGGGCTGGCAGATCTGGAAATTCACGTCCACTGCACGTTCTACTGTTTTACCTCTGCCTTGGGGTTCTGAGGTCATATATTCCCAATCATTTGTTTGGTGGGGTGCTGCTGTCTGTTGTGCAAGACAAGGTGGTCCACAGTCGGAGGCTGTCGTCTATTCCCCTAACCCCTGAAGGTGCTCACAATTTAAATTTTTTGTACCTGCGGAGGTGTATGTTGTTAAAGGCTAGCAGGCGCACCTGTGGGACCAGAATCCTCGGTTCTTCCGTCCTTCCGTTGTGCGCGTGTGGGGTTTACTCCCTTGGTCGGCTAGCAACTTGCTTCACCCATTGCGCCTTCCCTTTCCTCAAGGCATCGTTGCGTCCCACTTCTTCGTGGGGGCTCGCCGCAGGGCCTGGAGTTATGCTCAGCCGGTTCCAGCCAGGGCTGAGTCCTTGGGGGGAGGCTCCAATCCTAACGATACAGGGAGTGCTGGGATCCGTTCAACCAGGTTCCTTCGGGCCCAGCGTACGTCGTCTTTTGCTGGCCGGTTTAGGTCTTCGGGTCGTGGCGGTGCTCGAGAAGACCAGTAGGCTGCACAGTGCTTGTCTTGGAGCAAGCGCGGGATATCTGTAGGTTCATATTCAAAGCCGTCCGGTTACATGTCCCTCCATTTTGGAATGCTGTACTAGTAGGCATACTTCATATGCTGGGCTTACAAGTTGGCTTCCGCGCTGCTCGGCATCAGCCAAGGTGACTGCCGGTTTAGGCTGTGGATGTGGAGTCAGCCTGGAGGAGGGGCCTTGCGTTCTCTGGACAATGCCCTGTTCAGTTGTGTGCCTTGTGGCCCTTATGGAGTTGTAAAAAGGAAAAAAAAAAAAAAAAGAATAATCAAACAGGAAAGCCTTCCTAATTGTCCCCACTTCTTTTTTATAAGGTTCTGTCCCTTTCTTCCGGGAGCTTGGCCGGAGCGTGGTTAGACTCAGCTACATTTTGGGGATCCTTTATGTACAAGGCGTTTTAGTGTACGCAGCACGCCCAGTGTTCCATCGTCTGGAACGGTACGCGGTACGTCAGCCATGGCAGGCGTTCGTGGACACGGTAGCGGATCGAGCGCTGTAGGTGCTGTCTGAGATCTCCGGGATGGTGGCCTATTTCGATCGGCAGGGTGGAGTCGGTCGGGTGGTCCGGGTGGCCCGAGCGAAGGGACAGCGTGCGCGGTTGAAGCCTTGGCGGCCTGCGTTTCGGTGGGGACACTGTGGTGGCGAATGTCCTTAGCGGGGTCCGAGTGTTTGCCGGAGGAGTGAGATTGCATCAGGCGGTGTGCGCGCCGCGTGTGCTCAGATGCGGTCAGCCCATATTGGACCTCATGGCGACCTGTCAGTCTGCGGCGACGGGTCGATGTTTAGCAGAGGACATATGAGGCTACTGGATAGCGTCGACGCATTGGTACGGGGCCGTGGCCCGGTCCATTCTATGCCTTTCAGAGGTCATAGTGAAAATGGCCGACTGGGTCTGGTTGCTAAGATATGTGCTCTTCATTAGTCAGTGGGGACCATTACCAGTGTATTCTGCAACATTTGCGTGAGCTTGCATCATCTTTACTTGCAACCAATCGAAATAACTGTCCAAAACCAGTTGATGCAGTCACTACTTAAATTTGCCTCGCTTGACAGTAAAAAAAAAGAAAAAAAAAAAAAGACATATTTATTTTATACCGATAGGTCACTCACAGCATATTTGGCGATTCCTCGTACTGGTGTTAATCATGCAGATAATTTCTGCTCTAGTTGTGGTGATGTGACTTTTACATCACAAAAATGGCATATGACTGTGGCGGTTCAGAAAGCCTACAATTTATATTTTGGCTGCAGAATAAAAGATCAGGATAAAAGCTAGGCACCACACATATGCTGCAATACATGTGTAGCAGATCTCAGGCTGTGGATGGATGGGAAAAGACCATCAAAGTCTTTTGCGGTTCCAATGATCTGGAGAGGGCCCATGGATCACGTCGGCGATTGCTACTTCTGCATGGTTCCTCCAATTCCGGAGGGCATATCCAGGTGATGTAAGCGGTTGGCCTACTGGCATTGCGTCGTGGGCGTGGCTACCAGAGTCTCCTTTCTTTTTTGTCACACCATGTAAGACTCCACATCTTCTGAAAACAACGCTGGACTCTGGGGCACTTGACACCCTCTTATATGCCCTTGGCGGATCACGCTTGGTTTATTGCAACTCATTGCTTAGCTGCATTCCACATTCTCAATTAAAAAGACTCCAACTGGTCCAGGACATAGCTGTAGAGCTACTTTGTGTTGCAAAGAATAAAGCCCTTAAGAGGTGTGACAAATAGGGTTTTTGACACTGGTGGTTTTTCCATTTCCCTCATTTTGCTTCCCACCTCTGTCTGGATGGACCTCGGTTCCGTTCTCCCTCGTGGAATCCAGCTGTGCCTGTCTAGTTGTCGGTTTGGGACTTACGCAAGAACACTTTGCTTGTAACCTGCGTTTCTTGGACCTTAGGTGAAGGTTCCGCCGCTTTCTGGGAGGTCTCTTCGCTGCCTGTCTCTCCGTGGAGGCGGGTTCTGCGGGAGAGCAGCGGTTGCTAACACTTGACACCCTGGTGGGGTCGAGAGCCAAGGGGGAGCTCAAGCGGATTTTTCAGGCGGAGCTCCGGTAGCCTTCTCAGTAGGTCTGTTTCTAGGGCGTTCAGTGTGTTTGCGATGGCGAGTTTGTCTTTCTGAAGCACTAGCGCTGCTTGGGGCAGAGTTCTGTGCTGTTTTCACCAGTGAAGAGGATCCAAGTGGGCTCTCGGTCGTGTCTTCCTGGTTGGCTTACCGCCTGACATGAGGAGCGGGCTGGGGTCGGTGCCTGCTCTGTTCGTTTAGGGGCCGAGCCGACTGGATAGGTCCCTCCCAATGATTACTGCTCTGGTACATCCCAGTGGTGGAGGACTGAACTGTAGGACCGATAAGGAAATGGAAATTACACTTACCTGGTAATTGATGTTCCTTGAGGGAGTACAGTTCAGTCCTCATTCCCGCCCGGGGATGGATGTTTCAGACGCGAGGCGTCAGTTCCGAGTGTGCTTTCGGATCCTAGCGTCGGCAACGGGCTCTGATTGGCAGGTAATCGCGAGAGCAACCTTTTCTGCCTATACTCTTCCTTAGTTCTCCTTCCTTCTAGCTCTCTGTCTTCCGCTGTTTGGTGCGCAGGGGGACAGGGGCACGGAGGAGGGTGTTTTCGGCCTTTCTTTTTGGGGCCCTGTGATTTTAAAGTTGAAGTTTGAGCATAGCTTTGTATTTAGTACTTTAACTGGTTGTTTGTTTGCTCCTTTGAGTCTGCTTTGACAGTAGGTCACTGGGGGATCATGGGAGAAGACCAGCAGGATATACCCGGTGATGTCACAAGTTTGACTTGTCCAGTCTCCATGTTGCAGGAGGAGGTGCACTACCCAGTGGTGGAGGACTGAACTGTACTCCCTCAAGGAACATCAATTACCAGGTAAGTGTAATTTCCATTTTATTTTCCATTCCTTTCCTTATGATACCTAGCATTCCATTTGCTTTCTTGGCTGCTGCTGCACACTGGGTGGAGGTTTTTAACATGTTATCCACGATGACTCCTAAATCTTTTTCCTGGGTGGTGGTTCCCAATGTGGAACCTTGCATCGTGTAACCATAGTGTGGGTTGTTCTTTCCTAGGTGCATAACTTTGCACTTGGCCACATTAAATTTCATCTGCCATTTGGATGCCCAGTCTTCTTATTTATCCAGATCCTCCTGCAGTTTTCTACAGTCCTCTTGGGTTTTAACAACTTTAAACAGTTTTGTGTCATCTGCAAATTTGATAACCATACTAGTTATTCTCTTTTCCAGGTCATTTATGAATATGTCAAAAAGTAGCAGACCCAGTACAGATCCATGGGGTACTCCACTATTCACCTTTTTCCATTGGGAAAATTGGACATTTAGCCCTACCCTCTGCTTTCTATCTTTTAACCAGTTCCCGATCCACAATAGTACATTGCCTCCTATCCCATGACTTTTTAGTTTTGCCAAAAGTCTCTGATGAGGGACCTTGTCAAAGGCTTTCTGAAAGTCCAGATACACTATATCAACCGACTCACCTTTGTCTACCTGTTCCTTCACACCTTCAATATCAGATTAGTAAGACAAGATCTTCCTTGTCTAAAGCCATGTTGGCTGTCTCCCATTAGGCCATGACTATCTACATGCTGAGTAATTTTGTTCTTTATGATGGTTTCTACCATCTTCCCCGGTACTAATGTTAGGCTCACCGGTCTGTAATTTCCTGGATCACCCCTGGAACCATTTTTAAAAATTGGCGTTACATTGGCGACCCTCCAATCTTCAGGTATTACAGATGATTTTAATGAAAGTTCACAGATTACTAATAGCAGGTCTGCAATCTCATATTTCAGTTCTTTCAACACTCTTGGATGTATACCATCCGGTCCAGGTGATTTGCTACTATTCAGTTTATCAAATATTTGTAATACATCTTCCCAGTGTAGCGATATTTCTCTCAATTCCTCTGTAATATCACCTTTAAATACCACTTCAGTCTTGGGTAACATCCCTACATCTTCCTCAGTAAAGACCGAAACAAAGAATTCATTCAGTCTCTCCGTATCACCTTGTCTCCTCTTACTTCCCCTTTTACCCCTCTATCATCTAATGGTCCAATTGACTCTCTCACAGGCCTTTTGCTACGAGTGTACTTGAAAAAGTCATTATTTCGTGTTTTTGCTTCCGTAGCAAGTTCCTTCTCAAATTCTCGCTTTGCCTGCCTTATCAATGCTTTGCATTTAACTTGCCAGTGCTTGTGCTGTTTCCAGTTTTCGTCGTTTGGCTCTTTTTTCCATTTCCTGAATGATGTTTTTTTGGCAGCAACAGCCTGTCTGACCTCACCTTTAAACCATGCTGGCAGTTTTTTGGACTTTCTTCCACCTTTCTTAATGCGTGGAATACAGCTGGTCTGGGCTTCCTGGATAGTATTTTTAAACACCCAAGCTTGATGTTAGTCTTGAACCTTTCCAAGCGCTCCTTTTAGTTTTTTCTTAACTATATTCCTTATTTTATCATAGTCTCCCTTTTGAAATTTAAAAGGTAGTACTGTGGATTTCTTTACTATCCCTCCTCCACTAATTAAATTAAACACGATCATGCTGGGCAGACTGGATGGACCATGCTGGTCTTTATCTGGCGTCATTTACTATGTTACTGAGTAACTTAGAAATGCATATAGTCAAGCCAACACATACCAGCTGAAACAAATTGAAGTATCTTTTCCAAAGTGTTCTGTATGTTCTATACTAGTTCTTATGTTTTACCCTAGTTCCTGTGTTTTACCTGCTCAGAATTACTAGTAATTGGTAGGATATAAATGTGCTAAGTAAATAAACATGAAGCAAGTGGAGAAAGAGAAGTCACAATAGAAAATACACAGTAACATATTTTCTCCAGGACCAAGCAGGAAGTCAGTCCTCACTTATGGGTGACGTCGGCGCCGACGGAGCCCTCGCGGAGCAATTTTCCCCAGCTTTCAAAGAAAGCCTTTGGGAATTGCAGCGCGCATGCGCGGTCGTCTTCCCGCCCGAGGGTGCCATCTTAGCCAGTCTTCTTTTTTCCGCGGAGCCCTGCAGACGTCCCCGTCTTGTCCCCGCGAAAAAGTTGATTTTCCTCTTTATTTTATACTTTTTTCTTTCGGTTCGACGCCGATCGTTTTCCCGCCCGGACTCGCGACGCCGGTCTCGAGTCCTCTAGCGTTTTTTCGGTTTTTCTGACTTAGTCAGCTTTCATTTTCGTTTTCCCTGGCAGCCCGGTCCTTTGACCTCGCAGGGGCCCTTTTTCCCCCGATGGCTGCCAGTGGCTTTAAGCGGTGTGGTCGGTGTGACCGAAATATGTCACTAACCGACACACACGACTTTTGCCTCCGCTGCTTGGGCCCGGATCATGAGGAACTGATCTGTGGGCCCTGCAGCAAACTGTCCTCGAAGGCGTTGAGAAGTCGGCGGCATCAGCGCGAGAGAATCTTCGCTGACCCCAGCCGTACCCGGACCTCGTCGGAGGCCTCCGTGTCAAAGGGCTCCAGCTCGGACCGTCGCCGGAGCTCCTCCGACCGGGGTTCTCCCTCCGGGGACCATCGTCGGAAGGAAAAACCCGCGAGGGCGGCGTCGGTGGACGCTCCTGGCTCCGCGAGGGCCAGGTCGCATAGCCCCGACAGCCGCCCCGGGTCCTTGGAGAAGGAACATCTCCCGAAGCGACCTCGCCTGGAGTCGGAGATGCCTGCCCGGGTAAGTCCTGTAGTCCTTCTGGACTCGCCTCCGCGACAGCCGACGTCGGGCCCGACGCCGTCGGGGCCCGAGTCGGGGGCTGCTGGGTCACCTGAGCTCGGACTCAGGTTGACGGCCTTGGAGAGCAGACTGTCTGCCTTCATGGACCAGCAGCGGGCACTGCTCGCTGGCCTCGCTGGCGCCGCTGCCCCGACCGCCGGGACGTCGACGTCCAAGTCGACCCCGGAGACCGAGCCGATCCTCGAGTCAATGAGAACTCGAGTCGATCCTCGGTCGAGGTCACCCTCGGCCTCCCGTTCGGGACCGAGGTCGCCGACACCGACTCCCTCGACGTCGGGGCGCCTGGCGCCGCACCCTGCCCGGGCCGACCCCACCGAGTCCTCGTCGGAGTCGGTCTGGGAGTCTGAGGAGGAAGAGTCACCTGATTCTTTCCGGACTCGGTGTGTCCCATCGGACTCACCGGGGTCCGAGCCTCGGAAGCAGTCCCCCCCGGAGGATGCCCGGTTCTCGGACTTCGTTAGGGATATGGCCAAGGCTTTGGCCTTCCCTGCGGATCCCGAGGAGGAGCCTCGAGCCGAAGAGCTCGACGCCCTCCAGTATGACTCTCCCGCGAGGGAGCACTTTACTGTGCCGGTTCCTCCTATGCTGGAACGACTACTCTTCCGCATGTGGGAGAGTCCGGCCTCCTCGCCGGTCCTGAGCAAGCGGGTCGATTCTATCTATCGGGTCCGCAAGAGCCCTGGCTTTCAGAAGGCACAGCTGCCACACCATTCCATGGTAGTGGAATCGGCCATGCATCGTCTTAAGAGCCAGAAGATGCACTCCTCGGTGCCTCCTGGAAGGGAGGCCCGTAACCTGGATGGCCTTGGCAAGAAGTGCTTCCAGGGCTCTATGCTCGCATGTCGTGTCCAGACTTACCAGCTCTACATGGGCATGTATCTCCGGGATCTGGCTAAAGAGCTAGCCGGATTCTCCGCTGGTCTCTCCGAGGAGCCCTTGCGGAGGTTCCTAGCCTTGTCCACGGGCATTCGGGAATGCTCAAAGTTCATGTCCCGAGCAGCCTATGATGGCTTTGAGGCCTCGGCTAGAGTGGCCGCAGCCGGCATCGGTGCCCGCCGACAGGCTTGGCTTCAGTCGTCGGACCTTGAGCCCTGGGTACAGGACAAGTTGGTCGATGTCCCCTGCCGAGGCGAAAACCTCTTTGGCAAGCCCATGGCGGAAAAGGCTGCACAAATTGAGACTGAGACTCTCACCAGGACCAGGCTTTCTAGGAAGACCTCCGCCCCTTCCCAGAAAAAGAAGGGCTCGGGAAAAAAGTCCTTTTACCCGAGGAAGGCGGCTGCCTACAAACAGTACCCCCATTATCAGGCCCCTGCAGCTCCCCAACAGGGCCAGCAGGCCAAGGGACGGGGTAACGGGTCCCGTAGGCAGCAAGCCCCCAAGCCTGCACCACCAGCCCCTGCTCAGCAGGGAGGGGGTTTTTGACTCGCTCAGCATAGCCTCTCCCCCCCGCTGGTCCCTCCCAGCACCGGAGGCCGGCTGGTTCACTTCGCCCACAGGTGGTCCAGCATCACCGCAGATGCCTGGGTGCTTCAGGTCGTGCGAGAGGGCTACCTTCTCCACTTCCATCAGGTCCCTCCCTCCTATTTTCCGGGAGAACCTTCGCGCCCCCCTCTGCACAGGGAGTTGCTCCTTCAGGAGTTAGCAGGTCTTCTGCAGGAACAGGCGGTGGAACCGGTGCCCCGCCACCTGAGAGGTCAAGGCTTTTATTCAAGGTATTTTCTGATACCAAAGAGAACAGGGGGCCTCAGACCCATCCTGGACTTGCGCAACCTCAACAAGTTCCTTGTGCGGGAGAAGTTCAAAATGCTTACCCTTGGAATCCTTCTGCCCTACCTCCAGCAGGGAGATTGGCTATGCTCCTTGGATCTAAAGGATGCCTACACGCACATCCTCATCCACCCAAGCCACCGCCAATACCTAAGGTTTGTGGTGGCAGGAAATCATTACCAGTACAGAGTACTGCCCTTTGGCCTATCCTCCGCACCGCGAGTCTTCACAAAATGTCTCGCGGTCGTGGCGGCCCATCTCCGGCTTCACGGCCTCTATGTCTTTCCGTACCTCGACGACTGGCTCATCAGAGCAGCGTCCGCTCAGGAGGTCACCAACGCCACGTGCCGCACGGTGACTCTGCTGCAGCACTTGGGCTTTGTCATAAACTTCGCAAAGTCCACTTTGCTCCCCTCACAGGATCTCGAGTTCATCGGCGCAAGGCTGCACACTCCTCGGGCACGAGCGTACCTACCGCTCGACAGGGCTCAACGGCTCATGGACCTAGCCGACCGCTTTCGCAGCCAGCCCCTGGTCTCCGCCAGGCGCTTCCTGAGACTGCTCGGCCATATGGCTTCCACCGTCCATGTGACCCCCAATGCCCGCCTGAACATGCGGTCTGCTCAATGGTGTCTCCGCCAGCAGTGGCGACAAGCCACAGGCGGCCTGGCAGACCTAGTGCGCGTCTCCGAGCCGCTGCTCTCGTCTCTCCGGTGGTGGCTCCGGCAGCCGAACCTGATATTCGGAATGCCTTTCCAGTCACCTCAGCCGACCCGGGTGCTGACCACCGATGCATCCCTCCTGGGCTGGGGAGCACATTGCCAAGAGGCACGTACTCAGGGCCTCTGGACCACGTGGGAGTCTGCTCAGCAGATCAACTTCCTGGAGCTCAGGGCGATCCGCCTCGCTCTCAAGGCCTTCTCCCACCTGACTTCCCAACAGTCCGTCCTTGTCCAGACGGACAATCAAGTTGCCATGTTCTACGTGAACAAGCAGGGGGGCACGGGCTCCTTCCTCCTCTGCCGGGAGGCACAGAAGCTCTGCTCTTGGGCCGTCAGTCACGGCATTCTCCTCAAGGCAGTTTATCTCCCGGGCCAAGAAAATTGCCTTGCAGACAAACTCAGCAGGGTCCTCCAGCCGCACGAGTGGCGTCTGGATCCCTTGGTAGTTCAGAAGCTCTTCCTCAAGTGGGGTCTCCCCACGGTGGATCTCTTTGCCAGTCCTCACAACCGGCAGCTTCCTCGCTTCTGCTCTCGTCAGCCACACCCCCTTTGGGTTGCGGCGGACGCCTTTCTGATCTCGTGGTCGGGGAACCTTCTGTACGCTTTCCCTCCCATCCCGCTGGTCTCTCGGACTCTTTTCAAGGTTCTCCGAGACAAAGCCTTCATGATCCTGGTGGCCCCTCGCTGGCCCAGGCAGCCGTGGTTTCCACTCCTGCTGCAACTGGCGGTGGAGGGCCCAATCCCTCTGGGGATACAACCGGATCTCCTCACTCAGGATCAGGGGTCCCTTCTGCACCCCAACCTCAGGTCTCTCAACCTTATGGCCTGGCTGCTGAGAGGGTAGTCCTTGCTCCCCTTCTCCTGCCGGCGGAGGTGGAGGAGGTCGTCTTAGCTTCGCGACGGCCTTCTACCCGCAAATGCTACGCCCTTAAATGGCGTCGCTTTGCAGTCTGGTGTACCCAACAGTCTCAGGATCCCTTCTCCTGCCCGGTGTCGGTGATCTTGCAGTACTTGCTGCACCTCTCTAATCTGGGACTTAAGTCCAACTCCGTCAAAGTTCACCTCAGTGCTCTTTCAGCACATCATGTGCCAGTGGACGGCAGACCTCTCTCCAATGACCCTCTCGTAGCGAGGTTTCTCCGAGGTCTCCTTCTACTTAAACCACCTCTGCGCCCGCCAGCGCCTGACTGGGACCTGAATGTGGTTTTGCAGCGGATCACCTGTCCGCCTTTTGAACCTATGGCTACCTGTTCTCTACGTTTTCTGTCTTGGAAAACACTGTTCTTGATAGCCCTCACTTCCGCTAGGCGCGTAAGTGAATTGCAGGCCCTCGTGTCTGATCCCCCTTACACTAGGTTCTACAAGAATAGGGTAGTCCTACGGACTCACCCAAAATTTCTGCCTAAAGTGGTCTCCCCTTTTCACATCAATCAGGAGGTGGTACTTCCAACCTTCTTTCCCAGACCACACTCCAGCCGAGCTGAAACGGTCCTCCATACCCTGGACTGTAGAAGGGCATTGAACTTCTACCTTGACCGTACGCGGGAGCACCGTAAAGCTGCTCAGCTTTTTGTGTCTTTTGACCCCAATAAATTGGGGCTCCCGGTCTCCAAGCGTACTCTGTCCATCTGGGTTGCGGACTGTATCTCTTGGGCTTATGGGGCAGCCGGACTCTCCTTAGAAAGTCGAGTCACGGCTCATTGCGTTCGGGCAAAGGCCACGTCAGTGGCTTACCTCCGCTCTGTTCCGCTGGCAGACATCTGCCGGGCCGCTACTTGGTCTTCGAGCCAGACTTTTGCGGTCCATTACTGTCTCGAGAGGGAGTCCCGTAGGGACAGTGCTTTCGGACAGGCAGTCCTCCGTAATCTCTTTGAGGTCTGAGCAACTCCTACCCTCCATCCCGGATGTGGGCTACCGGTGGGTGATAATTCAGCGAAGATTCTATCCTTCTGTGCTGCTGAGCTAGAGGGAGCTCATTTTTGTGCTTAGGGTCTCCGGTAGCCTTGAGCTTGGGAGTCCCATAAGTGAGGACTGACTTCCTGCTTGGTCCTGGAGAAAGCGTAGTTACTCACCTGTAACAGGTGTTCTCCAGGAGCAGCAGGAATCAGTCCTCACTACCCTCCCTCCTCCCCTTGGAGTTGCAATCGTCTGCTTATGTTCTTTTTGCAAATTTTTATGCTGTCTTTTTAGCTATGTCATCTGACTGGCTAAGATGGCACCCTCGGGCGGGAAGACGACCGCGCATGCGCGCTGCAATTCCCAAAGGCTTTCTTTGAAAGCTGGGGAAAATTGCTCCGCGAGGGCTCCGTCGGCGCCGACGTCACCCATAAGTGAGGACTGATTCCTGCTGCTCCTGGAGAACACCTGTTACAGGTGAGTAACTACGCTTCCTTGATAAGATCACATTTAAGTAAGTCATTTTTCCAAGACATCTTTTAGAAAAAATGCAGAGTAGTTAGTGGTGTCTAGAGCTAGTTCTGTCTATAGCTTGTTTAGAAAGAACTGTTCAAATTTTTCCTACCACTTCTTTTTCTGTCATGTAGTGCAAGTCCAGCCCTTCTTTCTTCAGCTTTGGTTTAAATTGGTAATGTTTCAGTTGTTAAGGAGGCTTGAGTCAGGAACTTAAATAAGTAACATCTGATGGCATCAGGATGAAACTGCTCTCCTTGAATTCTGAACCAGGTATAATGTTCTGAGCATGCACTGTGTCCTTCCAGCATGCAGCAGCTTCCTTAGTCACTTCAGGTTTTTTTTCTCATTCTTCTGAATGTCTACAAGAACAAAGCTGCCCCATTTAAAGAGTATTTATCTCTTCCAGTTGTCTCCAGTATTTTTGTTTACTACAAAAAAAAATTAAATTTTCTTTTGTTACCAAAAAAGCATCTTTCAGGAAATGGAAAAAAGAGCCAAACGACGAAACCTGGAAACAGCACAAGCACTTGCAAGTCAAATGCAAGGCATTGATAAGGCAGGCAAGGGGAGAATTTGAGAAGAAGCTTGCTGCGGAAGCAAAAACGCGAAGTAAAGACCTTTTCAAGTACATTCGTAGTAAAAAACCTGTGAGAGAGTCAGTTGGTCCATTAGATGATAAAGGGGTTAAAGGAGCACTAAGAGGCGACAAGGCGATAGCGGAGAGACTGAATGAATTCTTTGCTTCGGTCTTTACTGAGGAAGATGTAGGGATGTTACCCATGACTGAAGTGGTATTTAAAGGTGCGGAAGAATTGAAGGAAATATCGATACATCGGGAAGATGTATTACAACTATTAGATAAACTGAAGAGTAGCAAATCACCTGGGCCAGATGGTATACATCCAAGGGTGTTGAAAGAACTGAAATATGAGATAGCAGACCTGCTATTAGTAATCTGTGAACTATCATTAAAATCATCTCTAATACCTGAAGATTGGAGGATCGCCAATGTCACCCCAATTTTTAAAAAGGGTTCCAGGGGTGACTCCACCGGGAAACTACAGATCGGTGAGCCTGACATCAGTACCGGGAAAAATGGTAGAAACCATCATAAAGTATAAAATTACTCAGCATGTAGATAGTCATGACCTAATGGGAGACGGCAAACATGGCTTTAGACAAGGAAGAGCTTGTCTTACTAATCTGTTATGTTTTTTTGAAGGAGTGAATAATCAGGTGGACAAAGGTGAGTCTGTTGATATTGTGTATCTGGACTTTCAGAAAGCCTTTGACAAGGTCCCTCATCAGAGACTTTTGGCAAAACTAAAGAGTCATGGGATAGGAGGCAGTGTACTATTGTGGATCAGGAACTGGTTAAAAGATAGAAAAGCAGAGGGTAGGGCTAAATGGCCAATTTTCCCAGTGGAGAAAGGTGAATAGTGGTGTACCCCAGGGATCTGTGCTGGGTCCGCTGCTTTTTGACATATTCATAAATGACCTGGAAAGTGGAATAACGAGTGAGGTTATCAAATTTGCAGATGACACAAAACTATTTAAAGTGGTTAAAAACCCAAGAGGATTGTGAAAAATTGCAAGAGGATCTTGATAAATTGGAAGACTGGGCATCAAAATGGCAGATGAAATTTAATGTGGACAAGTGCAAGGTTATGCACCTAGGGAAGAACAACCCAAACTATGGTTACATGATGCAAGGTTCCACATTAGGAACCACCACCCAGGAAAAAGATTTAGGCGTCATTGTGGATACCATGTTAAAACCCTCGGCCCAGTGTGCAGCAGCGGCAAAGAGAACAAATAGAATGCTAGTTATGATAAGGAAAGGAATGGAAAATAATACAAAAGATATAATGCCTCTATATCGTTCCATGGTGAGACCGCACCTTGAATATTGTGTGCAATTCTGGTCGCCGTATCTTATAAAGGATATAGCGATTTTAGAAAAGGTTCAGAGAAGAGCCACCAAAATGGTAAAGGGGATGGAAGGATACTCCTATGAAGAAAGGCTAAAAAGGTAGATCGATTGTTTACCTTATCAGAATATAGAAAGACAAGGGGACATGCAATGAAGCTACAGGGTAAACTATTTAAGACTAATTAAAAAAAATATTTTTTCACTCAACGTGTAATCAAACTCTGGAATTTGTTATCGGAGGATGTAGTAAAGGCTGTTAGTGTAGCTGGGTTTAAAAAAGGTTTGGACAAGTTCCTGGAGGAAAGGTCCATAAACCATTGTTAGGAGGGTACCCAGGATATCAAGGCTTGAACCAATACAAGCATTGTGGAACCTGTGTCCCTTGGGGAAACTGCTGGGTACGTATGACCTAGATTGGCCACTGTTGGAAACGGAATCCTGGGCTTGATGGACCTTGGTCTGACCCAGTATGGCATATCTTATGTTCTTATGTAGTTCCTGAGGAAGATGTCAGGATACCAACCATGTCCTCATTGTGGAAGAAAAATCCAGAATTGTGATGCTCATTCAAAGCCTGATTTGCCTGGATTCAGAGCATAATCGGGCTTACTGCCAGCATTATATCATCTGTAAGTGTGTGAAAAAACACCTCTGAAATCAAATGGGAGAATAGGTGAAATGGTGACTTACCTCATAGCTGGCTGTGAAGTTCTGATGTTAGAAAATCTCTATACAGAGAGGCACATGTTAAGTAGCCTTATCCATTGGAAACTCTGTAAGCACTATAACATCACTTTCTCCAGGAACAAGCAGGAAGGTCAGTCCTTTCATAAGGGTGATGTTGATGCCGATGGAGCCCATGCAGGAGCATCTCCCCAGCTTTCAAAAAAGCCTTTGGGAGATGCCCCCATGCATGCGTGGTCCCCTTCCTGCCCAAGGGTACCATCTTGCTCAATCTCCTCTGTGGAGCCATACAGACATTTGTCATCTCCAGGAACAAGCAGGAATGAGTCTTCACATATGGGTACGTCGGTTCCGACTGAGTCTGCGCGGGAACGCTTCCCAGCGTCCAATCAGAAAGCCTTTGGAAGCATCCCAACACGCCTGCGTGCTGCCTTCCAACTGTCTCTCCTCAGTTTTTGTTTTTCCGCGGAGCCGGCACGACGACGTCCTGTCACCGCAGAAAATTCTTCTTTTATTTTTTAGCTTTCTTGTGGTCGCAGCTGCCTTTCCCGACGCCACTGGTACCGCCGGTGTTTCTTTTTTTCTTTTCTTCTAAAATTTTGCCTTATAAGGAATATTTTTTCCTCCTCAGTGTCTCACGGTTTCTCAGGCCTGTTAGGCCTCTCCTTTTTCCTTCATGGAACCGGCTGCCTGTATCCCCAAGAAATGTACAAACTGTGGCGGTACAAACTTATTTTTAGACACTCACAATTGGTGTCTAACCTGCTTGGGTCCTGACCATTTTCCTCCGGAACCCTCTGGCAATACTATTGTGAGAAGTTTTCAACATCGAGTTCCCCTCGACATGCAGTCCCCATCCAACTTCAGGGAACCGACCATATCTTCTAATACACAGGATCAGGTAACCCAAAAACAGTCTGTCAAGACTAGCCAGTCCTCGAGCGGCAGTTCTCAAGCACAGCATAGAGATACCTACGGCCTTGCCCTTGAAAAACCACTGGCTTCAAAACACCGGTGGGAGTCTTCGGCCTCCAAAGCCTGTGTGGGGTTTCAGGTTGTTCCTGAGGTTCACCCCTCACAGATCATACCTGAGCCATGCCCGGTGGTGGCATCCGCTTTGAGCGGTACCGATACCCCGGCATCGGCGATGGTGTTGGATGAAACATTCCTCACCAAGGATCGTCGTCTGGCGTCCTCGGTGCCCACGGGGCCGTTGGATACGCTCCAGACCGACCTTCCGGTACTGATACTGGTACCGACGTCGGTACCCTCCAGACGTGCATCAATAGACTCGCTTCCTTCGATGCCGAGTCTGGAATCGATCTCTAGTTTGGAGGACTGGGTACCGACTCGACTTGGTACCGACACCAAACGGTACCGAAGGCTGGGTTCCGATAATTCGGATCCGGAACTCTTGGTTTCTTCGATACAATTAGAGTTGCCACCGGCTGGCCTTCATCCACCGGTATCTGATACGGTACTGAAGTCGGTACTGGTATCCACATTACCATTGCTGTCGGTGCCTTCCATGCTTCTCTCATCAGGCTCGCTTCCCTCGATACCGAGTTTGGAATCGATCCCTAGCATGGACGATACGCTACCGACTGTTGCTGGTCCCGACCTCCTGTGGTACCAGCGACCATCCTCTAAGGACCACCATTCAGGATCTTCTATTCCTATAAAGTTGGATAGATACCTCGGTGCCAATGCTAGTTCTTCAGCAAATCTAGTCTGTCCAAAAGAATTTCCCTCTGGGGATTTTTCTTTTCAAGCTTTTCTCCTGGATATGGCAAAATCACTTGCCATTTCTATACCTGGACAAGATCCTACACAAGGGAATACAGAATCCCTGTACATTCCTGGAAGAGCAAAGGAGAACATCATGCTTCCTTTGCACCATTCCTTGCAGGATCTCCTCCTACGAATGTGGGAAGCTCCTTTAAAGGTACCCCCACTTTCAAGAGCAACTGATCTTCTATATCAGGTGCCCCCTTCTCCAGGATTTCAAAAGACTCAACTTCCTCATCATTCCATTGTTGTAGAATCAGCAATAAGGCGGGTGAAGAGTACTAGAAAGCACTCTTCTTATCCGCCAGGTCGTGAGTCTAAGACTTTAGATGCCTTTGGACGCCAAACTTTCCAGGCATCCATGCTTTCAGCAAGAATTCTCTCGTATGTTTTTTATATGGGCTTATCTCTTGAGGAGGTCACAAAGAAATTACATCTTTTGACTCCTTTTCTTCAAGAGCCCAGGAGTGCAGACTATTCCTCACTGGTTCGTCATGCTCGAAATATCTCTAGATTTCTTACTCGTGCTTCCCTAGACTCCTTTGAGTCTGTTAGCTGGACCTCTGCTATATCTATAGGGGCACGACGTAAAGTCTGGCTCCAGGCTTCAGACTTGGACAAATGGGGCACAAGTTAGACTGGGAAATACTCCTTGCACTGGAGAAAATCTCTTTAACAATGAGTCTTTACTCCAGGTTGCTCAGTTAACAACTGACTGTCCTGTTTCCAGAGGCTATTCTAGCCGTCTTCTATCCCAGTTGGTAGGAAATGTCCTGCCAAGATTTCTTCCCCTAGGGGAAGAAGATTTTATCCATCTTCTGCCCATCATGCAGATGTTCCCAAACAGGGGAAACATCACCCTGGTCTGAAGAATCCACAAACTCAGCAGGGTCAACAAACCCAGCAGTCGCAGGGTTTCAAATAGATCATCATTGCCACTCTTGGTTGCTGGTTAGAGTAGCAGTCTGCTTCTTTTCATTTGCAGTACCTGCACTAAATTTACTCTAACCTTCCTAGATATCTCTTCATGAGACATCTTTTCTTTAACTTTAAGAGCCTTAGGATGATCATGCCCATAATTAACAGGATTTTCCTCTTCCTCTTGGAGGAAAGAGAACTAACAACTATAAATAGACAGTTTTCCCTGTACTGGCATGTATCATCTCACCTGTCAGAGACTTCCTTCATAGTCAGTCTCTTTTAACTCTGTCTTACCTCCCTCTTACTATAACCTTTGGTTTGTAAGAGGGACCCTTTTACACTGGTAAGCCCCTATGGTCCTCTACCTGTTCTACCGGGGGTTTCTCCCTTCTGCAGTTGTCTCCCCCCCCCCCCCCTTGTTACCTTAGGGCAGCCCATCAGACAATAGGAAATCCTACCAGGTCTGTTTCTTTTTCCCATCCTAAAAGAGGGAAAGGGAAAAAAGGAATTTTCTCCGCTGCTCTGGTACGTTGCTGCAGATACAGCAGTTCCTAGTGGTTAAGCCACTGGTTCTGTCCACCACACAACCAGGGATTCTCCTCCACTAGCAATCCTTCTAGCCTCAGTGCTAAGTCCAAAACAGGTTATCAACCTCGTTTGGGAAACCCTCTTATCACAGCCTGGTTGGTTAACTTCTATTCTTCCCCCCTTGTCCTGGGCAGAATACTGGTTACCTGCTGGCTTTCCACAGCCACTTTTTCTTCTAACCATCCTGCAGCATGCTCTCTGCAACTCTACAGAGTAGCTTTGCACTATGGGCCCTTGCTAGAGAGCATTAGTATCTTGCCTAGCAGATAACCCCAGATGGTTAAAAGGGGTTCCCCCAGTCATGTTTCCATGACTGGTAGTTATTTCCTACCCTTACCATCTCATTTTAAATCTTTTTGGCATCAGTCTCAGACCTTTCATTACGTGAAAAACTAAAGAAGGGCCAGTTCCCTGGCTTGGCCCATATCTCCTTTGGTCTTCTCGTCAGAGATAATTTTCTTCAGTGGCAGCTAGAGGACGCCCAATACCCCCTTGCCCTCATAGGCAAGTCACTGGGGTATCTTCCTCCAGTGGCGTCCTCTATCCATTCTCCATATGGCAATTCTGGAGACATCTGGACTTCCTGCCTACAGTCTGAAGTTATCCTCTGCCTTTTTCACGTAGGCCATCCTGGTTATTCAAGAGCTCAAATTCTGAAGAGAATCCAGACTACTTCTTGTCAGGGAGACCTCTCCTCTGACTCTGCTAATCATAACCAGGAAAGGGATTTCTCCAGGACCAAGCAGGAAGTCTGTCCTCACTTATGGGTGTCATCGACGCCGATGAAGCCCCAGCGGAACATTTCCCCAGCTTTCCATGAAAGCCTTTGGGAATGCTGGCACGCATGCGCGGTTCCCTTCCCGCCTAAAGGTGCCATCTTACCTCAGTCTTTTTTTCCGTGAAGCCCATCGGACGTGTGTCCTGTTTTCCTGGTTAAATGTAGATTTTTTTCTAGCATTGTTTCGCTTCTTTTCTTCGGATTCAACGTCAGTTCCCCTCCCGCCGGTATCGGTACACCGGTATCGAACCCCCTTTTTATTTTTCGGTTTTTGCCCTTAGTGGCTAGGCGTTCGCGCCTAAACTTTTTTCTTTTCCCTGGAAGGCCGGTCTTTTGACCTCGCGGGGACCCTTTTTTCCCCCATGTCTTCCAGTGGTTTTAAAAAGTGTGATCGGTGTAAAAAGATTGTCTCTCACCGACACACACGACTGCTGCCTTTGGTGCTTGGGCCCGGACCACAATTCTAAAACATGCGGGCCATGTGGAAAAATGTCTTCCAAGGCCCTCCGAAGTCGTCAGCAGCAAAGTGAAAGGCTTTTCTCCGACTCGGCCTCTGCTTGTGCCCGGACCTCATCTGAGGCTTTGACACCTCGGGATTCCGATCCCGAGAGGCGTCGGAGCTCCTCGGACAGGGGGTCCCCCGAGAGGGAACGTAAGAGGAAGAAGCGACTCGCGAGGGCGGCGTCGGTTGAGGTCCCTGGACCCTCAAGGTCCAGGTCTAAGACCCCCGACCGTCGTCCCGGGCCCGTGGACCAGGAGAAGCCGACCAAAGTTCCTCGTATAGAACCGGAGTCTGCTGGACACGTAAGTCCTGTTGTCCTCGTACTCGCCTCCCCGAGTACCGACGTCGGGCCCGGTGCCGCCGGGGCCCGAGTCGGGGGCTGCTGCGTCACCCGAGCTGAGTCTCAGGTTGACAGCCTTGGAGAGCAGAATGTCTGCCTTCATGGATCAGCAGCGGGCATTGATGGCCAGCCTGTCTGGCGCATCTGCCCCGACCACCGGGACATTGACTTCCAAGTTGACCCCGGAGACCGAGCTGATACTCGAGTCCCTTGCGGCTCGAGGTCGTCCTCGATCGAGGTCTCCCTCGACCTCCCGTTCGGGACCGAGGGTCTCAATGCCGGTGCCTCCGGCGTCAGGGCGGGTGCCCAGGGGCCCCGCGGTGTCGGACCCTGACTCGACTTCGGACGAGTCTGCCTGGGAAACCGAAGATGAGGAGTCTCCTGACATCTTTAAGACTCGGTGTGTCCCTTCGGCCTCACCTGAGTCTGAACCCCGGAGTAGATCCCCTCCGGAGGATACTAGGTTCTCGGAGTTTATCCGGGATATGGCCGCTGCCCTGGCTATCCCGGCTGACCCCGAGGAAGAGCCTCGAGCCGAGGAGCTCGATGCTCTGCAGTACGACTCTCCTCCGAAGGAGGCCTTTACTGTCCCGGTTCCTCCGATGCTGGAGCGGCTCCTCTTCCGGATGTGGGAGGCACCGGCCTCGGCGCCGGTTTTGAGCAAGCGAGTCGATTCCATTTATCGACTCCGCAAGAGTCCTGGCTTCCAGAAAGCACAGCTGCCGCACCATTCTATGGTTGTGGAATCGGCCATGCATCGTCTGAAAAGTCAGAAGATGCACTCTGCAGTGCCTCCCGGCAGGGAAGCCCGCAGCCTTGATGGAGTCGGAAGAAAGTGTTTTCAGGGCTCCATGCTTGCTTGCC
The DNA here is from genome assembly GCA_033557465.1 of Ichthyophis bannanicus. Lineage (NCBI taxonomy): Eukaryota > Metazoa > Chordata > Amphibia > Gymnophiona > Ichthyophiidae > Ichthyophis > Ichthyophis bannanicus. The sequence continues at coordinate 138,425,540 of CM066047.1, read as the reverse complement.
CTGTCCAGACTTACCAGCTGTACATGGGCATGTATTTACGAGACCTGGCCAAGGAGTTGGCCGGGTTCTCTGCTGGTCTCTCCGGGGAACCCTTGCAGAGTTTTAAGTCCTTGTCTTCGAGGATACGGGAATGCTCTAAGTTCATGTCCCGCGCCGCCTACGATGGCTTTGAGGCTTCGGCCCGAGTAGCGGCTGCCGGCATCGCGGCTCGACGCCAGGCGTGGCTGCAATCATCGGACCTCGAGCCATGGGTTCAGGACAAGTTGGTCGATGCCCCTTGCCGAGGTGAAAACCTTTTTTGCAAGCCTGTGGCCGAGAAGGCCACACAGCTCGAGACTGAGCACCTCACCAGGACAAGGCTGTCCAGGAAGACCTCTGCCCCTTCACATAAAAAGAAGGGCCCGGGTAAAAGGGCTTTTACCCGAGGAAGGGCACTTCCTACAGACAGTACACACACTATCAGGCTGCCCAACCTGCCCCACGGGGTCAGCAAGCCAAGGACCGGGGTAATGGGCCCCGTAGGCAGACTACCCCCAAGCCTCCGGCCCCTGCTCCCACTCAGCAGGGTGGGGGTTTTTGACTCTTTGAGTACAGCCAAACCTCCCTTGCAGAGCCAGCCCTGCACAGGAGGCCGCCTAGCCTTGTTCGCCCACCAGTGGCCCCTGATAACTCAGGACAGTTGGGTGTTGGACATAGTCCATCGAGGCTATGCCCTGCATTTTCACCAACTACCTCCGCCACACTTTCCAGGGGAGCCTTCCAGGCCTCCCCTGCATACAGCCCTTCTCCTCCAGGAGCTCAGGGGTCTGTTGCTGGACAAGGCGGTGGAGCCTGTGCCTCCCCACTTCCAAGGTCACGGTTTTTACTCCAGGTATTTCCTGGTGCCAAAGAGAACCGGTGGTCTTCGACCCATTTTGGATCTCAGAAACCTAAACAAGTTTCTTGTGAAAGAAAAGTTCAAGATGGTTACTCTTGGAACTCTTCTGCCCTACCTCCAGCAGGGAGATTGGCTATGCTCTTTAGATCTAAAAGATGCTTACACTTACTTCCTCATTCATCCAGACCACAGAAAGTACCTAAGTTTCATTGTGGGAGGAAACCACTATCAGTACAGGGTACTGCCTTTTGGGCTGACTTCCGCTCCCAGAGTCTTCACCAAGTGCCTGGCAGTGGTAGCAGCCTACCTAAGAAATCAGGGCATCTTTGTCTTTCCCTACCTGGACGACTGGCTCATCAGAGGCCAGACGTCTCTCGAGGTCCAGCAGGCCACCAACAGAACCATAGACCTGCTCCAGAAGGTGGGCTTTGTCATCAACTTCGCAAAGTCCACTTTGCTCCCCTCCCAGAACTTGGAATTCATAGGGGCAAGGTTGGTTTCTCAGCTGGCAAGAGCATTCTTACCAGTGGACCGGGCACAAAGGCTCATGGACCTTGCAAGCAAGTTTCTGCACAGGTCCCCGGTCTCCGCCAGACTCTGTCTCAGGCTTCTAGGCCACATGGCGTCCACAGTTCAGGTGACCCCCAATGCCAGGCTCCATATGAGGCCTGCCCAGTGGTGCCTTCGGACTCAGTGGTCACAGGCCTCAGGCAGCCTCAGAGACAGGATCAGAGTGTCCCACCATTTTCTGACCTCCCTCAATTGGTGGTTACACCCCCCCAATCTGCTGGTGGGGGTGCCCTTTAAAATACCTCCTCATACAGTAGTGCTGACCACCGATGCCTCTCTGTTGGGTTGGGGAGCACACTGCCTAGACAAGTGCACCCAGGGTCTGTGGTCTCCTTGGGAGGCGTCCCAGCAGATCAATCTCCTAGAGCTCAGAGCTATCCGCTTGGCCCTCAAGGCCTTTACTGCTTCCCTGGCCCATCAGTCTGTCTTGATCCAAACAGACAACCAGGTAGCCATGTTCTATGTGAACAAGCAGGGCGGGACTGGATCCCAACCCCTTTGTCAGGAAGCACAAGTCCTCTGTTCCTTTACCCTGAGACACAACATGCTCCTCAAGGCAGTCTACCTTCCAGGCCAGAAGAATTTCCTGGCTGACAAATTGAGCAGGATTCTGCAACCACACGAGTGACAGCTACATCCTTTAGTGGTTCAAAAGATTTTCTTGGAGTGGGGTCTTCCCTCCATAGACCTGTTTGCCAGTCCTCTGAACAACCAGCTGCCACGGTTCTGCTCCAGGCAACCGCATCCTCTGAGGGTAGCAGCAGATGCTTTTCTGATTCCCTGGACTCAGGGCCTACTCTATGCGTTTCCTCCCACCCCCCTGGTGGCCCGGACACTGTTCAAAGTTCTCCAAGACAGGGCCTCAGTCCTCCTGGTGGCTCCCAGGTGGCCCAGGCAGCCTTGGTTCCCCCTCCTGCTTCAACTGGCGGTGGATCTGCCTCTGGGATTGCAGCCCGACCTCCTCTCTCAGAATCAGGGCTCTCTACTGCATCCCAATCTCAAGTCCCTCCATCTGATGGCATGGAGGCTGCAAGGGTAGTGTTGGCTTCCTGGGGCCTGCCTAAAGAAGTTGAGGAGGTTCTCCTAGCTTCTAGGAAACAGTCCACAAGGAAAACCTATGCTCTCAAGTGGAAGAGGTTTTCTGTGTGGTGTCAGTTATGTGCAGAGGATCCTTTCTCCTGTGCTGTCTGTAGTGCTTCAGTACCTGCTGCACTTGTCCGATCAAGGTCTCAAGTCCGACTCTGTTAGGGTTCACCTCTCTGCTTTGGCAGCTCACCACTCCTTAGTAGAGGGCCATTCCTTGTCTGTGCACCCTTTGGTGTCCAGGTTTCTCAGAGGTTTGTTACTGCTCAAACCTCCCATACGTCGTCCTGCTCCTGAGTGGGAGCTGAATGTGGTCTTGCAGCAGCTGACTCGACCACCTTTTGAGCCTATGGCTACTTGCCCTCTACGCTTCCTCTCATGGAAGACTCTCTTTCTAATAGCCCTTATTTCGGCTAGGAGAGTGAGTGAGCTTCAGGCCTTGGTCTGTGATAGACCTTACACCAGGTTCTGTAAAAACAGGGTAGTCCTCAGGACTCACCCTAAGTTCCTTCCTAAGGTTGTCTCCTCTTTCCATCTCAACCAGGAGGTGGTTCTTCCTACTTTCTTCCCTAGGCCTCATGCAAGTCAGGCTGAAACAGTTCTCCATACCTTGGACTGTAGGAGGGCCTTATCCTTCTACCTTGAACGTATGCAAGGTCACAGGAGGGCTTCTCAGCTCTTCCTTTCTTTTGACCCCAATAACTTGGGGGGGCCTGTGTCCAAGCGTACCTTGTCCATCTGGGTAGCTGACTGTATCACCTGGGCTTACAAGGCGGCTGACCTTCCTTTGCAGGGTAGGGTCACGGCCCACCGTGTGAGGGCAATGGCTGCATCATTGGCTCATCTCCGCTCTGTTCCATTGCAAGACATCTGCAGGGCTGCTACTTGGTCTTCAAGCCAGACATTTGCAGCCCACTACTGTCTGGAGAGGGAGTCCCGTAGGGACAGTGCTTTTGGCCTTGCAGTACTCAGGAATCTCTTTGAGGTCTAGGCAACTCCTGCCCTCTGGTTGGGCTACCTGTAGGGGTTGTGTTCTTGAAGAGCTTTTTCTGTGTTGTTGAGACTAGAGGGAGTTCTCTTGTTCAGCCTGGGTTCCTGGTAGCCCAGAGCTGGGGAGTCACCCATAAGTGAGGACTGACTTCCTGCTTGGTCCTGGAGAAAGAGTAGTTACTCACCTGTAACAGATGTTCTCCAGGAGCAGCAGAAATCAGTCCTCACTACCCTCCCTCCTCCCCTTGGAGTTGCAGTTGTACATAGTTTCTTTTTACATTTTTGTGTGCTGTTCTTAGCTATGTCATTTGACTGAGGTAAGATGGCACCTTTAGGCGGGAAGGGAACCAGGCATGCGTGCCAGCATTCCCAAAGGCTTTCATAGAAAGCTGGGGAAATGCTCCGCTGGGGCTTCATCGGCATCGATGACACCCATAAGTGAGGACTGATTCCTGCTGCTCCTGGAGAACACCTGTTACAGGTGAGTAACTACTCTTTCTCTGTATATCTATTCAAGCAGGTATTAACCTTCTTGCTCTTAGATTAATCTTCCTCTCTCCCTGTTTCCCTAGAGGGGATCAGCTTCTATAGACCTCTCTCCTTCCACATTCCTGGAGATATGTGTCTATATGCCTACATATTCATATATATATACACACACACACACACACACACACACACACATATATATATATATATATATATATATATATATATATATATATATTCATCTATCTGTCTTCTGCCCCTACATATCTCCTATAGATATATGCATATATACCCTATATGTGTATATATTCCATATATATATGTATATATACATAGATACATTATAGATCTACTGAGATATATTTTCAGATAGATATGTATCCATAAACTCATCTATCTGTTCTGTTAGGTTCAGATATCCTTATATTCCTATATGATCCTGACAGATGGGCACTACCCCTATCAATGCTATGCCAGCATACTTAAGGGGCGACACTCATAACCACCCCCTGTGGTAATTAACAAAAATTTCCTTACCATATAGGTTGGGTACTCCTGAAGCTCTCCATGTACTTCTCTTCTTTCCTAATTGACCCCATTTAGGAAAGACATTGTGGAGCTTCAGTTAACCTAACGCGTAGCGCTCCTGAGTCTGTCCTTACTTTCTTATCAGATACAAGGGTCTCCATACCCTTTCTCCCCTATATGGACTGATTCCATCCCCAGTCCAGTTAGGTCAGACTCATTTTTTCTTTGGGTCCTAAATGTATAATGTTTTTGGACCTAAACAGCTTAAGCTTTCTTTAATACTACCTTCTGCGTCTCCGCTGAAGCTCTACCTCTTATACTACCCCATTCTCACCCTGGGGCCATTTCTCACCCTGAAGGGTTCTGACCTCCACTTGTTTTTCTCTGCTTTTATTACCTCTACTTCTCAGTGAGGTACCCCTTGAGCACATTCACTGGCTCTTCTAATAGATCCATATGTACCTCAGTGGAATTGTGCAAGGTCTACAAGGGAGGCCCAGATTACAATATTTTACTACAAAATACCCTCTATACAGGGTCTTCCCCTTTAGAAACCCTGTTCTAGCCAGCTGTTCCACAGCTCCTCTTCTGTATTCAACTCCTACCCTCCATCCCCAGGATGCCTGAGGTCTTAAGTAATAGCATGGCTCGTTCTAGACTTGCAACATGCTAGGACTCCCTCTAGGCATCTGAACTTGGGAGTCCCCATATGTGAAGACTCATTCCTGCTTGTTCCTGGAGATAGCACAGTTACTTACCTGTAACAGGTGATCTCTGGGAACAGCAGGAATAAGTCTTCACAACTCACCCACCTCCCCTAGGAGTTGCTTTTTCTCTATCTCTATCTTTCTCTTCCTTGCTCTCTCTCTCTTTGTCTCAGCTTTCAAACTTAACTGAGGAGAGACAGTTGGGAAGGCGTGAAGGCAGCACGCAGGCGTGTTGGGATGCTTCCAAAGGCTTTCTGATTGGACGCTAGGAAGCGTTCCTGTGCAGACTCCGTCGGTACTGACGTACCCATATGTGAAGACTTATTCCTGCTGTTCCCAGAGATCACCTGTTACAGGTAAGTAACTGTGCTTTGCCCCCCCCCCCCCCCTGGAAAAAGTATATTTTTCTAGTACATTTTGTACCTATTCCAGGTTGCGCTGGTCCATTTCCTGCCTTCGAGCCCTGCTGCTCTGGCATCAGGTCTCGAGACTCTTTTCTTAGTTTTTTTCCACCCAAGCACTTTCATGCCTTTTTCCAACTGCTACTCGCATCGAGGGTCTTCAACCTCGCTGGGGTCCTTTTTGCCCCAATGGTCACTGGTTTTAAGAAATGTGATCGGTGTTCCGGGAACATGTCCTTCACTGACACTCATGACTTTTGCCTCTGGTATCTGGGTGCTGACCATGACCCGGAGAAATGCTCCCTGTGTAAGAAGATGTCTGCAAAGGCCATCCAGAGCCTCTGGCTTAAGCAGGGCGACATCTTCCACAAGGCAGACTTGACCCTGGTATCCCTAGTAGCCTTGTGCTCAAAGGCCCCGCACGGATCCTTGGAGTCTTATAAGGCCCCCACAGTTCCAGAGCGGGCTCGCAGATATTCCAAGCAAGGGTCCCTGGAGCAAGAGCTTAAGAAGAAAAATACCATCTCAAGGGCCTCATCCTGGGAGGCGGACAAGCATGGAAAATCCCGTGCATGGTCCCTCAGCCCCTGACAGGCATCCAAGGAGTCAGAGAGGGATCACACCCGAAAGGCACCAAGGACTGAGGTCAAGGCCTCCTGCGTCAGACCCTGGTCTTCCAAAAGCCATCCTGTTGAGGATCCTCTCTCCTAGACACCCAACCCGATCACCCCGCCATGAGTGTCCAATGACTGCCACCCCATGAGCGTTTCTGCGTTCATTGCCTCCTGGCAGGCATTGATGCCCAGCCCCGTTGGCACTCACCCCGATGTTGAGGACTCCCTGGGCTGCCAAAGTGATTAGAGAGAGCTAGATGCCTCGGGCAGATTCTCAGCGAGGGTTCTCGTTCTTGCTCCCGATCCTCTGGGGCAAGGCCTTCTCAGGTGAATGCCTCTGGCTCTGACCATGCCCCAGCCTCGGGACACCGAAGACTGGTGCGGACGACACTCTTGGAGCCATTGGGTCACGAGTCTTCCTCGGACTACTCCGACAGGAAATCCGGTGTTGAGACTTGAGCCCGTCGAGACTTCCCCTTGGACCTGTCTCCACCAGCCGCGAGGCACCAATCCTTGTCCGAGGACACTTCATTCCTCGAGTTCGTCAGGGACATGGCTCAAGTGCTTTCCCTCACTACCGAATCTGAGGAGGACCCCCATATGGAGAAGCTCGACATCCTAAAGTATGAGGCATCACCGAAGGAGACCCTGTTGGTCCCCATCCCCTCCTTTCTCAGCTGGCTCCTCTTCAGGATGTGGGAAGCCTCGATATCGGTGCCGATCATCAGCTGGCACCTGGATATGATGTACTGGGTTCATCGAGGGCCAGGCTTCTGAAAGGCGCAACTTCCCCACACCTCCATGATGGTTGAGTCGGCCATGCGCTGGCAGGAGAGCCTGAAGGCGCACTCATCAGTGCCCCTGAGCAGGGAGTCTTGTGCCCTTGATGCCCCTGGGCGAAAATGCTACCAAGGCTCTGTTGACATGCTATATACAAACTTAGCAACTTTACATTGGCATGTTCCTCCAAGACCTGGCTAAGGAACTTAGAGGCTTCGCGGCTGCCCTCGATGGAGATCACCTCCGGCGCTTCCAGACTCTTATGAAGTCTGTCGGAGAGTGTTCCAAATATCTGTCTCGAGCCACTTATGATGGCTTCAAATCCAGCACAAGGGTTGCTTCCGTCAGCATTGGTGCTCGATGTCGGGCCTGGCTCCAGTCATCGGACCTCGAGCAATGGATGAAAGAAGAGCTCGTCGATGTCCCTTGCCTCAGGAGCAGCTCTTTGGCAAACCGATAGAGGACAAGGCAGCCGAAATAGAGACAGAGTACATTACCTGGACTCGGCTCTTGAGGAAGACCTCTACTCTCCCGAGAAGAAGCCACAGGAAAAGAAGCCTCCTTTCCTCAGGAAGGACCAACCCTATTGAGGTTAGCCCCCATACCTGGCTACTCAGACCCCTCAGCAGGTTCATCAGGGCAAGGGAGTGGGCCAGGGCCCCAAGCCCCAGCCACCAGCCCCAGTCCAACCTGGGTCGGGGTTTTGATGCCCTCAGTATAGCCTCTCTTCTACTGGAGAGTCAGCTCCCAGCAGGGGGGGCTCCTTGTTCATTTTGCCCACAGGTGGGCCTTCATCACCACAGACTCATGGGCAAAACAAGGTCAATTCTCCTTGAGCAGCATATAAAGTCTTCTAGAGACCTTTACAAAGAGGCCTTCTACCTAGTGGGCAAGCAACCTGTGAAGCTTTTTCAATAGGTGTTAACACCAGCTGGCAGTTCAAAAGGCCATTTTGAAAGACTCCTTCTATCCAAGCAAGGACTGTTAATTACCCAGGAAGTAGGTCACTGCTTACATCATCAGCACAAGCATAAATAGCTCAACCAGAGCTCTGTGACCCTGTTTTGAAGGACTGGAAAGGGGGGCTGTTACTTCTGGAGAGAAATCTGAAATTGTGAGTATATACTTCTGGGAATTTTTCTGAAAGGAATTTTTTTTCTTTTAAAGCTAATTAAATCTGTGAACCCACTATTTTTTTTGTTAAATCAGTCAGGGCCTAGTAACAACAGTTTAAGATTCAATTTAAAAACACAGAAGAGAACTTTCTGGTTACCTTTCATACCCAGTAGACAGCTGTAGTTTAAATTTCATAGTCACTCAGGGCCTAGCATCAGCAAAGTACTTTTAGTTTCAAATTAAAACACAGAAGAGAGTTTTCTGGTTAAATTTAGAATCCAGCAGAGAGCTTGTAGTTTAAATTTCATAATAGGTTAGAGCCTAGTAGCAGCAAAGAGCTATAATTTAAATCAAATCAGAATATAGTTTTCCTCAGCAGCACAGGACAAGGTACTGTGTAGCAGCCCTTTTTTAATAAGTGTTATATCCCTCCCTCCCTCCCCACACCCACCCTCCCCTGGGAAAATCACAGCTTTATAGGTACTTGCACAACTTAAAAGACAGGAGGTGCTCTCAGGTGAAGCTCATTACCCAAATCAGTCATACACCAAGGACCTGAGATTAATTAAGCTTCAGGTGAACAAGGTATATTAAACTTCTTAGGTACAGTTTTAGTGGTATAAATATCCATTGCACCCTTTAGTACATATAGAACTTAAAGATCTAAACACAAACTTAAAACTAAGATGCAGACAGCAGTCCAGCAGCGGGATGTGGGCTTTCCAGTCTTTTGCATTGAGTGTCACATGTATGATTTTCTCCCAGCTGGTGAGAGGTCTTACGTGTGCACTAGGTGCAAGGAGCTCTCTGCTCTCAGGGAACGAGTCCGTTCTCTAGAGGCTAGAGTAGCAGACTTGGAAAACATAAGACAGACAGAGAGGTACATAGACGAGACCTTCAGGGATATAGTCCTGAAGTCCCACCTCCAGTCTGGCAGCATCCCTGTTGCCATGGAGGAGAGAGGTCACGTGACAGGAGAGCATCACCCTGGTGTGGCAGGAAGTGATCCTGTAACTAGGACCTGTCCTCCAGGTGATGTAAACCCCTCTCGCACCGAGGAGGTTTCTCCAGGGCCAAGTGCCCATGCGGGAAGGGTTAGGACAGCAGTTATAGTTGGTGATTCGATCATTAGGCATGTAGATAGCTGGGTGGCTGGTGGACGTGAGGATCGCCTGGTAACATGCCTGCCTGGTGCGAAGGTAGCGGACCTCACACGCCACCTAGATAAGGTCTTAGATAGTGCTGGGGAGGAGTCTGCTGTCTTGGTACATGTTGGTACCAATGACATAGGAAAATGTGGTAGGGAGGTTCTGGAAGCTAAATTTAGGCTTTTAGGTAGGAAGTTGAAATCCAGAGCTTCCAGGGTAGTGTTCTCCGAAATGCTTCCCGTTCCACGCGCAGGACCCAATAGGCAGGCAGAGCTCCGGAGTCTCAATGCGTGGATGAGACAATGGTGCAGAGATGAGGGGTTCGGATTTGTTAGGAACTGGGGAACATTCTGGGGAAAGGAGGGGCTCTTCCGAAGGGATGGGCTTCACCTTAACCGGGATGGAACCAGGCTGCTGGCATTAACCTTTAAAAAGGAGATAGAGCAGCTTTTAAACTAGATAATAGGGGAAAGCCGACAGTCGCCCAAGAGCGCATGGTTCGGAAGAATGTATCCTTGAAGGATACTACCAAAAGCAGAGAGGTTCCAAAAAAGAGTAAAGTAGCCCAAATGCCCTCGAGTATGGAGCAGACAGAACTTAAAGATCCCAAATTACCCATGTCTACCAATAGCCAAATTAATATGAATAAAATACAGTCTCTAAAATGCTTGTATGCAAATGCTAGAAGTCTACAAAACAAGATGGGAGAGTTAGAATATATAGCACTAAACGAGAGGTTAGATATGATTGGAATATCAGAGACATGGTGGAAGGAGGACAACCAGTGGGACACTGTGATACCTGGGTACAAACTATATCAAAATGATAGAGCTGATCAAATTGGTGGAGGGGTTGCGCTCTATGTTAGAGAGGGCATTGAGTCAGAAAGGATTAAAGTTTTGCAAGAAACAAAATTTGCTGTAGAATCTCTATGGATTGAAATTCCATGTAAAAAGGGGAAGGCGATGGCAGTGGGGGTGTACTATCGTCCGCCTGGCCAGAATGAACAAATGGATGATGAAATGCTCAAAGAAATCAAGGAAGCTAGCAAAAGTTACAGTGCAGTAATAATAATGGGTGATTTCAATTACCCCGGCATCGACTGGGTCAGTGTCACAACAGGACATGCTAGGGAGATAAAGTTCCTAGATGAAATAAATGACTGCTTCTTGGAGCAGCTGGTTCATGAACCGACCAGAGGGGAAGCAATATTAGACCTAGTCCTTAGTGGAACACCAGATGTAGTGCAAGAGATAAGGGTGTTGGGGCCACTTGGCAATAGTGATCATAGCATGATCGCCTTTGATTTAATTAGTGGAGGAGGGATAGTAAGGAAATCCACAGTACTACCCTTTAACTTTCGAAAGGGAGACTATGATAGAATGAGGAAAACAGTTAAGAAAAAACTAAAAGGAGTAGTTGCAAAGGTTAAAGACGTACATCAAGCTTGGGTGTTGTTGAAAAATACTATCTTGGAAGCCCAGACCAGCTGTATTCCACGCTTTAAGAAAAGTGGAAGGAAGTCCAAAAAATTGCCAGCATGGTTTAAAGCTGAGGTCAGAGAGGCTGTTGTTGCCAAAAAAGCATCTTTCAAGAAATGGAAAAAAGAGCCAAATGATGAAACCTGGAAACAGCACAAGCACTGGCAAGTCAAATGCAAGGCATTGATAAGGCAGGCAAAGAGAGAATTTGAGAAGAAGCTTGCTGCGGAAGCAAAAACGCGAAATAAAGACCTTTTCAAGTACATTCGTAGCAAAAAACCCGTGAGAGAGTCAGTTGGTCCATTAGATGATAAAGGGGTTAAAGGAGCACTAAGAGGCGACAAGGCGATAGCGGAGAGACTGAATGAATTCTTTGCTTCGGTCTTTACTGAGGAAGATGTGGGGATGTTACCCACGACTGAAGTGGTATTTAAAGGTGTGGAAGAATTGAAGGAAATATCGATACATCGGGAAGATGTCCTACAACTATTAGATAAACTGAAGAGTAGCAAATCACCTGGGCCGGATGGTATACATCCAAGGGTGTTGAAAGAACTGAAATTTGAGATTGCAGACCTGCTATCAGTAATCTGTGAACTATCATTAAAATCATCTCTAATACCTGAGGATTGGAGGATCGCCAATGTAACACCAATTTTTAAAAAGGGTTCGAGGGGTGATCCGGGAAACTACAGACCGGTGAGCCTGACATCAGTACCGGGAAAAATGGTAGAAACCATCATAAAGAATAAAATTACTCAGCATATAGATAGTCATGACCTAATGGGAGACAGCCAACATGGCTTTAGACAAGGAAGATCTTGTCTTACTAATCTGTTATGTTTTTTTGAAGGAGTGAATAAACAGGTGGACAATGGTGAGTCGGTTGATATTGTGTATCTGGACTTTCAGAAAGCCTTTGACAAGGTCCCTCATGAGAGACTTTTGGCAAAACTAAAGAGTCATGGGATAGGAGGCAGTGTACTACTGTGGATCAGGAACTGGTTAAAAGATAGAAAGCAGAGGGTAGGGCTAAATGGCCAATTTTCCCAATGGAGAAAGGTGAATAGTGGTGTACCCCAGGGATCTGTGCTGGGTCCGCTGCTTTTTGACATATTCATAAATGACCTGGAAAGTGGAATAACGAGTGAGGTTATCAAATTTGCTGATGACACAAAACTATTTAAAATTGTTAAAACCCAGGAGGATTGTGGAAAATTGCAAGAGGATCTTGATAAATTGGAAGACTGGGCATCAAAATGGCAGATGAAATTTAATGTGGAGAAGTGCAAGGTTATGCACCTAGGGAAGAACAACCCAAACTATGGTTACACGATGCAAGGTTCCACATTAGGAACCACCACCCAAGAAAAAGATTTAGGCTTCCTTGTGGATACCATGTTAAAACCCTCGGCCCAGTGTGCAGCGGCGGCCAAGAGAGCAAATAGAATGCTAGGTATGATAAGGAAAGGAATGGAAAATAAAACAAAAGATATTATAATGCCTCTATATCGTTCCATGGTGAGACCGCACCTTGAATATTGTGTGCAATTCTGGTCGCCATATCTTAAAAAGGATATAGCAATTTTAGAAAAGGTTCAGAGAAGAGCCACCAAAATGGTAAAGGGGATGGAAGGCTACTCCTATGAAGAAAGGCTAAAAAGGTTGGGGCTCTTTAACCTGGAAAAGAGATGGCTGAGGGGAGATATGATAGAAGTCTATAAATTAATGAACGGAGTGGAACGGGTAAACGTAGATCGATTGTTTACCTTATCAGAATATAGAAAGACTAGGGGACATGCAATGAAGCTACAGGGTAAACTATTTAAGACTAATAAAAGAAAATATTTTTTCACTCAACGTGTAATCAAACTCTGGAATTTGTTACCGGAGGATGTAGTAAAGGCTGTTAGTGTAGCTGGGTTTAAAAAAGGTTTGGACAAGTTCCTGGAGGAAAGGTCCATAAACCATTATTAAGAAGGGACCCAGGATATCAATGCTTGAACCAATACAAGCATTGTGGAACCTGTGTCCCTTGGGGAAACTGCTAGGTACGTATGACCTAGATTGGCCACTGTTGGAAACAGAATACTGGGCTTGATGGACCTTGGTCTGACCCAGTATGGCATATCTTATGTTCTTATGTTCTTATGTTTACTTCAGGTGGTCAGGGAGGGCCAGCTATCCTCCACTCTTCTTCCCTGTGGAGCCTCCTTGGTCTCCCCTGCACTAGGCTCTGCTAACCTCAGGAACAGGGCCGTGGAGTCCGTACCACACCACCTGAAATGAAAGGGGTTTTACTCCAGGTACTTTCTGGTCCCAAAAAGAACAGGAGGGCTAAGGCCCATACTGGACCTGAGAAACATGAACAAATTCCTGGTGCGGGAGAAATTCAAGATGCTCTCCGTTATAATGTTGCTGCCCTACCTCCAACAGGGAGATTGGCTATGCTCCTTGGACCTGAAGAATGCCTATACCCACATCCTCATCCACCCCATTCACAGGCAGTACCTAAGATTCGTGGTCGGGGGTGACCACTACCAGTACAGGGTACTTCCCTTTAGCCTAGCCTCCGTACTGAGGGTCTTCACCAAATGCCTAGTGGTGGTGACCACCTATCTTCATCTCTAAGGGGCCTTTGTCTTCCCGTACCTAGATGACTGGCTAGTAAGAGGGGACAGCCTCAGAGATGCTGCAGGCCATAGGCCGCACCATCAAGGTCCTACAACATCTGGGATTTTGGATAAATAACGCAAAATCCTACCTCGCTTCAATACAAGACTTGGAGTTCATAGGGGCTTGCTTGGACCCCCTCTAGGCCAAGGCTATCTCCCCCCCCCCCCCCCCCCCCCCCGGACAGGGCGTATCACTTCACGGCCCTAGCAGCCGAGGTATAGTGCCACCACACAATGTCAGCATGGTCAATGCTTCGCTGCCTCAGCCACATGGCCTTTATGCTCCATGTGGCCCCCAACGCCCACCTCCACATGTAGGGGTGGCTTAGTAGTGCCTCTGCTCACAGTAGACCCAGGCCATGGGCCGGCTCCAGTATAGCGTCTTGGTGTCCCGTCAGCTGGCAAAGTCATTCGGTGGCTGGCTACACATAACCTGCACCAGGGCATGCCCTTCCAACTCCCGAGCCCCCAAAGGATCCTCATGACAGATGTTTCCCTATAGGGCTGGGTGCCCAGGGAATATGGTCACCCAAGGAAAGCCAGCAGCAGATCAACCTGCTGGTACTCAGGGCTGTCTTCCTTGCGCTAAAGGCTTTCCAGCACCACCTACAGCACCAGTCAGTACTTGTCCAGATGGACAATCAGGTCACAGTGTTCTACTTGAACAAACAAGGGGGCACAGCCTCCTACTGCCTATACCAGGAGGCAATAGCCCTCTGCTCATATGCAACCAGGGTATGCACCTCCGGGTGGTATACCTTCCGGGCCAGGACAGCACCCTGGCAGACAGGCTGAACAGGATCCTTCAACCACACTTGTGGCACCTGGACCCAGGAGTGGCACAGCTGTTCGGGTAGTGGGGCACCCTGAACCTTGACGTTTTTACCAGCCCAGTAAATGCTCAGCTACCGCGTTTCTGCTGCCTGCACCCACACCTGGACAGGATAGTGGCGGATGCCTTCCTCATCTCTTGGTCGGGGGGTCTACTGTATGCCTTCCCTCCCACACCACTGATAGCGCGGACCCTCTTCAAGGTCCAATGAGACAAGGTTTCCGTGATTCTGGTGGCCCTGAGATGGCCCAGGTAGCCTTGTTTTCCCCTACTGCTTCGTCTCTCGATGGAGTCCCCAGTTCCTCTCAGGAGCAACCCAGGACATTTGACTCAGGAAGAGAGCTTGATCCTCCACCCCAACCTGGGATCCTTTTCTCTCACAGCATGACTGCTGAACGGGTTGCTTTAGCACCCCTCAACCTCCCCAAGAAGGTAGAGGAAATCCTCCTGGCCTCTCGCAAAGACTCCACGAGACAGGCTCCTTATGGTGCATGGAGCACTGGGTGAACCTGTTCTCCTGCCGGGTCACATGGTGCTGCAATACTTGATCCACCTCTCGCAGTCTGGGGTTTAAGTCCAACTTCGTCTGGGTTCACCTGAGTACACTCTCCGTAAACCATCACGCCATAGAGGTCAAGCTTCTTTCTGTGTAGCCCCTGGTTATTCAATTGCAAGGCTTATTGCTTTCTAAGCCTCTCATCTGTCTGCCCCTTGTGGAATGGGATCTCAGTATGGTCCTAGCTTAGCTTACCAAGCCACCCTTGGCTACCTGCCATTTGTGCTACTTGTCCTGAAGTGTCCTTCCTGGTGGTGCTCACCTCTGCTCGCAGAGTCAGTGAGCTTCAGGCCTTGGTCGCCGAGCCACCCTACACCAGATTCTACAAGAACAGAGTTGTGCTCTGCACTCAGCCGAAATTCCTGCCAAAGGTGGTACCTGATTTCCACCTCGACCAGGAGGTGGTACTTCTTACCTTCTTTTCTCGGCCCCACACCAACAAGGTGTCTGCCGTTCTCCACACTCTGGACTGCAAAAGAGCCTTATCCTTCTACCTGCAGCACACTCAGGGGCACCGCAAAGCCTCTCAGCTTTTCATTTCATACGACTCCAGTTGTCTGGAGGAGGCTGTCACCAAGTGGACTCTGTCCCATCTTGGTGGCGGATTGCATTGTTTTGGCCCACAACCAGGCTAGGCTGACATTAGAACGCCGGTCAGGGCGCACAATGTCAGAGCTATGGCGCCTTCCGTTGCAAGCCTATACTCTGTCCCTGTGGCAGACATCTGCCGGGCTGCCACCTAGTCCTTCGCTCACTTTTGTAGCTTATTACTGCCTGGAGAGGGAGTCCCGATGGGACAGTGCCTTCGGCCAGGCCGTACTCTGTAAACTGTTCAGAGTTTAGGCAGCTCCTGCCTTCCGAGCCTTCTTGTTCAGGCTACCGGAGCCATGGTTCTCCCTGGATACTGGGGTCCTCAAATTCGCTTGCAGCTGCTCACGGCTGGGCTGTGTTTTTCTCTACCAGTTCTCGGTAGCCTGTAGCTAGGGAGTCCCATATGTGAGGACTGACTTCCTACTTGTTCCTGGAGAAAGCATAGTTACTCACCTGTAGCAGGTGTTCTCCAGGGACAGCAGGAATTGGTCCTCACAACCCTCCCTCCTCCCCTTGGAGTTGCTGTTCAATTTTTGGTCATCTTTTTTTTTGTTCGCTCTAGCTGTATCATCTGACTGAGCAAGATGGCACCCTTGGGCCGGATGCGGACCAAGCATACGTGGCGGCATCTCCCAAAGACTTTCTTTGAAAGCTGGGGAGATGTTTCCACGCAGGACTCCATCTGCGTCGACGTCGCCCGTATGTGAGGATTGATTCCTGCTGTCCCTGGAGAACATCTGTTACAGGTGAGAAACTACACTGTGCCTGAAAAGCACTGGTATAATGACTCTAAAAGAATTACAGAGAGTGAAGGGGTTATGATCACCTGAGATACTCATTCTGACCAATAAAAAGCTGTGTGTGAGGAAACCCGGATATTGTGGTAAAGGAGAAAAACACCAGAATGGCATTGATTATAGAGGCATTATTTCCAAGTGACTTTTGCATTGAGAGGGAGAAAAGATTCAAAGTATGAATAGTTTGAGCAGTTCATTGTAACACCTGTGTTTCAAAGTTTAATGTACTTGGTTATGTTTATTGTAAACTGTTCTTGATCTCTGGAAGGGACGGTATAGAAAAACACTTACATAAATAACTACAAGTACCAAGAAATGCAGTCAGAGACCAAGGAAATATGGCAAAAAGATAGATTTATTTCCCATCATGTTGGGTTCCACAGACCTGATTAAGAGGAATTTCCAAGCACTACTTGAGAAATTACTCATACATATAACATCTTACGAACTCCAGAGGAAGGTTTTCTTGAGCATGATGCAAGTACTATGCAATGCATTAGCAGTAAATTTGAGAGACTGAGATCATACTCCACATATTCTAGCTTTAGAAGTGAGGTTCATGACTATCATGCTATGCGCAAAACTTGCCCATTTGGAGAAACTGCCCTGAGAATAGGTTTCTTCGGATCCAGGAGGAGCATTCTCTGTGCAGAGATCAGCTGACTATGCACACTCAAGTATATTCAAACAGCTGCACTGGCTACCCATTCTCAAACAGCTGTACTGGCTACCGATCCATGGGAGGATCACCTTCAAATCCCTTCTATTAGCATTCAAGGCAATCAAAGGTATTTCATCCTCCTCACTCACGCATCTTATCCACATTGTTCCCCCCAACAGATCCAGAAGAGCAACAGCTGTAAACTTGCTAGCAACACCAAAGGCATCGACAAAGTCCAACACGACAACCACAAACAGGGTATTCAGTTTTTATGTCCCCAAATGCTGGAATGCTCTACCCCCTGACATTAGGGCCATTATCAATCTATATCAGTTCAGGAAGGCTCTCAAAACCCACCTTTTCCTCCAATACTTCCCAGACAGCAATTGAACCTAGATATCCCTCCCAAGAAATGACCCAATCTAGAAAGGCCCTTACATGCATTATCTGAGTTTTACCTACCCTTGCAGTGTAAATAGCTTATGTATATAGTTAACCCTGTTATCCAAGTTTGTACCCCTGTTCGATGTAAAACCTGACAGCTTGTCGTTATTGTCGTCATGTTATGATGTAAACTGCGCTGATACTAAATAGCGCGGTATATAAGAAACTGTAATAAATAAATTGTGTGCATATTGCTTCTATTTCCCTGTGCACTAACTTTGAGTCCTGTCACAAAGGAGCAGCACCAGGTATCCTCCAAAATAGGAACATCCTTGGAGGCTTCTAAGCCTAAAGCACAGTCATCTTCAGCACACATGCACATATCCAGTGCCAAGGTGATCAAAAAGATTCCTTCTAACAAGCTGGAGAAACAGAGGTATATCAGCACAGCTGTTTCCTGTGCAATATACACTTTTGAAACAATTCTAGTCGGATAGTAGCACTGATCTATCTTGCTCTACCAGCCCCAGACATATTCACTTCATTTATCAGACTCTGATTCGACTATTTATTCTTTTCTTGACTGTTTGGAAAAAATCATCTCTATATCAGAGGCAAGCACATGTCCCCTTGACTCGCTTGCCATCACACTGACTCAAATCTTCTCACTTGGAGGTTCTTCCATTTGTTCAGTGTATTATTAATCAGAACCTGTCTTTAGGCACAGTTCCTAAATCCCTTAAGCAAGCCCTTAACAGACCAGTCTTAAAGAAAATGAACTTGGAAACTGCTATCCCTGCCAAGTATTATCCTGTCTCTATCTTTCCTTAACTTTCAAAATTAATAGAGTGGTGTTTATTCAATTATTGACTTTGTTGCCAAAGCCCCAATGTTTACACCTGTGTCAATCACATTTATGGCTTGAGCGCAATACTCTTCCCAGTAAAATACACGCTGATCTTGATTCTAGCCATGTAGCCCTTATAGTTTCACTGTATTTATCTGTGACCCTTCTAGTTTACTTCTTGGCTGTTCAGCAGATTTCAAATTGGTTCATTCCTTATCGTCTCTCCGGGCCAGTCCAGGGTACGTTAGGGTTGTCAATCCCCTTCAGCAGCTGAGGACTGAGAACTCCAAGTTTTGCTGACAGCCTAAGCCACTCCCCCTGGTGACAGTGCTCCAGTCTTTCAGTCCTCAGCAGCTGAATAGGACGTCTAGCTGACTGCCTCCCTGGTGTAGAAGATAGTAGTTTTGTTGTTTTTCATTGGAATTTGTAGCAGATTGGCTCTAGCAGGGCTGATTCTCTACTTTATTTCCCAGTGTTCTTATTAAAGTCTTTTGATTGAAAAAAAAAAAGACATAACAGTAAGTGGAAAATGCTGCCGATTTCAGAACAGCAGTAGAAAGCAGTGCCTGTTTTCTTAGGGACTGTGTCTGCTATACCGGAGGATTGGTCCTGGGAGCCCCAGTAACCATCCTCCTCTCAGTCAGCCGTGATTTTCTGCTCCCACTAGCAGCGGGCGGCTGGGAACACGAGGCCCAGTGGCTCCTGTCAGGTGGGTGCTCTATTTTTCTTCCCGCGGCTCTACCGCAGCGTTGGGGAGTTTTCTGAGGACAGGCTGTGCTTCAGCGCATATACTGCAGGAGACAGCACGCTAGTTTTCTAGTCGGCTCAGAGCCGTTTGGTCTTTCCTTAGCCGTGGTTCTGTCTGAGCTATACCGGGAGATGGAGAGCAAAGGATCTGCAGAGTCAGAAGTGTCTCTCCTCTCCTCAGAAAAGGCGGGAGCGGCGGCCATCTTCACAGAGCCGTCTGTTTCTCCTGCGGTGCACCATAAACAGGGAAAGAGAGAGGCATAAGCTAATAAAGATTTGGCGACTACAAATAAGACCCCGCAGAAACTGCCTGACACTCAGGAAGGCTTGTCAGCTTTATTTTCGCCGGAATTCATTTTGGCATTGCGTAAGGCTTTTCTGTTAAAAACCTCTCAGACAGGCGCTGCTGTTTCCGGTTCTAATTTGTTAGAGGTTCCTTTCCCTGAGGTAGGTGTTGTAGACCCAGGGGAGGGTTCTTCCCAGACGGTGTTAAAGTCGGAGTCTGGTTTATTTGCTAGAGGGGAGCAGAACTCGCAGCCTCAGGAGTTGGAGGACGGGGAGGTCCTCTCGGAAGCATGCTTAGACCCTTGGCCTATGGAGCTGGAGGAGGGTGAATTGGCGCCTGGCGAAGATCCTAATCTTTTTAGGGTTTTTCGCAAGGAAGAGCTGGGGGTGCTTATTTCTCAGTCTTTAGCGTCTCTAAATATTTCTATGCCCACGGTGTCTCAGGAACCGTTGGAAGATCCGTTATTACAGGGCTTTAAGACAGAGCAATGCTGTTTTCCTGTACATCGCGTCATAAAACAAATGATTGAATCTGAGTGGGAATGCCCAGAGGCTACGCTGCGGGGTAGTCGCGCCTTAGGTCGCCTGTACCCTGTTCCACAAGAGGAAAGGGAGTTATTGAAAATGCCTAAGGTAGATGCCTTAGTGTCTGCGGTGACAAAGAAAACGATTCCTGTGGAAGGCGGAGCAGCGCTTAAAGATCTACAAGATCGTAAACTTGAGGTGCTCTTGAAACAAGCCTTCGATGCCAGCGCTCTTTCGCTGCAGGCTTCTATTTGTGGAGCGTATGTCTCCAGGGCTTCCATCCGTTGGCTACAGGGCGAGGTCACGACGGATTCAGGGGAAGGATCTCCCGCGGAGGGAGCTAAGTTGGAGTCCGCGGCGGCTTACCTAGCGGACGCCTTCTATGATTTGGTTAGAATTGCTGCTAAGTCCATGGCCTCGCTGATAGCGGCCAGGCGCTTTCTTTGGTTGCGAAATTGGGCTGCTGACGCCTCTTCTAAATCCCGGCTAAGTAAGCTCCCCTATAAGGGTAAGCTACCCTTTGAGGAGGCCTTGGAGAAGATTGTCAAGGATCTCGGTGACTCCAAAGGAGGTCACTTACCAGAAGATCGTCCTAAGACTTCTAAAGTGGGTATATTGCACCAGCGGCAAGGTAGGGATTCTCGGAGATTCCGAGGTGCTCGGTTTGCTCCCTACCCCAGGGGCCGTTTTGGGTCTCGTGGTCAGTCCTTTCGCAGTGCCAGAGGTTTTGGCAGGGGCTATTTCTCGGCCCAGCAGTCCTCTGCTAAAAAGACACAATGAAGTTCGGCTGGTCCAGCCGGAGATCCCTGTGGGCGGTCGCTTACAGGAATTTCTTTCCGCCTGGGCCGCCATAACTACAGACAAGTGGGTTCTGGAGATCATTCGAGACGGATATGCGCTGGAATTCTCTTATCCATTAAGGGAGGCCTTCCTGGTGTCCCCTTGTGGTCTGGGACCCAAGGCGCAGGCCATTGCCGAGACGGAGCGCTGCTTGTTCTTACAGGCTGTGGTTCCTGTTCTGCCCGACCAGTGCGGGTTAGGTCGATACTCGATTTATTTTGTAGTCCCCAAGAAAGAGGGATCATTTCGGCCAATTCTCGATCTCAAGCAGGTAAATCAAGCTTTGAGAGTTCCGCATTTTCGGATGGAGATGCTGCGTTCCGTCATTCGAGCGGTACGCCCGGAGAGCTACTCTCGGCAATAGATCTCATGGAAGCTTATCTACACATTCCAATCCGGGAGGATCATCAACGCTTTTTACGATTTGCGGTTCCCAGGGTCACTTCCAGTTCCGGGCATTACCTTTCGGTCTGGCGACTGCGCCACGAACCTTCACGAAGGTGATGGTGGTGTTTGCGGCGGCATTGAGGAAAGAAGGGGTCAGAGTGCATCCGTATCTGGAAGACTGTTTGATCAGAGCAGATTCGCTAGCGGACTCAGTCGCGGCAACGGCTCGAGTGGTTCAGGTCTTGGAACAGCTCGGTTGGGTTATCAACCGAGCAAAGAGCCAGTTACTTCCGGTGCGACAGCTTACTTACCTAGGGGCCTTCTTTGACACGGAATGAGGATCGGTGTTCCTGCCCGAGAGCAGGGTGCTGAAGTTGATAGGACAGATTCACGCGTTCTTGCGGCTCCCGGCTCCGTCGGCGTGGACCTACTTGCAACTTTTGGGTTCTATGGTGGCGGCCCTAGACCTAGTGCCATGGGCCAGAGCGCATATGAGACCTCTTCAACAAGCGTTGCTCTCCAGGTGGTCTCCGCAACATCATCCTCTTTCTCAACGGTTGATCTGTCCAGAGGTTGTGCGCCACAGTCTGCTTTGGTTTCTGGAGGCCAAGCATCTTTGAGCGGGGGTTCCCTTGCGGGATCCACAGTGGGTACTGGTGACCACAGACGCCAGCCTGTCCGGCTGGAGAGCGCACTGTCAGTCTCGAGTGGCATAAGGAGTTTGGTCCACGGATGAGAGCTCGTGGTCGATCAATCGATTGGAGCTCCAGGCGGTGCATCTCGCACTGCTGCATTTCCAAAGCTTGCTTGAGGGAACAGCGGTACGTGTTTTCTCCGACAGTGTGGCGACAGTATCGTATATCATAAGAACATAAGATCATAAGATATGCCATACTGGGTCAGACCAAGGTCCATCAAGCCCAGTATTCTGTTTCCAACAGTGGCCAATCTAGGTCATATGTACCTAGCAGTTTCCCCAAGGGACACAGGTTCCACAATGCTTGTATTGGTTCAAGCATTGATATCCTGGGTCCCTTCTTAATAATGGCTTATGGACCTTTCCTCCAGGAACTTGTCCAAACCTTTTTTAAACCCAGCTACACTAACAGCCTTTACTACATCCTCCGGTAACAAATTCCAGAGTTTGATTACACGTTGAGTGAAAAAATATTTTCTTTTATTAGTCTTAAATAGTTTACCCTGTAGCTTCATTGCATGTCCTCTAGTCTTTCTATATTCTGATAAGGTAAACAATCGATCTACGTTTACCCGTTCCACTCCGCTCATTAATTTATAGACTTCTATCATATCTCCCCTCAGCCGTCTCTTTTCCAGGTTAAAGAGCCCTAACCTTTTTAGCCTTTCTTCATAGGAGTATCCTTCCATCCCCTTTACCATTTCGGTGGCTCTTCTCTCAACCTTTTCTAATAACTCTATATCCTTTTTAAGATACGGCGACCAGAATTGCACACAATATTCAAGGTGCGGTCTCACCATGGAACGATATAGAGGCATTATAATATCCTTTGTTTTATTTTCCATTCCTTTCCTTATCATATCTAGCATTCTATTTGCTCTCTTGGCCGCCGCTGCACACTGGGCCGAGGGTTTTAACATGGTATCCACAATGACGCCTAAATCTTTTTCCTGGGTGGTGGTTCCTAATGTGGAACCTTGCATCGTGTAACCATAGTTTGGGTTGTTCTTCCCTAGGTGCATAACCTTGCACTTGTCCACATTAAATTTCATCTGCCATTTTGATGCCCAGTCTTCCAATTTATCAAGATCCTCTTGCAATTTTCCACAATCCTCTTGGGTTTTAACAACTTTAAATAGTTTTGTGTCATCTGCAAATTTGATAACCTCACTCGTTATTCCACTTTCCAGGTCATTTATGAATATGTCAAAAAGCAGCGGACCCAGCACAGATCCCTGGGGTACACCACTATTCACCTTTCTCCATTGGGAAAATTGGCCATTTAGCCCTACCCTCTGCTTTCTATCTTTTAACCAGTTCCTGATCCACAATAGTACACTGCCTCCTATCCCATGACTCTTTAGTTTTGCCAAAAGTCTCTCATGAGGGACCTTGTCAAAGGCTTTCTGAAAGTCCAGATACACAATATCAACTGACTCACCTTTGTCCACCTGATTATTCACTCCTTCAAAAAAACATAACAGATTAGTAAGACAAGATCTTCCTTGTCTAAAGCCATGTTGGCTGTCTCTCATTAGTTCATGACTATCTACATGCTGAGTAATTTTATTCTTTATGATGGTTTCTATCATTTTTCCCGGTATTGACGTCAGGCTCACCGGTCTGTAGTTTCCCGGATCACCCCTGGAACCCTTTTTAAAAATTGGTGTTACATTGGCGATCCTCCAATCTTCAGGTATTAGAGATGATTTTAATGATAGTTCACAGATTACTAATAGCAGGTCTGCAATCTCATATTTCAGTTCTTTCAATACCCTTGGATGTATACCATCCGGCCCAGGTGATTTGCTACTCTTCAGCTTATCTAATAGTTGTAATACATCTTCTCGATGTATCGATATTTCCTTCAATTCTTCTGCACCTTTAAATACCACTTCAGTCATGGGTAACATCCCTACTTCTTCCTCAGTAAAGACTGAAGCAAAGAATTCGTTTAGTCTCTCCGCTATCGCCTTGTCGCCTCTTAGTGCTCCTATCAATCGACAAGGGGGCACAGGCAGTGTGCTCTTATTAGAGGCTTCGGCGGATTTGTTCCAATAATATTGACTACAAGCGGGCTGCGACAGATTTAAGTTTACGTTTGCTCTCCAGAGGTTATCCTCTTAAGATAGTTAATCTGGCTAAGAAACGGGCCAGTAACGTTCATCGCGAATGGCTGTTTACAGCCTCCTCCTCCTCGCAAGATCAATCGGCACATGTTACAGGAATTCTCCCTTACCTATGTGGTTCAAGGAAGGTTGTTGATATTTTACATCGTTTTTGGCCTGTACTAGCCGTCCATCCTTGCTTTCAGAGAAATTTACGAATAACTTATACTCATGCTACAAATCTGCGGGACTTCATTGTGCACACGGTCCCTACTGAAGATTGTCCACCACGGTTTCATGCTTCAGCTGGTCATTTTTCCTGCGATACCTGCATTTATTGTTCCAACACATTGGTCGGATTGTCATGGACAGATCAACACACTGGCAAAGTATATATTACTCGATGGAGAACAGATTGCCTGTCATCTTTTGTCGTATACTTGATAGTCTGCCCATGTGATCTATACTATGTAGGACGCACTTCAAGATCTTTCAAGTTGCAACTTGGTGAACATGCGTCTCGTTTACGTACGCGCAACTTGTCGGCTCCACTGGTTGATCACTGTATGGCAGTCTCTCATAGTTTTTTTGATCTTCACTGGCGTTTCCTGGATTTTGTTCCCCCTAACCCGCGAGGGGGGAATCGCCTTCAAGCATTGCAGTTATTGGAACAACGATGGATTTATCGCTTGGGTACTGTGACTCCCTCAGGTTTGAATCAACAAATAGATTGGCACACTATTCTTTGATTTCTCCAGGATTGCCCCAACAGGGGCTATGTTGACGGCCAAACTCTGATCAGCTGGGGGGGAGGCGCTGAGTGGTGCTCCTCCCTCCCTTTTGTTCTGATTAGTTTTTGTCATTGTGGGCGGGCTCTCATCCGGGCATTACACACCACCTCATGATAAAAACCGTTAGTTTGAAGACACTCTTCAAGGCTATTCTGGCTAGATAAGGCTGGGACCTGATGCAGGGGCTCTGTTTGTGACCCCGAAACGTGACACGTCGTTCCTCAAGCTGTTGGACTAGTCTTCTTTGGCCTGTTATTCCATAAATAATTACGGTGTTGGATTTCACCACTACAATCAGATAAGTGTAATTTTAAAACACTTCTCATAAGTTATTTTATATCATGATTAAAATGGACTGGCTGCAGCGGTTTGGGGTGGTTCCTTTCCCCTCTCTGTGGTAGCTGCTCCGACAAAAAAATTTGTTTGCTTCACTTTAAGGTTTATTTTTCTCGGTACAGGTTTTAGAGGTTTTGATTACCGGGTTTGGTATATTTTTGTTTTTGGACTTATTAGAGGAGTGTCAGGAGTTGATGATTTGGGCGGAGACTCATCTCGTGGCTTTGTCGGCGGCGCACGTGGCAGGCAAGGACAATGTGCAGGCCGATTATCTCAGCCGGACTGTTCTCGATCCCGGGGAGTGGGAGCTGAACGCGGCAGTGTTTCACGACATCACGGTTCGCTGGGGCAGCCGGTAATGGATCTGATGGCGGCTCGCTGCATTGCCAAAGCGTCGTGTTTTTTCAGCAAACGCAGAGAGCACATGTCGGAGGGCTTGGATGCTCTAGTACAGCGTTGGCCATCGGATGCGCTCCTCTATGTGTTTCCTCCGTGGCCCATGCTCGGTCGGGTCATTCAGCATATAGCGAGCCACAAAGGAACGGTGATTCTCATTGCTCCGGATTGGCCTCGCCGTCCTTGGTATGCAGATCTGATCCGGCTATTGATAGATTCTCCTTGGCGTCTGCCCGATCGACTCAACCTGTTGAGCCAAGGTCCCGTGTTGATGCCGCAGGTGGATCGCTTCTTGCTTACGGCTTGGCTCTTGAAGGGGACCGGTTAAGATGTAAGGGATACTCAGAATCGGTGGTTTCCACATTGTTGCGGTCTAAGAAAACTTCGACTTCGCTTGCGTACGCGCGCGTTTGGAGAGTTTTTGAAATTTGGTGCGGACAACGTAGCATTAGCCCTAGGGCGGCTACGTTACTACAACTCTTATTGTTTCTTCAAGACGGTCTGGAGAAGAGATTAGCCCTTAACACTCTCAAGATACATTTGGCAGCTTTATCTTGCTTTCGGGGTGCAGTGCAGAGACATAGACTCTCGACACATGTGTATGTGCTGCGTTTTTTTCGGGCGGCCAAGATTATTAGACCTCCGGTACGCCCAGTAGTGCCTCCTTGGGATTTGAACTTAGTTCTAGAGGCTTTGATGCGATCTCCGTTTGAGGCGTGTTCCTCGGGGAGTTTAAAGGAGCTTGCCTGGAAGATGGCGTTCTTAGTGGCGTTGTGTTCTGCGAGGAGGATTTCGGATCTGCAAGCTCTCGTCGGGAACCCTACCTTCAATTTTTGCCGGAAAAAGTGTTACTGTGGCCTGTGCCTTCGTTTCTGCCTAAAGTAGTGTCTTTTCATGTGAATCAGTCTGTAGTGTTACTGGTCTTTGCGCATTGGTCAGGTTCGCGGATGGATCAATCGCTCAGGAAATTGGATTTGGCGCGGGTGTTGAAGTATCTCGCGGCTACTGAGGCTTTTCGCAAATCAGATTGCTTATTTGTGTTATTTGCGGGGCTGCAAAAGGGTAAAGCGGCGACAAAAGCATCGATTGCCAGATGGGTGAAGCATGCCATACAAGCGGCTTATGAATCTGGTGGTCATACGCCACCAGTGGGGCTCAGCGCGCACTCTACTCGTGCTCAGGAGACGTCTTGGGCTGAGTACGCCTTAATTCCTCCAGTAGATATCTGTAGAGCTGCGACATGGTCCTCTCTGCATACGTTTGCGAGGCACTATAGGTAGGACGTGTTTGCGAGACAGGATGCCAATGTAGGGGCTTCGGCGATTGTCGCGGGTCTTGCGGGTCCCTCCCAGCTTTAGGTACTGCTTTGGTACTGCCCTAACATACCCTGGACTGGCCCGGAGAGACGATAAGGAAGGAGAAATTAGGTCTTACCTGCTAATTGTCTTTCCTTGAGTTCTCGCCGGGCCAGTCCAGGGCCCATCCAGTATTCGCCTCAGTGTAGTTTTCTTCGAGGGGTTCAGTTTCTCTGAGAGTAAGAAGTGCTTACCGAAATAAGGATTCTTTCAGAGGACATGTTTTTTTTGGGGGGGGGGCTCCCTCAAGTTCCTTCGAAAGGTTTTCTTCTTATGCTTTGTTGCAATTACTGTGATAATATTACAAAACAACAACAACAACAAAAATAGCACAACACAATGTGCATAAGTAGATGAAACAGGGCTGTCTTTTTACGTGAGCGGTCCTTCACTGGGAAATATAGCGGATTTTCAGTGCTCATCTTTTTGTTGTTTGGTTTTCTGTTTTTTTCGGCTAGAAAAGTTGAGCTGCTTTGTCAGATGAAGACTGGAGCACTGTCACCAGGGGGAATGGCTTAGGCTGTCAGCAAAACTTGGAGTTTTCAGTCCTCAGCTGCTGAAGGGGATTGACAACCCTAACGTACCCTGGACTGGCCCAGAGAGAACTCAAGGAAAGACAATTAGCAGGTAAGACCTAATTTCTCCGTCCTTGCATGGTTTTCTTCCTTTCTTTGTGACTGTACCTTTCAGGTTGTATTTTCATATAAATCGTCCTCTTCCACTCATCCCATTACTCAGGGTGTTTCCACTGCCATCAGTCACTGCTGAATGCAGTATTCACTTGGCTTTACATCCATTATCTCAAATAAAATCCTTCCAAATCTTAAGCTCTTTGGGGTACAGGTAGAGTTTCTTATCCTGCTGTAGCACCATGCATTTCCAATATCCTTATAGCTCTCACAGATTCAATTCTCTTATCTTGGGATCACTCTTGACCTTGAGTTCTTTTCAAAACAGGTTCCACTATTTGTAATTCTTCTTATGCCCTTTGATGCATTCAATCTACTAGGAGCTTCCTTACCACTGAAGCCTCCATACATCCTTGGGGGTGTCACGTTTGGACTACTGTAATGCCATCTTTGCTGGTATCAGAACATCTATTCTGAAGAGGTTTCAGATGAGACTGAACCCAACAATTCAGTTATGTCATGCATCCAAATTTCACTTCGTCACACTAATGCTGATTGACAATCACTTGCTCCCTATATAGCATAGTTGCTTACCGATAGCAGGGGGATGCAGAAACACTTGATGGTGCAGTCTGGTTGATTGATCTAGTGTGTGGAGAACTGTTTTAGTTTTAGAACACTTTTTGTTTCTAGTATTGAGCATGCATGGATGTCTTTGCACCTCCTGACATTTTCTCAGGTGAACCCAGTTCAATTAGAACAATAATGGGGAGTGTGGGAAAAGTGTAGCTTTATTCCTCTATCTATGGAGAACCCTGTTACATGTAAGCAACTACACTTTCTCCATGGACAAGCAGGGGAGATGCAGACATTCTTGATAGTGAGTCCAAAACATAGGATCACTGAAAGTATCCCTGCTCGTGCATGGTGACCCAACAAAAAAAAATATCTGGGAGGTGGAAGGATGGTTACAGTGCAAAAACATTCAGAGAACAGACTGTCCAAACACAGTACCTGAAGAGTATGAACGATCAAGGCAGTAACGCTTGATAAAATTGTAAATTGTTGACCATGTGGCAGCAGTGCAGATCTCAAATAAGACTCAGATATAAAGCTTTTGATCTGAGATAATGAGCAGTGACTCTATCCGGCATGGCGTGATATGCAAAGTTGATAGAGATTGACAGAGTTTTTAGGTGCTAGAAGGCCTGGATTGTTCTGATTGATGGTCATAAAAAGTTGAAAGGATTTATGACAGTCCTGCATAGCATGAAGATATGATGTTCTCCTGCAGTCAAGGGAATGCAGTCCTTTTTACTTTTGATGCATGAGGTTTGAAAAATAAAATAGACAGACTTATTGATTCAATTGGAAAACAGTGACCACCTTAGGCAAAATCTTGGGATGAGTATAAAGAAGAACTTGGTTGGTAAAAACTGCATATATGGAGGGTCGTGCACCGGCACTTGGAATTCACTGATGGGTTGTGCTGATGTTCCAGCAGTTAGAAATGGAGTCTCCCAGGAGAGATGCTTAAGAGAAGCTCGGTTCAAAAGTTCAAAGGACAGCTTGACTGATGTTGATACTGCAAATTGGCGTTGACTCAAACTGGTGGTTTGATATTTGCTAGATCTCACATGAATTTCAATAATCAGGGGTTATGAGAGAGAAACGGTCTCTCACACTTGTTGTGATAGGCTGAAATAGCAACAAGATACATGTGTACTGAGGAAGTCTTCAGGCCACTATCTGATAAGGACATAAGGTAAGATAGGATGGTAGGAAAAGGGCTGTAGGTGGTGATCCGAACACCAACAAGAAAAGCAAGACCATTTGAAAGACACTGCAGGTTTGGGTGCAGTACATATAAGATATGCCATACTGGGTCAGACCAAAGCCCATCAAGCCCAGTATTCTGTTTCCAACAGTGGCCAATCTAGGTCATACGTACCTAGCAGTTTCCCCAAAAGACACAGGTACCACAATGCTTGTATTGGCTCAAGCATTGATATCCTGGTCCCTTTTAAATAATGGTTTATGGACCTTTCCTCCAGAAACTTGTCCAAACCTTTTTTTTTTAACCCAGCTAATAGCCTTTAATACATCCTCCAGTAACAAATTCCAAAGTTTGATAACATGTTGAGTGAAAAAATATTTTCTCCGTCTTAAATAGTTTACCCTGTAACTTCATTGCATGTCCCCTAGTCTTTCTATATTTTGATAACGTAAACAGTCGATCTGCGTTTACCCGTTCCACTCCGTTCATTAATTTATAGGCTTCTATCATATCTCCCCTCAGCCATCTCTTTTCCAGGTTAAAGAGCCCTAAACATTTTAGCATTTCTTCATAGGGGTATCCTTCCATCCCCTTTACCATTTTGGTAGCTCTTCTCTGAATATTTTCTAATAACGCTATATCCTTTTTAAGATGCGGCGAACAGAATTGCACACAATATTCAAGATGCGGTTGTACCATGGAACGATACAGAGGCATTATAATATCCTTTGTTTTATTTTCCATTCCTTTCCTTATGGTACCTAGCATTCTATTTGCTCTCTTGGCCGCCGCTGCACACTGGGCAGAGGGTTTTAACATGTTATCCACAATGACACTTAAATCTTTTTCCTGGGTGGTGGTTGCTAATGTGGAACCTTGCATCGTGTAACCATAGTTTGGGTTCTTCCCTAGGTTGTCAGACGGCTGCCTAGGGTGAGAACTTACACAATCTTGACGATGCATATATTCATATGATTCTTGCAAGGTATTGTGGGTATTGTAGTTCATTCACTCCCAAACACAGCTGATGACAATAATTTGAGTTGTGAAACCAAGTGGTAAGATCAATAAAATACTTCTTTTATTGATGGGGTTTAATTCACCCAGCACATGTATGCTTGATAGCACTATAAATGAGGTTACTTGCTTGCAGTGTTTAAAAATGGATAACAAAAATCACAAAATAAACCAGAAAACAACCTTCAGCTTGTCAGGCAATTAGCTAATGTTTTCTTAGCAAATAATTACCAAATACCAAGGCACAAAGAAAAGAATAAACTTTGCTGGTTAGGTTAACTTCTGCTTATTTTCCATGCAGATCTCAGCAGTGATTCTCCCTTGCTCACACACACAATCAGGTGCAGCCCTAATTACTATCAATGGACCAGCTGAAAGCCTTTAGCTGGCTGGCTGCTACTGTGTGAGCCCAAATCCTGCTTTAAGAGCTGTTTGCAGTGGAAATAAAGAACAAAGTTAGGTTTCTTTGTGATGGCTGATGTGTTTGCTCATAGAAAGCTAGCAATAGCATTTAGATAGAGAACAGTCCATGTAAACTGTATTTTCATCTGCTGTATCAATCAGCATATGGTCACTATCATACATTGGCACAGACAAGTCTTTCATTAAGGCACTATCATGAGAATGCTTATTCCCTTGCTGCCATTCTCTATTATAGATAGGGTCTGGATCAGTGTTCATACCTGAGCCTCTCCTGCTATCATTATTCCTCTCTGTATAGCCTGGCCAATATGTAATCCAATTCTGATGTCCAGCCTTCCAATCTTGATCCCTGGACACTGGATCTTCTCTCACATACCTTCTGGCCTTGGTCTGAAAGTCCCTTCCACATGCAGTCTTCTCTCTTCCAGGTAGCCACTGGTGATTCCTATCTCTGCCACTCCATTCCTCTGGCTGAATCCAGTCCAATGGACTCTGCTGGCTTTTGGAATACCTCCCAGTATGAGTACTGCCTTGGAATCTCCCAGACCTTCCAATGGCCTTTCTTCTCTTCCTTCCAGAGAGTTTCCTTCTCTCTCTATCTGCGTGGCTTTTGCTGAAGCTATTCTTCCAACTGTTGCTGAAACTGTTATCTGAAGAATAAGCTCTACTCTTATCCTGTTCTAATGTGTGCTGCTCCCTAACACAGCGCAGCTGTGTTGAATCAGGCCCTGCCCTTTGAGATGAGTGCTTAGGGATTACCTCATAGCTCTCTTGATTGCACACACATTCTCTCACTTCAGCCCCTCTCATGGCTGCTGGAAACCTGGTGCATTCTGGGACTGGTAGTCTTTTATGTGAAAACTCTGTTTTCTTGCTTCTACCAGAACTGACAGGTTGCTTGTTCAGAGTCACATCATCTTTTCTATAGCTCCTACCTGAGCTATGATAAGCTTCCTTATCACAAGGTGCACAACTTTGCACTTGTACACATTAAATTTCATCTGCCATTTTGATGCCCAGTCTTCCAATTTATCAAGATCCTCTTGCAATTTTCCACAATCCTCGTGGGTTTTCACAACTTTAAGTAGTTTTGTGTCATCTGCAAATTTGATAACCTCACTTGTTATTCCCTTTTCCAGGTCTTTTATGAATATGTCAAAAAGCAGCGGACCCAGTACAGATCCCTGGGGTACACCACTATTCACCTTTCTCCATTGGGAAAATTGGCCATTTAGCCCTACCCTCTGCTTTCTGTCTTTTAACCAGTTCCTGATCCACAATAGTACACTGCCTCCTATCCCATGACTTTTTAGTTTTGCCAAAAGTCTCTGAGGGACTTGTCAAAGGCTTTCTGAAAGTCCAGATACACTATATCAACCGACTCACCTTTGTCTACCTGTTCCTTCACACCTTCAAAAAAACATAACATATTAGTAAGACAAGATTTTCCTTGTCTAAAGCCATGTTGGCTGTCTCCCATTAAGCAATGACTATCTACAGGCTGTGTAATTTTGTTCTTTATGATGGTTTCTACCATTTTTCCCGGTACTGACGTCAGGCTCACCGGTCTGTAGTTTCCCGGATCACCCCTGGAACCCTTTTTAAAAATTGGCGTTACATTGGCGATCCTCCAATCTTCAGATATTACAGATGATTTCATTGAAAGTTCACAGATTACTACTAGGTCTGCAATCTCATATTTCAGTTCTTTCAACACTCCTGGTTGTATACCATCCAGTCCAGTTTACTAATTCAGTTTACTAATTACTAATAGCAGGTCTGCAATCTCTTGGAGCAGCTGGTTCATGAACCGACCAGAGGGGAAGCCATATTAGATCTATTCCTTAATGGAACACCAGATCTGATGCAAAAAATAAGGGTTTGGGACCACTTGGCAATAGTGATCATAGCATGATCGTGTTTGATTTAATTAGTGGAGGAGGGATAGTAAAGAAATCCACAGTATTACCTTTTAGCTTTCGAAAGGGAGACTATGATAAAATGAGGAATATAGTTAAGAAAAAACTAAAAGGAGCAGTTGCAATGGTTAAAGACTGGAGCACTGTCACCCCAAAAAGAGCCAAACGACGAAAACTGGAAACAGCACAAGCACTGGCAAGTTAAATGCAAAGCATTGATAAGGCAGGCAAAGCGAGAATTTGAGAAGGAACTTGCTACAGAAGCAAAAACACGAAATAAAGAATTTTCAAGTACATTCGTGAGAGAGTCAATTGGACCATTAGATGATAGGCGGGTAAAAGGGGCCATAAGAGGAAACAAGGCTATAGCGGAGAGGCTGAATGAATTCTTTGCTTCGGTCTTTACTGAGGAAGATGTAGGGATGTTACCCAAGACTGAAGTGGTATTTAAAGGTGATACTGCAGAGGAATTGAGAGAAATATCGCTACACCGGGAAGATGTATTACAACTATTTGATAAACTGAATAGTAGCAAATCACCTGGACCGGATGGTATACATCCAAGAGTGTTGAAAGAACTGAAATATGAGATTGCAGACCTGCTATTAGTAATCTGTGAACTTTCATTAAAATCATCTGTAATACCTGAAGAGTGGAGGATCGCCAATGTAACACCAATTTTTAAAAAGGGTTCCAGGGGTGATCCGGGAAATTGTAGACCGGTGAGCCTGATGTTAGTACCGGGGAAAATGGTAGAAACCATCATAAAGAACAAAATTACACAGCCTGTAGATAGTCATGGCCTAATGGGAGACAGCCAACATGGCTTTAGACAAGGAAGATCTTGTTTTACTAATCTGTTATGTTTTTTTTGAAGGTGTGAATAAACAGGTAGACAAAGGTGAGTCGGTTGATATAGTGTATCTGGACTTTCAGAAAGCCTTTGACAAGGTCCCTCATCAGAGACTTTTGGCAAAACTAAAAAGTCATGGAATTGGAGGCAATGTACTATTGTGGATCGGGAACTGGTTAAAAGATAGAAAGCAGAGGGTAGGGCTAAAAGGCCAATTTTCCCAATGGAGAAAGGTGAATAGTGGTGTACCCCAGGGATCTGTGCTGGGTCCGCTACTTTTTGACATATTCATAAATGACCTGGAAAAGGGAATAACTAGTGTGGTTATCAAATTTGCAGATGACACAAGACTGTTTGAAGTTGTTAAAACCCAAGAGTACTGTGGAAAACTGCAGGAGGATCTGGATAAATTGGAAAACTGGGCATCAAAATGGCAGATGAAATTTAATGTGGACAAGTGCAAAGTTATGCACCTAGGAAAGAACAACCCACACTATGGTTACACGATGCAAGGTTCCACATTGGGAACCACCACCCAGGAAAAAGATTTAGGAGTCATCGTGGATAACATGTTAAAACCCTCCACCCAGTGTGCAGCAGCAGCCAAGAAAACAAATAGAATGCTAGGTATCATAAGGAAAGGAATGGAAAACAAAACAAAGGATATTATAATGCCTCTGTATCGTTCCATGGTACGACCGCACCTTGAATATTGTGTGCAATTCTGGTCGTCGTATCTTAAAAAGGATATAGCGTTATTAGAAAAGGTGCAGAGAAGAGCCACCAAAATGGTAAAGGGAATGGAAGGCTTCTCCT
Source organism: Ichthyophis bannanicus (assembly GCA_033557465.1). Taxonomy (NCBI): domain Eukaryota; kingdom Metazoa; phylum Chordata; class Amphibia; order Gymnophiona; family Ichthyophiidae; genus Ichthyophis; species Ichthyophis bannanicus. The sequence continues at coordinate 138,391,512 of CM066047.1, read as the reverse complement.
ATGAAGAGAGGCTACAAAGGTTAGGGCTCTTCAACCTGGAAAAGAGATGGCTGAGGGGAGATATGATAGAGGTCTATAAATTAATGAATGGAGTGGAACGGATAATCGTAGACCGATTGTTTACGCTATCGGAATATAGAAAGACAAGGGGACATGTAATGAAGCTATAGGGTAAACTATTTAAGAAAAATAAGAGAAAATATTTTTTCACTCAACGTGTAATCAAACTCTGGAATTTGTTACCGGAGGATGTAGTAAGAGCTGTTAGTGTGGCTGGGTTTAAAAAAGGTTTGGACAAGTTCCTGGAGGAAAGGTCCATAAACCATTATTAAAAAGGGACCCAGGATATCAATGCTGGACCCAATACAAGCTTTGTGGAACCTGTGTCTTTTGGGGATATTGCTAGGTACGTATGACCTAGATTGGCCACTGTTGGAAACAGGATACTGGGCTTGATGGACCTTGGTCTGACCCAGTATGGCATATCTTATGTTCTTAATCTCATATTTCAGTTCCTTCAACACCCTTGGATGTATACCATCCGGTCCAGATGATTTGCTACTCTTCAGTTTATCAAATAGTTGTAACACATCTTCCCGATGTATCGATATTTCCTTCAATTCTTCCGCATCTTTAAATACCACTTCAGTCATGGGCAATGTTCCCTCTAATTTTCTGTAGGCTGTGTGCGCATAAATTATCAGCTGTGTGCAGCTTTTGAAGGAAGGTTAAATTTTTGTGCCCTACATAACGACACTCGGAGTTATATACTTTAAAAATTGACTACACGTCAGAATACAGTATGTACACCACATTGATTTTAAACAAATTAAATGAAAATAGATGATTACTAAATGAAGCGGGAAATTTCTAGTAATTACAATCATAACTTTTAACTTTTAAGACATCTGTGTTTTCTGTCAGAATCAGAGCCGTAATTTTTGTGCGCTCTGTTGTAATGTATGTGCGCTCACTCGGCGAGGTGTGTGCGCGCGCACACGCGCACATCTTAGAGGGAACAGTGGTCATGGGTAACATCCCTGCATCTTCCTCAGTAAAGACTGAAGCAAAGAATTCTCCAGGACCAAGCAGGAAGTCAGTCCTCACATATGCGTGACGTCGACGCCGACGGAGCCCCCATGCGGAGCATTTCCCCAGCTTTCATAGAAAGCCTTTGGGAATGCAGCGCGCATGCGCGGTCCCCTTCCCGCCCAAGGGTGCCATCTTGCTCAGTCTTCTTTTTTCCGCGGAGCCCGACGGATGTATATTCGTTTCACCCGAGGAAGAAGTTGATTTTTCACTGCGTTATCCTGTTTTCTTCGGTTCGATGCCGGTTTCCCTTTCCCGCCTAGCCCCGATACGTCGGTATCGAGCCCGGATTTCTTTTTCGGTTTTTGTCCATAGTGACTAGCGTTCGCGCCATTTTTTCTTTTTTCACTGGCAGCCCTGTCATTTGACCTTGCAGGGGCTCTTTTTCCCCCGATGGCTGCCAGCGGGTTTAAAAAGTGTGATAGGTGCAAGAAACTTATGTCTCTCACCGACACACATGAATGCTGCCTCCGGTGCCTCGGAACCGATCATGACCCGATGATCTGTGGTCCGTGTGGGAAAATGTCCTCTAAGGCGTTACGGAATCGGCAGCACCAAAAGGAAAGAATCTTCTCTGACTCAGCGTCCGGTCAGGCCCGGACCTCGTCAGAGGCCTCGACATCTCGGGACTCCGGCCCCGAGCAGCGTAGAGATTCCTCTGAAAGGGGGTCTCCCTCACGGGAGCATCGTAAGAAGAAAAAACCTGTGAGGGCGGCGTCGGTGGATGCACATGGCTCCTCGAGGGCCAAGTTGCATAGCCCCGAGCGCCGTCCCGGGTCTTCGGAGTCGGAGAGGCCTGTAAAACAACCTCGTGTGGAGATGGAGTCCCCGGGTCACATGAGTACTGTACTCCTCGTGGACTCACTTCCAGGGGAGCCGACGTCGGGCCCAGCACCGCTGGGGCCCGAGTCGGGGGTTGCTGAGTCTCCTGACCTCGGACTCAGGTTGACGGCCTTGGAGAGCAGCTTGGCTGCCTTCATGGAACAGCAGCGGGCACTGATAGCCGGTCTCACCGGTGCATCTGCCCCGACCACCGGGATATCGACGTCCAGGTTGACCTCGGAGGCCGAGCCGATCCTGGAGTCCATGTGAGCTCGAGACGATCCTCAGCCAAGGTCTCCCGTTCGGGACCAAGGTCGTCGACGCTGGTACCCTCGGCGTCGGGGCGGATGGCATCGATGCCTGCCCGACCGGAGCCGCTTGATTCCTCCTCCGAGGAGTCCGGCTGGAAGACGGAGGATGAGGAGTCGCCCGATACCTTTCGGACTCACCCGAGTCCGAGCCTCGGAGAAGGTCCCGTCCCCCCCCCCCCCCCCCGGAGGATACCCGGTTTTCGGATTTCGTGCGGGACATGGCCAAGGCTTTGGCATTCCCCGTGGATCTCGAGGAGGAGCCGAGGAGCTTGAGGCCCTACAGTATGACTCTCCTCCGAAGGAGGCCTTTACTGTTCCGGTTCCTCCTATGCTGGAACGGTTGCTCTTCCGCATGTGGGAGGCGCCGGCCTCGACGCCGGTTTTGAGCAAGCGGGTCGATTCCATCTATCGAGTCCGCAAGAGCCCCGGGTTCCAAAAGGCACAATTACCGCACCATTCCATGGTTGTGGAATCGGCCATGCATCGTCTGAAGAGTCAGAAGATGCACTCCTTGGTGCCTCCCAGCCGGGAGGCCCGGAACCTGGATGCCCTCTGAAAGAAGTGCTTCCAGGGCTCTATGCTTGCTTGCTGTGTCCAGACCTACCAGCTGTACATGGGTATGTACCTTCGAGATCTCACAAAGGGGATTGCCAGGTTCTCTGCTGGTCTCTCTGAGGAACCAATGCTCTGTCCTCGGGTATTCGTGAGTGCTCGAAGTTTATATCTCGAGCAGCCTATGATGGCTTCAAGGCTTCGGCCTGAGTAGCCGCGGCCGGCATCGGTGCACGCCGTCAGGCTTGGCTACAGTCATCGGACCTCGAGCCATGGGTGCAGGACAAGTTGGTCGATGTCCCCTGCCGAGGTGAAAACCTCTTTGGCAAGCCCATGGCTGCCAAGGCTGCCGAACTCGAGACCGAGCCTCTTACCCGGACAAGGCTGTCCAGGAAAACCTATGCCCCTTCTCAGAAGAAGAAGGGCTCGGGGAAAAAGTCCTTTTACCCAAGGAAGTCATCTGCCTATAAACAGTACCCTCATTATCAGGCCTCTGTAGCTCCCCAACAGGGTCCGCAGGCCAAAGGGCAGGGTCATGGGCCCCGTAGGCAGAAGGCCCCCAAGCCTCCTACTACGGCTCCTGCTCAGCAGGGAGGGGGATTTTGACTGCATTGGCATAGCCTCTCCTCCTCAGCTGGCTCCCATCAGCACTGGAGGCCGGCTGGCCCTGTTCGCCCACAGGTGGTCAGCCGTCACAAGGGATACCTGGGTTCTAAGTATAGTCCAGAAGGACTATCTCCTCCACTTCCACCAGGTACCCCCCTCCTATTTTCCAGGGGAGCCTCCCAGACTCCCTCTGCACAGGGACTTACTCCTGCAGGAGTTGGCAGGTCTTCTAAAGGATCAGGCAGTGGAAACCGGTGCCCCACCACCTGAAAGGTCACGGCTTCTATTCCAGGTACTTCCTGGTACCAAAGAGAACAGGAGGCCTCAGACCCATCCTAGACTTGCGAAACCTGAACAAGTTCCTGGAGAGGGAAAAGTTCAAGATGCTTACCCTTGGAATCCTGCTGCCCTACCTCCAGCAGGGAGATTGGCTATGCTCCTTGGATCTAAAGGATGCTTATACTCACATCCTTATTCATCCAGACCACAGACAATATCTCACATTTGTAGTGGGAGGAAACCATTATCAGTACAGAGTACTACCTTTTGGCCTTACATCCGCCCCCAGGGTATTCACCAAGTGCCTGGCGGTGGTAGCGGCCTACCTCAGTGTTCAGGGCCTCTTTGTCTTTCCATACCTAGACGATTGGCTCATCAGGGGTCAGTCCCCGCAAGAGGCCAATCAAGCCACACTTCGCACTGTCGCTCTGCTTCAGCACCTTGAGTTTGTCATAAACTTCGCAAAGTCCAATTTGCATCCCTCCCAGAACATGGAGTTCATAGGAGCTCGACTGGACACCTTTCAGGCAAAGGCCTTTCTACCAGTGGACAGGGCCCACAGATTGATTGCTCTAGCCAGGCTATTCCACAGCAATTCTCTGGTCTCCGCCAGACAATTCCTGAGGCTCTTAGGCCACATGGCATCCACGGTTCATGTGACTCCAAATGCCCGTCTACACATGAGACCAGCTCAGTGGGGCCTCAGGACTCAGTGGCACCAGGCCACAGGAAGCCTCGCGGACAAAGTGAGGGTGTCCATCCTACTACAGTCTTCTTTGCAATGGTGGCTTCATCTTCCGAATCTAATGCAAGGGGTGCCTTTTCAGGCACCTCCCCACTCTCAGGTGCTGACAACTGATGCTTCTCTACAAGGTTGGGGTGCACATTGCCAAGGGGCATGTACTCAAGGCCTGTGGACTCCTTGGGAGGCCGCACAGCAGATCAATCTCTTAGAACTGAGAGCTATCCGCTTAGCCCTGAGAACTTTCTCTCATCTCTCACCAATCCGTCTTAGTTCAGACAGACAATCAAGTGGCTGTGTTCTATGTGAACAAACAAGGGGGCACAGGGTCCCGCCTTCTATGTCAGAAAGTGCAGAAACTGTGCTCCTGGGCAGTCAATCATGGCATTCTTCTCAAAGCAGTCTACCTCCCAGGTCAGGAGAATTACCTGGCGGACAGATTGAGCAGGATTCTGCAGCCACACGAATGGCAGTTGAACCCTTCAGTGGTTCAACAGATCTTTCTGAGATGGAGTCTTCCAACCATAGATCTCTTTGCCAGTCCTCTGAACCGTCAACTTCTCAGGTTCTGCTCCAGACAACCGCAACCTCTCAGAGTAGCAGCGGATGTGTTTATTTATTTTATTTTATTTATTTATTTAGCAAGCATTTGTTGCCCGCTCCTTCCAGCGATCAGAAGCGGGTAGGATTACTATTGTGAAACTGCCGAATCAAGGCAGGTACAAATTTTGTTTACATACAGATTGTCAGAAAAGCACATCATACAGAGTTAACACTTCTTAGCTATGGGGGAGTTCATTTACATATATACATAAATACATATATACAGGATATGTTTCTCATTCCATGGTCTACAGGCCTCCTATATGCGTTTCCTCCCACGTCTCTAGTGTCCAAGACACTATTCAAGGTGATCCGGGACAAGGCCTCAGTGATTCTGGTGGCCCCAGGTGGCCAAGGCAACCCTAGTTCCCTCTACTGTAGCAACTAGCGGTGGACACTCCTCTTCCTCTGGGGATGCAACCCGATCTCCTGTCTCAGGAGCAGGGATCTCTCTTGCACCCCAATCTCCAGTCCCTCAGTTTGATGGCCTGACTGCTGAAAGGGTAGTCTTAGCGCCTTTACTACTGCCTAGGGAAGTGGAGGACATAGTCTTGGCCTCTAGGAGGCAGTCCACCAGAAAGTCTTATGCTCTTAAGTGGTGTAGATTCTCTTCCTGGTGTACTCAACACAACGAGATTCCCTTCTCATGCCTGGTACCAGTGGTGCTGCAGTATTTGCTTCACCTGTCCAACCTAGGCCTTAAAGCCAATTCTGTTAGAATTCATCTTAGTGCTCTTTCTGCACACCACTCACAGGTGGAAGGTCAGTCTCTCACCAGCCATCCTTTGGTGGCTTGCTTCCTCAGAGGCCTGCTTTTGCTTAAGCCTCCAGTGCCTCCATCTGCCCCTGACTGGGATTTAAATGTGGTCTTGTAATGCCTTACTTGCCCACCATTTGAACCTATGGCTACTTGCCCTCTGCGTTTCCTGTCTTGGAAAACACTGTTTCTGGTAGCCCTTACCTCAGCTAGGCGAGTGAGTGAGCTTCAGGCCCTAGTCTCAGAAGCACCTTATACTAGGTTCTATAGGAACAGGGTAGTCTTACGGACTCACCCTAAGTTCCTCCTAAAGGTTGTCTCCTTCCACCTCAATCAGGAGGTGTTTCTTCCGACTTTCTTTCCCAGGCCTCATGCTTTCCGGGCTGAGATGGTCTTGCATACCCTGGACTGTAGGAGGGCGTTGTCCTTCTACCTTGACCGTACGCGGGAGCACCGGAGGGATGTTCAGCTCTTCGTCTCTTATGACCCCAATAAGTTGGGGTTGGCTGTCTCCAAGCGTACTTTGTCCATATGGGTAGCTGACTGCATCACCTGGGCTTACGGGGCAGCCGGCCTCTCGTTGCAGGGTCGAGTTACGGCTCACCGTGTCAGGGCGAAGGCTGTGTCAGTGGCTCACCTCTGCTCTGTTCTGTTGGTAGACATCTGCCGGGCCGCTACTTGGTCTTCAAGCCAGACTTTTGTAACCCACTACTGCCTTGAGAGGGAATCCCGCAGGGACAGTGCTTTCGGGCAAGCGGTACTCCATAATCTCTTTGGGGTCTAGGCAAATCCTACCCTCCAGCCCTGGTGTTGGGCTACCTGTCGGGGGCGTTATCAGAGAAGATTTTGTTCTTGCATACTGAGGCTCTAGAGGGAGCTCATTTTTCAGTTTGGGGCCTCTGGTAGCCCTAAGCTAGGGAATCCCATATGTGAGGACTGACTTCCTGCTTGGTCCTGGAGAAAGAATAGTTACTCACCTGTAACAGGTGTTCTCCAGGAGCAGCAGGAATCAGTCTTCTGCAGTACTTGGGCTTTGTCATAAACTTCGCAAAGTCCACTTTGCTCCCCTCACAGGATCTCGAGTTCATCGGCGCAAGACTGCACACTCCTCAGGCGCGAGCTTTCCTGCCTCTCGACAGGGCTCAATGGCTCATGGACCTAGCCGGCCGTTTTCGCAGCCAGTCCCTGGTCTCCGCCAGGCGCTTCCTGAGACTGCTCGGCCATATGGCTTCCACCGTCCATGTGACCCCCAATGCCCGCCTGAATATGCGGCCTGCTCAATGGTGCCTTCGCAAGCAGTGGCAACAAGCCACGGGCGGCCTAGCCGACTTAGTGCGCATCTCCGAGCCGCTGGCCTCCTCTCTCCAGTGGTGGCTTCATCGGCCGAACCTGGTACTCGGCATGCCTTTTCAGTCACCTCAGCCGGCTCAAGTGCTGACGACAGATGCGTCCCTCCTGGGTTGGGGAGCACATTGCCAAGGGGCATGTACTCAGGGTCTCTGGACCGCGTGGGAGTCTGCTCAGCAGATCAACTTCCTGGAGCTCAGAGCGATTCGTCTGGCGCTCAAGGCTTTCTCCCACCTGACTTCTCACCAGTCCGTCCTTGTCCAGACGGACAATCAAGTGGCCATGTTCTACATGAACAAACAGGGGGGCACAGGCTCCTTCCTTCTCTGCAGAGAAGCTCAGAGGCTCTGCTCTTGGGCCGTCAGTCACGGCATTCTTCTCAAGGCAGTTTATCTCCCAGGCCAAGAAAATTGCCTGGCGGACAAACTCAGCAGGATCCTCCAGCCGCACGAGTGGCGCCTGGATCCCTTGGTAGTTCAGAAGCTCTTTCTAAAGTGGGGCCTCCCCACGATGGATCTCTTTGCCAGTCCTCTCAACCGGCAACTTCCTCGCTTCTGCTCTCGTCAGCCACATCCCCTTCGAGTTGCGGCAGATGCTTTTCTACTCTCATGGTCGGAGAGCCTTCTGTATGCTTTTCCTCCCATCCCGCTAGTCTCTCGAACTCTTTTCAAGGTTCTCCGAGACAAAGCTTCCATGATCCTGGTGGCCCCTCGCTGGCCCAGACAGCCGTGGTTTCCACTCCTGCTGCAATTAGCGGTAGAGGATCCATTCCCTCTGGGGTTTCAACCGGATCTCCTCACTCAGGATCAGGGGTCTCTGCTACACCCCAACCTCAGATCTCTCAATCTAATGGCCTGGCTGCTGAGAGGGTAGTCCTTGCTCCCCTTCTCCTGCCGGCGGAGGTGGAAGAGGTCGTCCTAGCTTCTCGGCGACCTTCTACCCGCAAATGCTACGCCCTTAAATGGCGTCGCTTTTCCGTTTGGTGTACCCAACAGTCTCAGGATCCCTTCTCCTGCTCGGTGTCGGTGATCTTGCAGTACTTGCTCTATCTCTCTAATCTCGGACTTAAGTCCAATTCTGTCAAAGTTCACCTCAGTGCTCTTTCAGCACATCATGTGCCGGTAGACGGCAGACCTCTTTCCAGCAACCCTCTCGTAGCGAGGTTTCTCCGAGGTCTCCTTCTACTTAAGCCACCTCTACGACCGCCAGCGCCTGACTGGGATCTGAATGTGGTTTTACAGCGGATCACCTGTCCGCCTTTTGAACCTATGGCTACCTGTTCTCTCCGTTTCCTTTCTTGGAAAACATTGTTCCTGATAGCCCTCACTTCCGCTAGACACGTGAGTGAATTGCAGGCTCTCGTGTCTGATCCCCCTTACACTCGGTTCTACAAGAATAGGGTAGTCCTACGGACTCACCCAAAATTTCTTCCAAAAGTGGTCTCCCCTTTTCACATCAATCAGGAGGTGGTACTTCCGACCTTCTTTCCCAGACCACACTCCAGCCGAGCTGAAATGGTTCTACATACCCTGGACTGTAGAAGGGCATTGAACTTCTACCTTGACCGTACGCGGGAGCACCGTAAAGCTGCTCAGCTTTTTGTGTCTCTTGACCCCAATAAATTGGGGCTCCCGGTCTCCAAGCGTACTCTGTCCATCTGGGTTGCGGACTGTATCGCTTGGGCTTATGGGGCAGCCGGACTCTCCTTAGAAGGTCGAGTCACGGCTCATTGTGTTCGGGTGAAGGCTACGTCAGTGGCTTACCTCCGCTCTGTTCCGCTGGCAGACATCTGCCGGGCCGCTACTTGGTCTTCGAGCCAGACTTTTGCGGTCCATTACTGTCTCGAGAGGGAGTCCCGCAGGGACAGTGCTTTCGGACAGGCAGTCCTCCGTAATCTCTTTGAGGTTTGAGCAACTCCTACCCTCCATCCCGGATGTGGGCTACCGGTGGGTAATAATTCAGCGAAGATTCCTTCCTTCTGTGCTGCTGAGCTAGAGGGAGCTCATTTTTGTGCTTAGAGTCTCCGGTAGCCTTAAGCTTGGGAGTCCCATATGTGAGGACTGACTTCCTGCTTGGTCCTGGAGAAAGCGTAGTTACTCACCTGTAACAGGTGTTCTCCAGGAGCAGCAGGAATCAGTCCTCACAACCCTCCCTCCTCCCCTTGGAGTTGCAATCATCTGCTTAAGTTTTTTTGCAAATTTTTATGCTGTCTTTTTTAGCTATGTCATCAGACTGGCTAAGATGGCACCCTTGGGCGGGAAGGAGACCGCGCATGCGCGCTGCAATTCCCAAAGGCTTTCTTTGAAAGCTGGGGAAAATTGCTCCGCGAGGGCTCCATCGGCGCCGACGTCACCCATATGTGAGGACTGATTCCTGCTGCTCCTGGAGAACACCTGTTACAGGTGAGTAACCACGCTTTCTCTGGAAGGCCATGTCACAGCTCACAATGTGAGAGCCATGGCCACCTCTATGGCTCATCTTCATTCTGTGTCCATCGATCAGATCTTTCGAGCAGCCACCTGGGCCTCGGTTCATACCTTCACAGCCCATTACTGTTTGGACAAGGACTCCCGCCGGGATGCCTTGTTTGGTCAGGCTGTCCTCAGACACCTGTTCCATTCTTGAACAACTCCTGCCCTCCTTCCCTGAATTGGATGCCTGAGATCCATAGGAAGACGAGGAACCCTTCAGGGTCTCATACCCTTGGGGATCTCCCAGGCATCTTAGCTAGGGAGTCCCCATATGTGAGGACTCATTCCTGCTTGTTCCTGGAGATAGCACAGTTACTTACCTGTAACAGGTGATCTCTGGGAACAGCAGGAATTAGTCCTCACAACCCATCCACCTCCCCTAGGAATTGTATCTATCTCTCTCTCTTTCCTTTCCTCTCTCTATTGTCTCAGCTTTAAACTCGAACTGAGGAGAGTTGGTCAGGAAGGCGGGAAGGCAGCACGCATGCGCTGTGGGAGGCCCCAAAAGCTTTCCTTTCTGGGAAGCTGGGGAGCTTTCCCGCACAGGCTCCGTCGGTACCGATGTACCCATATGTGAGGACTAATTCCTGCTGTTCCCAGAGATCACCTGTTACAGGTAAGTAACTGTGCTTTCTCACCATACTCCATGAATAATTACTCTGTAATTAGTTACCCCTGTTACCTCCAGGTTATCTCGTCCATGTTCAATGTAAAAACTCAATTGTCGTGTGACATTGCAGTGTATTTTTTTGTTTAATTGTAACCCGCACTGATTTTAATAGCGCGGTATATAAGAGAAGTAAATAAAATAAAAATAAATAAATAAATTATGAAAAATTGCAAGAATATCTTGATAAATAGAAAGACTGGGCATCCTTATGGCAGATGAAATTTAATATGGACCATTGCAAAGTTATACACCTAGGAAAGACAATCCTGACTACGGTTACATGATGCAGGGTACCACCTCAGAAACCACCACCCAGGAAAAAGATTTAGGCGTTATCATGGATAATACATTGAAACCTTCCACCCAGTGTACAGCGGCAGCCAAGAAAGCAAATAGAATGCTAGGAATCATAAGGAAAGGAATGGAGAATAAAAGAGAGGATATTATAATGCCTCTGTATTGTTCCATGGTGCAACCACACCTTGAATACAGTATGCAGTTCTGGTTGCTGTGTCTTAAAAAGGATATAGCAGAATTAGAAAAGGTACACAGAAGAGCCACCAAAATGGTAAAATGGATGAAAGGTTACCTCTATGAGGAGAGGCTTAAAAGGTTAGAGCTCTTGAACTTGGAAAAGAGACTGCTGAGGGGGATATGATAGAGGTCTATAAATTAATGAATGGAGTGGAACGGGTGAATGTAGATCAATTGCGCCATCAAAAAGTAGAAAGACTAGAGGACATGCAATGAAACTACAGTGTAACCCATTTAAGACTAATAAGGGAATATTTTTTACTCAGCATGTAATCAAACTCTGGAATTCGTTACCAGAGGGTGTTGTGAAAGCTGTTAATGTAACTGGGTTTAAAAAAGGTCCATAAACCATTATTAAAAAGGACCTGGGAAATCCACTGCTTACCCCAGGATGAGCATTGTGGAACCTGTGTGCCTTTTTGGGAGCCTGCCAGGTACTTGCGAATTGGATTGGCCACTGTTGGAAACAGGATACTGGGCTTGATGGACCTTGGTCTGACCTAATATGGCTTTTCTTAATTTCTTATATGGGTCATGTCACTGACAGAGCCTGCACGTGAACACTTCAAAACTTCCAGAGAGAGCTTGTGGAAGGTACTCCATGCATGCATGCATGCCGGTCTTCCTGCCCAAAGGATCCATCTTACTTCAGTTTTCTTTTTTCTGCGGAGTCCTTTGAACATCCGTCTGAATCCTGGAGATAAGTGGGGGGGTTTTGTTGGGGGGGGTTTTCTTACAGTCTGTTTTTTGCCATTCTGGTACAGTCTTGTCTTGATGCACGTCATCCTTCCCAATTTTGACGATACCAAGGACTGTCTGTGCCTCAACCCTGCATTTTTTTCAGGTTCTCTATTTTTTTCTTTGGTTTGTGGATTTTTTCTCGCACCCCGCTGGTTAGTGAGGACATTGGAGTCCTTTGATTTGGCGGGAGTTGTCTTCCTTACCATGTCAAACCCAATCAGTGATTACAAAAAGTGAACTCAGTGCGTTGGACCATTTCAATCACCAAATGCCACAGTTCGTGCCTTCAATGTCTTGGGGCTGACCATGAGCCTTCGACTTGCCCTCTCTGCTTGCAGATGACATACATGGAGTCCCCTTCTAAGGAGCCGGCATCAACTTTCTTGGTGCCAATGCAGACACCAGCAGCTGCGGAGCCCTAGCAGAGAGAATGCTGACTCTTGTGTGCAGTTTGGCTGCCTTCATGGCGCAACACCTCCCGCGAGGACTGGGTAACAATGGTTCCTCTGTGCCAGTGATGGCCCCGGCAGAGGCCTCACCAGTCGAGGTGCAGCCAATCTTTGACAGCCTTGCACCCGATCCCAGTTGGTGCAGCCAGTCTCCTTGGGTGCTTCCGGTTTTGAGTATCAAGAACAAGACTCCTTCCCATCATTGACGGAGACTCCTTCCCATCATTGATGGAGTCCTCGATCCCATTTATACTTTGAGTTACTCAATGACTCGGACTCTGAGTGGGAGACTGAGGATGAGTCTCTTGAGACGACAAGGCACTAGGATGTGCCCTCGGATCCCTCACCTCCTGAGCATTGAAGGTCTGTCGTCCCCCCCCCCCCCCCCGAGGACTTCTCTTCTGGAGTTTGTGAGGGACATGGGAAAGGCCTAGAGTCTGGAGCTGAGGATCTTGAGATTCTCCAGTAACCCATCCTGCCAAAAGAGACCATCACGGTCCCTGTCCACCCCATTCTGGAGCTGCTGCTTCTGAGGATGTAGGAGGCCAAGCAGCTTGATTCCATATATTGGGTCTGTAAGAGCCCGAGCTTTGAGAAAACACAACTGCCTCACATGGTGGTGGAATCAGCCATGCACCATATCAAGAACAATAAGACACATTTCTCAGTGCCCCTGGGTCGGAAGGCCTGCACTGTGGATAGTTTTGGTAGAAAGTGTTATCAGGGCTCGATGCTCATGGCCCTTATACGAGCATACCAGTTGTACTTGGGCATGTACTTGAGGGACCCGGCAGGGGAGCTTGCCGGGTTTACGGCTGGGTTTTCTGGTGACTATCTTGAGAACTTCTAGAGCTTGGTCAGTAAAGCCAAGGAATGCTCCAAATTTGTGATTCAAGCAGCCTATGACGGCTTGGAATCCGTGGCCAGAGTGCCTATGGGGTGTGCATTGGTACCCATTGCCTAGCCTAGCTACAATCCTCAGACCTGGAGCAATGGGTTCAGGACATATTGGTTGATGTCCCATGCAAGGGCGAGAACCTCTTTGGCAAACACATGACTGAGAAGGCTGCTGAGTTGGAGACAGAACAAGTCACCATGGCCAGGCTCTCCAGGAAGACTGATGACCCTTCCCAACGGGAGACTTCGGGGGGGGGGGGGGGAGTCCTTCTACCCGAAGAAGAGAGCCTATGGTGCATAGTCCCTGTACCACTCCTACCAGGTGCCCCCACAGGGGCAGCAGGCCAAGGCCCAAGGCCAAAGACAGCAGTGTAGACCTAAGACCCCCAAAACCCCAACCAGCAGCATCACAGCCTTGGGGGGGGGGGGGTTGACTCCTAGACCCTGGACCACGGCTTTACCTTCCCTTTCAGGCCAAATTCTGCACCACTTTGGGGGTCGTCTTCTGTTCTTTGCCCACCTTTTGGCTTAGCATCACCACTGACACCTGGGCATTGCAGATGGTAAGGGAGGGTTTCCTCCTATAATTTGAGCAGATCTCCCCCCTGTTCTTCCAGAGGAATGCCCTCTTCAGCCTTACCATTGAGAACTTCTCCAACTGGAAGTAGCCAACCTTTTGGAAGCCAGGGCAGTAGAACCTCTTCTGCCATCTCAGACAGGAAGAGAGTTCCTGAGTGGAGGAGTGGCCTAGTGGTTGGGGCAAGGTACTTCAGGCCAGAAGGTCGGGGGTTCAAATCCCACTAGAGGACAGCAACCTTGGGCCGGAAGGACTGGGGTTTCTAGTCCCACAGGTGCTCCTTGTGGTCTTGGGCAAGCCACTTAACCCTCCATAGCCCATGTTCCCTATAAAATAGTTATCTCCAAATTATAATGCCCTGTTCAATGTAATTTCAGTTTGTTCAATGTAAACCACACTGATGCAGAATAGCGTGGTATATAAGAAAATGTAAATAAATACTTCTGAAACAGCTCTTACTAAGGTCTCTAATGATTTGTTCCTGGCTAAGTCCAAAGGCTTCTACTCTGTCCTCATTCTTCCTGATCTATCTGCTGCTTTTGACACTGTTGACCATAACCACCACCTTATCACCCTGTCCTCACTTGGTTTCAAAGACTCTGTACTATCTTGGTTCTCCTCCTATCTCTCCCATCGCTCTTTCAGTGTGTGCTTCGGTGGCTCTTCCTCTTCAACCCCACTACCTGTTAGGTGTTCCTCAGGGTTCCGTCTTAGATCCGCTCCTCTTATCTCTCTATACCCAATTCCTTGGTGCCCTTATCTCTTCCCATGGCTTTCACTATCATCTCTATGCCGACAGCTCTCAAATCTATCTTTCTGCACCTGTTATCTCTTCTGAAATCCAGTCTAAGATCTCACTCTGCCTCTCTGACATTGCTACCTAGATATCCCACCGCCGCTTAAAACTGAACATGGCCAAAACTGAACTCCTGATCTTTCCCCTGTATGACCTCTCCTCCTCTTTCCCCTTTCTCTCTCTCTGTGGATAACTCTGTAATCCTCCCTGTCTCTTCAGCATGTAACCTTGGTGTTATTTTTGATTCCTCTCTTTCTTTCTCTCCACATACCCAGCTCATTGCTAAAACATGCCGTTCTTTCTATACAATATCTGCAAAATTCTCCCTTTCCTCTCTGTTAATACCACTAAGATGATTGTCCACTCCTTAATCACCTCCCGTCTTGATTATTGTAACCTTCTCCTTGCTGGCCTCCCTGTGAGCCACCTCTTTCCTCTTCAGTCAGTTCAACACTCTGCTGCTCGACTTATTTTCCGCCAGTCTTGCTTTTCCCACATCACTCCTCTCCTCATCTCGCTTCATTGGCTTCCCATCCGTCTCCATATCCAATTTAAACTTCTCCTCCTAACCTATAAATGTATTCACTCTTATGCCCCCCAGTACCTTTCGTCTCTTATCTCTCCTTACACCCCCTCTCGGTTACTTCGCTCTTCTAATAGTCTTCGTTTATCTGTGCCCTTTACTCGTACTGCCAATTCCAGACTTAGCTCCTTCCAACTGGCAGCACCCTTTGCTTGGAATAGTCTTCCCATCTCTGTGTGCCAGGCGTCCTCCCTGTCCATTTTCAAGTCCAGACTCAAATCCCACCTCTTCACTACTGCTTTTCGTTCCTGTCTTGCCCTATCTTGATCTGTCCATCAACTTTTGTTAACAAAATTTACAGGAGAAAGTAATTTGTATTTTGTAACTTATTTTGTATTCTGTCTTATTATTTTGTGAGCTCTGATGAGCAGGGACTGTCTCTCTTGTATGTTTGTACAGCGCTTCGTATGATTCGGCGCTATATATGTGTTTAATAATAATACTTCTGATACTTCCTGGTCTACAAGAAGATAGGCGGCCTGAAGTCCTGAAGCAGCTGGGCTTTGTGATAAACTATCCAAAGTCCCACCTGCACCCGCTCAGTACCTCGTTCATTGGTGTTCTCCTTGATACTTAGGTGGTCAGGGTATATCTCCCAACAGACCAGGTGCACCGTCTCATGTTTCTGGTGCACCAGGTTCAGTGCTGCTCTATGGTGTCCACTCACCACATTTTTCACCTCCTGGGCCACATGGCCTCCATGGTCCATGTCACCCCATTTGCCCATCTAAATATGTGGCAAGTGCATTAGATCCTCTGTACTCAGTGGCTTCAGGCCTCTGGCCACCTCTCCAGCAGTGCACAGAAGTCCACCACTACTCGACTCTCTCCTGGTGCAGCAGTCAGTACATCTTCTAGCGGGACTGGCCTTCCAAGCACCCCACACCAGAAAATTCTGATTGATGCATCCAAACTTGGCTGGGGAGCCCATCTCGGTGGTCTCTGCATGCAAGGCTTCTGGTCAGGGAGAGAGAGCCTCCACCAGATAAACTTTCTCGAAATCTGAGCCATTGTGAATGCGCTGCGGATTTTGCGGATGCAGCTGACTGGTCAGGTCATTCTCATACAAGCAGGTAACGATATTCTACATCAACAAGCAAGGCGGCCCGGTCTCGTATCTTCTCTGTTGGGGGTCATTCTGGCTCTGGCAAACTCAGCAGAGTCCTGCAACCGCACGAGTGGGCTCTCATTGCCCAGGTGGCCCGCAGGAGCTTTCAGATGTGGAGCACCCCTTCCATGGATCTCTTCTCATCTTCTCTCAATGCCCAGCTACCGCTGGTTTGCTCCAGGATGCCTTGTCCCAGTCGGGTGGCATCTGATGCCTTTCTCCTGGATTAGAGCGAGGGCCTTCTCTACGCTTAACCAATGACTACCCTGGTGGCCAAGACACTCTCAAGGTCCAAGCAGATGGGGCCTCCTTTATACTCATTGCCCCTTGGTGGCCCTGGAACCGTGTTACCCCTTGTTACTACAGCTGTCTCGGACACCGCCCCTTCACCTGGGCTGTACCCCAGAACTACTCTCGCAGGAGGAGGGTGCCCTGCTACACACCAACCTCTCCTCCCTCTCGCTCACGGCTTGACTGCTGAATGGGTAGTTCTGGTGAAGTTCTATCTGCCCATAGATGTTGAACATTTTCCTGTCATCCTACAAGGATTCCACTAGGAGGGCATATGCCTTCAAATATCACAGATTTTCAGTTTGGTGTGCGGGCCAGGCCCTCAACCTCTTCACTTGCACGGTGGGGATGGTGCTCACCTACTTGCTTCACCTCTCCAGCTCTGGACTTACATAGTAGTAACATAGTAAATGATGGCAGATAAAGACCAGTATGGTCCATCTAGTCTGCCCAATAAGATGGCAAGAGTAGGTGCAACTGCTGCTCAGTGCAGGCCACCCCTCCCCATGTCTTTGTTTAGGGGTGAACCCACCGCTCCATGTAGGACACCCCTATTTGTTGAGAAATTAGATGGTTCAGTTTATTTTGATTTTATCCTGTTGCTGTAAAGGGATCCCCTGTGTCTGTACCATTCCATTTTGAACTCTGTCACTGTATTTGCCCCCACCACTTCCATTGGGAGGGCATTTCAAAATCCACCACCCTTTCAGTGAAAAAGTATTTCCTGACATTGCCTTTCAATTTACCCCCTTGCAGCTTCATGTTATGCCCTCTAGTTTTACAGCTTCCCCATCTTTGGAAGAGGTTTGTTTGTTCATTATTTCTCTTTAAGTCTTTAAGGGTCTGAATCATATCTCCCCTATCCCTCCTCCTCCATAATGTACATATTTAGGTCTTCAAGTCTCTTCTCAGAAGGCTTCTGACACAGGCTCCAAATCATTTTGGTCGCTTTCCTCTGAACAGTTCTCAGCCTTTTTACATCCTTTGCAAGTTATGGTCTCCAAAACTGAACAAAGTATTCCAAGTGAGGCCTCACCAGTGACTTATACAGTGGCATTAGTACCTCTTCCTTTCTTCTGGTAATCCTGCTGAAGTCTAACTCTGTCAGGGTGCACCTCCATGCTCTTGCGGCATATTACTGCAGCATTTTTGATTGGCCCCTTTCTGCTCTTTCGCTCATAGGAGTCTTTATGCAGGGCCTTCTGCTTTCTTGTCCCTCTATTTGGCCATTGACTGTGGCATGCGATCTCAATGTTGCTGTGCACCCTTTGAGCCGCTGGCCACCTGTCCTCTCAAGTTCTTCATCTGGAGAGCCATCTTTTTGGTAAAACGTACCTCAGTGTGCAGAATCAGTGAGCTGCAGGCACTCGGAGCACATCAGTCTTGTATCAGATTCTACAAAAGTAGCGGTGGTACGCACTCTTCCTAAGTTTCTCCCTAAGGTGCTTTTACCATTCCATATCAACCAGTTTGTGGTACTGCCTATCTTTAATCCACAGCCTCATGCTTCCATGGCAGAAACCTCTCTCCATACTTTGGACTGTAAGAGAATGGCCATTTTTTAAATCTTGAATGGACCAAGGCCCATCGCCGTTCCACTCAGCTCTGTTTCCTATCACCCACAACAGGTTGGGGGTAGCCTTTTCTAAGCACATCCTCTCCATCTGGGTGGTTGACAGCATCTTTTTCTTATGGCTGGGCTTACCTTAAAGTGCCATGTCATGGCGCATAATGTTCATGCTATGGTAGCCTCAGTGGCTCACTTGCGCACCGTCTCTGCAGTGGAGATTTGTAGGGCTGCTATATGGTCATCCATCTACACTTTTGCAGCCCACTACTGCCTGGATAAGCTTTCCCAGCATAACAGCACCTTTGGCCAAGCTGTACTTGGGCACCTCTTTGAGTATTAATGCACCTCCTTTCCTCTGGCCCCTCTGTTTATCCAGGTAACGGAGAGTTGACAGCTTGAGGCTGGTATTGACTTTCGCAACCTCAGTGTTTCCCATTTTTTCTCGGTTCATTTTTTTCTGGTTGCCCCGTTGGGCTGTCTACAGGGTGTTTTGGTGAACTGTAGCTAGGGAGGGCCTATATGTGAGGACAGACTTCCTGCTTGGTCCCGGGGAAAGCATAGTTATTCACCTGTAGCAGGTGTTCTCCAGGAACAGCAGGAATCAGTCCTCAATACCATCCATCCTACCTGTGGAGTTGTTTTCTCTTTGGGCTTCATTAAGCTATGTCGTCATACTTCCTTCGGGCAGGAAGACCAGCACACATGCGTGGAGTACCTTCCAAAAGCTTCCTTTTGGAAGCTGGGAAGTGTGCCTGCGCAGACTCTCTCAGTGATGTCACCCATATGTGAGGACTGATTCCAGTTGTTCCCGAAGAACATGAGATGCCATACTGGGTCAGACCAAGGTCCATCAAGCCCAGTATCCTGTTGCCAACAGTGGCCAATCTAGGTCAAAAGTACCTAGCAATTTTCCCAAAAGACAGGTTCCACAATGCGTGTAATGGGGCAAGCAGTGGATTTCCCGGGTCCCCTTCAATAATGGTTTATGGACCTTTCCTCCAGGAGCTTGTCCAAGCCTTTTTTAAACCCAGCTACACTAACCATTTTTACTACATCCATTAACAAATTCAAGAGTTTGATTATAGGTTAAGTGAAAAAATATTTTCTCTTATTAGTCTTAAATAGATTACACTGTAGCTTCATTACATGTCCTATAGTCTTTTTCTATATTTTGATGGCGTAAACAATCGATCTACGTTTACCAGTCCCACTTCATTCATTAATTTATAGACCTCTATCATATCTCCCCTCAGCCGTCTCTTTTCCAGTTTGATAAGCCTCTCTTCATATGGGTGTCCTTCCATCCCCTTTACCATTTTGATAGCCCTTCTCTGTACCTTTTCTAATAACGCTATATCCTTTTGAAGATAAGGAGACCAGAATTGCACACAATATTCAAGGTGCGGTCGCACCATGGAACGATACAGAGGCATTATAATATCCTTTGTTTTATTTTCCATTCCTTTCCTTATGATTCCAAGCATTCTATTTGTTTTCTCGGCTGCCGCTGGAGGGTTTCAACATGTTATCCACAATGACACTCAAATCTTTTTCCTAGGTGGTGGTTTCCAATGTGGAACTTTAGTCCTCCAGGAACAAGCAGGAAGTCAGTCCTCACTTATGTGTGATGTAGGCACCGACTGAGCCCGCACGAAGCAATTCCCCAGTTTTCAAAGAAAGACTTTGGGATTGCTGCCACACATGCGTAGTCCTCTTCCCGCCCAAGAGTGCCATCTTGCTCAGTTTACCTTTTTACGCAGAGCACTTCAAACACACATCCTCGTCCCTCAGTAAAAGTGTTTCTTTTCTCAGCCTCGAGCCCTGTTTGTTTAATTTATTTATTTAAAAAGATTTCTATACCGCCTTCTCCTGTAATCAAGGCAGTCTACACAGCAAGCAATCAAAGAAATACTGACTCTTGTGTGTGCATGCAGTGATCAACAGTGAATGCGTGTGTGTGTGTGTAGGGTGGCCTTGATTCGTGGTGGGCTATTTACAGCATGCGCTATTATACAATACTATGTACATGAATGAGAAGGAAGGGGGGTTGGCCTGTAGTTCTGGCTGGCGGGCGGGCAGGTTATGTGAAGTCACCGTAGTGTTTGATGAAGAGGGTCGTCATGAGCTGTTTCCGGAAGTCCTTGATGTCTATTGTCAAACATAGGTTGTCAGGGAGGGTGTTCCAAATTGCAGGTGCAGCCAGTGATAGAGCTAGTTTTGCAGTGTCCTTGTGTTGTTGTTGTTAAGTGCCGTTGAGTCGGAGTCGACTCATGGCGACCCTCTGTATAGCTATCCTAAATTGTATTCGGTCTTGAGACAGGCGGCTCATTGTTGACAGACTGGAACCCGTAGCTGCTGTTATTGTATCGATCCATCTCATTGCTGGCCTTCCTCTTTTGCGCTGACCTTCTATCTTGCCAAGCATGATGTCTTTCTCTAATGACCTCTCTCTTCGCATGATGTGTCCAAAGTATGAAAGTCGAAGTCTTGTCATCTGAGCTTCTAAAGAAAGCTTAGGTTTGATCTCCTCTAGTACAGACTGGTTTGTTCTTCGGGCAGTCCATGGTATACACAGTATTCACCACCAGCACCATAATTCAAAGGCATCAATTTTCTTCCTATCTTTTTCACTGTCCAGCTTTCACATCCATATGTTATTGAAAATACCATGGTTTGAACAAGTCGAATCTTTGTATGGAGAGAGACATCTCTGCTCTTGAGAATCTTTTCTAGGTCTTTCATAGCCATTCTGCCAAGAGCAATGCGTCATCTGATTTCTTGACTGCTTGTTGCTTCTTTACTGATAGTTGATCCGAGTAGGTTAAAGTTGTTCACGATTTCAATTTCTTCTCCTTCAACGATGAACCTGTTGATTATGCCAGTTGTCATGATCTTTGTCTTCTTTACATTAAGGTGCAGGCCCACTTTGAGACTGTTCTTTGATTGTGAGAAGCAAATGTTTCAGAACATATTCGCTCTCAGCCAGTAATGTGGTGGTATCAGCATAGCGAAGGTTGTTGATGAGTCTTCCACCAATCTTCACACCTCTGTTGTCTTCATACAATCCTGCTTCTCTGATGATTTGTTCTGCATATAAATTAAACAGTTAGGGGGAAAGTATGCAGCCTTGTCTTACACCTTTGCTTATTTTAAACCATTCTGTTTCTCCTTGTTCCGTTCGAACTGCTGCTTCTTGATCAATGTACAGATTGTGCAAGAGTACGATCAGGTGTTCTGGTATACCCATGCGTCTTAATGTGACCCAGAGTTTCTCATGGTTTAAACAGTCAAAAGCCTTGCTATAGTCAATAAAGCACAAATAGATATCCTTTTGGTATTCTTTAGTCTTTTCAAGGATCCATCTCACATCCGCAATGATGTCTCTCGTTCCTCGCCCTTTCCTGAACCCTGCTTGCTCTTCAGGTAGTTCTTGTTCCAGGTATGGTTGTAGTCTCTTTTGAATAATCTTCAGTAGAATCTTGCTGGCATGTGGGATCAGAGCGATTGTGCGATAATTTCCACAGTCAGTTGGATCACCTTTCTTTAGTATTGGTATAAACACAGATCTTTTCCAGTCAGTTGGCCATGATGTTGTCTTCCATATTTCTTGGCAGAGCCTTGTAAGGACGGTAACAGCTGCATCAGATTGCTGTAATACTTCTATGGGAATGCTATCAATGCCTGGTGCTTTGTTCTTTGATAAGGCTTTCAATGCTGCTTTAACTTCTTCTTTCATCTCCAATGGTTCCTGATCATAAGGTACAGGTTGAAACGGCTGTGGATCCACTTGATCTTTATCATATAAAAACTCTGTATATTCCTTCCATCTTTTCTTGATCTTCTCAGCATCATTCAACATAGAACCTTGAGCATCTTGTAACATTCCAATTCGAGGCTGGAACTTTATCTCTAGGAACAAGGAGGAATGAGTCCTCACATATGGGTACGTCGGAACCGACGGAGCCTGCGCGGGAAAGCTCCCCAGCTTCCCAGAAAGGAAGCTTTTGGGGCCTCCCACAGCGCATGCGCGCTGCCTTCCCGCCTTCCTGACCAACTCTCTTCAGTTCTTCTTTTTCCGCGGAGCCAGCAGGTCGTGTTCCTGTCACCGCTGAAGAAATTATTTTAATTTGTTTCTTTGACCGCGTGTCTGACTTACCCGATTCCGGACCGGTACCACCGGTCGTTTTTTCCTTTATTTAAAAAAAATAATAATAATAATTACCTTTTGTTCACTTGGTGTATTTTTTCTGTGAGGCCTCTAGGCCTTCTCAGGTCTCCCTCATGGAAAAACCAGCTTCTGGTTTTAAAAAATGCACTAAGTGTACCGGTACTATTTCAGTTACAGATACCCATGAGTGGTGTCTTAAATGTTTGGGGCCTGACCATTCCATTCAGGATTGTCCATCCTGCTCTCTGATGTCCAAAAGGGGCTTACAGAACAGAGCAGCTAAATTTCATATGCTGTTTTCTACCGATACTCCAGCATCAACATCCTCCAGGTCTTCTTCTCCTGATGGATCTCAGGTAACCAAACATTCTTCAGGCAAGTCCTCAAAAGGCAAATCTCCCTCTAAGCAGCGAGAGGCCCTTGCAATTGACCCTGAGGACCCTGCCCCAGCCAAACACCCCGGCGGGAAAGCTCCGGCTTCCAAAGCTCCTCCTATGGGGTTACAGGTAGACATCGATGGCACGGCCTCGACCGATCTCCTGTTAGACTGCTCTGGGGTACCGGCTAACACCGGTACTGACTTCCAGGCAGTCGTGGCGACTATGGGTACTACGGTACAATCCATGCAGCAGGCCTTACTGGCTTTCATTAATGCTGCACCGCCATCGGTACTGCGCCAATCGGTTCCGATTCCGGTACAGCAACCGATACCGGTACCTAGAGCATCTACTTCCAGTAGCATGCCGATTCCGGTCTCCGGTTCCGGAGCTTTCTTCGATACCGCTCCGATTCCCGGTACGCCCGATGTCGGTACCGATCGGTACGCGTATCGATCTCTGGAGGCAAATAGACGATACTTTGAATCCTCTGAAGATTCTGATATATCAGATGATTCTGCTGACGTCTCTTTTACTCTTCCTGAGGAGCCCTCTTCTCCAAAAAGGAGAATGTCTCCTCGAGAGGATTTGTCCTTTCAAAACTTCATCATTGAAGTAGCTAAAGGACTCTCTATATCTGTATCCTCTGAAAAGGAACCTAGAGCAAAAAAATTGGATATTTTAGGATACTCTAAGGTTCCCAAAGAGGCAGCCACCTTACCCATACATGAAATTCTTCAAGAACACATGATGGACTTGTGGGAGGCTCCTCTCACCCTATCTCCACATTCTCGTCGTTTGGACACCATGTATCGGGTTCCTCCTTCTCCTGGTTTTCAAAAGACTCCGCTTCCTCACCACTCTATTGTGGTGAAGTCTGCTATGAAAAAGATAAAGAGGGGGAGAGATTTCTGCTGTTGCTCCTCTGTGGAGGGGGCGATTCCATCCAGCGCGTGCAGCTTGCCGGCTTCCTCGGGGCAGCTCCACCTACGTCATCGAGGGCCCTTATTTAAAGATCTTGGCGTTTCTGTGCTGTTGGGAGAGATTTCTGCTGTTGCTCCTCTGTGGAGGGGGCGATTCCATCCAGCGCGTGCAGCTTGCCGGCTTCCTCGGGGCAGCTCCACCTACGTCATCGAGGGCCCTTATTTAAAGATCTTGGCGTTTCTGTGCTGTTGGGAGAGATTTCTGCTGTTGCTCCTCTGTGGAGGGGGCGATTCCATCCAGCGCGTGCAGCTTGCCGGCTTCCTCGGGGCAGCTCCACCTACGTCATCGAAGGCCCCCAGGCTTCCCTCCCCCTTCTGGATAAAGTTGTGGTACTCTCTTTTGGCGTCAGCCTGGGCGTCAGTTGTGGGAGTATCCTAAGGGGCGTATCGAAAGGGGCAGGACACGCCCCTTGGGAGCCCCTTAGGAGCAACTTAGGAGGTCGTGCCGCTGTGTATCATGCCAGGGGGCAAGAGAAAGAAAAAGACCCCTCCCGCAGAAAAGACTACGGGCCCTATGGACCGGCATGTGGTATCAACGCCGGTGACCGTTCCTTCAGGTACTGCTTCTTTTATCCCCGCCTTGGAGGGCGCTAGCCTTAGTTCGGTGGAGCGAACTCCACCTTTGCCTCCGGGTTTTCTGGAACTCTCAGAAGTGTCTTCTCTCCCTGTAGAGTCACTGGAGATTGGTGTATTACCTAAAGTTGTTAATTGGAAGGATTCTGTTCCTTCGGTTAGTTCCCCTACTGGGGCTTCAATTTCCCTGATAGATATGGCAAGTAGTTAAAAGAACTGAGTCTGTTTTAATGGAGACTGTTCCTTCACTATGCCAATTTACCAGGGATACATATTGTAAGTTCCAGTCAGTAGATACTCAAGTGAAAAATCTATCTTCCAATTATCTTCAACTTGATACTCAGGTTAAAGCATTGTTATCCTGGCAGTCAGATAGTGTTAAGGATAGTTTGGTTTATTCCCAGAAGCTTGAAAATTTGGAAAATATGCATAGATCAAAAAATCTTCGAGTGCTAAATTTCCCCTGTATATCTTTATTATCGCCTTCCATTCTTTTTAGAAAATATTTGAAAGATGTATTGCAAATTACTAATGCAGATACCCTATTATTGTTAAAATGTTATTACCTTCCTTCAAAGGTAGTTAAACCCAACAGCGATGACTTAGTTATCTCTGAAGAACCTGCGGTCTTTGATCTGACAGCTTTCTTAGAGGATACTCAGGACAATATTTCCACGAGAGCTACATTATTAGTTACCTTGTCCTCAGAGGAAGAGAAAATCTCCCTCTTAAAAGCTTATTTTCGAAAAAAAAGATGTCTTATATTGTGGAGGGAAGATTTCAATGTTTCCTGATGTGTGCCGCACGACCCAGCTCCGTCGGAAGTCTTTTCTTGCTTACAGAGATCGAGTTGTCGCTGTTGGGGCTACCTTTTTTCTCCGCTACCCTTGCAAATGCATTATTACTATGGATCAAAATTAATTTGTTTTTTTGTTATTAACTGATCTGGATAGGTGGCTCTCGGATAAGGAAAAGCAAACACCGAGGGTTTCCTCTTCTTCTTCTTCCTTATCTGATGATTAATTGCCATCGGAAGCAAAATTTAGGCTAGTTTAATGTTAGTCGGACACATAATTGTGTCTGATTTTGTTTCTCCTGCGAATTTTGTTTCTTCATTTGAATACTCCCCGTGATGTGGTCTGTTGTACCTTGGAATTGTTTTTGCTTCTAGTTGAATTTCTTTTGTTTTTTATTTTATTTCTTTTTTCTGATTTGTATTGTCAGAATGTTAAAAATTCTCAATAAAAATAAATTAAAAAAAAAAAAGATAGAGTACCAAAAGACACTCTTCTACCCCTCCAGGAAGAGAATGTAGGACTCTGGATGCTTTTGGGAGAAAAATCTTCCAAGCTAGCATGCTTATTGCCAGAATCAATTCATACAGCCTCTATATGGGCATGTTTTTGAAAGAGATTGCATTAAAGATACGTCAGTTTCTCCCCTTTATCCCAGAGGATAAGCAAGAGGAGTTCCTTCTTTTGCTAAAGCACACACAAGATGTTTCAAAGTTCTCCAACAGAGCAGCCTTTGACTCTTTTGAGGGGGCAAGCAGAGCCTCTGGCATTGCCATAGCTGCTCGCAGACTGGCTTGGCTCCAGCCCTCTGATTTAGAACCCTGGGTACAAGAAGGCTTGGGCAATCTTCCCTGTACAGGTGAAAATCTGTTTGGCAAGGAGTGGCAAATCAAAGCCACTCAAATGGATGCAGAGAATGCTGCTTTAGATAGACTTTCTAAGTCTACCTCTACCCCTGCCAAGAAGAAAACTTTCTATAAAAAGACCAGATTTTCCACAAATACTGGCCAGCAATCTTCCCAAGTTCGCTTTGCTCCTAAGCGTCAGCAAACTAAACAGGCTAGAGCAAAGTCTACAGGGGCTGCTACAATCCAGCAGTCCCAACCCCCTCAGGGTTTTTGACTTGATTCTAGAGAACTTAACCTTTCTGGCTCTGCAACAACCAGAACCTCTCACCATTCCAGGAAGGTTAACTCATTTTGCTCCCAGATGGGAACAAATCACATCAGAACCGTGGACCCTCTCTATCATCAAAGAGGGCTACAAACTACATTTCTCCAGCCTTCCTCCCCATTTCATGGTGAGACAATTCAATTCTCCCCCTTCTCTCCTGTACCTGTTGGGCCAAGAGGTGACCACTCTTCTCGCCCAAAAGGCAATAGAAGAGGTTCCTCTTCCTCAACAAGGGTCAGGTTTTTACTCCCTTTATTTTCTCATTCCCAAGAAAACGGGGATACAGACCCATTCTGGATCTCAGAGAATTGAACAAATTCCTATACAAGGAGAAATTCAAGATGCTTTCTCTAGGCACTCTCCTTCCATACCTACAGAGTCAGGACTGGCTTTGTTCTCTAGATCTCAAGGATGCGTACACACATATACTCATCCATCCATCCCACAGAAAATTCCTACGGTTTCTGTTCCAGGGAAAACATTTCCAATACAGAGTCCTTCCCTTCGGTCTAGCCTCTGCTCCAAGAGTATTTACCAAATGCATGGCAATAGTAGCTGCATTTCTGCGCACTCAGGGAATCATTGTCTTCCCATACCTGGATGACTGGCTCATCCGAGCTCCATCTCAGTCCCAGGCTCAGACTTCCCTGGACCACACCAGACGCATACTGCAGTATCTGGGACTTGTCATCAATCTGCCAAAGTCTCAACTCACCCCTACTCAGTCCCTAGAATTCATAGGGGCCTGGCTAGATACCACCACTGCAAGGGCCTATCTTCCTCAGGCCCGTTGCCACCGTCTGGTGCATTTGGCCTCTCAAGTTCAATCCAAAAGCCACTTGACGGCCAGGGAGATACTACAACTACTAGGCCACATGGCATCCACAGTTCATGTGGTGCCTTATGCACGCCTACGTATGAGAGCAGCTCAATGGACTCTGTCCACCCAGTGGACACAAGCCTCAGGAGCTCTCTCAGACCAAATAGCAACCTCAAAACGTCTTTTTTGGTCTCTCCAATGGTCCAATCAGAATCTGTTGTTGGGGGCCCCCTTCCAACCTTTGTTACCCCAAGCAACTCTCACTACAGATGCCTCCCAGACAGGTTGGGGAGCTCATCTCCAAGACCTCTCCACTCAGGGTACTTGGTCTCCACAGGAGACCACCCTTCATATCAACCTTTTGGAGCTGCGAGCAATTTTCCTTGCTCTCAAGGTCTTTCATACCCTCCTCATCAACATGACAGTTCTTGTTCATACCGACAATCAAGTAGCCATGTTCTACATAAACAAACAAGGAGGGACTGGCTCTCTGTCGCTTTGCAACGAAGCTCTAAAACTGTGGGCCTTCGCCAGAGAGCATCAGATCCATCTCCTGGCAGTGTACCTTCCAGGAATCCAAAACTCTTGGGCAGACAGACTTGGTCGAGTTCTGCTTCCACACAAATGGTCCCTGCATATGGATCAGGTACTCAGAATCTTTCAGGAATGGGGAACCCCGGACATAGACCTCTTTGCAAGTCCATACAATGCCAAACTTCCCCGGTTCTGTTCCAGGATTCCGTGTCAGGAAGCTCAGGCCAAGGATGCCTTCCTCCTTCATTGGGGTCAGGCCTTCCTATATGCCTTTCCACCCATTCCCTTTGATTCCCAAGACTCTATTCAAACTCCAGAGGGATCAAGGATCTATGATCCTCATAGCTCCACGCTGGCCATGCCAAGTGTGGTACCCTCTACTTCTGCATCTCTCCCAGGCACCCTCCCTGGATCTGGGAGCTGCTCCAGACCTTCTGTCTCAAGAGGAGGGGACTTTGTGGCACCCCAACCCCAAGTCCCTTCACCTCAGAGCTTGGTTACTGAAGGCCTAGACCTTCAAGACTTCAATCTTTCTCAACAGGTGAAGGATGTCCTCCATGCATCTAGGAAACCTTCCACCAGGCGTTCTTATGCTTTTAAATGGAAAAGATTTTCAATTTGGTGTGCTCACAAAGGTCTTAACCCTCTAGCACTACCTTTGAATTCTTTACTCGAATATCTCCTGCATCTTTCCAATGCAGGACTTAAAACCAATTCTGTAAGGGTCCATTTTAGTGCTATTGCAGCATCTCTTCAGCCTATCAATGGACAATCTGTTTCCTCTCATCCTCTTATTGCAAGATTCATGAGAGGTCTAACTTTAACTAAACCTCCCATTCGGCCTCCTCCGGTGGCATGGGACTTAAACGTGGTTCTTGGTCAGCTTATGAAGCCACCCTTTGAACCCTTAGCCACTACCTCCTTAAAATTCCTTTCCTGGAAAGTCATTTTCCTTATTGCAATCACTACTGCTCGCCGCATCAGTGAACTGCAGGCTGTAGTGGCTAATCCACCTTATACAAGGTTCCATCATGATAAGGTAGTCCTTAGGACAAACCCCCACTTTATGCCTAAAGTGGTCTCACCTTTTCATCTTAATCAGGAAGTATATTTACCTGTCTTTTTTCCAGCTCCTCATGCATCAAATGCAGAGCGGAACCTTCATACTCTAGACTGTAAAAGAGCTCTTGCCTTTTACCTTCACAGGACACAGCAACATCGAAAGTCTTCTCAACTTTTTGTTGCTTTTGATCCTTCTCATTTAGGACTTCCAGTCTCAAAAAGAACACTGTCCAATTGGATTGCTCAGTGTATTTCTTTTGCTTACCAGAGTAAGAACCTTTCTCTGGAAGGCCATGTCACAGCTCATAATGTCAGAGCCATGGCCACATCTATGGCTCATCTTCATTCTGTATCCATTGATCAGATCTGTCGAGCAGCCACCTGGGCCTCGGTTCATACCTTCACAGCCCATTACTGCTTGGAGAAGGACTCCCGCCGGGATGCCTTGTTTGTTCAGGCTGTCCTCAGACACCTGTTCCATTCTTAAACAACTCCTGCCCACCTTCCCTGAATGGATGCCTGAGATCCATAGGAAGATGAGGAACCCTTGGGGGAGGGGATCTCCCCGGCATCTTAGCTAGGGAGTCCTCATATGTGAGGACTCATTCCTGCTTGTTCCTGGAGATAGCACAGTTACTTACCTGTAACAGGTGATCTCTGGGAACAGCAGGAATTAGTCCTCACAACCCACCCACCTCCCCTAGGAGTTGTATCTCTCTCTCTCTCTTTCCTTTCCTCTCTCTATTGTCTCAGCTTTAAACTCGAACTGAGGAGAGTTGGTCGGGAAGGCAGCGCGCATGCGCTGTGGGAGGCCCCAAAAGCTTCCTTTCTGGGAAGCTGGGGAGCTTTCCCACGCAGGCTCCGTCGGTTCCGACGTACCCATATGTGAGGACTAATTCCTGCTGTTCCCAGAGATCACCTGTTACAGGTAAGTAACTGTGCTTTCTTTAACTCTCGTAGCTTTAGGAAAGCCGATCTTGTTCTTCCTCTAATAGCTTATGCTTCTATTTCCTTGCATGCGTCATTGTAGTACTTTTCCTTGTCCTGTCTTGCTGCACATTGGAAATCTCTGTTAAGTTCTGTTATTGTCTTTCTTTCTCCTCTGGCTTTAGCTTCTCTGCGTTTCTGGGCAATTTTCAGAGTTTCTTCCGTCATCCATTTTGGCCGTTTTTGCTTTTTCACCTTTTACATAGAAACATAGAAACATGATGACAGAAAAAGACCACATGGCCTATCTAGTCTGTCCTTCCATATCAACAACTACAACAGTCCACTTTTTACTTTTAGAGATCCTCTGTGTTGGTCCCATGCTTTTTTGAATTCATTTACTGTCCTCATCTCTACCACCTCCACTGGGAGACTATTCCACGGATCCACTACTCTTTCCGTAAAGAAATATTTCCGCATATTACTCCTGAAGCTATCTCCCTTCACCCTCATCCCATGTCCCCTCGTAGCAGAACTTGCTTTCAATTGAAAGAGGCTCTCTCCCTGAACATTTATGCCACGGAGGTATTTAAACATCTCAATCATATCACCTCTATCCCGCCTTTCCTCTAAGGTGTACATATTAAGATCCTTAAGTCTGTCATATGCTTTATAATGAAGCCCACTAATCATTTTAGTAGCCACCCTCTGCACCAACTCCATCCTGTTCAAATCCTTTTGAAGGTGCGGTCTCCAGTCTCTTTTGTAGAGACTTCTCGCTTTCTTCCAACACAACCTTCTTGATGTCATTCCATAACTCTTCTGGAGCTCTGTCATTTGTATCTAAAGCAGCAAATCGATTTTGCAGGCAGTCTTTAAATTCCAGTGATATATTCTCAAGGTCATATTTTGCTGCATTCATGAGTGGTTTGCTCTTTTTCAACTTCAGCTTGAGTTTGCATACTAGTAGTTGATGATCTGTACCACAGTCAGCTCCAGGTTTTGTCTTTGTTGATGTTATAGAGCTTTTCTATCGTTGACTTTCACAGATGTAGTCAATTTGATTTTTATACAATCCATTGGGTGAAGTCCATGTGTACAGTCACCGCTTGTGTTGATGGAAGAAGGTGTTTGAGATGAATAGATCATTGGTCTTGCAGAATTCTATCAGTCTTTCTCCAGCTTCATTTCTGTTACCAAGTCCATATTTTCCAACTACTTTGCCTTCTTCTTTGTTGCCAACTTTTGTGTTCCAGTCACCCATGACTATCAGGATATCCTGTTTGCATGCTCTGTCAATTTCAGCTTGTACTTGTTCATAGAACTCTTCAATTTCATTCTCTTCTGCAGCTGTTGTTGGGGCATATACTTGAATTATAGTTGTGTTGATAGGCATTCCTCGTAGACGAATAGAGATTAAGCATTCACTGACTGCATTGTATTTCATTACAGTTCTTGCAAGTTTCTTCTTTATTATAAGTGCAACACCATTTCTTCTTTGTCTTTCATTTCCAGCATAGTAGACCATGTGATCATCTGTTGCAAAGTGCCCGATGCCAGTCCATTTCAGTTCGCTGACACCCAACAGATCAAGTTGTACACGTTCCATTTCATTCTTGACCACCTCCATCTTCCCCCCTTGTGTACCTTGGTGAAATCTTTTGGTCTATTGATGAGGTTGGATGTGCCCTGTGTTTTTCCGTTTGCACCGTTTCTCTACCCGTCCTCTCTTCGCCCCTGTTCCCTGTGGGCGAGGAGATGTCCTTTTTCCTACTGTTTAACCAATTTTTCACTTCAGGACCTTTCACGCCCTTTTTTCCCTAACCGCTGGCCTCGAGGGTCTTCGACCTCTCGGGGGCCCTTTTTGCCCAAATAGCCACGGGTTTCAAGAAATACGACAGATGTTCACTAGTGCTACTACTGCTATTGATCATTTGTATAACCCTAGAAGTCGTACGCAGCGCTTCAGAAACATGTAGAAACATTGAAACATAGAAATACGATGACAGAAAAAGACCACATGGCCTATCTAGTGTCCTTCCATATCAACAACTACAACAGTCCCCTTTTTGCCTTTAGAGATCCTCTGTGTTGGTCCCATGCTTTCTTGAATTCAGTTACTGTCCTCATCTCTACCACCTCCACTGGGAGACTATTCCACGGATCCACTACTCTTTCCGTAAAGAAATATTTCCGCATATCACTACTGAATCTATCTCCCTTCACCCTCATCCCATGTCCCCTCGTAGCAGAACTTGCTTTCAATTGAAAGAGGCTCTCTCCTCTCCCTGAACATTTATGCCACGGAGGTATTTAAACATCTCAATCATATCACCTCTATCCCGCCTTTCCTCTAAGGTGTACATTTTAAGATCCTTCAGTCTGTCCTCATATGCTTTATAATGAAGACCACTAATCATTTTAGTAGCCACCCTCTGCACCGACTCCATCCTGTTCACATCCTTTTGAAGGTGCGGTCTCCAGAATTGCACACTATACACCAAATGAGGTCGCACCAAAGACTTAGAGGCATTATCACCTCCTTTTTTCTGCTAGCCATTCCTCTTCGTATGCACCCAAGCATCCTTCTAGCTTTTGCCGTCGCCTTTTCTACCTGTTTAGCTACTTTAAGATCATCAGACACAACCACGCCTAGGTCCTGCTCTTCTTTAGTGGACAAAAGTACTTCACCCCCTATACTATATTGCTCCCTTGGATTGCTGCAGCCCAAATGCATGACCTTACATTTTTTAACATTAAATCCCAGCTGCCAAATTCTAGACGATTCTTCAAGCTTAGCTAGATCCCTCCTCATGTTATCTACACCTTCCTGGGTGTCTACTCTATTGCAAATTTTGGTATCATCCGCAAAGAGGCAAACCTTACCCGACAGCCCTTCCGCTATATCACTAACAAAGATGTTAAAAAGAATCGGACCAAGGACAGATCCCTGGGGCACACCACTGGTGAGCTCCATTTACTTGTACTCTTTGTCGCCTCCCACCCAACCAATTTCTAACCCAAGCAGTAACTTTAGGGTCCATCCCTAGGGTGATCAGTTTGTTTATAAGTCGCCTGTGAGGAGCAGTGTCAAAGTCTTTACTGAAATCTAAATACACCACATCTAGAGCTCTCCCTCGGTCCAACTCCCTGGTCACCCAGTCAAAGAAATCAATCAGATTTGTCTGACAAGACCTGCCTCTGGTGAATCCGTGCTGCTTCGGATCCTGTAATATGCTGGACTCCAGAAACCTCACTATTTTCTCTTTCATCAGCGTTTCCAATAATTTACTCACCACTAAAGTTAAACTAACCGGCCTGTAGTTTTCAACCACATCCTTACTTCTGCTTTTGTGTAAAGGCACCACATGAGCCTCTCTCCAGTCCTTTGGCACCACTCCCGACTCCAATGAGGCATTGAAAAGGTCAGTCAGTGGAGCTGCTAGAACGTCCCCAAGTTCCCTCAGTATTCTAGGGTGTATCCCATCCAGTCCCATCGCTTTGTCTACTTTAAGCTGAGCTAGTTTCTCACGAACACAGTCTTTTGAAAATTGTTCAATATGTCCTTTGCTTCTGTTCCTATTTGTGGGTGTTTTCTGAGGTCCTGCTCTTGGTTCTTCATCTGTGAACACAGAACAAAAATATTTGTTAAGCAAATCCGCTTTATCCTTATCAGCTTCTACATATTCCTCCCCTGCACCCTTGAGTCTGACAATACCACTCTTGCCCTTCCTCTTCTCACTAATATATCTGAAAAATGTCTTATCCCCCCATTTTATTGCATTGGCTATTTCCTCCTCCTTTTGAATCTTTGCCTTCTTGACTACTTTGCTAACTTCTCTAGCTTTTTCCAAATACAGATGCCTGTCTTCCTCTCTCTGTGATCTCTTGTATTTCATGAAGGCCTCCCTCTTTTTCTTCACTTTTTCAGCTACTTCTTTCGAAAACCATAGCGGTCTCCTTTTCCTTTTACCTTTATTTACCATTTTAACAAAAAGGTTGGTTGCCCTTAAAATATCCCCTTTCAGTTTTGCCCACTGTTTTTCTACATCCCCCAGCTATTCCCATCCTACTAACGACTCCCTGAGGTATTGGCCCATCTTTGCAAAGTTCGTCTTCGTAAAGTCTAAGATCCTCGCCTTTGAATGGATTCTAACAGCCCTAGTCCTAATACTGAACCACACCATCTGGTGATCACTGGATGCAAAATGATCTCCCACTACAACATCAGAAACACTTTCACCATTGGTAAGCACCAAGTCCAGTATGGCCCCTTCACGTGTGGGTTCTGTTACCAATTGCTTGAATAGTTCTCCCTGTAGAGAATCCAGGATCTCCTTACTTCTTGATGATACTGCAGCAGGAATGTGCCAGTCAACCTCTGGCATATTGAAATCTCCTATCAGTAGCACTTCCCCTGCTCATCAGAGCTTACAATCTAGTCAAGACAAGACAACACAGAAGGTGTAGGCAGGGATAAACAAGGGGGACAGAAAAAGAAAATCAGGTGAGTCAAGATCAAAAAGCAGCAGCAAAGAGGTGAGTTTTCAGCCTGGATTTAGAGAAGGTGCCTGGCAAATAGACACATGTAGTTTGTTCCAGGCGTAAGGTGCAGCAAGGTGATAGGAGCGAAGTCTGGAGTTAGCAATAGAAGAGAAGGGCATAGATAGAAGCAGTTTGCTAGAAGAGTGGAGTTCCCTAGGGGGGTTGTAAGGAGAAATAAGAGAAGAAACCTAGTGAGGAGCCGCAGAGTGAATATATTTATAGGTCAGCAGGAGATGTTTGAACTGGACACGGAAATGGATAGGGACCCAATGTCCCTCACTGACACCCATGATTGCTGTCTGTGGTGCCTGGGGGCTGACCATAACCCGGAGCTCTGCTTGCTGTGTAAGAAAATGTGTGCCAAGGCCCTGCTAAGTCGTAAGCAGAAGTCCAATGACATTTTCCATAAGGCAGCCCCGGAATCCCTGGCAGCGTCTCAAGCCGTCTCACTGCTTATCAGTTCCCCGGTTGAGACTCCGTGCCCAAGGCAGCACTACGACCAGGGGTTCCCCGAAGTGGAGTGGCATAAGAAGATGATGACCTCAAAGTTGCTGTCGGGGGCGCCGGACAAGCAAGCGCATTCTCGTGCTCGGTCTCTTAGCCCTACCTGGTGTTCCCGAGAGTCAGACAAGGAGCGGCCCTGAAAGGTACCTCGCACCGATACGGAGGTCTCCGGCGAAGGAGCCCAGTCTCCTGAGGGTCATTCCAGTGAGCACCCCCTCTCTTCCTCCACGCCAGACCCGGTAACCCCAGCGTTGATGTCGCAGGGACCTACCCCCGAGTGGGAGTCCCGAATGCTGGCACTGGAGCACAGCGTTTGTCTTCCTAGCTGCCCAGCAGGTGCTTCTGCCCAGCACGGGCTGCCCACGCTCCGAGACTGTTGGACCCTCGAAGCTGGGATTGATGTCTGCCCTGGAATTCCCCGAGAGCCGTGGGCCTCTTGCAGGTCCTCTGCATCGGTCTCGTTCGCCATCCTGTTCCTCGGGGGCGAGGTCTTCCAAGGCAAGCACCCACGGCTCCAGAAGGGCCTCGGCCACGGAGCAGGACAATCAGCCCAATTCGAAGTCTTACTCGGACCTCTGGGACTTGGATGGGGATACTTCCCCCGAGACCCGTGCCCATAGGGATCTGCCTTCCAATCCATCCCCCCCTGCCTCACTGAAGCGTTTGCCTCCCGAGGACACCTCATTTTTGGTGTTTATACGGGACATGGCCCGGGCCTTCAACCTGCAAATGCAGACCGAGGAGGAGCCGAGAACCAAGGAATTGGATATCTTACAGTACGAGTCCCCACCTCGGGAGTCTCATGTTTCCAGTGCTGCCCATTCTGGATCAGCTGCTCCTATGCATGTGGGAGACCCCTGACTTTGTTCCCATTGTCATCAAAAGGCTCGACGCCTTGTACAGGGTTCAGCAGGCTCCGGGTTCAGGAAAACCCAGCTTCCCCACACCTCGATGGTGGTAGAGTCCGCTATATTTAAACAGGAGCCCAAAGTCACATTCTTCAGTCCCACCTGGCAGGAAGTCTCATGTGCTTGGACGCAAGGCTTATCAAGGATCCATGCTGGCATGCTGCATTCAGGCCTACCAACTTTACATGGATATTTTCCTGCACGACGTCACCAGAGAACTCAGCGGGTTTTCAGTGGGCCTTGGGGGCAACCACCTTCTCAGGTTTCAAAACCTCCTGAGGTTGGTTGTGGACTGCTCGAAGTACCTCTCCCGCACCACATACGACGGGTTTGAATCTTCGGCCTGCGTGGCATTGGAGCCCGGTGCCAAGCATGGCTCCAATCCTCGGACCTGGAGCAGTGGGTCCAGGAGAAGCTCCTGGATGTGCCTTGCCTAGGTGAGCAGTTCGGCAAGCCCATGGAAGACATGGAGTTCGTCACTTGCCCGTGCCTCTCTCGGAAGATTTCTTCACTTCCACGGAAGAAACAGCAGATCAAAATTCCTTCTACGAATGGAAGGGGCTTCCCTACTGAGGGTACCCGCCAAACCCACCCACCCTTGCACTGGCACCTACCACGCAGGACAAGGGAGGGCCCCAGGGTCACCGAAAGCCGAAAGGGCTGAAAACCCAACCACCAGTGCAACCCCAGCCAGCCCAGGGGTTTTGATTCCGAGCGCATAGCCTCTCATGCCCCCCCACTCCCCCCGATGGCAACACTGTCGGTGGGAGGACACCTGTCCCTCTTCACACCCAAGTGGGAACAGATCACATTAGATACCTGGACTCTCCAGGTGATTTGGGACGGTTACCATCTTTGCCTAGCTGGTCACCCTCCCATCTTCTTCCCAGCTGAGCCCTCTTGGCTTCCAGCGTGCCAGGTTGTCCTGCAGCAAGAGTTGGACAGTCTCCTCGCCCAGTAGGCAGTCAAAAGGGTTCCACGCCACTTCCGGGGAAGGGGATTCTACTCCCGATACTTCCTCATCCTGAAGAGGACAGGGGGCCTGTGCCCCATCCTCGACCTCCGGAACCTCAACAAGTTCCTGGTGCGAAAGAAATTCAGAATGCTATCTCTTGGCGTCCTACTGCCCTTCCTCTGGCATGGCGATTGGCTATGCTTCTTGGACCTCAAGGATGCTTAAGCTCACATACTGATTCACCCCAAGCACAGGCAGTACCTGCGCTTCAGAGTCCTCCCCTTCGGGCTTGCATCCACTCCTCGGGTCTTCGCAAAGTGCCTAACCGCGGCCGCAGCGCACCTCCGGAAGCAGGGCATACCTGTCTTCCTCTACTTCGACGATTGGTTTGTCATGGGGGAGTCCACTGGGGAAGCTCGCCTCAGCGTGTCCCACATGGTCCTCCTCGAATGCCTCGGCTTCCTGATCAACTGCTCCAAGTCTCACCTCGAACCGGTACAAGCTCTGGAGTTCATTGACGCCCTCCTCGACACGGAACGAGCGACCACCTTTCTCCCTCGAGCCCACGCAGACCGTCTCCATGCCCTGGCAGCCGAGATTCAAGGTAGGGTGAAGGTGCTGGCATGGACCATGCTGCGCCTCTTGGGGCACATGTCATCAATGGTCCACGTCGTCCCGCATGCACATGCAGACAGCACAGTGGTGCCTAAAGGCGCAATGTACACAGGCCTCAGGTCTCCTTCTGGACATTGTCCAGGTCTCTCGCAAGCTACGCAACTCCCCGGATTGGTGGCAGAGCCCCTGGTGTCTCCTCCGAGACATGCCCTTCCAGGCAGTGTGACATGAGCTCATCCCACAACGGACGCTTCGCTGTTGGGCTGGGAACGCACTGCGCTGACCTATGCACCCAAGGACAATGGTCCCTCGAGGAGTTGGAGCAACAGATCAACCTGCTCGAGCTCCGGGCAGTCCGGTGGGCCCTAAAAACTTTCGAGACTCTCCTGAAGGGAAAGTCTATCCTGATACAGACCAACAACAGGGTCATGATATTTTATATAAACAAGGAGGGAGGAACAGGCTTTCTCCCCCTCTGCCAGGAGGTGGTCCTTCTCTGCTGCTTCGCTGTGCGCCGAGGTATGACCCTCAGAGCATCTACCTCCTGGGCCAGGACATCGTCCTCGCAGACAGACTCAGCAGGTGCCTGTGACCCCACAAGTGACGCCTGAACCCAGAGGTGGCTCAGCGGTGGGGGACCCCGTCCCTGGACTTGTTCGCCAGCCCGGCAAACACGCAGCTTCTCCGCTTCTGTGGGCTGATCCCACACCCCCACAGGTGCCCTGGATGTGTTTCTCTTGGATTGGACCCCCCCCCCCGAGCTGCTGTATTCCTTCCCTCCCACCCCGCTCATCCTGAGGACCCTCCACAAAATCCAGCAGGACCGAGCCTTTGTGATCCTCGTAGCTCCCTCATGGCCTCGACAGCCCTGGTTCCTGCTTCTACGGCTCTCCTCAGAGCCTCCAATCCCCCTGGGCTGTGCCCCAGACCTCCTGACACAGGAGGAGTGCCAGGTGCTTCACCCGAACCTCACCTCACTATCTCTCATGACCTGGTGGCTGAATGGGTCTCCTTAGCCCTGCTGCACCTCCTGGTCGAGGAGATCCTCCTCGCGTCAATGAAGGACTCGACAAGGTGGGCTTATGCCTTTAAGTGGCAGCGGTTCTCGGTCTGGTTCTCTGAGCTCCAGATTGACCCATTTTCCTGCTCTACCAGGTCGGTTCTCCAGTACTACCTCCACCTCTCGCAGATGGGACTGAAGTCTAACTAGGTAAGAGTTCACCTAAGTGCCATTTTGGCCATCCGCCTCCCGGTTGAGACCAAGCCCCTCTTGGGCCAACCATTTGGTCTCCTGCTTCATGCGGGGCCTCTTACTCTCAAAACCCCCCATCTGGCCTCCACCAGCAGAGTGGGACTTAAACATCGTGCTTATGCAGCTGACGCAGCCACCCTTCGAGCTGATGGCTACGTGCTCGCTTCGACACCTCTCCTGGAAGGTAGTCTTCCTGGTGGCCCTGGCTTTGGCTCTGCAAGTCAGCGAACACCAAGCCCTCGTGGCTGAGGCACCATACACCAGGTTCTACGAGAACAGGGTGGTCTTCCGTACCCACCCCAAGTTCTTACCGAAGGTTGTCTCAGACTTCCACCTCAATCAAGAGATAATCTTGCTGACTTTCTTTCTGAGACCTCACGCCAACCGGGCATCGGCGGTCCTGCAAACCCTCAACTGCAAGAGGGCTCTCGCCTTCTACCTGCAGTGTACCCAGGGTCATCGCAAGTCAGACTGGCTCTTCGTCACCTACGATCCTGCTTGTCTGGGGTTAGCAGTCACTAAGCGCACCCTCTCCGTCTGGGTGGCGGACTGCATCACATTTGCCCAGACAAAGGCTGGAGCCCTGCTGGATTGGCGGGTCACCATGCACGGTGTCCATGGCAAGACGGCGTCAGTGGATTCGCTGCACTCAGTGCCTCTGACGTACCTCTGCTGGGCTGCAACCTCGTCTTCAGCAAATGCTACTGCCTGGAGAGGAAGTTCTGCTCGGACAGCGCCTTCGGCCAGGCTGTAATCTGTTTGGGGTATAAGCAACTCCTGCCCTCCGACCCTTCTTCTGCGGCTGCGGAGAACTTAGCCCCTGGTACCCGAGGTCTCGGGCTCCTTCGGACATCGGCTTCTGCTCATGGCATTGTGGAGGCATTTTTGAACTACAGGTTCGGTAGCCTGTAGTTGTGGAGCCTCGTAAGTGAGGACTGACTTCCTGCTTGTTCCTGGAGAAACCGTAGTTACTCACCTGTAACAAGTGTTCTCTAGGGACAGCAGGAATCAGTCCTCACTACCCTCCCACCTCCCTTAAGAGTTGCCATTTTTGTTCTTCATAAGAACATAAGATATGCCATACTGGGTCAGACCAAGGTCCATCAAGCCGTATCCTGTTTCCAGCAGTGGCCAATCTAGATCATACGTACCTAGCAGTATCCCCAAGAGAGACACTTTCCACAATGCTTGTATTGGGTCAAGCATTGATATCCTGGGTCCCTTTTTAATAATGGTTTATGGACCTTTCCTCCAGAAACTTGTCCAAACCTTTTTTAAACCAAGCTACACTAACAGCCTTTACTGCATCCTCCGGTAACAAATTCCAGACTTTGATTACATGTTGAGTGAAAAAATATTTTCTCTTATTTGTCTTAAATAGTTTACCCTGTAGCTTCATTACATGTCCCCTAGTCTTTCTATATTCTGATAGTGTAAACAATTGATCTATGTTTAACTGTTCCACTCCATTCATTAATTTATAGACCTTAGCCGTCTCTTATCTGCAGGAACAAGCAGGAATGAGTCTTCACATATGGGTACGTCGGTACCGACGGAGCCTGCGCGGGAATGCTCCCCAGCGTCCAATCAGAAAGCTTTTGGGAGCATCCCTCAGCGCCTGCGTGCTGCCTTTCCAACTGTCTCTCCTCAGTTTTCGTTTTTCCGTGGAGCCGGCAGGACGTCATCCTGTCACCGCAGAAAATTCTTCTTTAATTCTTTTGTTTTCTTGTGGTCGCGGCTGTCTCCCCGACTCCACCGGTACCGCCGGTGTTTCTTTTTTCTTTTTCTGAAATTCAGGGAATATTTTCACTCATTTTTTTGTCTTAAATCTTTTTAGGCCTTCTAGGCCTGTCCATGTCCCTCATGGAACCGCCAGCCTCTTTCTCTAAGAAATGTTTAAGCTGTGGCGGTACAGTTTTATTTTTAGACTCCAAAACTGGTGTCTAACCTGTTTGGGTCCTGACCGTTTTCCTCCAGAGCCCTCGGGCCACAGTATTGTGAGAAGAGATTTTCAACATCGAGTTTCCCTCGATACCAGGTTCCCTTCCAATGTCAGGGCACCGACCGTTTCTTCTTCTACACAGGATCAGGTAACCCTCAAACAGTCTGTTGAGACTAGCCAACCCTCGAGTGGTAGGTCTCATGCACAGCATGAAGATGGCTCCGGCCTTGCCCTTGAGGGTCCATTGGCTTCAAATCTCCGGCGGGAGTCTTCGGCCTCTAAAGCCTATGAGGGGTTTCAGGTTGTTCCTGGGGCTCACCCCTCACAGAACATACCTGAGCCATGCTCGGTGGTGGCATCCGCTTCGAGCGGTACCGATACCCCGGCATCGGCACTGGTGTTGGACGTTACACTCCTCACCAGGGATCGTCATCTGGCTTTCTCGGTACCTTCGGGACCGGTGCATACGCCCCAGATGAACATGAACCACTGACGTCGGTACCCTCTAGACATGCATCGATAGACTCGCTTCCTTCGATGCCGAGGCTGGAATCGATCTCTAGTCTGGAAGACTGGGTACCGACACATCTCGGTACCGATAATTACCGGTACCGGACGCTCGGTACCGAGGGTGATTACCAAAGGCATTCGGTTACCTCGGTACCGATTGAGCTGCCACCGATGACTGCTCCAATGTCGGTGTCGCCTTCGATTCCGACAGTTCTACCGGTATCGGTACCCGTATCCGCAGTAGCATCGAGGCCAGCTCCTTCCTTGCTTCTTTCACCAGGGTCGTTCCTTTCTATACCAAGTTTGGAGTCGATACCTGGCATGGACGATGCAGTACTGACTGTCACAGGTCCTGACCTCCAGTACCAGCATCCATCCCTTAAGGATCCTTTTTGCACCGTGCAGGATCTTATATTCCTATATACTCAAGTAGATCCTCCGGTGCCCAGGCTAGTTCTTCAGGTCTAGCCTGTCCAGGGACGGTTCTCTTTGGAGATCCTTCTTTTCAGAATTTCCTCCTGGATATGGCAAGATCTCTTGCTATTCCTATCCCTGGCCATGATTCTTCACAAGGCTCTGTTTCTACTGAAGAAAAGGAAAATATAATGCTTCCTTTACATCATTCCTTGCGGGATCATCTTCTAAGAATCTGGGAAGCACCTTTAAAGGTACCCTCACTTTCTAGAGCAACAGATCTTCTGTATCAGGTGCCCCCCTCTCCAGGGTTTCAAAAGACTCAACTTCCCCATCATTCCATTGTGGTGGAATCCGCAATGAGGAAGGTGAAAAGTAAGAAGAAGCACTCTTCTTACCCACCAGGTCGTGAGTCTAGGACACTAGATGCCTTTGGACGTCAAACCTTCCAGACATCCATGCTGTCAGCAAGGATTCTCTCATATATTTTTTATATGAGTCTATCTCTTCAGGAGGTCACAAAGAAATTATATCTTTTGACTCCTTTTCTTTCAGAGCCCAAGACTGCAGACTATTCCTTACTACTTAGTCATATTCAAAGTATCTCTTGGTTTCTTACTCGTGCTTCCCTAGACTCTTTTGAGTCTGTTAGCAGAACTTCTACTATAGCCATAGGGGCACGACATAGCCTGGCTCCAAGATTCAGGCTTAAACAAATGGGCACAACAAAGACTGGGTAATACTCCTTGCACTGGAGAAAATCTTTTCAATAAGGAGTCTTTCTCCAGGACCAAGCAGGAAGTCAGTCCTCACTTATGGGTGACGTCGGCGCCGACGGAGCCCTCACGGAGCAATTTTCCCCAGCTTTCGCAGAAAGCCTTTGGGAATTGCAGCGCGCATGCGCGGTCCCCTTACTGCCCAGGGATGCCATCTTGCTCAGTCTTCTTTTTTCCTTGGAGCCCTACAGACGTAGTTTGTTACCGCCGCTGAAAAAGTTGATTTCTTTAGTTTGATTTCTCGTTAATTTTTTTCTTGGTTCGTGTGTCCTCTTCCCGCCGGGCTTTTGGGCCCGTTTACGTATTTTTTCTTCCAACTGGCGTTCCCGCCACTTTTTCCTTCATCCCTGGCAGCGCGATCTTTCGACCTTGCAGGGGTCCTTTTTCCCCCGATGGCTGCCAGCGGGTTTAAAAAGTGTGATCGTTGTGTCAGACTCATGTCTCTTACTGACACGCATGACTGCTGCCTCCGCTGCC
This sequence comes from Ichthyophis bannanicus, assembly GCA_033557465.1. Taxonomy (NCBI): domain Eukaryota; kingdom Metazoa; phylum Chordata; class Amphibia; order Gymnophiona; family Ichthyophiidae; genus Ichthyophis; species Ichthyophis bannanicus. Next base: position 138,349,408 of record CM066047.1, on the reverse strand, counting down.
TGGGGGCCGAGCATGACCCTATGAGTTGCGGCCCCTGCAGCAGGATGTCCTCGAAGGCCCTGAGGAGTCGGCAGTCACAAAGGGATCGTATCTTCTCTGACTCCGCGCGGACCTCGTCAGAGGCCTCGTGGCTCTGGCTCAGACCATCGTCTGAGTTCTTCTGAACGGGGCTCCCCTGGCCGGGAACACCGGCGGGAGAAGAGGCCCGCGAGGGTGGAGCCGGATGGAAATCCTGGTCCCTCGAGGGCCAGGTCGCTCAGCCCGGCCCGACTCCCAGGGCCCTCGGATGGGGAGAGGCCTTCGAAGCTTCCTCGTCTCGAAGTGGAGACGCCTGGACACGTGAGTGATATAGTCCTCCTGGACTCCCCCACGGATGAACCAACGTCGGGCCCGACGCCGTCGGGGCCTGAGTCGGCGGCTGCTGGGTCTTCTGAGCTTGGTCTCAGACTGACGACCTTGGAGCGCAGTATCTCTGCCTTCATGGACCAGCAGCGGGCATTGATCACCGGCCTCGCCAGTGCATCTGCCCCGACCACCGGGACGTCGACGCCCAAGTCGACCCCGGAGGCCGAGTCGATCCTCGAGTCCATACGAGCTCGAGTCGATCCTTGGCCTAGGTCTCCCTCGGCTTCCCGTTCGGGACCGAGGTCCTCGACGCCGGAGTCGGGGAGGAGGTCCCCGGGCCCCGCGCGCACGGAGCCGCTCGACTACTCCTCGGAGGAGTCTGGCTGGGACACGGAGGAGGACGAGTCACCCGGTTCCTTTCAGACCCGGTGCATCCCCTCCGACTCGCCCGAGTCGGAGCCTCGGAGGCGGTCCCCCCCGGAGGATACCCGGTTCTCCGATTTGGTGAGGGATATGGCCAAGGCCTTGGCTTTTCCCGCGGATCCGGAGGAGGAACCCCGAGCCGAAGAGCTCGAGGTCCTTCAATATGACTCCCCCCCTAGAGAGGCCTTTACTGTACCGGTTCCCCCGATGCTGGAGCGGCTTCTCTTCCGCATGTGGGAGAGCCCGGCCTCGACGCCGGTGTTGAGCAAGCGGGTCGATTCCATGTATTGAGTCCGCAAGAGCCCCGTGTTCCAGAAGGCGCAACTGCCGCACCACTCCATGGTGGTGGAATCGGCCATGCATCGACTTAAAAGTCAAAAGATGCACTCCTCGGTGCCTCCGGGTAAGGAGGCCCGGAATCTGGATGCCCTCGGTAGGAAGTGCTTCCAGGGCTCTATGCTTGCTTGTCGGGTCCAGACATATCAGTTGTATATGGGTATGTATCTTCGCGACCTGGCGAAAGAAATGGCGGGTTTTTCCACCGGTCTCTCCGAGGAGCCCTTGCAGCGGTTCCAAGCCCTGTCCACAGGGATTCGAGAGTGTTAGAAGTTCATTTCTCGAGCGGCCTATGATGGCTTCGAAGCATCGGCTCGAGTAGCCGGAGCCGGCATCGGGGCTCGCCGCCAAGCTTGGCTTCAGTCATCCGAGCCGTGGGTGCAGGACAAGTTGGTCGATGTCCCTTGCAGAGGGGAAAGCCTCTTCGGCAAGCCCATGGCCGACAAGGCGGCAGAGCTTGAGTCAGAGACTCTCACCCGGACTCGCCTTTCCAGAAAAACCTCTGCTCCTTCTCAGAGGAAGAAGGGCTCGGGAAAAAAGTCTTTTTACCCGAGGAAGGTGTTCGCTTATAAGCAGCACCACCCACACTATCAGGCCTCGACAACCCCTCATCAGGGGCAGCAGCCTAAGGGGCAGGGTAACGGATCCCGGAGGCAGAAAGCCCCCAAGCCCACCACGCAGGCCCCGGCCCAGCAGGGTGGGGGTTTTTGACTATGCCAGCATAGCCTTCCCCCCCCCAGGGGCCCTCGCTCAGCACGGGGGGCCGGCTGACCCACTTTGCTCACAGGTGGTCAGCCGTAACATCCGATGCCTGGGTGTTGCGGGTGGTTCAAAAGGGCTACCTCCTACATTTTCACCAGGTGCCCCCCCCCTACTTCCCGGGGGAGCCTCCCAGACCCCCGCTGCACAAGGACGTACTCCTTCAGGAGCTACAAAGTCTGCTTCAGGAACGGGCGGTGGAGCCAGTGCCCCAGCATCTGTGCGGTCACGGTTTCTACTCGAGGTACTTCCTGGTGCCAAAGAGAACAGGAGGCCTCAGACCCATTCTGGACTTACGCAACCTCAACAAGTTCCTGCAGCGGGAAAAGTTCAAGATGCTTACCCTTGGAACCCTACTGCCCTACCTCCAGCAGGGAGATTGGCTATGCTCCTTGGACCTAAAGGATGCTTATACCCACATCCTTATTCAGCCGGACCACTGGCAATACCTAAGGTTTGTGGTGGCAGGGAACCATTATCAGTACCGAGTACTGCCCTTTGGCCTATCCTCCGCTCCCAGGGTGTTCACGAAGTGCCTGGCAGTGGTGGCAGCCTTCCTAAGGCTTCAAGGCCTCTTCGTCTTCCCATACCTGGACGACTGGCTCATCCGAGCATCATCTGCTCCAGAGGTCGCCCAGGCCACCCAGCGTACGGTGGCTCTGCTTCAGCACTTGGGCTTCGTCATAAACTTCGGAAAGTCCACTTTACTTCCCTCTCAGGACCTCGAGTTCATAGGGGCACGGCTGGACACTTGGCAGGCTCGTGCCTTCTTGCCTCTGGAACGGGCCAACAGGCTTATGGCTCTAGCCGGCAGGTTCAACAGCGAGTCGCCGACCCCTGCCAGACAGTTCCTGCAGCTGCTCAGACACATGGCCTCCACGCAATATTCCCTCTAAGTTTCTGTAGGCTGTGTGCGCATAAAATATCAGCTGTGCAACTTTTGAAGGAAGGTTAAATTTTTGTGTGCCACATAACGACACTCGGAGTTATATACTTTAAAATTTGACTACACGTCAGAATACAGTATGTACACCACATTGATTGCACTAGAAAATATTGTAGAACTTGTGAAAACTGTAAATACACAACAGCTTTTAAATTTTAAGACGTCTGTGTTGTTTTCTATCAGAATCAGAGCCGTAATTTTTGTGCGCTCTGTTGTAAAGTATGTGCGCTTACTCGGCGAGGTGTGTGCGCGCGCACACGCGCACAGCTTAGAGGGAACAATGCCTCCACGGTCCATGTCACTCCGAATGCCCGTCTACATATGAGACCTGCTCAGTGGAGCCTTCGCACTCAGTGGCATCAGGCCACAGGGGGACTGTCGGACCTGATACAGATTTCCGACCGTCTGGTCTCCTCCCTGCAATGGTGGCTTCACCTGCCCAACCTAGTGCTCGGCATGTCCTTTCAGTCGCCCCCACCGTCCCGGGTGCTCACGACAGATGCCTCCCTCCTGGGCTCGGGGGCGCATTGTCGGGGGACATGCACTCAAGGCCTTTGGACACCTTGGGAGGCCGCCCAGCAGATAAACCTTCTAGAGCTACGGGCGATCCGCCTAGCTCTGCGGGCCTTCTCTCACCTAACGTTCGGTCAGTCCGTACTGGTGCAGACGGACAATCAGGATGCCATGTTCTATGTGAACAAACAGGGGGGCACGGGCTCCCTCCTTCTATGTCAGGAAGCCCGGAGGCTGTGCTCTTGGGCTGTCGATCACGACATCCTCCTCAAAGCGGTTTACCTGCCAGGGCAGGACAATTGCCTGGCAGACAAACTGTGCTGGATTCTGCTGCCGCACGAATGGAAGTTGAACCCCGTGGTGGCCCAGCAGATCTTCCGCCGGTGGGGCTCTCCCACTGTGGATCTCTTTGCCAGTCCCCTGAACAGGCAGCTCCCCAGATTCTGCTCCCGGCACCCTCACTCTCTTCGAGTGGTGCCGGATGCTTTCCTCATCCCGTGGTCCACGGGTCTGCTGTATGCCTTCCCTCCCACACCACTGGTGTCCCGGACCTTGTTCAAAGTTGTCCAGGACAGGGCCTCCGTGATCCTGGTAGCACCCCGGTGGCCGAGACAACCATGGTTCCCTCTGCTTCTACAGCTAGCGGTGGACACCTCTCTTCCCCTGGGGTTTCAGCCCGATGATCTGACCCAGGATCAGGGTACTCTTCTGCACCCCAACCTCAGGGCCCTGCACCTGATGGCCTGGCTGCTGAAAGGGTAGTCCTAGCACCACTGCTGCTACCCCCGGAGGTGGAAGCCGTCGTCCTAGCATCTCGGCGACCTTCTACCCGGAAATCTTACGCCCTCAAATGGCGTCGCTTCTCAGTCTGGTGTTCTCAGCGATCTGAGGACCCCTTCGCCTGTCTAGTATCGGTGGTACTGCAATATTTGCTTCACCTCTCCGATCTAGGTCTCAAATCCAATTCTGTCAGAGTCCACCTCAGTGCTCTCTCTGCACATCATTCACCGGTTGAAGGCCAGCCTCTCTCTTCGCACCCCTTGGTGGCGCGTTTCCTCAGAGAGCCTCCTTCTGCTTAAACCTCCGTTGCGCCCTCCAGCCCCTGACTGGGACCTCAACGTGGTTCTGCAAAGGCTTACCTGCCCGCCTTTTGAACCCATGGCTACCTGCCCTCTTAGTTTCCTCTCCTGGAAAACTCTCTTCTTGGTAGCCCTCACTTCCGCGAGGCGCGTAAGTGAGCTACAGGCCCTAGTGTCGGAGCCTCCGTACACTAGGTTCTACAGGAATAGGGTGGTCCTACGGACCCACCCTAAGTTCCTTCCAAAGGTGGTCTCCCACTTCGAGGTGGTTCTTCCGACCTTCTTCCCCAGGCCGCATGCCAGCCGAGCTGAGACTGTCCTGCACACCCTGGATTGTAGAAGAGCCTTGTCCTTCTACATTGACCGTACGCGGGAGCATAGAAAAGCGGTTCAGCTTTTCGTATCTTTTGATCCCAATCGGTTGGGGGTGCCTGTCTCTAAGCGCACTCTGTCCACCTGGGTGGCCGACTGTATCGCCTGGACTTACGGGGCAGCCGGCCTCTCCTTGGAAAATCGCGTCACGGCTCATCGGGTCAGGGCGAAGGCCGCGTCCGTGGCTCACCTCCGCTCTGTTCCGTTGGCAGACATCTGCTGGGCCGCTACTTGGTGTTCAGGTCAGACTTTTGCGGCTCATTACTGCCTGGAAAGGGAGTCCCGCAGGGACAGTGCTTTCGGTCAGGCAGTCCTCCACAATCTCTTTGAGGTTTAGGCAACTCCTACCCTCCGGCCCCGGTGTTTGGCTACCGGCCGGATGCGTATTCAGAGAAGATTCCTTCCTTCTGTACTGCTGAGCTTCAGGAAGCTCTTTAGGCTTGAGGTGTCCGGTAGCCTTAAGCTTGGGAGTCCCATAAGTGAGGACTGACTTCCTGCTTGGTCCTGGAGAAAGAGTAGTTACTCACCTGTAACAGGTGTTCTCCAGGAGCAGCAGGAATCAGTCCTCACTACCCTTCCTCCTCCCCTTGGAGTTGCAGTCATTCTTATTGCATATCTTGCAAACTTTTTTGCTGTCTTTCCGCTATGTCATCAGACTGAGCAAGATGGCATCCCTGGGCGGGAAGGGGACCGCGCATGCGCGCTGCAATTCCCAAAGGCTTTCTGCGAAAGCTGGGGAAAATTGCTCCGCAAGGGCTCCGTCGGCGCCGACGTCACCCATAAGTGAGGACTGATTCCTGCTGCTCCTGGAGAACACCTGTTACAGGTGAGTAACTACTCTTTACATCAGGTTGCTCAGTGGTCCACTGACTTCCCTGTTTCTGAAGGCTATCCTAAGCCTTCTCCTTCCCCAGTAGGTAGGAAATGCCCTACCAAACCTTCTTTCTCTAGGAGGAGAAGGTTTTACTCTTCTCCTGCCCATCATACAGATGTTCCCAAGCAGAGGAAACATCGCCCTAGTCTGAAGAATCCAAACTCTCACCAGGCTAAACAAACCCAGCAACCATAGGGTTCTGATTAATCTGTTTTCTGCCTCTTGGAGTTTACAACCTACAGTTGACTTCTTCTCAGCAGAAGTGTTTCACTGTTTTCATTCAAAACTCTACACATGGATTCCTTTCCTCAGGACATCCAGTTGCTCCTAGTATGCTGAGCTGTCAGGATATTCATGTCTATGGGTCCCAGGTTTCTCCTCCTCTTCCTGCCAAGAAGAGAGGTTTAACAACTATCCCATGATAGCTTTCTGTACCAACATGAATTTTTTCCTTCCACAGACTTACCATATGGTAAGTCACCCTTCAGCTCCTTTTTCTCTACCCTCTTATCCAGGGTTTCCCCTGTAAGAGTGGTACCATACCACTGGAGGGCTTCTTTAGCCTTTCTAGTCTTTCTTTCCTTTCCAGTGTGGTTTTTTCTCTTGAATAAACTCCCTCCTTTTGCCTGGGCAGCTCATCAAACAGGGACAGGAATTTCTTCTCTTGTTCTGTCTGTTCTTTCTGTTTTACACAGAAAGATTCTCTCTGCTGTCTTATTCAGCAGCTGCCCATGCAGGAGTTCCAGTGATTGGACTACTGGTACTTTTCCACAAGTTTCCAGTCTTGTCCTCCACTACTTTCTTTCTGGCCTTAGTAGTGATTCCAAGACAGTGCATACATCTTTCTTGGATAATCCTTATCATTTCAGGCTTATCACACTATCTTCTATTCTTGCCATCTCCAATTCCTTTGGGTTTGGCAGCATAGTTGACGTGGCTGCTGGTTTTTTCCAACAGCCAGTTCTATCTCCCAATTCTCCTGCATAATGCTCTCTGCAATCCTACAGAGAAGCTTTCCACTATAGGCCCTTGCTAGAGAGTATGGGGTTTTTCTCTAATGACTATCCTATATGGTTGAAAAAGGCTTCCTCAGTCATTCCCCATGACTGTGAGGGTTCTTCACACCCTACTATCTCCTTTTAAAATAAAGGACATAAGCCTTCTCTACGTGAAAGTCTAAGGAGTTGTCCAGTTCCTACAGGGAATATGCTCTTTTTTCCTTGCAGCTTGTCCTCATGGTATCCTAATCCTTCATGGACAGCACATATTTAACTAAAAAACGCATGATACCCCTTTTTGTCCCTCAAGTGGGTCAACCTGGTATCTCATCCTATGCGTTTTCTGTCCATTTACCATGCTAGAGTTCTACAGGACTCAGGACTTGCTGTTTACAGACTGATATTATCCTCTGTTTTTTCACGCAACCATCCTGGTTATTTCACTGGATAGCATTCCTGCACCATCATAACCAGGGGGAATAGATTCTCTATATATCTTCTCAAGTAGGTTCCACCTTGTTGTTGGATGAATCTTTCCTCTTCACATCTTCCATGTGAATGTTCTTATAGGCATATCTCTGTCTGCTTAATTGCAGACATTTATTCTTAGACCTATATATTCATATATGTATATATATATGTATATACATCTCTATAGATACATATGTCTGTCAGCTGCGTATGCATATGTTATGTCCCTCTAGATCTCACTATAGACATATATATATTAGGGTGGTCCATAAAAATGAATTCCTGAATTCCTTTGCTCCCTGGCCTGATTCTGGTTCCATTTAGGTAGAAAACACTGTGTACAAAGTTTGAAGCCAATCAAATAATATTTAGGGGTGGCTCAACAAGTCTTGAGATTTCCCCCTGGGAGCAAATGACGAAATGTTGCATCATCTTGTACCATCCACTCAGTTCCACGCTGATTACATTTGATTGCATCATATTTGAACTAATCTTGTCTCTGAGAGGTGGCAAAGACATTGTACTATTATCTTTGTATTTTTATTCTTTTCAGATGGTGAAAAAACGTGGTTTTTATCTCATTGAAGAAATGTCCACCACAATTCTGGGGGCCAAGCTCCCCAGCAAGGAGCAAGTGTTAAGTGTATTTTTACATCACCATATGACATTAAACAAAGGCGTTAGTGAAAGTGCATCTATTGTAACAAGTGAAGTAGAAGCTTACTGGGAAAAGGCCAGGCTTCCTGTTCAAAGAAATGACAAAATTCAAGAAAAAGTAAAGAAATTGTTCAATCAGTGGAAACTTTTGAAGAAAAACAAAGGGAGAGGAGGGAAACAAGAGGCAAATGAAAAAGAATTCCAGGTTGCAATGAAAAACCTATTTGATGTGGCGCATGCCAATGCAATGTCTTTAATTCATATTCAAGAAGACAAAGAATTCTTAATAGCGCAACGAGAACCAGGGCGCCGCGGCTCAATGTGTGCGATGGACAAGAAACTGGCCAACACGGAAGCAAGATCGCAACAGCGAGAAGAAGAACTGAAAAGGCGCAGACAAAAACATGTTGCCGAAGCCGAGGCAACTACAAGCCAAGTTCAGCTGGAAGGATCTTCTTCCTCAGCAGAGTCAGGTGAAGACTCGTCGACATCTGCGGATTCAGATAACGGACAGAAGAAAGCAACTCCACAAACGAAGCAGTTTCGACCTAACAATGTCTGGACCCCAGAGCTTATAGCAGCCCTGGATCGGACAGGGACAACGGATCGCAATGCTCTGTTTGTGGTAGCTGAAACCGCCAGAAGTCTGGGACATTATCCTGGGGAGCTCAATATCAGCCGCTCCAGCGTCAAGCGCCATAGAGAAAAGCACCGTCAGCAACAATGGACGGACCTGCACAACGCATTCAAAGCCGAAGGCAAAACATGCATTGTGCATTGGGATAGCAAGTTATTGCCATCTCTCCTCTGTTCAACCACATCCATTGACCGCCTTCCAGTTTTGATAACGGCTATCTCCACTGGAGAAACACAACTTCTTGGTGTACCAAAACTGACATCAGGAACGGGCGAGAATCAAGCTGCAGCAGTTTATGAACTGTTTCAGGAATGGTGTTTGGATGAAAAGGTTGCAGGCTTCTGCTTTGATACAACTGCATCGAACACGGGACGTCGATCAGGAGCGTGCATTCTTCTAGAACAGAGACTCCATTGCACAGTCCTTCATTTGGCATGCCGCCATCACATTTACGAAATAATTCTTGGTGCAGTATTCTCTACATGCTCTGGAGCTTCATCGGGTCCCGATGTCCAACTCTTTCGCCGGTTCCAAAAGAATTGGGGCTCCCTTGACAAGTCCAACTATCAAACTGGAAAAGACTTGGAGGTGCTGCAACCTGACAGGGATCGCATCATGAAGTTTGCGGAATCCAAGTTGGCACAGGGCAATCACCGAGATGATTACCTGGAATTCTTGGAGTTAACGATTGTCTGCCTTGGAGGGAATCTTCCTAGTTTCAATTTCAAGAAACCTGGAGCTTTCCATCATGCCAGATGGATGGCAAAAGTCTTGTACTGTCTCAAGATTTGGATGTTCCGAGGACAACTCAAAGATCTTACCCAACGGGAGGAGTCCTGTGTTCGTGATGTGAGCAATCTCCAGGAACAAGCAGGAATGAGTCTTCACATATGGGTACGTCGGTACCGACGGAGCCTGCGCGGGAACGCTCCCCAGCTTCCCAAAAAGGAAAGCTTTTGGGAGCATCCCACAGCGCCTGCGCGCTGCCTTCCCGCCTTTCCTAACCAACTCTCCTCAGTTCTTCTTTGCCGCAGAGCCAGCAGGTCGAGCCCTGTCACCGCTGAAGAAGTTCTTTATTTTATTTCTTTGGTCGCGTGTCTGCCTTCCCCGACTCCGGACCGGTACCGCCGGTCTTTTCTTTCTTTCTTTAAAAAAAAAAAAAAAAAATCAATATTTTTCCTCACTTGGTGTATTTTTCTTCTTAAGGCCTCAGGGCCCACAAGAAAATTTCCCCCATGGAAAAACCAACCTCCGGGTTCAAAAGATGCACTAAGTGTAGCGGTACTATTTCTGTTACAGATACCCATGAATGGTGTCTTAAATGTTTGGGTCCTGAACACTCCATTCCGGATTGTCCGTCCTGCTCCCTAATGTCTAAACGGGGGTTACAGAACCGAGCAGCTAAGCTCCATGTGCTGTTTCCCGCTGAGGCACCGGCAGTAGCATCGACATCTTCTAGGTCTTCTTCTCCTGAAGGATCTCAGGTAACCAAACATAAACCTAGCAGGTCCTCGAAGGGTAGATCTCCCTCTAAGCATCGAGATGCCTCCGGGCTTGCCCTCGAGGATCCTGCACCAGCCAAACAACCCCGGCGGGAAGCTCCGGCTTCCAAAGCTCCTCCTATGGGGTTACAGGTTGACATCGATGGCACGACCTCGACCGATCACCTGTTAGATTGCTCTGGGGTACCGGCACTTTCTCCCAGTACCGACTTCCAGGCTTTCATGGCGTCGATGGATCAGAATGTTCTGTCCATGCAGCAGGCTATACAGTCCTTCTTTCAAGCTGCGACGCCGATGATACCGCAACGAGCTCCGTTGTCGGTACCGGCACCAGCGCCGATGCCAGTACCGACTGCATCGACATCGACCAGGATACCGACTGCTGTGGTTGCTTGTCCAGGGCTACTTCTCGGTACCGATCCGGTACCGGGGACGCCCGATGTCGATACCGCTCAATACGCGTATCGAGCGTTAGAAGAGCACCCTGACAGGCGATACTTCGATTCCTCTGATGATTCTGATACATCAGATGAGTCTCCTGAAGTATCCATAGCCCTTCCTGAGGAGCCGCCTTCTCCAAAACGAAGAATGTCTCCTCCAGAGGACTTGTCCTTTCAAGACTTCATAAGAGAAGTAGCTAAAGGACTCTCTATTTCAGTAACCTCTGAATCAGAGCCTAGAGCAAAAAAATTAGATATTTTAGGATACTCTAAGGCTCCTAAAGAGGCAGTCACCTTACCAATTCATGAGATTCTTCATGAACACATGATTGATTTATGGGAGACTCCTCTCACTCTCTCTCCTCATTCTCGCAGGTTGGATACTATGTATCGTGTCCCTCCTTGTCCTGGGTTCCAGAAAACTCAGCTTCCCCACCATTCCATTGTGGTGCAGTCAGCTATGAAGAGGATAAAGAGTACAGAGAGACACTCTTCTGCTTCTCCAGGAAGAGAATGCAGGACCTTGGATGCTTTTGGTAGGAAAATCTTCCAGGCCAGTATGCTTATTGCCAGAATCAACTCATATAGCCTTTATATGGGTATGTTTCTGAAAGAAGTGGCAGAAAAGCTGCACACTTTCCTCCCTTTTATTCCAGAAGACAAAAGGGAAGAATTCCGCATGTGGCTTAAGCATACTCAAGACATCTCCAAGTTTTCAAACAGGGCAGCCTTTGACTCCTTTGAAGGTGCCAGTAGAGCCTCAGGCATTGCCATAGCTGCTCGCAGAATTGCTTGGCTCCAGGCTTCTGATTTAGAGCCCTGGGTTCAAGATGGCTTAGGAAATCTGCCCTGTACAGGTGAAAATCTGTTTGGCAGAGAGTGGCAAATTAAAGCCACTCAAATGGATGCAGAGAATTCTGCTCTGGATAGACTTTCAAGGTCTACCTCCATTCCTGCCAAGAAAAAGACTTTTAAAAAGTCTTTTTTCAAAAAGGGCAGGTTTCCTTCCACTTCTGGCCAACAATCTTCTACAGGTTGCTTTACCGCTAAGCGTCAGCAACCTAAGCAGGCCAGGCCTAAGTCTACAGGGGCTGCTGTAACCCAGCAGTCCCAACCCCCTCAGGGTTTTTGACTTGATGCTAGAGAACTTAGTCTTTCTGGCTTTAACACAGCCAGAACCTCTCACCCTTCCAGGAAGGTTAGCTCATTTTGCTCCCAGATGGGAGCAAATCACATCAGAGCAGTGGACCCTCTCCATCATAAGAGAGGGCTACAAACTTCATTTCTCAGACCTTCCTCCCCACACCATGGTGAGACACTTCAATTCTCCCACATCTCGACCTTTTAGGTCAGGAGATAACTACCCTTCTTGCCCAAGGGGCAATAGAAGAAGTTCCTCTAATTCAAACACTTTGAAACACTACCTCTTCCTCTTGTCTTATCCATTAAACAATCCAGATAACACAACCTACCCACAGACCTTCCAAACATACAAATTCAATACAGACACCCCACAGACCTCCCATACACAATACTGAAGCCAGGATGAGATCATGTCTGTTATATTAATTAATTACCCTGTTATCCAAGTTGTATTTCCTGTTTTTTCTGTAAACACAAAGTACCGTTGAATTGTGTAACTCCTTGTTTATTGTAAACCGCGCTGATGCTGAATAGTGCGGTATATAAGAGACTATAAATAAATAAATAAATAACAAGGGTCAGGGTTCTACTCCCCCTATTTTCTCATTCCAAAGAAGACAGGGGGATACAGACCCATTCTAGATCTCAGAGAATTGAACAAATTTCTATGCAAGGAGAAGTTCAAGATGCTTTCTCTGGGCACTCTCCTTCCATACCTTCAAACTCAGGATTGGCTTTGTTCTCTAGATCTTAAGGATGCGTGTACACATGTTCTCATCCATCCATCTCACAGAAGATTCCTGCGTTTTCTTTTCCAAGGAAAACATTACCAATACAGAGTGCTTCCTTTCGGTCTGGCCTCTGCCCCAAGAGTGTTCACCAAATGCATGGCAGTAGTTGCTGCATTTCTACGCACTCTGGGAATATTTGTCTTCCCATACCTGGACGACTGGCTCATCCGAGCTCCATCTCAGTCAGAGGCCCAGATTTCCCTGGACCGCACAAGGCGCATTCTGCAGTATCTGGGACTGGTGGTAAACCTCCCAAAGTCCCAGCTCATCCCTACTCAGTCCCTGGAATTCATAGGGGCCTGGTTGGATACCACCACTGCAAGGGCCTACCTTCTTCAGGCCCGTTGCCAACGTCTAGTGCAGTTAGCCTCCCAGATTCAGTCAAAGAGCCACTTAACTGCCAGGGAGATGCTACAACTGCTGGGCCACATGGCTTCCACAGTACATGTGGTACCCTATGCTCGCCTACACATGAAAGAAGCTCAATGGACTTTGTCCACCCAGTGGACTCAAGCTTCAGGAGCTCTCTCAGACCAAATAGCAACCTCCAAACGTCTCTTTTGGTCTCTCCAATGGTGGATGTCCACTCAAAATCTGTTGCTGGGGTTCCCCTTCCAACAGTTGTTGCCCCAAGCAACCCTCACAACAGATGCCTCCCAGACAGGTTGGGGAGCTCATCTACAGGACCTCTCCACTCAAGGCACTTGGTCCCCTCAGGAGACCTCTCTTCATATCAACCACTTGGAGCTTCAAGCAGTTTTTCTAGCTCTCAAGGTCTTCCATACCCTCCTCAGCTACAAGACAGTCCTCATCCATACGGACAATCAAGTAGCTATGTTTTATATAAACAAGGAGGAACTGGCTCTCTGTCGCCTTGCAACGAAGCTCTAAGATTGTGGGCCTTCGCCAGAGAGCATCAAGTCCATCTCCTGGCAGTATATCTCCCAGGAATCCAAAACTCTTGGGCAGACAGACTCAGTCGAGTTCTGCTTCCACACGAATGGTCCCTGCACATGGATCAGGTACTCAGAATCTTTCAAGAATGGGGAACCCCGGACATAGACCTCTTTGCAAGTCCGTGGAATGCCAAACTTCCCCGGTTCTGTTCCAGAATTCCGCGTCAGGGAGTTCAGGCCAAGGATGCCTTCCTCCTTCATTGGGGTCAGGGCTTCCTGTATTCCTTTCCACCCATTCCCTTGATTCCCAAGACTCTGTTCAAACTCCAGAGGGATCAAGGATCTATGATCCTCATAGCTCCACGCTGGCCACGCCAAGTGTGGTACCCTCTGCTTCTGCATCTCTCCCAAGCCCCCTCTCTGGACTTGGGAGCTGCTCCAGACCTTCTGTCTCAGGAGGAAGGGACTTTGTGGCACCCAAACCCCAAGTCCCTTCACCTCAGTTTGGTTACTGAAGGCCTAGACCTTCAAGAATCTTTCTCAGCAGGTGAAGGATATCCTCCATGCTTCCAGGAAACCTTCCACCAGGCGTTCCTATGCTTTTAAGTGGAAAAGATTTTCCATTTGGTGTGCTGGAAAGGGTCTTGACCCTCTGGCACTACCTTTAACTTCTTTGTTAGACTATCTCCTGCATCTCTCCAATGCAGGACTTAAGACAAATTCAGTAAGAGTCCATTTGTGTGCTATTGCAGCATCCCTTAAGCCCATCAATGGACAGCCTATCTCCTCTCATCCTCTTATTTCAGGATTCATGGGAGGCCTATCTTTAACTAAACCTCCCATTAGGCCTCCTCCGGTGGCATGGGACTTAAATTTGGTTCTTGGTCAGCTTATGAAGCCACCCTTTGAACCCTTAGCCACTACCTCCTTGAAATTTCTTTCCTGGAAGGTTATTTTCCTCATTGCAGTCACTTCTGCCCGCCGCATCAGTGAACTGCAGGCCTTAGTGGCTAATCCACCTTATACAAGGTTCCATCATGACAAGGTAGTCCTTAGGACGAATCCACACTTTATGCCTAAAGTGGTCTCACCTTTTCATCTTAATCAAGAGGTATATTTACCTGTCTTTTTTCCAGCTCCTCATGCATCCAGTGCAGAGAGGAATCTTCATACTCTGGATTGTAAAAGAGCTCTTGCTTTTTACTTACGTAGGACACAGCAACATAGAAAGTCTTCCCAGCTTTTTGTTGCTTTTGATCCTTCTCACTTGGGACTTCCAGTCTCTAAGAGAACACTGTCCAATTGGATTGCTCAGTGTATTTCTTTCGCCTACCAGAGTAAGAACCTTTCTCTGGAGAGCCATGTCACAGCTCATAATGTGAGGGCCATGGCCACCTCTATGGCTCATCTAAATTCTGTGTCCATCGACCAGATCTGTCGAGCAGCCACCTGGGCCTCTGTTCATACCTTCACAGCCCATTACTGCTTGGACAAGGATTCCCGCCGGGATGCCATGTTTGGTCAGGCTGTCCTCAGACTCCTGTTCCATTCTTAAACAACTCCTGCCCTCCTTCCCTGGATGGATGCCTGAGATCCATAGGAGGACGCAGACCCCTTTCAGGGTCTCATATCCTTGGGGATCTCCCAGGCATCTCAGCTAGGGAGTCCCCATATGTGAAGACTCATTCCTGCTTGTTCCTGGAGATAGCACAGTTACTTACCTGTAACAGGTGATCTCTGGGAACAGCAGGAATAAGTCTTCACAACCCACCCACCTCCCCTAGGAGTTGTATCTCTTTTCTATCTTTCCTTTCCTCTCTCTCTCTATTGTCTCAGCTTTAAACTCGAACCGAGGAGAGTTGGTTAGGAAAGGCGGGAAGGCAGTGCGCAGGCGCTGTGGGATGCTCCCAAAAGCTTTCCTTTTTGGGAAGCTGGGGAGCGTTCCTGCGCAGGCTCCGTCGGTACCGACGTACCCATATGTGAAGACTTATTCCTGCTGTTCCCAGAGATCACCTGTTACAGGTAAGTAACTGTGCTTTTTCTCCATCCTGATTCATGTGGAAGCCTGGTTTTCTGCCCCTGATGCCGCAGTTGCTCCTCGAACAGATTTGGAGATGCTGAAGAAACTACACTCTTACCACAATGACTGTGTTGGAAGAGCGGCCAGAGACAAACTGCAACAGCATCTGTGGTATGTGTCAGAGGAGCTTGAGGCACTGTCACTGTTCGATGAAGCTGTTTCAGCACCGACAAAGCGGGCCATAGTGTCGGCCATGATCCCGGCAGAATCAGATGAAAGCGATGAGGATGAAGACGAAGATCCCCCAAAGCGGGTCGAATTGAAAAGTTCCATAATTCCACCACTTGAATCTTTTGCAACTCGCAAATCAATCCGTTTCCTGAAACACCTCGACATCAACAGTGATTTTCTTAATGCAGACCCAGAAGACTGGGAAGAGAATGCATCATTCAAAGACGGTCTGAAGAAAGTAAAAAATTTTCCAGTGATCAACGATGTGGCTGAGCGAGGGGTCAAACTCATTGAGGAGTTCAACGGCTGACACACCACAAAAGAAGAGCAACTCCAGTTCCTTCTGGGTGTTGTCTCGCAACACGGTAAGATGTTCCCCACATCGTCGAAGTCCTTACTAGCATCTGGACCACATTGAGTGCTTGGCAAGCATGATACCCCCGTCTATGAGCGGATAATACCCAGTGGTCTGACGAACCCTGGGGGGGATCCAGGGGCCTGATAGATAGGGACCTTGAGCCACCCCTAAATATTATTTGATTGGCTTCAAACTTTGCACACATTGTTTTCTACATAAATGGAACCAGAATCAGGCCAGGGAGCAAAGACATTCCTACTTTTATTTTTTCCCCTATGGCAGTGGACCACCCTAATATATATACCACTATATATATATATATATATATATATATATATATATATATATATATATGTCGAGATGCTTCTTTATAGGTAGATATGTATTTACATACTTATCTCTCTGTCTATGCTCATAAAGGTTTTACCTTCCTATATGTTCCAGACAGTGGGCTTTGTACATGTTCATACTGTTCCACAGTATGTTTGGGGTATTATGCACACAACCACTGCTGTGGTACTGACAGCTCCTTCCATAACCCTAGGTTTAGGTATCCCTGAAGATCCATACTCCAATATCTTCCTATCTCTCACCAGTTAGGAAAGACATGGTGGATCTTCAGTAGATCTGAGGTTTCAACTCCTCAGACATCTGTCCTTTCTTTGGGAATACGGGGCTTTTCCCATACCCCTTCTTCCCTCAAGGACTAGGCCAGTTTGTCCAAATCGGTCAGTCTTCCTCTTTTGCTCCTAACTGTGAGTAACTCTGTAGCCAAAAGAGTTTTCAGCTTTTTCCATAAAGCTTCCCACTAAAGACCTATCGTTTTTGTACTACCCCAGTTGAATTCTGGGGTCACCTGTCACTTCCAGATTTTGACCTTCACCTTCACTTCAGTGAGGTCACCTTGAAGATTCCTCTACTGGATCCCCAGTAGACTCCATCAGCCTCTCTACTTCCTGCAATCCAGTAGTGAGGTCCATATTGTGATTGTTCATTTCAATATATTTCATGATAATTATCATACATACAAGGACTCCTTGCCTGTAGTCCTATCTTAGGTTAGCTGTTTTCTACAGCTCCTCTCTTTTTCAACTCCTACCCTCCATCCTCAGGATGCCTGGCCATATGAGGTGTAGCATGTTTCAATCCCCAACATGCTGGGGCTCCAGGCATCTTAGCTTGGGAGCAATGTTCCCTCTAATTTTCTGTAGGCTGTGTGCGCATAAAATATCAGCTGTGTGCAGCTTTTGAAGTAAGATTAAATTTTTGTGCGCCACATAATGACACTCGGCGTTAAATACTTTAAAATTTGACTACATGTCAGAATACAGTATGTACACCACATTGATTTTAATCAAATTAAATGAAAATAGACAATTACTAAATGAAGCTGGAAATTTCTAGTAATTACAATCATAACTTTTAAATTTTAAGATGTCTGTGTTGTTTTCTATCAGAATCAGAGCTGCAATTTTTGTGCGCTCTGTTGTAAAGTATGTGCGCTCTCTCGGCGAGGTGTGTGCGTGCGCACACGCGCACAGCTTAGAGGGAACAGTGCTTGGGAGTCCCCATATGTGAAGACTCATTCCTGCTTGTTCCTGGAGATAGCACAGTTACTTACCTGTAACAGGTGATCTCTGGGAACAGCAGGAATAAGTCTTCACAACCCATCCACCTCCCCTAGGAGTTGTATCTCTCTATCTATCTTTCCTTTCCTCTCTCTCTCTCTTTGTCTCAGCTATAAAACTCAATTGAGGAGAGACAGTTGGAAAGGCGGGAAGGCAGCACGCTGGCGCTGAGGGATGCTCCCAAAAGCTTTCTGATTGGATGCTGGGGAGCGTTCCCTCGCAAGCTCCGTCGGTACCGACGTACCCATATGTGAAGACATATTCCTGCTGTTCCCAGAGATCACCTGTTACAGGTAAGTAACTGTGCTTTCCATGTTGAAGAGCCCTAATCTTTGTAGCCTCTCTTCATAGGAGTAGCCTTCCATCTCCTTTACCATTTTGGTGGCTCTTCTCTGTACCTTTTCTAATAACGCTATATCCTTTTTAAGATACAGCGACCGGAATTGCACACAATATTCAAGGTGCGGTCGTACCATGGAACGATACAGAGGCATTATAATATCCTTTGTTTTATTTTCCATTCCTTTCCTTATGATACTTAGCATTCTATTCGCTTTCTTGGCCACCGCTGCACATTGGGCAGAGGGTTTTAACATGTTATCCATGATGACGCCTAAATCTTTTTTCCTGGGTGGTGGTTCCCAATGTGGAACCTTGCATCGTGTAACCATAGTGTGGGTTGTTCTTTCCTAGGTGCATAACTTTGCACTTGTCCACATTAAATTTCTTCTGCCATTTGGATGCCCAGTCTTCCAATTTATCCAGATCCTTCTGTAGTTTTGTGCAATCCCCTTGGGTTTTAACAACTTTAAACAGTTTTGTGTCATCTGCAATTTTGATAATCTCACTAGTTATTCCCTTTTTCAGGTCATTTATGAATATGTCAAAAAGCAGCAGACCCAGTACAGATCCCTGGGGTACTCCACTATTCAATTTTTCCCATTGGGAAAATTGGCCATTTAGCCCTACCCTCTGCTTTCTATCTTTTAACCAGTTCCCGATCCACAATAGTACACTGCCTCCTATTCCATGACTTTTTAGTTTTGCCAAAAGTCTCTGATGAGGGACCTTCTTATCAAAGGCTTTCTGAAAGTCCAGATACACAATATCAACCGACTCACCTTTGTCTTGCCATCTGCTTAGTGGGGCTCTAGCTATGGGACCTGGCTGAGCAAGATGGCACCCTTGTGCAGGAAGACGACAACGCATGCATGGCAGCAATCCCAAAGGCTTTCTTTGAAAGCTGGGGAATTGCTCTGCGTGGGCTCCATCGGTGCAGATGTCACCCATAAGTGAGGACTGATTCTTGCTGTCCCTGGAGAACACCTGATCTCCAGGAACAAGCAGGAATGTAGTCTTCACATATGGGTATCGTCGGTACTGACGGAGCCTGCGCAGGAACGCTCCCCAGCGTCCAATTAGAAAGCTTTTGGGAGCATCCCACAGCGCCTGCGTGCTGCCTTCCCGCCTTTCCCAACTGCCTCTCTCCAGTTCTTCGTTTTCCACGAAGCCAGCAGGTTGTCGTTCCTGTCACCGAAGAAAATTTTTCCTATTCTCCTTCATTTTTGTGGTCACGTCTGCCTTCCCTCGACGCCATACCGGTACCGCCGGTGGTTCTTTCTTTCTTTTAAAAAAAAAAAAAAAAAAAATTTTTTCCAAACCTTTCTTCTTCAGGTGCATGCGCCCAAAATTTCCCTTAATATGGAAAAACCCGCTTCGGGTTTCAAGAAGTGCACCGAGTGTAGCGGTACCATCTCCGTCACCGACACCCATGAGTGGTGCCTTAAATGTTTAGGTCCTGACCACTCCATTTTGGAGTGTATGGCCTGTGCCATGATATCTAAGAGGGATCGACAAAACCGAGCTGCTAAGCTCAGCACCCTTTTTCCCTCCAATGCAGTCTCTGTGGCATCGACGTCTTCCAGGGCTTTGTCTTCCTCCTATGGATCTCAATTAACTAATCATAAGTCTAGCCGGTCCTCAAAGGGTAGATCTCCTTCCAAGCATCGAGATACCTCTGGCGTTGCCCATGAGGGTTCTGTACCGGCAAAATTGCCCCGGCGGGAGCCTTCGGCTTCCAAAGCATTATCAGGGCTCCAGGATGTTATCGAGGCCTCAATCTCGGCAGAACTACTGGTGCCATGCTCTGGGGTACTATCCGCTTTCTCCGATACCGATACCTAGGCATGGGCAGCGTCGATAGACCAGAGGTTCCTGGCTATTGAACGCAGTCTGGCAGCTCTCCTTGTGGCATCGACACCCTCGGAACCGCGTCAGACAGTTCAAATGGTACTAGTATCGACATCGATGTCTGCTTTGCTGGCACCCAGTCATGCTATGCCTTCCGGTACCGATACACCGGTACCGATTCCCCCCCAGCACCGAGCATCCGGACAGAAGGTACTTTGAATCCTCGGAGGAGTCTGAGGATTCTCACTGCTCCATCGGTATCGGAATACAACTCCCAGAGGAGCCTTCCTCTCCTAAACGTAGGATGTCTCCTCCAGAAGATATCTCCTTTCAGGATTTTATCAGGGAGGTGGCTCAAGGTCTTTCCATTACTGTGGCTCCTGAAACAGAGCCCAGGGCAAAGGAGTTGGAGATTCTACAATATCCCAAGGCTCCTAAGGAGGCAGCTACTTTGCCTATCCATGAGATCTTACATGATCTGATGTTAAGAATGTGGGAAACACCTCTTACCACCTCTCATCACTCTCGTAGACTGGATACCGTGTATCGAGTTCCTCTGTGTCCTGGCTTCCAGAAGACTCAGCTTCCTCACCACTCTATCGTAGTGGAATCAGCTATGAGAAGGATCAGAAGTGTGAAGAGTCATGTCTCTAATCCTCTAGGACGTGAGTGTCGAACTTTGGATGCCTTTGGATGTCGTACTTTCTAGGTTTCCATGCTTTCTGCCAGGATCAGTTCCTATATTTTATATATGGGAATGTTCCTTAAGGAAGTCACAGGAGATTTAGAGGTTTTGAGCCCCCTTCTTCCTGAAGATAAGAGGCAGGATTTTCTCACACTGGTTAAACATGCCCAAGATGTTTCTAAGTTTGTCAATTGTGAAGCTTTTGACTGTTTTGAGTGCATAAGCAGAACCTCTGCCATTGCCATAGGTGCACGTAGAATTGCCTGGCTCCAGGCATCTGATTTGGCGCTCTGGGTGCAGGACAAACTGAGCAATATCCCTTGTACAGGTGAGAATCTGTTCGGCAAAAATTGGCAAGAGAAAGCCAATGAGTTGGATGCTGACAACTCCACTTTGGATAGATTATAAGCCACAGCTGTTACTGCAAGGAAGAAATCTTTCAAGAAACCATTCTTCTCCAAGAAGAAGAGGTTTTATCCCTCTTATTCTCAGCAGGGACGTTCTGCAGGTCAACCTGCCCGAAAGAGTCAGCAACCACCTAAACAAAGGAAAGCAAAGACTGCTAAGCCTCAACCGTCTCAGCAGTCTCAGCTTCCACAAGGCCTTTGACTTCCATCTAGAGAACTTAGCCTTCCTGGCCCTCAACAGACCAGAACCTTCCACCATTCCAGGAAGTTTGTGTCACTTTGCCCCCAGATGGGGGCAGATAACAGCAGAACATTGGACTCTCTCCATTATAAAAGAGGGGTACAAGCTTCACTTTCTCTGCATGCCCCCTCCCACAATGGTAAGACAGTTCAATTCTCAGACCTCTCTCATTAACCTGTTAGATCAAGAGGTCACTATGCTTCTTGCCCATGGGGCAATAGAAGAGGTACCCATGCCTCAACGGTACAGGGTTTTACTCCCCCTATTTCCTTATCCCAAAGAAAACAGGGGGACATAGACCTATTTTAGACCTCAGAGAATTGAACAAATTCCTGTTCAAAGAGACATTCAAGATGATTTCTCTGGGAACTCTGCTCCCATACCTTCAGAGTCAGGATTGGCTTTGTTCTCTACATCTCAAGGATGCGTACACTCATGTTCTCATCCATCCAACTCACAGAAAGTTCCTTCGGTTCCTTTTTCATGGAAAGCACTACCAATGCAGGGTGCTTCCTTTTGGCCTGGCCTCAGCACCAAGGGTGTTTACGAAATGCATGGCTGTGGTAGCAGCATTTCTTCGCACTCTAGGAATATTCGTCTTCCCCTACTTAGACGACTGGCTCATTCGAGCCCCAGCAGAGTCAGAGACCAGGATTTCTCTATCTTGCACAATGCGTATCCTTCAATATTTGGGTCTGGTCATAAACATCCCAAAATCCAGCCTAACTCCCACTCAGTCTCTAGTTCATAGGAGCTTTGCTGGATACCAGGAAAGCAAGGGCCTATCTTCCCCAGATCCGTTGCCTTCGCATTGTGCAGTTAGCTTCTCAAGCAGTGCTAAAGCTTCATCTCACTGCTCGAGAAATGTTACAACTACTAGGCCACATGGCATCTACCGTGCATGTGGTTCCTTATGCTCGCCTCCATATGAGAGCAGCCCAGTGGACTTTATCCACTCAATGGACCCAGGCATCAGGGTGCTTGTCAGACAAAATAGCAAACACAAATCACCTTATTTTGTTCCTCCAATGGTGGCAGTCCACTCAAAACCTGTTGGTGGGGTCCCCATTTCAACAACCTTTACCCCAGGCAACTCTCACAACAGATGCGTCACCAATGGGTTGGGGAGCTCATCTGCAAGACCTCTCCACCCAAGGCATTTGGACTCCAGAGGATACTCATCTACACATCACAATCTTCCTTGCTCTTCGAGTGTTCCACACTCTGCTCAGCTGTAAGACAGTCCTCATTCACACGGACAATCAAGTAGCCATGTTCTACTTGAACAAGCAGGGAGGAACAGGCTCTCTGTCGCTTTGCAATGAAGCTTTGCGACTATGGGCCCTCGCCAGAGAGCATCAGATTCATCTCCTGGCAGTGTATCTTCCAGGCATACAAAACTCTTGGGCAGACAGACTCAGTCAAGTTCTGCTTCCATACGAGTGGTCTCTGCATGCAGACCAGGTAGCCAAGATTTTTCAAATTTGGGGAACCCTGGACATAGACCTCTTTGCAAGTCCGTGGTATGCCAAACTTCCCCGGTTCTGTTCCAAAATTCCAGCTCAGGGCTCTCAGGCCAGGGATGCTTTCCTCCTTCATTGGGGTCAAAACTTCCTTTATGCCTTTCCACCCATTCCCCTGATTCCCAAAACCCTGTTCAAGCTTCAGAGAGACAGAGGCCATATGATTCTCATAGCTCCACATTGGCCACGGCAAGTGTGGTGCCCTCTGCTTCTACATCTCTCTCAAGCTCCCTCTCTGGAGTTGGGGTCTGCTCCAGATCTCCTGTCTCAGGAGGACGGAATGTTATGGCATCCCAAGCCCCAGTCTCTGCATCTCAGGGCTTGGTTGCTGAAGGCCTAGATCTTCATGATCTTAACCTTTCTCAGCAAGTAAAGGATATCCTTTATGCTTCTAGAAAACCTTCCACAAGACGTTCTTATGCTTTCAAGTGGAAAAGGTTTACCATATGGTGCTTGCAGAAGGGTCTTAACCCCCTTGCGATACCTCTGGAATCATTACTGGAGTATCTCCTTCATTTATCCAATGCAGGACTTAAGACTAACTCAGTAAGAGCCCATTTGAGTGCTATTGCAGCTTCTTTCAAGCCTTTAAATGGACAACCTATTTCCTCCTATCCTCTTATAGCAAGATTTGAGAGGCCTTCTAACTAAGCCTCCCATTAGGCCACCCTTCAAAACTTTAGCTACTACCTCGTTGAAATTCCTTTCTTGGAAAGTTATCTTTCTTATTGCAATCACATCAGCACGTCGCATCAGTGAGTTGCAGGCACTAGTGGCTGATCCTCCTTATACAAGGTTCCATCATGACAAGGTAGTCCTTAGAACTCATCCACACTTTATGCCAAAGGTGGTCTCGCCTTTTCATTTGAACTGAGCGGTCTACCTGCGTGTGTTTATTCCAAGGCCTCATGCATCATATGCAGAAAGGAATCTTCATACTTTGAACTGTAAAAGAGCTTTAGCTTTTTACTTACAAAGAAGACAGCAAATAGAAAGTCCTCTCAACTCTTTGTTGCTTTTGATCCTTCTCATTTGGGACTTCCGGTCTCCAAGAGAACACTGTCCAACTGGATTGCACAGTGTATTTCCTTTGCCTATCAGAGTAAGAATCTTCCTTTGGAGGGCCATGTCACAGCTCACAGTGTGAGAGCCATGGCAGCTTCAATTGCTCATCTGCACTCTGTGTCTATCGACATCTGTCGAGCAGCCACTTGGGCCTCGGTTCATACCTTTACAGCCCATTACTGCTTGGACAAGGACTCCCGCCGGGATGCCTTGTTTGGTCAGGCTGTTCTCCAACACCTGTTCCATACCTAATCAACTCCTACCCCACCATCCCTGGTAGGAGGCCGGAGATCCATGGGGGGACGTGGAGTCCTTTCACAGGGACACACAACTTCTGGGGTTCTCTCCCTGGCATCTAAAGCTAGGGAGTCCCCATATGTGAAGACTACATTCCTGCTTGTTCCTTGAGATAGCATAGTTACTCACCTGTAACAGGTGATCTCCGGGAACAGCAGGAATTTAGTCTTCACAACCCACCCATCTCCCCTAGGAGTTGTATCTCTCTATCTGTCTCTCTCTCTTTCCCCCTCTCTCTCTCTTTGTCTCAGCTTTAAACTCAACTGGAGAGAGGCAGTTGGGAAAGGCGGGAAGGCAGCACGCAGGCGCTGAGGGATGCTCCCAAAAGCTTTCTGATTGGACGCTGGGGAGCTTTCCTGCGCAGGCTCCATCGGTACCGACGATACCCATATGTGAAGACTAAATTCCTGCTGTTCCCGGAGATCACCTGTTACAGGTGAGTAACTATGCTTTCTTAGCAAAGACTGGTGCATTTGCTGTCCCATGGTAGTTGGGCAGAGTGGGGGCTAGCAGGGCTTAAGGACCTGCAGAGTAGGTCTGCCTGTTAGCACAGGCTTGATCTAGCTGGGGTTAAAACACCTGGGAGCCCCAGGTCCCTTTCCCTCCACAGCTGGGAGCCGCTGGAGCCTGTAAGCTACAGGTCTTTGGTTCTCCTCTTCTCTCTCTATCTTCCGCAGTTTCTCTCCTTCTGTCCCCCTCCCTTCCCTCCGGCACAGTCGGGTGAAGAGAGAACTTGTGCAGAGACTATTGAAGGAGCAGACAAGAGTAAGCGGCTGGCTGCCGAACCCCTCTGTTTGGTTTTAGCATTTTGTTTTGGTTTTGCTTATCCGGTGAGTTTCCATTGAGCCGGGAGTGTTTCGTGGGGGATCAGGGGTTTCCTCTTCAAGGCGGCTTGTTAGCTTTGGGGCCCATGTGTATGTTGACAGGATTCCCACTATGTGCGATCTGTTCGGGCTGCCACAGCTTGGGTCCATTAGGTGTTTGCTGGTTTTGTGTACGGCAGGGGAAATCGTGGCAAACTTCGGCTGTCCCAATGGAGGGGGACAGATTGAGAGTAAGGGCGACTCTGTTCAGAGGAACATTTCAAGCCCCAGCAGTTCCTGTGATTTCAGTGGGAACCGTGGCCATTTGCCTCAGGCAGGGAAGCCTGCTCATCAGCTTAAGCACGGCAAGAGTAAGGCAAAAGCAGTGGGGGGCACCAATTTCAGCACAAGACAGAGCCTGGGGTTTTTTTTGGGCTTGAGTCAATGTTCTCGGCAGAATTTATCATTTACTTGCACAAGGCTTGCTGTCTTAAAAGGAGGCAAGCTGCCTCTGACCAGGTGTGTTTTCCTTAGATCCTCTGTACAAACCAGAGGCGCTGGCCCCTCATTCCTGCAGGAGGGGAATCCCTTTGGGGACCCTCATTATTTAAGAGGGATAAAAGGAAGTCTGAGCCCTGGCTGGCTCAGGACTCGCCACCGTCGCAGGCATCGGAGGAACTAAGAGATGGTCTTTCAGATCTCTGGGTCGATCATGGGCCTCAAGATTTAGGAGAAGTCTTGTCGGTAGAGGACCCCTATGTCTTCAGAGTATTTCATAGGGAAGATCTGGCTGCCCTCATTTCTTATTCTCTGGTGGCCCTGAATATTGTCAAGCTACCGGCTGCTTGGGAGGAGCCTCTGGAGGATCCCTTGCTACAGGGGTTCAGAGGAGCACAGGTGTGCTTTCCGGTGCAATGGGAATTCCCAGAGGCGACCCTGAGAGGAGGCATAGCAATGGGTCATCTGTACCCTAGACCACAGGAGGAGCAAGATCTTCTCAGGATGCCAAAGGTGGATGCCTTGGCCTCAGCAGTCAATAAGAAGAAGTGCAAGAGATAAGGGTCTTGGGGCCACTTGGCAATAGTGATCATAGCATGATCGCCTTTGATTTAATAAGTGGAGGAGGGGATAGTAAGGAAATCCACAGTACTACCTTTTAACTTTCGAAAGGGAGACTATGATAAAATGAGGAAAACAGTTAAGAAAAAACTAAAAGGAGCAGTTGCAAAGGTTAAAGACGTACATCAAGCTTGGGTGTTGTTGAAAAATACTATCTTGGAAGCCCAGACCAGCTGTATTCCACGCTTTAAGAAAAGTGGAAGGAAGTCCAAAAAACTGCCAGCATGGTTTAAAGGTGAGGTCAGAGAGACTGTTGCCAAAAAAGCATCTTTCAGGAAATGGAAAAAAGAGCCAAACGATGAAACCTGGAAACAGCACAAGCACTGGCAAGTCAAATGCAAGGCATTGATAAGGCAGGCAAAGAGAGAATTTGAGAAGAAGCTTGCTGCGGAAGCAAAAACGCGAAATAAAGACCTTTTCAAGTACATTCGTAGCAAAAAACCTGTGAGAGAGTCAGTTGGTCCATTAGATGATAAAGGGGTTAAAGGAGCACTAAGAGGCGACAAGGCGATAGCGGAGAGACTGAATGAATTCTTTGCTTCGGTCTTTACTGAGGAAGATGTAGGGATGTTACCCATGACTGAAGTGGTATTTAAAGGTGCGGAAGAATTGAAGGAAATATCGATACATCGGGAAGATGTCTTACAACTATTAGATAAACTGAAGAGTAGCAAATCACCTGGGCCGGATGGTATACATCCAAGGGTGTTGAAAGAACTGAAATATGAGATTGCAGAACTGCTATCAGTAATCTGTGAACTATCATTAAAATCATCTCTAATATCTGAAGATTGGAAGATCGCCAATGTAACACCAATTTTTAAAAAGGGTTCCAGGGGTGATCCGGGAAACTACAGACCGGTGAGCCTGACGTCAGTACCGGGAAAAATGGTAGAAACCATCATAAAGAATAAAATTACTCAGCATGTAGATAGTCACGACCTAATGGGAGACAGCCAACATGGCTTTAGACAAGGAAGATCTTGTCTTACTAATCTGTTATGTTTTTTTGAAGGAGTGAATAAACAGGTGGACAAAGGTGAGTCGGTTGATATTGTGTATCTGGACTTTCAGAAAGCCTTTGACAAGGTCCCTCATCAGAGACTTTTGGCACAACTAAAGAGTCATGGGATAGGAGGCAATGTACTATTGTGGACCAGGAACTGGTTAAAAGATAGAAAGCAGAGGGTAGGGCTAAATGGCCAATTTTCCCAATGGAGAAAGGTGAATAGCGGTGTACCCCAGGGATCTGTGCTGGGTCCGCTGCATTTTGACATATTCATAAATGACCTGGAAAGTGGAATAACGAGTGAGGTTATCAAATTTGCAGATGACACAAAACTATTTAAAGTTGTTAAAACCCAAGAGGATTGTGAAAAGTTGCAAGAGGATCTTGATAAATTGGAAGACTGGGCATCAAAATGGCAGATGAAATTTAATGTGGACAAGTGCAAGGTTATGCACCTAGGGAAGAACAACCCAAACTATGGTTACACGATGCAAGGTTCCACATTAGGAACCACCACCCAGGAAAAAGATTTAGGCGTCATTGTGGATACCATGTTAAAACCCTCGGCCCAGTGTGCAGCGGCAGCCAAGAGAGCAAATAGAATGCTAGGTATGATAAGGAAAGGAATGGAAAATAAAACAAAAGATATTATAATGCCTCTATATCGTTCCATGGTGAGACCGCACCTTGAATATTGTGTGCAATTCTGGTCGCCATATCTTAAAAAGGATATAGCGATTTTAGAAAAGGTTCAGAGAAGAGCCACCAAAATGGTAAAGGGGATGGAAGGATACTCCTAAGAAGAAAGGCTAAAAAGGTTAGGGCTCTTTAACCTGGAAAAGAGACGGCTGAGGGAGATATGATAGAAGTCTATAAATTAATGAACGGAGTGGAACGGGTAAACATAGATCGATTGTTTACCTTATCAGAATATAGAAAGACTAGGGGACATGCAATGAAGCTACAGGGTAAACTATTTAAGACTTATAAAAGAAAATATTTTTTCACTCAACGTGTAATCAAACTCTGGAATTTGCTACCGGAGGGTGTAGTAAAGGCTGTTAGTGTAGCTGGGTTTAAAAAAGGTTTGGACAAGTTCCTGGAGGAAAGGTCCATAAACCATTATTAAGAAGTGACCGAAGATATCAATGCTTGACCCAGTTACAAGCATTGTGGAACTTGTGTCTCTTGGGGAAACTGCTAGGTACATATGACCTAGATTGGCCACTGTTGGAAACAGAATACTGGGCTTGATGGATCTTGGTCTGACCCAGTATGGCATATCTTATGTTCTTATGTACCATTCTAGTGGAAGGCGTAGGGACCCTTAAGGATCTCCAGGATCATAAGGTGGATTCTCTCCTTAAACAGGCTTTAGATACCTGTGCTTTGACGCTGCAGGCCTCTATGTGTGGATCCTATGTGTCCAGGGATTCTATTCGCTGGCTCCAAGTGTTGCCTTCTCCTTATCAGGAGGGGCAGGGAAGCTTGGAAGGGGCTTGACTGGAGTTGGCTGCGTTGTACCTGGTGGGCACATTCTATGATTTGGTGAGGGTCTCCTCAAAGACCATCGCCTCTGTCATTGAGGCATGGCAGTTCCTGTGGCTCTGCAATTAGTCAGCGGATGCAACTTTTGAGTCCAGGCTCAGTAAACTTCCCTATATGGGAAGTTGCTATTTGGCGAGCACTGGAGTAGCTGGTCAAAGACCTAGGGGACTCTAAGGGAGGACGTTTACCGGAGGATTCACCAAAAGGTCCTAAGCAGGGGACTCTCCAATGGGGGCATTCTAGAGATTTCCGGCGCTTTCGTTCCAATCTCTTTGCCCCATATCAGAGGGGCAGATACAGTCACAGAGGTCAACCTTTTCAAGGCTAGCAGGTAACCGGTCAGGACAGTTTCTCCTCTCTGAGAGTTCCAGCCAAGAGACCATATTGATGCCATGATGACCCAGGCAGAGTTGATATGAGGTCAGTTACAACAGTTCTATATCATAAGGGTCAGTATCATGACCAATCAATGGGTTCTGGAAATTATTCGAAAAGGCAATGTGCTGGAGGTCGCCTACCTCCTCTCTGATGCTTTTATCCTCACCCTGCAGGGCGCCAGGAAAGGCGAAGTGTGGGTTAGATCAATATTCCATCTAATTTGTAGTGCCCAAAAAGGAAGGTGCCTTCCGGCCTATCCTTGACCTCAAACATATGAATTGTGCTTTGCGTGTGCAGCACTTCAGAATGGAAACCCGTTGCTCTGTTATCCTAGTGATGTGTCAAGGACAGTTCCTGTCAGCTCTGGACCTAGCGGGAGCTTACTTATATATACCTGTCTGCCCAGACATTCAGTGGTACCTATGTTTTGCGGTGCCCAAATGTTCTCTAGTCTATATACTTCTTGAAAGAACAATCAACCGATTGGCATTTACTTGTTCCACTCTGCTCATGGTCTCATAGATCTCTCCTAATGTTCTTTAGTTGTCTCCTCTCCAAACTGCAAATCATTAGCCTCTCTAGTCTTTAATCACAGGGGTAGTTCTTCTTTCCCCTTTATCTTTTTCATTGTTCTTCACCTTATCTGTTTTAATGCTGCTGTATCTTTTTTTTGAAATGTGACAACTAAAATTTGCACACACGACTCAAGTAGCAATTACACCTTGGCATGATAAAAAGGCATTAAGATATTCTCCATATCTTTCTTAAATTCACTTTGCATTTTGGCTGCTGCATACACAGAGCAAAGGATTTCAACATACTGTCCATGATGGCCCTCTAGATTCTTTTACTGATTGGCAACACCTAATATGGGACCTAGCATTGTGTAGCTGTAGTTTGGAGTATTATTCCCTATTTGTATTTAGTTTTGTACTTATGCACATTGTTTTTTTTCTGCCATATGGATGTCCAGTCTCCCTGTCTCACAAGGTCATTCAACAGTTTCTCATAATCCACTTGTGATTTAACAGCTTGTAGTAATGTTGCGATCTGCAGATTTAATCATTTAACCCATTCCTGTTTCCAAATCATTTATAAATATGTTTAAAAGCATTGATCCCAATACAGATCTCTAGGACACTACATAATTTGCCTTTTTCAGTTGAAACAATTAACCATTTCGCCTTTAGCTCATTGAGGATACTACCTTGTAACCAATTCCCATGAATCTATAGTTGGATACCAGAACCTATCACATGAGTTTTTAATTTATTCAAAAGCCTCTCATGCTTTATCCACATGTTTATTCATGCATTTAAAAAATTGTATCAGATTGGTGAGGCAAGATTTTCCTTGGCTAAATTCCCCCCTTAGACCATGACTATTCATATATTCAATAATGTTCTTTATAATAGCTTCTATCATTTTCTCCAGCACTAAAATCACTCACCAATCTGTAGTTTGCCATATCACCTCTAAAATTAATTTCAAAAATTGATATTATGTTACCCACACTCCTGTCTTCAGGTATTGTAAAGAATTTTAATATTTATTTATTTATTTTATTTAAAATGGATTTCTATACTGCCTTTCCCTACAATCAAGGCGGTCTACACGGCAAACAATCGACCAATTACTGTGTCTAGTGTGTGCATGCAGTGAGCATTGAGTGCGTGCGTGTGTGTATATGGTTGTTGATTCTTGGTGAGCTATTTGCAGTGTGTGCTATTTACAATACTATGTATATCAGGACCTTAATTTAGTACCATAATCGTGTCGTGAGGGGAGGGTGGTTGATCTGGGGGATTGTCTGTTGCACAGTTTAAGTGATGGCACTGTAGTGCTCTATGAAGAGGGTTGTTTTTAGCAGCTTCCTAAAGTCCTTAATATCCGTTGTTGACCATAGTTCATCAGGGAGGGCGTTCCAAATTGTTGGAGCCGCCTTTGATAAAGCTCGTTTTTGGGTGTCCTTGCGCACCTTGGTGCAGTCTCTTGGAGTGTTGACACGGTTGGATGTGCCTCTTCTCCTCGGTCTTGTGCTGCTGTCGGGTTATATGAGTGGGTGTAGGCTGAAAGCTGATTGTTTGATTTTGAATATGTGTATGACTGTTTTTATTTGATGCAGGATCCGATTGGTAGCCAGTGTAGCTCTTTTAGAGTGGGTGTGATGTGTGCTTGTCTTGTGGTACCAGATATTCTCCAGGACCAAGCAGGAAGTCAGTCCTCACATATGGGTGACGTCGGCGCCGACGGAGCCCTCGCGGAGCAATTTTCCCCAGCTTTCACAGAAAGCCTTTGGGAATTGCAGCGCGCATGCGCGGTCGCCTTCCCGCCCAAGGGTGCCATCTTAGCCAGTCTTCTTTTTTCCGCGGAGCCCTACAGACGTACCCGTCGTGTCCCCGCTAAAAAAGTTGATTTTCGTGAGTTTTACTCGTTTTTCAATTCACCGGACTCGCGACGCTGTTGCGAGTCCTTCCCTTATTTTTCGGTTTTTCTGATTTTAGTCAGTTTCATTTTCGATTTTTCCCTGGCAGCCCGGTCCTTTGACCTTGCAGGGGCCCTTTTTCCCCCGATGGCTGCCAGTGGTTTCAAGCGGTGTGGTCAGTGTGACAGAAATATGTCACTCACTGACACACACGATAATTGCCTCCGCTGCCTGGGCCCGGATCATGAAGAAATGATCTGTGGAGCCTGTGGCAAAATGTCCTCCAAAGCGTTGAGGAGTCGGCGGCATCAGCGGGATAGAATCTTCGCTGACCCCAGCCGTACCCGGACCTCGTCGGAGGCCTCGGCATCCAGAGGCTCCAGCTCTGAACATCGCCGAAGCTCCTCCGACAGGGGTTCTCCCTCCGGAGACCATCGACGGAAGACAAAACCCGCGAGTGCGGCGTCGGTGGACGCTCCTGGTTCCGCGAGGGCCAGGTCGCATAGCCCCGACGGCCGTCCCGGGTCTTTGGAGAAGGAGCACCTCCCGAAGCGACCTCGCCTGGAGTCTGAGTTGCCTGCTCGGGTAAGTCCTGGACTCGCCTCCGAGAGGTCCGACGTCGGGCCCGACGCCGTCGGGGCCCGAGTCGGCGACTGCTGGGTCACCTGAGGTCGGACTCAGGTTGACGGCCTTGGAGAGCAGACTATCTGCCTTCATGGACCAGCAGAGGGCACTGATCGCTAGCCTCGCTGGCGCCGCTGCCCCGACCGCCGGGACGTCGACGTCTAAGTCGACCCCGGAGACCGAGCCGATCCTCGAGTCCATGCGAACTCGAGTCGATCCTCGGTCGAGGTCACCCTCGGCCTCCCGTTCGGGACCGAGGTCGTCGCCGCCGACTCCCTTGGCGTCGGGGCGGCCGACGCCTCCGCCTGCCCGAGCCGACCCCACTGATTCCTCCTCGGAGTCGGTCTGGGAGTCTGAAGAGGAGGAGTCACCTGATTCCTTTCGGACTCTGTGTGTCCCCTCGGACTGACCTGAGTCCGAACCTCGGAAACAGTCCCCTCCGGAGGATGCCCGGTTCTCGGACTTCGTCAGGGATATGGCCAAGGCTTTGGCCTTCCCGGCGGATCCCGAGGAGGAGCCTCGAGCCGAAGAGCTCGACGCCCTTCAGTACGACTCTCCCGCCCGGGAGCACTTTACTGTACTGGTGCCTCCCATGCTGGAACGACTACTCTTCCGCATGTGGGAGAGTCCGGCCTCGTCGCCGGTATTGAGCAAGCGGGTCGATTCCATCTATCGAGTCCGCAAGAGTCCTGGCTTCCAAAAAGCACAGCTACCACACCATTCCATGGTAGTGGAATCGGCCATGCATCGGCTGAAGAGCCAGAAAATGCACTCCTCGGTGCCCCCTGGCAGGGAGGCCCGTAACCTGGATGGCCTTGGTAAGAAGTGTTTCCAGGGCTCTATGCTGGCTTGTCGTGTCCAGACCTACCAGCTATACATGGGCATGTATCTCCGAGACCTGGCTAAAGAGCTAGCCGGATTCTCTGCTGGACTGTCCGAGGAACCTTTGCGGAGGTTCCTAGCCTTAACATCTGGTATTCGGGAATGCTCCAAATTCATGTCCCGAGCAGCCTATGATGGCTTTGAAGCATCGGCTCGTGTGGCCGCAGCCGGCATCAGTGCCCGCCGACAGGCTTGGCTTCAGTCGTCTGACCTTGAGCCTTGGGTGCAGGACAAGTTGGTCGATGTCCCCTGCAGAGGTGAAAACCTCTTTGGCAAGCCCATGGCTGAAAAGGCTGCACAAATCGAGATGGAGACTCTCACCAGGACCAGGCTTTCTAGGAAGACCTCCGCCCCTTCCCAGAAAAAGAAGGGCTCGGGGAAAAAAGTCCTTTTACGCGAGAAAGGCGGCTGCCCACAAACACTACCCCCAATATCAGGCCCCTCCAGCTCCCCAACAGGGTCAGCAGGCCAAGGGACGGGGTAACGGGTCCCGTAGGCAGCAAGCCCCCAAGCCTGCACCACCAGCCCCTGCTCAGCAGGGTGGGGGTTTTTGACTTCCTCAGCATAGCCTCTCCCCCTCAGCTGGTCCCTCCCAGCACCGGAGGCCGGCTGGTTCACTTCGCCCACAGGTGGTCCAACATCACTTCAGATGCATGGGTGCTTCAAG
Source organism: Ichthyophis bannanicus (assembly GCA_033557465.1). Taxonomy (NCBI): domain Eukaryota; kingdom Metazoa; phylum Chordata; class Amphibia; order Gymnophiona; family Ichthyophiidae; genus Ichthyophis; species Ichthyophis bannanicus. The sequence continues at coordinate 138,316,126 of CM066047.1, read as the reverse complement.
TCGTGCGAGAAGGATATCTTCTCCACTTCCATCAGGTCCCTCCCTCTTATTTTCCGGGAGAACCTCCGCGACTCCCTCTGCACAGGGACTTACTCCTTCAGGAGTTAGCAAGTCTTCTTCAGGACCAGGCTGTGGAACCGGTGCCCCACCACCTGAGAGGTCAAGGCTTTTATTCAAGGTATTTCCTAATACCAAAAAGGACAGGAGGCCTAAGACCCATCCTGGACTTGCGCAACCTCAACAAGTTCCTTGTGCGGGAAAAGTTCAAGATGCTTACCCTTGGAATCCTTCTGCCCTACCTCCAGCAGGGAGATTGGCTATGCTCCTTGGATCTAAAGGATGCCTACACGCACATCCTCATCCACCCAAGCCACCGCCAATACCTAAGGTTTGTGGTGGCCGGAAATCACTACCAGTACAGAGTACTGCCCTTTGGCCTGTCCTCCGCACCGCGAGTCTTCACAAAATGTCTCGCGGTGGTGGCGGCCTATCTCAGGCTTCATGGCCTCTATGTTTTTCCGTACCTCGACGACTGGCTCATAAGAGCGTCGTCCCCTCCGGCAGTCACCAATGCCACACACCGCACGGTGACTCTTCTGCAGTACTTGGGCTTTGTCATAAACTTCGCAAAGTCCACTTTGCTCCCCTCACAGGATCTCGAGTTCATCGGCGCAAGACTGCACACTCCTCAGGCTCGAGCTTTCCTGCCTCTCGACAGGGCTCAACGGCTCATGGACCTAGCCGGCCGTTTTCGCAGCCAGTCCCTGGTCTCCGCCAGGCGCTTCCTGAGATTGCTCGGCCACATGGCTTCCACCATCCACGTGACCCCCAATGCTCGCCTGAATATGCGGCCGGCTCAATGGTGCCTTCGCAAACAGTGGCAACAAGCCACCGGCGGCCTAGCCGACTTAGTGCGCCTCTCCAGTCCGCTGACCTCTTCCCTACAGTGGTGGCTTCATCGGCCGAACCTAGTGCTCGGAATGCCTTTTCAGTCGCCTCAGCCGACTCAAGTGCTGACGACCGATGCTTCCCTCCTGGGCTGGGGAGCTCACTGCCAGGGGGCATGTACTCAAGGTCTCTGGACCACGTGGGAATCTGCTCAACAGATCAACTTCCTGGAGCTCAGAGCTATTCGTCTGGCGCTCAAGGCTTTCTCCCACCTGACTTCTCACCAGCCCGTCCTTGTCCAGACGGACAATCAAGTTGCCATGTTCTACGTGAACAAACAGGGCGGCACGGGCTCCTTCCTTCTCTGCCGAGAAGCTCAAAAGCTCTGCTCTTGGGCCGTCAGTCACGGCATTCTTCTCAAAGCAGTTTATCTCCCAGGCCAGGAGAATTGCCTGGCGGACAAACTCAGCAGGATACTCCAGCCGCACGAGTGGCGTCTGGATCCCTTGGTAGTCCAGAAACTCTTTCTGAAGTGGGGCATCCCCACGATGGATCTCTTTGCCAGTCCTCTCATCCGGCAACTTCCTCGCTTCTGCTCGCGTCAGCCACATCCCCTTCGGGTAGCGGCAGATGCATTTCTGCTCTCATGGTCGGAAAACCTTCTCTATGCTTTTCCTCCCATCCCGCTGGTCTCCCGAACTCTGTTCAAGGTTCTCCAGGACAAAGCGTCCATGATCCTGGTGGCTCCTCGCTGGCCCAGACAGCCGTGGTTTCCACTCCTGTTGCAATTAGCGGTAGAGGATCCGTTCCCTCTGGGGTCTCATCCGGATCTCCTAACACAGGATCAGGGGTCTCTGCTACACCCCAACCTCAGATCTCTCAATCTAATGGCCTGGCGGCTGAAAGGGTAGTCCTTGCTCCCCTTCTCCTGCCGGCAGAGGTGGAAGAGGTCGTCCTAGCTTCTCGGCGACCTTCTACCCGCAAATGCTACGCCCTTAAATGGCGTCGTTTTTCCGTTTGGTGTGTTCAGCAGTCTCAGGATCCCTTCTCCTGCTCGGTGTCGGTGATCTTGCAGTACCTGCTCTACCTCTCTAATCTGGGACTTAAGTCCAACTCAGTCAAGGTCCACCTCAGTGCTCTGTCAGCACACCATGTGCCGGTCGACGGCAGACCTTTTTCCAGCGACCCTCTTGTAGCACGGTTTCTCCGAGGTCTCCTTCTACTAAAACCACCTCTGCGCCCGCCAGCACCTGACTGGGATCTGAATGTGGTTTTACAGCGGATCACCTGTCCGCCTTTTGAACCGATGGCTACCTGTTCTCTGCGTTTTCTTTCGTGGAAAACCTTATTCCTGATAGCCCTCACTTCCGCTAGACGCGTCAGTGAATTGCAGGCCCTCGTGTCTGATCCTCCCTTCACTCGGTTCTACAAAAATAGGGTAGTCCTACGGACTCACCCAAAATTTCTTCCAAACGTTGTCTCCCCTTTTCACATCAATCAGGAGGTGGTACTTCCAACCTTCTTTCCCAGGCCTCACTCCAGCCGAGCTCAACGGGTCCTGCATACCCTGGACTGTAGAAGGGCATTGAACTTCTACCTTGACCGTACGCGGGAGCACCGTAAAGCTGCTCAGCTTTTTGTGTCTTTTGACCCCAATAAATTGGGGCTCCCTGTCTCCAAGCGTACTCTGTCCATCTGGGTTGCTGACTGTATCGCTTGGGCTTATGGGGCAGCCGGACTCTCCTTAGAAAGTCGAGTCACGGCTCATTGTGTTCGGGCGAAGGCTACGTCAGTGGCTTACCTCCGCTCTGTTCCGCTAGCAGAAATCTGCCGGGCCGCTACTTGGTCTTCGAGCCAGACTTTTGCGGTCCATTACTGTCTCGAGAGGGAGTCCCGCAGGGACAGTGCTTTCGGACAGGCAGTCCTCCGAAATCTCTTCGAGGTTTGAGCAACTCCTACCCTCCATCCCGGATGGGGGCTACCGGTGGGTAATAAGTCAGCGAAGATTCCATCCTTCTGTACTGCCGAGCTCGAGGGAGCTCATTTTTGTGCTTAGGGTCTCCGGTAGCCTTAAGCTTGGGAGTCCCATATGTGAGGACTGACTTCCTGCTTGGTCCTGGAGAAAGCGTAGTTACTCACCTGTAACAGGTGTTCTCCAGGAGCAGCAGGAATCAGTCCTCACAACCCTCCCTCCTCCCCGTGGAGTTGCAATCATCTGCTTAAGTTTTTTGCAAATTTTTATGCTGTCTTTTAGCTATGTCATCAGACTGGCTAAGATGGCACCCTTGGGCGGGAAGGCGACCGCGCATGCGCGCTGCAATTCCCAAAGGCTTTCTGTGAAAGCTGGGGAAAATTGCTCCGCGAGGGCTCCGTCGGCGCCGACGTCACCCATATGTGAGGACTGATTCCTGCTGCTCCTGGAGAACACCTGTTACAGGTGAGTAACTACGCTTTATGCGTGCTGCTGTGTTTTGCACCAATTGCAGTGGCCTGATTGTCTGTTTTGTTAGTCCAAGATAGATTGGGTTGCAGAAGTCTAGGATTGGGGTTATTAGTGCCTGACAGACACTGCGGAAGTGATCCTAGAGAGGAGGGGCTTGAGGCGTCGGACTAGTCTCATCCTGTGGTATGCATTTTTGGTGGTTCTGCTGATGTGGGACTGAAGGTTCAGTTCTTTGTCCAGTGTCACTCGAAGGTATTTCACTTCTGGTTGTATGGATATGGTTGTGTTGTCTATCTTGATGTTGCGAGGAGGGATGAAGTCAGAGTTTCGTGTGATGATTAGTGCCTCGGTCTTGCTGTAGTTTATGGTCAGGTTGTTGTCTTGAAACCAGCTGTTCATGTGCCTGAGACATTCTGTTATCTTGGAGTAGTCTGGGTTGTCGAGGGTGATTGGTGTGTATATCATTATGTCGTCCGCATAGATTGTGTATTTTATCCTGTGTTCTTTTATGATGTTGCATATTGGCTGGATGTAGAGGTTAAATAATAGTGCTGATAGGGCGGATCCTTGAGGTACTCCTTGCATGACCTTTATGGGTCAGGATGTGTTGGGACCGATCTTGACCTGTATCTGTCTGTCTGTTAAGTAGGAGTGGAACCACTTCAGAGTGGCTCCGTGTAGTCCGATGTTCTGTAGTCTTGTTAGTATGGTTCCTTGATCCACTGTGTCAAATACTCATGATCTTCATTGACATTTCATCAGCATTCCGTTCTTGCTGTTGTCTATGATGTGTAGTATGTCGTTAAATAGGTATAACAGGAGTGTTTCGACTCCGTGGTTGGGTCGGAAGCCGTGTTGGTTGAGGTCCAGTTGTGTGTGGTTGTCGATGTGGTCTTGTAGCTGATGTTGTACCTCCTTCTCAATGATCTTAGCCAGTAGAGGGATGCTTGAGATGGGCCTGTAGGCTGCTGGGTTGTTCTTGTCGAGAGGTGATTTCTTCGGGATTGGTCTTATTGTGGCAAGTTTTAGCTGGTCTGGCATGATTCCTTGGGTTAGTGAACTGTTCACCATGTTGTGTATGGTGTGGATGAAGTTTGACATTGTTGCTTTAATCCATGTAACTGGGTCTGTTGGAGCCCTGCTTGTATTGAGTGTGGTGATGTGTGAAAGCAGCTCTGTGGATGGGGTGCTGAATCTGTCCCAGGTTTTTCTTGAGGGTGTAATTGGTTTGGTGCTAGTGTCTGTTTTTCATTGTGAAGTAGAATGGAATTTTTCTTGGATGTGGTCTGTGAATGCACTTCGTTCTTGGTTTTCTGATCTTTGGTGAGGGTTTTCACAATTTCGAAGAGCTCTCTCGGTTTGTTTGATTTGAGTATGATGTTAGTGCGGTATTCTTTCTTCGTTTGGTTGATAAGTTTGTTGTATTCTTTTTGTTTTGTTAAGTATAGTGCCTGAGTGTTGGGTGACTTGGTGTGTCTCCATCGCCGTTCTAACTTCCTGAGTTCCCTCTTCTCATTCCGTATGACTTTTGAGTACCAGGGTGTGTGATGTACTTTGGTGCGTCGAGGCTTCTTGGGTCTGTATTCGGTGGCTTTGGCAGCTGTATTGATGATGCTATTCCATTTTCTGATTTGTTCGTCTAGATCTCCTGCTTCTGTGCTCAGGTGTGGTAGTGTGTCCTTTAAAAAATTAGGTTGCAGTTTGCTAGAAGTAGATTTGCAGTTTCTTTTTTGGGTTTTAAGTACTCTGGGGTGTAGACTATTGGGTCCATTTGATGTGCTACTTATTAGTTTGTCCATTTTCCCTATTTTAACTTCATCTGACTTGTTTACAATGGCTATGATCTACTTCAAATTAGTAACTTGTTTTGAATTATGAGTTAAAGAGAACCGGTCTCAGACTTTTTTTGTATGAGCGTAATCCTGCAGACTCTGTCAATGGATATACGCTGAAAATTGCATCAATGACCCAATGTTCTCATTTAACTTGAGTGCAGTATAGCTAACAAACTGAATGACTTTTCAGCTTAATTGACATTTCAGATAAGAAATTGTTGAAATAATATCTTGCTTATCTTTGTTTTCCCCGACGCCTTCTCTGGCTGCCATGCTGCGTTTCACTTGAATTAATCAAGTTCTTCAGGGGGAGAGACTATAAAATGTCCTCTGCGATGTTGTATTTAATCCAACTGAAGTTGTTTGAACGGCTTGATGTTAGCACTGTTGATTCAAAAAGTTACTTTAGAAAAAAGAGTTCTCATGCCATGAAAATATCTAAATATTAAGTAAAGAGAACTATGCCAATGTGTAAGTTGTATAACAGATTATAATACCTATTTTACCTCATCTGTAATATTTGCGATGCTGCCCATGTTAATCAGTGAGCCTGTTGGCTTCTTCAAAAAGACGCCGCGCATGCGGTCTCGAGAGATTGGGAGGTCTTATATCTCAACGTGAAATGTTTGACTGGTGTTGACGCACTGTCTGATTATCCTATCAGATTCCGGAAGCTTAGACTTGCTTCTATACTATATGTGGATCTCTAAAAAAATGTTTCAATCACCATCGAATGTACATTTTTTCATTCGTAGAAGTCATAGACAAGCTGTCCAATCAATCAATCATGTTGTTTAAACCTTGTGGTTCAATAGTTTGCAAAGTGTAAATCCACCTTTGTTCACGAATAATCAAAGTCTGTTGTTTAGTCTTACCGTCCCGCCCCGTGAGTATCTGTTCCAAGCAGAAAACTCTAAGGTGTTGAAAAGTGTGTCGATGAGCTAAACAATGAGAAACTATAGGTGCTTCCTGTATTTTACATTTCAATCGACTGCGGTGTTCATTGATCCGAACACAAAACGGTCTTTCCGTCTTACCAATGTATAAAAGGTCACATGGACAGCGGATACAGTATATCACGTAACTGGATAGACAATTAGTGGAAGAACGTAATTTATACTTATTACCCTTGTGTTGAAACATCTGTATGGTTTCCGAAATCTCACAAACGTTAGTCGCCACATGGTTTGTGTCCCAGAGAGTCTAACTGTCGGATATTCTCTTGTGACCTTAATACTGCCGGGCTCAGTCTTTCTTTCAAATTCTTTTGTCGTGTCCATACACATCTGATTTGTTTTTTCGTTAGACCTGGAAGTGTGCTGACCACATTCATATGTCTTTTAAGAATCCGCTTAATGTGATTGCTGTACGGAGAATATTTTGTGATAAAATTTACTATAGAATCTTCCTGAGGAGACTTTTTATTGACTTGAAAGAGCAAATCACGATTGATAAATAATTCAAGTGAAACGCGGCATGGCAGCCAGAGAAGGCGTCGGGGAAAACATAAAGATAAGCGAGATATTATTTCAACAATTTCTTATCTGAAATGTCAATTAAGCTGAAAAGTCATTCAGTTTGTTAGCTATACTGCACTCAAGTTAAATGAGAACATTGGGTCATTGATGCAATTTTCAGCGTATATCCATTGACAGAGTCTGCAGGATTACGCTCATACAAAAAAAGTCTGAGACCGGTTCTCTTTAACTCATAATTCAAAACAAGTTACTAATTTGAAGTAGATCATAGCCATTGTAGTCATTGAGGTATTATTTACATACAATTGTTCTACATGTTAGTACCCTCAAAAGTTCTGACCACATCTTGAGGAAATACCATTTCTGACATGAGTATGTTTCTTGCATTAATCAAGGAATTCATTTAGTATTTCTGCTATGGCCTTGTCTTCCCTGAGTACTTCTAGTGGTTTAATTGGCTCCCTTACAGACGATTTGCTTCAGAAGTATCTGAAAGAGTTTTTATTATGAGTTTTTTGCCTCTATGGCATGTTTCTTTTTTTGAAATTTTTGCTTGCCATATCAGTGCTATACATATTTATTTGTAAACATTTTTATACCACTAGGGTGCATAACATCTAAGCGGGTTTACAATCTGTGTAGCAGGAAGCCAGAGGAATCAGTTATAGACTGACATTGACAAAAGGAGACTCAAGGGGGGGGACCTGTGATGTAGGACAATATCTGCCAAAACAAGTATTGAAAAACCCCCGCCTCCCCCCCCAAAAAAAACCTGAATATATTAGGGAACACATAGGCAATGATTATAATTGAGGAGTTGGGCACCAGAGTATTCTGGAACGCATGTTCAAAGCACCAGGTTTTTAAACTTGTCTTGAATTTTTTATATGAAGATTCGAGGGAGAGAGCATTAAGGAGAGCATTCCAAAGGGATGATGCAGTGAAACTGAAGGCAGTGGCTTTATAGGTTTCCAGGTGCAGAGTAGATTTGGTGGGGACAATGAGGAGATTATGATTAGCAGAGTGTAATGTGCTAGATGGGTTGTTACGGTTGAGCTAAGCATGTAGGTAGTAGGGAAGGTCTGAAAAAAGGCCCAGTGGGTCATGAGAGTTTTGAACTGAATTTGAAGAGGAACATACACGGTTGTGATTAATATTATTGGTACCCTTGCAGTTCAACCCCATAATGTCCAGTATCTCCTTAAAAAATAAGTAAATAAAAGTGACCAGTGAAATGGCTTTGGACTATATATGCACACATATTTAACACCCAAAGAATCAAATAAAACAAGACCAATTAAAAAAGGAAATAGTAACTGGGAACTGGGATGTCTTGAAGGTCTACAAAAGGAGACTGCTACTTCTGGAGAGACATCTGCAATAGTGAGTATATACTTCTGGGAATTGTTCTGAAGGGAATTCTTTGGATTAAAGCCGATTAATCTGTGAACCCAGTGTATTTGCTAAATCAGTCAGGGCCTAGTAGCAGCAGTTTGTTTAAATTTAGAACACAAGAGAGCTTTCTGGTTAAATTTAGAAACCAGCAGAGAGCTTGTAGTTTCAATTTAATACTCATTCAGGGCCTAGTAGCAGCAAAGTGCTTTTAGATTAAATTTAAAACACATAGAAGAGAGCTTTCTGGTTAAATTTAGAACAAGGCAGAGAGCTTCTGGTTTAAATTTCATACTAAGTCAGAGCCTAGCAGTAGCAAAGAGCTTTAATTTAAATCAAATCAGAATATAACTAAGCATAAAAGGCAAAACAGGGTCAGTATTCTTTGAGCAATAAATAGTCTTCTAGAGACCTTTACAAAGAGGCCTTCTACCTAGGGGGCAAGAGAACTGTGAAACTTTTTAAATAGGTGTTAAAGCCAGGTGGCAGGTCAAAAGGCCATTTTGAAAGACTCCTTCTATCCAAGCAAGGACTCTTAATCACCCAGGAAGTTGGTCACAGATTACTTTAGAAGCACTGGACAGGGTACTGTGTAGCAGCCCTCTTTTAATAAGTGTTATTTCCCTCCCTCCCTCCCCAACACCCACCCACCCCTGGGATAATCGTAGCTTTAATAGGTACTTACACATCTTAAAGGAAAGGAGCTGCTCTCAGGTGCAGCTCTTTATCCAAATCATTCATCCATTAAGGACCTGAGATTACTTAAGCTTCAGGTGAACAAGGTATATTAAACATTAGCTACACTTTTATTAGTATAAGTATCCACAGCAACCCTTAGAAAGTAAAGAACTTACAGATCTAAACACCAGCTTAAAACTAAGATGCAGACAGTCCAGCAGTGAGATGGGGGCTTTCCAGTCTTTTGCATTGAGTTTCACATGTATGATTTTCTCCCAGTTGGTGAGAGGTCTTACGTGTGCACTAGATGCAAGGAGCTCTTTTCTCTCAGGGAACGAGTCCGTTTCTCTAGAGGTAAGAGTAGCAGACTTGGAAGACATAAGAAAGACAGAGAGGTACATAGATGAAACCTACAAGGATATAGTCCTGAAGTCCCACCTCCAGTCTGGCAGCAACCCTGTTGCCATGGAGGAGAGAGGTCAAGTGACAGGAGAGCATCACCCTGGTGTGGCAGGAAGTGATCCTGTAACTAGGACCTGTCCTCCAGGTGATGTAAAAACCTCTCGTACCGAGGAAGTTTCTCCAGTGCCATGTGCCCATGAGGGAAAGGTTAGGACCGCCGTTATAGTTGGTGATTCAATCATTAGGCATGTAGATAGCTGTGTGGCTGATGGATGTGAGGATTGCCTGGTAACATGCCTGCCTGGTGCGAAGGTAGCGGACCTCACGCGCCACCTAGATAAGGTCTTCGATAGTGCTGGGGAGGAGTCTGCTGTCTTGGTACATGTCAGTACCAATGACATAGGAAAATGTGGTAGGGAGGTTCTGGAGGCTAAATTTAGGCTTTTCGGTAGGAAATTGAAATCCAGAGCTTCCAGGGTAGCGTTCTCCGTAATGCTTCCCGTTCCACATGCAGGACCCAAAAGGCAGGCAGAGCTCCGGAGTCTCAATGCATGAATGAGACAATGGTGCAGAGATGAGGGGTTTGGATTTGTTAGGAACTGGGGAACATTCTGGGGAAAGGAGGGGCTCTTCCAAAGGGAAGGGCTTCACCTTAACCGGGATGGTACCAGGCTGCTGGCATTAACCTTTAAAAAGGAGATAAAGCAGCTTTTAAACTAGATCATAGGGGAAAGCCGACGGTCGCCCAAGAACATATGGTTTGGAAGAATGGATCCTTGAAGGATACTACGAAAAGCAGAGAAGTTCCAAAAAAGAGTAAAGTAGCCCAAATATCCTTGAGTATGGAGCAGACAGAGCTTAAAGATTCCAAATTGCCCATGCCTACCAATAGCCAGATTAATATGAATAAAATACAGCCTCTAAAATGCTTGTATGCAAATGCTAGAAGTCTAAAAAATCAGATGGGAGAATTAGAATATATAGCACTAATGAGAGATTAGTTATGATTCGAATCTGGGACATGGTGGAAGGAGGACAAGCAGTGGGACACTGTGATACCTGGGTACAAACTATATCGTAATGATAGAGCTGATCAAATTGGTGGAGGGGTTCCGATCTGTGTTAGAGAGGGCATTGAGTCAGAAAGGATTAAAGTTTTGCAGGAAACAAAATTTGCTGTAGAATCTCTATGGATTGAAATTCCATGTAAAACGGGGAAGACGATAGCAGTGGGGGTGTACTATCAACCGCCTGTCCAGAATGAACAAATGATGATGAAATGCTCAAAGAAATCAAGGAAGCTAGCAAACGTTACAGCACAGTAATAATAATGGGTGATTTCAATTACCCCGGTATCGACTAGGTCAGTGTCACGGCAGGACATGCTAGGAAGATAGTTTCTAGAAGAAATAAATGACTGCTTCTTAGAGCAGCTGATTCATGAACCGACCAGAGGGGAAGCCATATTGGACCTAGTCCTTAGTGGAACACCAGATCCTGTTGCAAGAAATAAGGGTGTTCGGGCCACTTGGCAATAGTGATCATAGCATGATTGCGTTTGATTTAATTAGTGGAGGAGGGGTGGTAAGGAAATCCACAGTACTACCTTTTAACTTTCGAAAGGGAGACTGATAAAATGTGGAAAATAGTTAAGAAAAAACTAAAAAGGAGCAGTTGCGAAGGTTAAAGACTTAAATCAAACTTGGGTGGTGTTGAAAAATACTATCTTGGAAGCCCAGACCAGCTGTATTCCACGCTTTAAGAAAAGTGGAAGGAAGTCCAAAAAACTGCCAGCATGGTTTAAAAGTGAGGTCAGAGAGGCTGTTCTTGCCAAAAAAGCATCTTTCAGGAAATGGAAAAAAGAGCCAAATGACGAAAACTGGAAACAGCAGAAGCACTGGCAAGTTAAATGCAAGGTATTGATTGATAAGGCAGGCAAAGGGAGAATTTGAGAAGAAGCTTGCTGTGGAAGCAAAAACGCGTAATAAAGACTTTCAAGTACATTCGTAGCAAAAAAACCTGTGAGAGAGTCAGTTGGTCCATTAGATGATAGAGGGGGGTTAAAGGGGGCACTAAGAGGCGACAAGGCGATAGCAGAGAGACTGAATGAATTCTTTGCTTCAGTCTTTACTGAGGAAGATATAGGGATGTTATGTATGACTGAAGTGGTATTTAAAGGTATGGAAGAATTGAAGGAAATATTGATACATCTTGAAGATGTATTACAACTATTTGATAAACTGAAGAGTAGCAAATCACCTGGACAGGATGATATACATCCAAGGGTGTTGAAAGAACTGAAATATGAGATAGCTCACAGATTACGAACAGCAGGTCTGCAATCATTAAAATCATCTGTAATACCTGAAGAATGGAGGCTGGCTAATGTGACACCAAATTTTTTAAAAAAGAGTTCCAGGGGTGATCCGGGAAACTACAGACTGAGCCTGATGTCAGTATTGAAAAAATGGTAGAAACCATCATAAAGAACAAAATTGCTGAACATGTAGATAGTCATGGCTTAATGGGAGACAGCCAACATGGCTTTAGACAAGGAAGATTTTGTTTTACTAATCTGTTATGGTTTTTTGAAGGTGTGAATAAACAGGTAGACAAAGGTGAGTCGACTGATATAGTGTATTTGGACTTTCAGAAAGCCTTTGACAAGGTCCCTCATCAGAGACTTTTGGCAAACCAAAAGATTCATGGGATAGGAGGCAGCAGGGGCGGCCCAAGGGGGGTGCGGGGCCATGTGCGGAGACTCGGTGCGGGCCTCATTTGCATAAGTGGCCTTATTTGCATAAATATTTGCATAATGTTACCATACACTAACGTTTAGTAAACATGTCTCTTAATGAGTGTATGGATAAAGAAAGACTAAAAGATTTCTACATTACTATAATCCAGTGCCAACCGCCAGGCACATTAGGAACTACTACAAACGCTGCCCATTTAGAACCCATGCAAAAGAAAAAATCCCCAATATGTGAACAAAATTAAAGGAACTATCACAAAGAGTTCACCATTAAATACCCCTAAAAAACTTTATTTCATTTTTGTCGAAGCTGACTGTAGGAGAGGTGGTATGGGTTTAACCACTCACGCCAAGCAGTAAGCTGCCTTTTATTCAAAATTGGTTCTTCACCATTGAAACTAATATATTGTGTTTATAATTTTTCACTTATCTGATTTAAAACACTCCACCGGAGAGAAAAGTTGCTCAAGAAGAATTCCCTTTACACGACGCGCGCGTTTCGAGTATCCAACTCTGTATCAAGTGCTTAGTTGTATAAGCAAAATGGCAACATTGTTGAAAAACGCCGTCTTCTGCGGCCACGGTAGAGGCGGTTACCTATAGGCTGAATAACTGCTGTTTTAAAGAAGAACCAACCAATAGAACAGGAAACTCCCACTGCAAAGGGAATCCCTTATCTAATTGGTATAAGGGAAAGACGACATGTCCAATCAAACTGATCCGTCAAATAACACTCAACCAATCGATCTCTCGATTGAGGCCAGCTGGTTCTGTTGAATTTAAAAGGAATATTCATCTCTGTTCCAACCATTGCAGATTTTTTTCGAGAGATCGATTGGTTGAGTGTTATTTGACGGATCAGTTTGATTGGACATGTCGTCTTTCCCTTATACCAATTAGATAAGGGATTCCCTTTGCAGTGGGAGTTTCCTGTTCTATTGGGTGGTTCTTCTTTAAAACAGCAGTTATTCAGCCTATAGGTAACCGCCTCTACCGTGGCCGCAGAAGATGGCGTTTTTCAACAATGTTGCCATTTTGCTTATACAACTAAGCACTTGATACAGAGTTGGATACTCGAAACGCGCGCGTCGTGTAAAGGGAATTCTTCTTGAGCAACTTTTCTCTCCGGTGGAGTGTTTTAAATCAGATAAGTGAAAAATTATAAACACAATATATTAGCTTCAGTGGTGAAGAACCAATTTTGAATAAAAGGCAGCTTACTGCTTGGCGTGAGTGGTTAAACCCATACCACCTCTCCTACAGTCAGCTTCAACAAAAATGAAATAAAAAAGTTTTTTAGGGGTATTTAATGGTGAACTCTTTGTGATAGTTCATTTAGAACCCATAGCAAACCCGCCGTATCCTGACAGCATTACCAGGACTCACAAAGCACCATACCCTACCTATCAAAAGGCAACACTGCAAATATTAAACCAATACATTTCAGAGAATACTGGGGAAAGAGAACAAGTGGCAATGTCAAATAGGAATTACATAAATAGAATACCTCAGCTCAGTTACACATGCAGAACATAGACCATCACCAAACAAGGAATCACAATTTAGAAACAGGAAGGCAATAATTAAACTTTGAACCCCAAAAGCCAAACTTGGAATGTACAACAACACTGTAGAAATAAAACTATAAATTAATTTCCTCTTGTACCAAACAAAGCGCAGACGTTAATGATGCACATTTCCCAGAGCTTTCATATTCCAGTTAATAAATTCAAAATAAAGAGAGATCTTTCTACCTTTTGTGCATTTTTTTCAGTTGCAATTGCTCCAGCCACTTTCTTCTGGTTTCTTCATGTTTTCTGCTAACTGTCCTTCGTCTTCTGTCCATTCTTTCTTCTCTTCTAGTTTTTTTTTTCCATTCTCTCTCTCTACATCTGCTTTGACATACTAATCTTTCTCCATTTGCTCTTTCCTCATTCCTATTTCATCCACACAAATTTTACCCCTCCATCCTCAATCCCCACATACTCTCCCAATACCCGGCCAATTGTAGATTTTTCATCCCTCCCACACAAAATATTTTTCCCCTCTCCATTTTACTCTCCCAGACCCATCCCATTCTAATCCTCCCCCAACATCAGCTCCCTTCTAGTTCCAGTCTCACCCAGCATCCATTCCCTTCTAGTCCCTTCATCAGCTCATTTCCAATCCTAGCCCCCATCAGCCCATTTCTAGTCATTTCCTAGCCCCACCATCAACCCATGTCAAATCCTAGCTCCCCTCCACTCAGCCCAATTCCAGTCCAAGCCCCCCATGAGCCTACTTCCAGTTCTAGCCCCTCCATGAGTCCATTTCAATTCAAGCCCCCACCACAGCCCATTTCCAATCTTAGCTCCTCCCAACAGCCCATTTCCAGTCCTATCCTAGCTGCTCCATCAGCCCATTTTCAGTCCTAGCTCCCTTCCCTCACAGCCCATTTCCATTCCATTCCCCATCAGCTATTTGCAGTTCAAGCCTCCCACTCAGCCCATTTCCAGTCATAGCAACCCCCCAACCCATTACCAGTCCTAGCCCCCCATCAACCCACTTCCAGTCCTAACCCACTTCCAGTCCTAACCCCCCATCACCCCATTTTCAGTTTAAGCCCCCCCTATAACCCATTACCAGTCCTAACCCCCCATCAGCCCATTTCCAGTCAGCCCCCCATAGCTCATTGCCAGTCCTAACCCCCCCCCCCCATCAGCCCACAGCCCATTACCAGTCCTAACCACATCAGCCCTCCTCAAGTCCTAACCCCTCCCCATCAGCCCTCCTCAAGTCCTAACCCCTCCCCATCAGCCCATTTCCTGTCCTAGCGCCCCATAGCCCATTATCAGTCCTAACCCCCCCATAGTCCATTAGCAGTCCTAACCCCCCATCACCTCATTTCCAGACAGCCCCCATCAGCCCACAGCCCATTACCAGTCTTAACCCCCCCCATAGCCCATTACCAGTCCTAACCCCCCCAACAGCCCACAGCCCATTACCAGTCCTAACCCCTCCCCATCAGCCCATTTCCTGTCCTAGCCCCCCCATAGCCCATTACCAGTCCTAACCCCCCCAACAGCCCACTACCAGTCCTAACCCCCCCAACAACCCACAGCCCATTACCAGTCCTAACCCCCCCATCGCCCATTTCCTGTCCTAGCCCCCCCCTATAGCCCATTACCAGTCCTAACCCCCATCACCCCATTTCCAGACCGCCCCCATCAGCCCACAGCCCATTACCAGTCTTAACACCCCCCCTATAGCCCCTCACCAGTCCTACCCCCCCCAACAGCCCACTACCAGTCCTAACCCCCCCCCAACAGCCCACAGCCCATTCCAGTCCTAACCCCTCCCCATCAGCCCATTTCCTGTCCTAGCCCCCCCCCATAGCCCATTATCAGTCCTAACCCCCCATAGCCCATTACCAGTCCTAACCCCCCAACGCCCCATTTCCAGCCCGCCCCCAACAGCCCCCCGCCCATTGCCAGTATTAACCCCCCCCCCCGCCCATTACCCGGCCTAACCCCCCCCCCCCATCGGCTTATGGCAAAATTTAAAAAAAAAAAAAGAAAAAAAAAGCTGGCTCTGGCTGCTGCCGCTGCCGCCGTCGCGGCAGAATGAAGTGTCCCGCGGGGCCTCCTCTGCTCGCTGAGCCCCTCTGCAAGGGCTTTCAGATTCGCGACGGGAGACTGTCTCCCTCGCGTCTCTGTTAAGCCCGCAGGGGCTACTGGGAAATTTCACATCTGCCCCTTTAGACGCGAGGGGCAGATGGGAAATTTCCCATTAGCCCCTGCGGGCTTAACAGAGACGCGAGGGAGACACTCTCCCTTTGCGAATCTGAAAGCCCTTGCAGAGGGGCTCAGCGAGCAGAGGAGGCCCCGCGGGACACTTCATTCTGCCGCTGCGGCGGCGGTTAGCGGCAGCAGCCAGAGCCAGCTTTTTTTTTTAATGTAATTTTTAAAAAAGCAGAATGTTCTTTGCGCGGGGCCCCCTGAAACGCGGGACCCTGTGCAAAAAACATTCTTGCTCAATGGACAGGCCGGCCCTGGGAGGCAGTGTACTACTGTGGATCAGGAACTGGTTAAAAGATGCACGTTTGAAACAGGTAGAGGGAAAAGTAGTTTCTGTTCAGGTGACTTTGTCCTCCGTAGTTAAGGATAGTTTGTACTTACACAGTCAATTGTAATTATTGGAGAATACATCTAGGTCTAAAAACATGAGGTGTTTAAATTTTCCGGTTACACACTATCTTTCCCCTTTAATTTTATTTTATAAATATTTAAAAGAGGTGTTAAAATTTGATCAGCCTGAGGTTATCAAGGTTGCCTATTTGTATTATGTACCTAGACTTAAAAGAATGTGGAAAGTAATGGGGTGGAGGATGAGCCTGTTCAATTACTTTCCCCCATTAGTTTGGATATATCAGAATTTCTGGAGTCCTCCTCTGATAATATTTTAAATCGTGCTACTTTAGTGGTTACTTTTGTAACAGAGTTGGACAAGAAATCTGTATTAAAAACTTATTTTTCACAGAAGAACGTACTTTTTTTGTGCTCAAAAGATTACCATATTCCCGGATGTTTCCCGTGTTACACAGAATCGGCGTAAAGTCTTTCTAGAGTTGAGAGAGCGCACTTTAGCATTGGGAGCTACTTTCTTTTTAAAGTTCCCATGCAAGTGCTTAGTGGAACATCGTGGGAAACAATATGGGTTTGTAGATCCTGTTCACTTGGCTGTTTTCCTTAAAAATCATGAGTCTCATGTGGGTGATGGGATAGTAGTTAAAGGTATTGATTGAATGATTGGGGTCCTGGGTGTGGTATTGTTTTTTCTTCTTGTTTAAATGATAATATTGTAAGATTATTCCACTCCTCCTCATAATGTGGACTTTTATATGATAAATGTGATTTGTTTGGATTTTCTTTATTATGTATTTTTTCTCTTTATATTTCCCGTTACTTATTGTACAGATAAGTTTAAATATTCATTAAAATATAAATTTAAAAAAAAAAGAGGAGACGGTGTGCTATTGTGGATCAGGAAATGATCCACAATAGAGCATTCTTATTTTGCGCACCAAAATGCTGGAACTCCCTCCCCTCTGACATCCGTACCATAACCGACTTAGCCCAGTTCAGAAAGGCCCTTAAATTCATCCTAGTCACCAAATACTACCCCATATGAGGTTAAGATAATAGTCCCACCACATATCCAACTACTTTCTCTTTCTTTCCTTCTTTTCATTCTCGCCCCCAACACCCATGCTAAGTCATGTACATAGTTCGAGTATGTTATCTAGTTAACAGATTGCATATTCCATGTAAATAGTTCTCCCACGTTGCTCCAAGTTGATACTCCTGTTATATGTAATACCGAACAGCCTGCTGTTCTGTTTTGTTTATGTTCTCTGTGAACCGCGCTGATCTCAAAGAGTGCGGTATATAAGAAATTAAAATAAATAAATAAAACTGGTTAAAAGATAGAAAGCATAGGGTAGGGCTAAATGGCCAATGTTCCAAATGGAGAAAGGTAAACAGTGGTGTACCCCCCAGGGTCTCTGCTGTGTCCGCTGCTTTTTGGTATATTCATAAATGACCTGGAAAAGGGACTAACGAGTGAGGTTATCAAATTTGCAGATGACACAAAACTATTTAAAGTTGTTAAAAACCCATGAGGATTGTGGAAAATTGCAAGAGGATCTTGATAAATTGGAAGACTGAGCATCAAAATGGCAGATGAAATTTAATGTGGACAAGTGCAAAGTTATGCACCTAGGGAAGAACAACCCAAACTATGGTTACATGATGCAAGGTTCCATATTAGGAACTGCCACCCAGGAAAAAGATTTAGGCATCATTGTGGATAACATGTTAAAACCCTTGGCCCAGTGTGCAGCAGCAGCCAAGAGAGCAAATAGAATGCTAGGTATCATAAGGAAAGGAATGGAAAATAAAACAAAGTATATTATAATGCCTCTGTATCATTCTATGGTGCGACCGCACCTTGAATATTGCGTGCAGTTCTGGTCACCATATCTTAAAAAGGCTGTAGCGTTATTTGAAAAGGTTCAGAGAAGAGCCACCAAAATGGTAAAGGGGATGGAAGGATACTCCTATGAAAAAAGCTAAAAAGGTTAGGACTCTTTAACCTGGAAAAGAGACGGCTGAGGGGAGGGAGATATGATAGAAGTCTATAAATTAATGAATGGCGTGAACAGGTAAACGTAGATCGATTGTTCGTTATCAGAATATAGAAAGACTAGGGGACATGCAATGAAGCTACAGGGTAAACTATTTAAGACAAATAAGAGAAAATATTTTTTCACTCAACGTGTAATCAAACTCTGGAATTTGTTACCGGAGGATGTAGTAAAGGCTGTTAGTGTAGCTGGGTTTAAAAAAGGGTTTGGACAAGTTCCTGGAGGAAAGGTCCATAAACCATTATTAAAAAGGGACCCAGGAAATAAATGCTTGACCCAATACAATCATAGTGGAATCTGTGTCTTTTGGGGAAAGTGCTAGGTACGTATGACCTAGATTGGCCACTGTTGGAAACAGGATACTGGGCTTGATAGACCTTGGTCTGACCCAGTTAGGCATATCTTATGTTCTTATGTTGTCAGAATATGAATCTCCAGGAACAAGCAGGAATGTAGTCATCACATATGGGTATCATCGGTACCGACGGAGCCTGCGCAGGAACGCTCCCCAGCGTCCAATTAGAAAGCTTTTGGGAGCATCCCACAGCGCCTGCGTGCTGCCTTCCCGCCTTTCCCAACTGCCTCTCTCCAGTTCTACATTTTCCGCGGAGACAGCAGGTCGTGTTCCTGTCAACGCAGAAAATTTTCCTTCTTTTTTGCCTTCCTCGACGCTTTACCGCTACCGCGGGTTTTTCTTTCTTTCTTTCTTTACTTAAAAAAAAAAAAAATCTTTTTTTCCCATTTTTTCCAGGTGCACGTGCCATTTTGGGCCTTAGGCCCAAGATTTTTTCCACAATGGAAAAACCCTCTTCTGTTTTTAAAAAGTGCACCAAGTGTGGCGGTACCATCTCCGTCACCGACACCCATGAGTGGTGTCTGAAATCTTTAGGTCCTGACCATTCCATCTCGGAATGTATGGCCTGTGCCATGATGTCCAAGAGAGGTCGAGAGAACCGAGCTGCCAAGCTCAGTACCCTGTTTCCCTCTGATGCAGCTTTGGTGGCATCGACATCTTCCAGGGCTTCGTCTTCCTCCCGTGGATCTCAGGTAACTAAACATAAGTCTAGCCGGTGCTCAAAGGGTAGATCTCCCTCTAAGCATCGAGATGCCTCTGGCGTTGCCCTTGAGGATTCTGCACCGGCAAAATTGCCCCATTGGGAAGCTTCGGCTTCCAAAGCATTATCGGGGCTCCAGGGCGTTCTCGAGGCCTCCACCTCAGCAGAACTACTGGTGCCATGCTCTGGGATACCGGCGGTGTTTTCCGGTACCGACATCCAGGCATTGGCAGCGTTGATAGACCAGAGGGTTCTGGCTATTGAATGCAGTCTGGCGGCTCTCCTTGCGGCATCGACACCCTCGGAACCGCGTCAGACAGTTCAGCCGGTACCGGCACCAACTCCAGCACCGGTATCAGTACCGGTACCGACAGCATCGACATCGGCGTCCGCATTGCTGGCACCCAGACATGCGATGCCTTCCGGTATCGTTACACCGTTACCGATTCCCCTCGGTACCGACTTCGGTTGGTACGGGTATCGGGCTCTTCAAGAGCATCCCGACAGAAGGTAGTTTGAGTCCTCAGAGGAACCTGAGGATTCTGACAGTTCTGTCGATGCGGGAATACGTCTTCCGGAGGAGCCTTCCTCCCCTAAATGCAGGATGTCTCCTCCAGAGGACATTTCCTTTCAGAATTTCATCAGGGAGGTGTCTCAGGGTCTGTCCATTACTGTGGCCCCTGAAACAGAGCCCAGAGCAAAGGAGTTGGAAATTTTACAATATCCTAAAACTCCTAAGGAGGCAGCTACCTTGCCCATCCATGAGATCTTGCATGATCTCATGCTAAGAATGTGGGAGACACCTCTTACCACCTCTCCTCATTCTCGTAGACTGGGTACTCTGTATTGAGTCCCTCCTTGACCTGGTTTCCAGAAAACTCAGCTTCCTCACCACTCTCTTGTAGTGGAATCAGCTATAAGAAGGATCAAGAGTGCAAAGAGGCATGCCTCTAATCCTCCAGGACGTGAGTACAGAACTTTGGATGCTTTTGGATGTCGTGTCTTCCAAGCTTCCATGCTTTCTGCCAGGATCATTTCCTATAGTCTATATATGGGAATGTTCCTGAAGGAAGTCACAGGTGATTTAGAGGCTTTAAGTCCTCTTCTTCCTGAGGATAGAAGGCAGGATTTTCTCACATTGGTCAAACATGCCCAAGATGTTTCTAAGTTCGTCAATCGTGCAGCTTTTGACTGTTTTGAGTGCATAAGCAGAACCTCTGCCATTGCCATAGGTGCTCGTAGAATTGCTTGGCTCCAGGCATCTGATCTGGAGCTCTGGGTACAAGACAAACTGGGAAATATTCTTTGTACTGGTGAGAACCTGTTTGGTAAAGATTGGCAGGAAAAGGCCAATGAGTTGGATGCTGACAACTCCACCTTGGATAGATTATCCAAGTCCACAGCTGATCCTGCAAGAAATAAATCTTTCAAGAAACCATTCTTTTCTAAAAAGAAAAGCTTTTATCCTGCTTATTCTCAGCAAGGATGTTCTGCAGGTGAGCTTGTCCAGAAAGGTCAGCAACCACCCAAACAAAGAAAACCAAAAACTGCTAAGCCTCAGCCATCCCAGTAGTCTCAGCCTCCACAAGGCCTCTGACTTTCAGCTAGCCTTCCTGACTCTCATTGGACCAGAACCTTCCACCATTCCTGGAAGGTTGTGTCACTTTGCTCCCAGATGGGGACAGATAACAGCAGAGCATTGGACACTCTCTATCATAAAAGAGGGGGTACAAGCTTCATTTTTCGAGCATGCCCCCTTCCACAATGATAAGGCAATTCAACCTCTCTCATCAACCTGTTAGGTCAGGAGGTTACTATGCTTCTTGCCCAAGGGGCAATAGAAGAGGTACCCATCCATCAGCAGGGTACAGGGTTTTACTCCCCCTATTTCCTTATCCCAAAGAAAACAGGGGGATACAGACCTATATTGGACTTCAGAGAATTGAACGAATTTCTTGTCAAAGAGAAATTCAAGATGATTTCTCTGGGAACTCTGCTGCCATACCTTCAGAGTCAGGATTGGTTTTGTTCTCTAGATCTCAAGGATGCGTACACCCATGTTCTCATCCATCCAACTCACAGAAGATTCCTTCGGTTCCTTTTTCAAGGAAAGCACTACCAATAACAGGGTGCTTCCTTTTGGCCTGGCCCCAGCACCAAGGATGTTCACGAAATGCATGGCTGTTTGCAGCATTTCTCCACACTCTAGGGATATTCATCTTCCCCTACTTAGACGACTGGCTCATTCAAGCCCCAACAGAGTCAGAGGCCTGGACTTCTCTATCCTGCACAATGCGTATCCTTCAGTATTTGGGTCTGGTAATAAACATCCCAAAATCCAGTCTAACTCCCATTAAGTCTTTGGAGTTCATAGGAGCTTTGCTGGATACCAGAAAGGCAAGGGCCTATCTCCCCCAGACCCGTTGCCTTCACATGGTGCAGTTAGCTTCTCAAGCAGTACTAAAGCCTCTTCTCACTGCCCGAGAAATGCTACAACTACTAGGCCACATGGCATCTACCGTGCATGTGGTTCCCTATGCTCGCCTCCATATGAGGGCAGCCCAGTGGATTTTATCCATGCAATGGACCCAGGCATCAGGATGCCTGTCAGACAAAATAGCAAATACAAATCGCCTTATTTTGTCCCTCCAATTGTGGTAGTCCACTCAAAACCTGTTGCTGGGGTCCCCTTTTCAACAACCCTTACTCCAGGCAACTTTCACAACAGATGCTTCTCTGATGGGTTGGGGAGCTCTTCTGCAAGAACTCTCCACCCAAGGCACCTGGTCTCCACAGGAGACTCATCTAAATATCAATCTCTTGGAGCTCAGAGCAATCTTCCTTGCTCTTCGAGTGTTCCACACCCTGCTCAGCTACAAGACAGTCCTCATTCATATGGACAATCAAGTAGCCATGTTCTACGTGAACAAGCAGGGGGGAACAGGCTCTCTGTCGCTTTGCAACGAAGCTTTGCGACTATGGGCCCTCGCCAGAGAGCATCAGATTCATCTCCTGGCAGTGTATTCTCCAGGCATACAAAACTCTTGGGCAGACAGACTCAGTCGAGTTCTGCTTCCACACGAGTGGTCTCTGCATGCAGACCAGGTAGCCAAGATTTTTCAAATTTGGGGAACCCTGGACATAGCCCTCTTTGCAAGTCCGTGGAATGCCAAACTTCCCCGGTTCTGTTCCAGAACCCCAGCTCACGGGGCTCAGACCAGGGATGCTTTCCTCCTTCACTGGGGTCAAGACTTCCTGTATGCCTTTCCACCCATTCCCCTAATTCCCAAAACCCTCTTAAAGCTTCAGAGAGACAGAGGCCGTATGATTCTCATAGCTCCACATTGGCCACGGCAAGTGTGGTACCCTCTGCTTCTACATCTCTCTCAAGCTCCCTCCCTGGAGTTAGGATCTGCTCCAGATCTCCTGTCTCAGGAGGACGGAATGTTTTGGCATCCCAATCCCCAGTCTCTGCATCTCAGGGCTTGGTTGCTGAAGGGCCCAGATCTTCATGATATTAACCTTCCTCAGCAAGTAAAGGATATCCTTTATGCTTCCAGGAAGCCTTCCACAAGACGCTCTTATGCTTTCAATTGGAAAAGGTTTACCATATGGTGTTCGCAGAAGGGTCTTAACCCCCTTGCGATACCTCTGGAATCATTGCTGGAGTATCTCCTTCATTTATCCAATGCAGGACTTAAAACTAACTCAGTAAGAGTCCATTTGAGTGCTTTTGCAGCTTCTTTCAAGCGTCTAAATGGACAACCTATTTCCTCCCATCCTCTTTTAGCAAGATTTATGAGAGGCCTTCTAACTAAGCCTCCCATTAGGCCACCACCGGTGGCATGGGACTTAAACCTGGTTCTTGGTCAGCTCATGAAGCCACCTTTCGAACCCTTAGCTACTACCTCATTGAAATTCCTTTCTTTGAAGGTTATCTTTCTCATTGCAATCACATCAGCACGTCGCATCAGTGAGTTGCAGGCATTAGTAGCTGATCCACCTTATACAAGGTTCCATCATGACAAGGTAGTCCTTAAGACTCATCCACACTTTATGCCAAAGGTGGTCTCGCCTTTTCATCTAAACCAAGTGGTCTACCTACCTGTGTTCTTTCCAAGGCCTCATGCATCAAATGCAGAAAGGAACCTTCATACTTTGGACTGTAAAAGAGCTTTAGCCTTTTACTTACAAAGAACACAGCAATATAGAAAGTCCTCTCAACTCTTTGTTGCTTTTGATCCTTCTCATTTGGGACTTCCAGTCTCCAAGAGAACACTATCTAACTGGATTGCTCAGTGTATATCCTTTGCCTATCAGAGTAAGAATCTTCCTCTGGAGGGCCATGTCACAGCTCACAATGTGAGAGCCATGGCAGCTTCAATGGCTCATCTGCACTCTGTGTCTATCGACGACATCTGTCGAGCAGCCACCTGGGCCTCGGTTCATACCTTCAAAGCCCATTACTGCTTGGACAAGGACTCCTGCCTGGATGCCTTGTTTGGTCAGGCTGTTCTCCAACACCTGTTCCATACCTAATCAACTCCTACCCACTTATCCCCCCGCGCAGGCTCCACTTCCCCCCATGGATCTCTGGTAGGATGCCAGAGATCCATGGGGGGAAGTGGAGCCCTTCTCAGGGACGAACAACTTCTGGGGTCTCTCCCTGGCATCTAAAGCTAGGGAGTCCCTATATGTGATGACTACATTCCTGCTTGTTCCTGGAGATAGCATAGTTACTCACCTGTAACAGGTGATCTCCGGGAACAGCAGAAATTTAGTCCTCACAACCCACCCACCTCCCCTAGGAGTTGTATCTCTCTATCTGTCTCTTTCCCTTTCCTTTTCTCTCTCTTTGTCTCAGCTTTAAAACTCAACTGGAGAGAGGCAGTTGGGAAAGGCGGGACGGCAGCACGCAGGCGCTGTGGGATGCTCCCAAAAGCTTTCTAATTGGATGCTGGGGAGCGTTCCCGTGCAGGCTCCATCGGTACCGACGATAGCCATATGTGAGGACTAAATTCCTGCTGTTCCCGGAGATCACCTGTTACAGGTGAGTAACTATGCTTTATTGGCATCCTTATAAATAATTCAAATCAAATTTAAACGGAACCACCACATTCCCATTGCACCTGTGATCAATTGTCAGTACTCAAATGACCTGAATCAACCAATGAATGATGACTCTACTGTTTAAAATGTCCACATCCACTCCCTGTTCCATTTTCACAATGGTGAAGACGAGAGCTGCCAGAGACTGTTAGAAAAGCCATTATCAAACTTCAAAGGGGTAAAGGCCATCTCTAAAGACCTTGGGATTCCTATGTCTACCGTTCGCAATGTTTGTTAGGAAGTTTTCTGCTCATGGAACTGTCAAGAAACTCCCAGGACCACGGTGGGAAGAAGAAAATTAATTCAAGAAGTCTTCAAAGGTTAATGCGAACTGTTTGGAAAAACACACTTGCGTGCCTAATAACAAGCTCACCTAGACAAGTCCACATCACCCCCATCCTTAAGGACCTCCACTGGCTCCCCTATACAAGCTAGGATAAAATTTTAAACCATTACTTTAATTCACAAAGTTGTACACAGTGAATCCCTGCCCCCTACCTACTCTCGCTCCTTTCAAAACCAAACTCCACCAGACCACGTAGATCAAATACAACAAACATTTTAAACATGCCATCACAAAAGAAAGAGTGCACACAATCTACATGTAACCAAGCCTGCCCCCTCTATGTGGAATGCCCTCCCCCCTGGCCTAAGAGGTTGCAACGACCATTCGGTATTCCGCAAAAAGCTTAAAACGTTCCTCTTTACCGAATACTTTACCCTGCCCCCCTAAACACCAGATCTCCAATGTTAATCAAAATTAAACCCCACCCAAGCTAATCGAAATTAAACCCCTTCTTCTCCCCTCCTCCTCCCTCCACTTCCCTATACCCTCTCATCCCCCATTTAATGTAAATAGTTATATTACAAATGTTCAACCATTGCTCAAACTACTGTTGTTCCTTGTAAAACAGCTGTAAATACACTGTTACAAATTGTTCATTGTAAACCATTCTGAATTGCAGAAAGACGGCATATAAAAAATGTTCAATAAATTAAAAAATAACTATGTACAACATCCAAAAAGCTTAAGGCTGACTTGGAGCAGTGATTGCAACCCGCACCATATGCCACATACTAAAGAAAGATGGACATCATGGCCAAGGAGGACCCCACTGCTCAAAGACGGACACAAAAAGGCAAGCTTGATCTTTGCCCAAACGCATCTTGAGAAACCACAATCCTGGGAAAATGTTCTGTGAACAAATGAAACCAAACCTGGGCTTTTTGGCAATGCAGACCAGTGATTTTATTTATTTATTTAACATTTCTTATATACTGCTTTTCTTGAAGGATACTACCAAAAGCTGAGAGGTTCCAAAAAAGAGTAAAGTAGCCCAAATGCCCTCGAGTATGGAGCAGACAGAGCTTAAAGATCCCAAATTACCCATGTCTACCAATAGCCAAATTAATATGAATAAAATACAGTCTCTAAAATGCTTGTATGCAAATGCTAGAAGTCTAAAAAATAAGATCGGAGAGTTAGAATATATAGCACCAAATGAGAGGTTAGATGTGATTGGAATATCAGAGACATGGTAGAAGGAGGACAACCAGTGGGACACTGTGATACCTGGGTACAAACTATATCGTAATGATAGAACTTTGTTAGAGAGTGCATTGAGTCTTGAAGGACTGGAAAGGGGGGCTGTTACTTCTGGAGAGAAATCTGAAATTGTGAGTATATACTTCTGGGAATTTTTCTGAAAGGAATTTTTTTTTCTTTTAAAGCTAATTAATCTGTGAACCCACTATTTTTTTTTTTTTTTGTTAAATCAGTCAGGGCCTAGTAGCAACAGTTTAAGATTCAATTTAAAAACACAGCAGAGAACTTTCTGGTTACCTTTCATACCCAGTAGACAGCTGTAGTTTAAATTTCATAGTCACTCAGGGCCTAGCATCAGCAAAGTACTTTTAGTTTCAAATTAAAACACAGAAGAGAGCTTTCTGGTTAAATTTAGAATCCAGCAGAGAGCTTGTAGTTTAAATTTCATAATAGGTTAGAGCCTAGTAGCAGCAAAGAGCTATAATTTAAATCAAATCAGAATATAGCTTACCTCAGCAGCACAGGACAAGGTACTGTGTAGCAGCCCTTTTTTAATAAGTGTTATATCCCTCCCTCCCTCCCCACACCCACCCTCCCCTGGGAAACTCACAGCTTTATAGGTACTTGCACAGCTTAAAAGACAGGAGGTGCTCTCAGGGTGAAGCTCATTACCCAAATCAGTCATACACCAAGGACCTGAGATTAATTAAGCTTCAGGTGAACAAGGTATATTAAACTTCTTAGGTACAGTTTTAGTGGTATAAATATCCATTGCACCCTTTAGTACATATAGAACTTAAAGATCTAAACACAAACTTAAAACTAAGATGCAGACAGCAGTCCAGCAGCGGGATGTGGGCTTTCCAGTCTTTTGCATTGAGTGTCACATGTATGATTTTCTCCCAGCTGGTGAGAGGTCTTACGTGTGCACTAGGTGCAAGGAGCTCTCTGCTCTCAGGGAACGAGTCCGTTCTCTAGAGGCTAGAGTAGCAGACTTGGAAAACATAAGACAGACAGAGAGGTACATAGACGAGACCTACAGGGATATAGTCCTGAAGTCCCACCTCCAGTCTGGCAGCATCCCTGTTGCCATGGAGGAGAGAGGTCACGTGACAGGAGAGCATCACCCTGGTGTGGCAGGAAGTGATCCTGTAACTAGGACCTGTCCTCCAGGTGATGTAAACCCCTCTCGCACCGAGGAGGTTTCTCCAGGGCCAAGTGCCCATGAGGGAAGGGTTAGGACAGCAGTTATAGTTGGTGATTCGATCATTAGGCATGTAGATAGCTGGATGGCTGGTGGACGTGAGGATCGCCTGGTAACATGCCTGCCTGGTGCGAAGGTAGCGGACCTCACGCGCCACCTAGATAAGGTCTTAGATAGTGCTGGGGAGGAGTCTGCTGTCTTGGTACATGTTGGTACCAATGACATAGGAAAATGTGGTAGGGAGGTTCTGGAAGCTAAATTTAGGCTTTTAGGTAGGAAGTTGAAATCCAGAACTTCCAGGGTAGCGTTCTCCGAAATGCTTCCCGTTCCACGCGCAGGACCCAAAAGGCAGGCAGAGCTCCGGAGTCTCAATGCGTGGATGAGACAATGGTGCAGAGATGAGGGGTTCGGATTTGTTAGGAACTGGGGAACATTCTGGGGAAAGGAGGGGCTCTTCCGAAGGGATGGGCTTCACCTTAACCGGGATGGAACCAGGCTGCTGGCATTAACCTTTAAAAAGGAGATAGAGCAGCTTTTAAACTAGATAATAGGGGAAAGCCGACAGTCGCCCAAGAGCGCATGGTTCGGAAGAATGTATCCTTGAAGGATACTACAAAAAGCAGAGAGGTTCCAGAAAAGAGTAAAGTAGCCCAAATGCCCTCGTGTATGGAGCAGACAGAACTTAAAGATCCCAAATTACCCATGTCTACCAATAGCCAAATTAATATGAATAAAATACAGTCTCTAAAATGCTTGTATGCAAATGCTAGAAGTCTACAAAACAAGATGGGAGAGTTAGAATATATAGCACTAAACGAGAGGTTAGATATGATTGGAATATCAGAGACATGGTGGAAGGAGGACAACCAGTGGGACACTGTGATACCTGGGTACAAACTATATCGAAATGATAGAGCTGATCAAATTGGTGGAGGGGTTGCACTCTATGTTAGAGAGGGCATTGAGTCAGAAAGGATTAAAGTTTTGCAAGAAACAAAATTTGCTGTAGAATCTCTATGTATTGAAATTCCATGTAAAAAGGGAAAGGCGATGGCAGTGGGGGTGTACTATCGTCCGCCTGGCCAGAATGAACAAATGGATGATGAAATGCTCAAAGAAATCAAGGAAGCTAGCAAAAGTTAGTGCAGTAATAATAATGGGTGATTTCAATTACCCCGGCATCGACTGGGTCAGTGTCACAACAGGACATGCTAGGGAGATAAAGTTCCTAGATGAAATAAATGACTGCTTCTTGGAGCAGCTGGTTCATGAACCGACCAGAGGGGAAGCAATATTAGACCTAGTCCTTAGTGGAACACCAGATGTAGTGCAAGAGATAAGGGTGTTGGGGCCACTTGGCAATAGTGATCATAGCATGATCGCCTTTGATTTAATTAGTGGAGGAGGGATAGTAAGGAAATCCACAGTACTACCCTTTAACTTTCGAAAGGGAGACTATGATAAAATGAGGAAAACAGTTAAGAAAAAACTAAAAGGAGCAGTTGCAAAGGTTAAAGACGTACATCAAGCTTGGGGGGTGTTGAAAAATACTATCTTGGAAGCCCAGACCAGCTGTATTCCACGCTTTAAGAAAAGTGGAAGGAAGTCCAAAAAACTGCCAGCATGGTTTAAAGGTGAGGTCAGAGAGGCTGTTGTTGCCAAAAAATCATCTTTCAAGAAATGGAAAAAAAGAGCCAAATGATGAAACCTGGAAACAGCACAAGCACTGGCAAGTCAAATGCAAGGCATTGATAAGGCAGGCAAAGAGAGAATTTGAGAAGAAGCTTGCTGCGGAAGCAAAAACGCGAAATAAAGACCTTTTCAAGTACATTTGTAGCAAAAAACCTGTGAGAGAGTCAGTTGGTCCATTAGATGATAAAGGGGTTAAAGGAGCACTAAGAGGCGACAAGGCGATAGCGGAGAGACTGAATGAATTCTTTGCTTCGGTCTTTACTGAGGAAGATGTAGGGATGTTACCCACGACTGAAGTGGTATTTAAAGGTGTGGAAGAATTGAAGGAAATATCGATACATCGGGAAGATGTCTTACAACTATTAGATAAACTGAAGAGTAGCAAATCACCTGGGCCGGATGGTATACATCCAAGGGTGTTGAAAGAACTGAAATTTGAGATTGCAGACCTGCTATCAGTAATCTGTGAACTATCATTAAAATCATCTCTAATACCTGAAGATTGGAGGATCGCCAATGTAACACCAATTTTTGAAAAGGGTTCGAGGGGTGATCCGGGAAACTACAGACCGGTGAGCCTGACATCAGTACTGGGAAAAATGGTAGAAACCATTATAAAGAATAAAATTACTCAGCATGTAGATAGTCATGACCTAATGGGAGACAGCCAACATGGCTTTAGACAAGGAAGATCTTGTCTTACTAATCTGTTATGTTTTTTTGAAGGAGTGAATAAACAGGTGGACAAAGGTGAGTCGGTTGATATTGTGTATCTGGACTTTCAGAAAGCCTTTGACAAGGTCCCTCATGAGAGACTTTTGGCAAAACTAAAGAGTCATGGGATAGGAGGCAGTATACTACTGTGGATCAGGAACTGGTTAAAAGATAGAAAGCAGAGGGTAGGGCTAAATGGCCAATTTTCCCAATGGAGAAAGGTGAATAGTGGTGTACCCCAGGGATCTGTGCTGGGTCCGCTGCTTTTTGACATATTCATAAATGACATGGAAAGTGGAATAACGAGTGAGGTTATCAAATTTGCTGATGACACAAAACTAAAGTTGTTAAAACCCAGGAGGATTGTGGAAAATTGCAAGAGGATCTTGATAAATCGGAAGACTGGGCATCAAAATGGCAGATGAAATTTAATGTGGAGAAGTGCAAGGTTATGCACCTAGGGAAGAACAACACAAACTATGGTTACACGATGCAAGGTTCCACATTAGGAACCACCACCCAGGAAAAAGATTTAGGCGTCCTTGTGGATACCATGTTAAAACCCTCGGCCCAGTGTGCAGCGGCGGCCAAGAGAGCAAATAGAATGCTAGGTATGATAAGGAAAGGAATGGAAAATAAAACAAAAGATATTATAATGCCTCTATATCGTTCCATGGTGAGACCGCACCTTGAATATTGTGTGCAATTCTGGTCGCCGTATCTTAAAAAGGATATAGCGATTTTAGAAAAGGTTCAGAGAAGAGCCACCAAAATGGTAAAGGGGATGGAAGGTTACTCCTATGAAGAAAGGCTAAAAAGGTTGGGGCTCTTTAACCTGGAAAAGAGACGGCTGAGGGGAGATATGATAGAAGTCTATAAATTAATGAACGGAGTGGAACGGGTAAACGTAGATCGACTGTTTACGTTATCAGAATATAGGAAGACTAGGGGACATGCAATGAAGCTACAGGGTAAACTATTTAAGACTAATAAAAGAAAATATTTTTTCACTCAACGTGTAATCAAACTCTGGAATTTGTTACCGGAGGATGTAGTAAAGGCTGTTAGTGTAGCTGGGTTTAAAAAAGGTTTGGACAAGTTCCTGGAGGAAAGGTCCATAAACCATTATTAAGAAGGGACCCAGAATATCAATGATTGACCTAGTACAAGCATTGCAGAACCTGTCTCTTTTGGGGAAACTGCTAGGTACGTATGACCTAGATTGGCCACTCTTGTAAACAGGATACTGGGCTTGATGGACCTTGGTCTGACCCAGTATGGCATATCTTATGTTATGTTATGATATCAAGGCGGTTTACATTGAACAAACTGAAATTACATTGAGCGGGTCATTGTAACTTGGAGAGAAATATTTTACAGGGTGCATGGGCAATGGAGGGTTAAGTGACTTGCCCAAGACCACAAGGTGCACCTGTGGGACATTTACAGGCAAAGAAATGAAGCTTGTAAGGATAAAAACACCCTTCCTACAGTTAAATATGGTGGAGGTTCCATAATGTGGGGCTGTTTTGCCGCCTCAGGAACTAGAAGCCTGGAAAGTATTAAAGGAATCATGAAGTCAGAGGGATCGCCAAGGTATTTTGGAGCGAAATGTCCTACCTAGTATCAGAAAGCTAGTTCTTGGTTAAAGGTCATGGATCCTGTAGTAGGACAATGTCCCAAAACATACATCTACCCATAAGTACAAAAGAGTTGTTAAAAAGGAAAAATACACTGTTTTAAACTGGCCAGCAATGTGTCGTCATCTCATTCTAATAGAAATACTTTGAAAAGAGCTAAAAGAAAGGCATGATCTAAATCCAAAAACATCTTGAGTTAATTTCTGGGCAAGAATTACAGTGCCCCAGAACAGTGGGGATAGATATTTTAATGATCATTCATTGTTGCAAGTCAGAGTTTAGAATGCCCTTTTTTAGAGAAGATGATTGATCTTCTGGTGAAGGGCCTACTCATAAAAAGGTAAAGATTGAGATTTGATCTTCCACAATAGTGAATGAGATGGATTAAATATTGAGGGTTTGATGGCTGAACCAGTTGCATGGTCAGATTACTTCCTCAAAGTTCCTGTGCTATGTTGGGAAAATAAGTTTTATGCAAAACAGAAATGGATATGATTACCTAGGCATTTGAATTTGGAAAAATTATCTGGTAAACTTACGGGTTGAGCAGAGGTAAGGAGTTTCCAATGTTGGATGAGGAGGTGAATGAATGCAATATCCAGCTCAAAGATGCCACTAATAATGCAGCTCTGGTGAGGATAGTAAAGAAGTGTCCTAGGAGATAAAATCCCTGGTTTTCTTCATTTTGTACAGGAGATAAAGTGAGAGAATAGGTGTTTGGAGGAAATATCAAAGAGGATATAGTTAAGCAGAAAGGTTTTTGCGAGGCAAAAGATTTGTTATATTAATGAATGATCTCTTAGCCATTGAAAATTGACTAAAGTTAAATGGAAATTAAATTGTAAGAAGTCAGAATTACTATATGTAGGTAAAGCAGGCCTTACATTCATCCTTCCAAGTTAGTCTTGCTGGTGAACAGAGCATTTATTCAGATAGGACAGCGTTCTTGAGTGGGTGCACATTTATCACATCAGGACTTTGCAGTACATGTTTTGGTTACCTATATACGATCACCAGATGTGGCTTTATTTGTCTTTGAAGAACATGACATAAGAACATAAGTGCCATCTCCAAGAACAAGCAGGAATGTAGTCTTCACATATGGGTATCGTCGGTACCGGCGGAGCCTGCGCAGGAACGCTCCCCAGCATCCAGTAGGAAAGCTTTTGGGAGCATCCCACGGCGCCTGCATACTGTCTTCCCGCCTTTCCCAACTGTTCTTCTCCATTTCTTCATTTTCTGCGGAGCCGACAGGTCGCACATCCTGTCACCGCTGAAAATTCCCTCCTTATACTTCTTTTTTGTGGTCGCGTCTGCCGTCCCTCGACGCTATACCGGTACCGTCGGTGGTTCTTTTCTTTTTTCTAAAAAAACAAAACAAAACACTTTTTCTGGAGTCTTTCTCCAGTAATATTCTTCTCGGGTGCCATGTGTCATTTTGGGCACTAGGCCCATTTTTTTTCCCTCAAAATGGAAAAACCCACTTCGGGTTTTAAAAAGTGTTCTAAGTGTGGCAGTACAATCTCTGTCACCGACATCCATGAGTGGTGCCTCAAATATTTAAGTCCTGACCACTCTATTTCACAGTGTGTTGCCTGTGGAATGATGTCAAAAAGGGGCTGGCAAAACCGAGCTGCTAAGCTCAGCACCCTTTTTCCCTCCGATGCAGCCTCCGTGGCATCGATGTCCTCCAGGGCTTCATCCTCCTCCCATGGATTTCAGGTAACTTAACATAAATCTAGCCGGTCCTCAAAGGGTAGATCTCCTTCTAAACATCGAGATACCTCTGGCGTTGCCCTTGAGGGACTTTCACTGGCAAAATTGCCCCGGCGGGAGGCTTCGGCTTCCAAAGCACTAACAGGGCTCCAGGATATTCTCGAGGCTTCAACTTCAGCAGAACTACTGGTACCCCTTTAACCGGCACTGATACCCAAGCATCGGCAGCGTCAATAGACCAGAGATTCTTGGCTATTGAACGCAGTCTGGCGGCTCTTCTCACAGCCTCGATGTCCCTGAAACCGCTTCAGACAATTCTACCGGTACCGGCACCGACTGCATCGACATCAGCAGGTATTCTACCGGGACTGAGTCATGCATCTCTATCCGTCATCGACAAGTTGGTACCGGACCACTCCGATGCCGACTTTGATCGGTACTGGTACCGTGCCTTGCACGATCACCCGGATCAGAGATATTTCGAATCCTCGGATGAGTCTGAAGACTCCAAAGCCTCTGCCAATACCAGAGTACTTCTTCCCGAGGATTCCTCTTCTCCTCAGTGTAGGATGTCTCCACCAGAGGATATGTCCTTTCAGGATTTTATCCGAGATGTGGACCGAGGTCTTTCCATCGCAGTGGCTCCTGAAAAAGAGCCTAGGGCAAAGGAATTAGAAACCCTACAATACCCTAAAGCTCCCAAGGAGGCAGCTACCTTAGCTATTCATGAGATCTTGCATGATCTTATGTTAAGGATGTGGGAAACACCTCTAACCACATCTCCTCATTCTCGAAGACTCGACACCATGTATCGAGTTCCTCCTTGTCCTGGGTTTCAGAAGACTCGGCTACCACACCATTCCATGGTGGTAGAATCAGCCATGAGACTGATGAAGAGTGCAAAAAGGCATGCATCTAATCCTCCAGGACGTGAGTGTAGGACTCTTGACACCTTAGGACGTCGATCTTTCCAGGCTTCCATGCTTTCTGCTAGGATCAGTTCCTATATCTTGTATATGGGAATGTTCCTTAAGGAGGTCACAGGAGACTTAGAGCTTATGAGCCCTTTCCTTCCTGTTGATAAAAGGCAAGATTATCTTATTCTAGTTAAACATGCTCAGGATGTTTCCAAGTTTGTGAATCGTGCAGCCTTTGACTGCTTTGAATGCATAAGCAGAACCTCTGCTATTGCCATAGGTGCACGTAGAATTCCGTGGCTCCAGGCATCTGACTTAGAAATTTTGGTACAGGACAAACTGGGGAATATACTTTGCACAGGAGAGAATCTCTTTGGCAAAAATTGGCAGGAAAAAGCTAATGAGATAGATACTGACAATATCACTTTGGATAGAATGTCCAAATCTACAGCTGATCCTGCCAGGAAAAGATCCTCTAAGAAACCATTCTTCAGCAAGAAGTAGTAGTTTTATTCCTCCTATACCCAGCAGGGACATCGTTCAGGTCAATCTGCCCAAAAGGGACAGCAGCAACAACCTAGGCAACAAAGGAAGCCAAAAGCAACTAAGCCTCAACCGGCTCAGCAGACTCGGCCTCCACAGGGGCTTTGACTCCTATCTAGAGAACTTTGCCATCCTGGCTCTGAAAAGCCCAGAACCCTCCACCATCCCAGGAAGGTTATGTTATTTTGCCCCCAGATGGTGTGGGATAACAGCAGAAAATTGGACTCTGTCTATTGTTCGAGAGGGGTACAAGCTTCATTTCCTCAGCATGCCCCCTCCTACAATAGTAAGACAGTTCAATTCTCACACCTCTCCCAACGACCGGTTAGGTCAAGAAGTCACAATGCTCCTTTGTCAAGGAGCAATAGAAGAGGTGCCCATTCCCCAACGGGGTACAGAGTTTTCTCCAGGACCAAGCAGGAAGTCAGTCCTCGCATATGGGTGACGTCGGTGCTGATGGAGCCCTCGTGCGGAGCATTTCCCAGCTTTCAAAGAAAGCCTTTGGGAATGCAGCGCGTATGCGTGGTCCCCTTCCACCCAAGGGTGCCATCTTGCTCAGTCGTCTTTTTTCCGCGGAGCCCGACGGACGTGTGCTGTTGTCACCCGGTAAAAAGTTGATTTTCCTGCGTGGATTTGTGGTTTTGCCCGGTTCGACGCTGGCTCCCCTTCCCGCCTGGGCCCGGTACACCGGTATTGAGCCTGGAGCTAGGTTTTTCGGTTTTTGTCCTTCGTGACTAGCGTTCCCGCTTTTTTTTTCTCTTTTTCACTGGCAGTCCGGTCTTTTGACCTTTTAGGGGTCCTTTTCCCCCCGATGGCTGCCAGCAGGTTCAAGAAGTGTGATCGGTGTAAGAAGCTGATGTCTCTCACCGACACACACAACTGGTGCCTCGGGCCTGACCATGACCCGGTGGTCTGTGTCCCTTGCGGCAAAATGTCCTCTAAGGTGCTGAGGATCCGTCAACATCAGCGTGAAAGACTTTTTTCTGACTCTGCGTCCGGTCGGGCCCAGACTTCATCAGAGGCTTCGACATCTCGGGAGTCCGACCCCGAGCACCGTCGAGGCTCCCTCGAGGGAACACAGAAGGAAGAAGAAACTCGCGAGGACAGCGTCGGTGGACGCTCTTGGCTCCTCGAGGGCCAGGTCGCATAGCCCTGACCGCCATCCCGGGTCTTCGGAATCGGAGAGGCCTGCCAAGTTGCCTTGAGTTTAGCCGGAGTCCCCGAGTTACGTGAGTGCTGTTGTCCTCGTAGGCTCCCCTCCGGAGGACCAGACGTCGGGGGGGCTGCTGAGTCTTCTGAGCTGAGTCTCAGGTTGATGGCCTTGGAGAGCAGCTTGGCTGCCTTCATGGAGCAGCAGCGGGTACTGATCGCCGGTTTAACCGGTGCATCTGCCCCCACCACCGGGACCTCGACGTCCAAGTCGACCCCGGAGGCCGAGTCGATGCGGTTTCGAGTCGATCCTCTCCCGAGGTCGTCGACGCCGGTGCCCTCGGTGTCGGAGCGGATGGCATCAGTGCCCACCCGGCCGGAGCTGCTCGATTCCTCCTCGGAGGGGTCAGAGTGGGAGACAGAGGACGAGGAGTCCCCGGATACTTTCCGGACCCAGTGCGTCCCATCGGACTCACCAGAGTCTGAGCCTCGGAGACGGTCCCCACCAGGAGGATACCCGGTTCTCAGACTTGGTGCGGGACATGGCCAAGGCCTTAGCAGTCCCCGCGGATCCCGAGGAGGAGCCTCGAGCCGAAGAGCTGGAGGCTCTCCAGTAGTATGACTCTCCGCCTAAGGAGGCCTTTACTGTACCGGTTCCTCCGATGCTGGAACGGCTTCTCTTCCGCATGTGGGAGGCACTGGCCTCAGCGCCGGTTCTCAGCAGACGGGTCGATTCCATTTATCGAGTCCGTAAGAGCCCTGGGTTCCAGAAGGCACAGCTACCGCACCACTCCATGGTTGTGGAATCGGCCATGCATCGTCTGACGATTCAGAAGATGCACTCCTTGATGCCCCCCGGCCGGGAGGCCCGGAACCTGGATGCCCTCGGTAGAAAGTGCTTCCAGGGCTCTATGCCTGCCTGCCGTGTCCAGACTTACCAGCTGTACATGGGCATGTACCTTCAGGACCTGGCAAAGGAAATTGCCGAGTTCTCAGCTGGCCTCTCCGAGGAACCTTTGCAGAGGTTTATGTCTTTGTCATCGGGGATTCGAGAGTGCTCAAAGTTTATCTCTCGAGCAGCCTATGATGGCTTTGAGGCTTCAGCCCGAGTAGCCGTGGCCAGCATCCGTGCACGCCGTCAGGCCTGGCTGCACTCATTGGACCTCAAGCCATGGGTACAGGACAAGTTGGTCGATGTCCCCTGCCGAGGTGAGAACCTTTTTTGGCAAACCCATGGCTGAAAAGGCTGCATAACTCGAGTCTGAGACTCTCACCAGGACAAGGCTGTCCAGAAAAACTTCTGCCCCTTCTCAGAAGGAGGGCTCAGAGAAAAAGCCCTTTTACCCGAGGAAGGCTGCTGCCTACAAATCCTACCCTCATTTTCAGGCCTCTGCAGCTCCCCATCAGGGTCAGCAGGCCAAGGGGCAGGGACATGGACCCCGTAAGCAGAAAACCCCCAAGCCATCAGGATATATCCTTTCAGGATTTCATCCGGGAGGTGGCTAGAGGTCTTTCCCTCACAGTGGCTCCTGAAACAGAGCCCAGAGCAAAGGAATCAGAGATTTTACAATATCCTAAAGCTCCCAAGGAGGCAGCTAATTTGCCTATTCATGAGATCTTGCATGATCTCATGCTAAGAATGTGGGAAACACCTCTTACCACCTCTCCTCATTCTCGTAGGCTTGATACCATGTATCGAGTACCTCCTTATCCTGGTTTTCAAAAAACCCAGTTACCACACCACTCCATGGTGGTGGAATCAGCTATGAGAAGGATCAAGAGTGCAAAAAGACTTGCATCTAATCCACCAGGACGTGAATGTAGGACTCTTGATGCCTTTGGACGTCAAACCTTCCAGGCCTCTATGCTTTCTGCCAGGATTAGTTCCTACATTTTATATATGGGAATGTTCCTTAAGGAGGTTGCAGGAGATCTAGAGCTTATGAGCCCTCTCCTTCCTGATAAGAGGCAAGATTATCTTACACTTGCCAAAAATGCCCAAGATATTTCCAAGTTTGTTAATCGTGCAGCTTTTGACTGCTTTGAGTGCATAAGCAGAACCTCTGTCATTGCCATTGGTGCTCGTAGGATTGCCTTGCTCCAGGCATCTGACTTAGAACTCTGGGTGCAGGACAAACTGGGGAATATCCCTTGCACAGGCAAAAATCTCTTTGGCAAAAATTGGCAAGAGAAAGCTAATGAGCTGGATGCTGATAACGCCACTTTGGATAGACTATCCAAAGCTACAGCTGATCCTGCAAGGAGAAAATCCTACAAGAAACCATTCTTTTCTAAAAAGAAGAGGTTTTACCCCTCCTATACCCAGCAGGGGCATTCTGCAGGTCATTCTGCCCGAAAGGGACAACAGCCACCAAAACAAAGAAAAGCAAAGTCTGCTAAACCTCAACTGGCCCAGCAGACTCAGCCTCCACAGGGGCTTTTATTCCCATCTAGAGAACTTGGCCTTCCTGGTCCTCAACGGGCCAGAGCCCTCCACCATTCCAGGAAGGTTGTGTCATTTTGCCGCCAGATGGGAGCAGATAACAGCAGAAGAATGGACTCTCTCCATTGTAAAGGAGGGTACAAGCTTCATTTCCTCAACATGCCCCCTCCTACAGTTGTAAGACGGTTCAATTCTCAGACTTCACTCCAAAATCAGTTGGGTCAAGAGGTCAATTTACTTCTTGCCCACGGGGCAATAGAAGACGTACCCATTTCTCAACAGGATACAGGGTTTTACTCCCCCTATTTCCTTATACCAAAGAAAACGGGGGGACACAGACCCATTTTAGACCTCAGAGAATCGAACAAATTCCTGTTCAAGGAGAAGTTCAAGATGATTTCTCTAGGAACTCTTCTGCCATACCTTCAGAGTCAGGATTGCTTTGTTCTCTAGATCTCAAGGATGCGTACACCCATGTTCTCATCCATCCAACTCACCGAAGATTCGTTCGGTTTCTGTTTCAGGGGAAGCACTACCAGTACAGGGTTCTTCCTTTTGGCCTGGCCTCAGCACCAAGGGTGTTTACAAAATGCATGGCTGTAGTGGCAGCATTTCTTCGCACTCTAGGAATATTCGTCTTCCCCTACTTAGACGACTGGCTCATTCGAGCCCCATCAGAATCAGAGGCCAGAATTTCCCTATCTTGCACAATGCGTATACTTCAGTATTTGGGCCTGGTCATAAACATCCCAAAATCCAGCCTAACTCCCACTCAGTCTCTAGAGTTCATAGGAGCTATGCTGGATACCAGAAAAGCAAGGGCCTGTCTTCCACAGCCCCGCTGTCTTCGCATTGTACAGTTAGCTTCCCAAGCAGTGTTAAAAACTCATCTCACTGCTCGGGAAATATTACAATTGCTAGGCCACATGACATCTACCGTGTATGTGGTCCCCTATGCTCGCCCCCATATGAGAGCAGCCCAATGGACCCTGTCCACTCAGTGGACTCAGGCATCAGGCTGCCTATCAGACAAAATAGCAAACTCAAGTCGCCTTATTTTGTCCCTACAATGGTGGCAGTCAACCCAAAACCTGTTGGTCGGGTCCCCTTTCCAACAGCCCTCACCCCAGGGCACTCTAACAACAGACACCTCACAGGTGGGTTGGGGAGCTCGCCTGCAAGATCTCTCTATCCAAGGCACCTGGACTCCACAGGAGACCCATCTACACATCAATCTCTTGGAACGCGGAGCAATCTTCCTTGCTCTTCGAGTGTTCCACACCCAGCTCAGCTACAAGACAGTCCTAATTCAGACGGACAATCAAGTAGCTATGTTCTATCTGAACAAGCAGGGAGGAACAGGCTCTCTGTCGCTTTGCAACGAAGCTTTGCGACTATGGGCCCTCGCCAGAGAGCATCAGATTCATCTCCTTGCGGTGTATCTTGAAGAACCAGAAAGGGGACTGTTTCTTCTGGAGAGAGATCTGCAATTGTGAGTATATACTTCTGGGAATTTTCTGAAAGGAATTCTTTCTATTAAAGCTATTTAATCTGTGAACCCACTATTTTTGGTTAAATCAGTCAGGGCCTAGTAGCAGCAGTTTGTTTAAATTTAAAACACAAAAGAGAACTTTCTGATTACATTTCATACCCAGCAGAGAACTTGTAGTTTTAATTTCATAATAAGTTAGAGCCTAGCAGCAGCAAAGAGCTATAATTTAAATCAAATAATAATATAGCTTACCTCAGCAGCACAGGACAGGGTACTGTGTAGCAGCCCTCTTTTAATAAGAGGATCTTGATAAATTGGAAGACTGGGCATCAAAATGGCAGATGAAATTTAATGTGGACAAATGCGAAGTTATGCACCTAGGGAAGAACAACCCAAACTATGGTTACACGATGCAAGGTTCCACATTAGGAACCACCACCCAGGAAAAAGATTTAGGTGTCATTTGTGGATAACATGTTAAAACCCTCGGCCCAGTGTGCAGCGGCAGCCAAGAGAGCAAATAGAATGCTAGGTATCATAAGGAAAGGAATGGAAAATAAAACAAAAGATATTATAATGCCTCTATACCATTCCATGGTGAGACCGCACCTTGAATATTGTGTGAAATTCTTGTCGCCGTATCTTAAAAAGATTATAGTGTTATTAGAAAAGGTTCAGAGACGAGCCACCAAAATGGTAAAGGGGATGGAAGGATACCCCTATGAAGAAAGGCTAAAAAGGTTAGGGCTCTTTAACCTGGAAAAGAGACGGCTGAGGGGAGATATGATAGAAGTCTATAAATTAATGAACGGAGTGGAACGGGTAAACATAGATCGATTGTTTACTTTATGAGAATATAGAAAGACTAGGGGACATGCAATGAAGGTACAGGGTAAACTATTTAAGACTAATAAAAGAAAATATTTTTTCACTCAACGTGTAATCAAACTCTGGAAATTGTTACCGGAGGATGTAGTAAAGGCTTTAGTGTAGCTGGGTTTAAAAAAGGTTTGGACAAGTTCCTGGAGGAAAGGTCCATAAACCATTATTAAGAAGGGACCCAGGATATCAATGCTTGACCCAGTACAAGCATTGCGGAACCTGTGTCTTTTGGGGAAACTGCTAGGTACGTATGACCTAGATTGGCCACTGTTGGAAACAGAATACTGGGCTTGATGGACCTTGGTCTTTCCCAGTATGGCATATCTTCTGTTCTTATCTGCCAGGCATTCAAAACTCCTGGGCAGACAGACTCGGTCGAGTTCTGCTTCCACACGAGTGGTCTCTTCGTGCAGACCTGGTAGCAAAACATTTTCAAATTTGGGGAACTCCGGACACATTCCTCTTTGCAAGTCTGTTGAATGCCAAACTTCCTTGATTCTGTTCCAGAATTCCGGCTCAGGGTTCTCAGGCCAGGGATGCTTTCCTCCTCCATTGGAGTCAGGACTTCCTATATGCCTTTCCACCCATTCCCCTAATTTCCAAAACCCTATTCAGGCTTCAGAGAGACAAAGGCCATATGATTCTCATAGCTCCACATTGGCCACGGCAGGTGTGGTACCGTCTGCTCCTACATCTCTCTCAAGCTCCATCTCTGGAGTTAGGATCCTGCTCCAGATCTCCTGTCTCAGTAGGACGGGATGTTGTGACATCCTGATCCCCACTCTGCATCTCAGGGCCTGGTTGCCGAGAGCCTAGACCAGGAATGGGCAAACTACGGCCCGCGGGCCGTATACGGCCCGGCGGATCTTTTAATCCGGCCCGCGGAGCGCTAGCTCTTCTGCGCGCCGCCTAGTATGGGCCTGGGCCGCAGCACGCTGCAGTACCCACAGACCTGGTGCTTCGACTGACGCACCAATGTGTCTGCGCACGCCGCCTACTCCTACATGTACGCCGGCTTCAGCTCCTTCCTCATCCTGGCCACTGTGCTCTGCAACGTGCTGGTGTGCACCGCCAGTTCGTGCGCCGCACCTCGCTGGATACCGCCGACGCACGCCTGGCTGAACTGCGCCGCCGCTCCTCCTTCCACTACATGGCTGGAGCCGAGATCCAGATGGTCATCCTGCTCATCGCCACCTCGGCCGTCGTGCTCATCTGCTCGATCCCGCTAGTGCTAAGTGCTCCTTTGCCCCTCTTCCCCAGGTCTCCTCTTTCAGGAAAGCCGTCTTGTTTAATTCCCCTCCTAAATGTGTGGGTTTCCCCTTTTGTTCCTCTCAATACTTCTTTAGATGTACGTACGAAGATCTGTAAATTCTTCAGGAGCGATGTACTGAGGCAAACGGAAGGTGGCATAAAGTCCTTGGAATCTGGCATTTTTAAGAGTGGTTAAATTAGCACAGGTTTGAAAATTGGGAGCAAGAGCATCAATCGTCAAAGCTTCTTCTATTTTTAAAGACTTGATGTTGTGCTAATTGGCTCTTTCGGTTCAGACGTGTACGCACGCATTTTTGAGTGAGTTTAAAATTATAACATTTGTATTTGATGCCCCCAACCCTCCCAAAAAAACGATTTATTTCCTAAACATTGGCCTGTGATTCTGCAGCCAAATGCAGCTAACACCGAATTCCGTAAAGCATCTCACAGTAAAAGAAAGCCCAGTGAATGTAGCTCCCTTGAGGTTTCTGCAGCTAGAGAAGTTCCCTATGTGATAGATATGTGAATATTGCTATATATCTCCTGGATGTGGGGGTGCTGAAGGCGGCCAGAAAAGGCAAACACTATTTAGTTACTGTGAGAAGTTTGAATATAGTTCCCGCTCCGATTAGAAAAGGGGGAACAGCTTTCTCTCTCCAAACCACCTGCAGTATTTCTTGCTCGTTTTTTCTTTATCTTAATCCAGCATCTGAACGCACTCTACAACCATGTATCTTTTGTATAGCAAATACAAGACCTTTGATGATCTGCCAGATCCAGACCATTTAACTCCTAAATTTCCAGAAGTACAAAGCTCTAGGGCAGACAGCAAAGCTGCCATTTACTTAGAGAAAAAGGCTCGGGACTTTGCTACTAGATAAGTGCGTATGACTCAAGTTAGATGCCCCGAGTTAGTAATCTGCTCTTTATGATGTTAGAATCGTTAAACTTCTTTCATTTTCCCACACTAGCCACACAGGAAAAGGCCATCCAAAATGTGAATAAATATAGCAAATCACTGAATGACCTGCATGAAGAATTCAAGAAATGCAATTGGAACTAATCGATCTTCAATCTGATGCAATCTTAAAGGAGAACTTCCACTCTCTTCCACTAAAAGACTTCTATGCCTCACTTAAAGATGACTGTTTTCCAAACCTCCGGGGGATGGCACAGAAGATTCTGGCCTTGTTTGGCTCGACCTACGTGTGTGAGCAGACGTTCAGTGTCATGAACATCAATAAATCCCGTCACAGATCCCAGTTAACTGACCAACACCTCAGATCTATTCTATTCTGCGAATTGCAACAGCAAAGCTATCTCCTGACTTTGATGCCTTAACAAAAAAGGGAGACCAACAACACTGTTCCCACTAAAATTGAAGGTACTATTTTATGAAAGAAATACATTGCATAAAAGTTTTGTAAAATAACTCTTTTTATGCTTTTCTACCTTAAATTAATCTAAACAATTTAATGTTACAAATTTAAATTTAATTTATATTAATTCACACATACACACCGTCCATCTACTCTTGGTCCGGCCCCCGGGTCCAATATAAGAACCCATTGCGGCCCTCGAGTCAAAAGGTTTGCCCACCCCTGGCCTAGACCTTCATGGTCTTAACCTGTCTCAAGTAAGGGATATCCTTTATGCTTCTAGAAAGCCTTCCACAAGACACTCTTATGCTTTCAAGTGGAAAAGGTTTTCCATATGGTGTTCGCAGAAGGGTCTTGACCCCCTGGCGATACCTCTGGAATCATTATTGGAGTATCTCCTTCATTTATCTAATGCAGGGCTTAAGACTTACTCAGTGCGAGTCCATTTAAGTGTTATTTCAGCTTCTTTCAAGCCTTTAAATGGACAACCTATTTCCTCTCATCCTCTCATAGAGAGATTTATGAGGGGTCTGCTTCTAACTAAGCCTCCCATTAGGCCACCACCGGTAGCATGGGACCTAAATCTGGTTCTTGGACAGCTCATGAAGCCGCCTTTTGAACCTCTCGCTACTACCTCCATGAAATTCCTTTCCTGGAAGGTTGTCTCTCATTGCATTCACATCAGCACGTCGCATTAGTGAGTTGCAAGCATTAGTGGCTGATCCTCCTAATACGAGATTCTATCATAAGGTAGTCCTTAGGACTCATCCACACTTTATGCCAAAGGTGGTCTCACCTTTTCATTTAAACCAAGCAGTTTACCTGCTTAAATTTTTTCTAAGGCCTCATGCTTCAAATGCAGAAAGGAGTCTTCATACTTTGGACTGTAAAAGAGCACTTGCTTTTTACTTACAAAGGACACAACAGCATAGAAAGTCCTCTCAACTCTTTGTTGATTTGATCCTTCTCATTTGGGACTTCCAGTCTCCAAGAGAACATTGTCCAATTGGATTGTACAGTGTGTTTCTTTTACCTATCAGAGTAAAAACCTTTCTCTGGAAGGCCATGTCATAGCTCACAATGTGAAAGCCATGGCAGCCTCAATGGCTCATCTACACTCTGTCTATGGACGACATCTGTCGAGCAGCTACTTGGGCCTCGGTTCATACCATCACAGCCCATTACTGCTTGGACAAGGACTCCTGCCGGGATGCCTTGTTTGGTCAGGCGGTTCTACGACACCTGTTCCATAGTTAATCATCTCCTACCCACCATTCCCGGTAGGATGCCAGAAATCCATGGGGGGACGTGGAGCCCTTTCACAGAGGCACACAACATCTGGGGTCTCTCCCTGGCATCTGTAGCTAGGGAGTCCCCATATGTGAAG
Source organism: Ichthyophis bannanicus (assembly GCA_033557465.1). Taxonomy (NCBI): domain Eukaryota; kingdom Metazoa; phylum Chordata; class Amphibia; order Gymnophiona; family Ichthyophiidae; genus Ichthyophis; species Ichthyophis bannanicus. The sequence continues at coordinate 138,271,952 of CM066047.1, read as the reverse complement.
ACTACATTCCTGCTTGTTCCTGGAGATAGCATAGTTACTCACCTGTAACAGGTGATCTCCGGGAACAGCAGGAATGTAGCCCCCTTACTTCTGCCGAAGGAGGTGGAAGAGGTGGTTTTGGCCTCTAGGAGGCAATCTACCCGGAAATCTTATGCCCTCAAGTGGCATAGGTTCTCCACCTGGTGTGCTCAGCGCCAGGAGGATCCTTTTTCATGCCTGGTTCCAGTGGTGCTGCAGTACCTGCTCCACCTCTCGGACCTAGGCCTTAAATTCTATCGGCACACCACTCACAGGTAGAGGGCCAATCTCTGTCGAGCCACCCCTTGGTGTCCCGTTTCTTCAGAGGCCTGCTTTGCTCAAGCCTCCGATCTGTCCACCAGCCCCTGTCCACTTATTTGCCCACAGTTTGAGCCGATGGCTACCTGTCCTTTACGCTTCCTTTCCTGGAAGGCCTTGTTCTTGGTGGCTCTTACCTCGGCCAGGCATGTGAGTGAACTACAAGCTCTGATTTCTGATAGACCGTACACACGGTTCTATAAGAACAGGGTGGTCTTGCGGACTCAACCTAAGTTTCTTCCGAAGGTTGTCTCCTCCTTCCACCTCGATCAGGAGGTGGTTCTTCCAACATTCTTCCCCAGGCCGCATGCCAGCTGGGCTGAAACAGTCCTGCATACCCTGGACTGTAGAAGAGCATTGTCCTTTTGCATAGACCGTACGCAGGGGCATCGAAGGGCTGCTCAGCTCTTCGTATCTTTTGACCCTAATAAACTGGGGTTGCCTGTCTCCAAGCGTACGTTGTCCCTCTGGATTGTATCGCCTGGGCGTACACCGTGTCAGGGCGAAGGCCGCGTCAGTAGCCCACCTCCGCTCTGTTCCGTAGCCATGTTCTATGTGAACAAGCAGGGTGGAACAGGCTCTCTGTCGCTGTGCAACAAAGCTTTGCGACTATGGGCTCTCGCCAGAGAGCGTCAGATTCATCTCCTTGCGGTGTATCTTGCAGGCATTCAAAACTCTTGGGCAGACAGACTCAGTCGAGTTCTGCTTCCAAATGAATGGTCTCTGCATGCATACCAAATGGCTCAAATTTGGAGAACCCCGGTCATAGACCTCTTTGCAAGTCCGCTGAATGCCAAACTTCCCTGGTTCTGTTCCAGAATTCCGGCTCGAGGTTGTCAGGCCAGGGATGCTCTCCTCCTTCATTGGGGTCAGGACTTCCTGTATGCCTTTCCACCCATTCCCCTAATTCCCAAAACCCTTTTCAAGCTTCAGAGAGACAGAGATGATATGATCCTCATAGCTCCACGTTGGCCATAGCAAATGTGGTACCCTCTGCTCCTACATCTCTCTCAAGCTCCGCCTTTGGAGTTAGGATCTGCTCCAGATCTTCTTTCTCAATCTCCAGTCTCTGCATCTCAGGGTCTGGTTGCTGAAAGCCTAGAATTTCACGGTCTTAAACTTTCCCAGTAGGTAAAGGATATCTTTCATGCATCCAGGAAGCCTTCCACAAGGCACTCTTATGCATTTAAGTGGAAAAGGTTTACTATATGGTGCTCGCAGAAGGGTCTTAACCCTCTTGCGATACCTCTGGAATCATTACTGGAGTGCCTCCTTCATTTATCAAAATGCTGGGCTTAAGACCAGTTCAGTGAGAGTCCATTTGAGTGCTATTGCAGCTTCTTTCAAGCCTCTAAATGGGCAGCCTATTTTCTCTCATCCTCTCATAGCGAGATTTATGAGAGGCCTTCTTTTAACGAAGCCTCCCATTAAGCCACCACCGGTGGGATGGGACTTGAACTGCTACTTGAGCAGCTCATGAAACTGTCCTTTGAACCATTTGCCACTGCCTCTTTGAAATTCCTTTCCTGGAAGGTTATCTTTCTCATTGCAATCACATCAGCATGTCGCATCAGTGAATTGCAAGCATTGGTGGCTGATCCTCCTTATACAAAGTTCCAATCACATCAGCACGTCGCATTAGTGAGTTGCAAACATTAGTGGCTGATCCTCCTTATACAAGGTTCCATCATGATAAGGTAGTCCTTAGGACTCATCCATACTTTATGCCAAAGGTGGTTTCGCCTTTTCATTTAAACCAAGCGGTTTACCTTCCTGTATTCTTTCCAAGGCCTCACACCTCAAATGCAGAAAGGAACCTTCATACTTTGGACTGTAAAAGAGCTTTGGCCTTTTACTTGCAAAGGACACAGCAACATAGAAAATCCTCTCAACTCTGTTGCTTTTGATCCTAGTCATTTGGGACTTCCAGTCTCCAAAAGGACACTGTCCAGCTGGATTGCACAGTGTATATCTTTTGCTTATGAAAGTAAGAACCTTCCTCTTGAAGGCCATGTCACAGCTCACAATGTGAGAGCCATGGCAGCCTCAATGGCTCATCTACACTCTGTGTCTATCGACATCTGTCGAGCAGCTACTTGGGCTTCGGTACATACCTTCACAGCCCATTACTGCTTAGACAAGGACTCCCGCCGGGATGCCTTGTTTGGTCAGGCTGTTCTTCAACACCTGTTCCAGACTTAATCAACTCCTACCCACCATCCCTGGTAGGATGTCAGAGATCCATTGGGGGAAGTGGAGCCCTTTCACAAGGGCACACAACTTTCTGGGGCCATCTCCCTGGCATCTGCAGCTAGGGATTCCCCATATGTGAAGACTACATTCCTGCTTGTTCCTGAAGATAACATAGTTACTCACCTGTAACAGGTGATCTCTGGGAACAGCAGGAATTTATTCTTCACAACCCACCTACCTCCCCTAGGAGTTGTATCTTTCTGTCTCTCTTTTGTCTCAGCTTTAAACTCAACTGGAGAGGGACAGTTGGGAAAGGCAGAAAGGCAGCACGCAGGTGCTGTGGGATACTCCCAAAAGCTTTCCTATTGGACGCTGGGGAGAGTTCCCGCGCAGGCTCTTTCGGTACCTACGATATCCATATGTGAAGACTAAATTCCTGCTGTTCCCGGAGATCACCTGTTAAAGGTGAGTAACTATGCTTTATTGGGTTAGACCCAGGTTCATCAAGCCCAGTATCCATGTTTCCAACAGTGGCCAGTCCAGGCCACAAGTACCTGTCAGGTTCCCAAAGAGGCACACAGGTCCCACAATGCTTGTGTTGGGGCAAGCAGTGGATTTTCTGGGTTCTTTTTAATAAAGATTTAGAGATCTTTCCTCCAGGAATTTGTCCAAACCTTTTTTAAGCACAGCTACACTAACAGCTTTAACTACATCCGCCGGTAACGAATTCCAGACTTTGATTATGTATTGAGTAAAAAAAATATTTTCTCTTATGAGTCTAAAATGGGCTGCATTGTAACTTCATTGTGTCCTCATCCGTTCTATATTTACCCTGCTACGAGTGGACATGGGATGAGGGTGAAGGGGGATAGATTCAGGAGTGATATGCAGAAATATTTCTTTATGGAAAGAGTAGTAGATCCGTGGCATTGTCTCCCAGTGGAGGTGGTAGAGATGAGGACAGTAACTGAATTCAAAAAAGCATGGGACAAACACAGAGGATCTCTAAAGGTAAAAAGGGGACTGTTGTAGTTGATATGGAAGGACAGACTAGATAGACCATGTGGTCTTTTTCTGTTGTCATATTTCTATGTTTCTATATTACCTGTTCCACTCCAATCATTAATTTATAAACCTCTATCATATCCCCCCTCAGCTGTCTCTTTTCCTTGTTGAAGAGCCCCAACCTTTTAAGCCTCTCATAGGGGTATCCTTCCATCCCCCTTTACCATTTTTGTTGCTATTCTTTGTACCTTTTCTAATTCAGTTATATCCTTTTTAAGATACGATGACCAGAATTGCACACAATATTCTAGGTGCAGTTGCACCGTGGAACAATACAGAGACATTATAATCCCTTTGTTTTATTCTCCGTTTCTTTCCTTTCCTTATGATTCCTAGCATTTCTTGGCACTGCTGCACACTGAGCAGAGGGTTTCAACGAATTACCCATGTTCACCAGGAAACAAGCAGGAAGTTGGTTCTCACATATGATTGACATCGGTGCCGACGGCGCCCGTGCGGAACTTTTCCCCAGCTTTCATTAAAGCCTTTGGGGCATGCTACCACACATGAATGGTCTCCTCCTCTCCCAAGGTTGCCATCTTGCTCAGTCTCCTTTTTTCCGCAGAGCACAATGGACACCTGTCCTGTTTCCCTGGAAAAATCCTTATGTTTTTGTTTTTCCCAGTTGCGTACCGGTTCCTCTTTCCACCTCGAGACGGCACCGGTTCCGATGCTGTTCTCGGCTCTTTCCCCATTTTTTGTTCAAGGCTCACCTCGACTGGCATTCGCACTCTTTTTCACCTGGGGGTCGTCGACCCCGGCTAGGTGTCTCCCAATGGCTTCAAGAAATGTGACCAATGCATTCAAACCATGTCAGTAACTGACACCCATGACTGCTGTCTTTGCTGCCTGGGATCAGACAACGATATCACCTCCTGTGACCTGTGCCAGGCCATGTTTCTGAAGACTAACAAAAAGAGGTCAAAGTTGCAGGAGACACTGTTCCCAAAGTCCAACACCGAGCTCCAAGTCGAGCACTTCCTGTGAGGTCTGGGTGTCCTCTGAGTTCTGCGGTGGCGGCGGCGGCTCCGAGCAGACCCCAGAACCCGATAAAAAGAAGAAAAGGTCTTCGAAGTCCATCAAAGCTCCACCGGAGAAACCCAGCAAAACCCTTTGGAGGGACTCAGGTGGCTCCGAGCAGCACCCTACCAAGGTTCTCAAAAAGGATTCCTTGACCGGTGGAGATCATGCAAGGCTCCTTGATACTGTAGTCCTCGTCGAGAACACTCTCGCAAGAGTGCCAGAGATCCTCGGTGCCCTTGCTGAAAGCTGCAGAGCCTTCTGGCTTAGAAACCAGAATGGCGGCCCTGGAGCAAAATATCTCTGCTATCCTTGTCCTGCAGCAGGCAATGATGGCTGGTTCGTCTGCATCATTTGTCCCAGCGACCAGGCCCCCAGCTGAGGGGGATTCCCCAGTTGTCAAGCCGAGCTCAGAGCGCCATCGGCTTCTGGTAAGCCCTCGGCACTGGTCAAGGTCTCTGTCCCTTTCCTTGGGTGTCTGATCCTCCCAGGCCAGTTTCCATGACTTTGACCAGGTCCTCCAGAGGTCCCCATTCTTTTGGGGCTGGCCTCGAGGCACAGAGTCGCAGGGCCTTGGACTCCTAATACCCTTCGACTGAGTGAGAGACCAACGATGAGTCCTCCCCAGAAACTAATGGGCACTGAGACATCCTCTTGGAGCCTTCTCCCCGGCACCGTTCTCCTCCAGAGGATGTGGCCTTCCACAACTTGTCAAGGATATGGCCTGGGCCCTCTCAGTACAGACCAAGGCGGAGGAAGACCAACACACCAAAGAGCTGGAAATCCTCCAGTATAAGTCTCCACCCAAGGAAATTCTCACTGTGCTGGTGCAGCTGATACTCGAGAGGCTGCTACTTAGAATATGGGAGACCACACACACATCCTGATCTATCCCTTCCACAGGCAGTACCTACAGTGGTGTGAGGAGGGCACTACTAGTACAGGGTGCTCTCCTTCAGCCTGGCCTCCTTGCCAAGGGTCTTTACCAAGTGCCTGGCGGTGGTCGCCACAGGGGCAGCACGGCCTCAGAAACCAGCCAGGCCGCAGATCAGTCAGTTCTTCTGCAGCACTTGGGGTTCATTATCAACTATCCGAAATCCCGTCTCTCCCCAGCCCAAAGGCTGGAGTTCATAGGTGCCCATTTGGACACACTACAGGTCAAGGCCGTCCTCCCAGCAGAAAGGGCAGAATGCCTCAGACAGCTGGCAGGAGAGGTGCAGCACTGCCTGTCGGTGCCAGCTCACAACCTCCACGGTTCACATCATGCCCTTAGCCCGCTTACATATGTGGGCAGCCCAGTGGTGCCTATGCTCGCAGTGGACTCATGCCCCGGTAAGCTATGGGACAGGATCAGGGTTACCAGACAACTGGCGGAGTCCTTAAGTTGGTGGCCGAACCTGCGCCACCTCCAAGAGGGAATGCCCCACCAGGCACTCATGCCGCAGAAGACCCTGACCACAGATGCCTCCCTCCTGGGTTGGGGGGGTGCATTGCGGAAGCCACTGCACACAGGGAAGCTGGTATCAGGAGTCGTCCCTCCTTCAGATCAATCTCCTGCAGCTTGGCGCAATCTTCCTGTATCTGGGATTGCTAATGTTAACAGCGTGGCTGCTGAAAGGATAGCGTTGGCCCCTTTCAATCTCCCAGGAGAAGATTCTCCTGGCCTCTCAGAAACCCTCCACCAGACGGACTTACGCCTTTAAGTGGAGAAGGTTTTCAGTCTAGTGCGTGGAAAGGCAAGCAAATCCATTCTCCTGTCAGGTTCAGCTAGTATTGCAGTACCTATTGCATCTGTCACACACCGGGCTGAAATCTGTAAGGGTGCATCTGAGCGCCATAACCACTCGCCACCACCCCATCGAGGGAAAACCTCTCAAGCCAGCCCCTGGTCGCTAGGTTCCTCCAGGGCCTCCCTCGCCGACCTTCACCGGCATAGTTGGGACCTCAATGTGGTGCTCTGTCAGCTCACCAAACCACCTTTCAAGCCCTTGGCAACTTGCCACCTACAGTACCAGTCTTGGCAGATGGCTTTCCTGGTGGCCCTAACATACGCTCGACAAGTGAGCGAACTCCAGGCCCTGGTGACAGATCAACCCTACACCAGATTCTATATGAATAGGTAGTGCTCCACACACACCCCAAATTCCTCCCAGAGGGTGTGTCCCCTTTCCACCTCAACCAAGAGGTGGTCCCCCCCTTCCTTCCCACAGCCTTATTCCGGCAGGGAGGAACTAATACTTCATATGCTGGATTGTAAACTGGCCTTCTCCTTCTACTTACAGCAGACTCAGGCCCATAGAAAGGCTCTGCAGCTTTTTGTATCTTATGACCCAGCAGACTGGGGCTCCCCGTGACTAAGTGAACTCTGTCCACTTGGGTGGCAGACTGTATTGCCTATGAGCGAGCTGGCTTCTCCCTCAAGCACCAGATCACTGCGCATCGCGTGAGGGCAATGGCCGCGTCTGTGGCCAACCTCCGCTCAGTGCTGGTGATGGAGATCTGCAGTGCCGCCACATGGTCTTCAATTCATACGTTCACAGCTCACTACTGCCTTGAGAGAGAGTCCTGCAGGGACAGTGCTTTTGGCCAGTCAGTACTCTGTAATGTTCTCAGGGTGTAGGCAACTCCTGCCCTCAGACCCTTCTGTATTCAGGCTACCGGAGTAATAGTGTTACTGGACTCTAGGGTCTGTGGAGTCTCTCAGTGGAGACTCACATTCTGCAACTCACAGCTTCCTGATTTGTCGCCATTGGTGCGCTCGTGGTTAGGTCCTTGGCAGCCTGGAGCTAGGGAGTCCCATACATGAGGACTGACTTCCTGCTTGTTCCTGGAGAAAGTGTAGTTACTTACCTGTAACATGTGTTCTCCGGGGACAGCAGAAATCAGTCCTGACAACCTTCCCTCCTCCCCTGGGAGTTCCCTCCCTAACTTGTTTTAGTTTTTTTTACTACCTTCTTAGCTATGTCATCTGACGGAGCAAGATGGCATCCTTGGACGGGAAGAGGACCACGTATGCAGGGTAGCATGTGCCAAAGCTGGGGAAATGCTCCGCGCAGGCTCACCTGGCACCAGTCACCCATATGTGAGGACTGATTCCTGCTGTCCCTGGAGAACACCTGTTATAGGTGAGTAGCTATGCCACGACCACTAAATATTTTTCCTGGGTGGTTGTTTCTAAGGTGGTACCTTGCATCATGTAACTATAGTTTGGGTAGTTCTTGCCTAGGTGCATAACTTTGCACTTGTCCACATTAAATTTTATCTGCTATTTGAGCCTACATGAAGTAATCCAGGCCTTGATTTTATCAAGTCTGGACTATTATAATTTGGTTTATTCTGGTTTGCTACAGAGGCTGCAGCTTTTCAGAGGTTGACAGCAAGAACCTCAAGAGGCCTGAAATACAAGGAGCATCTTACTCAGTATTACAGTTGCTTCATTGGCTTTCGTTAAAGGTGGGATGTCAGTTTAAAATAATTGTATGGACTTTTAAAGTATCTGCATTCATCGGTACGAGTGTATATCTCCAGTAACAAGCAGGAATGTAGTCTTCACGTATGGGTGACGTCAGTACTGATGGAGCCTGCGTGGGGATGCTACCCAGCATCCAATAGGAAAGCCTTTGGGAGCATCCCACTATGCCTGCGTAGCTGCCTTCCTGCCTTTCTAGTTCTCTACTCAGTTCTTTGTTTTCCCCGGAGCCGACAAGAAGCAATTTTTGTCACCGCAGAAAATTAGATTTTTTTTTTTTTTTTGTGGTCGCATCCGCCTTCATGACGACGCTGGTACTTACCCTGTTAGTGCTCACTTTCTTTCTTTCTGTAAATAAAAAAAAAAAAAAAGAGGGGAGAATCCCTTCCCTCGGGGCGCCTGACACCATCTTAGGCTTAGGCCTTGTTTTTCAAAATGGACAAACCAGCTAGTGGTTTTAAAAAGTGTTCCAAATATGGCAGTACAATTTCACCACAGATTCCCATGACTGATGTCTAAAATGTTTGGGACCAGATCATCAACCAGCTGACTGTCCTCTCTGTAGGAAGATGAAAGAGAGGGCTGCAGAACAGAGCTGCGCAACTCGGCATCCTCTTTGCCACTGATGCTATGTCGATAGCATCAACGTCATCAAGAGCTTCATCTTCCTCCCAGAGATCTCGGGTATCGAAACCCAGGTCTTCATCGAAGACTAGCCGGCCCTCCAAGGATAGATCTCCTTCTAAGCATCGAGATGCCCTAGGCGTTGCCCTGGAGGGAGACACACCGTCCAAACAACCCCGGCGAGAGGTCCTTGCCTCCAAAGCATTAGTGGGGTCCCAGGATGCTCCGAGATCTCGACCTCCAGAGAGCTCTTGGTGCCATGCTCAGGGATCATAGCCCGCAACTCAGGTACCGATACCCAGGCATCGGCAGGCTCCATGGATCAACATATCCTTGCTATTTAGCGGAGCTTAACGGCTTTGCTAGCGGCTTCCATATCGGTAAAGCCTTTACAGTCGATTCCCCAGCCATCAGTACCGACATCGACATTTTTGCCGCTTACCACGCTACCTATGCCAGCCCTCTAGTCCTTCTCCGGTACCGAGGTTCCGGCACTGAAACTTTCCGATGTCGGTTTCAAGCAGTATCGAGTACGAGCAGAGCGCGAGCCCCTTTCCCGTCGATACTTTGAGTCTTTGGACTCTGATTCATCAGATGATGAATCAACCGGTACAAAGGAAATAAGAATTCTGCCGGAGGATCCATCTCTGTCCCCACAACATCGCATCTGCCTTCCGAAGGACATCTCTTTTCAAGATTTTATCAGTGATGTTGCTCGGGGCCTCTCCATCAAGGTGAGGAGCCCTAGGGCTGAGGAGTTTGAAATTCTTCAATACCCTGCAGCCCCAAAGGAAACTGCTACTCTTCCTATTCGTCGACTACTTCACGATCTTATGCTTCGAATGTGGGAGACACCCTTAACCATCTCTCCACATACTCGAAGGCTCAATACTATGTACCGGCTTCCAGAAGACTCAATTACCACACCATTCCATGGTGGAATTGGCAATGTGTCGAATTAAAAGTGCCAAAAAGCATTCCTCAAACCCTCCAGGCAGGGAATCGAGAACCCTCGATGCTTTTGGTCGTCGTCGTTTTCAGGCCTCCATGTTATCGGCCAGAGTTACAACATACTCTACATGGGTATGTTTCTTAGAGAGGTGGCTAGGGATTTGGAGTTGATGGCTCCTCTCCTCCCTGACGATAAGAGAGCTGATTATCTTTCTGGTGAAGCATGCCCAAAATGTTTCCAAATATGTTAACAGGGCAACCTTCGACTGTTTTGAATGCATCAGCAGAACTTCAGCTATATGCATTGGTGCACGCAGGATCGCTTGGCTCCAAGCCTCTGATCTTGAACAGTGGGTTCAAGATAAGATGGGTAATATAACTTGCACAGGTGAAAACCTTTTTGGCAAAGACTGGCAGGATAAGGCATCTCAATTAGACTTTCTAGATCAACTGCCAACCCAGCTAAGAAGATAACAGAGAAACCCTTTTTCAATAAGAAAAAAGTATTACTCTTCTTACAACCCTGCAGTGCACTGTCCCGTCCATGCCCCTCAAAAAGGACAACAACCACCAAAACAACAAAGAGAGGCTCAGACTCCCAGGTCTCAGCCAGCTCAGCAGACCCAACCCCCTCAGGGTCTTGGCTCCTATCTGGAGAACATAGCCGTCCTGCCTCTGGAGATTCCAGATTCTCTAGGAACAAGCAAAAAGTCAGTCCTCACATTCAGGTGACGTCGGCGCCGACGGAGTCCTTGTGCGGAGCAAATCCCCAGCTTTCTAAGAAAGCTTTTGGGAATTGCATCACGCATGCACGGCCCCCTTCCTGCCCAAGGGTGCCATCTTGCTCAGTCTCCTTTTTTCCGCGGAGCCCAACGGACGTTCTCCCATAGTCACCGTGAAAAAAGTTGATTAAAGTTAAGCCGGTTCGACATCGGTTCCCCTTCCCGCCTTCGGCTCGGTACACCGGTATTGAGTCCGGTCTGATTTTTTGGTTTTTGTCCTTCGTGACTAATGTTCACGCTCTTTTTCTTTTTCACTGGCAGCCTGAGTCTTCGACCTCACAGGGACCCTTTTTCCCCCTGATGGCTGCCAGCGGGTTTAAAAAAATGTGATCGGTGTACGAAGTTAATGTCCCTCACCGATACACATGACTGCTGTCTCTGGTGCCTAGGGCCTGACCACAACCCGAAGGTCTGTGGCCCGTGCAGGAAAATGTCCTCGAAGGCCTTGAGGAGCCGCCAGCAGCAGCACAATAGGACTTTTGCTGAGTCCATATCTTCTCGGGCCCGGACCTCATCTGAGGCCTCGATGTCTCAGGAACTGTCTGAGCCTGAGCAGCGTCAGGTGTCCTCGGAGAGGGGTTCTCCCTCACGGGGACATTGGAGGAAGAAAAAATCCTCAAAGGCGGCGTCATTGGATGCTTCCAAATGGCCTGGTTCCTCATGGGATCGGTTGCAGAGCCCCGACCTCTATCCCAGATCCTCGGAGTTGGAGCGCCCAGCAAAACTTTCTCGAAGGGACCCGGAGCAGCCGAGGTAGGTAACCACTATCCTCATTGAGGACTCTCCTCCAGGAGAGCCAGCGTCGGGACCTGACCCAGGAACTGCAGAGCCTTCTGAACTCGGTCTTAGAATGGTGGCCCTGGAGTGCAGCCTGTCTGCTTTCATGGAGCAGCAGCGGGCACTGATAGCCAGTCTCACCGGTCCTTCCGCCCTGACCACCGGGCCCCCGATGTCCAAGTTGACCCCGAAGGCCGAGCTTATCTTCAAAACTCTACATACTCAAGTCGATCCTCGGCCGAGGTCTCCCTCAACCTCCTGTTTTGGACCGAGGTCGTCAACGGCAGTGCCTTTGGCGTCAGGGCGGTCGAAGCCGAAGCCCTCGATACAGGAGTCACTCGATTCCTCTTCAGAGGCGTCGGGCTGGGAGACTGAGGAAGAAGAGTCCCCAGACACGTGCAGAACCAGGGACGTCCTGTCCAATTCCCCGGTGTCCAAACCTCGGAGAAGGTCCCCCCCCCCGGAGGACACTCGATTCTTGGACTTTGTAAGGGACATGTCAAAGGCTTTGCCATTCCCTATGGAGTCCGAGGAGGATCTTCGAGCCGAGAAGCTCGAGATCCTCCAGTATGACTTTTCCCCTCAGGAAGCCCTTACTGTACCGGTGCCTCCAATCCTGGAACGGCTGATGCTCTGGATGTGGGAGACCCTGGCGTTGGTGCCGGTGATCAGCAGGCGGCTTAATTCGATTTACTGAGTCCGCAAGAGCCCTGGGTTTCAAAAAGCACAACTGCAGCACAACCCCATGGTTGTGGAATTGGCCATGCGCCGGCTCAAGAGCCAGAAGACGCACTCCTCGGTGCATCCTCGCAGGGAGGCCCACAACTTGGATGCCCTTGGCAGGAAGTGCTACCAGGGTTCTATGCTGACATGTCGGATCCAGGCATACTAGCTGTACATGGGCATGTACCTGTGGGATCTGGCGAAGGAGATCGCTGGGTTCTCGGCTGGTCTCTCCGAGGGACCTTTGCAGCACTTCAAGACCCTGTCCATTGGAGTCCATGAGTGCTCGAAGTTCATGACTCGAGCGGCCTATGATGGGTTTGAGGCGTTGGCCCGAGTAGCTGCAGCTGGCATCGGTGCACGCTGCCAAGCATGGCAACAGTTGTCAGACCTGGAACAGTGGGTTCAGGACAAGTTGGTCGATGTCCCATGCCGTGGTGAGAACCTCTTCGGCAAACCCATGACCGAAAAGGCTGCTGAGATCGAGTACCTGCCCAGGACAAGGCTCTCGAAGAAGATTTCTGCCCCTTCTAAAAAGAAGGGCTCAGATAAGAAGCCCTTTTTCCCGAGGAAGGGTGCTGCTTACCGAAGCTACCCCCCATTTCAGGCCTCCCTGGCTCCCCAACAGGGGCAGCAGGCCAAGGGACGGGGGCATGGCCCGTGTAAGCAGAAAGCCCCCAAACCCCAGGCATCTGTTCCAGCCCAGCCTGGTAGTGGCTTTTGACTCTCAAGGTATAGCCCCTCTCACCATAGGAGAAAGGCAATGCACAGGGGGAAGGCTTACCCTGTATGCCCACCGGTGGCCGGCCATCAACACAGACACTTGGATTCTTCAGATAGTCCATCCAGTCTATCTGCTTCACTTGACCCAGGTGCCTCCTCCTTACTTTCCAGGAGAGCCTTTCAGGTCTCCCCTTCACTGGGGCCACCTTCTGAAGGAGTTAGCAGGTCATCTCGAGGATCAGGCTGTAGAACCGGTGCCCCACCAACTGCAGGGCAAAGGCTTCTATTCCAGGTACTTCCTGATACCAAAAAGGACAGGAGGCCTAAGACCCATCCTCAACCTGCGCAACTTAACAAATTCCTGGTGAGGGAGAAGTTCAAAATGCTTTCCCTTGGAATATTGCTGCCTTACCTCGCCAGGGAATCTGGCTATGCTTCTTAGACCTAATTCATCCAGACCTCAGGCAATATCTACACTTTGTGGTAGGGGGAAACCACTATTAGTACAGAGTACTTCCCTTTGGCCTGGCCTACGCCCCCAGAGTATTCACAAAGTGCCTGGTGGTGGTGGCCGCCTTCCTCAGAATACAAGGAGGTTTTTGTCTTCCCCTACCTAGACGATTGGTTCATCAGACCCACTTAGCCAGGGAGGTCCAACAGGCCACATCTCGCACCATTCTGATGCTCCAATCTCTAGGGTTTGTAATCAATTATCCCAAGTCTACTCCAGTCCCCACTCAACAACTAGAGTTCATTGGGGCCAGACTAGATACCATTCAGGCAAGGGCCTACCTGCCAGTAAACAGGGCGCAGAGACTCCTGGCCCTGGCACATCAAGTGAGTCGCAGGTCTCAGATATCAGCAAGATATTTCCTGCGCCTCCTTGGCCACATGGCCTCCACGGTACACGTGACACCGAATGCCCGCCTCCACATGAGAACAGCTCATTGGTGTCTCAGGAACCAGTGGACACAAGCCACAGGCAGACTCCGAGACACAGTCAAGGTGTCCAAAAGACTGGTGCAGTCCTTGGCCTGGTGGCTTCAACCAAAACACTTGGAGGCGGGGGTCGCCTTCCAAGCTCCTCAACACACGAGGATCCTGACTACGGATGCATACTTGCTGGGCTGGGGAGCCCATTGCCAGGGACTGTGCACTCAAGGGGTGTGGTCTCCACGTGAGACCACACAGCAGATCAATCTCCTGGAACTTAATTCGCCTAGTTCTATGAGCTTTTTGCCAAACTTTGGCTCCTCAACCTGTCTTAATACAAACAGACAACCAAGTAGCGATGTTCTATGTGAACAAACAGGGAGGCACGGGGTCCCGCAGTCTGTGTCAGGAAATTCTGGACCTGTGCTCCTTTGCAGTCCAGCACGACATGCATCTGAAAGCAGTTTATCTGCCAGGCCAGGAAAACTACTTAGCAGACAGGCTCAGCAGGATTCTCCAGCCCCACGAGTGGCAGCTGGATACGAATATGGCCCAATGGCTCTTTCAGATCTGGGGACAGCTGACACTAGATTTGTTTGCGAGCCCACACAACTACCATTTGTCCAGTTTTTGCTCCAGATAGCCACATCCAAACAGAGTGGCTGCCGATGCCTTTCTCATCTCATGGCCTGTGGGCCTCCTGTATGCGTTTCCTCCGACGCATCTGGTGGCCAAAACCCTTTTCAAATTTCTCCAGGACAAGGCCTCGGTCATTCTGGTAGCCCCCAGATGGCCAAGGCAACCCTGGTTTCCGCTTCTACTTCAACTAGCGGTGGAGGCCCCAATCTCTTTGGGATCCTATCCCAATCTCCTGTCTCAGGAGGCAGGCACTCTCCTGCACCCCAGCCTCAGCTCCCTCAACCTGATGGCATGGCTGCTGAAAGGGTAGTTCTCTCACCATTCCTCCTTCCCAAAAATGTGGAAGAAGTTCTGCTGGCCTCAAGGAGGCAGTCAACTAGACGGACTTATGCTTTTAAGTGGCATAGGTTTGGGGTGTGGTGCGAAAAGCAGAAAGAAGATCTTCTCCTGCCAGGTTGCAGTGGTCCTGCAGTATCTTCTCCATCTTTCGGATTTGGGCCTTAAGTCCAACTCCGTCAGAGTCCACCACAGTGCCTTGGCTGCACACCACTTCCCAGTGGAGTGAAAGCCTCTTTCTGCACATCCTTTGGTGTCCAGGTTCCTAAGAGGCCGCCTTCTGCTGAAGCCCCCAGTCTGCCCTCCGGTAACCAAATGGGATTTGAATGTGGTCTTAAGACAGCTTACTCGTCCACCATTTGAGCCGATGGCAACTTGCCATCTATGCTATCTTTCTTGGAAGGTAGTTGTCTTGGTGGCACTCACGTCGGCTCAGCGAGTGAGTGAGCTTCAGACTCTGGTGTCCGATAAGGCCTTATACAAGGTTCTATAGGAAACGGGTGGTGCTCCGCACTCACCCCAAGTTCCTTCCGAAAGTGGTTTCTTCGTTCCACCTCAACCAGGAGGTAGTACTACCTATCTTCTTTCCCAGGCCACATGCCAGTCGGGCAGAGACAGTTCTGCATACCCTGGACTGTAAGAGGGCGTTGGCCTACATTCAGCGTATGCAAGACCATAGAAGGGCTTCTCAGCTCTTCGAATCCTACAACCCCAGTAAGCTGGGGATGGCCGTCTCCAAACATATGCTGTCCACCTGGGTTGCGGACTATATTGCCTTGGCATACAGGGCGGCCAATCTTGAGTTGCAGGGTCGTGTTAAGGCACACCAGGTCAGGGCTATGGCGGCATCAGTGGCTCATTTCCGCTCTGTTCCACTGGCAGACATCTACCAGGCTGCCACCTGGTCTTCGGGTCAGACTTTCGCAACCCATTACTGCCTGAATAGGGAGTCTCAACGGGACAGTGCTTTTGGCCAGGCTGTACTCCGTAACCTTTTCAAGGTCTAGGCAACTCCTACCTCTGACCCTTTGAATTTGTTACCGGAGGATGTAGTAAAAGCTGTTAATGTAGCTGGGTTTAAAAAAGGTTTGGACAAGTTCCTGGAGGAAAGGTCCATAAACTCTTATTAAAAAGGGACCCAGGATATCAATGCTTGACCCAGTACAAGCATTGTGGAACCTGTGTCTTTTGGGGAAACTGCTAGGTACGTATGACCTAGATTGGCCACTGTTGGAAACAGGATACTGGGCTCGATGGACCTTGGTCTGACCCAGTATGGCATATCTTATGTTCTTATGGTGTCAGGCTAACGGAGCGTTACTCTCTGTTAGATTCCTATTGTGGCTGCTTTTGGCTCTCGTAGGAGCCTATTTTTCAGCTATGAGTCCTTCGTAGCCTATAGCTGGGGAGTCCCATATGTGAGGACTGACTTCCTGCTTGTTCCTGGAGAAAGCGTAGTTACTCACCTGTAACAGGTGTTCTCCGGGGACAGTAGGAATCAGTCCTCACAACTCTCCCTCCTCTCCTTGGAGTTGCTACTGTACAATCTTTTATTTTTGCAGTCCTATTATATTTTGTTCGTTTTGCTGTCTTTTTAGCTAAGTCATTTGACTGAGCAAGATGGCACCCTTGGGCGGGAAGGGGACCGCGCATGCGTGATGCAGTTCCCAAAAGCTTTCTTCCTTATCGTCCTTCCAGTCCAGTCCCGAACCTCTAGGTTTTGCTCCTCCACCAGCAGCTTGGAGACTGAGAAACGTTATCCTTTTGATGACACTGGTATAAAACCACAGGAACCGCCTTCAGTTATCTCAGTGTCCAAGCAGCTGTAGGGTTGGTGAGCTTGGAGGTTCGGGGCTCACTTGAGGAACAGTTAAGGAGAGTTAGAGTAGTTTAGCTTGGGAAAGTTATTTTACAGAGTGTTTGGAATTTTTGGAAGTAGCAGTGGTGTTTTGGACCTTTAAGACAGGCTGTGCTGAGGTGCTTCCTCCCCCCCTCCCCAGCCCGCTCTCCTTTGATTTTGATTTTAGTCTGAGCGGGGAAGCAGGCTTCTAGAGGGGCAAGGCTCCGGCTCCTGAACCCACATTTATGGGTGAGGAGCCGGTGGCATATGCACAGCAGCGCATGCCGAAAGTTTCTGCCTGTTTGCGCTAAGGAGCCAACGACAGTGTTTCCAGCTGATCGCGGCAGCTACTGTTCCGTTTCTGTGTCTCTCCCGACCCTGAAGCCGCGATTTCAGCTGAGCATTGGGAGAGAAGGACAAGGCACAATAAGGCATCTGGAGGCAGCCCGGAAGGTAGGGTGGTCCCGGATCGGGCGGAACAGCAGGGAGTTAGCAGTGTGAACAACGAGTGTAGAGCGGAGCAGGCCGGGCCGCGTGTCAACCACACGGGAAACTCTATTTTCCGTGTGTCTTCTGGGGCTCTTAGTACAGCGGGAGACCTTCGTTTTTTTAATGTCTACCACATAATTTGGCTTTGGAGTACCTTAGTAAAGACGCCACAGTACTTTAAAAAAAAAAATGAGGATTTACCTTGACAAAGACTAATACAGCTTCAGGCATGAGCTGCTATTGGTTGCAGGTCCTCAACATAGGTTTGGAACCTTCCTGCCTCTTAACGAGCTCCGTGCAGCATTGTCCCGCCTCCAAAGGAAGTTGTTTACCACTTCATTTGGAGGCGGGACACTGCTGCACGGAGCCTGTTTAGAGACAGAAAGGCTCCAACGACTTCACAGGCATAGCCGCGGTTCCTTAAGAGGCAGGGAGCCACGGCTGCAGAAGGCAGCAGACATGGGGAGAGAGGGGAGCAGGGAACCTGCAACGGGGCTGACATGGACAGAGGGGGGGCTGACATGGATGAATGGAGGGAGGGGGCTGACATGGACGGAGGGGGTGCTGATATGGAGGGACGGAGGGGCTGACATGGATGGAGGGAGGGGAGGTCTAACATGAATGGAGGGAGGGGGGCTGACATGGACCGAGGGGTGGGCTGACATGGAGGGATGGATGAAGGGAGGGGGGCCGACATGGACAGGGGGGCTGACGTGGAGGGATGGATGGAGGGAGGGAGGGGGCTGACGTGGATGGGGGGGCTGATGTGGATGGAGGGAGGGGGATGATGTGGGTGGGGGGGCTGACGTGGGTGGGGGGGCTGACGTGGATGGAGGGAGGGGGCTGACATGGACAGAGGGGGGGGCTGACATGGAGGGAGGGGTAGAGGATGTGGATGGAGGGAGGGAGGGGGATGATATGGACGGAGAGGGACTGACATGGAGGGAGGGAGGGGAGTTGATGAGAAAACTGCTTTAAACTGCTTAATAAGTTTTACATGAATTCATAAGTCTTTCATTATTCTCTTGTGTGCGAAAGATAGAAATGTTTCAATACATGCATTCCTGGAGCTAGAGACGACCTTGTAGTAGAGAAGTATCAAACCAAGAAACTGCACCATTGTTAGAACAGTCCTAAGGGAGGGAGCTGGGTGCTAGGCCCAGGAGGGATCTCTGATTGGACAGGTGCAGGGGGCGTTGGAACCAATAGAAAGTTTGCATGTATCAAGCTGGAACCAATAGAAAGTTCTCATGTATCAAACTGAAGAAGAGGTATAAATGAGTATGTCTCTGTAAAAACTTTGCTCAGTTCCTTTTGAAGCTTTGACTGACTGGGCCTTGTGCACAATAAACTGGCTTGGACCCTGTCAATTGACTCCTGGATTTATTCATTGATTACACTTCGCTGCAGCAATAGAATGCCAAAAAGTAAAATGCTGTATGGTGCATAGATTCCAAATACATGCAGGAAACTGATGGAAGCATTGTAGGATTAGATGTTTGTGAACTGAGGACCTGAATTGGGCAGTAGGGAATAAGAAGGGCAGATAAGTACATTGGAAAACCTATATAGTAAGCCCAGTGTGCCAGCATGAGAGCATTGAAGTGAAAACCGTGGATGAGAGGTAACCAGTGGTTCTTGTGAAATAAGGAGGTGACATTGTCAAACTTAGCAGCATTTGACAGAATTACTTTACTAGGGATGACAGAAGTCTACAATAGTAATCAAGCTATGATGTTACTAATGCATGTAATAGAGAGTGGAGGGCAGACCTAGAAAGATATGGCTTGACAGAACGGATCTGATGAAGGGCATAGAAGGATGAACATATTGTGGCGGTGACCAGAGATTAACATGTAAGATGTGTATCGAAGATGACTCCCAAATGTGTGAGTGATGAAATCAAATGGTTTGGCTGCCCTACAATATAAGGACACCGTTGAGGGGCGAACTGTCCTGTGACCTACAACACCTCTTCAGCCCTGCAGGCAGTAATGGGGTCAGCTGTAGAGTAAGACAGCACCTCAGCTTGGGATTCCTCCACCTTTTCTTTGGAGATTGGCATGCCAGCACCTTCCCAGTGGGATTCCACAGGGACTGGCCTGCCTCCCACTTTGGGGACAGTCAAGGTGGCTGGTCAATTGCCATCCTCTGGCCTATCTTCTCCAGAGTTACCCTCCTCCCACAGGCATGGTTCTTTCTGGTGGGATGATTCGGATCTATCAATCTCAGGACCCTCTTGTTTGTTCTTTTGCTCCAAGGAAAGTTTTTCATTGTGGGAGGGTGGGCTCCTGTAGGGGCCTGTCCTTAGAGAATGTATTTGGTGTGCTTTGCTAAGCTCTCCTGTCCCCGTGATCTGTCTTGTATCTGAGGAGATCAGCTGATGATTACATGAGTGAAGATGACCTCATCCACAAAGATTAGCTGGAAGTCTTGAAGATCATGACATGCACGTAATGGGTCTTGCCTTCCATCTTTCTGAAAGGGGACCAGAGCCATGAGTCGGCTCTGTGCACTCCTCAGGAAAGTCTTGCTGCCTGAATGCAGTTGCCTCAGGTGGATGCGTAGGTGATTGCTGTCGCTAAACACACCACCATTCTGGTGGAGGGTGGTTCAGCCCTCAAGAACTAAATGGATCGCAAGGTCAAGACTTCTAAGAGCTGTTTTTTGGCCACATCCCTTATTCTCCAGATAGTAGTTTTAGGAGTACTTACGGTTCCTACCCTATTTCATTGGATCCAGTTACTCCCGTGAGATTTATTTAACAGTTTTTGGTTTTTATATGGCTTTATCATTTCAGTCAAAGCAGTTTACATTGTAACTTAAACTTGGTAATGTACATTAAACAGGGACATTGATAACTTTGCTTTTTCTGAGGCAATGGAGGGTTAAGTGACTTGCTCAAGGCCATGAGATAAGGCTTTGATTCTTCTGGTCCGCAGCAGCATGCCTGGCGGCCAAGGATATTGCCATTTCATGATGGCAGGTCGCTGGCCTTGCTTTCACCTTTGGACAACTGTTGCAGGGTGTGGGAAGATTTGGAGAAGTTGATCAAGGAGCTGAGAGCTTTCAAACAACATTTTTGTCTGGAGGATCAACTTAGATGACTTGAAGCATGGCCTCTCTTCCCTGTCATGTTCCCCAATCTGGGTGCTCTCATCAGGCGCAAGGACTGGTTGATGGGCCTGTCTTTGGACCAGAGGGAGCCCAACATCATTCAGTTAGACTATGTGCTGGAATACAAAGAACCCATCCCAGATGTTGCCTTGAATTTTTTTCTATATGGGTCTGTGGCTGGGAGGGTCACGGTTCACACCTCCCTGGAGAGGAGACTCAGTCCTCCAAGCTGTAGTACCATTAACACCCGCTGAAAAGGGCAAGGGCCGGTATGCCATTTGATTTATAATCTTGGGCGTTAAGGACATTAGTGTTCATTTAAGGACCTTTCCCTTCTATATGGAAACACTGAGGGCAGTTTGTCAAAGAGTTGCCGGTATCGCTGGATTTGGTTGAGGCATACTTCTACATTCCCATCCACGAGGATTGGCAGTGCTTCGTGCCCTTCTCTGTTATTGGCTTGCACTTCCAGTATGTTGCTCTACCCTTCGACATCTTCACTGCATCTACCTACTCGTCACTCAACTCCTCCCACCAACCACACACCTACACTACCCACAAGCAAACACAACGCGGTACCCACCAACAGCATTGCCATATTTAGAAACACAGCACACACACAAAGAAACACTCAGAACTGCCCAGACAAAAAGACCAAACAGACACAAATCAAACTCCCAATCCTGCACAAAGGAAGCACATGTAACAGCAACCTACTCAACAAAGGTAACAACGATTGAGCTCATAAACGCCAGATCAGTATGCAACAAGATACACACTCTTGTAGACCACATAGAGGAGCGACAGCCCGACATAATATGCTTCACAGAGACATGGCTCAACCCTACCGACAATGTACTACTCAACCAACTAGTACCGGACAACTACTCAGCGTACAACTGCCCACGAACCCACAAGCGTGGAGGAGGAGTCCTAATAATAGCAAAGACAAAACTAAAATTCAAGACACATAGCTTCTCCAATACTCAGCAATGTAACACAATCAGCATCAAAAACAAAAACATTGCAATCTGCCTAACCTACAGAGCACCCAGAGCTCCACCCGACGAATTAGCCTTCATACTCGAAGAAGCCTGTGCCATAACAACAAACAACAAACCAGCACTACTGATTGGAGACTTCAACCTCAAGTCCACCAATGCCAAAGACGCAGAGGCCTTCCTGCAAGCAATGACCTCACTTCAATTCACACAGATAATCAACGCTCCAACGCACAGACATGGATCTTCTCCAGACCTCATCTTCGCATCCAATTACATAACTTCAAGAGACCTAATCTCTCCACCCACCATTACCCCAGTGCCATGGTCTGACCATTACTTAATTGAGACAAAGATACGATCTCAAGAGGACCAGACAAACGAAAGAACAAACAACTCACACACACAAAGACGATTCAAGAATTTCGACAGGGACGAATTCATACAGAACACAACACAACACCTGAACATTCCTACAGATGACCTGGAGGAACAAGTTTCCAGATGGAACAGCATCTTAGCTAACGCCGCCAAACCATCCGGTGGAGGGCACGAGAAACACCAACACAACAGGAGACAAAACAAACCTTGGTACTCAGCAAAAATACGACAGGAAAAGAGGGAGCTCAGGAAGATTGAACGGAGATGGAGAAAAAACAAAACAGCAGCCGACCAACATCTCTACCTAACAAAACAAAAACAATACAATGAATGCATCAACCAATCAAAGAGAGAATTCCACACAAACTTGATAAATACTTCCATCAACAAGCCCAGAGAGCTCTTTGAAATAGTCAAGATCCTCACAAAAGAGCAAACAACAGAAGGGGAAGTACAAGTGGACCCACAGGAATTCGCCGACCACATCAAAGACAAATTCCACTCCACAGAGCGTACAACACCCAGTGGGACCACCAGGACAGACATACACACCAAAACCTGGGGCACATTCTACTCACCCTCAACAGAGCAGATATCCCACATCATCTCTACAATCAACACAAGCACTGCTCCTACAGACCCATGCCCAGTATCATGGGTCAAAGCCACCAAATCAAACTTCATTCACACCATACACAAAATAGTACACAACTCACTCACTCAAGGACTCATGCCAAAGCAACTAAAGCTTGCCTCAGTAAGACCAATAACAAAGAAAACAACACTCGACAAAAAGGATCCAGCAGCATACCGACCGATCTCCAGCATACCCTTCCTGGCAAAAATCATCGAAAAACGGTACAACTACAACTCCAGGAACACATCGACAAACATGAAACACTCGACGACAACCAACACGGCTTTCGTCCCAACCACGGAGTCGAAACGCTACTGATCTACCTCTTCGACAGCATCCTAAGAATAATTGACAACAACAGGAAGGGAATCATAATGATCTTCATCGACATCTCCTCAGCCTTCGACACAGTGGACCACAACACGCTCCTGGAAAGACTAAAGAACACTGGTATACA
This sequence comes from Ichthyophis bannanicus, assembly GCA_033557465.1. Classification (NCBI taxonomy): domain Eukaryota; kingdom Metazoa; phylum Chordata; class Amphibia; order Gymnophiona; family Ichthyophiidae; genus Ichthyophis; species Ichthyophis bannanicus. Next base: position 138,249,459 of record CM066047.1, on the reverse strand, counting down.
CGGTATCACTTTGAAATGGTTCCACTCATACCTAACCGAAAGACAGCTACAGGTCAAGGTGGGACACAACACCTCCCGACCCATAAATGTCCGTCAAGGAGTACCTCAAGGATCCGCACTTTCAGCTCTCCTATTTAACATCTACATCCAACCGATATGCGACATCATGAAAGAGAACAACATTCAATACACAATATATGCAGACGACATCATGATATACACCCCGATAGAAATCGACAACCCGGATTTCTCCAAGATAACAGACTGCCTTACCCAAATGACGAGCTGGTGTCAAAACAACAACCTCGCAATAAACTACAACAAGACTGAAGCTCTAATAATCACTCGGAACCAAAGCTTCATACACCCGCCAAACATCAAGATACAAAACACTACTATTCCAATAAAATCAGAAGTGAGATACCTTGGAGTTACTCTGGACAATAAGCTAAGCCTCAAGCCACACATAGACAAAACAATACAAAAAGTCTACTACAAGATGCGAATCATCAGGAGACTGAAACCACTCCTTGCCCCAGAACACTTTCGTACCGTCCTCCAAGCACTGATAACCCCAATACTGGACTTCTGCAATCCGATATACTTGGGACTACCGAAACAAGCCCTCAAACCACTCCAGCTAGCACAAAACACTGCAGCACGAATAATATCCGGTACTGCAAGACAGGACCACATCACACCCACCTTAAAAGACTTACACTGGCTCCCAATCGGTGCACGCATCAGATACAAAACTATCATAAACCTATTTAAGATAAATCAGCACACATCAGCCAACAGCCTACACACCCTCATTCAACCAGACAACAGCACTCGTCCTAGAAGAAAACAAACACGCAACCGAGTCAGCACCCCAGGTGAATTCAAACACACACGCAAGGACACAACAGACAGAGCTCTCTCCATGGCTGCTCCAACTATATGGAACAAACTACCAGACGACTTGAGGACAACTACAGACCTCAAAGACTTTAGAAAACAGCTAAAAACCATGCTGTTCATAGAACACTATGGACACATCACATAACCTAAGAGAATGTATAACAGCACATATTGCTGTCTGTACAGATAATGTTTTACAGCACCACTGTATATAGCCCACACTGTACATAGCTCAAACCATTCTAGCACGCAACACACCACACCTTGTACATAGCTCACCCCAATCTAGCACACGATACAACACACACTCAACTAAATTGCACCCTCACTGCATGATTAACACACTCACTTTACCCGATTGTTTGCTGTGATACCACCTTGATTAATAAGATAAGGCGGTTTAAAAATACTGTTAAAAATAAATAAAATCAAGGACATTCACCAGGGTTCTAGTAGTGGCTGTTGCCTCCCTGCTCAGCGAAAAGATCTGTGTGCATCTCTGCCTGGATGGATGGCTTTTTTGGGCCAGGACGCATTCAGAGCCCTTCGGTTGTCAGCCTGAATGGTGCACATTCAGGAGAGTCTGGACTGGGTGATAAACTATAACGAGCTTCCTGGAGCTTACCCAGTGGTTAGAGTTCCTAGGAGTGTGGTTCATCACTGGCTCAGGAAAGGTTTTCCTGCCTGTGAAGGGGGCAGGGAAGCTGCATTCTCAGATGAGGGGGCATTTTGGAGGCAACTTCCTAAAGCATGGGATTACCTCCTACACTTATGGCCAATGGCGATGATCCAAAGGGTTCCCTGGATATGAGTGCACCTACATCTGCTGCGAAGATCCCTGTTGTCCCGCTGGTCATCTCCATAACAGGCTTCGACATCAGGCTCCTGTTCCCATGCTAGTGATGGCCAGTCTGAAATGGTGGATGGGGCTTGTTCATCTGCTGAAAGACCTTTTCCTGGACAATATCCAGTGTTTCTTGCTGACGGGAGTCAGCCTGTTCGGCTGGGAAGCTCATTGGTAAGAGCAGATTGCCTGGTGTTGGTGGAGCCAAGCAGGAGAGGACTTGGCCCTTTGATCACCTAGAGGTAAGGACTATTTGCTTGGCTCTCTAGCATATCTGGAACATATAATCCAAGACAAGATAGTGCAGATCTTCTAGGGCAATGCCACGGTGGTATCCTGTGTCATTTGGCAAGGGGGCATGAAGAGTTCCGAGGTCTCTTAAAAAAAAAAAGACCTCCCCCTTCCCTTGAGTGGAGCGGCATATCCTTGTCCTCTCAGCACAGCATACTGTGGAAGTGGACAATACGGAAACAGACTATCTCATGCATCACATCCCCAATTCTGGAGAGTAGGAATTCAGCCAATTGGCATTCCAGAGGATCCTGGACAACTGGGGTTGCCCCAGGATGGATTCAATGCTAAGGTATGCAGGTTCTTCAGCTGTCACAAACAGGCCGGCTCTGAGGGCATGGGCGCCCTAGTTCATCCTTGGCCAGAGTATGTTCAGCTGTATGTATTTCTTCCGTGGCCCCTCTTGGGCGAGTACTTTGTCATGTGGCATGCCATCTGGGTCTAGTGGTGTTGGTAGCATCTGATTGAAGCAAACTTGGTATGTGGATCTGCTGCATCTTGGGCAGTGCATCCACCTGCGCTTTCCATTGGCATGGGGTCTCTTTAGGCAGGGGCTGGTTCTGCTGGATGGGCCAGTTCCCCTCACACTTCTGACTTGGCACTTCAGAAGTGTCATTTGGCAGGATAGGGCAATTCTGCTGCTGTGGTTTCCATGCTTCTGACCACGTGAAAAGGCTGTACCTGTTGTGCCTGTATACAGCGGCCCTTACACGGTAGGCTTCCAGCTCTGCCTCCTTCCCCCAGGATGGATTTAGTATGGGTCTTTCCCACAGTTCACTGAGGGATCAGCTGGCGGTCTTAGCTTCCTTTTTAGAGAGCACAATGACTGGGTGCTCCCTAACCTTATGCCAGGATGTGGCCTGTTCCTGCAGGGGGGGTTAAGCGCTTTTGCACTTCTTTGTCCTCAGTGTTCATCTTGGGCTCTCAGTTTAGTGGTTCGGGCCTTGGTGGCTGAGCCATTTGAGCCCTTGCAAGGGCCATGCTCAAGAATTTGTCCCTTAAGGCTTCCCCCTCTGGTCAAGATCTGCTAGAGTTGTGAACCTGATAGTATCAAGATTCCTATCTTTCCTTTTTCGGAGACGGCTGTGTTTTTATGGCCTATTCTGGTCTAAAGTGCTGTCGTTGTCCATATCAACCAGGTGGCCTGCTTGCTGTTTTTCCTGAAGGAACAATGCCAGGGGAAGGGTGAAGGACTTTAGTTAGAGGTTTCTTAAACACTGGAAAGTTGCTAATCCCTTTCTAGAGTCTACCAGACGTTTGTCCTGTTTGACAGCCTGCGTAAGGGTGAGATGGCCACAAAGTCTTCCTTAGGCCGCTGGATAAAGGAGTCGACTGCCTTAGTCTACTTGTTTGTTCGCCAGGATCAAGCAGGAAGTCAGTCTTCACATATGGGTGACATCGGCACCAACGGAACCCGCGTGGAGCATTTCCCCAGCTTTCAAAGAAAACCTTTGGAAATGCCACCACGCATGCGTGGTCTCCGTCCTGCCCAAGGGTGCTATCTGGATCAGTCTCCCTTTTTCCGCAGAGTCCTTTGGACACACGTTCCTGTACGTTGGAAAAAGTCTCATTGTCTCTCTAATTCCGGTTTCGTGGTCCTCTTCCCGCTGTCCCCAGTGACCTGCCTCAGCAGTGGGCCCCGGGTCGTTGCTGTTTTTCATTTTTTTCTTTTCTTCGTTGAGTTTGTCTCTAGCGCATTTCATGCCTTTTTCAACTGCCGACTGAGCCGAAGGTCTTCAACCTTGCGGGGATTCTTTTTGCCCCCATGGCCTCCGGTTTCAAAAAGTGTGACAAATGTTCCAAAAACATGTCGCTCATGGACAGCCATGACTGTTGTCTTAGGTGCCTAAGAGCTGACCACAACCCCCAGAACTCTGCTCCCTTTGTACAAAGATGTCCTCCAAGGCCATCCAAAGCAGAAGCTGGACGATATTTTCCGCAAGACGGTCCCAGTGTCCCAGGTAGCTTTCCACTTCACCGACCTTCAGCCTCTTGGGTCCCCTGCAGCCACTCCATGGCCCCGGCATCACTCTGAGCAAGGGTCCCCTGAAAGAGCAAAAGAAGAAGGATCCTGTCGGGGGCTCTGGACAAGCATGAGCATTCTTTTGCTCAGTCCCTCAGCTCCTCTCAGCAGTCTCAAGAGTTGGAGAAGGAGCGGCAGCGAAAGGTACCTCGTACAGATACAGAGGCCTCCAGCGATGGCACCCAGTCTCCCATGGGTCATCCCGGCAAGGACCTCCTCTCCTCCTCGATGCCTGATCCCGTCACCCCGGCATCGGCGGCACAAGACCCCACTCCCGAGTGGGAGGTCAGAATGCTGGCACTGAAGCGCAGTGTTTCTGCCTTTCTTGCTGCCCAGCAGACGCTGGTGCTAGTCCCCACTGGCACGTGCCCTGAGACCTCGAGGGCGATGCCTATGATGGCTCCCCAGACTGCCATGACAACCCCCAAGAGCTAGGGCCCATGTGAGGGATCCCGGCAGAGGTCTCTATCTCCATTCTCATCTTTGGGTACGAGATCTTCCTGGGCCAGCGCCTCCGGCTCTGGGAGGGCTTCAGCCTCAAGACTCAAGCACAGCACAGGCTCTGCTCAAACAACCTAGCTTCGAGTCTTCCTCTGAAATTTTGGGCTGGGAGTCCGACGGGGACACTTCCCCTGAATTCCGGGCTCATCTGGACCTCCCCTCGGATTCTTCTCCGCCGGTTCTGAAGAGGCGGTCTCCTCCCAAAGCACCTCCTTTCTGGAGTTTATGCGGGACATGGCTCGAGCCCTAGCGCTGTCCACGCAATCCGAGGAGCCCCGTGCAGAGGAACTTGATATTTTAAAGTACGAGGTTCTGTCGAGGGAATCCCTCACAGTCCTGGTTCCACCCATCCTAGCCCGGCTGCTCCTCCGCATGTAGGAGACACCTGCCTCTATCCCCATTGTCAGCTAACTCCTGGACACCATGTACAGGGCCAGCGGTGGCCCGACTTCTGGAAAGCCCAGCTTCCTCACATCTCGATGGTGGTGGAGTCTGCCATTTGGAAGCAAAAGAGCCTCGACTCACTCTTCGATCCCGCCGGGTAGAGAATCTCACGCCCTCGACGCCCTCAGGCATAAGGCTTACTAGCTATATATAGGCATGTTCCTTCGTGACATCACGAAAGAGCTCGGAGGTTTCCAGGCGAGCCTTGACGGCGATTACTTCTGCCGCTTTCAGTCCCTGCTGAAGTCAGTGGGGGACTGTTCAAAGTACCTTTCTCGCGCTGCATACGACAGCTTGGAGTCCTCTGCTCGGGTAAAAGCTGCTGGCATCAAGGCCAGGCGGCAGACCTGGCTCTTGTCCTCGCCAAGGCGGCGTCAGTGGCTTCACTGCACTTAGTGCCTCTAACGGACATCTGCCGGGCTGCGACCTGGTCTTCAGCGAATACCTTCGCTTTGGACTAATCCCTGGAGAGGGAGTCCCGCCGGGACTGTGCCTTCGGCCGGGCTGTTCTCCATAGTCTGTAAGGGGTATGAGCTACTCCTGCCCCTTCTTTGGCTACTGAGAGCTTCACCCCGGGGACCCGAAGACTCGGGCTTATTCGGGCATCGACTTCTGCTCATGGCCTCGCAGGTTCCAGGTTCAGTAGCCTGTAGCTGGGGAGTTCCATAAGTGAGGACTGACTTCCTAATTGTTTCTGGAGAAAGCGTAGTAACTCACCTGTAACCAGGTGTTCTCCAGGGACAGCAGGAATCGGTCCTCACTACCCTCCCACTTCCCCTGAAGAGTTGCTATTTTTATCCTTCCCTTGCCATCTGCTTAGTAGGGCTGTAGCTATGGGACCTGACTGAGCAAGATGGCACCCTTGGGCAGGAAGAGGACCATGCATGCGTGGCAGCAATCCCAAAGGCTTTCTTTGAAAGCTGGGGAATTGCTCCGCATGGGCTCTGTCGGTGCTGATGTCACCCATAAGTGAGGACTGATTCCTGCTATCCCTGGAGAACACCTGTTACAGGTGAGTAACTATGCTTTTTCGTGACCTAGGTTTCATACTCTCCTCCGGTAGTGCACTGGTCCTCTTCCCGCCACCCGAGCCCACTGCCCTGGCATTGAGTCTCAGATTCATAGTCTCTTCTTTTCCCCCCCCCCCCCCTCCTGGGTGCATTCGCCCCTTTTTCTCCAACTGATGGCACTACGGGTCTTCAGCTAAGCTGGGAGACTTTTTTCTCCCATGGCTACTAGTGGTTTTGAAAAGTGTGATCAGTGTGCCAAAATAATGTCCATGACAGACACACACGACTGCTGCCTTCGCTGCCTGGGACCGGACCACAACCCCACGACATGCGGCCTCTGTAAGATGATGTCCACCAAGGCCCTCAAGAGCTGCCAGCAGCAGCTTCACAAGTTTTTCCTGGCGTCCCCGGTACCTCTGAAGGCCAGAACCTCCTCCAAAACCATGGAATCCCAGGGTAGCCTCACGGACCCCGACTGATGCCGTGGTTCCTTAGAAAGGCGGTCTCCTTTGAGAGAACTCAAGAAGAAGAAGGCCTCAAAGGCTATGTCCCTGGATGGCTCATACGGGCCTTGTAAATCCCAAGTCAGGTCCAGCAGTCCTAGATGCTTGTCTGAGGGATCGGAGAAGGAGCGACCTGTGAAGGTCCCCCGAAAAGACTCTACCTTGGGCCAACCTCGATCGCCTGACACCATCCTTGTCGAGGACTCCCCCTCGGAGGAATGGCGGCCCTGGAGTGCAGCTTGTCTGCCTTCATGGACTATAGCAGCAGGCATTGTTGTCCGATATCACCAGTTCCTCCCCCCAGATCACCGGGCCCTAGACATCGCGGACATCCCAGGAGGCCGAGCTGATTCTCAAGGTCCTTTGGCCTTGAGTCGATCCTCGACTGAGATCTTGATATCTTCCCCAGCCAGTGTGTTCGGCACCAGCCACAGAGCCTCCGAGGGCTGCGGCCGGGGATCACATCGGAGCTCGCGAGACATCCTTCCCTCGAGTCCTCGATGGACTATTGAGACGGGGAAACGGAGGACGAGGAGTTGCCGGACACCCGTCGCCACCACGATGCCCCCTCAGACTCCCTTCGGAGCCCCGGCATTTGTCCCCACCCCAGGACATGGGTATTCCTTGACTTCATCAGGGACATGTCCAAGGCCCTAGCGTTCTCGACGGAATCGGAGGAGGACCCTTGGACAGAGGAGCTGGAAATCCTCCAATACGAGGCCACTCTGAGGGAATAGCTTATGCTGCCCATTCCTCCCATCCTGGAACGGCTAATGCTCCATATGTGAGACACACCGGCATCGATGCCGGTGGTGAGCAAACGGCTCGACTCGATGTATCGAGTCTGCTGGAGCCCGGGCTTCCAGAAATTACAACTGCCGCACAACTCCATGGTGCTGATGTCGACCATGCATTGCCTTAAGAGTCAAAAGACAAACTCCTTGCTGCTCCCCAGCAGGGAGGAATGCATCCTGGATGTCCTCGGCAGAAAGTGCTACCAAGGCTCGATGCTCTTCAGCTGGATCCAGGTATATCATTTGTACATGGGCATGTACATGAGAGACCTGGTGAAGGAACTCACTGAGTTCTCAGCTAGTCTTTCCAAGGAACCCCTGCAGAGGTTCAAGAACCTGGTCAAAGCCATCCGTGAGTGCTCCAAGTTTGTCTCGGGCAGCCTATGATGGCTTCAAGTCAGTGTCTCGAGTAGCGGCGGCAGGCATCGGTGCCTGACATTGGGCTTGGCTACAGTCATCCAACCTCAAACAATGGGTACAGGACAAATTGGTCGATGTCCCATGCCAAGGAGAGAACCTCTTTGGCAAACCCATGACCAACAAGGCTGCCGAGCTGGAGACAGAGTTCATAACGAGAACCAGGCTCTCTAAAAAGACCGCTGCCCCTCCCTGACGGAAGGGCTTGGGTAAAAGCCCTTCTACCCTAGGAAAGGGGCTGCTTACAGAAACTACCCACCTTTTCAGGTCTCCCTGGCTCCCCAGCAAGGTCAGCAGGCCAAGGGACATGGGCATGGCCCTCGTAAGCAGAAGGCTCCCAAGCCCCAGGCATCAGCCCCGGCCAAGCCAGGGGGGGGAGCCTTTGACTCCTTGAGCATAGCTTCTCCACCACAAGGAGGTCAGCAGCCCACAGGGGATGTCTCATTTACAATTCCCAAAGGTGGCCAGCCATCACCACTGATTCTTGGGCACTCCAAGTGGTCAAGGAGGGCTACCTCCTCCACCTGGCCCAGATACTTCCCCCTTTCTTTCCGGGAGAGCCTCCCAGGTCTCCCCTTCACCGGTACCTTCTACTGAAGGAACTGGCAGGTCTTCTTGAGGACAGAGTGGTAGAACCAGTTCCCCACCATCTCAGAGGCAAGCGGTCCTCTTCCAGGTACTTCCTTGTATCAAAAAAGAACAGGGGCCTAAGGCCCATCCTCGACGTGCGCAATCTGCTGAGGGAGAAGTTCAAGATGCTCTCCCTTGGAACATTGCTGCCTTACCTCCAGCAGGGAGATTGGCTATGCTCCTTGGATCTGAAGGATGCCTACACACACATCCTCATTCATCCCAACCACAGGCAGTACCTGAGGTTAATAGTGGGGGGCAGCCATTACCAGTACAGAGTGCTGCCCTTTGGCTTGGCTTCCACCCCAAGGGTTTTCACGAAGTGCCTGGCAGTCGTGGCCACCTTTGTGCTTCTCCAGGGGGTGTTTGTCTTCCCCTACCTGGATGATTGGCTCATAAAGGGAGGCAGGCCTCAGAAGTGCAGCAGGCAACCGCACTCACCATCAATGTCCTGCAAAATCTGGGGGTTTGTAATAAACCACCCCAAGTCCCATGTCCTCCCAACACAGTGTCTGGAGTTCATAGGGGCAAGACTAGACATCCTCCAGGCAAGTGCTTTCCTTCCAGGGGACCGAGCTGCCTGGCTTAGGGCTCTGGCCTTAGACATACAATGCCATCCCTCTGTGTCCGCTTGGCTCCTGTTGCACCTACCCGGATACATGGCCTCCACGGTCCATGTCACCACAGATGCCTGCCTCCATATGAGGGCCACACAGTGGTGCCTTCGGGACCAGTGGATGCAGGCCGCAGGACATCTCCGTGACAGAATTGTAGTGACCCGCCAGTTGGCCGAATCCCTGTCCTGGTGGCAAAATCCCCAGCACCTCGAGAAAGGCATGCCCTTCCAGACTCTATGCCCCGTAAGGGTCCTCACAACGGATGCCTCCCTGCTGGGATGGGAAGACCACTGTGAGGAACTTCGCACCCAGGGCAGGTGGTTGCAGAATGAGAGCAACCAGCAGATCATCCTTCTGGAATTATGGGCAATACACCTAGCCCTCTGATCCTTTTGCCTCCGCCTATGTTGCGAAACAGACAACGAGGTGGCGATGTTCTATGTGTCTTTATCTTTATTTAAAAACTTAATATACCGCTGAAACCATAGGTATATAGCGGTTTACAATAAAATCATAAAAGTACTACCGAAAAGAGAGGAAAAGAACACCATAAAATAAATAGGAAAGGGATAGAGAGGAAAGGGAGAAAGAAAAAAGGGGGAACAGCCAGGAGCAAAACAGACAGATCTGAATATCAACGGGGGGGGGGGGGGAGAAGAAGGGGGAGGAAGATCAAAAGCCGTGCAAAAAAGATGTGTCTTAAGTCTAGCTTTAAAGGTGGAAAAAGAGAGCTGGAGATGAAGCGTAGGTGGCAGAGAGTTCCATAAGCGGGGACCCAGAAAGAAAAAGCCAGAAGAGCGTGTAGATTCCAGATGGGCCTGGGAAGGGGAGGGAAGAGATAACAGATTGGTGTGAATTGATCTGAGAATTCTAGGGGGACAGTGGAAATGAACTAGATCAGAGATGTAGAGAGGGATACCAGTGTGAAGTGATTTGTGTACGAAAATGAGAGATTGAATCCGGAAAGGAATGGGAAGCCAGTGCAAATGGATGAGAAGGGGGGTGACGTGATCAAACCGTGAGGCGTGAGTCAGAATGCAAGCGGCGATGTGGTGTACCAGTTGGAGCCTACGCAGTTGGGAAGAGGGGAGACCAGCTAGGGACGTGTTACAATAATCTAAACATGAGATAACAAGAGAGAGAAAGTGTGGTTAAAGAAGACATAGAAAGAAAGGGGCGGACTGTACGAAGTTGCCTTAGGGTGTGAAAAGAATGCTGGACGATCGAAGAAATGTCAAGACCGAGTCAAGAGTAACACCAAGATATCGTAGTGAAGTGACAATAGGAATCGGAGCAGATGAGAGAAACAGGACAAGAGAGGGGATAGGTTTACCAGCAGAGAACCAAATAGCCGAAGTTTTTTAGAGATTGTGTAGAAAATTATCAGAGAACCAGGAAGCTACAGCAGAAAGACAGGCGTTAAGTGGGCCAATATCAGGAGTGAGTGAATCAGAGTGATAGAGGAGAAGAATATCATCTATGTAGTAGTATGCAGAAATACCATATTGTTGGATTAGTAGGGACAGGGGGACCAAAAAGATGTTAAACAGTAAAGGTGCTAAGATGGAACCCTGGGGAACACCATAAAGAAGGGGTGTCAAAGGGGAGGAATCAGTGCCAGAGAGAACTGAGAAAGATCGATTGAAAAGAAGAGAGTGAAACCAGTGTAAAACTGTGCCAGATAGACCAGCGGAATGAAGACTGGAAAGAAGGGTGCGGTTGTCAATGACGTCGAAAGCAGCGGAAAGATTTTATTTATTTATTTACATTCTCTTATATACCGCGCTATTCTGCATCAGTGCGGTTTACATTGAACAGGGCATTATAACTTGGAGATAACTATTTTACAGGGAACATGGGCTATGATGGGTTAAGTGGCTTGCCCAAGACCACAAGGAGCACCTGTGGGACTAGAACCCCCAGTCCTTCCGGCCCAAGGTTGCTGTCAAGATCAAGTGAAACAGCAATAGATAGACCCCAATCGTGAGCAATGTGCAACTCATTAAGAAAAGAAATAAGAATAGATTCAGTGCTGTGACCAGGACGAAAACTTGATTGGCGGGGGTGGAGGGCTAGGGACGTTTCAAGGTGAGAAGAAAGTTGAGAAAAGACTAGCCTTTCAAGAAGTTTAGAAAGAAAAGGAAGATTAGAAATAGGACGCCAGTTTGTGGGTAGGGAAGGATCTAGGGAGGCTTTTTTCAGGAGTGGTCAAATTAGGGCGTGTTTCCACTGTGAGGGAAAAGTGCCAGATAGAAGACTGTTATTGAAAATGGAAAGAATCAGGGGGGGGCAAAGCCAACGAGGGCTCAGGGAGCCACTGTGAGGGAATGGGATCGGAGGGACAGGTAGTTTTTCGGGTAGCATTAAGGACCTTAGTCAAGTCTGGTAGGGTAATAGGCTGGAAGGAGGACCAATGATGGGAAAGGGGCGGGGGACGGGTGAAGAAGCTGGCAGTGAAAAGGAAGGGGGGGGAAGAAGCAGGAGGGGGAGAGAGAGGGAGAGGGCAAGCAGGAAAAAGATGACGAATGGAAAGTACTTTAGAAGCAAAGTGGGAGGCCAATGCGGCCGAAGTGGGAGTATTCGATGGGGGGAGGACCAGAAGTAGAGGGAATACGAGAAACAGAAAGAGAGCGAAGAATGCTATATAATTGACGTGAGGAGTTGGCTAGGGAGGAGATAAGTTTGGAGAAGTGATCCTTTTTTGCTGAAACAATCCTTTTTTGCTGAACACAGGATCCCGCACCCTCTGTCGCGAAGCAATGTCCCTCTGCTCCTACGCAGTCCAGCAGGGCATACTCTTACGGGCAGTATACCTGCCAGGTCAGGACAATGCACTAGCCGACAGATTAAGCAGGATCCTCCAGTCGCACGAGTGGCAGCTGGACCCCAGAGTAGCCAGCCGGCTTTTCCATCTCTGGGGGGAGCCATGGATAGACATATTTGTCAGCCCTTACAACTACCAGTTGCCCCGCTTCTGCTCTCGGCAAGCACACCCTTCCCGGGTGGCAGCAGATGCATTTTTCATCTCGAAGTCAGAAGGTCTCATATACGCCTTCCCACCCATGGAAACACAGAAAGCAAGGAAGTCCACACAGGGAACAAGCAAAAAGGCAGCAGGTTTGTGGGACAGATGAACAGGCTCTTTATTTAAAAAAAAAAAAAAAAACCCTGGCATGTTTTGGCCTAAGGGGCCTTCTTCAGGGGGTACAAAGAGGGATTACCAGCAGAAAGAAGAGGTACTTATGCCACTGTACAGGTCGCTGATGAGACCTCACCTGGAATGCTGTGTTCAGTTTTGGAGACCATATCTTGCAAAAGATGTAGAAAGACTGGAAAGTGTTCAGAGGAAGGCAACCAAAATTATTTGGAGCCTGCGTAAGAAACCCTATGAGAAGAGACTTGAAGACCTAAATATGTACACTTTGGAGGAGAGGAGGGATAGGGAAGATATGATTCAGACCTTTAAATACTTAGAGGAACAATGAACAAACAAACCTCTTCCAAAGACGGGGAAGCTGCAAAACTAGAGGGCATAACATGAAGCTGCAAGGTGGAAAATTGAAAGGCAATGTCAGGAAATATTTTTTCACTGAAAGGGTGGTGGATGTTTGGAATGCTCTCCCGATGGAAGTGGTGGGGGCAAACACAGTGACGTAATTCACAACAGCATGGGACAAGCACAGCGGATCCCTTTACAGCAACAGGATAAAAACAAAATAAACTGAACCATCAAACTTCTCAACAAATAGGGGTGTCCTACATGGAGTGGTGGGTCCACCCCTAAACAAAGACATGGGGAGGGATGACCTGCACAGAGCGTCAGGTGCACCTACTCTTGCCGTATTGCTGGGCAGACTTGATGAACCATGCTGGTCTTTATCTGCTGTCATTTACTATGTTACCTCAAAATATAAGCAAAAGGTAAACAATAATCGAACATGTACAACAAATCAAGGGTGCAAAAAATTCCATTAAAACATGAATGAAATGTTAATTAAAGAATATATCTGAAATCAGTAAATGAATAATTGCCAAAATGATATTTAGGACCCTCGGCGACAAGGCCTTGCTGATCCTGATAGCCCCTCGATGGCCCAGGCAGCCGTGGTTCCCATTACTCCTCCGGCTGTTGGTGGAGACTCTCATCCCATTGGGGAGCTCCCCATGGCTCCTGTTGCAGGAGGGTGGGCTCTCTCTTGCACCTCAATCTGGGGTCCCTGTCACTGACAGCATGGCTGCTGAAAGGGTGACCCTAGCCCCTTTCATCCTCCCTGAGGAAGTAGAAGAGATCCTGCTGGCTTCCCGTAAGTCCTCCACCAGGAAAGTATACACCTTCAAGTAGCGCAGATTTTCAGTCTGCTGCGCAGAGCAGGGGATTAGCCCATTCTCCAGGACCAAGCAGGAACAGTCCTCACATATGGGTGACATCGACGTCAATGAAGCCCTTGCGGAGCATTTCCCCAGCTTTCCATGAAAGCCTTTGGGAATGCAGGCACGCATGCGCGGTTCCCTTCCCGCCTAAAGGTGCCATCTTACCTCAGTCTCTCGTTTTCCGTGAAGCCTGCCGGACGTGAGTCCTCATCCCGGAAAATTGTTTGACTTCTTTGGCGATTTGCTGTTTTTTCGTCTCCGGTTTGACACCAGGTTCGGTTCACCGGTATCGAGCCCGATCTCTTTTTTTGGTTTTTGCCCTTTGTGGCGGGCGTTCGCGCCCTTTTTTTTCTTTTCCCTGGAAGGCCGGTCCTTCGACCTCGCGGCGACTCTTTTTTTCCCCGATGGCTTCCAGTGGTTTTAAGAAGTGTGATTGGTGTAAGAAACAGATGTCTCTCACCGACACACACGACTGCTGCCTCCGGTGCCTCGGTCCTGTTCACGACTCTAAAACGTGTGGACCATGTGGGAAGATGTCTTCCAAGGCACTGCGCAGTCGACAGCACCAGAAAGAAAGGCTCTTTTCTGACTCTGCCTCCGGCCGGTACCGGACCTCGTCTGAGGCCTCGACATCTCGGGAGTCTGATCCCGAGCACCGTCGGGGCTCCTCGGACAGGGGGCCCCCGACCGGGAACGCAAGAGGAAGAAACGGCTCGCGAGGGCGTCGTCGGAAGAGGTCCCGGGATCCTCGAGAACGCTGTCTCAGACCCCCGACCGTCGCCCCGGGCCTGTGGAACAGGAGAAGCCGTCCAAAGTTCCTCGACTGGAGCCGGAGTCTGCTGGACACGTAAGTCCTGTAGTCCTCGTGGACTCTCCTCCCAGGGAGCCGACGTCGGGCCCGGCGCCACCGGGGCCCGACTCGGGAGCTGCTGAGTCTCCTGAGCTGAGTCTCAGGTTGACAGCCTTGGAGAGCAGATTGTCTGCCTTCATGGACCAGCAGCGGGCACTGATGACCAGCCTGTCTGGCGCATCTGCCCCGACCACCGGGACATCGACCTCGAAGTCGACCCCGGAGACCGAGCCAATACTCGAGACCATGCAGGCTCGAGGATGACCTCGGTCGCGGTCTCCCTCGACCTCCCGTTCGGGACCGAGGGCGTCGACGCCGGTGCTCGCAGGCCCCGCGAGATCGGACCCCAATTCCTCTTCGGACGAAGTCCGCATGGGAGACGGAGGATGAGGAGTCTCCCGACACCTTTAAGACTCGGTGCATCCCATCGGACTCACCGCAGTCTGAGCCCCGGAGTAGATCCCTTCCGGAGGATACCAGGTTCTCGGAGTTCGTTCGGGATATGGCTACTGCCTTGGCTATCCCTACGGACCCCGAGGAGGGGCCTCGAGCTGAAGAGCTCGAGGCCCTGCAGTACGACTCTCCTCCGAAGGAGGCCTTTACTGTCCCGGTTCCTCCGATGCTGGAACGGCTCTTCTTCCGCATGTGGGAGGCACCGGCCTCGGCGCAGGTTTTAAGTAAGCGGGTGGATTCGATCTATCAACTCCAGAAGAGTCCTGGCTTTCAGAAGGCGCAGCTACCACACCATTCCGTGGTGGTGGAATCGGCCATGCATCGCCTGAAAAGTCAGAAGATGCACTCCGTGGTGCCCCCTGGCAGGGAGGCCCGGAACCTCGATGGTTTTGGTAGAAAGTGCTTCCAGGGCTCGATGCTTGCTTGCCGTGTCCAGTCTTAACAGCTGTACATGGGCATGTACTTACAGGACCTGGCCAAGGAGCTGGCCGAGTTCTCTGCTGGTCTCTCTCTCCGGGGAACCCTTGCAGAGGTTTAAGTCCTTGTCCTCGGGGATCCGGGAATGCTCTAAATTTATGTCCCGCGCTGCCTGCGATGGCTTTGAGGCTTCGGCCCGTGTTGCGGCAGCTGGCATCGCGGCTCGACGCCAGGCATGGTTGCAGTCATCGGACCTCGAGCCATGGGTTCAGGACAAGTTGGTCGATGTCCCTTGCCGAGGTGAGAACCTTTTGGGCAAACCCATGACCGAGAAGGCCGCCCAGCTCGAGACTGAGCACCTCACACGGACAAGTCTGTCTAGGAAGACTTCTGCCCCTTCTCACAAGAAGAAGGACTCTGGGAAAAAGTCCTTTTACCCGAGCAAGGGCACTGCCTACAAACAGTACCCGCAATATCAGGCTGCCCAAGCTGCCCCAAGCGGTCTTGAAGGACTAGAAAGGGGGACTGTTACTTCTGGAGAGAAATCTGCAACTGTGAGTATATACTTCTGGTAATTTTCTAAAAAGAATTCTTTGTATTAAAGCTACTTAATCTGTGAACCCACTGTTTTTTGTTGGGTCAGTTAGGGCCTAGTAGCAGCAATTAAAGTTTGAATTTAAAACACAGAGGAGAACTTTCTGGTTACATTTCATACCCAGCAGAGAGCTTGTAGTTTAAATTTGATAGTCACTCAGGGCCAAGTAACAGCAAAGTACTTTTAGTTTTAAAACACAGAAGAGAGCTTTCTGGTTACATTTAGAACCCAGCAGAGAGCTTGTAGTTTAAATTTCATAAGAAGTTAGAGCCTAGCAGCAGCTAAGAGCTATAATTTAAATCAAATCAGAATTTAGCTTACCTCAGCAGCACAAGACAGGGTACTGTGTAGCAGCCCTCTTTTAATAAGTGTTATTTCCCTCCCTCCCTCTCCACACCCACCCACCCCTGGGATAATCATAGCTTTATAGGTACTTACACATCTTAAAAGACAGGAGGTGCTTTCAGGTGAAGCTCATTACCCAAATCAGTCATACACTAAGGACCTGAGATTAATTAAGCTTCAGGTGAACAAGGTATATTAAACATATTAGGTACAGTTTTATTGGTATAAATACCCATAGCAACCCCTAGTAAGTAAGAACTTAAAGATCTAGACACAAACTTAAAACTAAGATGCAGACAGCAGTCCAGCAACGGGATGGGGGCTTTCCAGTCTTTTGCATTGAGTGTCACATGTATGATTTTCTCCCAGTTGGTGAGAGGTCTTACGTGTGCACTAGGTGCAAGGAGCTCTTTGCTCTCAGGGAACAAGTCCGTTCTCTAGAGGCTAAAGTAGCAGACTTGGAAAATATAAGACAGACAGAGGTACATAGACGAGACCTACAGGGATATAGTCCTGAAGTCCCAACTCCAGTATTGCAGCACCCCTTTTGCCATGGAGGAGAGAGGTCATGTGACAGGAGAGCATCACCCTGGTGTGGCAGGAAGTGATCCTGTAACTAGGACCTGTCCTCCAGGTGATGTAAAACTCTCTCGCACCGAGGAAGTTTCTCCAGGGCCATGTGCCCATGAGGGAAGGGTTAGGACAGCAGTTATAGTTGGTGATTCGATCATTAGGCATGTAGATAGCTGGGTGGCTGGTGGACGTGAGGATCGCCTGGTAACATGCCTGCCTGGTGCGAAGGTAGCGGACCTCATGCGCCACCTAGATAAGGTCTTAGATAGTGCTGTGGAGGAGTCTGCTGTCTTGGTACATGTCGGTACCAATGACATAGGAAAATGTGGTAGGGAGTTTCTGGAGGCAAAATTTAGGCTTTTAGGTAGGAAGTTGAAATCCAGAACTTCCATGGTAGCATTCTCCGAAATGCTTCCTGATCTCCAGGAACAAGCAGGAATGAGTCTTCACATATGGGTACGTCGGTACCGACGGAGCCTGCACGGGAATGCTCCCCAGCATCCAATCAGAAAGCTTTTGGGAGCATCCCTCGCGCCTGCCTGCTGACTTCCCGCCTTTCCCACTGCCTCTCCTCAGTTTTCGTTTTTCCGCGGAGCCGACAGGACGTCCTCCTGTCACCGCAGAAACGTTTTTCTTTAAAATTCTTATTTCTTGTTTTCTTGTGGTCGCGGCTGTCTTTCCCGCCAATACCGGTACCGCCGGTGCTTTATTCTTTTCTTTTCTAAACTTAGAGATATTTTTTCTCCTCAGTTTTTGTCTTAACATTTTTGGGCCTACCAGGCCTCTCCAACATGGAGCCTTCTTCCCCTAAGAAGTGCCTTCACTGTGGAAACAACCTTTTCTTTTTAGACTCCAATGCTTGGTGTCTAACCTGTTTGGGTCCTGACCCTTTTTTCCCTCATCCATCAGGCTGTATTATTGAGAGAAGACCTTCCCTTTTTCAAGTTTCCCTCGATGCTGTTTTTCCTCCTGAGGTGAGGACACCGGTTTATTCTTCTCTCCAGGATCAGGTAACCCACAAACAGTCTGTTAAGACTAGCCAATTCTTGAAGGGTAAGTCTCATGCCCAGCATGATGACGGCTCCGGCCTTGCCCTCAAGACCCCGTTGGCAATAAAACCCCGGCGGGAGTCTTCGGGCTCCAAAGCATTTACGGGGTTTCAGGTTGTTCCTGGGGCTCACCCCTCACAGAACATACCTGAGCCGTGCTCGGGGGTGGTATCCGCTTCGAGCGGTACCGATAACCCGGCACCGGTGTCGAGTGTTCCACTCTTCACCAGGGATCGTCATCTGGTGTCCTCGGTACCTTCGGGGCCGATCGATACGACCCAGATTGGCTTTCCTGTATCTCCGCCATGCTCGGGGTTGGTACCGGCTTCGAGCGGTACCGATACCCTGACATCGATTGACTCTCTTGTATCGGCATCGCCGATACCACCACCAACGTCGGTACCTTCTAGACATGCATCGATAGACTCGCTTCCTTCGATGCCGAGTCTAGAATCGATATCCAGTCTAGATGACTTGGTACCGACGCGTTTCGGAACCGATCCATATCGTTTCCGACTACGCAGTACCGAGGATATTCACCAAGGCTATCTGGCTACCTCGGTACCGCTTCAGCAGCCCCCGATTACTGCTTCGATGACATTACCGTCTCCGATACTGGTACCGGTATCGATGTCGATTCCTGCAGTTCCATCGGTGCCATCGATCCTTTCTATGCCTAGCTTGGAATCGATACCGGGCACTGACGATGCAGTACTAGCTGCCTCGAATCAGAACTGTCAGTATCACTGTCCATCTAGCAGGATTCTTTTTCTGCACCAGTCTAGTATGTCTTCTGGTGTTCAAGCTGCTCCTTCAACCTCAGCTTACCCAGGAATAGTTCCCATTGGAGATCCTTCTTTTCAGAAATTTCTCCTTGACATGGCAACCTTTCTTGCCATTCCTATTCCTGGCTCTACTCTTGGCCAAGATCCTGCAGAAAAGGAAAATATAATGCTTCCTTTACATCATTCTTTGCAGGATCTTCTTCTGTGGATGTGGGAATCACCTTTAAAGGTTCCTTCGCCTTCTACAGCCATTAATGTTCTGTATCAGGTGCCTCCCTCTCCGGGATTTCAGAAAAACCAACTTCCACATCATTCCATTGTAGTGGAATCAGCAATGAGGAAGGTAAGAAGCAAGAAGAAGCATTCTTCTTATCCGCCAGGTCGTGCATCTAAAGCACTTGATGCCTTTGGACGTCAAACCTTCCAAACTTCTATGCTGGCTTCAAGAATTATTTCATATATTTTTTATATGAGTCTGACGCTTCAGGAGGTCACAGAGAAATTATCTCTTTCGTCCCATTTTTTGTCAGAACCTAAGGCCACTGACTATTCCTTGCTTCTTAATCATAGCAGGAATATCTCTTGGTTTCTTTCTCGTGCTTCTCTAGACTCTTTTGAGTCTGTTAGCAGATCCTCTGCTATTGCCATTGGAGCACGTCGTACAGCCTGGCTGCAAGCTTCAGACTTGAGCAGATGGGCACAACATACACTGGGTAATTCTCCCTGTACTGGAGAAAATCTCTTCAATAAAGAGGCTTTACGTCAGGTTGCTCATTGCTCGACTGACTTCCCTGGTTCTGGAAACCATCCTAAGCCTTCTTTTAACCCAGGACGTAGGAAATGTCCTGCCAAACCTTCTTTCCCTAAGAAAAGAAGGTTTCACCCTTCTCCTGCCCATCCTCCAGATGTACCCAAGCAAGGGACATCTCATCCTAGTCTGAAGTCTCCAGACTCTAGCCAGTCTAATCATAACCAGCAACCATAGGTTCCTGTATGTTGCAATCTACAGTTAACTTCTTCTTAGCAGAAGTTTATTCTCAAACCCTACACTGGTTTTTTCCTTTTCAGTATGCTAAGCTGTTAGGATACTTTTGTCCATGGGTTACAGAATTCTCCCCTTCTTACTACTACGAAGGGAGGTTACAACTATCCCATGATAGTTTCTGTCCCCACATGGACATCTTTTCCTTCAGCTGACTTGCCATATGGTAAGTCACTTTCCAACCCCCTCTCTTCCAGGGTTTCCCCTGCTTGGGTTGGTACCATACTGAAGCACTTTTCTTTCTTCCAGTGTAGACTTTTTGTTATCCTTCAATGCATGCTCTGAACAACTCATCAGACAGGGACGGGAATATCTCCGCTCCCTTTGCCTGATTTCTCTCTGTTTTATACAGGAGAATCCCCTCTGCTGTTTTGTTCAGCTGCTGTGTATGCAGGAGTTCCAGTGATTACTTTAATACTCATTGCAAGCTTCTTTCAACTATCTTGCATAATACTACTCACTGCAGGTTATCTTCTTCTAGCCATATCCTTTCCTAGGATGTGGCACCACACCTGACTTCTGTCAGTATTATCTTATAATTCTCCTGCACAATGCTCTCTGCAGTCTTCAGAGAAGCTTTCTACTATGGGTCCTTACTACAGAGCATTGAACTTTGTCTCTGAGGGTTTTTCCCATATAGTAGAAAAAGCTTATATAATCATTCCATGACTATATGGGTTCTTTATACCCTCTTGTCTCCTGTTGTGATACAGAAGACAAGCTTTTTCTGCGTGAATGTCCAAGGAGTTCCCAATCTTGCAGGAATCTAGCCCTTTTTTCCTTACAGCTTGGCATTATGCTTTTCTGCTCCACTTGGACTACGCATACTCTTTTAGTGTACATGATACCCCTGTGTCCCTTGGCTGGGTCATCCTGGTGTCTTAGTCTGTGTTTTTTTGTCCTTTGGACATGTCAGAGTCCTAAGGTACTCCTGACGTGCTCTTGCCAGACTGCTATTATCCTCTGTTTTTTCACGCAACCATACTGGTTATTCCACTGAACTACATTCCTGCACCGTAGAAATAGATTCTCTATATATCTTCAGGTGGTTTTCACCCCCTCATTATTAGATGAATCTCTTCCCATCACATTCCCCATGTGAATGTTTTGTGGGACTCAGTTGCAGGCATGTATCCTCAGACATATATTCATGTATGTATATGTCCTATACATACATATTTCTGTAATCTGTGTGGGCATAAGTCATGCCCCTCTATATATATATATATGTATATGTATATCTATATATCTATATCTCTCATATCTAGGCATATATGCACATATATATAGATATGTATGTATCTCCATATATATATATATATATATATATATATATATATATATGTGCCCATTGGGAGATGTCCATAGGACGCTATGTATTACCTACTATCTCCCTAACTGTCTGTGCTATAAAGCTTTTACCTTCTTTAGAGGTCCAGACAGTCAACTTGCCTATTCTCATATGGCTCAGTAAGTGGGAGCGGTTATACACACAATTATTGCTGTGATGTCAACAGCTTCTATTTTTGTTATAGATCTCCCTGTCTATGAAATATCCAATGTCTTCCTATCTCTTACCAGCTAGGAAAGACAGTGTACATCTTCAGTATTTCTGAGTACACTTCTGTTCTCCTTGGGAATAGGGGCTTTTTTCCATACCCCCTCTTCCCTTCAGGGCTGGGCTAATTCTCCAGATCGGTCAGTCGTCTTCTTTTAGTCCTCAAGGTTAATAACTCTGTACCTAAAAGAGTTTCAGCTTTTTCCCATAAAGCTTTCCATTGAAGACCTGCCGTTCTCCTACCCCAGTTGACACCTGGGTCACCTGCCCATTCCAGGTTTGGAACTTCATCCTCACTGCTGTGATGTTCCCTTGAGGATTCTGCTACTGCGTCTACAGTACACTCCATCACAGTTCTACTTCCTACAATCCAGTAGGTAAGCTCTATATTGTACTAGTTCATTAAATATTTTAATGATACTTGACATACATTCTAAAGACTCTTTTTCTCTGTAGTCTTTAGATTTGCTGTTCCTCTACAGCTCTTCTCTATTCAACTCCTACCCCCATCCCTCAGGGGATGCCGGGGATCCAGGTTTGGGAAATGCCGTCCTGTTCCAGGGATACGCAATTTATGGGATCTCCCCTGGCACCCACAGCTAGGGAGTCCCCATATGTGAAGACTCATTCCTGCTTGTTCCTGGAGATAGCCCAGTTACTTACCTGTAACAGGTGATCTCTGGGAACAGCAGGAATTAGTCTACACAGCCCACCCGCCTCCCCTAGGAGTTGTATCTATCTATCTCCTTTCCTCTTTCTCTCCTGTCTCAGCTATGAAACTCAACTGAGGAGAGGCAGTGGGAAAGGCGGGAAGTCAGCGCGCAGGTGCGAGGGATGCTCCCAAAAGCTTTCTGATTGGATGCTGGGGAGCATTCCCGTGCAGGCTCCGTCGGTACTGACGTACCCATATGTGAAGACTAATTCCTGCTGTTCCCAGAGATCACCTGTTACAGGTAAGTAACTGTGCTTTCCACGTGCAGGACCCAAAAGGCAGGCAGAGCTCCAGAGTCTCAATGCGTGGATGAGACAATGGTGCAGAGATGAGGGTTTTGGATTTGTTAGGAACTGGGGAACATTCTGGGGAAAGGAGGGGCTCTTCCGAAGGGATGGGCTTCACCTTAACCAGGATGGAAGCAGGCTGCTGGCATTAACCTTTAAAAAGGAGAGAGAGCAGCTTTTAAACTAGATATTAGGGGAAAGCTGACAGTCGCCCAAGAGCGCATGGTTCGGAAGAATGTATCCTTGAAGGATACTACCAAAAGCAGAGAGGTTCCACAAAAGAGTAAAGTAGCCCAAATGCCCTCAAGTATGGAGCAGACAGAGCTTAAAGATCCCAATTTACCCATGTCTAACAATAGCCAAATTAACATGAATAAAATACATTCTCTAAAATGCTTGTATGCAAATGCTAGAAGTCTAAATAATAAGATGGGAGAGTTAGAATATATAGCACTAAATGAAAGGTTAGATATGATTGGAATATCAGAGACATGGTGGAAGGAGGACAACCAGTGGGACACTGTGATACCTGGGTACAAACTATATCGTAATGATAGAGCTGATCAAATTGGTGGAGGGGTTGCGCTCTGTTAGAGAGGGCATTGACTCAGAAAGGATTAAAGTTTTGCAGGAAACAAAATCTGCTGTAGAATCTATATGGATTGAAATTCCATATAAAAGGGGGAAGGCAATGGCAGTGGGGGTGTACTATCGAGCACCTGGCCAGAATGACCAAATGGATGATGAAATGCTCAAAGAAATCAAGGAAGCTAACAAAAGTTACAGCGCAGTAATAATAATGGGTGATTTCAATTACCCCGGTATCGACTGGGTCAGTGTCACGTCAGGACATGCTAGGGAGATAAAGTTCCTAGATGAAATAAATGACTGCTTCTTGGAGCAGCTGGTTCATGAACCGACCAGAGGGGAAGCCATATTAGACCTAGTCCTTAGTGGAACACCAGATCTAGTGCAAGAGATAAGGGTGTTGGGGCCACTTGGCAATAGTGATCATAGCATGATCGCCTTTGATTTAATTAGTGGAGGAGGGATAGTAAGGAAATCCACAGTACTACCTTTTAACTTTCGAAAGGGAGACTATGAAAAAATGAGGAAAACAGTTAAGAAAAAACTAAAAGGAGCAGTTGCAAAGGTTAAAAACGTACATCAAGCTTGGGTGTTGTTGAAAAATACTATCTTGGAAGCCCAGACCAGCTGTATTCCACGCTTTAAGAAAAGTGGAAGGAAGTCCAAAAAAACTGCCAGCATGGTTTAAAGGTGAGGTCAGAGAGGCTGCTGTTGCCAAAAAAGCATCTTCCAGGAAATGGAAAAAAGAGCCAAACGACGAAACCTGGAAACAGCACAAGCACTGGCAAGTCAAATGCAAGGCATTGATAAGGCAGGCAAAGAGAGAATTTGAGAAGAAGCTTGCTGCGGAAGCAAAGACGCGAAATAAAGACCTTTTCAAGTACATTCGTAGCAAAAAACCTGTGAGAGAGTCAGTTGGTCCATTAGATGATAAAGGGGTTAAAGGAGCACTAAGAGGCGACAAGGCGATAGCGGAGAGACTGAATGAATTCTTTGCTTCAGTCTTTACTGAGGAAGATGTACGGATGTTACCCATGGCTGAAGTGGTATTTAAAGGTGTGGAAGAATTGAAGGAAATATCAATACATCGGGAAGATGTCTTACAACTATTAGATAAACTGAAGAGTAGCAAATCACCTGGGCCGGATGGTATACATCCAAGGGTGTTGAAAGAACTGAAATATGAGATTGCAGACCTGCTATCAGTAATCTGTGAACTATCATTAAAATCATCTGTAATACCTGAAGATTGGAGGCTCGCCAATGTAACACCAATTTTTAAAAAGGGTTCCAGGGGTGATCCGGGAAACTACAGACCGGGGAGCCTAACGTCAGTACCAGGAAAAATGGTAGAAACCATCATAAAGAATAAAATTACTCAGCATGTAGATAGTCACAACCTAATGGGAGACAGCCAACATGGCTTTAGACAAGGAAGATCTTGTCTTACTAATCTGTTATGTTTTTTTGAAGGAGTGAATAAACAGGTGGACAAAGGTGAGTCGGTTGATATTGTGTATCTGGACTTTCAGAAAGCCTTTGACAAGGTCCCTCATCAGAGACTTTTGGCAAAACTAAAGAGTCATGGGATAGGAGGCAGTGTACTATTGTGGATCAGGAACTGGTTAAAAGATAGAAAGCAGAGGGTAGGGCTAAATGGCCAATTTTCCCAATGGAGAAAGGTGAATAGTGGTGTACCCCAGGGATCTGTGCTGGGTCTGCTGCTTTTTGACATATTCATAAATGACCTGGAAAGTGGAATAACGAGTGAGGTTATCAAATTTTCAGATGACACAAAACTTTTTAAAGTTGTTAAAACCCAAGAGGATTGTGAAAAATTGCAAGAGGATCTTGATAAATTGGAAGACTGGGCATCAAAATGGCAGATGAAATTTAATGTGGACAAGTGCAAGGTTATGCACCTAGGGAAGAACAACCCAAACTATGGTTACACGATGCAAGGTTCCACATTAGGAACCACCACCCAGGAAAAAGATTTAGGCGTCATTGTGGATACCATGTTAAAACCCTCGGCCCAGTGTGCAGCGGCGGCCAAGAGAGCAAATAGAATGCTAGGTATGATAAGGAAAGGAATGGAAAATAAAACAAAAGATATTATAATGCCTCTATATCGTTCCATGGTGAGACTGCACCTTGAATATTGTGTGCAATTCTGGTCGCCGTATCTTAAAAAGGATATAGCGATTTTAGAAAAGGTTCAGAGAAGAGCCACCAAAATGGTAAAGGGGATGGAAGGATACTCCTATGAAAAAAGGCTAAAAAGGCTAGGGCTCTTTAACCTGGAAAAGAGACAGCTGAGGGGAGATATGATAGAAGTCTATAAATTAATGAACGGAGTGGAACGGGTAAACGTAGATCGATTGTTTACCTTATCAGAATATAGAAAGACTAGGGGACATGCAATGAAGCTACAGGGTAAACTATTTAAGACTATTTATTTTATTTTATTTTATTTTATACACATTTATATACCGCATCTTCCACAGATCAGTTGCGGTTTACAGAGAACAAAACTTAACACTTGGCAACGCAAGTTGTTTTACAAGGAACGTCAGTGTTAGTATAATTAACTGAATGTAAATTTACAAGGAACGTCATAATATAATTCTAACAATGTGAACAGAACATAACAGAATAAACTATTTACAGATATATATATATATAGATGTGTGTACACACATAAAAATGTATATACATATACACACATACATACATATATATATACACATGTATATATATATATACATACATATACATATACACACATGCCTACATATACACATACGTACACCTATGGGAGTAAAAGGGCATAAGATATGGGGTCATCAAGGGGCGTAACTATAAGAGCTGTGTTGGGTGAAAGGATTTTAATTGGAACAGCCAGAAGCCTGTTTAGCCTTTATCTAAAGCAGGTGGGAGAGTCTGTGTTGTTATAGTATTTGGTGAACAGATGAGTTTTCAAATTCTTGCGGAGTTCCGTGATCTCAGTTAGTGTTCGTAGCTCCTCGGGGAGGGAATTCCAGATGGTGGGGGCTATGTGGGAAAATGCTCTGTGGTTTGTTGATTTGTGAGCTCTTGTGTAATCTTTTGGGGTTTTTAGTTTGTTTAATTGGCCTTTTCTTTGTGTAGGTTTAGGTGGTTCTTTGTGTATTAGGTTGCATAGTGTGGTTGGAGCTAAATCGTATAAGGCTTTGAATGAAGTAATTATTATTTTGTAAATTATTCTGCTTTGAATTGGAAGCCAATGGAGGGAAGCTAGAATTGGTGTTATGTGTTGGAGTGAGTTAACTTTCAATATAATTCTTGCAGCTGCATTTTGTGCTAATTGTATACGTTTGATGCTTTGTTTTGATATGCCCATGAGTATTATATTGGCAAAATCAAAGTGAGGAGTTATAGTAGCCTGGATTATATTAATGAAATCTTGTGAGAATACAAGAGGACGTAGTTGTTTGAGCGTTTTTAGTTTGAAGTAAATTTTCTTTATCGTATTGCTGATGTGAGTTTCCATGGTGAGATGTGTGTCTAGTATAATGCCTAGGTATCTTATTTCATTTTTTATTTTAATTTCCTGATTTTGGAGTTTTATGTGTGTTGGTGGGGTATATGATTTGTTTTTAGTCACAATTAAGACTTCTGTTTTAGCGTGATTTATGTGGAGATTTTGAGCTTTAAGCCAAGTTGTGATTTCATTATAGCAGTCCGATAGGAGTTGGAGCGGTAGATTGGGTATCGTGAATGGAATGTACATCATGATATCATCTGCATATAGATGATATTGTACTCCAAATTTTTTGAATATTTTGCAAACGGGTTTTATGTAAATATTGAAAAGTAGAGCTGATAATGCTGAACCTTGTGGTAATCCTATTTCTTGTTTATATGTGGTGGAGGTTTGATTCCCAATTCTTACATTTTGATTCCCAATTCTTACATTTTGTGTTCTATTGTTTAGGACTAATAAAAGAAAATATTTTTTCACTCAACGTGTAATCAAACTCTGGAATTTGTTACCGGAGGATGTAGTAAAGGCTGTTAGTGTAGCTGGGTTTAAAAAAGGTTTGGACAAGTTCCTGGAGGAAAGGTCCATAAACCATTATTAAGAAGTGACCGAAGATTTCAATGCTTGACCCAGTACAAGCATTGTGGAACTTGTCTCTTGCGGAAACTGCTAGGTACATATGACCTAGATTGGCCACTGTTGGAAACAGAATACTGGGCTTGATGGACCTTGGTCTGACCCAGTATGGCATATCTTATGTTCTTATCTTATGTTCTTATGCCCCTCAGGGTCAGCAAGCCAAGGGGCAGGGTAATGGGCCCCGTAGGCAGAGGAACCCCAAGCTTCCGGCCCCTGCTCCTACACAGCAGGGTGGGGGATTTTGACTTCTTCGGCATAGCTTCTCTGTCCCTGCTCTCCCAACCCTGCACAGGAGGTCGCCTAGCCCTGTTTGCCCACCAGTGGCCACTCATCACCGGAGACAGTTGGGTGCTAAGCATAGTCCAAAAGGGCTATGCCCTGCACTTCCTCCAGCTGCCTCCGCCGTACTTCCCAGGGGAACCTCCAAGGCCTCCCCTGCACACACATCTTCTCCTTCAGGAGATACAAGGTCTGTTGATAGACAGGGCGGTGGAGCCTGTGCCTCCCCACTTGCAAGGCCGAGGGTTCTACTCCATATATTTCCTGGTGCCCAAAAGAACCGGTGGTCTTCGACCTATCCTGGATCTCAGAAACCTCAACAAGTTCCTGGAGAAGGAAAAGTTCAAGATGCTTACTCTTGGAACACTTCTGCCCTACCTTCAGCAGGGAGATTGGCTATTCTCCTTAGGTCTAAAGGATGCGTATACCCACATCCTCATCCATCCAGACCACAGAAAGTACCTCAGGTTCGTTGTGGGAGGAAACCATTATCAGTACAGAGTATTGCCTTTTGGCCTCACTTCCGCCCCCAGAGTCTTTACCAAATGCCTAGCAGTGGTGGCAGCCTACCTGAGGAATCGGGGAATCTTTGTATTCCCCTATCTGGACGACTGGTTTTTAAGAGGTCAGACATACCAGGAGGACAGACAAGCCACCCTCAGGACCATTACTCTTCTTCAAAGCCTGGGGTTTGTCATAAACTTTGCAAAGTCCACTTTGCTCCCCTCCCAGAACTTGGGGTTCATAGGAGCAAGGTTGGACCGCTGGCAAAGGCGTTCTTACCAGAAGACAGGGCCCAAAGACTGATAAACATAGCAAACAAGTTTCTCAGCAGGTCACTGATCTCCGCCAGACTCTGCCTTCTTGGCCACATGGCTTCGACAGTACATGTGACCCCCAATGCCAGGCTCCATATGAGGCCTGCACAGTGGTGCCTGCGGACTCAGTGGTCACAGGCAACCTCATCGACAGGATAAGGGTGTCCAGACACTTGCTGCACTCCCTCAGATGGTGGCTACACCCACCCAATCTGCTAAGGGGAGTACCTTTTCAGAGTCCTGCATTCACAGTGGTCTTGACAACAGATGCCTCCCTGCAAGGCTGGGGAGCTCACTGTCTAGGCAAGTGCACCCAGGGTCTGTGGTCTCCCTGGGAAGCTGCACAGCAAATCAATCTCCTGGAACTCAGAGCTATTTGGTTAGCCCTCAAGACCTTTTCTCAAACCCTCGCTCATCAGTCTGTCCTGGTTCAGACAGACAACCAGGTAGCCATGTTCTATGTGAACAAGCAGGGCGGAACTGGGTCCAGGCTCCTCTGTCAGGAGACACAGGACCTTTGCTTGTTTGCTCTCAAGCACAACATGCTCCTCTAAGCAGTCTATCTACCTGGCCAGGAGAACTACCTGGCGGACAGGTTGAGCAGGCTTCTGCAGCCCCACGAGTGGCAGCTCCATCCCATCGTAGTTCAAAAGATTTTCATGCAATGGGGACTTCCATCCATAGACCTGTTTGCCAGTTCTCTGAACAAACAGCTGCCAAAGTTCTGCTCCAGGCAACCGCATCTTCTGCAGATAGCAGCAGATGCTTTTCTGATTCCCTGATCTCTGGGCCTCCTGTATGCGTTTCCTCCCACGCCTCTGGTGGCCCGAACTCTGTTCAAGATTATCGAGGACAAGGCCTCGGTTCTGCTGGTGGCTCCCAGGTGGCCGAGACAGCCTTGTTTTCCACTTTTGCTACAGCTTGCAGTGGATTCCCCACTGCCTCTAGGGTTCCAACCCGACCTTCTCTCTCAGGATCAGGGTTCTCTGCTGCACCCCAACCTCAAAGCTCTCAATTTGATGGCATGGAGGCTGCAAGGGTAGTTTTGGCTCCCTGGGGCCTACCTCAGGAAGTTGAAGAGGTTCTCCTGGCCTCTAGGAAACAGTCCACTAGAAAAACCTATGCTCTCAAATGGGAAAGGTTTTCTGTGTGTTGTCAGCTACGTACAGAGGATCCCTTCTCCTGTACTATACCAGTAGTGCTTCAGTACTTACTGCACTTATCAAATCAGGGACTTAAGTCCAATTCTGTTCGGGTCCACCACTCAGCTCTAGCAGCTCACCACTCCCTGGTGGAAGGACATTCTCTGTCGGTTCACCCTTTGGTGTCCCGCTTTCTCATAGGCTTGCTCTTGCTCAAGCCTCCAATCCGTCCTCCTGCTCCTGAGTGGGAGTTGAATGTGGTCTTGCAACAATTGACTCGCCCACCTTTTGAGCCAATGGCTACTTGTCCTCTCCGCTTCCTGTCCTGGAAGACTCTCTTCCTGATAACCCTAACCTCGGCCAGGCGAGTGAGTGAACTTCAGGCCCTGTTCTGTGACAGGCCTTACACGAGAATCTATAGGAGCAGGGTAGTCCTCAAGACTCATCCTAAGTTCCTCCCTAAAGTTGTCTCCTCTTTCCACCTCAACCAGGAGGTGGTTCTTCCAACATTCTTCCCTAGGCCTCATGCAAGCCAGGCTGAAGCAGTTCTGCATACCCTGGACTGTAGGAGGGTCTTATCCTTCTACCTTGACCGTACGCAAGGGCACAGGAGAGCTTCTCAGCTCTTCATATCTTTTGACCCTAATAATTTGGGGTTAGCTGTGTCCAAGCGTACCTTGTCCATCTGGGTGGCTGACTCTATCACCTGGGCTTACAAGGCGGCTGACCTTCCTTTGCAGGGTCGGGTCACGGCCCATCGTGTCAGGGCAATGGCTGCCTCAGTGGCTCATCTCCACTCTGTACCATTGGTAGACATCTGCAGGGCTGCTACTTGGTCTTCAAGCCAGACTTTTGCGGCCCATTACTGTCTGGAAAGGGAGTCCCGTAGGGACAGTGCTTTTGGCCAGGCAGTACTCCGGAATCTCTTTGATGTTTAGGCAACTCCTGCCCTCTGTTGGGCTACCGGTGGAGGTTCTGTCAGTGGAAAGCCTTTCTTTGATGCTGGGACTAGAGGGAGTTCTCTTGTTCAGCCTGGGTTCCTGGTAGCCCAGAGCTAGGGAGTCACCCATATGTGAGGGCTGACTTCCTGCTTGGTCCTGGAGAAAGAGTAGTTACTCACCTGTAACAGGTGTTCTCCAGGAGCAGCAGGAATCAGTCCTCACAACCCTCCCTCCTCCCCTTGGAGTTGCAGTTGTACATAGTTTCTTTTACTTTTTTGTGTGCTGTTCTTAGCTATCTCATGTGACTGAGGTAAGATGGCACCTTTAGGCGGGAAGGGAACCGCGCATGCGTGCCTGCATTCCCAAAGGCTTTCATGGAAAGCTGGGGAAATGCTCCGCAAGGGCTTCATCGACGTCGATGTCACCCATATGTGAGGACTGATTCCTGCTGCTCCTGGAGAACACCTGTTACAGGTGAGTAACTACTCTTTCTCCTGCCTGGTGCAACTGGTCCTGCAGTACCTACTCCATCTCTCGCCCTCCGGACTCAAATTGAACTCCGTCAGAGTGCACCCCAGTGCCCTGGTGACACATCACCATCTGGTGGATAGCAAACCCCTCTCAGCCAAGCTGTTGCTGATCTGCTTCATAAGGGGACTCTTTTTATTGAAACCCCCGATTCGCCTTCTGGTGACTGAGTGAGACCTCAATATTGTACTGGCGCAGCTTACTCGGCTGCCTTTTCAGCCCCTGGCTACCTGCCACCTGCGATACCTTTCATGGAAGGTGGTGTTCCTGGTTGCACTCGCCTCTGCTCACAATGTCAGCGAATTCCAGGCTTTGGTGGCAGAGGTGCCTTACACCAGGTTTTATATGAACAGGGTTGTGCTCCACACACACACCAAATGCCTTCTGACAGTGGTATCACCTTTTCACCTTAAGCAGGAGGTGGTGCTACCCACCTCCTTCCTGAAGCCTCACACCAGTAGGGCGGATTCTGACCTCCGCACCTTGGACTGTAAGTGGGCCATGTCCTACTACATTCATTGTACCAAGGGCCACCATAAAGCTGCTCAGCTTTTTGTCTTGTATGATCCCAGTAGACTGGGGGAAGTGGTGACCAAGTGTACACTATCTACCTGGGTGGCAGACTGTATCACCCTTGCCTATGAGCAGGCAGAGCTTTTGCTGGATGGCTGGGTTACGGCACACCATGTCAGGACCATGGCAGCCTCTATGGCTAATCTGCACTCCGTCCCAATGATGGACATCTGCTGAGCTGCCACCTGGTCTTCTGTCCATACCTTCGCAGCTCATTATTGCCTGTAGAGGGAGTCCCGATGGGACAGTGCCTTCGGCCAGGCCATGCTCCATAATCTTTTCGGGGTCTAGGCAACTCCTATCCTCCGGCCCTTCAGTGCTCAGGCTACCAGAGTGCTAGTTTCCTTCGGATACACGGGTCTTACTGGATTCTGCACCTGCAGACACTATTTCTGCTTCTCAAGGCTTCTCCTGAGGGTAACAGTGTTTTTCTCTATGGACTTTCAATAACCTGTAGCTAGGGAGTCCCATATGTGAGGGCTGACTTCCTGCTTGTTCCCGGAGAAAGCGTAGTTGCTCACCTGTAACAGGTGTTCTTTGGGGACAGCAGGAATCTGTCCTCACAGCCCTTCCTCCTCCCCTTGGAGTTGCTGCTTTAGCATATTTTATTTTTTTGCCATCTTTTAACTATCATCTGACTGAGCAAGATGGCACCCTTGGACAGGAAGGGGACCACGCATGCGTGGTGGCATCTCCCAAAGGCTTTCTTTGAAAGCTGGGGGGATACTTCCATGAGGGCTCCGTCGGCGCTGACGTCACCCATTTGTGAGGACTGATTCCTGCTGTCCCTGGAGAACACCTTTTACAGGTGAGTAACTATGCTTTCACTTCTGAAAGACTAGTTGTGTTCCCTGGATCTCTGAGATATGCATGTATTTGCATGCTAGTAAACCCTCAGGTTAAAGAGGTACCTTTAATATATTGTTTAAGCTATTTATTATTAGTACAGTGCCTTGCTTTTCAGCAGCTAAAAAGGATGTATTTATTAAATGCTTAACAATTGTAGCAGCTCACTTCTGGGAAAAAGAAATCTGTTGTTTTGGTAGCTAGATGATAGGATGATAAAGGGCTCCTTTCTAAAAGAAGTTTGTATGTCTTTTCAAGAAGTGATTCACTTCAATCACTGGATGCCACAATTTATAGGTCAACCCTTCAGCCATTGGATATTCACGGGGGGGCGGGGAGGTATTCCTCTCCAATCAAAGAGCAGAAACTATTGATTGGGATTGCCTGAAGCCTAATAAAGCAATTTGGCTTCTCAGCTTGATCCTTCATGGTAATTACAGGACGCATAGTAGCCACAGTCCATATAATAATGCCAAATGCACGCCTTGACATATGTTAGCTGTAGCGGATACTAAAATTCCAGTTGGATAGGTTCACCCAATTCTCGACATACCAAATAGAACCAGTCCACTCCCACCATCTTCCACATGAACTACTGCTATTCTCAAGTATATGTATAAATTGTTCTCCGGGAACAAGCATGAAGTCGGTCCTCACATTTGGTTGACGTCTGCACCGACGGAGCCCCCGCAGAAGCATCTCCCCAGCTTTCACAGAGAGCCTTTGGGATATGCACCACGCATGCCTGGTCCTTTTCCTGCCCAAGGGTGCCATCTTGCTTCAATTTCCTTTTTTTCCGTAGAGCCCTCTGCATGGTTGTCCAGTTTCCTCCAGAAAAAGTGTGTGTGTGTGGGGGGGGGGGGTTGTTACATTCCAATCTGGTTTCCGTACCTGTTCCATTC
Source organism: Ichthyophis bannanicus (assembly GCA_033557465.1). Lineage (NCBI taxonomy): Eukaryota > Metazoa > Chordata > Amphibia > Gymnophiona > Ichthyophiidae > Ichthyophis > Ichthyophis bannanicus. Next base: position 138,216,666 of record CM066047.1, on the reverse strand, counting down.
CTGCTCCTGAGCCAGCTTGCCTCGGCATCGCTCCTCTTGTTCCTTTCCTTGGTTGGTTTTGGGGGGGTTTTCCTTCGAGGTTCCCTCAACTGACGTTTGTGCCTTTTTTTTTTTGGCCAAAGGCCTCGGACCCCTGCCGGGTAGCAGGGACCCCTTTTTTCCGATGGCCTCCAGCTGCTTCAAAAAGTGCGATCGGTGCAGCAAGATGTCTCTCACCCTTCTGTATGACTGCTGCCTCCGGTGCCTTGACCCAGAACACAACGACGCAGACTTCAGATCCATGACCTCAAAAGCCCTTGAGCCATCACCAGTAGCTGGAAAATATTTTTTCCAAGAGTCCGAATCCGTGCCAGTGTCTCCAGCAACACCCCGCTCCAGGGCCCCATCCAGTACCTTGGTGCCCTGCGAAGCCCTGCAGCCGCAGTTCCTCTTAGAGGAAATCCCCAGAGATGGAATGCAAGAAGTCAGATTCCTCAAAGACCTCTTCGGAGACCAGGTCAAGCATGACTGGAAAATCCCACTCCAGGCCCCGCAGTCCCTTGCTTGAGTTGGAGGAGTCGGAGTGGTAATGGCTGCACAAACACCCCCAGAATAAGTTGTCAGTACCACAGACTGACCTTTGACACCAGAGGCCATTATCATTGAGGACTCCCCCTTGACGGAATGGGCGCCAGATTCAAACCCTCTGTGTCCTCTTTGAGGGCTGCAGAGTCAACTGGCATGGAGACCTGGATGGCAGCCTTGGAGTGCAGTATATCTCCTCTTGTAGCCCCGCAGCAGGCATTCATGTCCAGTTCATCCGCCCTAACGATGGGACCCTCGACATTGAGAGGCTCCCTGGACGTCGAGCCGATCCATGAGCCCCACCGGCCTCGAGAGTCCCATCAGCATTGGATGAGGGTCCTGGTCCTCTCCGGCAAGCACATGCGGCTTGGACCGGAGGCCTGGGCTTTAACTCAGACCTCAACCGCGGTGACCACGAAGCCCAGAATCAACCTCTGACTTCCAGTCCGATTGGGAGACACAGGACAGAGAGTCCCCAGACACTCGGCACCTCCAAGATGTACCTTCAGAACTATAACCCCCGATGCCGTTCACCTCTAGAAGATGTTGCCTTCCTCTACTTTGTGCGGAACATGGCTAGGGTGCTCTTCATCGAGACTGAGGCGGAGGAGGACACTCACACGGAGGAACTGGAGATAGTATGAGGTCCCTCCAAAGGAGGCTCTCGGGTACCAGTTCCATTAATCCTACAATGCTGCCTCCTCTGCATGTGGAAGACACCAACATCGATGTCCATTTTCAGCAGGCGACGTGACTCTATGTATCGAGTCTGCTGAAGCCCTGGGTTCCTGAAAGCCCAACTTCCCCACAACTTGATGGTCATTAAGTCCGCCATGCACAGAGTCAAGGGCCAGAAGGACCCATTCCTTTGTGCCCCCCAGCAGGAAGGCCTGGACCCTCAACGCCCTTGGCTGGAAGGCCTTTCAGGGCTCAATGCTGACATGCCAGGGCCAATCCTACCAACTCTAAATTGGCATGTTGCTCAAAGAGCTGTCAAAGGAACTCTGTGGGTTCTCAGCAGGCCTCGAAGGGAAACCCCTCCAGGGGTTCAAGTCACTGTCTTTGGCTGTCAGAGTGCTTGAAGTTCCTGTCTTGAGCAGTTTACGACTGCTTCAAGTCATAAGCCAGAGTGGCTGCAACTGTCATCAGAGCTTGATGCCAAGCATGACTGCAATCATCTGATTCTGGGTTCAGGACAAACGTATTGATGCCCCCTGCATCAGAGAGAACCTCTTCAGGATACCCATTGCAGACAAAACAGAGAGATGGAGACTAAGTTCCTCACGAGGACCAGACTCTGAAAAAAGACCTCTTTGCAGCCCCAAAAGAATGCCCCGGTGAAGAAGCCCTTCTTCCTGAGGAAAAATGGCTTTTGCAACACCTGGCAGTTCCAGGCCTTCTCAGCCCCACAGCACAGCCAACAGCACAATGCATGGGCACAGCTCCCATAAGCAAAAGACCCCCTAGTCTGAAGCACCAACCCCAGCTCAGCTTGGGGGGAGCTCTTGACTCCCTGGGCATGACCTCCTCTCCCCCAGGAGGTCTACAGTCCACAGGGGGATGGCTGGCCCTGTTTGCCCACCGGTGGTCCATCATCACCACAGATACATGGGTCCTACAGGTGGTCAAGGAGGGCTACCTTCTCCACCTTCAGTAGACGCTGCCCTTTTACTTTCCAGGAGAGCCCATAAGATCTTTCCTCCACCAGACTCTGCTTCTCACCGAGCTTGCAGGTCTCCTTGAGGACAAGGTGGTGGAGCCAGTGCCAAACATCTCAGGGGCACTGGCTTCTACTCCAGGTACTTCCTCATCCCCAAGGGAACAGGGGGCCTTAGACCCATCTTTGATCTGTGGGATCTTAACAAGTTCCTGATGAGGGAAAAGTTTGAAATGCTCTCTCTTGGAACACTGATGCCATTCCTCCAACAGGGAGATTAGCTATGCTCCTTAGACCTAAAGGATGCCTACACACATCCTGATCCATCCCAGCCACAGAAAATACCTTTGGTTCGTGGAGGAAGGAGAGCACTACTAATACAGGGTGCTGCCCTTCGATCTGGCCTCATCGCCAAGGGTCTCACAAAGGTGGTAGTAGACTACCTCCGTCTCCAAGGGGCCTTCATCTTCCCTTACCTGGACGACTGGCTCATAAGGGGAGGCACAGCTGCAGATGCGCAATGCACCACAGCGTGCACTATCAACACCTTGCAGCATCTGGGGTTTGTCATCATCTACCCCAAGTCCCATCTTGCTCGGGCTCAATGCCTGGAGTTCATAGGGACTCAGCTAGACAGTTCAAGGCCTTCCTCTCTAGAGAGGGGGCCAGCCGCAGAGGTACAATGATGCTGTTCTCTACTTGCCCGGCTTCTCTTCTGCCTGCTGGGCCACAAGGCCTCCACAGTTCATGTGACCCCATATTCCCAACTGCACATGTGACCCTGTGGTGTTTCTGCTTTCAGTAGACACAAGCCACAGGCAGGCTCTGGGACAGAGTGAGAGTGACCTCCAGCTGGTGGACTCCCTCAGATGGTGGCAGATCCCTCATCACCTTCAGGCCAGGATGCCATTCCAGGCACCCAGCCCCAGAGAGTCCTCACCATGGATGCCTCCTTACTGTGCTTGGGAGCGCATTGCGAGGACCTCCAGACGCAAGACAAACTGTCCCAATTGAAATCGCAGATGCAAATCAATCTGCTGGAGCTCTGGGCAATATTTCTGGCTCTCTGAGCCTTCTGCCACTGGCTGCAGCACCAGTTGATGCTGGTTCAGACCGACTACCAAGTTGCGACATGCAGAGGGATGCTCCTAAAAGCGGTCTACCTCCCGGGCTAAGACAATGCCCTGGCGGACAAGCTGAGCAGAGTCCTCCATCTGCATGAGTAGCGCTTGGATCCTGAAGTGGCCTCTTGGCTGTTCTACTTTAAGGTGTCCTCCTGGTGGATCTTCTCGCCAACCTGGACAACACACAATTGCCCGCTTCTGCTCCCGCCCACTGCACCCTTCCTGGGTGGCAGTGTATTTGTTCCTTGTTCCATGGACGGAAAGCCTCCTGTATGTCTTCCCGCTGACACCACTGGCTGCCAAGACCTTCTTCAAGGCTCAGCTCGACAGGACATCACTAGTACTGATAGCTTCCTGGTGGCCCAAGCAACCCTAGTTCCCTCTGCGCTTCTCCTTGTCAGTCATCGTCAATTCTCCTAGACTACTCTCACAGGAGCAGGGTTCTCTCCTACACCCCAACCTGGGGTCCCTGTCACTCATGGCTTGGCTGCTGAAAGGGTAGAGTTAGCGCCCTTCAACCTTCCAAGGGACGTAGATTTTTTTTTTTGGCACCTCATAAGACTTCCACAAGAAAGGGCGTATGTCTTCAAGTATATCTGTTTCTCAGTGTGGTGCGCCGAAAGATGAGCGAACCCATTCTGCTCGGTTCAAGTGGTACTGCAGTACCTGTTCCATTTGTCGCAGATGAGACTAAAGTACAATTTGATCAGAGTACACATGAGCACTATCGCAGCGCACCGCCATTCCGTTCAGAGGAAGCCCCTCTTCAGCTCAGCCCTTTTCGTCTTGGTTCTTGCAGGGTCTTATGCTATCCAAGCCCCCCGTCTGCCCTTCAGCGGTGGAGTGGGATCTCAGTGTGGTGTGCTCACAGCCCACTAAGCTGCTGTTTGAGCCTCTAGCTACTTAACACTTGAGATCTCTCTCCTGGAAGGTCATCTTTCCCCAGGACCAAGCAGGAAGTCAGTCCTCACATATGGGTGTCATCGACGCCGATGAAGCCCCAGCGGAGCATTTCCCCAGCTTTCTATGAAAGCCTTTGGGAATGCAGACACGCATACGCGGTTCCCTTCCCGCCCAAAGGTGCCATCTTGCCTCAGTCTCTCTTTTTCCGAGAAGCCCACCGGACGTGTGTCCTGTCATCCCGGATAAACGTTTGATTTTTTTGGCGATTCAAGACTGTGCGTCCCGTCGGACTCACTGCAGTCTGAGCGCCGGAGTAGATCCCTTCCGGAGATTACCCGGTTCTCGGAGTTTGTCCGGGATATGGCCACCGCGTTGGCTCTCCCGACGGACCCCGAGGAAGAGCCAAAGAGCTCGAGGCCCTGCAGTACGACTCTCCTCCGAAGGAGGCCTTTACTGTCCCGGTTCCTCCGATGCTGGAACGGCTCCTCTTCCGGATGTGGGAGGCACCGGCCTCGGCGCCGGTTCTAAGCAAGCAGGTCGATTCGATTTATCGACTCCGGAAGAGCCCTGGCTTTCAGAAGGCACAGCTACCACACCAATCCATGGTGGTGGAATCGGCTATGCATCGCCTGAAAAGTCAGAAGATGCACTCCGCGGTGCCCCCCGGCAGGGAGGCCCGGAACCTCGATGGTGTTGGGAGAAAGTGCTTCCAGGGCTCGATGCTTGCTTGCCGTGTCCAGTCTTACCAGCTGTACATGGGCATGTATTTGCGAGACCTGGACAAGCAGTTGGCCGGGTTCTCCGCTGGTCTCTCCGGGGAGCCCTTGCAGAGATTCAAGTCCTTGTCCTCGGGGATTCGGGACTGCTCGAAGTTTGTCCTGCGCTGCCTACGATGGCTTTGAGGCTTCAGCCCGAGTTGCGGCAGCCGGCATCGCGGCTCAACGCCAGGCATGGCTGCAGTCATCGGACCTCGAGCCATGGGTTCAGGACAAGTTGGTCGATGTCCCTTGCCGAGGTGAGAACCTTTTTGGCAAGCCCATGGCCTAGAAGGCCGCACAGCTCGAGACTGAGCTCCTTACGAGGACAAGGCTGTCTAGAAAGACCTCTGCCCCTTCTCACAAGAAGAAGGCCTCGGGTAAGAAGCCCTTTTACCCGAGGAAGGACACTGCCTACAAACAGCACCCTCAATATCAGGCTGCCCAAGCTGCACCCCAGGGTCAGCAAGCCAAGGGGCAGGGTATTGGGCCCCGTAGGCAGAGGACCCCCAAGCCTCCGGCCCCTGCTCCCACTCAGCAGGGTGGGGGTTTTTGACTCCTTGAGCGTAGCCTCTCCATCCCTGCTCTCCCAACCCTGCACAGGAGGTCGCCTCGCCCTCTTTGCCCACCAGTGGCCCCACATCACTGGGGACAGTTGGGTGTTGAACATAGTCCACAGGGGCTATGCACTACATTTTCACCAACTGCCTCCGCCATACTTTCCAGGGGAGCCTCCAAGGCCTCCCCTGCACACAGATCTTATCCTCCAAGAGCTTCAGGGTCTGTTAGTGGACAGGGCGGTGGAGCCTGTGCCTCCCCACTTGCAAGGTCACGGGTTCTACTCCAGGTATTTTCTGGTGCCCAAAAGGACCGGTGGCCTTCGACCTATTCTGGACCTCAGGAACCTCAACAAGTTCCTGGAGAAGGAAAAGTTCAAGATGCTTACTCTTGGAACACTTCTGCCCTACCTCCAGCAGGGAGATTGGCTATGCTCCTTAGATCTAAAGGATGCGTACACTCACATCCTCATTCATCCAGACCACAGAAAGTACCTCAGGTTCATTGTGGGAGGAAACTGTTATCAGTACAGAGTACTGCCTTTTGGCCTCTCCTCCACTCCCAGGGTCTTTACCAAATGCCTGGCAGTGGTGGCGGCCGCCTACCTGAGGAATCGGGGAATCTTTGTCTTCCCCTATCTGGGCGACTGGCTCATCAGGGGTCAGACGTGCCAGGAGGCCAGACAAGCCACCCTCAGAACTATTGCTCTTCTTCAAAGCCTGGGGTTTGTAATAAACTTCGCAAACTCCACTTTGCTCCCCCTCCCAGAACTTTGAGTTCATAGGGGCGAGACTGGACTCTGTCCTGGCAAAGGCCTTCTTGCCAGCAAACAGGGACCAAAGACTGATGGACTTGGCCAATCAGTTTCTCAGCGGGTCAGTGGTCTCCGCCAAACTCTGCCTAAGGCTGCTTGGCCACATGGCTTCGACAGTTCATGTAACCCCCAATGCCAGGCTCCATATGCGGCCTGCACAATGCTGCCTTCGTAGCCAGTGGTCACAAGCCACAGGCAGCCTCGGAGGCAGAATAAGAGTGTCCAGACCATTTCTGGACTCCCTCAGCTGGTGGCTACACCCACCCAATCTTCTAAAAGGGGTGCCCTTTCAGATTCCTGGGTACACGGTGGTACTGACCACAGACGCCTCCCTGCTGGGCTGGGGAGCTCATTGTCTAGACAAGTGCACCCAGGGCCTGTGGTCTCCCTGGGAAACTGCACAGCAGATCAATCTACTGGAACTCAGGGCTATTCGCTTAGCTCTCAAAGCTTTCTCTCCTACCCTGGCTCATCAATCTGTCCTGGTTCAAACACACAACCAGGTAGCCATGTTTTATGTGAACAAACAGGGCGGGACTGGGTCCAGGCTCCTTTGTCGGGAGGTTCAGGACCTTTGTTCATTTGCCCTCAAGCACGACATGCTCCTCAGGGCTGTGTACCTTCCAGGCCATGAGAACTGCCTGGCCAACAGGTTGAGCAGAATTTTGCAACCCCCCTCTGTCCCCTTCAGAGGAGGACCCACCCAGGCTGCGCAATGAAGGTTTGCAGGCCCATTCCTTGTTTGTTCCAGTTGGGGCAGACTTTGCCTCTTCATCAAGAATGGGCCCAGGTCACCAAGTATCATTGGATGCTAGACACCATTCAGTATTGCTGTGTCTTGGAATGTAAATAGCTGATCCTGGGTGCTTTCGTTATATCCCCTTGTGTTTCTTAGAGCAAAACGGGTCACTGTGTGGATCACTTTGGACAAGTTGTTACTCCTGAAGATAGTGGTGCCTATTCCCCCTGGTGATCGGGGAAAGGGCAAGTGATCTATTTTATGGTGCCAAAAAAGGACAGATCATCCTCAAGAATGATAACAAGTACGTACATGACCTGTGCTTCCGGATGGAAACTTTGTGATCTGTGTCTCAAGAGGTGGACCAAGGGGAGTTCCTTGCATTTTTGGATTTGGCTGAGGTGTATTTTCATATCCTGATCCAGGAGGCTCATCAAGGTATCTGCGTTTGCCATATTTGGTTCTCACTTTGTGTGCCACCCTCCCATTAGAACTCTCCACTACCCCAAGGACATTCTCCAAGTTCATGATGGTGGTAGCTGCAGTGCTACCATGCCAAGGGATTTGTGTGCACCCATATCTGGACAATTGGCTTGTCCAGGCCTGTTCTCTTTCAGTGACCCGAGTGGTATCCTCTCTGGAAAGCCTTTGCTGGGTTATCAATCAGAGAAATAGCAAGTTGATGCCTTACAAGTCCCTGGAGTTCCTGGGAACACGTTTCAGTACTTGAGTGGTTAGAGTTTTCCTGCCTGAGGAGTCAGTTAAGAGGTGGTTGGATTGCCTGGCTCTGTTCTGTTAGCAGCAGGTTCCCAGATTTTTGAATTATCTTCAGCTCCTTGGATTGATAGCAGCAACAATCAAGATGGTGCCATGTGCGCGTGCTCATATGTGCCTTCTCCAACAGTTCTTGCTGAATTGGTGGTCCTCAAGTTCTCAGGAGTTCGAGCTCAAGCTCCCGATAATGATGAAGACTAGTCTGTGGTGATGGCAGCAGCCCAGTCTTTTGAGGAGGGCATGCCACTGGACACTTACTCATGGATCTTTCTGATGATGAATGCCAGTCTCTTGGGCTGGAGAGCCCATTGCCAAGACCAAATAGTTCAGGGCCGTAGGAACAGCAGGGAGGCAGTGTGGTCCATCGACCATCTCGAGGCGAGGGCCATCAGGTTGGCTGTTCTGCATTTCCAGACCCTAGTCGAGGGCCAGGCGGGTCAAGTGTTTTTGGACAACTCCTTGACGGTGGCTTATATAAATTGGCAGGGTGTCGTCAAGAATGCCGGGGTAGCCCTGGTGATGGCTCTCCTGTTTGCCTGTGTGAAGAACCTCCTAGCTGTCTCGGTTCAGCACATTGCCAGGGTGAGCAATGTGGTGGTAGACTTCTCAGTCGACAGTCTCTGGTTCAAGAGGCATTTCAGTTGATTCTGTGCCGCTGTGGTCACTCTGAGATGCATCTGATGGTGACCAGCTCCAATGACAAGTGTGCCACTTCTTCAGTTACCACACAGAGATGGGGTCGGAGGGCATTGATGCCCTGGCTTTGTCTTGACCACATTGGCACCTGCTTCTATGTATTTTCTCTGTGGCCTCTGGTAGGGCATGTGATTTGGTGTATAGGGTGCCACCCAGGAAGGATTATTCTGGTGGCACTGGATTGGAGAGAGCATGGTTCAGAGGTTTGATGTGGCTCCTGCAAGCATAACCTCTTTGTTTGCCTTCATCTTGAGGTCTATTGCGTTGGACTGATAGTCTTGGAGGACTCGGCACCCTTCTCGCTTATGGTTTGGCTTTTGAAATGAGACAGCTAGTGCGTGAGGGCTACCCTCTCATGGTTTTTCTGCTCTGCTCTGTTCTGCTCAGAGCCCGGAGGAGATCTACCAACTTGACATACGTGTGGGTCTGGGGCGGCACACGGAGCTGGCTTTTAAGAAGTCCAGGGTGCCATCTCTGTTAGCCTTTCAGGATGGTCTGAAGAAGGACCTTTTTCTTGGCTTCCTGAAGATTCAGTTGGCAACTTTAGCCTGTTTCAGAGGTCTGTTGGCTGGTAAGTTTCTAGCCTTACACCAGGATGTTTTGCGCTTGCTTCAGGGGGTTCTGCTACTGCGTCCTCTCCTCCATTCTGTGGTCCCTTCCTGGAATCTCTCTCTGGTGCTCAGGGCCCTGTTGTTGGAATCCTTTGAGCTGTTGAAGCACGCTACTCTGAAGAATTTGAGGCTCAAGATTTTGGGCTTGGTTGCAATTTGTTCCTCAAGGCAGATTTCCAAGCTGCAGGATTTGTCTTGCTGAGATCCCTTACTTATCTTTTTCTGAGGAGGCTGTGCTTTCCTTCTTACCTAAGGTGATTTCTCCCTGTGGACCAGGTGTTTGCCTGCCTGCCTGCCTCCTCTAAGGAGTAGTGTTGGGGGAAGGATAAGAATTTTCATCTTGTGGATGTCTGGAGGGTGCTTCTCTGGTACTTGGAGGTTATGAATTCTTTTCATAAGTCAGACCATCTTTCTGTTTGCTGGCCCATGCAAAGGTGATGCGGTGGCTAAGTCTACATTGGAGAGCCCAATTAAAGAGGCCCTTGCTTCGGCATATCTGTTGCGGAACCGGTCATTTTCTGGAGGGTTTGCTTACCCGTTCTACTTGAGTGCACACGTCCTCGTGGGTGGAGCGGAGCTTGGTAGCCCCTGCAAACATTTGTTGGTTGGCAAGGGTGGACATCACTTTCCACTTTTGTCAAGCATTACCGCTTGAATGTCCGTGCTTGGGCAGACACAACCTTTGGCTCTTAGGTTCTGCGAGCTGCTGTGTTGTCTTCCTGCCCAGTGGAGGCATAACTTTGGTATGTTCACTTGTCTGAACTGGTCTAGCAGGACAATATGGATTGTCCTACTAGACCATTCCAGGCCCCGCCCCTGGAACTGTTTGCTCTGTTCTAATTTGACAGCACCCTTGGGTACGCTATAATATTTATACTTGGCTCTGCAGGTTTGTCTTTGACTGACAGCCTTCTGTTTATGCTTTCTTGTGCATAGTTCTCTACTGTTGATTACTCATTGTTGCCCATGAATGAGGTTGTGTGAGGCTTGCATTTTTCTCTCATATGCTTTGGGATGGATACTGAAGAGACCTCTGGTGGTTGAGGCAAATAAAGGCATGGGAGTGATGTCATTGAAACCTGGGCTTTTCATTGGGTTTTTTTCTACATCAATGTGCTGGTAGAGGAACACAACCAACTTGTCTGGGCTGATTTAGGATGGATTCAAGAAAAGGACATTTATCTGTTAATTAAAATGTTGTCTTGTTTTTATTGTACTCGCCTTAGTATGTTAATACACGGTGGAGTACCAGATGTGGTGTGCATGTTATCTCTTTGAACACAAGGATCTTGGTTAAGGGAAGAAACTGTATCAAATCGGTATTCTGGAGCTCAGAGTGGTCGTAAAGACTGTGAAAGCTTTTGCCACTGTGTTTTCGTGAAAGACAATCTTAATCCAGACAGAACACCTGGAGGGACAGAATTTGAGATCCCCTTCAAGAAAACTCTGATGTGTTAGAATTAATCTCCAGGAACAAGCAGGAATAAGTCCTCACATATGGGTACGTCGGTACCGACGGAGCCCGCGCGGGAAAGCTCCCCAGCTTCTTAGAATAGAAGCTTTTGGGACCTCCCACTGCACATGCGCACTGCCTTCCCGCCTTCCTGAACAGCTCTCCTCAGTTTCTCTTTTTCCGCGGAGCCAGCAGGTCGTGTTCCTGTCACCGCTGAAGAAATTGTTATTTTATTTGTTTCTTTAGACCGCGTACCTGCCTTCCCCATACCGATACCGGTATCGCCGGTCTTTTCTTTCTTTCTTTAAAAAATTATAATTCTTTTTTCTTATTTTTTAGCTTTTTGGTCACTTCAGAGAGGCCTCTCGGCCTACTCAATTTCTCCTCATGGAGAAGCCAGCCCCTGGATTTAAGAAGTGTACCAAATGTAATGCTGTTATTTCAGTCACAGACACCCATGACTGGTGTCTGAAATGTTTGGGGCCTGACCATTCCATACCGGACTGCCCATCTTGCTCCCACATGTCTAAACGTGGGCTGCAGAACCGGGCCAACAAATTCCATGTGCTGTTTGCTTCAGAGAATACAGCATCACAGTCATCCAGGTCTTCTTCTCCGGATGGATCTCAGGTAACCAAACCTTCTGTGGGCAAGTCCTCAAAGAGCAAATCTCCTTCAAAGCATCGAGAGGCTCTTAGCTTAGAACTTGAGGACCCTGCCCCAGCCAAACAACCCCGGCGGGAAGTCCAACTTCCAAAAACGCCAATTCAGGGGTCTCAGGTTGATATCGATGCTACGGCCTCGACAGATCACCTGTTAGCCTGCTCTGGGGTACCGGGTCACTCCGGTACCGACATCCAGGCAGCTATGGCGTCCATGGGCGATACTGTACAGTCCATGCAGCAGGCCGTCATGGCTTTCATTAAAGCTGCAACGCCATCGGTTCCGCTTTCAGCGGTTCCGGGCCCGATACCGGTATCGTCCGCCATGCCGGTATCGAGGCCGTCCACCTCTAAACGCAAGTCGGTACCGTATGGGCTTTCGCTCCATACCGGTTCCATACCCGATACGCCCGATATCGATACCGATCGGTACGCGTATCGTGCGTTAGAGGAAAGCACCGATTCCTCTGAGGATTTTCACTCCTCTGATGATTCTGCTGAGTTTTCACTCAACTTACCTGAGGAGCCCTCTTCTCCTAAAAGGAGAATGTCCCCTCCAGAGGATTTGTCCTTCCAGGACTTTGTTTTAGATATGGCTACAGCCCTTTCTATTACCACATCCTCTGAAAAGGAACCCAGATCCAAAAAACTGGATATTTTGGGATACTCAAAGGCCCCTAAGGAGGCAGTTACCCTGCCTATCCATGAAATCCTTCAAGAACAACTGATGGATTTCTGGGAAAATCCTTTGACTTTGTCTCCTTATTCCCGTAGGTTGGACACCATGTATAGGGTCCCTCCTTCTCCTGGTTTCCAAAAGACTCAATTGCCCCACCACTCTATTGTGGTGAAGTCTGCAATGAAGAAGATTAGGAGTACCAAAAGGCACTCTTCCACCCCTCCAGGACGGGAATGTAAGACTTTGGACTCTTTTGGTAGGAAAATTTTCCAGGCTAGTATGCTTATAGCCAGGATTAATTCCTACAGTCTCTATATGGGCATGTTCCTGGAGGAACTTGCCAAAAAGGTGCGGCATTTTGCCCCCTTTATCCCTGAGGATAAAAAGCAGGGTTTCCTTTCCCTAGTGAAACAACTCTTAGAGGTTTCTAAGTTCTCTAATAGGGCAGCATATGATTCCTTTGAGGGAGCCAGTAGGGCTTCGGGCATTGCTATTGCAGCCCGACGTCTTGCTTGGCTCCAGGCCTCTGATCTGGAACCTTGGGTTCTAGATGGCTTACGTAATCTGCCCTGTACAGGTGAGAACTTATTTGGGGAAGAGTGGCAAATCAAAGCCACCCAGATGGATGCTGAAAATGCCACCTTGGAAAGACTTTCAAAGTCCACTTCAATTCCTACTAAGAAAAAGTCTTTTAAAAGGCCTTACTATAAGAAGGCCAGAGTTGCTTCAAATACTGGCCAGCAGTCTTCTCAACCTCGCTATACTGCTAAGCGTCAGCAATCCAAACAAGCACGAGCTAAGCCTGCAGCAGCTACTGTAGCTCAGCAGGCTCCAACCCCTCAGGGGTTTTGACTTGCTCCTAGGGAACTTGCCACTTCTGGTTCTAACACAACCAGAACCTCTCACCATACCCGGAAGATTGGTTCACTTTGCTCCCAGATGGGAACAAATCACAACAGAACAATGGACCCTCTCTATCATTCGAGAGGGTTACAAACTTCATTTCTCCAGCCTTCCTCCCCATCATATGGTGAGACCATTCAATTCTCCCCCATCTCTCCTAACCCTGTTGGGTCAAGAGGTTTCCTCTCTTCTTGCCCAAGGGGCCATAGAAGAGGTTCCTCTTCCTCAACAAGGGTCCGGTTTCTACTCCCCTTATTTTCTCATTCCAAAGAAGACAGGGGGATTCAGACCAATCCTAGATCTGAGAGAATTGAACAAATTTCTCTTCAAGGAGAAATTCAAAATGCTGTCTCTCGGCATTCTCCTTCCTTACCTCCAGGGTCAGGACTGGCTTTGTTCTCTAGACCTACAGGATGCGTATACACATATACTCATCCATCCATCCCACAGAAAGTATCTTCGCTTTCTGTTTCAGGGAAAACATTTCCAATACAGAGTACTCCCCTTCGGTCTAGCCTCTGCTCCAAGAGTATTCACAAAATGCATGGCAGTCGTAGCCGCATTTCTAAGAGGCATGGGAATCTTTGTCTTCCCATATCTGGACGACTGGCTCATCCGAGCTCCAACTCAGTCACAGGCCCAGATTTCCCTGGACCACACAAGGAGCCTTTTGCAGTATCTGGGACTGGTAGTAAACCTTCCCAAGTCCCAACTCATCCCTACTCAATCTCTAGAATTCATAGGGGCCCAGTTGGACACCATCACTGCAAGGGCCTACCTTCCACAGGTTCGAGGCCAGCGCCTCCTGAGTTTGGCCTCCCAAGCTCAGTCCAGCACTCACTTGACAGCCAGGGAAATGCTACGCCTACTGGGTCATATGGCCTCCACAGTGCATGTGGTGCCCTATGCTCGTCTTCATATGAGAGCAGCTCAATGGACCCTGGCCACTCAGTGGACTCAGGCGTCAGGAGCGCTCTCAGACCAAATACAAACCTCCGATCGTCTGTTTTGGTCCCTCCACTGGTGGACTTCCACCAAGAATCTGTTGTTGGGGGCTCCATTTCAACCATTGCTACCCCAAGCAACCCTCACAACAGATGCCTCCCAAACAGGGTGGGGAGCCCATCTGCAAACTCTCTCCACTCAGGGCACTTGGTCTCTACAGGAGACCACCCTTCATATCAATCTTCTGGAACTGCGAGCAATTTACCTTGCCCTCAAGGTCTTCCACTCCCTCCTAGCCAACCTCACTGTCCTAGTTCAGACGGACAATCAGGTGGCCATGTTTTACATAAACAAACAAGGAGGGACGGGCTCTCTGTCGCTTTGCAACGAAGCTCTAAGACTATGGGCCTTCGCCAGAGAGCATCAGATTCACCTGCTAGCAGTGTATCTCCCAGGAGTTCAAAACTCTCGGGCAGACAGGCTCAGTCGAGTTCTGCTGCCACACGAATGGTCCCTACATTTGGACCAAATAAACCGAATCTTTCAGGAATGGGGGACCCTGGACATAGACCTCTTTGCAAGTCCGTGGAATGCCAAACTTCCCCGGTTCTGTTCCAGAACTCCGTGTCAGGGAGCTCAGGCTACGGACGCCTTTCTCCTGAATTGGAATCAGGCATTCCTATATGCCTTTCCACCCATTCCTTTGATTCCCAAGACTCTGTTCAAACTCCAGAGGGATCATGGAACTATGATCCTCATAGCTCCACGCTGGCCACGCCAAGTGTGGTTCCCTCTACTTCTACAGCTCTCCCAGGGATCCTACTTGGATCTGGGAGCTGCGCCAGACCTCCTGTCTCAGGAGGAGGGGACTTTGTGGCACCCAAACCCCAAATCCCTTCACCTCAGTGCTTGGTTACTGAAGGCTTAAGCCTTCAAGACTTTCATCTTTCCCAACCAGTGAAAGATATCCTTTCTGCCTCTAGGAAACCCTCTACCAGGCGTTCCTATGCTTTCAAATGGAAACGTTTTTTCCATTTGGTGTGCTCAGCAGGGTCTTGACCCTCTGGCACTTCCTTTGAATTCTCTTCTTGATTATCTCCTGCATCTATCCAATGCAGGCCTCAAGACGAATTCGGTAAGAGTCCATTTAAGCGCTATTGCAGCATCCTTGAAACATATAAATGGACAACCTATCTCCTCTCATCCTCTTGTTGCAAGATTCATGAGAGGCCTGACTCTCACTAAACCTCCCATCAGACCACCCCGGTCGCATGGGATTTGAATCTAGTGCTCGGTCAACTTATGAAGCCACCTTTTGAGCCAATGTTTTCCACCTCCTTGAAATTTCTTTCCTGGAAGGTCATCTTCCTCATTGCAGTCACTTCGGCTCGCCGCATCAGTGAGCTGCAGGCTTTAGTGGCTAATCCACCTTACACAAGATTTCATCATGATAAGGTGGTCCTTAGGACGAATCCCCACTTTATGCCTAAAGTGGTCTCGCCTTTTCATCTTAATCAAGAGGTATATCTACCTGTCTTTTTTCCAGCTCCTCATGCATCCAATGCAGAGAGGAACCTTCATACTCTGGATTGTAAAAGAGCTCTCGCTTTTTACCTTAATAGGACTCAGCCACATCGAAAGTCTTCTCAACTTTTTGTGGCCTTTGATCCTTCCCATTTGGGACTTCCAGTCTCCAAGCGTACACTTTCCAATTGGATTGCTCAGTGTATTTCTTTTGCTTACCAGAGCAAAAACATTTCTCTGGAAGGCCATGTCACTGCTCACAATGTGAGGGCCATGGCAACTTCTATGGCTCATCTGCACTCTGTTTCCATAGATCAGATCTGTCGAGCCGCTACCTGGGCCTCGGTTCATACCTTCACAGCCCATTACTGTTTGGACAAGGACTCCCGCCGGGATGCCTTGTTTGGCCAGGCTGTCCTCAAGCACCTGTTCCATTCCTAAACAACTCCTGCCCACCTTCCCAGAATGGATGCCTGAGATCCATACGAAGATGGCGAACCTTTACAGGGGATCCCATGCATCTAAGCTAGGGAGTCCCCATATGTGAGGACTTATTCCTGCTTGTTCCTGGAGATAGCACAGTTACTTACCTGTAACAGGTGATCTCTGGGAACAGCAGGAATTAGTCCTCACAACCCACCCACCTCCCCTAGGAGTTGTATCTTTTATCTATCTATCTTCCTGTCCTCTCTCTGTTGACTCAGCTATAAACTCGAAACTGAGGAGAGCTGTTCAGGAAGGCGGGAAGGCAGTGCGCATGTGCAGTGGGAGGTCCCAAAAGCTTCTATTCTAAGAAGCTGGGGAGCTTTCCCGCGCGGGCTCCGTCGGTACCGACGTACCCATATGTGAGGACTAATTCCTGCTGTTCCCAGAGATCACCTGTTACAGGTAAGTAACTGTGCTTTCTCTCTTTGCAAATATGTCTCTTAACAACATAACTTAGAGGAGCACGGCATATTACTTCAGTCAAATTCAGCCACTGCTTAGAACCCAAGATGCAATAGAGAATACCTTCTACCTGTGGGGAGACCCAACAGTAGAGTGGTGTGCAAGTCTTGATCAAGCTATTCTCAGCTTTATTTTGACAATCTTTCCAAATTCTCTGGCAGAATCCTGGCTTATTAAATACTGTTTTCTTGCAAGTTTAATTTGGCAAGCATTTCTGCATGCAAAATTACTTGTCTGTGAACTTTTATAAGGCTGTCATGAGGAAACTGTCCCGCTATGATCAAGTGGATTCTGTGTCATAGCGGAATCTAAATGAACCAATAGAATACTGTGCTTCCTCAGCCATAGGAAGTCATATTTGATAGCCAATCACTGCATGGTATTTTGGCGGCACACAGGATTTGAATTTAATGTGGATCAACTGATGTGTATCACATCTGATACTCAACATCCTGGCATGGTGAAGTGGTTGCATTTTCTATCAATGGAGGACCGGGTCCGGGTGGTGGTTTTGCATGAGGAGGGGTATTCCAGTCTGCAGATTTTAGCAGAGGTTAGCAGAGGTTGGTTGTAATCTGAGTACAGTTGTTCGCATTCTGCAGAAGCATAAGGAGACTGGAAATACGCAAGACCGGCATCATAGCTGTCGGCTTAAAAGTCAACCAAGAGGGACAACGGGGCCTTGATAGGGACATCTCTTGGCAACTGCAAGAGAACCTCCCCTGAGCTTCTTTGGGAACGGAAGGAGAAGTGAGGAGATGATGGTAGGGTACAGGTTGTGTGGGACTGTAAGGCACGGAGGAAGCAGCTACTAACGGTGGAACAGAAGAAGAGATGCATTGAGTGGCATCCAAGTACTCAAAATGGAGCAAGGCTAACTGGGAAAAAGTTCTGTTCAGTGACGAAAGCACGCTATGCATTCTGGGTGACCAGGGCAAAACCTATGTGAGGAGGTTTCCTCATGAAGTGCTTGAATATTTCCATGAAGCATCCAACCAAGGTTATGATCTGGGGATGCATGACAGTCAGTGGTGTTGGAAGGCTCCATATTGTTGATGGGATAGTGAATGCAGCGAAATACATAGAAATTCTGCAGACATGCATACTGCCATCAGCTGAGCAACTTTTTCCTGGCTGATATTTCTTCCAGCATGACAATGCACCTTGCCACTGAGTAAAAACTGTTGCTGACTTGAAGAAAATAAATGGAGTTCAGACCATTGCCTGGCCAGCTCAATCGCCCAACAAGTAGGAAGTCGCATATGGGTGATGTCTGCATCGATGGAGCCCACGCGGATCTAATGCCCAGCTTTCAAAGAGAGCCTTTGGGACCTACACTGCACGTGCACCCTCGTTAAAGTGGATTTTTTTCACTGTTTCTCGTTAACTTTTCTTCTTTCTTTGGTATCAATCATCTTCCGCTGCCAGAGTCCAGTGCCTCGGCATCCTGCTTTTCGCTTGGGTATTTTCTTATTTGGCCCATGTGTTTTATGCCGTAGCCTAGCTGGTCGAGATGTCTGAGTTTAACCTTGCGGGACTCGTTTTTCCCCCTATTTCTTCGACCAGCAGATTTAAGCAGTGTGGCAAGTGGAACCACACTGTCCTGCATGGGCCGCCTCAGTACTTGCATAAAATATCTCGGGGCGGACCACAGAGTATCTTCCTGCTTGTTTTGCCTTTTGGTGTCTGCTAAGACCCGGAACGAGTGCAAAAAGTGGCACAGGGAGCTGTTTGGCAAGTCTGCCTCAGGGTTGGCATCGGGGTGGAATACCTGCCTTTGATGCCGGCATCGGGTGACTCGGCATCCCACTCCTGGGCTTGGTCAGAGCCATGGGGCCGGCATGCATCGGAGTCTTCCTCTGAGGACCTTCCCCAAGCATCAAAGACTTTATCAAAACCAAAGTCGAGGTCTGACCTCGGTCCGGGGGGTAAGACCTCCAGGACCTGGGTGTGGAGCCCTCGACTCGACGCCAGTGATGAGGACCCTCCAAGCAACCCCAGAGGGAACCGTTGTTGACAGAGTCGGGAGATTGAGTCAGTTCCCCTGACACTATTACCATCAGAGACTCTCCTACCAGGGACCCGACACTGGCCTCTGCGTCCTGTAAGACGGCACCCGCCTCAGCGGAACTGTCAGGCATCGAGGCGAGGATGTATTGGGGCTTTTCTTTTGTGACTTAGTGCTGCGTGTCACCCAGTATTGGACCCCGCCTACTCCTTAAAATTTGTGTATATATTTGTAACTTATAAGTTTAAAAAAAATCTAATTTATTGAACTAAAATACACAGGTCTCTGCAGCAAATATAGTGTTATCCTGTGAGACAGAAAGTGACATCTCTCGATACAGAGCTCCAGTCACTCTCTGCCCACTTTACATTCTACAAAGCACTATTTTATACATTCACTTCAGTTTTCTTCTCTTTAACCATTTGTCCCTTTTTTCTCATATGATTATTCCTTACAACAATCCTTGGATATGCATTATTTTCTTTGTGTTCTCGTTTTATGGGTCTATTGCAGGGTCTTCCCTTTATGCCCCCATCTCCCCCTAACCTCCCCCAATTCCTCTCTTTCTCTGGTTTATATATAGTCAGTGTTCAAGGCTTAGCGGGGCCCGACTCCCAATCACTCCAAGTCATCGGCGCCTGTGACGGGACCATCCTCGTCCAGGACCTCCCCAGAGGATTCCCCTGCAATTCTTGAGAGGCTGGTCCACTTGGTGTCGACTCCATTGGCGTTTAAGTCGAGGACCGGTACAGCATTGGGTACAGCCACACCAGAGCCCCGATGCCCTGTGTCATTGACACCAAGTTGATCCAACACCTGCAGAGCGCTAGTCAACTCCTTCAGCTCAGTGTCGACCTGGGAAACGGATAAGGGAGTGTCACAACACCATCCTCCATTGGGACATCCTCTCCAGCCCATCTCTACCACACCATCGAAGGCAATCACCTCCAGAGGACCTAGTTTTCCTTGAGTTTGTCTGGGAGATGTCTCAGGCACTTGCCTTCATGGCCGTGCTGGAGGACGAGCCACGTACTGAGGATCCCGAGGCACTTCCTCAGGAGGCACTGATGGTGCCCATGCCCCCCCATCCTTGAACGGCTGCTGTTCAGGATGTGGGACATCCCAGTGACGGTGCCAATTGTGAACCATCAACTTGATTCACAGTATCCATCCGACTGGAGCCCCGGCTTCCAGAAAACACAACTGCCACATAACTCCATTGTTGTGGAGTCAGTTATGCATCGCATTAAGAGCCAGAAGATGCACTCCTCGGTACTTCCCGGTAGGGTGGCATGCATCATGGAATCATTAAATAATAATCGGACCATGGAACTTGTAATGTTTGTGGAGCAGGGATATTAGGGTGTTCGCAGATTTTGTTAGGTAGGCATATTAGATCTAATATAGTCCCTTTATTGTGTGTCGGGATGTTAATTATCAGTTGATAGTCCGTCAGCCATAACATTGAGAAAAGTGGTAGCATGAACGTTATGTAGTGAGGATAGGTTAAAGTCATAGAAACATAGAAATATGATGACAGAAAAAAACCACATGGCCTATCTAGTCTGTCCTCTAGTAAGATTAATCGCTTTTTTACTGTTGAAGAACCTACAGTTTCTAAGATGGTGGTTAGATTATTTAGGTCAGATGTAGGAGGCCTGTATAGTAAACAAAATTATAGATGCTTATTTTCTATAATTAAAATATTCGTGCCTTCAATGTTAGATTGCGAGAGGGAAGCCTTAAGTTCATTCTTTATTATGATGAGTACACAATCTCCACGCCTGGTTAGTCTAGGACAATGGAATACATCAAAGTTTGGGACATTAAGTTGTTTGAATATGACCCTATCCATTTCCAATAGCCATGTTTCAGTGATGAACATAATGTCTGGATTATTACCTTTGATTAAGTCAATAATGACTGGTATTTTGTTCCTTATAGATTTGGTAATGATTAGACAGCATTTCAGTGTCATTGTATTTAGGCTTTCAATAGAATTATGGTAATGCAGGAGCCTATTGGGTGTGATACTATTATGATATCTATATGTCTCTTTATTGTGATTATATTTATAAATTATCGGTATGATGTGGAATTGGTTGAGTCAGGAATCTTGAGTATATGCTTGTGAAATGAGGCAGAAAATAAGGAGAAGACTGTAGAAATTCATGAAATGCATTTTCAACTCCATGTTGCTCAGGAAAAATAAAGCTTGCTTATCTTAATCTTACCCCAGTCCAACAAATTAAAGCAGTGGATTCAGATGCAGTGGCAAATATGCTAAGACCCATGCTTAAGGGCCCTTTGGCAAGGATTATGATCTTCCACTGACCCCTTTACTATCTAGATAGTATGTCTGAGCAAGCTAACTACCAAGTGTCACTGTTCTAGTGCACTTCCTCTCTTCTGCCAAATTAGGAGCCCAAAATATAATCCTCTCTACCTTCTAGTAAACTGAGCACTTGTTCAAACTGTGCCATCTTGTATGTCTCCATAGTCTGTTCTTGAAACCTCCATTTATTTGGTTTAGAAGACGTGTTTGCAATCCTTTTTCACTAGGCATAGTAGATTTTAGGCTTCCTTGCAGCTGGCTTTATGTCTCTTTCTCTCTCTTTGTAGGAAACGGAATGATAAAATTGAGCTGTTGGTAGGTTGCATTGCTGAACTTTCAGAAATGGAAGAAAACCTCCTCCTGAGACATGGAGAAAATGACTTCAGTGTCATGTATTCCACACGCAAGAACTGTGCTCAACTCTGGCTTGGGCCAGCAGCCTTCATCAACCATGGTAAGCTGGTAAGACAAACATCACTGTCAGAAGAGTAGGGACACACTAATTATCGAATATGAGTCGTCATCTGATAAGCAACAGTTATAGACTGCACACAGGGTCACCAGGAGTTGACATTGACTCAGTGGCACGCAATAACAGCAGCTAAGCAGATGTGCAGAATGATAGGCTGTACAAACCCTCACAAACAGCTTATAGATTTTGCATATCCTTTGGTGGGGAGGATTCTTGGATCAGATTGACTTAATTGCTGGATCATCTCATTATATAATCTTACTAGTGTTATCTGTCTTTTTCCCCTCAGATTGCCGACCAAATTGTAAGGTAAGCAATATAAAGCTGATGTAGTAATTTCATTGGCCTTCCGTTTTATGTTCAACCTAAAAGTTCCCTTTTCTCTACAGTTTGTTTCCACAGGCCGTGACACTGCTTGTGTGAAAGCATTGAGAGACATAGAACCTGGGGAAGAAATTTCTTGTTATTACGGAGATGGCTTTTTTGGAGAAAACAATGAATTCTGTGAATGCTACACTTGTGAAAGGTTTGTGGAGTATTAATCTAGCTAATCTTAATTCCTTACCGTCCCTCCAGTCCAGTCCCGAACCTGAGTTTAGCACCTCCTCCAGCAGCTTGTAGACTGAGCAATGTCATTCTTTTGACATTGGTACTAATACCACAGGGACCGCCTCCTTGCTCCAGTTATCTCATTCTCCAAGCAGCTGGAGGGTGATGAGCCCAGAGGTTCAGGGCTCACTCGTGGGACGATTAAGGCGTTTAGAGAGAGTATTTTAAGTTTGAAGCAAATTTAGTTTTAGGTGAAAGGGGGGGTATTTGGGGGGGGAAGAAAGGATTTCGAATTAGGCTTAAAAGGGTGCTGTGCTGAAGGGCGCCCCCTCTTCCACCCCCCCCCTTCTCCGGGGTTTTGGCAGCGGACAAAAGATAAACGGGTAATCAGAAGAAGTGCTCCGGCTCCCGAACCCACGTTAATGGGTGAGGAGCCGGGGTTGTGAGGATCGCAGCACGCTGTGAGGTTTTTCCGTGTAAACGGCCGGAGAGACCAGCGTTCGCTGAGGCAGCTGCTTCTCCAATCTGTTTTTCTACCCGACGCTGACGCCGCCATTCCGGCCGAGCACTGGGGGAGCAGGACGCATCCACAGCAACCGGAGCAAGGTAAGGGGGCTCTAAATACAGTGGTGGCAGCTGAGATGTGAGGTGCGATTTCAGGCCGTGCCGAAAGCAGGTTGAGCCGCGTGGTAAATGCGTGTGAAGCAGCAGTTTTTCTGTCTGTGAATCGGCAGTTACAAGAAGGGCCCACTGGCTGTGGGAACTTCGTTTTTTGATTCAGCTAGCTGATTTTAGCTGGGGGTGCTGTGAGGTAGGCTCCAGATAAATTTGAGTGTTTAAAAAAAAAAAAAAAAGAGATTCCTTTTTTTTACCATAGCAGAGTCTAACAGTACTGCCTTTAAGAAGCTGCACTTTGTGATATTCAGATCCTCAGGTTAAGAGGCGAGGTGACAAACAGAAATCTCCTAGATGGGATGCCTTCTAAGCCGCAGTGCTTGCTCTGTGGCACTCAAAGGGGAGCGGTGTCAGATACAGGTGTGTGTAGAGGGAGCTTCCAAGAGGCAACCTCAATGGAGCAGGATTTGGATGTAGGTCGCCTCTCTAAGAGCGTCCTTGCCGGTCTGTCCTTCACCTATTTCCTCTCCACCCCCCCGTAGCTTCCCCCCCTCCTTCATCCCACCTCTCTCACACCTGGTCATCATTTGCGCTAACCTCATCTGCTGAAGTTCATAAACTCATCTCCACCTCTAACAAGACTTTCTGCCCCCTTGATCCCATCCCATCCTCGTGGTTGCTTACACCCTCTCTTGCCGTCCTTCCCTACATCCTTTCCATATTAAATAATAGTCTCTCCACAGGAACCTTTCCCCAACCCTGGAAACATTCTCTAATCCATCCCATCCTCAAGAAATCCTCCCTCGACCCGCATGATCCAAATCATTACCGCCCTGTCTCTCACCTCCCATTCCTTTCTAAGCTTCTCGAAAAGATTGTCTTCGCCCAACTCTCTCACCATCTCGATTCTACTAACTATCTTCACCCCCGTCAATCAGGTTTTCGTCCAGGGCACAGTGTCAAAACCACCCTTCTCGCTTTTACTAATTCCCTGCATGTGGCACATGATCGTGGGGACATTTCGTTGGCGGTAGCACTTGATCTCTCTGCGGCCTTTGATCTAGTTGATCACTCCCTCCTTCTAACCCGTCTCCGTGAAGCTGGTCTTTACGGCAATGTCTACAGGTGGTTTCACTCCTTTCTCTATGCCCGCTCAGCCTCAGTTCTTCCTGCCTCCTCCACCATGCCACCGTCCGCTCCCTTTCCTCTACCTTGTGGGGTCCCCCAGAGTTCTGGCTGGGCCCTCTTCTGTTTAATCTGTTCCTGGTACCCCTTACACTAGTCATCCAGCAATTCGGGATATCTGCTTTCTACTATGCGGACGACATTCTTCTTCTTCACCACACATCCCCTTCCCACCCCGACCTCACTCCTCTAAATAACTGCCTCTCAGCCGTCACACACTGGCTGACCCAGAACTGTCTTCACCTTAACCTGACTAAGACCACCGCCATTTGGTTCCCTCACAGTCACCCTTCCCCCCCCCCTCTGGCCCCTTCCCTTTCCAACACCCCTATATCCTTGGTCACCTCTTTTCGTTATCTCGGTGTTCTCTTTGACTCGGACCTCACTTTTCACGCTCATATTTCCCATATCACTAAAACCTCTTTCTATTTTCTACGCCAAATTCGGGCCATTCGTCCCTTCCTCTCCATTTCTGCTCTTTCCACACTACTTCTCTCCTTAGTTATGTCCCGGGTCGACTTCTCTAACTCTATCCTCACTGGTTTGTCTTCTTCCCAACTTCATCGCCTTCAGAGAATCCAAAACACCGCAGCTCGCCTTCTCACACACTCGTCCCCCTATCACCACATAACCCCTCTTCTCATCCATCTACACTGGTTACCCGTTTCCTTTCGTTCCCAGTACAAACTACTCACCTTAGTTCACAAGGCCCTTCACACCAGTACCCCACAATATCTAGCTGACCTTATTCATTTTCACACTCCCAGGCACACCCCCCGCTCATTCCATCTGAACCGTCTCACCCTTCCTTCCCCTGCTGCTGCCCGTCTACAATCCACCCGCTCTTCAGCTTTCTTCTTTATTGGCCCCGCACTATGGAATTCCCTTCCCACTTCCCTTCGTTTAGAACCCTGTCATGCAACATTCAAACAGCAGCTAAAAACCCACCTTTTTTCCATGGCCTTTAACCTCCCTACCTCCTCTTCCCCCCTATAATTCTATTTCTCTCCCCTACTGCTTCTTACCCCACTTTGCTTTTAAATTGTAAATTTCTTTTCCTTTCCGGCTTCATGCCTTTTATTGATTTTTATTTATTGTACACCGCTTTGATTTTACTGAAGGGCGGTCAATCAAGTTTTAATAAACATAAACATAGGTGTAGAGAGTCAGAAAGGGGCCTGTTTCCCGTCTTTGCCACTGATAGAGCCAGTGGCGGGGCCTTCCTCCGCTCCAGATCTCTCCCCTTCACTGTCACTCTTGCCAGGTGGATTGGCAGCGGCGTTTTCTCCAGAGTTTGTGACACTGCTTTGGCAGGCCTTCGGCAGTGCTCAGAAAGGGCCAGGAGCCGGTCCTGCAGAGGGGGAACCAGGTGCAAAACGTCCGGGGACACTCCTGGGATTAGGGACTAGTGGAGTCTTTCTAAAAAGCCTTGGAAAGAGCGGCTGGAGCCGTCTGAGGCCTCAGAAGACATCCACTCGGAGGAAGTGGATCCGGACTTAGAAATAGAAGACGAGTTAGAGGAAGGAGAGCTCACAGAGCAGGAGGACCAGGCTAGAGTTGTTCACGTATTCCTAATAACATAAGAACAGCCATATTGGAGTGGAGGAGTGGCCTAGTGGTTGGGGCAAGGTACTTCAGGCCGGAAGGTCGGGGGTTCAAATCCCACTAGAGGACAGCAACCTTGGGCCGGAAGGACTGGGGTTTCTAGTCCCACAGGTGCAAGCCACTTAACCCTCCATAGCCATGTTCCCTGTAAAATAGTTATCTCCAAGTTATAATGCCCTGTTCAATGTAATTTCAGTTTGTTCAATGTAATCTGCACTGATGCAGAATAGCGTGGTATATAAGAGAATGTAATTAAAAAAATAAAAATATTGAGTCAGACAAAAGGTCCATCAAGATCCAGTATCTTGTGACCTGGATTTGATCACTCCTGGCAACAAATACTTCTCCCTAAAGTAGTCAGATTCCATACTGCTTATCCCCAGGGATAAGCAGAAACTTCCCAAATCTACCCTAATAACAGTTTATGGACTTCTCCTCCAGGAATTTGCTAAAACATTTTTTTTTAAATCCAGCTATGCCAACTACTTTTGTCACATTCTCTGGCAGCGAGTTCTAAAGCTTAACTATGCACTGAGAGACAAAAACATCTTCTCTGTGTTTTGTTTCTTTTTTTAAATCTGATTTTAAAGACATCCAAAACAAGGTTTATATAGCAGTAACAAATGCTTCAGAGAAAAGGCTAGGTCAAATTTCAAATAGCACAACAATGATGGCACCTAATATCCTTCCTGTTCCCTTCCCACCTTCTGTACTCTTGTCTCCTATAGGAGGACTGTCCCATTAACAATGAAATGTTTTCCTTTTTGTTTAAATCTTTATCTTTATTTGCAAAACTTGATATACCCCCCTTGCCGAAGCGTCAGGGCGGTGTACAATACGACAAACTGTGGGCTACGAGAGATACAAAGGAAAAGGAACACCATTAAAAGACAGGAAAGTAAGACGAAACAAAGAGCAGGTTGAAGAGCAGCATGAGAGAAACAGATATGGAGCGACTAAAGAGCTGTGGGCAGATTAAACAGGAGACAACTAAACCAGATGTGGGGAGGGGAGACAGGATGAGGGGAGGTCCGAGCCATCGGCGGGGGCAGGGAGGTCGTAGGCCTGAAGAAAGAGGTGGGTTTTAAGGAGTGATTTGAACTGAGGGAAGGAGGATTCGGTGCGAAGGGAGTGCGGGAGAGAATTCCAGAGGGCGGGACTGAGGAAAAAGAAAGCAGAGTGACAAGTGAGCTCAAGGTGGGCCTGAGATGGGGGAGGGAGAAAGAGAGCCGATTACCGTGAGCGGAACGGAGGAGACGGGGAGCTGATTGAAGGTGGATAAGATCGGCTAAATATTGCGGAACACCAGTGTATAGTACTTTATGGGTGATGGTGAAAAGTTTATAGATAAAACAGAGATGGGAAGCCAATGAAGAGAGAAAAGGGAGGGAGTGACATGAGCGTTCGAAGGAGCATGGGTGATGAGGCGAGCGGCAGTGTTCTGAACTAGCTGAAGACGGCGGAGTTGATAACGGGGAAGACCTGCGAAGATAGCGTTGCAGTTGTCTAGGCAAGTGATCACGAGGGAAAGAACAAGAGTAGTGATATCGGTAGTGGAAAGAAACGGGCGGATAGATCTGATTTTGCAGAGATGGAAGAAATATGTGCGCACTACCGAGGAGATATGTTGATGAAAAGAAAGTGAAGGGTCAAGGGTGAAACCAAGGTATCGAAGGGTAGGAACAAGAGGGATGGGATGGGCGGACATGATGGGGGACAGAGTAGGAGATGGGGCACCGAAAGAGAACTAAATGGCGCAGGATTTGGACGGATTAACATGGAGGAAGTTACAGCTGAATCAGGAGGCAGATGTACTGCTTTGTAGCTATATGTCGTCTCCTCTAGTCTTTAGACTTTTTTGAAAGAGTAAACAGTCAATTAACATTTGCCCATCCCACTCCACTCAGGATTTTATACACTCTATCACAGGGCTTGACAAATCCCAAACACCAGGCCACCATGGTGACTATAAATCGCACCCTGGTGCCCTGAATTTCACTGTCCCTCTGCCCCAGCCATCATCTGATAAGTTTACCATTCTGCTACATTGTTTTCTGCTCCACTGAGATCGGCTCTATGTGTAGCTTGAGCCACGCAGTGGAGGAAGTTTGCCGATCTCGTGGTTTCAATCTCGCAAGATAAGCAAACTAACTCCACTACATGGCTAAAGGTACAGACAGAGCTCATCGCAGTGGAGCAGCAAACAATGCAGCAGAATGGTAACCTATATCTGGTGATGGCTGGGGGAAGGGGAAATGAGACACATCGGGTGATAGCTGTGGGATCTGGAAAATGAGAGACACACATTGAATGATGATGGGGAGCTTTGAGAGAGAGAGAGATATTGGGTGATGGCTGGGGGGGGGCTATGAGAGAGAGAGATTGGGTTATGAGAGAATTATTTTTGCTTTATGTATTACCAGATCATAATATATGAAACAAAAAAAGTTCCATATTGTCCTGCTAGACCAGTCTCCACCAGAAGATTGGTGGAGACAAAGAACCAATGAAAAGCCCAGGTTTCAGCGACATCACTCCCATGCATTTATTTGCCTCAGTCACCTGAGGTCCCTTCAGTATTTCTATCTCCAGCAGATGGTGGATGGCTTTTCTCTTCGCAGAAAATCTGAAGAACTGAGAGGGAAAGATTGAATTTAAAAAAGAACAAAACCCTTGTGACAGACCACTTTGAGGGTGACTCTTTCACTTGAGCGCGACGTGGAAGGCTCCACTAGACACTGGTCTTTTCAGTAGCCATAGGAGGAGGGAAAATTTGGTTCAGTTCCATGCTCACCCTGGATAAGAGCCTGCTGAGCATCCAGAAAATTGGAAGGATGGAAGAATTCAGCAGCCTCACACAACCTCAGTGCTCGCTCGCTCACTCCCTCCCTCCTTTCTCCCAAAGATTGGAGAAGGCTTTCAGAGGAATCTGCCTACCAGCCACCTTAAACGCAGTGCTGCCTGCCAAGCCAGAGAAACGGTTTCAGGGGAGTAGAGTTGAGCCCAGCACAGATCTTCTGCCTGGTGCTCTCAGGGGGTAAGTACCAAGGCTTGACCTTGTCATTGTCCTTGTTGGGGGTTCCCGATTTTGCATGTGTGAGACACAGTTCGGGAAGGACTACTGGCCACCATTGGCGCTGTGTGGGGTTTTCTGCATGCACTAGTAGTGTTTTTAAATATTGTGTGTCTGGCAGTTGCTCGGTCCTTGCACGTGTACCACCTATGCAGCTCCAATACGTGTTCCTACCCTAGCATCTGTAACGCGTGTTGCAATAAAAGCACAGTTAATGCACACCTTTCAGGCCACCGCTGTCTTAGTGCCCTCTGTTGTGATACTTGCCTTGTTTATGTTTGTTAATATTCTTGACATACTGCACCTTATAAGTCAGGGCGGTTTACAAAGTTTCAAAAAACAAAGAGACGACCAGTGGTCGAGAAAAGGAAGAAAAGAACTTCATTACTTGATAGGACAGAGAAGAGGAAAAAGGACGAGAGAAGAAGGGAGGGAGAGGGAGCTCAGGAAATGGGGAGTAACTGCAGCAAAAAGTAGGAAAAGTAAGGAAGCTAATAGATGGTAGGTCAAAGGCCTTCTGAAACAGATAAGTCTTCAGGAGGGTCTTGAATTTAGGGAATAGTGGTTCTTGCCGTAGTGAGAAAGGGAGGGAGTTTCAAAGGGAAGGGCTCAGGAAGAAAAAGGTGAAGTGGCGGGTAGATTGGAGGTGGGCGTAGGAGGGAGATAGAAGCACCAGACAATTAAAGTGAACAGAACGGAGGTAGTGGGAGGGAGTATGGAAGGCGTAGTAGGTAAGCCAGGTACAGGGGGGGGGGTGTGTGATGGAGTAAATAACATGATGAGTTAAGGTAAGGACTTTGTACTGTATACGGTAGATCTCCAGGAACAAGCAGGAATAAGTCCTCACATATGGGTACGTCGGTACCGACGGAGCCTGCGCGGGAAAGCTCCCCAGCCTTTCAGATGAAAGGCTTTTGGGGCCTCCCACTGCACATGCGCGCTGCCTTCCCGCCTTCCTGACCAGCTCTCCTCAGTTTCTCTTTTTCCGCGGAGCCAGCAGGTCGTGTTCCTGTCACCGCTGAAGAAATTGTGAAATTTGTTGTTTTTCTTTAGACCGCGTACCTGCCTTCCCCATACCGAAACCGGTATCGCCGGTCTCTCTTTCTTTCTTTTTAAAAAAAAAAAAAAAAAAGACTCTTTTATTTTCTTCAGCACAGCTTGGTACCTGTTGTTAGGCCTTAAGGCCTACACAAATTCTCCTCATGGAGAAGCCAGTCCCTGGTTTTAAAAAATGTACCAAATGCAGTGCTGTCATTTCTGTCACAGACACCCATGAATGGTGTCTCAAATGTTTGGGACCTGACCACTCCATACCGGACTGCCCATCCTGCACCCAGATGTCTAAACGTGGTTTGCAGAACCGGGCCAACAAGCTCCATGTGCTGTTTCCTTCAGAAGCATCACAGTCATCCAGGTCTTCCTCTCCGGATGGATCTCAGGTAACCAAAACTTGTGTGGGCAAATCCTCTAAAAGCAAATCTCTTTCTAAAGATCGAGAGGCTCTCAATTTTGAGTTCGAGGATTCTGCCCAGGCCAAAAAACCCCGGCGGGAGGTTCCGGCCTCCAAAGCAATCATGGGGTCACAGGTTGACATCGATGGCACGGCCTCGACCGATCACCTGTTGGACTGCTCTGGGGTACCGGCCCATACCGGTACCGACGACATCCAGGCAGTAGTGGCGTCTATGGGCAGTACTGTCCAGACCATGCAGCAGGCCGTTCTGGCATTCATTAAGGCTGCGACGCCCTCGGTACCGATTTCATCGGTACCGACTCCGGTTCCGGTATCCACACCGGAACCGAGACCATCGACTTCCAAACGTCGATCGGTTCCGCATGCCGGATCCAGGCTTTCGCCCGGTACCGATCCCATGCCCGATACGCCCGATGTCGATACCGATCGGCATGCTTATCGTACATTAGAAGCACAGAGGGAATACTCAGATTCTTCTGATGAATTCAATTCCTCTGATGACTCTGCTGAGCTTACTCTTCCTGAGGAGCCCTCTTCACCAAAGAGGAGGATGTCTCCTCCAGAGGATTTATCCTTTCAGGATTTCATTGTTGATGTAGCTAAAGCACTTTCTATTGCTACATCTTCTGAAAAAGAACCCAGATCAAAAAAATTGGATATTTTAGGATACTCTAAAGCTCCTAAAGAGGCAGTCACTCTGCCTATCCATGAAATCCTTCAAGAACACTTGATGGATTTGTGGGAGACTCCTTTAACACTGTCTCCCCATTCCCGTAGGTTGGACACCATGTATCGGGTCCCTCCTTCGCCTGGGTTCCAGAAAACTCAGCTGCCTCACCACTCTATTGTGGTGAAGTCTGCCATGAAGAAAATAAAGAGTCCTAAAAGGCATTCTTCTACCCCTCCAGGGCGAGAATGTAAAACCCTGGACTCTTTTGGAAGAAAGATGTTCCAGGCTAGTATGCTTATAGCCAGGATCAATTCTTATAGCCTTTACATGGGCACGTTTCTTGGGCAACTTGCCCTAAAGATACAGAATTTTGCCCCCTTTATCCCTGATGATCAAAGGGCGGACTTCTTTTCTATGGTGACACAACTTTCAGAGGTCTCCAAGTTCTCCAACAGTTCAGCCTTTGATTCCTTTGAGGTTGCAGGCAGAGCTTCGGGAATTGCTATTGCAGCCCGTCTCCTCGCTTGGCTCCAGGCTTCTGACCTAGAACCCTGGGTTGTAGATGGCCTCAGGAATCTGCCCTGTACCGGTGAGAACTTATTTGGGGAAGAATGGCAAATTAAAGCTGCTCAAATGGATGCAGAAAATGCCACTCTAGATAGACTTTCCAAGTCTACTTCTACCCCTGCCAAAAAGAAGTCTTTTAAAAGGCCTTACTATAAGAAGGCCAGATTTCCCACAAATACTGGCCAGCAATCTGCTCAGCCTCGCTTTGCGGCTAAGCGTCAACAATCTAAACAGGTAAAGTCAAAGCCTGCAGGGTCCGCTACACCCCAGCAGGCTCAACCCCCTCAGGGGTTTTGACTTGCCTCTAGAGAACTTGCCGTTTCTGGCTCTAGAACAACCAGAGCCCCTCACCATTCCTGGAAGGCTAGCTCATTTTGCTCCCAGATGGGAACAAATCACATCAGAGCACTGGACCCTCTCTATTATCAGGGAGGGCTACAAACTTCATTTCTCCAGCCTTCCTCCCCATACCATGGTGAGGCAATTCAGTTCTCCCCCATCTCTTCTGACCCTGTTGGGTCAGGAAGTCTCTTCTCTCCTTGCCCAAGGGGCAATAGAGGAGGTTCCTCCTCCTCAACAGGGGTTAGGTTTCTACTCCCCTTACTTTCTCATAACAAAGAAGACAGGGGGCTTCAGACCTATCCTAGATCTGAGAGAATTGAACAGGTTTCTATTCAAGGAGAAATTCAAAATGCTCTCTCTGGGCCTTCTCCTTCCATACCTTCAGAGTCAGGATTGGCTTTGTTCTCTAGTTCTCAAGGATGCGTACACTCATATACTCATCCATCCATCCCACAGAAAATATCTAAGATTTCTGTTCCAGGGAAAACATTTCCAGTACAGAGTACTACCCTTCGGTCTGGCCTCTGCTCCAAGAGTCTTCACAAAATGCATGGCAGTCGTAGCCGCATTTCTCAGAGGCATGGGAATTTTTCTCTTCCCATATCTGGACGACTGGCTCATCCGAGCTCCATCTCAGTCAGAAGCCCAGATTTCTCTGGACCGCACAAGGCGTATTCTTCAATATCTGGGACTTGTGGTAAACATTCCCAAATCCCAACTCATCCCTACTCAGTCTCTGGAATTCATAGGGGCCCAATTGGACTCCACCACTGCAAGGGCCTACCTCCCTCTGGTCCGAGGCCAAAGGCTAATAAGCTTGGCCTCCCAGGCTCAGTCCAGAAGTCACTTGTCAGCCAGAGAAATGCTGCAACTTCTGGGCCACATGGCCTCCACGGTACACGTGGTGCCCTACGCTCGTCTTCATATGAGAGCAGCTCAATGGACCTTGGCCACCCAGTGGTCTCAAGCATCAGGACTGCTCTCAGACCAAATACTCACCTCAAAACGACTGTTTTGGTCTCTCTAGTGGTGGACATCCTCCAAAAATCTGTTGCTGGGGATCCCCTTCCAACCTTCGTTGCCCCAAGCAATCCTCACAACAGATGCCTCCCAAACAGGGTGGGGAGCTCATCTCCAACACCTCTCCACTCAGGGCACCTGGTCTCCTCAGGAGACCACCCTTCACATCAACCTTCTGGAACTGCGAGCAATCTTCCTTGCCCTCACAGTCTTCCACACCCTCCTTGTCAACCTGACTGTCCTAGTCCAAACAGACAATCAGGTAGCCATGTTCTATGTCAACAAACAAGGAGGGACGGGCTCTCTGTCGCTTTGCAACGAAGCTCTCAGATTATGGGCCTTCGCCAGAGAGCATCAAATTCATCTTCTGGAAGTATATCTTCCAGGAGTTCAAAACTCTCGGGCAGACAGACTCAGCCGAGTTCTGCTCCCACAAGAATGGTCCCTGCATATGGACCAGATACGCAGAATCTTTCAGGAATGGGGGACCCCGGACATAGACCTCTTTGCAAGTCCGTGGAATGCCAAACTTCCCCGGTTCTGTTCCAGAACTCCGTGTCAGGGAGCTCAGGCCAACGATGCCTTTCTCCTACATTGGGGTCAGGAATTCCTGTACGCTTTTCCACCCATTCCTTTGAATCCCAAGACTCTGTTCAAACTTCAGAGGGATCACGGATCCATGATCCTCATAGCTCCACGCTGGCCACGCCAAGTGTGGTTCCCTCTCCTTCTACAGCTCTCCCAGGGCTCCTCCCTGGACCCGGGAGCTGCACCAGACCTTCTGTCTCAGGAGCAGGGGACTTTGTGGCATCCAAACCCCAAGTCCCTACATCTCCGAGCTTGGTTACTGAAGGCTTAAGCCTTCATGAGTTTAATCTTTCCCAACCAGTGAAAGATATCCTTCATGCCTCTAGGAAACCCTCTACCAGGCGTTCCTATGCTTTCAAATGGAAACGTTTTTCCATTTGGTGTGCTCAACAGGGTCTTGACCCTCTAGCACTTCCTTTGAATTCTTTACTGGACTATCTCCTGCATCTTTCCAATGCAGGCCTTAAGACGAATTCAGTACGAGTCCATTTAAGTGCTATTGCAGCATCCTTAAAACCTATAAATGGACAACCTGTCTCCTCTCATCCTCTTATTGCAAGGTTCATGAGAGGCCTGACCCTCACTAAGCCTCCCATCCGACCTCCTCCGGTAGCATGGGACTTGAATCTAGTTCTGGGTCAACTTATGAAGCCACCTTTTGAACCGTTGGTATCTACCTCCCTGAAATTTCTTTCCTGGAAGGTTCTTTTCCTTATTGCAGTCACTTCGGCTCGCCGCATCAGTGAACTGCAGGCTTTGGTGGCTAATCCACCTTATACCAGATTTCATCATGATAAGGTGGTCCTTAGGACGAATCCCCACTTTATGCCTAAAGTGGTCTCGCCTTTTCATCTTAATCAAGAGGTATATCTACCTGTTTTTTTTCCCGGCTCCTCATGCATCCAGTGCAGAGAGGAACCTTCATACTCTTGACTGTAAAAGAGCTCTCGCCTTTTACCTCAACAGGACTCAGCCACATCGAAAGTCTTCCCAACTTTTCGTGGCTTTTGATCCTTCTCATTTGGGACTTCCAGTCACCAAACGTACACTTTCCAATTGGATTGCTCAGTGTATTTCTTTTGCTTACCAGAGTAAGAACATTTCTCTGGAAGGCCATGTCACCGCTCACAATGTGCGAGCCATGGCCACTTCTATGGCTCATCTTCACTCTGTGTCCATAGATCAGATCTGTCGAGCAGCCACTTGGGCCTCGGTTCATACCTTCACAGCCCATTACTGCTTGGACAAGGACTCCCGCCGGGATGCCTTGTTTGGTCAGGCTGTCCTCAAACACCTGTTCCATACTTAAACAACTCCTGCCCACCTTCCCTGGATGGATGCCTGAGATCCATGCGAAGATGGTTTACCCTTGGAGGGGGATCTCCCAGGCATCTTAGCTAGGGAGTCCCCATATGTGAGGACTTATTCCTGCTTGTTCCTGGAGATAGCACAGTTACTTACCTGTAACAGGTGATCTCTGGGAACAGCAGGAATTAGTCCTCACAACCCACCCACCTCCCCTAGGAGTTGTATCTCTATCTATCTATCTTCCTTTCCTCTCTCTATTGTCTCAGCTATAAACTCGAACTGAGGAGAGCTGGTCAGGAAGGCGGGAAGGCAGTGCGCATGTGCAGTGGGAGGCCCCAAAAGCCTTTCATCTGAAAGGCTGGGGAGCTTTCCCGCGCAGGCTCTGTCGGTACCGACGTACCCATATGTGAGGACTAATTCCTGCTGTTCCCAGAGATCACCTGTTACAGGTAAGTAACTGTGCTGTAAGGGGGAGCCAGTAAAGTTTGATAAGAACGGATGTAATGTGATCCCAACAAGAGGAATGTGAAATGATCTGGGCTGCTGTATTTTTTTTATTTATTTACCGTGTACCAAGTTCTGTCATGCCTGAGCTTTCAAAAGCCTCAATTACAGGCCACTCAATGGTAGTGAAATCAGCAATGCGACACATCAAGAGTTCTAAGACTCATTCATCAGTACTGCCTGGCAAAGATGCCGGAGTTCTCGATGCCTTTGGACGACGCTGCTTATAGGCATGTATGCTTCCTTCTAGGATTACATTCTACACCCTCAACAAGGGTATATACCTCAAAGATGTCTCTAGGGATCTAGCAAACCTTGCTTCTATTCTCCCAGAGGACAAATGTGATGCTTAACCCTCCATAGCCCATGTTCCCTGTAAAAAAAAAAAAAAAAGTTATCTCCAAGTTATAATGCCCTGTTCAATGTAATTTCAGTTTGTTCAATGTAAACCGCACTGATGCAGAATAGCGCGGTATATAAGAGAATGTAAATAAATAAAATAAATAAATAAATATAGTCAAGCCAGCTCAAAATACTTCCAAGTTCCTGATCAGGTCAGCCTTCATAAACTTTGAATCAACTAGCAGAGCTGCTGTGGTCTGTATGGGAGCCCGTAGAATGGCCTGGCTCCAGGCATCTGACTTCGAGCAGTGGGTACAAGATAAATTAGCCAGTATTCCTTGTTCTGGAGAAAATTTATTTGGTAAGGGTTGGAAAGAAAAAGCAGGAAAGCTTGAGGCAGATGATCTTACCCTCAAATGTCTCTCAAGAAAGACTTCAGACCTCTCTTGGGGGGAAACTACTTCCAAGAAGTCTTTCTATACCAGAAAGAAGAGATACTACTCTTCATACCATCCCTCTGCTTCCTATCAAGCTCAGCAGCAGCAGCAGCAAAGGCCTCAGGGTTCTCCTCGACCTAAGAAGACCAAGGGCCCTAAACCCCAACTAGCTGCTCAGCCCCAGCCAGCACCTGGCTTTTGACTCCTTCCTAGAAAGCATAACTACTCTGCCTCTCTAGGAACCCAGCCCCTGCACATAGCACTTCCACAAGAGATTATCCTGCAAATCCTTTGCAGGCCAATCTCCCTTCTTCAGAGGTGGCCACCCTGCTAGCCCAAGGGGCAGTTGCATGTATGTTCCCCCCTGCCCAGGAAGACAAAGGCTTCTACTATCCTTACTTTCTTCTCCCTAAGAAAACAGGAGGCTTCAGACCAATTCTAGATCTAAGAGATCTCAACAAATTCCTGGTTCGGGAAAAGTTCAAAACGATTTTCCTTGGCATCCTTATGCCATATCTTCAGATCTATGTTCTCTAGACCTCAAGGAGACTTACATTCATTTGCTGATACACCCTCTCCACAGACAGCATCTGCACTTTTGAGTTCAGCAAATCCATTACCAGTATCAGGTGTTCTCTTTCAGGCTAGCATCCACACCCAGAGTATACACAGAATGCATGGTGGTAGTTGCAGCATAACTGTGTACTTTAGGGGTCTTTGACTTCCCCTACTCAGACAACTGGCTGATAAGGGATCCTAAAACGGTCACATTTTGGCACCGTCACGGTGCTCCAAAGTCTAGGCTTTGTGCTAAATTTTCCAAAGTCTCACCTAGTTCCATCCCAGCAATTGGAGTTCATCGTAGCACTTTTAGACACATATCAGGGGCGAGCTTTTCCTACCTCAGGACCGCTCTGCTCGTCTTATTAAGCTGACCCTCACAATATAATGTCAAAGTGATGTGATAGCTTGAGACATGCTGCATCTTCTGGGACACATGGCCCCCACAATCCACGTTGTCCCATATGCCCACCTGCACATGAGGCAAGGTCCAGTGGACACTATCATGCCAGTGGACTCAGGCAACCGGGCATCTCTCCATCAAGATTTTCATCCTCTTATCAACTCCCTTCACTGGTGGTGCTCTCCCCCAAAATCTAGGAGGGTCACCTTTTCAGATGCCTCCACTTCAGTGCACCCTAACGACGGATGCTGCCAAGCTAGAATGGGGAGCATATCTGGACAATCTCTCCACGTGAAGTCAGTGGACAGTGCAGGAATCTCAAATGCAGATCAGTCTCCTAGAGCTTCATGCTCTCACCAATGCCCTTTGGGTTTTTCATCCCCAGCATTTAGGCAAACACATCTTAATTCAGACAGACAACCAAGTAGCTATGTTCTATGAGAACAAGTAGGGGGGAACAGTTCTTATCCCCTCTGCCACGAAGCCCTTCGCCTCTGTTTTTTTGCCATTACGCACCGCTTCCACCTCCAAGCGCTGTATCTCCCAGGCAAACTCAATGTCCTTGCGGACAGCCGGATCCTACGTCCACCCAAGTGGATGTTGCATCAGGACGTGGCATCTTAGATTTTCAATATCTGGGGGATCCCCACACTAGATCTGTTTGCTTCCCCAGAGAATGCCCGTCTTATGCTTTTTTGCTCAAGGATCCCCTCCAGACACAGTCTGATTGCGGATGCCTTTCTCCTTCACTGGGGCACGGGCCTGCTTTATGCATTCCCACCACCACCCTGATACTCAAAACTTTATTTAAATTGCAAGCCAACAAGGGTTCATGATTCTAATAGCCCCTTATTGGCCTCATCAGCTGTGGTTTCCTCTGCTGCTTCATCTAGCATAGATTCCACCCCTCAAGTTGGGTCATGCTCCATACCACCTCTCTCAGGATCAGGGGCAGCTTCTCCATCCCAGTCAATAAGTCCTCAGTCTCATGGCGTGGCTACTGAAGGCATGATTTTTGATGACTTTGACCTCCCCCACTGGTCAGGAGCATCTTACTTGCTTCCCACAAGTAGTCTATCAGATGTTGTTGTTTATTTATTTATTTATTTAAAGTTTCTTATATACCGCGCTCTTTAGCATCAGCGCGGTTTACATGGAACAAAACAATCGCAGTACATTTGAAAACACGTATGAGTTACAGATAACAGGGCAATAAACTTGGGTAACAAGGGTAACTATCTACAATAACGATTGAACTATTTACATAAAATCAATTAGCAGCGAGCGTAATTACATCAACATTTTAGTTCTTGAAGGTATGTCTTATGGAGTGGTTATGCATAAGAATCTGTCTTATGACATATTATAATAGCATTACGGTGGCTGGAAGTACTCAGTGAATAGGTAGTGCTTGATAGCCTTCCTGAACTGCTTCATGTCTCGTATTGCCCTGATATCTGGATGAAGTTTATTCCAGCATCTAGGCGCATAAGATTTAAATGCTCTGTTAATTGTTGATTGGGACCAATTTGTGGATTCACTGGGAATGACTAGGGTATTTTCAGCGAGTGGTCTCCTGGATCTTGTCTTGGGAGGTAGACTGATGAGGTCTGAAGTCGTTTCTGGTGATAGATTATTTAGGGCCTTGAATGTGATGAGGAGAGCTTTGTAGTTAGTTCTACATTCTATAGGGAGCCAGTGAAGGTCCCTAAGGATAGGCGTGATATGGTCTCTCTTTGATGCTCCAACTAGGATACGGGCCGCCGCATTCATTGCTAGTTGGAGAGGGTTAATGGTGTTCTTTGGAAGACCATGTAATACAATATTCGCATAGTCAAAGTGTGGAGTTGACTATTGCTTGGAATATTGAGCGGAAGTCGTTGTATTCTAGCATGGGTCTTAGGTGGTGTAATGTTTTATGCCTTCAAATTGTGGCGTTTCACCCTCTGGTGCACCCTCATAACAAATTAACCCTTCTAATTGCCAGTGGACCACCTTCTACAGTATCTTCACCACTTGTCTTCCAAAGGACATAATACTAACTCTGTTAGAGTTCATCTCAGTGCCATTGCTGCTTATCACAATCCACTGGATAGGCATCCTATTTCCTCGCACCCCTTAGTGCAATGATTCATGTGGGGTCTTCTGCTTTCCAAACTACCAGTCAAACCTCCACTGGTGGCTTGGGACCTCAACGTCAATGCATAACTTCTAAAATCCCTGTTTGAGCCTCTGGCTATCATTTCTCTAAAACTCTTATCTTGAAAGGTCATATTCCTCATTGCTTGTCGCATTAGTGAACTACAAGCTTTAGTGGCAGATCCCCCTATACTCGATACCACCATGATAAGGTGGTTCTCCGTACTCATCCACACTTTCTTCCAAAGGTAGTCTCAACTTTTCATCTCAACTAATCTATCATGCTGCCGGTCGTCTTTCCCCGTCCGCATGCCTCAAGAGCTGAGGCAACATTGCATACCTTGGTTTGCAAGCGTGCTTTTGCTTGCTACTTAGACAGGACCAAGGATTTTAGGAAATTCTCTTAATTATTTCCTTCAACCCAAGCCATTTAGGTCTTCCTGTGTCGAAATGCATCCTATCAATTTGGATTGCAGACTGCATTTCCTTTGCCTGTGCTCAAGCAGGACTGTCTCTCAAAGGTCATGTTATTGCTCACAATGTGTGGTCTATGGCAACCTCAGTAGCTAACTTCCATTCTGTCTCCATACAGGAGATCTGACGGGTAAGTTCCTGGTCCTCTGTTCACTCCTTCGCTGCTCACTACTGCTTTGACAGGGACTTGCGTCGGGACGCTGTCTTTGGCCAAGCTGTTCGTCAGCATCTCTTTGGGACTTAATAACAACTCCTACTGTTATAATTCTTTGGCACCTGACTTCTTGCTCCATGCTCCTGCTTGCTGCACTTGTGGCCACTTTGTGTCCATACCTTCTTGGCTCCATTCTTTAGCCTCAAAGATCTCTCCAGTCTGGTGCCTGGGAGCTAGTGATTCCCATATGTGAAGGCTGCATTTCTGCTTGTTCCTGGAGTTAGTGCAGTTAATCACCTGTAACAGGTAATCTCCGGGAACAGCAGGGATCAGTCTTCACAACCCACCCCCTGGGAGTTGTTGGGTATTCTTTTCGTCTTTTCTCAGCTGCAAACTCAACTGAGGAGAGAAGTTTGGAAGGCAGATGCACAGGCTCAGTGGAGTGCTCCCAAAGGCTTTCTTATTGGATGCCAGGGAACGTTCCTGCTTGTTCCTGGAGATACAGTTTTTAATAGTCTTTTAAATATAAGGCACAAAGGTAAGCTGGCTGTCAAGAATGACGCCCAAAGAACGAATAGATCTTTGTACAAAGATAGGACTGGAGAAATACAAGGTTGAAAAGGAAGAGGTTTTTGGTTGTGAGAAAGCCATAATGCTTTGGTTTTCTTAGGGTTTGGTACCATTTTATGATTGGCCCTTATGTGTCCGTTAGTCTCCTCCTTCCTTTTCACATTTAGTCTGCTCAAATATTCTGTTTACCTTTATTGCCTTTATTTTATTTCATCTAAAGTCATTCTCAATCTACTTAAAGCTGGTTTTCTCATTCTGTACAGACAGCCCTTGCTAAAGTATACAGAAATCTATTCATGGTTAACACTACAGGGCTTTGCTCTATTTTATCTTACGTGACCTAACTGCTGCCTTCAGCATCACCGATTACTTGAATTTCAGGACTCCACCCCAATTTGGTTCTCCTCTTCTCTCCTCTCTCCCCCATCACACTTTTAGGGGCCCTTTTACTAAAACCAGTTAGGGTTTTGCACTTATTGAGCATTTAACAAAAAAACTAACACATGCTGTAAGTGCAAGCCCTCCATGGTGATTGTCGGGTTATGGCCAGCATATTCCTAGCAGTTACTGCACAGACGTGTACCCTGTTGTGTGCCGTTGAGTCAGTGTTGACTCATGGCGACCCTCTGGATAGTTGTTCTAAACTGTGTTCGGTCCAGTCAGGCGGTTCATTATTGACAGAGTGGCACCTATAGCTGCTGTTATTGTATTGATCCATCTCATTACTAGCCTTCCTCTTTTGTATTGATCTACCTTGCCAAGCATGATGTCTTTCTCTAATGATCTCTCTCTTCGCATGATATGTCCAAAGTACGAAAGTCAGCCTTGTCATCTGAGCTTCTAAAGAAAGTTTAGGTTTGATCTCTTCTAGTACTGACTGGTTTGTCTAAGGGCAGTCCATGGAATACACAGTATTTGTAGCCAACACCATAATTCAAAGGCATCAATTTTCTTCCTGTCTATCTTTTTCACTGTCCAACTTTCATATCCATATGACGTTATTGAAAATTCCATGGCTCGAACCAGTCTCTATCTTTGTATGGAGAGAGACGTCGCTGCTCTTGAGAATCTTGTCTAGATCCTTCATAGCCATTCTGCCAAGAGCAATATGTTATCTGATTTCTTGACTGCTTGTTTCTTTTTTGATAGTTGATCCAAGTAGATTAAAGTTGTCCACTATTTCAATTGCTTCTCCATCAACAATGAACTTATTGATTCTGCCAGTTGTCAGGATCTTTGTCTTCTTTATATTAAGGTGCAGGCCCATTTTAAGACTGTTCCTTGATCTTGAGAAACAAATGTTTCAGATCATCTTCACTTTCAACCAGTAATGTGGTATCAGCATAGCAAAGGTTGTTGTCTCCCACCAAACTTCACACCTCTGCTGTCTTCATACAGTCCTGCTGCTCTGATGGTTTGTTCTGCATATAAATTAAACAGGTAGGGGGAAAGCATGCAGCCTTGTTTGTACACCTTTGCTAATTTTAAAACCTTCTGTTTCTTCTTCTTCTGTTCAAAATGTTGCTTCCTGATCACTGTAAAGGTTGTGCAAGAGAACTATCAGGTTTTTTGGTATACACATGCTGCTTAATGTGGACCAGAGTTTCTCATGGTTTACACAGTCAAAAGCCTTGCTATAGTCAATAAAACATATATAGATATCCTTTTGTTGTTCTTTAGTCTTTTCAAGAATCCATCTCACATCCTCGATGATCTCTCGTTCCTCGCCCTTTCCTGAACCCTGCTTGCACTTCAGGCCGTTCTCATTCCAGGTATGGTTGTAGTCTCTGCTGAATAATCTTCAGTTGAATCTTGCTGGCATGTGGGATCAGAGTGATTGTGCGATAATTTCCACAGTCAAGTTCGATCACCTTTCTTTAGTATTGGCATAAACACAGATCTTTTCCATTCAGTTGGCCATGATGATGATTTCCAATTTTCCTGGCAGAGCCTTGTAAGTATGGTAACAGCTGCAAGAGATTGCTGTAATACTTCAATGGGAATGCCATCAATGCCTGGTGCTTTGTTCTTTGATAAGGCTTTCAATGCTTCTTCAACGACTTTTCATTACCAGTAGTTCCAGATCATAAGGTACAGGGTGAAATGGCTGTTGGCCAACCAGCTCTTTATCAAATAATAGCTTTGTATATTCTTTCCATCTTTTCTTGATCTGCTCAGCATCATTCAGCATGAATCCTTGAGCATGTTGTAACATTCCAATTCGAGGCTGAAATTTTTTCTTTAACTCTATCGTAGCTTTAGGAAAACCGATCTTGTTCTTCCTATAATAGTATTTGCTGCTATTTCTTGCATGCATCACTGCAGTGTTGCTTTTTGTCTTGTCTTGCTGCACTTTGGAAATCTCTGAGTTCTGTGATTGTCTTTCTCCTCTCATTTTAGCTTCTCTGTGTTTATAGGCAATTTTCAGAATTTCTTCGGTCATCCATTTTGGCCATTTTTGCTTTTTCACCTTTTGTAGAAGTTTTTCACTTTCTTACAACACAACCTTCTTGAGGTCATCCCATAACTCTTCTGGAGCTCTGTCATTTGTATCTAAAGCAGCAAATTGATTTTGCAGTCAGTCTTTAAATTCTGGTGGCATATTTTCAAGGTCATATTTTGCTACATTAATGAGTGGTTTGCTCTTTTTCAATTTTAGCTTGAGTTAGCATACTAGTAGTTGATGATCTCTACCATAGTCAGCTCCAGGTTTTCTTTGTTGATATAGAGATTTTCCATTGTTTTCTTCCACAGTTGTAGTCAGTTTGATTTTTGTGCAATCTATTGGGTGAAGTCCATGTGTACAGTTGCCACTTGTGTTGCTGAAGAAGATGTTTGAGATGAATTGATCATTGGTCTTGCAGAATTCTATCAGTCTTTCTCCTGCTTCATTTCTGTTGCCAAGTTCATATTTTCTAGCCACTTTGCCACCGCCTTTGTTGCCAACGTTTGCATTCCAATCATCCATGACTATCAGGATATTCTGTTTGCATGTTCTATCAATTTCAGCTTGTACTTGTTCATAGAATTCATCAACTTCATCCTTTTCTGCAACTGTTGCTGGGGCACATACCTGAATTATAGTTGTGTTGATGGGCATTCCTCGTAGACAGAAATTAAGCGTTCACTGATTGCATTATATTTCATTACAGTTCTAGAAAATGTCCTAATTATAAATGCAACAACATTTCTTCTTTCTTTAATTTCCAGCACAGTAGACCATGTTATCAGATGCAAAGTTCCCAATACCAGTCCATTTCAGTTCGCTGACACCCAACAGATCAAGTTGTAGACGTTCAGTTTCATTCTTGACCACCTCCAACTTCCCTAGGTTCATGCTACTTCTCCGGGAACAAGCAGGACGTCAGTCCTCACATATCGGTGCCAACGAAGCCCTTGCGGAAACATCCCCCCAGCTTTCAAAGAAAGCCTTTGGGAGATGCCACCACGCATGTGCGGTTCCCTTCCCGCCTAAGGGTGCTATCTTGCTCAGTCTCATTTTTTTCGTGGAGCCTTTCAGACACTGTCTGACTTTCCCCTGGAAAAAGTTGATTTTTTTTTGCATAGGTTTTCAACTCGTCTTCAGTCTTGCACTGATACTCTTCCCTCCTACCATCCTTGGTGCCTCGGCATCGAGTTCAGTTCATTTTTATAGTCTGCATTCTTTTTATTTTCTGGCGCCTTCGCCCAGAGAGTCTTCGACCTCGCAGGGGTACTTTTTTCCCCCATGGCTACCAGTGGCTTTTAAAAGTGTGATCGGTGCTCTAAAATAATGTCCTTAACCAACACACACGACTGCTGCCTCCATTGCCTTGGACTGGACCTCAAGCCGGTGGCCTCCAGTCTCTGCAAAAGGATGTCCAGCAAGGCCTTGAAGAGCCGCCAGCAGTAGCACGATAAGTTCTTCAACAAATCCCCGATGCCTCCAAAGGCCAGGGCCTCGTCTCAGGCCCTGACATCTCGGGAGGAGCTTTCCGAACCCGAGCGTCGTCGTGGGTCCTCGGAGAGGGGGTTTCCTGCGAGGGAACACAGGAAGAAAAAACCCTCGAAGGCGGCGTCCTTGGATGGTTCCGACTGGCCGGAAACCTTTCGGGCCCGGTCCCGCAGTCCGAGGTGCTCGTCCTGTAGCATCGAAGTGCAGACAATGAATAAATCCAGAAGTCAATTGCAGGGTCCAAGCCAATTTATTGTGCACAAGGCCCAGATAGTCAAGCTTCAAAAAGGACTGAGCAAAGTTCTTACAGAAACATATTCATTTTTTACATTTCTTTTCAGTTTGATACATGCAGACTTTCTATTGGTTCCAACGCCCCCTGCATTTGTCCAATCGGAGATCCCTCCTGGGCCTAGCACCCAGCTCCCTCCTCTAGGATTGTTCTAACAATGGTGCAGTTTCTAGGTATGGATACAGTTCTACTGCAGGGTCATTTCTAGCTTTAGGAATGCAAGTATTGAAACATTTCTATCCTCAGCACACAAGAGAATAATGAAGGATTTAGGAATTCATGAAAAACTTCTTATTAAGCAGTTTAAAGCAGTTTTCTCAATCTTTCACAGATTTTTGGTTCTTTACTAAGATGGGGGTTGGAATCAGGGCCTAACTTACAGGCCTCTCATATTTGCAGGCTATCATAGGCCATAGCCTACCACAGTCCGAGCTGTCGGAAAAGGAGAGACCTGCCAAGGTTCCCCGAAAGGGGACCCGGCTGCAGATCGGCCTTGGTCTCCAGACACTATCCTCATCGAGGATTCCCCTTCGGGGGAGCCGGCATCGGACCCAAGTTCCTCGGTGCCTGTGCCAAAGGCTGCAGAACCTTCTGGCCGGGATTCCAGAATGGTGGCCCTGGAGCTCAGTTTGTTTGCCTTCATTGGCCAGCAGTGGGCGCTGTTGTCTGGCACATTCAGTTCATCTGCCTCGACCACTGGGCACTCAATGTCCAAGATGTCATCGGAAGCCGAGCCGATCCTCAGCTGAGGTCACGCTTGGCATACCACTCGACGGGAGTTCGGTCATCCCTGGCTAGTCTACCGAGTGTCGACCGCAGGGCTTTGAGGGCCTCGAAGCCCACGGAGCAGCCCGCTTAAGAGTCATCCTCAGAGCACTCCGAATGGGAGACGGAGGATGAGGAGTCTCCGGATGCCCGTTGCCACTGTGACGTCCCTT
Source organism: Ichthyophis bannanicus (assembly GCA_033557465.1). Lineage (NCBI taxonomy): Eukaryota > Metazoa > Chordata > Amphibia > Gymnophiona > Ichthyophiidae > Ichthyophis > Ichthyophis bannanicus. Next base: position 138,171,798 of record CM066047.1, on the reverse strand, counting down.
CTGATTCCCCAGTCTCAGAACCTTGGAGGCGGTCCCCACCAGAGGACATGAGCTTCTTGAACATTGTCAAGGATATGTCCAAGGCCCTGGTGTTCCTGACCAAGTCGGAGGAGGACCATTGGGCGGACGAGCTGGAGATCCTCCAGTATGAGACTCCTCCTTGGGAATCGCTCACAGTGCCCATTCCTCCCATCCTGGAATGGCTCATACTCCGCATGTGGGAGACACCGGCATTGGTGCCAGTGGTGAGCAAACAGCTCAACTCGATGTATTGGGTCCGCTGGAACCCAGGTTTCCAGAAGTCACAACTGCTGCATAACTCCATGATGGTGGAGTCAGCCATGTGTCGGCCGAAAAGCCAGACGACCCAGGCAGGGAGGCCCGCACCTTGAATGCCTTTGGCAGGACGTGCTACCAGGGCTCTATGCTTATCTGCCGGGTCCAGGCCTATGAGCTGTATTTGGGCATGTACTTGAGAGACCTGGAGAAGAAACTCACCGGGTTCTCAGCTGCTTGCTCCTGTCAAAACCCTCAGTTCACCCTCTGGCGTCCGAATGGGACCTCAACGTGGTGTTGGGGCACTCACCCGCCCTTTGAGCCTCTAGCGACTTGCCACTTTCGCTACCTCTCTTTGAAGGTGGTTTCCTGGTTGCGCTTACCTTCCCTCGCAGAGTTAGAGAGCACCAGGCCCTCGTGGCAGAGGCGCCCTACACCAGGTTCTACAAGAACAGGGTGGTGCTTCTCACACACCCCAAGTTAATGCCGAAGGTAGTATCACCCTTCCACCATAATCAGGAAATGGTGCTTCCTACCTTCTTCCAAAGACCTCACTCCACTCGGGCGGAGACGGTCCTTCACTCATTGGACAGTAAGAGGGCCTTATACTTCTACATCCAATGCACCCAAGGCCACTGCAAAGCTTCTCAGCTTTTCCTCTCCTATGACCCCTGTAGGCCTGGGGGAGGTGGTGACCCAAGCATACATTGTCCACTTGGGTGGCAGACTGTATCGCCTTTGCTTATGGGCAGGCGAGGCTCCCACTGGAAGGCCGCATCACAGCGCACCATGTGTGGTCCATGGTAGCTTCGGTGGCAAACCTGCGGTCTGTCCCGATGGTGAACATCTGCCGGGCCGCCACCTGGTCTTCAGCCCATGCTTGCGCAGCTCATTACTGCCTGGAGAGAGAGTTCCAATGGGACAGTGCCTTCGGCCAGACTGTGCTCCATAACCTTTTCGGGATCTAGGCAACTCCTACCCTCCAACCCTCTTGTGTTCAGGCTACCAGAGTGCTGGTTTCATCGGACACAGGGGTCCTACTGTGATCTGTGTGCAAGGACTCAAATGGCTGCTGCTTGCAGCTCCCCTCGCAGGAACTCTGTTTTTGCTATGGGTTTTCGGTAGCCTGTAGCTAGAGAGTCCCATATTTGAGGACTGACTTCCTGCTTGTTCCCAGAGAAAGCGTAGTTACTCACCTGTAACAGATGTTCTCCGGGACAGCAGGAATCAGTCCTCACAACCCTCCCTCTTCCCCTTGGAGTTGCTGCTGTACCATGTTTTATTTTTGCCATCTTTTAGCTATGTTATCTGATTAAGCAAGATGGCACCCTTGGGTGAGAAGGGGACTGCACGTGTGTGGTGGCATCTCACAAAGGCTTTCTTTGAAAGCTGGGGGAATGCTTCCCCAAGGGCTCCGTCGGCGCCTTCTTCACCTATATGTGAGGACTGATTCCTGCTGTCCCTGGAGAACACCTGTTACAGGTGAGTAACTACGCTGTATGTTCCATGTCCCAATATGTAAGACATCTTTGCAACTTCTGACTCTCATTTCATGCACAAAACAATGAGAGGCCTAAAGAACAGAGCCAGACAGTATGGTTCGCTGTTCGCCCCGGACTCTATTTCAGTGGCTTCCACATCATCAAGAACATAGCCCCTTCTTATGGGTCTCGGGTGTCTTCCAAATCCAAACATAAGTTCCTCCCTGACTTCTAAAAAGTCATCGGCATCGAAGACTGATTCCAAGACTAGAGGGAAGTCACAGCATAAGCATCGAGACTAGGGGTGCTTCCAATCCAGACCGGCGAGCCAAGCAGCCCCAGCGGGAGTACCTGGCCTCCAAAGCACGAGAGGCTCTGGGATGCTCCCAAGGAATCGACCTCTGGAGAGCTCTGGGACGGTGGCTCAAAGTCCCGTTGGTGCTTCAACCCAAGCATTGGCCATCTCCCTGGATCAGCGCATGCTGGTTCTTGAGAGCAGTTAGGCCGCACTCCTTGCAGCCTCAGTACACACAATATTGGCAGGCTTTGGTATCCTGCCAACAGCCAAGCATTTCAGCCCCGATGCTCTGAGATGTGGCTCGAGGTCTTTACATCACAGTGGCTCCTGAAAAAGAGCCTAGGGCAGGGGTGGGCAACTCCGGTCCTGGAGAGCCGCAGACCAGTCAGGTTTTCATGATGTCCCTAATGAATATTCATGGACCTATTTCCATACAATGGAAGGCAGTGGATGCAAATAGATCTCATGAATATTCATTAGGGACATCATAAACACCTGACTGGTGTGCGGCTCTCCAGGACTGGAGTTGCCCACCCCTGGCCTAGGGCAAAGGAATTAGAAATCCCACAATACCCTAAGGCTCCTAAGGAGGCAGCTACCTTACCTATTCAGGAGATCTTGCATGATCTCATGTTAAGGATGTGGGAAACAGCTCTAACCACATCTCCTCACTCTCGAAGACTCGACACCATGTATCGAGTTCCTCCTTGTCCTGGGTTTCAGAAGACTCAGCTACCACACCATTCCATGGTGGTGGAATCGGCTATGAGAAGGATCAAGAGTGCAAAAAGGCATGCATCTAATCCTCCAGGACGTGAGTGTAGGACTCTTGACGCCTTTGGGCGTCGAACCTTCCAGGCTTCCATGCTTTCTGCTAGGATCAGTTCCTATATATTAAATATGGGAATGTTCCTTAAGGAAGTCTCAGGAGATTTAGAGTTTGAGCCCTCTCCTTCCTGATGATAAGAGGCAGGATTTCCTCGTCAAACATGCTCAGGATGTTTCCAAGTTTGTAGATCTGCACACCTTTGACAACTTTGAGTGCAAAAGCAGAACTTCTGCCATTGCCATAGGTGCACGTAGGATTGCCTGGCTTCAGGCATCTGACTTGGAACTTTGGGTACAGGATAAACTAAGGAATATTCCTTGCACAGGAGAGAATCTCTTTGGCAAGAATTGGCAGGAAAAAGCTAATGAAATAGATGCTGACAATATCACTTTGGATAGATTGTCTGAGTCTACAGCTGATCCTGCAAGGAAAAGATCCTACAAGAAACCATTCTTCACTAAGAAGTTTTATCCCTCCTATACCCAACAGGGGCATTGTTTAGGTCAGTTTGCCCAAAAGGGACAGCAGCAACAACCTAGGCAAAGAAAAACAAAAGCTGCTAAGCCTCAACTGGCTCAGCAGACTCAGCCTCCACAGGTGCTTTGACTCCTATCTAGAGAACATTGCTTTCCTGGCCCTGAGCAGCCCAGAGCCTTCCACCATTCCAGGAAGGTTATGTCATTTTGTCCCCAGATGGTGTCAGATAACAGCAGAAAATTGGACTCTGTCTATTGTAAGAGAGGGGGTACAAGCTTCATTTCCTTAGCGTGCCCCCTTCTACAATGGTAAGACTTCAATTCTCAGACCTCTCTCAATGACCAGTTAGGTCAAGAGGTCACTATGCTGCTTGCCTAAGGGGCAATAGATGAGGTACCCATTCTCTAACAGGGTACAGGGTTCTACTCCCCCTAGTTCCTTATTCCAAAGAAAACAGGAGGAGACAGACCCATTTTAGACCTCAGAGAATTGAACAAATTCCTGTTCAAAAAGAAGTTCAAAATGATTTCTCTAGGAACTCTGCTGCCATACCTTCAGAGTCAGGATTGGCTTTGTTCTCTAGATCTCAAGGATGCGTACACTCATGTTCTCATCCATCCCTCATCGAAATTTCCTTCGCTTTCTATTTCAAGGGAAGCACTACCACTACAGGGTTCTTCCTTTTGGCCTGGCCTCGGCACCAAGGGTGTTCACAAAATGCATGGCTGTGGTGGCAGCATTTCTCCAGGACCAAGCAGGAAGTCAGTCCTCACATATGGGTGTCATCGACGCCGATGAAGCCCCAGCGGTGCATTTCCCCAGCTTTCTATGAAAGCCTTTGGGAATGCAGGCACGCATGCGCGGTTCCCTTCCCGCCTAAAGGTGCCATCTTACCTCAGTCTCTCTTTTTCCGAGAAGCCCACCGGACGTGTGTCCTGTCATCCCGGATAAAAGTTTGATTTTTTTGGCGATTCTCGCTATTTTTTCTTCCCGGTTCGATGCCGGTTCCCCTCCCGCCGGTTCGGTACACCGGTATCGAGCCCGATTCTTCTTTTTCGGTTTTTGCCCTTCGTGGCTGGCGTTAGCGCCCTTTTTTGCTTTTTCCCTGGAAGGCCGGTCCTTTGACCTTGCGGGGGCTCTTTTTTCCCCGATGGCTTCCAGCGGTTTTAAAAAGTGTGATCGGTGTAAGAAGTTGATGTCTCTCACACACGACTGCTGCCTTCGGTGCCTCGGTCCTGATCACGACCCTAAGACGTGTGGACCATGTGGGAAGATGTCTTCCAAGGCACTGCGAAGTCGCCAGCAGCAGAAAGAAAGGCTTTTCTCGGATTCAGCCTCCGGCCGGGCCCAGACCTCGTCTGAGGCCTCGACATCTCTGAATTCGGATCCCAAGCTCCGTCGGGGTTCCTCGGACAGGGGGTCCCCCGACGGGGAACGCAAGAGGAACAAGCGGCTTGTGAGGGTGTCGTCGGAGGAAGTCCCTGGCTCCTCGAGGGCCAGGTCTAAGACCCCTGACCGTCGCCCCGGGCCCGTCGAACAGGAGAAGCCTGCCAAAGTTCCTTGCGTGGAGCCGGAGTCTGCTGGACACGTAAGCCCTGTAGTCCTCGAGGACTCTCCTCCCAGAGAGCCGACGTCGGGCCCGGCGCCGCCGGGGCCCGAGTCGGTGGCTGCTGCGTCTCCCGAGCTGAGTCGCAGGATGACAGCCTTGGAGTGCAGACTGTCTGCCTTCATGGAGCAGCAGCGGGCACTGATGGCCAGCCTGTCTGGCACATCTGCCCCGACCACCGGGACATCGACATCGACGTCGACCCCGGAGACCGAGCCGATACTCGAGTCCATGATGGCTCGAGGTCGACCTCGGTCGCAGTCTCCCTCGACGTCCCGTTCAGGACTGAGGGCGTCGACGCAGGTGCCTCTGGCGTCGGGGTAGGTGCTCCAGGGCCCCGCGGGGTCGGATCCTGACTCCTCGTCAGACGAGTCTGCCTGGGAGACGGAGGATGAGGAGTCCCCCGACACATTCAAGACTCGGTGCGTCCTGTCAGACTCGCCGCAGTCTGAGCCCCGGAGTAGATCCCCTCCAGAGGATACACGGTTCTCGGAGTTTGTCCAGGATATGGGCACCGTGTTGGCGATCCCGGCGGACCCCGAGGAGGAGCCGAAGAGCTCGAGGCCCTGCAGTACGACTCTCCTCCGAAGGAGGCCTTTACTGTCCCGGTTCCTCCGATGCTGGAACGGCTCCTCTTCCGGATGTGGGAGGCACCGGCCTCGGCACCGTTTCTAAGCAAGCGGGTCGATTCGATTTATCGACTCCAGAAGAGCCCTGGCTTTCAAAAGGTGCAGCTACCACACCATTCCATGGTGGTGGAATCGGCCATTCATCGCCTGAAAAGTCAGAAAATGCACTCTGCGGTGCCTCCCGGTAGGGAGGCCCGGAACCTCAATGGTGTTGGCAGAAAGTGCTTCCAGGGCTCGATGCTTTCTTGCCGTGTCCAGTCTTACCAGCTGTACATGGGCATGTACTTGCGTGACCTGGCCAAGGAGTTGGCCGGGTTCTCCGCTGGTCTCTCCGGGGAGCCCTTGCAGAGATTCAAGTCCTTGTCCTCGGGGATTCGGGACTGCTCGAAGTTTATGTCCCGCACCGCCTACGATGGATTCGAGGCTTCGGCCCGAGTTGCGGCAGCCGGCATCGCGGCTCGATGCCAGGCATGGCTGCAGTCATCGGACCTCGAGCCATGGGTTCAGGACAAGTTGGTCGATGTCCCTTGCCGAGGTGAGAACCTTTTTGGCAAGCCCATGGCCGAGACGGCCGCACAGCTCGAGACTTGAGCACCTTACAAGGACAAGGCTGTCTAGAAAGAACTCTGCCCCTTCTCACAAGAAGAAGGCCTCGGGTAACAAGCCCTTTTACCTGAGGAAGGGCACTGCCTACAAACAGTACCCTCAGTATCAGGCTGCCCAAGCTGCATCCAAGGGTCAGCAGGCCAAGGGGCAGGGTAATGGGCCCCATAGGCAGAGGACCCCCAAGCCTCCGGCCCCTGCTTCCACTTAGCAGGGTGGGGGTTTTTGACTCCTTGAGCGTAGCCTCTCAGTCCCTGCTCTCCCAACCTTGCACAGGAGTTCGCCTCGCCCTCTTTGCCCACCAGTGGCCCCACTTCACTGGGGACAGTTGGGTGTTTAACATAGTCCACAGGGGCTATGCACTGCATTTTCACCAACTGCCTCCACCATACTTTCCAGGGGAGCCTCCAAGGCCTCCCCTGCACACAGACCTTCTCCTTCAAGAGCTTCAAGGTCTGTTGGTGGACAGGGCGGTGGAGCCTGTGCCTCCCCACTTACAAGGTCACGGATTCTACTCCAGGTATTTCCTGGTGCCCAAAAGAACCGGTGGCCTTCGACCTATTCTGGACCTCAGGAACCTCAATAAGTTCCTAGAGAAAGAAAAGTTCAAGATGCTTACTCTTGGAACACTTCTGACCTACCTCCAGCAGGGAGATTGGCTATGCTTCTTAGATCTAAAAGATGCGTACACTCACATCCTCATTCATCCAGACCACAGAGGGAGGAGTGGCCTAGTGGTTGGGGCAAGGTACTTCAGGCCAGAAGGTCGGGGGTTCAAATCCCACTAGAGGACAGCAACCTTGGGCCGGAAGGACTGGGGTTTCTAGTCCCACAGGTGCTCCTTGTGGTCTTGGGCAAGCCACTTAACCCTCCATAGCCCATGTTCCCTGTAAAATAGTTATCTCCAAGTTATAATGCCCTGTTCAATGTAATTTCAGTTTGTTCAATGTAAACCGCACTGATGCAGAATAGCGCGGTATATAAGAGAATGTAATAAAATAAAAAAAATAAATAAATAAAAAGTACCTCAGGTTCATTGTGGGAGAAAACCATTATCAGTACAGAGTACTGCCTTTTGGCCTCACCTCCGCTCCCAGGGTCTTTACCAAATGCCTGGCAGTGGTGGCGGCCTACCTGAGAACACAGGGAATCTTTGTCCATCTGGACGACTGGCTCATCAGGGGTCAGACGTGCCAGGAGGCCAGACGAGCCACCCTCAGAACTATTGCTCTTCTTCAAAGCCTGGGGTTTGTAATAAACTTTGCAAAGTCCACTTTGCTCCCCTCCCAGAACTTGGAGTTCATAGGAGCAAGGCTCGACTCTCTGCTGGCAAAGGCTTTCTTGCCAGAAGACAGAGCCCAAAGATTGATAGCCTTGGCAAACCAGTTTCTCAGCAGGTCACTGGTCTCCGCCAGACTCTGCCTGAGGCTGCTTGGCCACATGGCTTCGACAGTTCATGTAACCCCCAATGCCAGGCTCCATATGCGGCCTGCACAGTGGTGCCTTCGGAATCAGTGGTCACAAGCCACAGGTGACCTCAGAGACAGAATAAGGGTGTCCAGACCATTTCTGGACTCCCTCAGCTGGTGGCTGCACCCACATAATCTACTAAAAGGGGTGCCCTTTCAAATTCCTGGGTACACAGTGGTACTGACCACAGACACCTCCCTGCAGGGCTGGGGAGCTCATTGTCTGAACAAGTGCTCCCAGGGCCTGTGGTCTCCTTGTGAGGCTGCACAGCAGATCAATCTCTAGAACTCAGGGCTATTCGCTTGGCTCTCAAAGCTTTCTCTCCTACCCTGGCTCATCAATCTGTCCTGGTTCAGACAGACAACCAGGTAGCCATGTTTTATGTGAACAAACAGGGCGGGACTGGGTCCAGGCTCCTTTGTCGGGAGGCTCAGGACCTTTGTTCATTTGCCGTCAAGCACAACATGCTCCTCAGGGCTGTGTACCTTCCAGGCCAGGAAAACTACCTGGCCGACAGGTTGAGCAGGATTTTGCAGCCCCACGAGTGGCAGCTGCATCCCTTGGTAGTTCAGAAGATCTTCCTGAAATAGGGTCTCCCTTTGATAGATCTGTTTGCCAGTCCACTGAACAAGCAACTGCCCAAGTTCTGCTCCAGGCAACCGCATCCTCTGCGGATAGCAGTAGATGCTTTTCTGATTCCATGGTCTCAGGGCCTCTTGTATGCGTTTCCTCCCACGCCCTTGGTGGCCCGAACTCTGTTCAAGATCCTTCAGGACAAGGCCTCAGTCCTGCTTGTGGCTCCCAGATGGCCGAGACAGCCTTGGTTTCCACTTCTGCTTCAGCTGGCGGTGGATCCCCCACTACCTCTGGGGTTGCAACCCGACCTTCTCTCTCGGGATCAGTGTTCCCTTCTGCACCCCAATCTCAAAGCTCTCAATTTGATGGCCTGGAGGCTGCAAGGGTAGTTTTGGCTCCCTGGGGCCTACCTCAGGAGATTGAGGAGGTTGTCCTAGCCTCTAGGAAACAGTCCACTAGGAAAACCTATGCGCTCAAGTGGAAAAGGTTTTCAGTCTGGTGTCAGCTACGTACAGAGGATCCTTTCTCCTGTACTGTACCAGTGGTGCTTCAGTACTTCACTTGTCCAATCAGGGACTTAAGTCCAATTCTGTTCGGTTCCACCTCTCAGCTCTAGCAGCTCACCACTCACTGGTGGAAGGACATTCTCTGTCGGTTCACCCCTTGGTGTCCCGCTTTCTCAGGGGCTTGCTTTTGCTCAAGCCTCCAATCTGTTGTCCTGCTCCTGAGTGGGAGTTGAATGTGGTCTTGCAGCAGCTGACTCGCCCACCCTTTGAGCCGATGGCTACTTGCCCTCTATGCTTCCTGTCCTGGAAGACACTCTTCCTAGTAGCCCTTACCTCGGCCAGGCGAGTGTGTGAGCTTCAGGCCCTGGTCTGTGATAGGCCTTACACTCGCTTCTATGGGAACAGGGTAGTCCTTAGGACTCATCCAAAGTTCCTCCCTAAAGTTATCTCCTCCTTCCACCTTAACCAAGAGGTGGTTCTTCCAACATTCTTCCCTAGGCCTCATGCAAGCCAGGCTGAAGCAGTTCTGCATACCCTGGACTGTAGGAGGGCCTTATCCTTCTACCTTGACCGTACGCATTGGCATCGAAGGGCTACTCAGCTCTTCGTATCCTTTGACCCTAATAAGTTTGGGTTGGCTGTGTCCAAGCGTACCTTGTCCATCTGGGTGGCTGACTGTATCACCTGGGCTTACAAGGCGGCTGACCTTCCTTTGCAGGGTCGGGTTACGGCCCACCATGTCAGGGCAATGGCTGCCTCAGTGGCTCATCTCCGCTCTGTGCCCTTGGTAGACATCTGCAGGGCTGCAATTTGGTCTTCAAGCCAGACTTTTGCGGCCCATTACTGTCTGGAGAGGGAGTCCCGTAGGGGGACAGTGCTTTTGGCCAGGCAGAACTCCGGAATCTCTTTGAGGTTTAGGCAACTCCTACCCTCCTGCCCTCTGTTGGGCTACCGGTGGAGGTTGTGTCAGTGAAAAGCCTTTCTTTGCTGCTGGGACTAGAGGGAGTTCTCTTGTTCAGCCTGGGTTCCTCGGTAGCCCAGAGCTGGGGAGTCACCCATATGTGAGGACTGACTGCCTGCTTGGTCCTGGAGAAAGAGTAGTTACTCACCTGTAACAGGTGTTCTCCAGGAGCAGCAGGAATCAGTCCTCACACCCCTCCCTCCTCCCCTTGGAGTTGCAGTTGTACATAGTTTGTTTTTACATTGTTTTGTGTGCCGTTCTTAGCTATGTCATTTGACTGAGGTAAGATGGCACCTTTAGGCGGGAAGGGAACCGCGCATGCTTGCCTGCATTCCCAAAGGCTTTCATAGAAAGCTGGGGAAATGCTCCGCTGGGGCTTCATCGGCGCTGATGACACCCGTATGTGAGGACTGATTCCTGCTGCTCCTGGAAAACACCTGTTACAGGTGAGTAACTACTCTTTCTTCACACCCTGGGAATATTCGTCTTCCCTTACTTAGATGACTGGTTCATTCGAGCCCCTTCAGAGCCAGAGGCCAGAGTTGCTCGCTCTCACAGTATTTGGGACTTGTCATAAACTTCCCAAAATCCAACCTTAATTCCACTCAGTCCATAGAGTTTATAGGAGCTTTGCTGGATACCAGACAGACAAGGGCCTACCTTCCACAGGCCCGCTGCCTTTGCATTGTGCAGTTAGCTTCCCAAGCAGTGCTAAAACCTCACTTCACTGCTAGGGAGATGTTACAATTACTAGGCCACATGGCTTCCACCGTGCATGTGGTTCCTTATGCTCGCCTCCATATGAGGGCAGCCCAGTGTACTTTATCCACTCAGTGGACACTCAGGCGTCAGGTTGCCTGTCAGACAAAATAGCACACTCAGATTGCCTTATTTTGTCCCTCAAATGGTGGCATAAGAACATAAGATATGCCATACTGGGTCAGACCAAGGTCCATCAAGCCCAGTATTCCAACAGTGGCCAATCTAGGTCATATGTACCTAGCAGTTTCCCCAAGGGACACAAGTTCCACAATGCTTGTATTGGTTCAAGCATTGATATCCTGAGTCCCTTCTTAATAATGGTTTATGGACCTTTCCTCCAGGAACTTGTCCAAACCTTTTTTAAACCCAGCTACACTAACAGCCTTTACTACATCCTCCGGTAACAAATTCCAGAGTTTGATTACACGTTGAGTGAAAAAATATTTTCTTTTATTAGTCTTAAATAGTTTACCCTGTAGCTTCATTGCATGTCCCCTAGTCTTTCTATATTCTGATAAGGTAAACAATCGATCTACGTTTACCCGTTCCACTCCGTTCATTAATTTATAGGCTTCTATCATATCTCCCCTCAGCCGTCTCTTTTCCAGGTTAAAGAGCCCTAACCTTTTTAGCCTTTCTTCATAGGAGTATCCTTCCATCCCCTTTACCATTTTGGTGGCTCTTCTCTGAACCTTTTCTAAAATCGCTATATCCTTTTTAAGATACGGCGACCAGAATTGCACACAATATTCAAGGTGCGGTCTCACCATGGAGCGATTATAGAGGCATTATAATATCTTTTGTTTTATTTTCCATTCCTTTCCTTATCATACCTAGCATCCTATTTGCTCTCTTGGCCGCTGCTGCACACTGGGCCGAGGGTTTTAACATGGTATCCACAATGACGCCTAAATCTTTTTCCTGGGTGGTGGTTCCTAATGTGGAACCTTGCATCGTGTAACCATAGTTTGGGTTGTTCTTCCCTAGGTGCATAAACTTGCACTTGTCCACATTAAATTTCATCTGCCATTTTGATGCCCAGTGTTCCAATTTATCAAGATCCTCTTGCAATCTTCCACAATCCTCTTGGGTTTTAACAACTTTAAATAGTTTTGTCTCATCTGCAAATTTGATAACCTCACTCGTTATTTTGGGGCAGTCACCCCAAAACCTTTTGGTGGGGTCTCCTTTTCAGCAACCCCCACCCCAAGCCACTCTAACAACAGATGCTTCACAGGTGGGTTCGGGAGCCCACCTGCAAGGCCTCTCTACCCAGAGTATCTGGACTCCACACAGGAAGCCTATCTACACATCAACCTCCTGGAACTCAGAGCAATCTTCCTTGCTCTTCAACTATTCCACACCCAACTCAGCTACAAGACAGTCCTAGTTCAAACGGACAATCAAGTAGCCATGTTCTATGGGAAAAAGCAGGGAGGAACAGGCTCTCTGTCGCTATGCAGGGAAGCTTTGCAACTCTGGGCCCTCGCCAGAGAGCATCAGATTCATCTCCTTGCGGTGTATCTTCCAGGCATTCAAAACTCTTGGGCAGACATTCATTCGAGTTCGGCTTCCACATGAATGGTCTCTCCATGCAGACCAGGTGGCCAGAATTTTCCAAATTTGGGGAACCCCGGACATAGACCTCTTTGCAAGTCCGCTGAATGCCAAACCTCCCCGGTTCTGTTCCAGAATTCCGGCTCAGGGTTGTCAGGCCAGGGATGCTTTCCTCCTTCATTGGGGTCAGGACTTCCTGTATGCTTTTCCACCCATTCCCCTAATTCCCAAAACCCTGTTCAAGCTTCAGAGAGACAGAGGTCATATGATTTTCATAGCTCCATATTGGCCATGGCAAATGTGGTACCCTCTGCTCCTACATCTCTCTCAAGCTCCGCCTGTGGAGTTAGGATCTGCTCCAAATCTCCTTTCTCAGGAGGACGGGATGCTGTGTCATCCCAATCCCCAGTCTCTTCATCTCAGGGCCTGGTTGCTGAAAGCCTAGAACTTCACGATCTTAACCTTTCTCAGCAGGTAAAGGATATCCTTTATGCTTCCAGGAAGCCTTCCACAAGACGCTCTTATGTATTCAAGTGGAAAAGGTTTACCATATGGTGCTCGCAGAAGGATCTTAACCCTCTTGCGATACCTCTGGAATCATTACTGGAGTATGTCCTTCATTTATCTAATGTAGGGGTTAATACCAATTCAGTGAGAGTTCATTTGAGTGCTATTGCAGCTTCTTTCAAGCCTCTAAATGGATAACCTATTTCCTCTCATCCTCTCATAGCGAGATTTATGAGAGGCCTTCTTTTAACTAAGCCTCCCATTAAGCCACCACCGGTGGCATGGGACTTACATCTGTTTCTTGGGCAGCTCATGAAGCCGCCTTTTGAGCCATTAGCTACTACCTTTTTGAAATTACTTTCCTGGAAGGTCATCTTTCTTATTGCAATCACATCAGTGAATTGCAAGCATTTGGTGGCTGATCCTCCTTATACAAGGTTCCATCATGATAAGGTAGTCCTTAGGACTCATCCACACTTTATGCCAAAGGTGGTGTCACCTTTTCATTTAAACTAAGCGGTTTACCTTCCTGTATTCTTCCCAAGGCCTCACGCCTCAAATGCAGAAAGGAATCTTCATACTTTGGACTGTAAAAGGGCTTTGGCCTTATCTCCAGGAACAAGCAGGAATGAGTCTTCACATATGGGTACGTCGGTACCGACGGAGCCTGCGCGGGAACACTCCCCAGCGTCCAATCAGAAAGCTTTTGGGAGCATCCCTCAGCGCCTGCATGCTGCCTTCCCGCCTTTCCAACTGTCTCTCCTCAGTTTTCGTTTTTCCGCGTAGCCGGCAGGACGTCTTCCTGTCACCGCAGAAAAATTTTTCTTTAAATCTTTTACTTTTTGTTTTCTTGTGGTCGCGACTGTTTCCCCGGTACTGCCAGTGGTTTTTTCTAAAACTCAGAGTTTTTTTCCCTCTGTTTCTGTCTTGAATTTTTGGGCCTGTAAGGCCTCTCCATTATGGAGCCGCCTTCTCCTAAGAAGTGCCCTAACTGTGGAAATACAGTTTTCTTTTTAGACTCCAATAACTGGTGTCTAACCTGTTTGGGTCCTGACCCCTTTCCTCCAGAGCCATCAGGCTACAATTTTATGAGAAGGAATTCTCCATTTCGAGTTTCCCTCGATACAGTTTTCCCTTCCAGTGTAAGGGCACCGACCATTTCTTCTCTACAGGATCAGGTAACCCACAAACAGTCTGTTAAGACTAGCCAATCCTTGGGTGGTAGGTCTCATGCCAAGCATGATGACGGCTCCGGCCTTGCCCTCAAGACCTCATTGGCTTCAAAACCCCGGTGGGAGTCTTCGGTCTCCAAAGCCTTTCAGGGGTTTCAGGTTGTTCCTGGGGCTCACTCCTCACAGAACATACCTGAGCCATGCTCGGGGGTGGCATCCGCTTCGAGCGGTACCGATAACCCGGCATCGGCACTGGTGTGGAGCGATCCACTCCTCACCAGGGATCGTCATCTTGTGTACTCGGTGCCTTCGGGACCGATCGATACCCAGATTGACTTTCCAGTATCGGCAGCTCCGTCGATACGACCCCTGACATCGGTACCATCTAGACATGCATCGATAGATTCGCTTCCTTCGATGCCGAGTCTAGAATCGATATCTAGTCTGGAAGACTGGGTACCGACGTGTCTCGGAACCGACACACACCGATTCCGGATGCCCGGTACCGAGGATATTCACCGAGACTTTCGAGTTTCCTCATTACCGTTTGAGCAGCCTCCGATGACTGTTTCGATATCGGTATCGCCTTCGATTCCGGCTCAGCTACCGGTATCGGTGTCGACGCGGGTACCTGCAATAACATCGGGACCAGCTCCATCCATGCTTTTTTCACCAGGATCGCTCCTTTCTATACCTAGTTTAGAGTCGATACCTAGCATGGACGATACAGTACTGACGGTTTCAGGTCATACCCGCCAGTCCCAGTATCCATTCATTAGAGATCCTGTTTTGCACCGGACAAGTACTGGTGCCCAGCCTAGTTCTTCGCGTTTAGCCTGTCCAGGGATTGTTCCCATTGGAGATCCTTCTTTTCAGAAATTTCTCCTTGACATGGCAACATTCCTGGCTATTCCTATCCCTGGCTATGATCCTACACAAGGCTTTTCTGGGGAAAAGGAAAATATAATGCTTCCTTTGCATCATTCTTTACAGGATCTTCTTCTGAAAATATGGGAAACACCTTTAAGGGCTTCCTCACCTTCTACAGCAACTGCTCTTCTGTATCAGGTGCCCCCCTCTCCAGGGTTTCAAAAGACTCAACTTCCCCATCATTCCATTGTAGTGGAATCAGCAATGAGGAAGGTAAAAAGCAAGAAGAAGCTTTCTTCTTTCCCGCCAGGTCGTGCATCTAGAACACTAGATGCCTTTGGACGTCAAACCTTCCAAACATCTATGCTGGCAACAAGGATTCTCTCATATATTTTTTATATGAGTCTATCCCTTCAGGAGGTCACAGAGAAATTATCTCTTTTGACTCCTTTTCTTTCAGAGCCCAAGGCTGCAGACTATTCCTTGCTTCTTAGTCATAGCTAGAATATCTCTAGGTTTCTTTCTTGTGCTTCCCTAGACTCCTTTGAGTCTGTTAGCAGAACCTCTGCTATAGCCATAGGAGCACGACGTAGAGCCTGGCTCCAAGCTTCAGACTTGAGCAGATGGGCACAACAAAGACTGGGTAACTCTCCTTGTATTGGAGAAAATCTCTTCAACAAGGAGTCTTTGCGTCAGGTTGCTCATTGTTGCTCTGACTTCCCTGCTTCTGAGGGCCATCCTAAACCTTCTCCTTCCCCAGCAGGTAAGAAATGCCCTACCAAACCTCCTTTTCCTAAAAGAAGGTGGTTTTATTCTTCTCCTGCCCATCATGCCGATGTTCCCAAACAGGGGAAACCTCGCCCTGGTCTGAAGAATCCAAACTCGCCAGGAAAATTAACCCTCAATAGGGTTCCAATTACTCTGTTATAACATACAGTTCACTTCTTCTCATTAGAAGTTTTTTCACTGTTTTTTCGTTTAAATCTCTACACTTGAATTCCTGTTTCCAGGACATCCACTTGTTTTTAGCTATGCTGAGCTGTCAGGATATTCATGTCTATGGGTCACAGGATTTTCCTCCTCTTCCTACACTGAAGAGAGGTTTGCCAACTATCTCATGATAGTTTTTCTGTACCAACATGAATTTTTCCTTCTACAGACTTACCGTATGGCAAGTCTTACCTCAGCTCCTATTTTTTCTTTGCCACCTTTTCCAGGGTTCCCCTGTAAGAGTGGTATCATACCAATGGAAGGCTTTCTTAGCCTTTCCAGTCTTCCTTTCCATTCCAGTGTAGAGTTCTTTCTCTTCAGTAAACCCCTTTTTTCCTCATCTGGGCAGCTTGTCAGAAAGGGACAGGTTATTCTCTTCTTGTTCTGTCTGTTCTCTCTGTTAAAAACAGAAAGATCTTTCTGCTCTGCCATTCAGCAGCTGCCCATGCAGGAGCTTCAGTGATTGGTCTACTGGTACTTTTCTATAAGTTCCAGTATTATCTTCCACTACTTTTGTCTAACCTTAGTAGTGCTTCCAAGATAGTGCTCATCTATCTTGGATAATCCTTATAACTTCTTTTCTGCCATCTCCAAATCCTTGGAGTTGACAGCATAGTTGAGCTGGCAGCTGGTTGTCTCCAACAGCCAGTTTTCTTTCCCAACTCTCCTGCATAATGCTCTCTGCAATCCCACAGAGAAGCTTTCCACTATGGGCCCTTGCTAGAGAGCATGAGGGTTTTTTCTCTAATGACTATCCTATATGGTTGAAAAGGGCTTCCCCAGTCACCTCCCATGACTGTGAGGGTTCTTACACCCTTCTATTTCCTTTTAATAAAGGATATAAGCCTTTCCTACGTGACAGTCTAAAGAGTTACCAAATTCCTACAGGAAATATGCTCTTTTTCCTTGCAGCTCGTCCTCATGGTATCCTAATCCTTCATGGACAGCACATATTTAACTAAATAACGCATGATACCCCACCCCTTGTCCCTCAAGTGGGTCTACCTGGTGTCTCTTCCTATGCGTATTCTGTCCCTTCACCATGTTAGAGTTCTACTGGGCTCAGGACTTGCTGTTTACAGACTAATATTATCCTCGGTGTTCTCGCAACCAGCCTGGTTATTTTACTGGGTAGCATTCTACTCCATCTTAACCAGAGGGAATAGATTCTCTATATCTTCTCAAGTAGCTTCCACCTTCTTGTTATGAGATGAATCATTCCTCTTCACATCTTCCATGTGAAGATTCCTGTAGACATATCTCTTTCTGCTTAACTGCAGACATTTCTCTTTAGACCTATACTTATATTCATATAGGTTCATATGTCTATATGCTTCCTTTAGTTGCATATGTTTGTCAGCCATGTGTGCATAGACTATACCCCCTGGATCTCGCCATAAACATATATAGATATATATATAGGGGCATATATATATATATATATATACACACATATATATATGTGTTTCTCTGTCGAGATACTTCTTTTAGGTAGATATGTATTCACATACTTATCTCTCTAACTGTCTGTGCTCATAAAGGTATTTTTTCCTTCCTATCTGTTCCAGACAGTGGGTTTTCACATGTTCATACTATTCACAGTATGTTTCGGTTTTTTGCACACAACCACTGCTGTGGTACTGACAGCTTTTTCCATAACCTTAGGTTCAGGTATCCCTGAAGCTCCCTATTCCTTTATCTTCCTACCTCTCGTCAGTTAGGACAGACATGGGGGATCTTCAGTAGTTCTGAGGTTTCCAACTCCTCAGACATCTGTCCTTCCTTGGGATTACGGGGTTTTTCTCCATACCCCTTCTTCCCTCAAGGATTAAGCCAATTTTTGTCCAACTCGGTCAGTCTTCCTCTTTTGCTCCTAACTATAATTAACTCTGTAGCCAAAAGAGTTTTCAGCTTTTTCCATAAAGCTTTCTACCAAAGACCTACCGTTTTTGTTCTTCCCCAGTTGAATCCTGGGGTCACCTGTCAGTTCCAGATTTTGACCTTCAACTCACTTCTGTGAGGTCATCTTGAAGATTCCTCTACTGGATCCCCAGTAGATTCCATCAGCCTCTCTACTTCCTGCAATCCAGTAGGTGAGGTCCATATGGTGATTGTTCATTTCAATACATTTCATGATGCTTATCATATATACAGGGACTCCTTGTCTGTAGTCCTATTTTAGGTCAGCTGTCTCCTACAGCTCCTCTCTTCTTCAACTCCTACCCTCCATCCTCGGGATGCCTGGGCATATGAGGTGGAGCATGTTTCAATCACCAACATGCTAGGGCTCCAGGCATCTTAGCTTGGGAGTCCCCATATGTGAAGACTCATTCCTGCTTGTTCCTGGAGTTAGCACAGTTACTTACCTGTAACAGGTGATCTCTGGGAACAGCAGGAATAAGTCTTCACAACGCAACCCACCTTCCCTAGGAGTTGTTTCTCTCTATCTCTCTTCCTTTCCTCTTTCTCTCTTTTGTCTCAGCTATAAAACTCAACTGAGGAGAGACAGTTGGAAAGGCGGGAAGGCAGCACGAAGGCGCTGAGGGATGCTCCCAAAAGCTTCCTGATTGGACGCTGGGGAGCGTTCCCGCGCAGGCTCCGTCGGTACCGACGTACCCATATGTGAAGACTTATTCCTGCTGTTCCCAGAGATCACCTGTTACAGGTAAGTAACTGTGCTTTATTTGCAAAGGACACAGCAACATAGAAAGTCCTCTCAACTCTTTGTTGCTTTTGATGCTCGTTATTTCGTACTTCCAGTCTCCAAAAGAACACTGTCCAGTTGGATTGCACAGTGTATATCTTTTGCCTATGAGAGTAAGAACCTTCCTCTTGAAGGCCATGTCACAGCTCACAATGTGAGAGCCATGGCAGCCTCTATGGCTCATCTTCACTCTGTGTCTATCGACGACATCTGTCGAGCAGCTACTTGGGCTTCGGTTCATACCTTTACAGCCCATTACTGCTTAGACAAGGACTCCCGCCGGGATGCCTTGTTTGGTCAGGCTGTTCTTCAAAACCTGTTCCATACTTAATCAACTCCTACCCACCATCCCTCGTAGGATGCCAGAGATCCATGGGGAGAAGTGGAGCCCTTTCACAGGGGCACACAACTTTTGGGGCCTTCTCCCTGGCATCTGCAGCTAGGGAGTCCCCATATATGAGGACTACATTCCTGCTTGTTCCTGGAGATAGCATAGTTACTCACCTGTAACAGGTGATCTCCGGGAGCAGGAATTTAGTCTTAACAACCCACCCACCTCCCCTAGGAGTTGTATCTCTCTCTCTCTTTCCCTCAGTTTTAAACTCGGCTGGAGAGGGACAGTTGGGGAAGGCAACACGCAGGTGCTGTTGGATGTTCCCAAAAGCTTTTCTATTGGACGCTGGGGAGCGTTCCCACGCAGGCTCCGTCAGTACCGACGATACCTCTATGTGAAGACTAAATTCCTGCTGTTCCCAGAGATCACCTGTTACAGGTGAGTAACTATGCTATACCCGCACCCCCCCCCTGTTTTTTTATTGTAAACCACTAAGATGTTTTTACCACTAGCATTATATAAATACTGCAAATAAATACATTTTTTAAAGAATATAATAATCACAGTTTGAAGGTGCTATGAAAAGATTGCAGTGGAAACTAATAGATTGAGAGAGATTTGTGTTAGCACCACTTAGACTTGTAGTAATCAGCTTCCTTCCTTTTTCCATTTTTTTTAAACTGACAGCCTCTTTGTGTTTCTGATCTTTTGGAGATCTGTCTTCATAAATTAAACAAGCCTGAACATTGTAACTTTCTTTATTATCCTAGGATTTAACCCATATATGGTTACCTTATCCACTTTCACTTTTGTTAATTATATATGAATTTTCTCTTCTGTTGATGAAGTGTTATCAACCATATATATATTTCTATATATATATTTGTGTGCCTGTGGTCGGTCTGTCGGAATTTGCTTTCTCTAGGTTATATGAATGGATGCATGTACATGTATAGCCCCATATCAGTTTTTCTCTTTCGCATATGCTAATTACATGCCAGTCCTCAAGTTGGTATGGTAGACATGTGATGATAAAGCAGTTTTTATGACAGCATTTTAACTGCCACCAGATGGCAACATAGCCCCTGGGAGTAGAGAGAGGTGGCTGTATTTTTGTTGCATTGCATAGGTTACCCCTTTGTTTTGTTTGTAACTGCTTCAAGAAAATAATGGCTTATGAGATCTCTGTAGGTTAAGGTTGTTCTCTTCTCTTTGCAGGCGAGGAACTGGTGCTTTTAAATCCCGCATTGGACTGTCTGCACCTGCACCAATAATTAACAGCAAGTATGGCCTGCGAGAGACAGATAAGCGCTTAAACAGACTGAAGAAGTTGGAGGATGGCAGCAAGAACTGTGACAGCCAGTCTGTAAGCTCCAACACAGATGCAGATACCACTCAGGAAAAATCCAGCACAAATGCATGTAAGGAACACAGCAGCTGGCCCCTTCTTCCTTTCCATGAGTCTGAACAATACAAGGCCTCTGCTGTGGGTGAAGGCTGCTGGATTCTAACTGAGCTGTCCTTGAGATAGCCTTACAATCTTATGAGTGCTCTTTGCATTCATTGACATGCCTGTGCAGAACAAATCTGCTTGACTCCTGTAGCTGGAGGCAAGTTAAGTGTCATTGAGCAAGTGATTTTTAGTAGAACACTTGTTCACTGATACAGTAAAACTGACTTTATTCGGGAGTCACTGGCAAATGCATGCATAGTGCACAGAACAAATAAAGAGGGAGTAATGAGATTTGGGGCACGAATGGGGGTGGCTGCTTATTGGATTCAGCACAAGACTTTCAACAGTGATTACAGAACAGACTGAGCTGCAGTACTGTACAGTTAGGGTATGACCTTGAGCTCAGGTAAAGCTTTCACTATGGCAACATTTGAGAGGTTTTGTATATATCTTTGAGTATTTAAGAAGGTTGGAATCTGCGTTGAGACTCTTGTGATATCTGAGCTGTAACTGGCTTTCTTAAAAAGTTCTGATACTGGCAGTAGGAAGGTCTGATCAATGTATGTCAACTTAATGTGTTTGGTTATCAGACATCAAAGCCTAGGGTAAAAGCACACATTGTGGTGGGGTTTGGTTTTATTACTAAGTAACTAATGTTAAAAATATCCTTTTATACTTCCATGTGGATTTGGGTAGTGAGGGATTTCCTGGCATATGCACACTTCTGCTGTGAGGACTTAAGGTTGTGCTTCATACTGTTTTTGCAATGTAGTGACATGAAATGCTTTTTCACAGATGAGCTTAAACTCATAAGAAGGGTCCTTGTCTGGCCCTTATTTTTCTTTCAAAAGCCACTTGAGTCTCTCTTGTTGGGCCTTATGGGTACCACAAGCCAACCAAGAATAGATGAAGGAAATGCGTTCACTGTATATGTGAAAGATCTAATCTCCAGGAACAAGCAGGAATGTAGTCTTCACATAAGGGTATCGTCGGTACCGACGGAGCCTGCGCAGGAACGCTCCCCAGCATCCAATAGGAACGCTTTTGGGAGCATCCCTCAGCACATGCGCGCTGCCTTCCCGCCTTTCCAACTGTCCCTCTTCAGTTCTTCGTTTTCCGCGGAACCGACAGGACACATACCCTGTCACCGCAGAAAATTTCTTCTTTGTTTTCTTGTGGTCGCGTTTGCCTCCGCATGACGCCTACCAGTTCCGCCGGTTCTTTTCTTTTCTTCTTTAAAAAAAAAAAAATTCTGAATTGTTTCTTTTCAGAAACTTTTCTTTTTCGGTGCTAGGCGCCATTTTGGGCACTAGGCCCCATTTTTCCTTAAAAATGGAAAAACCAGCTAGTGGTTTTAAAAAATGTACTAAGTGTGGCGGTACCATTTCAGTCACCGACACCCATGACTGGTGTCTTAAATGTTTAGGCCATGACCATTCTCCATCTGAGTGTCTATCTTATATGGGGATGACTAAAAGAGGAAGACAGAACCGGGCTGCAAAGCTCGGTACCCTCTTTTCTTCGGATGCCAGGTCCATTGCATAGATGTCTTCAAGAGCCTCTCCTTCCTCCCATGGATCTCAGGTAACTAAACATAAAAGCTGGTCTTCAAAGGGTAGCTCTCCTGCAAAGCATAGAGAGGCCATTGACATTGCCCTTGAGGGAACCACACCGGCAAAACAGCCCCGGCGGGAGGCTTTGGCCTCCAAAGCATCAACGGGGTTCCAGGATGTTCTCGAGGCCTCAGCCTCGACAGAGCTACTGGTGCCATGCTCAGGGGTCCCGGCCACCTTCACCGGTACCAATACCCAGTCATCGGCAGCGTCGATAGACAAGAGATTCCTCGCTATCGAGCGCAGTATTGCAGCTCTCCTTACAGCTGCGGTACTGTTGACACCGATGGTTCAACGGGCATTGGTACCGACGCCGGTACCAGCACCGACGGTACCAGCTCCAGTGGGAATTCTTCCTGGCATTGAAAGATCGGTACCGGATCAACTCGGTACTGACTTTGATCGATACCGGGACCGTGCTTTACATAAACATCGTGATCAGAGATACTTCGAGTCCTCCGACTCCGATGACTGATGATTCTGCCGATACCAGAGTTTTTCTCCCGGAAGACTCTTCTCCCCAACGCAGAATGTCGCCTCCAGAGGACATGTCTTTTCAGGATTTTATTTGTGATGTTGCCAAAGGCCTTTCAATCACAGTAGCTCCAGAAAAGGAACCTAGAGCAAAGGAATTGGAAATTCTCCAATATCCTAAGGCTCCAAAGGAGGCAGCCACTCTGCCCATTCATGAAATTCTTCATGATTTGATGCTCAGAATGTGGGAGACAGCTTTGACCACATCTCCTCATTCTAGGAGGCTTGATACAATGTATCGAGTTCCTCCATGTCCTGGATTTCAAAAGACTCAGCTGCCACACCATTCAATGGTAGTGGAGTCAGCCATGCATAGGATGAAAAGTGCAGAGAGACATGCATCCAATCCTCCAGGTCGTGAATGCAGGACTCTTGATGCTTTTGGGCGTCAAACTTTTCAAGCTTCCATGATTTCAGCTAGGATCAGCTCATATATTTTATATATGGGCATGTTCCTCAAGAAGGTCACAGGAGATTTGGAGCTTATGAGCCCACTTCTCCCAGATGACAGACTTCCTTACTCTTGTCAGGCATGCTCACGATGTCTCCAAGTTTGTGAATTGTGCAGCCTTTGACTGCTTTGAATGCATCAGCAGAACCTATGCTATAGCCATTGGTGCACGACGGATTGCCTGGCTTCAGGCATCAGACTTGGAGATTTGGGTACAGGATAAATTAGGCAATATCCCTTGTACAGGAGAAAACTTCTTTGGCAAGAACTGGCAGGAAAAGGCTAATGAGATGCTGACAATATCACCTTAGATAGATTGTCAAAATCTACAGCCACTCCAGCCAAAAAGAAACCCTATAAGAAACCCTCTTTCAGCAAAAAGAGGACGTTTTATCCATCCTATACCCAGCAAAGCCAAGCTCACAGTCAAGTTGCCCAAAAGGGACAACAGCAGCAATTCAAACAGCAGAAGAAGCCAAAAGGCCCGAGAGCTCAACCAGCTCTGCAGGTTCAGCTCCCTCAAGGGCTTTGACTCCTTCCTAGAGAGCTTAGCCTTCCTGCCTCTGAGGGGTCCAAAACCCTCAAATATTCCAGGCAGGCTGTGTCATTTTGCCAACAGATGGCACAAAATAACAGCAGAAAATTGGACTCTGTCCATTGTAGGAGGGGGTACAAGCTTAATTTTCACAGCATGCCCCCTCCTACAATCTTAAGGCAGTTCAATTCCCAGACATCTGCAAACATTCTGTTGGATCACGAGGTCTCAACACTTCTTGCCCAAGGGGCAATAGAGGAAGTACCCATTCTCCAGCAGGGTGCAGGGTTCTACTCCCCCTATTTTCTTATTCCAAAGAAAACAGGGGGACACAGACCATTCTAGACCTTAGAGAATTGAACAAATACCTGTTCCGAGAGAAGTTCAGAATGATTTCTCTAGGAACTCTTCTGCCATACCTTCGAAGTCAGGATTGGCTTTGCTCTCTAGACTTAAAGGATGCATATACTCGCATTCTGATCCATCCAGATCAAAGGAAATTCTTACGATTCCTTTTCAAGGGAAAACTCTTCCAATACAGGGTTCTTCCCTTTGGACTGGCTTCTGCACCAAGAGTATTCACGAAATGCATGGCAGTAGTAGCTGCATTCTTGCGAACCCTAGGGATTTTCATCTTCCCTTACTTGGACGACTGACTCATTCGAGCCCCCATGGTTGCAGAGGCCAGCTCTGCACTGTCTCGCACAATGCGAATCCTCCAATACTTGGGATTGGTAATAAACGTCCCAAAATCCCAACTTGTCCCTTCCCAGTCTCTGGAGTTCATAGGACTACTACTACTACTACTATTATTTAGCACTTCTAGAGTGCCATGCACGCAGCGCTGTACAGCTAACCTACAAGAGGTAGTCAGCATGTCTAGATACCAGACAGTCAAGGGCTTTCCTTCCACAGGCCTGGTGTCTTCGCATAGTGCAACTAGCTTCTCAAGCAGCGGGAAAATCCTTCCTAACTGCTCGAGAACTGCTACAGTTACTGGGACACATGGCATCCACAGTTCATGTAGTTCCCTATACTCGTCTCCACATGCGAGCAGCCCAGCGGACCCTATCCACACAGTGGACACAGGCCACAGGATGTTTGTAGCAAACTCTCATCGGCTGATCTTGTCCCTCCAATGGTGGCAATCACTGCAGAATCTTTTATTGGGGTCTCCTTTTCAACAACCCCTATTCCAGGCCACCCTAACAGATGCATCACAGGTGGGCGGGGGAGCACACCTGCATCATCTCTCTACCCAGGGCACCTGGACTCCACAGGAGGCTTGTCTTCACATAAACCTCCTGGAATTAAGAGCAATCTATTTAGCTCTTTGAATATTCCATGCCCAGCTCAGCTACAGTCCTAGTCCAAACGGACAATCAAGTAGCCATGTTCTATGTGAACAAGCAGGGCGGAACAGGCTCTCTGTCGTTATGCAACGAAGCTTTACGACTTTGGGCCCTCGCCAGAGAGCATCAAATCCACCTTCTCGTGGTATATCTTCCAGGCATTCAAAACCTTTGGGCAGACAAGCTCAGCCGAGTACTGCTGCCTCACGAATGGTCTCTCCACCTAGGCCAGGTGATAAAGATATTTCACATCTGGGGGACTCCAGACATAGACTTATTTGCAAGTCCACTGAATGCCTGACTTCCCCGGTTCTGTTCCAGGATTCCAGCTCGCAATTGCCAGACAAGGGATGCCTTCCTCCTTCACTGGGGTCAGGACTTCCTCTATGCCTTCCCACCCATTCCCCTCATCCCCAAAACACTCTTCAAGCTTCAGAGAGACAGAGGTCGTATGATCCTCATAGCTCCACGGTGGCCACACCAAACGTGGTATCCCCTGCTTCTACATCTCTCTCAAGCTGCACCTCTGGAGTTAGGGTGTGCTCCAGATCTCCTTTCCCAAGAGAGCAGGATGCTATGGCACCCGAATCCCCAGTCCCTGCATCTCACAGTCTGGTTGCTGAGAGCTTAAATCTTCAGGATCTCAACCTTTCCCAACAGGTAAAGGATAACCTTCAGGCTTCTAGAAAACCTTGCACAAGACGATCTTACGCCTTCAAGTGGAAACGTTTCACTATATGGTGTTCCCAGGAGGAGATAAACCCCCTGGTGATACCTTTGGAGTCGATAGTAGAGTATCTACTTCATTTATCAAATTCTGGTCTAAAGACCAATTCAGTAAGAGTACATCTTAGCGCAATTACAGCTTCCTATAAGCCTCTAGATGGACAACCAATTTCCTCTCATCCTCTCATATCCAGATTTATGAGAGGTCTTCTATTAACAAAACCTCCCATTAAACCACCACTGGTGGCATGGGATTTAAATCTAGTTCTCGGGCAGCTCATGAAACCGCCTTTTTAACCTTTAGCCACTACTACCCTAATGTTTTTGTCCTGGAAGGTCATCTTCCTAATTGCAATCACCTCTGCATGTCGCTTTAGTGAATTGCAAGCCTTAGTGGCTGATCCTCATTACACTAGGTTTCACTATGATAAGGTTGTCCTTAGGACTCATCCACACTTTATGCCAAAGGTGGTTTCGCCTTTTCATTTAAATCAAGCAATTTATCTTTCAGTATTCTTTCCAAGGCCTCATGCCTCTAATGCAGAGAAGAACCTTCACACTTTGGACTGTAAAAGAGCCTTAGTCTTTTACCTACAAAGAACACAGCAACAAAGAAAGTCTTAACTTTTTATTGCTTTTGATTCTAGTCATTTGGGACTTCCAGTCTCCAAGAGGACTTTATGCAAATGGATTGCACAGTGCATATCCTTTGCTTATGAGAGTAAGAGTCTTCCTCTTCAAGGCCATGACACAGCTCATAATGTGAGAGCCATGTCAGCCTCTATGGCTAACCTTCACTCTGTGTCTATTGATGACATTTGTGGAGCAGCCACCTGGGCTTCGGTACATACCTTTATAGCCCACTACTGCCTAGATAAAGCCTCCCGTCGGGATGCCGCCTTTGGCCAAGCTGTTCTTCAAAATCTCTTTCAGACTTAATACAACTTCTACCCACCAACCCTGGTGGAATGCCAGAGATCCATGGGAGGAAGCATGGCCCATCTCACCATAGGTGGCAGCTTCCTGGGGTCATCTCCCTGGCATCTTCAGCTAGGGAGTCCCCATATGTGAAGACTTCATTCCTGCTTGTTCCTGGAGATAGCGTAGTTACTCACCTGTAACAGGTGATCTCCGGGAACAGCAGGAATTTAGTCTTCACAACCCAACCACCTCCCCTAGGAGTTCTCTCTATTTCTCTCTTTTTCCTCTCTCCCTCTATCCTTTCACTCAGCTACAAACTTAACTGAAGAGGCTCAGTTGGAAAGGCGGGAAGGCAGCGTGCATGTGCTGAGGGATGCTCCCAAAAGCGTTCCTATTGGACGCTGGGGAGCGTTCCCGCGCAGGCTTCGTCGGTACCGACGATACCCATATGTGAAGACTAAATTCCTGCTGTTCCCGGAGATCACCTGTTACAGGTGAGTAACTACGCTTTCTCAGGGAACAAGCAGAAAGTAATTCCTCATATATGGGTGACATCGACACAGACTGAGCCTGCGCGGATCCACTCCCCAGCTTTAAAAGAAAGCTTTTGGGAGATATACCGTGAATGCGAGTCACCTTCCCACTCAAAGTTGCCATCTTGCCTCAGTCTGTCTTTTTCCACGGAGCCTTGCAGACGTCCCATCTGTGCACACTTGTAAAAACTGATTTTTGTTTTTTAACCCTACTCGTGTTTTCTTTACTATTACTGAGTGCTCAATTCGATCACCTTCCATACCCAAGTCTCGCCTCGGCATCCTTGTTTTTCGCTCAGGTGTGTTTTTCCTTTAATTTTTGCTTTTTCAATGTGCAGGATTTTTCTCGCGGCCTACCCGGTTGAGACGACAGAGTTTGACCTCGCAGGCCTCATTTTCCCCACCATGTCCTCGACCAGTGGTTTTAAACACTGTGGTAAGTGCATTCGCATGATTTCCCGCACAGGCCGTTACTCTACCTGCCTCAAGTGTCTCGGGGCAGACCACAACAGGTCCTTATGCCCGCTTTGCCGCCTCATGTCAGCTAAAACCCGGAGAGACCGTGAAAGGCAGCAGGGGGAGATGTTTGGCAAGTCTGGCTCCGGCTCGGCATTGGGGGCAGAATTCCTTCCCTTGGCAATGGGCGACACGCCCAGGTGTCAGAGTCATCTTCGGACTACCTCCCACTTAAGTCGACTGCGCCCTCGATGTCGATGCTGAAGAAGAACCTAGCGTGGGGGGGGGGGGGTCCATGCTCTTCGATTCTGCCTTGGAGCCCTCAGTGCGACTTGGGGGATGACTGACAGGAGTGCCCGTCGAAGCAGCCATGCAGGGACGAGACACTGGCATCGAAGGAGCGGCGAGTCACTCCAGACTCTAACACCATCCAGGACTCCCAGGCCAGGGAGTTAACTCCAGCCCTGACGCCATCAGGGTCGGAACAACTGCGGAGCCCTCTGGCATTGAGGCTCGCATGGTTGCCCTTGAACGTAGCTTTACAGCTTTCCTTGAGGTGCAGCGGGGCACGACTCCTGGTCTCTTTGGGTCATTGGCACCCCACACCGGAACCTCCTCACTGAGGATGTCCCCAGAGGAGGCACCTCCAATCCTGGAGTGCCTCGCTCAGTCGGTGTCAAGGCCCTCGACGACAGACATGACACGTTCGGACCACTGGCATCGGGAATCCTCAGTTCCGAGTCAGTCCAGGGACTGAAGCGCACCAATCGACGACTCTGGGTTAGAATCGGACTGGGAGATGGATGAGGAGTTGCCCATGCTCCATCGTAACGTCCTCTCCAACCTTTCCCTGCCGCACGGAGGTCTTGGCCTTCCTCACGTTTGTACAGGAGATGTCCCAGGCCCTCGCCTTCATGGTTGTGCTGGAG
This sequence comes from Ichthyophis bannanicus, assembly GCA_033557465.1. NCBI lineage: Eukaryota > Metazoa > Chordata > Amphibia > Gymnophiona > Ichthyophiidae > Ichthyophis > Ichthyophis bannanicus. The sequence goes on along the minus strand of CM066047.1, from coordinate 138,143,687 downwards.
GGCGAGCCGTGTGCTGAGGACCTGGAGATCCTGCAGTACGAGGCCTCTCCTAGGGTAGGCACTCAAGGTGCCTGTGCCCCTCAACCGTGAATGCATCTGGTTCAGAATGTGGGAGAACCAAGCACAAGCCAAGGGTTCCAGAAAGTGCCCGTGCCCCTCATCTGTGAATGCATCTGGTTCAGAATGTGGGAGAACCAAGCAAGAGCCCAGGGTTCCAGAAAGTGCAACTCCCACACAATTCCATGGTGGTGGAGTCGACTATGCGTCTAATCAAGAGTCAAAAGATGCACTCCTCTGTGCCCCTTGGGCAGGGAGAAAGTGCTTCCAGGGCTTGATGCTCATGACCTCAATCCGGGCATATAGCTGAGAGACCTGGCAAAGGAGCTCGCCGGGTTCTCATCTGGTCTGTCAGGTGATCCCCTTTAACATAAGAATATATAAGAACATAAGATATGCCATACTGGGTCAGACCAACGTCCATCAAGCCCAGTATCCTGTTTCCAACAGTGGCCAATCTAAGTCATACATACCTAGCAGTTTCCCCAAAAGACACACGTTCCACAGTGCTTGTACTGGGTCAAGCATTGATATCCTGGGTCCCTTCTTAATAATGGTTTATGGACCTTTCCTCCAGGAACTTGTCCAAACCTTTTTTAAACCCAGCTACACTAACAGCCTTTACTACATCCTCGGTAACAAATTCCAGAGTTTGATTACACGTTGAGTGAAAAAATATTTTCTTTTATTAGTCTTAAATAGTTTACCCTGTAGCTTCATTGCATGTCCCCTAGTCTTTCTATATTCTGATAACGTAAACAATCGATCTACGTTTACCCGTTCCACTCCGTTCATTAATTTATAGACTGCTATCATATCTCCCCTCAGCCGTCTCTTTTCCAGGTTAAAGAGCCCTAATCTTTTTAGCCTTTCTCCATAGGAGTATCCTTCCATCCCCTTTACCATTTTGGTGGCTCTTCTCTGAACCTTTTCTAATATCGCTATATCCTTTTTAAGATATGGCGACCAGAATTGCACACAATATTCAAGGTGCGGTCTCGCCATGGAACGATATAGAGGCAGTATAATATCTTTTGTTTTATTTTCCATTGCTTTCCTTATGATACCTAGCATTCTATTTGCTCTCTTGGTCGCCGCTGCACACTGGGCCGAGGATTTTAACATGTTATCCACAATGACGCCTAAATCTTTTTCCTGGGTGGTGGTTCCTAATGTGGAACCTTGCATCGTGTAACCATAGTTTGGGTTTTTCTTCCCTAGGTGCATAACTTTGCACTTGTTCACATTAAATTTCATCTGCCATTTTGATGCCCAGTCTTCCAATTTATCAAGATCCTCTTGCAATATTCCGCAATCCTCTTGGGTTTTAACAACTTTAAATAGTTTTGTCTCATCTGCAAATTTGATAACCTCACTCGTTATTCCACTTTCCAGGTAATTTATGAATGTGTCAAAAAGCAGCGGATCTAGCACAGATCTCTGGGGTACACCACTATTCACCTTTCTCCATTGGGAAAATTGGCCATTTAGCCCTGCCCTCTGCTTTCTGTCTTTTAACCAGTTCCTTATCCACAGTAGTACACTGCTTCCTATCCCATGACTCTTTAGTTTTGCCAAAAGTATCTGATGCGGGACCTTGTCAAAGGCTTTCTGAAAGTCCAGATACACTATATCAACCGACTCCCCTTTGTCCACCTGTTTATTCACACCTTCAAAAAAACATAACAGATTAGTAAGACAAGATCTTCCTTGTCTAAAGCCATGTTGGCTGTCTCCCATTAGGCCATGACTATCTACATGCTGAGTAATTTTATTCTTTATGATGATTTCTACCATTTTTCCCGATACTGATGTCAGGCTCACCGGTCTGTAGTTTCCCGGATCACCCCTGGAAGTCTTTTTAAAAAATTGGTGTTACATTGGCGATCCTCCAATCTTCAGGTATTAGAGATGATTTTAATGATAGTTCACAGATTACTAATAGCAGGTCTGCCAGCTCATATTTCAGTTCTTTCAACACCCTTGGCTGTATACCATCCGGCCCAGGTGATTTGCTACTCTTCAGTTTACCAAATAGTTGTAATACATCATCTCCAGGAACAAGCAGGAATGAGTCTTCATATATGGGTACATCGGTACTGACGGAGTCTGCGCGGGAACGCTTCCCAGCGTCCAATCAAAAAGCTTTTGGAAGCATCCCACCACGCCTGCGTGCTGCCTTCCCGCCTTTCCCAACTGCCTCTCCTCAGTTTTCGTTTTCTGCGGAGCCGGCAGGACGTCGTCCTGTCACCGCAGAAAATTCTTGTTTTATTAATTTAGTTTTCTTGTGGTCGCGGCTGTCTTCCCCGACACCACCTGTACCACCGCTGTTTTCTTTTCTTTTCTTGTGAAATCTTCCTTTTTCAAGGGATATTTTTTCTTCATAGTGTCTCACGGTTTCTCCGGCCTTTTAGGCCTCTTCTTTTTCCTTCATGGAGCCGCCAGCCACTTTCTCCAAGAAATGTTCAAACTGTGGCGGTACAACTTTATTTTTAGACCCTCTGTCGGTGTCTAACCTGCTTGGGTCCTGACCTTTTTCCTTCCGGAGCCCTTAGGCAACAGTTTGGTGAGAAGAGGTTTTCAACATCGAGGTTTCCCTCCAACTTCAGGGCACCGTCCCTTTCTTCTTCTACACAGGATCAGGTAACCCACAAACAGTCTGTTAAGACTAGCCAGCCCTCAAGGGGTAGGTCTTATGCACAGCATGTAGACGGCTCCGGCCTTGCCCTCGAGGGCCCACTGGCTTCAAAACCCCGGCAGGAGTCTTCGGTCTCCAAAGCGTATGAGGGGTTTCGGGTTGTTCCTGGGGTTCACCCCTCACAGAACATACCTGAGCCGTGTCCGGTGGTGGCATCCGCTTCAAGCGGAACCGATACCCCGGTATCGGCACTGGTGCTGGATGAAACACTCCTCACCAGGGATGGTCATCTGGCGTCCTCGGTGCCTTCGGGACCGGTGGATACTCTCCAGACTGACTTTCCATTATCGGTACCAGCACCGATACTACCACCGACGTCGGTACCCTCCAGATGTGCATCGATAGCCTCGCTTCCTTTGATGTCGAGTCTGGAATCGATCTCCAGTCTGGAGGACTGGGTACCGACTCGCCTTGGTACCGGCTCCCAGCGGTACCAAAGGCTCGGTTCCAATGATTCGGATCCGCAACTCTCGGTTCCTCCGAGGCCGTTTGAGTTGCCACTAGTTGGCCTTCATCCACCGGTATCAGACACGGTACCGAAGTTGGTACCGATGTCCACATTACCCTTGCGGTCGGTGCCTTCCATGCTTCGCTCATCAGGCTCTTTGCCCTCGATGCCGAGTTTGGAATCGATCTCTAGTCTGGAAGACTGGGTACCAACACGCTTTAGTACCGACACCGATCGATACCGGAGGCTCGGTACTAAGGATAGTGGTCGGAGGTCTTCAGTTACCTTGGTACCGATTGAACTGTCACCGATGGCTGCTCCGATGTCTGTGCCGGGCTCGGCTCCGACATCAGTACCGGTATTGGCATCGGTACCGGTATCCACAGTACCATCGTGGCCAACTCCTGCCATGCTTCTTTCAACAGGATCACTCCCTTCTATACCAAGCTTGGAGTCGATACCTGGCATGGACAATGTGGTACTGACGGTCGCTGCTCCTGACATCCAGAACCGGCGACCATCCCTTAAGGATTCCACACTGCACCGTGCAGAATCTTCTATTCCTATATATTTGGATAGCTCTTTCGGTGCTCAGGCTAGTTCTTCAGATCTAACCTGTCCAAAGGAGATTCCAGTTGGAGATCCCTCTTTTCAGAGTTTCCTCCTGGATATAACAAGATCTCTTGCCATTCCTATCCCTGGATATGATCCTGCACAAGGCTCTGTTTCTACCAAAGCAAAGGAGAACATAATGCTTCCTTTGCATCATTCCTTGCAGGATCTCTTCTAGGAATGTGGGAAGCACCTTTAAAGGTACCCCCACCTTCCAGAGCAGCTGCTCTCTTATATCAGGTGCCCCCCCTCTCCAAGGTTTCAAAAGACTCAACTTCCTCATCATTCCATAGTAGTGGAATCAGCAATGAGGCGGATAAAGAGTAAGAAAAAGCACTCTTCTTATCCGCCAGGTCGTGAGTCTAAGACACTAGATGCCTTTGGACGTCAAACCTTCCAGACACTATGCTTTCTGCAAGAATTCTCTCATATATTTTTATATGAGTCTATCTCTTGAGGAGGTCACAAAGCAATTACATCTTTTGACTCCTTCCCTTCCAGAGTCCAAGAGTGCAGGCTATTCTTCACTGCTTAAGCATCTTCAGAATATCTCTTGGTTTCTTACTCGTGCTTCCCTAGACTCTTTTGAGTCTGTTAGCAGGACTTCTGCTATAACTATAGGGGCATGACGTAGAGCCTGGCTCCAAGCTTCAGACTGGACAAATGAGCACAGCAAAGACTGGGACATACTCCTTGCACTGGAGACAATCTTTTCAACAAGGAGTCTTTACGTCAGGTTACTTAGTTGTCCACTGACTTACCTGTTTCTAGGTGATGTTCTGCACTTTCTTCTGTCCCAATAGGTAGGAAATGTCCTGCCATTCTTTCTTCCCATAGGAGAAGAAGGTTTTATGCATCATCTGCCCATCATACAGATGTTCCCAAACAAGGGAAGCATCGTCCTGGTCTGCAGAATTCAACCTCTCACCAGGCTCAGCAAACCCAGCAACCGCAGGGTTTCTGATCAATCTTCATCAGATGCTTGTGACTCTTGGGGTTAGAATCTGCAGTTGTTTCTTCTCAATAGAGGCAATCCACTGCTTTCATTCTAAACCCTACACATGGATCTCTTCCCAAAAGACATCCATTTTTTCTATGTTCTATGAGCTGTCAGGATGTTCATGCCTATAGGTCACAAGGTTCTCCTCTTCTTCCTGCTAGGGAAAGAGGTCTAACCACTATCAAACGATAGTTTCCTGTGCCAGCATGTCTTTTTTTCCTTTCTATAGACTTCCTACTTTGTAAGTCTTCTTCAGCTCCATTCTCTTTACCCTCTTACCAAGCTTTTCCCCTGTAAGAGCGGTATTGCTTCACTGGAGGGCTTTTTCTTCAGCCTCTCTAGTTTTGTTACTTTTCCAGTACGGAGTTTCTTCTCTGAGTTAACTTCTTTTTCAATCTTGCTTTGAGGCAGTTCATCAGACATGTCCAGAGTTTTCTACTCCTGTTCTGTCTGTTCTTTCTGTTTTTAAACAGTAAGATTCTTTCTGCTGTCTGGCAAGCAGCTGCCTATGCAGGAGCCTCTTTTTTTTGTTTGTTTCAACTGCTTTATTTCAAAAATGAAAAAGAATTACAATCAAGTCCATATTAAGGGAGAGCGGACAGCAAAAAGAAAAGAGAAACCCAAGAACATTATTACAAAGAAATAATGGGCCCGGACTACATACATATAACCCTAATACATAGGCAGAAAGAACACCACATTATCTAATCACTTTCTTTACCAAGCAAGAACAGATTCAACTGGTCGGCCTCCATAAAAACATACTTAACCTGTTCATATAACACTATACATTTACAGGGGTACTTTAACAAAAAAGAAGCCCCAATTGTGAGGGTGCGAGACTTTAATGCCAAAAAACCTTTACGCCTAACTTGGGTAAGTCTAGAAACATCAGGAAACACCTGCACTGTAGACCCACAGAACAAGCAATCCTTCTTAATGTTTGGACCACTGGTTCTTATCCACCAGCAACCAGGTTGTCCTCCACTAACATTCTGTCTAGTCTTAGTAGTGGCTCCAAGTCAGTGCTGTCATCTGTCTTGGAAACTACTTCTCTACAGGCTTGTTGGATTGTCTTCTCTTTCTGCCATCTCCATTCCCCTGGGGTTGGCAGCATAGTTGACATAGGTACTGGCTCTCCAGCAGCCAGTTCTATCTCCTCATTCTCCTGCATCATGCTCTCTGCAATTCTACAGAGAAGCTCTCCACTATGGGCCCTTGCTAGAGAGCGTGAGGGTTTTTTCTCCAACAGCTATCCTAGATGGTTGGAAAAGGCTTTTCTCCAGGACCAAGCAGGAAGTCAGTCCTCACATATGGGTGACGTTGGCGCCGACGGAGCCCTTGTGTGGAGCACTTCACCAGCTTTCAAAGAAAGCCTTTGGGAATTGCAGCGCGCATGCACGGTCCCCTTCCCGCCCAAGGGTACCATCTTGCTCAGTCGTCTTTTTTTCCGGGGAGCCCGACGGACATAGTTCATTTTTCCCCGAGGAAAAAATTGATTTTCCCTGTTTTTCTCTTTTTTCTTCGGTTCGACGCTGGATCCTTTTCCCGCTCGGACCGATACTCCGGTATCGAGTCCTTTTCTCTCTTTTTCAGTTTTTGTCCTTTGTGACTGGCGTTAACGCCTTTTTTCTTTTTTCCCTGGCAGCCCAGTCTTTTGACCTAGCAGGGGCCCTTTTTCCCCCGATGGCTGCCAGCGGGTTTAAGAAATGTGATCGGTGTAAGAAGCTTATGTCTCTTACCGACACACATGACTGCTGCCTCCATTGCCTTGGACCCGATCATAACCCAATGATCTGTGGTCCGTGTGGCAAAATGTCCTCGAAGGCGTTGAGGAGTCGGCAGCACCAGAGGGTTAGAATTTTTTCTGACTCCGCGTCCGGCCGGGCCCGGACCTCGTCAGAGGCCTCGACGTCTCGGTACTCCGGCCCCGAGCAGCGTCGGGGTTCCTCTGAGCGGGGGTCTCCTTCGCGGGAACATCGAAGGAAGAAGAAACCCGCGAGGGCGGCGTCGGTGGACGCTCCTGGTTCCTCGAGGGCCAGGTCGCATAGCCCCGATAGCCGTCCCGGGTCTTGGGAGTCGGAGAGGCCTGCCAGCATCCTCGTGTCGAGATGGAATCTCCTGGACACGTAAGTGCTGTTGTCCTCGTTGACTCTCCTCCGAGGGAGCCGACGTCGGGCCTGACGCCGTCGGGGCCAGAGTCGGGGGCTGCTGGGTCTCCTGAGCCTCCTGAGCTCAGACTCAGGTTGACGGCCTTGGAGAGCAGCTTTGCTGCCTTCATGGAACAGCAGCGGGCATTGATCGCCGGTCTCACCGGTGCATCTGCCCCGACCACCGGGACCTCGACGTCCAAGTCGACCCCGAAGGCCGAGCCGATCCTCGAGTCCATGCGGGTTCGAGTCGATCCTCGGCCACGGTCTCCCTCGACCTTCCGTTCGGGCCCGAGGTCGTCGACGCCGATACCCTTGGCATCGGGGCGGAGGGCATTGGTGCCTGCCCGACCGGAGCCGCTCGATTGCTCCTCCGAGGAGTCGGGCTGGGAGACGGAGGACGAAGAGTCACCCGACACTCATCGGACTCGGTGTGTCCCATCGGACTCGCCCGAGTCCGAACCTCGGAGACGGTCCCCACCGGAGGATACCCGGTTCTCGGACTTCGTGCGGGATATGGCCAAGGCCTTGGCCTTCCCCGCGGATCCCGAGGAGGAGCCTCGAGCCGAGGAGCTCGAGGCCCTCCAGTATGACTCTCCCCCGAAGGAGGCCTTTACTGTTCCGGTTCCTCCGATGCTGGAGCGGATGCTCTTCCGCATGTGGGAGACCCCGGCCTCGACGCCGGTGTTAAGCAAGCGGGTCGATTCCATTTATCGAGTCCTCAAGAGCCCCGGGTTCCAAACGGCACAATTACCGCACCACTCCATTGGTGTGGAATCGGCCATGCATCAACTGAAAAGTCAGAAGATGCACTCCTCGGTGCCTCTCGGCCGGGAGGCCCAGAACCTGGATGTCCTCGGTAAGAAGTGCTTCCAGGGCTCAATGCTTGCTTGCCGTGTCCAGACTTACCAGCTCTACATGGGCATGTACCTCCGAGACCTGGCAAAGGAGATTGCCAGGTTCTCTGCTGGTCTCTCCGAGGAACCTTTGCAGAGGTTCCAGGCCTTGTCCACCGGTATTCGAGAGTGCTCGAAGTTTATCACTCGAGCAGCCTACGATGGCTTCGAGGCTTCGGCCCGAGTAGCCGGGGCCGGCATCGGTGCCCGCCGACAGGCTTGGCTACAGTCATCCGACCTCGAGCCATGGGTCCAGGACAAGTTGGTCGATGTCCCCTGCCAAGGTGAAAACCTCTTTGGCAAGCCCATGGCTGAAAAGGCTGCAGAATTCGAGACCGAGACTCTGACCAGTACTAGGCTTTCCAGGAAAACCTCTGCCCCTTCACAGAAGAAGAAGGGCTCGGGAAAAAAGACTTTTTACCCGAAGAAGTCATCTGCCTATCAACAATACCCTCCATTATCAGGCCTCTGCAGCTCCCCAACAGGGTCAGCAGGCCAAGGGGCAGGATCAAGGGCCCCGTAGGCAGAAGGCCCCCAAGCCACCAACACCGGCCCCTGCGCCATAGGGTGGGGGTTTTTGACTCAGACAGCATAGCCTCTTCTCCTCAGCTGGCTTCTCTCAGCATGGGAGGCCGGCTGGCCCACTTTGCCCACAGGTAGTCAGCCGTCACTTCAGATACCTGGGTTCTTCACATAGTCCAAAAGGGCTATCTTCTCCAGTTTCACCAGGTACCTCCCTCCTATTTTCCAGGGGAGCCTGCAAGACTCCCTCTGCACAGGGACCTACTCCTTCAGGAGTTAGCAGGTCTGCTAAAGGATCAGGCTGTGGAACCGGTGCCCCACCACATGAGAGGTCACGGCTTTTATTCCAAGTACTTTCTGGTACCAAAAAGAACAGGAGGCCTCAGACCCATCCTAGACTTGCGAAACCTCAACAAGTTCCTGGAGAGGGAAAAGTTCAAGATGCTTACCCTTGGAATCCTGCTGCCCTACCTCCAGCAGGAAGACTGGCTATGCTCCTTAGATCTAAAGGATGCGTATACTCACATCCTTATTCATCCAGACCACAGACAATATCTCAGGTTTGTTGTGGGAGGAAACCACTATCAGTACAGACTACTACCCTTTGGCCTGTCCTCCGCTCCCAGGGTGTTCACCAAGTGCCTGGCAGTGGTGGCGGCCTACCTGAGGCTTCAGGGTCTTTTTGTGTTTCCGTACCTGGGCGATTGGCTCATAAGGGGACAATCTTCCCAGGAGGCCAACCAGGCCACCCTTCGCACTGTGGCTCTGCTTCAGCACTTGGGGTTTGTCATAAACTTCGCAAAGTCCACTTTGCTCCCGTCCCAGAACTTGGAGTTCATAGGGGCCAGGCTCAGCACTCTTCAAGCAAAGGCTTTTCTGCCTCTGGACAGGGCCCACAGGCTAATGGATCTGGCCAGCCAGTTTCGCAGCAATTCCATGGTCTCTGCCAGGCAGTTCCTGAGACTACTTGGCCATATGTCTTCCACGGTTCATGTCACCCCCAATGCCCGCCTACACATGCGGCCTGCTCAGTGGAGCCTTCGCACTCAATGGCATCAAGCCACAGGGAGCCTAGCGGACTCAGTGAAGATATCCGACCTACTGGTCTTCTCTCTGCAATGGTGGCTTCATCTTCCGAATCTGGTACTTGGAGTGGTTTTTCAATCCCCTCCGCCTTCTCAAGTGCTCACAACCGATGCTTCTCTTCTCGGTTGGGGAGCACATTGCCAAGGGACATGTACTCAGGGTCTCTGGACCCCTTGGGAGGCTACTCAACAGATCAACTTCCTGGAGCTACGGGCGATCCGCCTAGCTCTGAGAGCTTTCTTCCACCTCGCCTCTCACCAGTCTGTACTGGTTCAGACGGACAATCAAGTTGCCATGTTCTATGTGAACAAACAAGGTGGCACAGGCTCCTCCCTTCTTTGTCAGGAGGCACAACGGCTGTGCTCTTGGGCTGTCAATCACGGGATCCTTCTCAAAGCTGTCTACCTCCCAGGTCAGGAAAATTACCTGGCAGACAGACTGAGCAGGATCCTACAACCACACGAATGGAGATTGAACCCATTGGTGGTTCAGCAAATCTTTCTCAGGTGGGGACTCCCCACAATGGATCTTTTCGCCAGTCCTCTGAACCGGCAACTCCCGAGATTTTGCTCCAGACAACCGCATCCCCTCAACATAGCAGCGGATGCGTTTCTGATCTCGTGATCCACAGGCCTACTGTATGCGTTTCCTTCCACACCACTAGTGTCCAGAACGCTGTTCAAAGTCCTCAAGGTCGGGGCTTCCTTGATTCTCATTGCCCCCTTGTGGCCGAGACAACCGTGGTTCCCGCTTCTGCTTCTGCTAGCGGTGGACACCCCTCTTCCTCTGGGGTTTCAACACGATCTCCTATCTCAGGATCAGGGGACTATCTTGCACCTCAACCTCTAGTCCCTTCATCTGTTGGCCTGGCTGCTGAAAGGATAGTCCTGGCTCCCCTACTACTGCCTCGAGAGGTGGAAGATGTTTTCTTGGCTTCTAGACGGCAATCCACCAGGAAATCCTACGCTCTTAAGTGGCGTAGATTCTCTGCCTGGTGTGCTCAGCACAACGAGAATCCCTTCTCGTGCTTGGTAGCGGTAGTATTGCAATATTTGCTTTACCTCTCCAATCTGGGCCTTTGGTCTAACTCTTTTTCTCCAGGACCAAGCAGGAAGTCAGTCCTCACATATGGGTGACGTCGGCGCCGACGAAGCCCTCGCGGAGCAATTTCCCCAGCTTTCAAAAAAAGCCTTTGGGAATTGCAGCGCGCATGCGCGGTCCCCTTCCCGCCCAAGGGTGCCATCTTGCTCAGTCTTATTTTTTCCGCGGAGCCCTACAGATGCTGTTTGTGATCACCGCTGAAAAAGTTGATTTTCTCTCTTATTTTTTATTCTTTTTCGGTTTGACGCCGGATCCTTTTTCCCGCCCGGACCCGCTACGCCGGTATCGGGTCCGTTTCTTTAATTTTCGTTTTTTTGTCCTTCGTGACAAGCGTTCGCGCCATTTTTTCCTTTTCACTGGCAGCCCTGTCTTTTGACCTCGCAGGGGCCCTTTTTCCCTCGATGGCTGCCAGCGGGTTTAAGAAGTGTGATCGCTGTAAGAAACTCATGTCTCTTACCGACACACATGACTGCTGCCTCCGCTGCCTCGGACCCGATCATGACCCGATGATCTGTGGTCCGTGTGGCAAGATGTCCTCAAAAGCGTTGAGGAGTCGGCAGCATCAACGAGAATGAATCTTCTCAGACTCCGCGTCCGGCCGGGCCCGGACCTCGTCAGAGGCTTTGACGTCCCGGGACTCCGGTCCTGAGCATCGTCGGAGTTCCTCTGAGCGGGGGTCTCCTACCCGGGAACACCATCGGAAGAAAAAACCCGCGAGGGCGATGTCGGTGGACGCTCCTGGTTCCTCGAGGGCCAGGTCGCATAGCCCCGATAGCCGTCCCGGGTCCTCGGAGTCGGAGAGGCCTTCGAAACATCCTCGTCTCGAAATGGAGTCGCCTGGACACGTGAGTACTGTGGTCCTCGTGGACTCGCCTCCGAAGGAGCTGACGTCGGGCCCGACGCCATCGGGACCCGAGTCAGGGGCTGCTGGGTCTCCTGAGCTTGGACTCAGGTTGACAGCCTTGGAGAGCAGTTTGGCTGCCTTCATGGACCAGCAGCGGGCATTGATCGCTGGCCTTGCCAATGCGTCTGCCCCGGCCACCGGGACGTCGACGTCCAAGTCGACCCCGGAGACCGAGCCGATCCTCGAGTCTATCCGAGCTCGAGTCGATCCTCGGTCGCGGTCTCCCTCGGCCTCCCGTTCGGGACCGAGGGCGTCGGGGCGGAGGACATCGGTGCCCACCCGACCGGAGCCACTCGAATCCTCCTCCGAGGAGTCCGACTGGGAATCGGAGGACGAAGAGTCCCCTGGTAGTTTTCGGACTCGGTGTGTCCCATCGGACTCGCCCGAGTCCGAACCTCGGAGACGGTCCCCCCCCCCCCCCGGAGGACACCCGGTTCTCGGACTTCGTGCGGGATATGGCCAAGGCCTTGGCATTCCCCGCGGATCCCGAGGAGGAGCCTCGAGCCGAGGAGCTCGATGCCCTCCAGTATGATTCTCCCCCGAAGGAGGCCTTTACTGTACCGGTTCCTCGGATGCTGGAACGACTTCTCTTCCGCATGTGGGAGAACCCGGCGTCGGCGCCGGTGTTAAGCAAGCGGGTCGATTCCATTTATCGAGTCCGCAAGAGCCCCGGGTTCCAAAAGGCACAACTACCGCACCATTCCATGGTGGTGGAATCGGCCATGCATAGACTCAAGAGTCAAAAGATGCACTCCTCGGTGCCTCCCGGCCGGGAGGCCCGGAGCCTGGATGCCTTCGGTAGAAAGTGTTTCCAGGGCTCTATGCTTGCTTGTCGAGTCCAGACCTACCAGCTCTTTATGGGCATGTATCTCCGAGATCTGGCAAAGGAAATTGCCGGGTTCTCTGCTGGTCTCTCCGAGGAACCTTTGCAGAGGTTCCAAGCCTTGTCCACTGGGATTCAAGAGTGCTCGAAGTTTATCTCTCGAGCAGCGTACGATGGCTTCGAAGCATCGGCTCGAGTAGCCGCAGCCGGCATCGGTGCCCGCTGACAGGCTTGGCTTCAGTCATCCGACCTCGAGCCATGGGTCCAGGACAAGTTGGTCGATGTCCCCTGCAGAGGTGAAAACCTTTGGCAAACCCATGGCTGAAAAGGCTGCACAAATCGAGACCGAGACTCTGACCAGAACTAGACTCTCCAGAAAAACCTCTGCCCCTTCTCAGAAGAAGAAGGGCTCGGGGAAAAAGCCCTTTTACCCGAGGAAGGCGGCTGCCTATAAATACTACCCTCAGTATCAGGCCTCAGCAGCTCCCCAAAAGGGTCAGCAGGCCAAGGGACGGGGTAATGGGTCCCGTAGGCAGCAGGCCCCCAAGCCCACTACGCCGGCCCCTGCTCAGCAGGGTGGGGGTTTTTGACTCCATCAGCATAGCCTCTTCCCCTCAGCTGGTTTCTCTCAGCACAGGAGGCCGGCTGGTCCACTTTGCCCACAGGTGGTCAGCCATCACATCCGATACCTGGGTACTTCATATAGTTCAGAAAGGCTATCTTCTACACTTTCACCAGGTACCTCCCTTCTACTTTCCAGGGGAGCCTCCCTCTGCACAGGGACTTACTCCTTCAGGAGTTGGCAAGTCTTCTTCAGGAACAGGCTGTGGAACCGGTGCCCCACCACCTGAGAGGTCACGGCTTTTATTCCAGGTACTTTCTGATACCAAAAAGAACAGGAGGTCTCAGACCCATCCTGGACTTGCGAAACCTCAACAAGTTCCTGGCAAGGGAAAAGTTCAAGATGCTTTCCCTTGGAATCCTGCTGCCCTACCTCCAGCAAGGAGACTGGCTATGCTCCTTAGATCTAAAGGATGCCTATACTCACATCCTTATTCATCCAGACCACAGACAATATCTCAGATTTGTTGTGGGAGGAAATCATTACCAGTACAGGGTCCTGCCCTTTGGCCTATCCTCCGCCCCCAGGGTTTTCACCAAATGCCTGGCAGTGGTGGCGGCCTATCTCAGACTTCAAGGCCTTTTTGTGTTTCCATACCTGGACGACTGGCTCATCCGGGCCCAGTCTTCCCAAGAGGCCACTCAAGCCACTCATCGCACTGTGTCTCTGCTCCAGCACTTGGGCTTTGTCATAAACTTCGCAAAGTCCACTTTGCTCCCCTCTCAAGATCTCGAATTCATAGGCGCAAGGTTAAGCACACTTCAGGCGCGGGCCTTCCTGCCTCTGAACAGGGCCCACAGGCTCATGCATCTCGCCAGCCACTTTCGCAGCAATTCCCTGGTCTCTGCCAGGCAATTTCTGAGACTGCTCGGCCATATGGCTTCCACGGTCCATGTGACCCCCAATGCCCGCCTGAACATGCGAACTGCTCAGTGGTGCCTTCGCACTCAATGGCATCAAGCCACGGGGAGCCTGACGGACTCAGTACAAGTCTCGGACCTGCTGGTCTCTTCTCTGCAGTGGTGGCTTCATCTGCCAAACCTAGTACTGGGAGTGGATTTTCAATCTCCTCCTCCTTCTCAGGTACTAACAACCGATGCTTCTCTCCTGGGATGGGGAGCACATTGCCAAGGGACATGTACTCAAGGCCTCTGGACTCCTTGGGAGTCTGCGCAGCAGATAAACTTCCTGGAGCTCAGAGCCATCCGCCTAGCTCTGAGAGCCTTCTCCCACCTCACTTCTCACCAGTCTGTACTGGTCCAGACGGACAATCAAGTAGCAATGTTCTACGTGAACAAACAAGGAGACACAGGCTCCTTTCTTCTCTGTCAGGAGGCACGACGGCTATGCTCTTGGGCAGTAGGCCACGGCATACTCCTCAAAGCGGTCTATCTCCCAGGTCAGGAAAATTACCTGGCAGACAAACTAAGCAGGATCCTCCAACCACACGAGTGGAGATTGGATCCATTAGTGCTTCAGCAGATTTTTCTCAAGTGGGGACTCCCCACCATGGATCTGTTTGCCAGTCCTCTGAACCGGCAACTGCCCAGATTCTGCTCTCGACAACCGCATCCTCTCAGAGTAGCGCCGGATGCTTGTCTGATTCCATGGTCCACAGGCCTCTTGTATGCCTTTCCTCCCATGCCGCTGGTGTCTCGAACGCTCTTCAAAGTTCTCCGAGACAAAGCCTCGCTGATCCTAGTGGCTCCCCGGTGGCCGAGGCAACCTTGGTTCCCGCTTCTAATGCAGCTGGCGGTGGACACTCCTCTTCCTCTGGGGTTTCAACCCGATCTCCTGACACAGGACCACGGGTCTCTCCTACATCCCAACCTCCGGTCCCTTCATCTGATGGCCTGGCTGCTGAAAGGGTAGTCCTTGCTCCCTTCCTGCTGCCTCGGGAGGTGGAAGAGGTCGTCTTGGCCTCCAGGCGGCCCTCCACCCGGAAGTCCTACGCTCTTAAGTGGCGTCGCTTCTCCGTGTGGTGTGCTCAGCAGTCTGAGAATCCCTTCTCCTGCTTGGTGGCAGTGGTTTTGCAATATTTGCTTTACCTCTCCAATCTTGGCCTTAAGTCCAACTCTGTCAGAGTCCACCTCAGTGCTCTCTCTGCACATCATGCACCGGTAGATGGCAGGCCTCTTTCCAACCACCCTTTGGTGGCTCGTTTTCTCCGAGGCCTCCTTCTGCTTAAGCCACCTTTGCGTCCACCAGCCCCTGAATGGGATCTGAATGTGGTCTTGCAGCGGATTACCTGTCCGCCCTTTGAACCTATGGCTACCTGCCCTCTTCGTTTTCTTTCTTGGAAAACCTTGTTCTTGGTAGCCCTTACCTCTGCTAGGCGTGTTAGTGAACTGCAGGCCCTAGTGTCTGATCCTCCTTACACTAGGTTCTACAGGAATAGGGGGTGGTCTTACGGACTCACCCTAAGTTTCTTCCAAAAGTGGTTTCTCCTTTTCATCTCAACCAGGAGGTCGTTCTTCCGGCCTTCTTTCCCAGGCCGCACTCCAGCCGGGCTGAAACGGTCCTGCATACCCTGGACTGTAAGAGGGCCTTGTCCTTCTACCTTGACCGTACGCGGGAGCATAGGAGGGCTGTTCAGCTCTTCGTTTCTTTTGACCCCAATAACTTGGGGCTACCTGTCTCCAAGCGTACCTTGTCCATTTGGGTAGCTGACTGTATCGCCTGGGCTTATGGGGCAACCGGCCTCTCGTTGGAGGGTCGAGTCACGGCTCATCGTGTTAGGGCGAAGGCTGCGTCAGTGGCTCACCTCCGCTCTGTTCCGTTGGCAGACATCTGCCGGGCTGCTGCTTGGTCTTCAAGCCAGACTTTGCGGCCCATTACTGCCTGGAGAGGGAGTCCCGCAGGGACAGTGCTTTCGGTCAGGCAGTCCTCCATAATCTCTTTGAGGTTTAGGCAACTCCTACCCTCCGGCCCTGGTGTTGGGCTACCGGTCGGGGGCGTTTTCAGAGAATATTCCTTCCTTCTATGCTGCTGAGCTAGAGGGAGCTCATTTTTGTGCTTGAGGTCTCCGGTAGCCTTAAGCTTGGGAGTCCCATATGTGAGGACTGACTTCCTGCTTGGTCCTGGAGAAAGAGTAGTTACTCACCTGTAACAGGTGTTCTCCAGGAGCAGCAGGAATCAGTCCTCACAACCCTCCCTCCTCCCCTTGGAGTTGCAGTCCTATCATTTCGTTTTTGCTAATTTTTTTGCTGTCTTTTAGCTATGTCATCAGACTGAGCAAGGTGGCACCCTTGGGCGGGAAGGGGACCGCGCATGCGCGCTGCAATTCCCAAAGGCTTTCTTTGAAAGCTGGGGAAATTGCTCCGCAAGGGCTCCGTCGGCGCCGACATCACCCATATGTGAGGACTGATTCCTGCTGCTCCTGGAGAACACCTGTTACAGGTGAGTAACTACTCTATCAGAGTTCACCTTAGTGCTCTCTCAGCACACCACTCGCCGGTGGACGGCAGGCCTCTTTCCAACCACTCTTTGGTGGCTCGTTTCCTCAGAGGCCGCCTCCTGCTTAAGCCTCCTTTGCGTCCGCCAGCCCCGGAGTGGGATCTGAATGTGGTGTTGCAGCGGCTTACTTGTCCGCCTTTTAAACCTATGGCTACCTGCCCTCTCCGTTTTCTCTCCTGGAAAACTTTATTTCTGGTAGCTCTCACCTCTGCTAGGCGAGTGAGTGAACTGCAGGCGCTAGTGTCTGATCCTCCTTACACTAGGTTCTACAGGAATAGGGTAGTCTTACGGACTCACCCTAAGTTTCTTCCTAAAGTTGTCTCACCTTTTCACCTCAATCAGGAGGTGGTTCTTCGGACCTTCTTTCCCAGGCCGCATGCCAACCGGGCTGAGATGGTCTTGCATACCCTGGACTGTAGGAGGGCGTTATCCTTCTACCTTGACCGTACGCGGGAGCATCGAAAGGCTGTTCAGCTTTTCGTTTCTTTTGACCCCAATAAGTTGGTGCTCCCTGTCTCCAAGCGTATGTTGTCCATATGGGTCGCTGACTGTATCACCTGGGCTTATGGGGCAGCCGGCCTCTCATTGGAGGGTCGTGTCACGGCTCATCGTGTCAGGGCGAAGGCTGCGTCAGTGACTCATCTCCGCTCTGTTCTGTTGGCAGACATCTGCCGGGCCGCTACTTGGTCTTCAAGCCAGACTTTTGCGGCCCATTACTGCCTTGAGAGGGCGTCCCGCAGGGACAGTGCTTTCGGACAGGCAGTACTCCATAATCTCTTTGGGGTTTAGGCAACCCCTACCCTCCGGCCCTGGTGTTGGGCTACCGGTCGGGGGCGTTCTCAGAGAAGATTCCTTCCTTCTGTGCTGACAAGCTAGAGGGAGCTCATTTTTCCGCTTGAGGTCTCCGGTAGCCTTAAGCTAGGGAGTCCCATATGTGAGGACTGACTTCCTGCTTGGTCCTGGAGAAAGAGTAGTTACTCACCTGTAACAGGTGTTGTCCAGGAGCAGCAGGAATCAGTCCTCACAACCCTCCCTCCTCCCCTTGGAGTTGCAATCATATGATTTATTTTTGCTAATTTTTTGCTGTGTTTTAGCTATGTCGTCAGCCTGAGCAAGGTGGCACCCTTGGGCGGGAAGGGGACCGCGCATGCGCGCTGCAATTCCCAAAGGCTTTCTTTTAAAGCTGGGGAAATGCTCTGCACGGGGGCTCCGTCGGCGCCGATGTCACCCATATGTGAGGACTGATTCCTGCTGCTCCTGGAGAACACCTGTTACAGGTGAGTAACTACTCTTTTCAGTCATGTCTCCCATGACTAGAAAGGTTCTCTCTTTTTTCACTATCTCCTTTTTAATATAAAGGACATAGGCCTTCTCTTATGTGAAAGCTTAAGGAGTTGCCATTTCCCTGCTTTGGTCTATAGTATATCCAATCGGGAATATGCTTTTCTCCTTGCAGCTCGTCCTCATGGTAAGAACGCATGATACCTTTTTGCCCTTAAGCAGGTCAGCATGGTATCTCATTTTTATGCGTCTTCTGTTCACTTACCATGCTAGAGTTCTGGAATACTCGGGACTTGCTGGCTGCAGACTGATATCATCCTCTGCTTTTCACGTAACCGTCCTGGTTTTTTTCACTAGCTAGCATCCCTGTAGCTCATAACCAGTCGGAATAGATTCTCTATATATCTTCTCAAGTAGGTTCCACCTTCTTGTTATTAGATGAATCTTTCCTCTCCACATTTCCTATGTGAATACCGTTCTGTGGGCATATCTCTGTCTGCTTCTTTGCAGACACCCATAAAAAGACACATATATTCATATCTATAGCATACATCTTACAGATGTTTATGTGTATCATTTATGTGTATTTTATGCCTTTTCATATCTCACTATAGATATATTCTTATATGTCTATCTATATGTGTATATATATATACACATATAGATATATAGATAGACATATATGTGTATATATATATATAGATAGATATAGATATAGATATATGTATCTGTCGAGATTTTATTATTGGTAGATATGTATCTGCATATTTTTCTACCTGACTGTCTAGGCTTATATAGCTATATGAGTCTGACAGATGGGCTTTACCCATACCTATGCTATCCAGCATGTTTGGGGTTCTACACGCACAACCATTTTCTGTGGTAGTTAACAACTTCCACCATAACCTTAAGGTTTAGGTACCTCTGAAGCTCTCCATGTTCCAGTATCTCTCCTAGCTGACTCCAGTTAGAAGAGACACTGCGGATCTTCAGTTAATCACAGGCTCTAACGCCTCAGGCATTTGTCCTTTCTTTTTGGGATACAATGGGTTTCCATACCTTTTCCTCCCACAAGGACTGTGCCTGTTTGTCCAAATCGGTCAGCCTTCTCTTTTTGCTCCTAAGGGTGAGCCACTCTTTTGCCAAAAGAGTTCGGCTTTTGTCATAAAGCCTTCCGCTGAAGGCCCACCGTTTTTGTACTACCCCATTTATTACTGGGGTTCCCTCCTACCTTTCAGGAATCTGACCTCCACTGTTTTTCCTACAGGTTTATTACCTCCACTTCACAGTGAGGTCCCCCTTGAGGTTCCTCTACTGGGTTCCCCAGTAGATCCCATGAACCTCCTTACTGCTCTAATCCTTTTAGGGGAGGTCCATATTGCAATATTTCTTTCAATATCATTGATGATAATTATCATCCACACATGGACTCTTGACTGCAGTCCTATGCTAGGGTAGCTGTTCCACAGCGCCTTTCTTTTTCAACTCCTACCCTCGATCCTCAGGATGCCTGGTGTTGTGGGGGATAGCATGTTCCAATCTATGAAATGCTGGGATTCCAGACATCTTAGCTTGGGAGTCCCCATATGTGAAGACTCATTCCTGCTTGTTCCTGGAGATAGCACAGTTACTTACCTGTAACAGGTGATCTCTGGTAACAGCAGGAATAAGTCTTCACAACCCACCCACCTCCCCTAGGAGTTGTATTTCTCTATCTCTATCTTTCCCTTCTCTCTCTCTCTCTTTGCCTCAGCTTGAAACTTAACTGAGGAGAGGCAGTTGGGAAAGGCGGGAAGGCAGCACGCAGGCGTGGTGGGATGCTTCCAAAAGCTTTTTGATTGGACGCTGGGAAGCGTTCCCACGCAGACTCCGTCGGTACCGACGTACCCATATGTGAAGACTTATTCCTGCTGTTCCCAGAGATCACCTGTTACAGGTAAAGTAACTGTGCTTTCCCGATGTATCGATATTTCCTTCAATTCTTCCGCACCTTTAAATACCACTTCAGTCATGGGTAACATCCCTACATCTTCCTAAGTAAAGACTGAAGCAAAGAATTCATTCAGTCTCTCCGCTGTCGCCTCTTAGTGCCCCTTTAACCCCTCTATCATCTAATGGACCAACTGACACACTCACAGGTTTTTTGCTATGAATGTACTTGAAAAAGTCTTTATTTCACGTTTTTGCTTCTGCAGAAAGCGTCTTCTCAAATTCTCCCTTTGCCTGCCTTACCAATGCCTTGCATTTGTCTTGCCAGTGCTTGTGCTGTTTCCAGGTTTCGTCATTTGTCTCTTTTTTCCATTTCCTGAAAGATGCTTTTTTGGCAACAGCCTCTCTGACCTCACTTTTAAACCATGCTGGCAGTTTTTTGGACTTCCTTCCACTTTTCTTAAAGCATGGAATACAGCTGGTTTGGGCTTCCAAGATAGTATTTTTCAACAACACCCAAGCTTGATGTAAGTCTTTAACCTTTGCAACTGCTCCTTTTAGTTTTTTTTTTTTTTTAAACTATTTTCCTCGTTTTATCATAGTCTCCCTTTCGAAAGTTAAAAGGTAGTACTGTGGATTTCCTTACTATCCCTCCTCCACTAATTAAATCAAAGTTGATCATGCTATGATCACTATTGTGAAGTGGCCCCAACACCCTTATCTCTAACACTTTCAGACTCTGGTTTCCTTGGTCAAGGAATGCTCCAAATTTCAAACTCTATCATCCTTTGACGATTCTGAGTCCGTGGCTCGTGTGGCTGCAGTGGGCATTAGTGCCCGGCGCCTTGCCTGGCTGCAGTCCATCCAAATTGGAGCAATGGGGTGCAGGACAGGCTAGTCAGTATTCCCTTGCCAGGGAGATAACCTCTTTATTTATTTATTTATTTACATTCTCTTATATACCGCGCTATTCTGCATCAGTGCGGTTTACATTGAACAAACTGAAATTACATTGAACAGGGCATTATAACTTGAAGATAACTATTTTACAGGGAACATGGGCTATGGAGGGTTAAGTGGCTTGCCCAAGACCACAAGGATCACCTGTGGGACTTAGAAACCCCAGTCCTTCCGGCCCAAGGTTGCTGTCCTCTAGTGGGATTTGAACCCCCAACCTTCCGGCCTGAAGTACCTCGTCCCAACCACTAGGCCACTCCTCCACTCCTCTTCAGCAAGCCCGACAAGGCTGACGAGCTGGAGTTCATGACCAGGACAGGTTGTCCAAGAAGGTATCAGATCCTTCTTGCAGGAAAGCTTCGGGTAAAAAGACCTTTCACCTGAAGGACTAAGAAGGCTTATGGAAACTACTCCAAGTTCCAGGCCTACCTCGCTCTCCCTCAGGGGCTGCAGGCCAAGAGCCCAGGGCAATGGCCACCATAAGCCCAAGGCTCCCAAGCCCCAAACAGCAGCTCAGCCACAGCCTGGGGGGGGAGCGTTTGACTCCTTGGGCATAGCCTTCCTTCCTCAGGAGGTACCAGGCCCAAGGTTCACAGGGGGGTTGGCTGGTTCATTTCACACACCGGTGGCCGGCCATCATGGCAGACACCTAGGTGCTGCCCCCTCCTCACTTTACTGGGGAATTACCAATGAACTCCTTGCACTCCAGAGAGAACTTGAGGCGTTGCTCAAGGACCGGGCAGTCGAGCCTGTCCCACCCCATCTGCAGGGAGGGGTGTTCTACTCCTCCTACTTTCTGCACCCCAAGAAAACGGGGCTTCAGGCCCATCCTGGACCTTCGGGATCTCTCTGGCTTCCTAGTAAAGGAAAAGTTCAAAATGGTATCCCTTGGAACCTTGCTACCTTACCTCTTCCAGAGAGATTTGCTATGCTCCTTGGATCTCAAAGATGCGTACACTCACATCCTGATCTGCCCATGGCACCATCAGTACCTGTGGTTCATGCTGGAAGGCCGTAACTACCAGTACAGGGTACTTACCTTTGGCCTCGCCTCCACCCCGCAGGTGTTCACAAAGTGCCTGGCGGTAGTGGCTGCTCGCCTCCAGCTTCTCAGAGTCTTCATGTTCCCATACTTGAACGACTGGCTCGTGCGGGCCAGCATGCTGGGCAAGGTGCGCAATGCAACCCGGCGCATGTTGGGGCTGCTGCAGCATCTAGGGTTCATGGTGAATTTTCCAAAGTCCAGCCTCGCCCCGATGCAATCCATGGAGTTCATCTGAGCATTGCTAGACTCCACTCTGCGTTTGGGCTCAGTGTCTTGCTGCTCTGGCACAGCAAGTGCAGGTCGGCGTTGCTGTGACTGCCCAGCAAATGCTTCGCTTCCTCGGGCACATGGCGTCCAATGTCCATGTGACCCCCTTTGGCCCTCTGTGGATTCAGCAACCCCAGTGGGCACAGGCAATGAGCTATCTGGAGGACCGCATCCAGATCACGCCCACATTGGCAACTTCCCTAGCCTAGTCAGAGGACATCCGCATCCTAAGAGCGGGGCTGCCATTCCAGGCCCGTCTAGTTCAGCATGTCCTCACCACGGATGCCACAAAGACGGGCTGGGGAGCATCTACCTCCAATCACAGGGACCTTGGCCCCCCGGAGGAAAGTGCTTTGCAGATCAGCTTCCTCAAACTCCAAGCAGTCTATTATGTGCTGAGGGTCTTCCGGGACCATCTTGAGGGACAGGTCATCCAGGTCCAGACGGACAACCAGGTTGTGATGTTCTACATCAACAAGCAGGGAGGCACAGGTTCGTACCTCCTATGCTGGGAGGCAATCCACCTCTGGAATTTTGCAGCGGCGAGGGGCATAAGCCTTCGGGCACGGTACTTACTGGGCCAGGAAAATATACTGGCCGACCGCCTGAGCCGCATTCTCCAGCCGCATGAGTGGCAGCTGAATCCCTCACTTCTGGCACAGATCTTCCAGTGGTAGGGCTCCCCAGAGATCAATCTCTTTGCCAGCCCAGAGAATGCACAACTGCGAAGGTTCTGCTCCAGGGGACCAGGCCGGGGCCGGGAGGCAGAAGATGCCTTCCTACTTTTGTGATCCGAGGACTGCTTGTATGCTTTCCAACACCCTTGATACACGGGCCCTCTTGAACATTCGGACAGAAGCAGCCTTCGTGCTCTTCGTTGCGCCCTGCTGGCCGCTACAACCCTGGTTCTCCTTGTTGCTGCAGTTGTTGTGGGGGAACCCTTGGCCACTGGGGTGTGCCCCAGACCTGCTATTGCAGGAGGGGCGCACACTGCATCACCCCAACCTCTGGCCGCTGACCCTGATGGCCTGGCTGCTGAAAGGGTAACCATTGTGTGCTACCATCTCCCGTGGATGGTGGAGGATGTCCTGCTGGCCTTGCGTAAGGGCTCTACGCGACAGGCTTACACCTTTAAATGGCACCGATTTTCTCTTTGGTGCACACAGCGGGACACTGATCCCTTTTCATGTGCTGTCATGGAGGTGCTGCAGTACCTTTGCTCCTGTCAGGCACAGGCCTGTAATCCATTTCCATAAGAGCGCACTTCTGCGCCATCTCAGTGTATCACCATGCAGTGGAGGGCCAAGCAGTGTTTGTCCACCCCTTGGTGGGCTGTTTCATGCAGGGACTTCTCCTTTCGTGGCCTCCAATTCGTCCACCGCTGGTGGCGTGGGACCTCAGTGTTGTCCTGGGGAAGCTCATGCAAGCTCCCTTCGAGCCTCTGATGACCTGCCCCCCGAAGTACCTCCTGAAAGGTGGACTTCCTAATGGCGCTCACCTTTGCCAGGCGAATGAGTGAATTGCAGGTGCTCGTGGCCCATGAGCCCTACACCAGGTTCTATATTAACAGGGTAGTCCTTCGGATGCACCCAAAGTTCTTACCCAAAGTGGTCTTGGCGTTTCATCTGAACCAGAAGGTGGTGCTGCCAACCTTCTTTCCCCGGCCTCATGCCTCGAGGGCAGAAGCCTCGTTGCACACTCTGGACTGCAAGTGGGCACTGGCCTTCTACATACAGAGGACACAGCCCCACTGCCAGTCAACGCAACTCTTTGTGTCATTTGATCCCAGCTGCTTGGGGGCAGCAGTCTCCATGTGTACTCTCTAAATGTGGGTGGCCGACTGTATTACATTCACTTACCAGTGGGTGGGACTGTCCCTGGAGCGACGTGTGACAGCCTCCATAGCTAGCCTGTGGTCGGTGCCCTTATTGGAATCTGCCGGGCAGCCACCTCGTCTTCAGCGCACACCTTTGTGACGCACTACTGTCTGGAGGAGATCTCCCAGCAGGCTGTAATCCGTCATCTCTTCAGGGAATAATGCAACTTCTTCCCTCCAGCTCTGTGTCCTGGCTACCGAGGGTGGGATTGCATCTTTGCTGCTGCTGCTGCAGTTCAGACTACCAGCCAACCAGTACCCCCTGCTGCCCTTTGCAGTCTGCTTTTTGGGCCACCCGTGGCTTTTACAGGTTTATTCGGTAGCCTGTAGCTTGGGAGTCCCACACGTGAGGACTGACTTCCTGCTTGTTCCCAGAGAAAGTGTAGTTACTCACCTGTAGCAGTTCCAGGGACAGCAAGAATCATTCCTCACAACCCTCGGGGTTTTTTTGGTTTTTGCTGTCTTATCCATGACCTCCCCGAATAGCAGCATCCCCTTAAAGGGATGCTGGTATTATACTGAGGCAAGATGGCAGCTTTGAGGGGGAAGGTGACCATGCACAGTGTATCTCCCAAAAGCTTTCTTTGATAGCTGGGAGTGGATCTGCGTGAGCTCCATTGACGCCGACGTCACCCATATGTGAGGGCTGATTATAGGTGAGTAACTATGCTTTACATTGAACTCTAACTATAACATTTATTAATCATATCTCCTCTATACCATAAATCTCTTTTCCTAACCAAAGTTAAGTACCACCCTTCTCCTCTCTGTATCTGTCCTACTGCTGAGGGAGGTATAAAGTTGGGAAATTTGCTATGGCACAGAAAGCTTTTCTAATTTTCATTTTATGCAGTCCATGTATCCACTCAATTATATTTTCTACATTTCTTTAGCTAGTTTGAATAATTTAAGTTCGTAGTCCTGTTTTCGGGAGACGGCAGGGCTAATGCAGCCACACTCCTAGTGACATCTTCCAACAGATCCAATGAGTGTGGAGCCGCCCTCCAATAGAAAAAAGTCTCGGTGCACATGTACAAGTGCCAGGTTGTTAGGCTTCCTGGAGAAACAGCTAAGGAGAGTGTAGGGTTTTTGTTTTACTTTTTTAATTTTTCCTTAGTCTTCTGGTAGCCTTGCTAGGCCTTCCAGCAGGGATGGCAGCTTGCAAGCCAGACAGGCAGCTGGAAGTGCTTGGGCAGGGGAAGGGAACCCCCCTTATCTTCATCGAGCCGGCTACAGGGAGGCGGCTTCAGGCAGAGGAGAGTGTTGGACAAAGGCCTTTGTCACTGGAGTGGCTCCCGATCCCTTTAGTGGGTGAGGAGCGCTGACCAGAAGAGGCGCAATGTCTGCAGGGCAGTTCATCTCGCACTGTTTCTCCTCGCTGCCGAAGCTCTTAAAGGCAGTTGAGCGTGTGAGCGGGATGGTGACACGAGTGCGGCAGGAAGAGGCCTTTTGGAAGACTTTGTTTCACCGACGGGGTTGGCACACGGCGACAGTCCATGTGATAAGGTAAGGAAACCATGCAACTGCCAACCGTGTGGTTGAGTGAGGCCTGTTGAAGAGTGCCAGTGTCGCCGGAGGATTCAGGCTTTCCCTTTTTGCGTACTTCCGCACATTTTTCGCAGCTTTTCTTGCTCGTTGGTCATGGAGCCGGCACTTGTTCCCCAGTGGTATGTGGGGTCTTTTGAATAGAAGGAATTGTAGGCTGTGTTTAGTTTTATTTAGTTTAGTTTTAAAAAAAAAGAGCAAGGAAGGATATAGTCCTTTGTTTAGCTTATGCTCTTGCTGTTTTTCTTCCTGCTTGTATCTTAGGTAAGAAAGAGAAGCAAAACAAAGTTCCAGCTGGCACCATGCTGGCGAGACTGCAATGCAGTCTAGTCCCAGACCTCTGGGTTGCCCATCTCATCCAGCAGCTTGGAGACTGAGGAACTCCTTCTTTTGTGATGTCACTGGTATAATCAACCGGGAGCCGCCTCCTGTCACCAGTTACCTCAGTCTCCAAGCAACTGGATGGATGGTGAACCTGGAGGTCCGGGCTCACTGGAGGAACAATTAGGATTTATCCAAATTTGTAGCTTTAAGGGGGGAAAGTTAAGATTCTGATTTGGGGCTATTAGATTTTACTGCAGAGAAGAGGCTGCCCTTGGAAGGACTGTGCCTTTAGATTGCAGGAGGCCTTCCTTCAACTGTACTCCCCTCTCTCATTGCCCTTAGTCTTACCTTAGCTGTCCGGGGCACGAAAGAGTAACCCTTTTGGGGTAGAGGAGAAGAGCTCCGGTTTTTTCTTTGACTAGAAGAGAGCCTAAGACCGGAGCGGAGCGTTGCCAGCGCCTTGTCAGAAGTCTTGCCTGCTGTGGCGCTGTGCATGCTCGTCGGCGTTTGCCGCGACCCGGAGAATTTCAACGTTCCGGGACCCCCAGCAATTCACGGAAGGCAGCACCTGCTGTTCTCAGTGCATTATTTTTAGATTCGCCAACCAGCACGCCAACTTGAATTGGGGTCATGGCCACGCTCGGGGTCCGACATAAGGTAAGCGGACCCGGCGGTGTGTATCGGCAGCGTTTTTGAGCGTGAAAGTTTCTGGCGGCAAGCCTCGTGGTGGCAGCGCGGTTAGGCCGAGTCGCTGTGGAGTCCTCTGCACTTGCGTTTTCAGGCGGGAAGCTTCTTGTTTGGAGGCCTTAAACGCCGCGGTCTTTTTTGGCGGGGGGTGTCCGTAGCAGGGAAGGCAGTTTTGAATTGGAAGCATTCAATTTTAAGTCCCTTCACGGGGGTGCCAAGGCCGGAGATAGCTTCAGCAGCGAGGCCCTCCAAATCACAGTATGTGGTCTGTGGAGTCAAAACAAGCGCGAACCCGGGGGTTTGTAAGGCCTGCATGAGAGAGGCCTCTTTGGATCAGGCACAGGAGGAGAAAGGAGAATGCCCGGGGTCCGAAGCAGGGGCATTGACAGAACCAGTATTGGATTTGGCCCAGGAGGGACCAGTGGCAGGGCCCTCTTCAGCTCCGGACTCTCCTCCCTTGCAGACATCCTGGCCCTTGGGCCTGACATCCATATTTTCGCAAGAATTTGTGAGTCTCCTGTAGCAAGTGGTGGCAGGCAGTAGCCAACAACATCCAAGGTCCGCGAGCTCAGGGGGGGCGAAGAGACTCGTTGCGCCGCTTTAGGGGGATGAGTCCGCTGAGAAAGTTAAGAAGCCTAGAGTGGACGGGGCGCTCGGGGCACAGTCTATGGCCTCAGAGGGGCTTCTGTCGGATGACGAAAGTCATAGTGTGGAGCTGGAAGAAGAACTAGAAGAAGGTGAGCTGTCAGAGAAAGAAGACCAGCCTAGAGTAGTGCGGGTCTTCAGGAGAGAAGAGGTGTCGGCACTTATAATGGAGTCGCTGAAGGTGCTGAATATGCTGGTACCGGGGGCGGCGGCGGATGAGACACTGGAGGATCCGTTATTACAGGTCTTCCGGAAAAGTCAGAAAGATTCACGGTCCACAGAGTGTTTCAGGAAATGATCCAGGAAGAATGGAACATTCCAGAGGCTCCTATGAAAAGAGCCAGAGTGATGAGTCGTCTATATCCTTTGGTGGATCAAGATAGAGATGTTTAAACCGCCCAAGGTGGATGCGGCTGTCTCCGCAGTGACGAAGAAGACCACCATCCCCATAGAAGGTAGTGCGGCTCTCAAGGATACCCAAGACAGAAAGTTGGATGTTTTGCTGAAACAGGTCTTTGAGGTGAATGCTCTTTCGCTCCAGGCGGCAATTTGTGGGGCCTGGGTGGCTAGAGCCTGTCTGCGCTGGTCACGGAAGGTTTCAGGACAGGAGAGTGACTGCTCTGGCGAGGCGGCTAAGTTGGAATCCAGCGCGGCCTACTTAGCGGATATCCATTATGATCTTATGAGGGGCTTGTCGAAGAGTATGGCTTCTGCGGTGGCAGCGCGGAGGTATCTGTGGTTGCGCAACTGGGCGGCAGATAGCTCCTCTAAGGCTAGGCTCAGTAAGCTTCCATTTAAGGGCCGTCTCTTGTTTGGAGAAGATTTAGAAAAACTGGTCAAGGACCTGGGCAAATCCAAAGGTGGCAGATTACCAGAGGACAAGCCTAAACAGGGACGACCTTCTCCTGGGGGCCGAGGACAACAGCGGGACTCGTGGCGTTTTCGTTTTTCAAGATTCAACACAGGACAGAGAAGTCGGTTTCCCAATCGGAACCGGGGGTTCCGGGGAGTGGGAAGGGGCTTTGGGCCCTCCTCCACGGCGTCCCTCAACTCTAGAAAGCCCCAATAAGATCAGGGGCCCTTGGGGGGATGGCTGCAGGATTTTTATTCTGCCTGGGTCCAAATCACATCAGATCAGTGGGTGCTGGAAGTCATCCGAGAGGGCTATGCGCTGAAACTCTTTAGGCCAATGTGCGACGCGTTCATTCTGTCTCCCGGCAGGTCTCCTTCCAAATGCGAGCCTCTGCAGAAGACAGTGCGAAGGCTGCTCGATCTCAAGGCGATAGTGCCGGTACCACAAGACCAGTGCGGCTCCGGTCGGTACTCCATTTACTTCATCGTTCCAAAAAAGGACGGAGGTTTTCAACCTATTCTGGATCTCAAGGGGGTGAACAGGTGTCTCCGGGTGTCGCATTTTCACATGGAGACTCTGCGGTCAGTGATCGTGGCGGTGCAGAAAGGCGAGTTTATGTCCCTCGATTTGTCGGAGGCGTATCTACACATTCCCATAAGGCCAGATCATCACAAGTTCCTCAGATTCGCGGTACCGTTTGGACATTTTCAGTTTCGAGCGTTGCCTTTTGGCCTGGCAACCGCGCCGCGGACTTGCACCAAAGTGATGGTGGTGGTGACGGCAGCGTTACGGAAAGAAGGAATGCTCGTGCATCATTACCTAGACGATTGGTTGATCTGGGCAAAGTCCAGAGACGAGAGTGAAAGAGCGATGGCCAGAGTGGTGTCCTTCCTGGAAAGTCTCGGTTGGGTGGTCAATTGGGCAAAAAGTCGCATGGTTCCCACCCAGTGCCTGGAGTACTTGGGAGCATGTTTCGACACGGTCAGCGGAACAGCATTTCTCATGGAGCAGAGGGCGCGAGATCTGCGGAAGCTGGTCCAGAGATTCCTGCTGACCAGGAGGCCCTCGGTCTGACTTTACCTGCAGCTATTGGGCACCATGGCGGCAGCGATAGAAACGGTTCCATGGGCACGTGCCCACATGAGACCCCTGCAAGGGTGCTACTTTGCCGCTGTCTCGGAGGCTTCCCTGCTCGGAGGAGACGCGGTGGTGGCTGCTTCCTGAATCTCTGCGGACCGGGAAACGGTTAGAGACGCCGGACTGGATACCCCTGACTACGGACACCAGCCTGTGGAGCTGGGGAGCTCATTCTCAGGGCAGGTTCTCGCAGGCTCAGTGGAAGCTCAGGAGCGGACATGGTCGATGAACCGGTTGGAACTAAGGGCGGTTGCCTTAGCCCTGCAGGAGTTTCAGGCACTTCTCAGAGGAAGAGCAGTTCGGGTATTTTCCGACAACGCGACGGCGGTAGCCTATGTCAACAGACAAGGGGGAACCAGCAGCGTCGCGCTGGAGGCAGAAGCCGAAGCCCTGTTCAATTGGGTCGAAGTGAATCTCCTGGATCTATCGGCAGCACACGTAGCAGGAGTGGAGAACATGGAAGCCGATTTTCTCAGCAGGGTGAAGGTGAATCCCGGGGAATGGGTTCTGCACCCAGAGGTGTTCGCGATGTTGGTCCGCCGGTGGGGGGGGGGGGGTGCCGGTCATGGACCTCATGGCCACTTTCGACTCGGCAAAAGTAGACCGCTTCTACAGCAGACGGAGAGTCAGAGGGTCTGGATGCGCTCATCCAAAGCTGGCTGGCGAGTTACTGTAGCTGCTGTATGTATTCCCGCCGTGGGTGTTGATCAGCAGGGTTCTCCAGCAGATAGAACGATACAGAGGTCAGGTCATTCTCATAACTCCGGACTGGCCCAGGCGTCCATGGTACGGGGATCTGGTAAGATTGTTGGTGGCGAAGCCCTGGCGGCTGCCCCCTCGGGCAGATCTTCTGTCAGAGGGGCCACTGTTCATGCCCCATGTGGATCGATTCTCGCTTACGGCTTGGCTCTTGAGAGGGCTCGGCTGACCTCGTGGGGATATTCAGCGGGGGTGATCTCCACATTGTTGTGAGCCAGGAGGAGATCCACCTCGCTGGCCTATGTTCGCGTTTGGAGAGTGTTCGAGGCCTGGTGTTCAGGAAAGGGCTGCGAGCCATTAAAATCCTCCATTCCCCAGATTCTACAGTTCCTTCAAGATGGTTTTGAGAAGGGTTTAGCGGCCGCGTCGCTTAGGGTTCAGGTCGCAGCCTTCGCTTGTTATAGAGGTGAAGTAGGTGGTCAGACGCTCGGAAGCCAGGGAGATGTCAAGCGGTTTTTGAGAGCGGTGTCCCTACTCAGGCCGCCATGCAGGCAGGTCGTCACGAATTGGCGGCTGCCGTTCGTTCTGGAAGCGTTCGAACCCTTAGCTAGAGCATCGCTCAAGGACCTCACCTTAAAGGTGGTGTTTCTCGTGGCAGTTTGCTCCGCAAGAAGAGTGTCTGAGCTTCAAGCGCTCGGCTGCCATGAGCCCTATCTCTCTCTCGAGACGGTGAAGGTGGTTCTGCGGCCGGTGCCAGCCTTCTTACCAAAAGTCGTTTCGGCGTTTCATGTGAACCAGGAAATTTCCTTGCCTGTCTTCAGAGACTGTGCGGGGGGTCCGGCGGCGCGGAAGTTGCATTTATTGGATGTCCGTCAGGAGCTGAAGAAGAATCTTCGACGAACGGCCGTCTTTTGCAAGTCGGATAGACTTTTTGTGCTTTTCGCAGGGCCGAGAAAGGGGAAAGCGACGTCGAAAGCCACCATTGCAAGGTGGATTAAGGAAGCCATTGCGTCGGCGTACGTCTTGAAGGGTAAGCCGGTTGAAGAGGGGCTTAGGGCCCACTCCACCAGGGTACAGGCGGCCTCTTGGGCAGAGGTTCGGTTGGTTTCGCCGGTGGAAATTTGTAAGGTGGCGACGTGGTCGTCCTTGAATTTGTTTGTTAAACACTACCGACTGGATGTGCAGTCGGCGGAGGAGACCGCTTTTGGGTCAGCAGTACTTCAGGCTGGTCTTTCCGGTCCCTCCCGTGCTTGAATCTTGCAACCCAGAGGTCCGGGACTAAACTGGATACACGATCAGGAAGATGAAATTAGACTTACCTGCTAATTGTAGTTCCTGGAGTGTAGCCAGTCTAGTCCCATATCCCTCCCCGGTCTTTGCCTTAGGGGCATTGAAGCCTAAAGTCCTTCTGGTGTACAGGTTAGAGGTGTCTGTCTTTGGGGGCCTTCGGCGGCCTGGGGGGGGGGTTGTTATCCTGGGGGTATAGCATTTCAGTGGCAGGGACATCCTTCCTTCAGAGAAGCTGAGAAAGTGCCTCTGCAAGTTTAAAGTCCAGTTAAGGGGGGGGGTCTCCCCTCAGTTCAGAGTTATGGTTCACAATGTTGTCTAGCATTACCTTTGTTTGCATCTAATTCTTACTTGTTGCTCTGGTGAGTCTGCTTTGTCAATAGGGAACTGGTGACAGGAGGAGGCTCCCAGATGATTATACCAGTGACATCACAAAAGGAGGAGTTCCTCAGTCTCCAAGCTGCTGGATGAGATGGGCAACCCAGAGGTTCGGGACTAGACTGGCTCCACTCCAGGAACTACAATTAGCAGGTAAGTCTAATTTCATCATATGGGGGACCCAGCGAGGAGTGGTTTCGGATGCAGGCATGTGCAGGGGATGTGCTGTGGAGGCCACATCTTTGGAACAGGGTATTCAGGCAAGTATAAGCCAGGAACACCTCTCTCTTTCTCTCTCTCCCAGGAGTTGAGTGAGTGCATAGAAGGGGAGGCTGGAGCTGGGACCCACCTTCCCCAATACCAGAGCCGCCTTCCTGCCCCCAGCCCCCTCCCAGACCTTCCACTTCGCTGGGGGGTGAAGGAGGGGGAGGAGGCTAGGGAGGTTTCTCTCTGGAGTTCGTCCTGCTGTTGCATAAGGTGTTCTGTCTGTTCCAGCAAGGGGCGCAGGGTCCGGTGCCGATGCAAGAGCACACGGTGAAGCGGACCACAGTCCTGAAGGAGGTTGGGCTTGTAGTGGAGTCGGCTAAACGGGCCAGGCTTGCGGACGATGGGGGTCAACTTTCCCCTCGGCCCAAGGTCCAGGACAAGGAGTCCCTGGACCTGGAGATGGAAGAGCTAGAGCTAGAAGAGGGCAAGATCCCGAACCAGGAGGAGCAGGCCCTGATTGTTTGTGTGTTCCACAGAGAAGAGTTGCTGGCACTAATTGGCGAGTCCTTCAAGACTCTTAATATCTCCACAGGCCTCCTGGCAGAGGAGGAGTCACTGGAGAATCCACTGCTTCAGGCAGTACGAAAGACACAGAAGGTCTTCCCGGTTCACCAGGTAGTCAAGCAGATGATTCAAGACGAGTGGAGCCAACCGGAGGCTGCTCTGTGGGGGGTGCAGACTGTCACGCTTGTACCTGTTGCCGGAACAGGAGAGAGAATTGCTCCAGTTCCCAAGGGTGGACACGGCAGTGTCAGCAGTTACCAAGAAAATTATGATCCCAGTCGAGGGCAGCACGGCTCTCAAGGATACCCAGGATAGGCAGCTGGATACCTTATTAAAACAAGCCTTTGATATCAATGCCCTCACTCTCCAGGTGTGTGTGTGGGGCCTGGGTGGCCAGGGCCTGTCTCCGTTGGTTGCAGCGAATTCAACAGCCAGGCGACCTGTCCGGGAATTCAGCAGGGGAGGCTGCAAGGATTGAGTCGGGGGCAGCCTACCTTATGGACATTCACTACGATCTTATCAGGGGCCTTTCGAAGAGTATGGCCTCAGTGATGGTGGCCTGCCGCTACCTTGGAATTGGACGGCTGATGGTTCCTCCAAGGCACGTCTCAGCAGGCTCCCCTTTAAGGGGATGCTGCTATTCGGAGAGGACATGGATAAGTTGGTGAAGAAGTTGGGGGTCTCAAAGGGAGGCAGGCTTCCGGAAGGTAAACCTAAGCAGACTCTCAACCTCGCTCCCACATGAGCTCAGCCACGGGAGTTCCAGATGTTTCGGACAACCTGTTTGGCACCCTATCAGAGGGTTATCCTCAAAGGGTCAGGGTTTCAAGGAGTGGGTAGGGGATTTGGTGCCGCATCCTCCCCCTCCTCAGGGCCTAGGAAAGCACAATGAAGTGAGGGGGACCCAGGCGGGGGTGCTGCCAGTGGGGGGTCAGCTACGGCAGTTTTACCCTGCCTGGGCCCAGGTCACATCCTATCAATGGGTCCTGGAGGTCATCCATGATGGTTACACCCTTGAACTGGTGCAACCAGTCCACCCGTCATTCGTCCAGTCCCCCTGCAGGGCCCCAGCCAAGGTCGCAGCAGTGAAGGAAACCTTGACACGGCTTTTGCTTCTAGGAGTTGTGGTCCCGGTGCCTGTAGACCTGTGCGGCTGCAGTCGATACTCCATTTATTTTGTGGTGCCCAAAAAGGAGAGTTCCTTTCAACCAGTACGCGACCTCAAACAGGTCAACTGTTACCTGAGGATACCACATTTTTTGCATGGAGATGCTGAGGTTGGTTATAGGGCGGTTCACAGGGGGAAGTTTTTAATGTCCCTAGACCTTACCAGGTAGTCAGCAGATAATTCAAGACGAGTGGAGCCAACCAGAGGCCAGTCTGTGGGGACTACATATTCCCATCCTTCTGACCCATCAGCAGTTCCAGCAGTTTGCAGTACCGATGGGTCACTTTGTTTCAAGCATTTTTGTTCGGCCTGGTGACGGCCCCCCATACTTTCACCAAGGTCATGGTTGTAGTAGCTGCGGCACTTCGCAAGGAGGGAATTCTTGTACATCCATACCTCGGCGACTGACTGATTCGGGCCAAATCCAGAGAGGAGAGCATAAAGGTGACAGCCAGCATGGTGGAACTCCTGAGGAGTCGGGGTTGGGTGATCAGCCTATCCAAGAGCAGGTTGATTCCCACTCAAGAGATCGAGTACCTCGGAGCGAGGTTCGATACCCACAGTGGCAAGATGTTCTTGCCGGTTCACGGGGCTCAGGAGCTTCGGCATTTAGTGCGAAAGTTCTTAGCTATGCGGAAGCCTTCAGCCTGGCACTATCTTCAGGTGCTGGGGACCATGGCGGCAATTCTTGAGCTCGTAACCTGGACAAGGGCCCACATGAGGCCATTGCAGCGGTCTCTACTTCGTCACTGGTCCACTGTCAAGGAGGCTCCCCTGTCCGCTAGGGACCAGAAGAGCACTCAGGTGGTGGCTCCATCCATCTGGAGCAGGGCATGCCCCTAGAATCTTCCCAGTGGATCCAGCTGATGACGGATGCCAGCTTGGCAGGCTGGGGAACTCACTGCAAGGGACATATTGCCCAGGGACACTGGAGCATGCTGGAAGCCCAGTGGTCTATCAACAGACTTGAGATATGGGCAGTGGCTCTGGCGCTCAGGTCCTTTGAGCTCTGGATTCACGGAAAGGCGGTCCGGATGTTCTCGGACAATGTGACCACAGTGGCCTGCATCAATTGCCAGGGAAGTACGGGGCAGTGCCTCTTTGGAGTAGGAAGTGGAGAATCTGTTAGACTGGGCAGAAGTCCATCTTCAGGCCTTGTCGGCAGTGCATGTGGCAAGCTGAGTTCGGGTGGATCACGGCGAATGGGAGCTCTGTACGGAAGTGTTCGGACAAGTGGTGAGCCATTGGGGCCCTCCTATCATGGACCTCATGACAAGGTGGGGTTCAGCCAAAGCAAGCCGCTTTTACAGCAAAAGAAGAGAGAGGATGTCGGAGGACTTGGATGCCCTGATTCAGAAGTGGCCAACAGAGGGTCTGTTGTATGTGTGGGCTCTCATAGGCAGAGTCGTCCAACGCATAGAGGCTCACCACGGCTTGGTCATTGTGATAGCTCCGGATTGGCCAAGGTGTCTATGGTATGCTGACCTGGTACGGCTGCTAGCGGATCACCCTTGGAAGCTCCCAGTGCGAGAGGATCTCTTGACCCAGGGCCCGGTCTGAATGCCGCAGGTGGATCGATTCTTGCTTACAGCATAGCTCTTGAAAGGGCAAGGTTGTTGAAGAAAGGTACTCCGGCTCGGTAATCTCGACCTTACTGAAGGTTCAGAAGAATTCGACCTATGTCAGGGTCTGGCGCATCTTTGAGGGGTGGTGTGCAGACCAGGAGAGTCGTCCTACTGCGACAACCATGTCGGATGTCCTAGACTTCTTACAAGCAGGCTTCGAGAAGGGCCTGGCTGCCAGCTGTTTGACAGTTCATTTGGCAGCGATTTCCTGTTACCGGGGAAAGGTCCAAGGGAAGTTGCTGGGTGAGCACCCGGATGTGGGGTGGTTCCTGAGGGCGGTGAGTCGCCTTCGGCCGCCTCAGAGGTCAGCGGTCCTGTCCTGGGATCTCAATATGGTACTGGAGTTTGGCTAGGTTCTCTAGACCTAAAAGAGGCATACACACATTTACTGATCCATCCCTTGCACAGACATTATCTGCACTTCATGTTTCAAGGAAACCATTATCAATACCTGGTTCTCTCCTTTGGTCTAGCCTCTGCCCCAAGAGTCTTCATAAAATGCATAGCAACAGTCGCAGCCTACCTACACACCTTGGGGATATTCATTTTTCCCTTACTTAGACAATTGGCTGATCAGGAGGTAAGACTCGCCCTTCATTGCACCATCACGGTGCTCCAACACCTGGGATTTGTCGTAAACTTCCCAAAGTCTCGCCTCGCTCCAACCCAACAACTGGAGTTCATCGGAGCACTCTTAGACACTCAACAGGACCAAGCTTTCCTCCCAAGGATCACTGTGCTCTCCTCATTGAGTTGGCAAAAGGACCTCATTGAGCTGACAGGAGAGCCCTTTGAGCTGGTGGGGCAGGCTTCTACTACTACTACTACTACTACTGAGCATTTTTATAGTGCTACCAGTCGTACTCAGCGCTGTACAGACATATAAGAGACAGTTCCTGCTCATCAGAGCTTACAATCTAGTCAAGACAAACACAGAAGGCGTAAACAGGGGGAAGGAAAAGGAGATCAGGTGAGTCAAGATTTAAAAGCAGCAGCTGAAGGACTTGACCCTCAAGACAGTGTTTCTGGTGGCATTCTGCTCAGCCAGATGGATTTTGGAACTTCAGGCCTTTTCTTGCCAGCCTCCATTTCTTTCATTCTCCAAGGAGAAGGTGGTCCTATGGACAGTGCCCTCCTTTTTGCCCAAAGTGGTTTCGGCGTTTCGTGAGAATCAGCCGGTCTCCCTACCATCTTTGGTGAGGGTGGGAGATGAGACCGCAGAGACATGTTTGCGCCATCTGGACGTTCAGAGAGTGCTGAAGCACTATCTAAAGAGGACTGAGGCGTTCCACTGATCGGATCATCTGTCTGCATTGTTCGAGGAGCCACGCAAAGGAGAGGTGGTGGCCAAGGCCTCCATTTCCAGATAGATCAGGGAGGCTATTGCTTCGGCATACATTTTGAAGGGTAAGCCCATTCCAGTGGGATTACGAGTGCATTCCATGCGAGCCCAGGCGGCCTCGTGGGCGGAGTACACTCTAGTGCCATCAGTGGATATACATACTTTTGCTAAGCACTATCGTTTGGATGTCCAGGCAGTGGGGGATGCAGTTTTTTGGCAGAGCAGTTCTTCGGGCTGGGCTTGCAGGTCCCTCCAGTGGTTCAAACTGCTCTGCTGCATCCCAGGGACTGGAGGGACGACTGGGAAAGAGTAATTAGACCTTACCTGCTAATTAGCATTCCTGAAAGAGCTCCAGTCCAGTCCCTGATCCCGCCCAGTGTGTCCTTATTAGATATGGTTGAGACAACACTGGCCCGAAGGTCCAGGGGCTTGGAGGTTGCGATTGCGCTCTGCGCTTGAGGGGCAGAGGTGGTGCGGCAGAATGGATGAGCTGTCTGCCCCTTGCTCTTTGAACTCGGGGGCGAGTCGACTCACAGGTAAGCCACCTCCTCCTCTTCGGGGGGGGGGGGGGAAATCCCTTCCAGAGTGGGCAGGGGAACATAGGTTTGTTTGTTTTTTTACTGATGATCTAGTTAATTTGTTGGTCTACTTAATTGTCTCTCCGTTAAGTCTGCTTTGTCAATAGGATATTGGAGCTGGTGAGAGGTGCCAGCGGTATATATAACCCAGGGTCATCAAGAAGATGATGTGCTCGGTCTCCAAGCTGCTGGAAGGGGGAGCACAACCCCTCCCAGAGGTGAGAGACTGAACTGGAGTTCCTTCAGAAACACTAATTAGCAGGTAAGGTCTAATTACTCTTTCTCCTTTTCTGTGAGGAGAATAATTAGTCTTATTTCTTCCACATACTAGCGTAGACGGGGCTGCCCTCCACATGTGGGTGTGTTTTGTTTTGTTTTACAGAAAATAAAAAAAAACACTGCCAAGATCTCCATGAGTCTTGTGGCCTGAAGCACCCGATGCTTTCGTTCACTTTTGGTTTTCTGCCAGTTCTTAAAAAATAAAAAAAGCCATGCTGCCTTTGGCTTCAGGAATCAGCAGAGGCTCCAGCAGGGGAAACAAGGGAAAAGTAGGCCACAGCCCACGCTGTCAGGAGCAGCTTCCTTCCTGACATCTGTTTAATCTCCAGAGCAGCTCTTCTCAGTAACACAAGGCTCCTGCTTTACTCCCTCACCACCTGCACTTATAAAAGTTTTACTGTCGAGAATGCAGCATCTAATGAAAAATCAGCTTCCAAGACCAGGACAGCAGGTAAGAAAAGATCTAAAAACAAGGCAGTTCCCCCTCAGCATACCCAAGCTTCTTTGGAAACTACAGTGCCCTCTCTCCAAGCATAGGCAGAAGAAAAAAAACATTCAAACCCTCAGAATCCAGAGAAAGATTCAAGACATGACTCCACAATCCCTTCAGTCCTCCAACTTCCCTCAGTTCCCTATCTCCCCCCCCCCCCCCCATCCATGCCAGTCTTAGTACCAGAATCTCAGGTTTTGCAATTGGAGAATCGTCTCTGCCTCTCATAGGGCCCTTTTTCACATTTTAACAAAATTTGTACAGGATACTGTGGCTATCCTACATTCTCCAGGACCAAGCAGGAAGTCAGTCCTCACATATGGGTGACGTCGGCGCCGACGAAGCCCCC
Organism: Ichthyophis bannanicus; assembly: GCA_033557465.1. Taxonomy (NCBI): domain Eukaryota; kingdom Metazoa; phylum Chordata; class Amphibia; order Gymnophiona; family Ichthyophiidae; genus Ichthyophis; species Ichthyophis bannanicus. The sequence continues at coordinate 138,105,800 of CM066047.1, read as the reverse complement.
GTGCGGAGCATTTCCCCACCTTTCAAAGAAAGCCTTTGGGAATTGCAGCGCGCATGCGCGGTCCCCTTCCCTCCCAAGGGTGCCATCTTGCTCAGTCTTCATTTTTCTGCGGAGCCCGACGGACGTAGTTTGTTTTTCGCTGAGGAAAAAGTTGATTTCCCTGTTTTTTCTTTTTCTCCTTTGGTTCGACGCCGGATCCTTTTCCCACCTGGGCCCGATATGCCGGTATAGAGCCCACTCTCTCTTTTTCGGTTTTTGTCCTTTGTGACTAGCGTTCGTGCCATTTTTCTTTTTTCACTGGCAGCCCTGTCTTTTGACCTCGCAGGGGCCGTTTTTCCCCCGATGGCTGCCAGCGGGTTTAAAAAGTGTGATCGGTGTAAGAAACTTATGTCTCTTACCGACACACATGACTGCTGCCTCTGCCCCGATCATGACCCGATGATCTGTGGTCCGTGTGGCAAAATGTCCTCGAAAGCGTTGAGGAGTCGGCAGCACCAGAAGGATAGGATCTTCTCTGACTCCGCGTCCGGCCGGGCCCGGACCTCATCAGAGGCCTTGACGTCCCAGGACTCCGGCCCCGAGCAGCGTTGGGGTTCCTCTGAGCGGGGGTTTCCTTCGCGGGAAAAGCGCAGGAAGAAGAAACCCGCAAGGGCGTCGTTGGTGGACGCACCTGGTTCCTCGAGGGCCAGGTCGCATAGCCCCGATAGCCGTCCCGGGTCTTCGGAGTCGGAGAGGCCTGCCAAGCATCCTCGTATCGAGATGGAGTCTCCTGGACACGTGAGTGCTGTAGTCCTCGTGGACTCTCCTCCAGGGGAGCCGACGTCGGGCCCGAGTCCGGGGGCTGCTGGATCTCCTGAGCTCGGACTCAGGTTGACGGCCTTGGAGAGCAGCCTCGCTGCCTTCATGGAACAGCAGCGGGCATTGATCGCCGTCTCACCGGTGCATCTGCCCCGACCACCGGGACATCGACGTCTAAGTCGACCCCGGAGGCCGAGCCGATCCTCGAGTCCATACGGGCTCGAGTCAATCCTCGGCCACGGTCTCCCTCGGCCTCCCGTTCAGGACCGAGGTCGTCGACACCGGTACCCTCGGCGTCGGAGCAGATGGCATCGGTGCCTGCCCAACCGGAGCCGCTCGATTCCTCCTCCGAGGAGTCGGGCTGGGAGACGGAGGACGAAGAGCCACCCGACACTTATCGGACTCAGTGTGTCCCATCGGACTTGCCGGAGTCCGAACCTCGGAGACAATTCCCACCGGAGGATACCCGGTTCTCGGACTTCGTGCGGGATATGGCCAAGGCCTTGGCCTTCCCCGAGGATCCCGAGGAGGAGCCAGGAGCTCGAGGCCCTCCAGTATAGCTCTCCCCCGAAGGAGGCCTTTACTGTACCGATTCCTCCGATGCTGGAGCGGCTGCTCTTCCATGTGGGAGACCCCGGCCTCGACGGCGGTGTTAAGCGGGTCAATTCTATCTATCAAGTCCGCAAGAGCCCTGGGTTCCAAAAGGCACAATTACCGCACCACTCCATGGTTGTGGAATCGGCCATGCATCGACTGAAAAGTCAGAAGATGCACTCCTCGGTGCCTCCCGGCCGGGAGGTCCGGAACCTGGATGCCCTCGGTAAGAAGTGCTTCCAGGGCTCTATGCTTGCTTGCCGTGTCCAGACATACCAGCTCTACATGGGCATGTATCTCCGAGACCTGACAAAGGAGATTGCCGGGTTCTCTGCTGGTCTCTCCAAGGAACCTTTGCAGCGGTTCCAAGCCTTGTCCACTGGTATTCGAGAGTGCTAGAAGTTTATCTCTCGAGCAGCCTACGATGGCTTCGAGGCTTCGGCCCGAGTAGCCGGGGCCGGCATCGGTGCCCGCCGACAGGCTTGGCTACAGTCATCCGACCTCGAGCTATGGGTGCAGGACAAGTTGGTCGATGTCCCCTGCCGAGGTGAAAACCTCTTTGGCAAGCCCATGGCTGAAAAGGCTGCAGAACGCGAGACCGAGACTCTAACCCAGACTAGGCTGTCCAGAAAAACCTCTGCCCCTTCTCAGAAAAAGAAGGGCTCGAGAAAAAAGACCTTTTACCCGAGGAAGTCATCTGCCTATAAACAATACCCTCATTATCAGGCCTCTGCAGCTCCCCAACAGGGTCAGCAGGCCAAGGGGCAGGGTCATGGGCCCCGTAGGTAGAAGGCCCCCAAGCCACCAACACCGGCCCCTGCTCAGCAGGGTGGGGGTTTTTGACTCAGCAGGCATAGCCTCTTCTCCTCAGCTGGCTCACATCAGCACAGGAGGCCGACTGGCCCACTTTGCCCACAGGTGGTCAGCCGTCACATCAGATACCTGGGTGCTCCATATAGTCCACAAGGGCTATCTTCTCCATTTTCACCAGGTACCTCCCTCCTATTTTCCAGGGGAACCTCCAAGACTCCCTCTGCACAGGGACCTTCTCCTTCAGGATTTAGCAAGTCTGCTAAAGGACCAGGCTGTGGAACCGGTGCCCCACCACCTGAGAGGTCACGGCTTTTATTCCAGGTACTTTCTGGTGCCAAAAAGAACAGGAGGCCTCAGACCCATCCTAGACTTGCGCAACCTCAACAAGTTCCTGGAGAGGGAAAAGTTCAAGATGCTTACCCTTGGAATCCTGCTGCCCTACCTCCAGCAGGGAGATTGGCTATGCTCCTTAGATCTAAAGGATGCTTATACTCACATCCTTATTCATCCAGACCACAGACAATATCTCAGATTTGTTGTGGGGGGAAACCACTACCAGTACAGAGTACTACCCTTTGGCCTAACCTCCGCTCCCAGGGTGTTCACCAAGTGCCTGGCGGTGGTGGCGGCCTACCCGAGGCTTCAAGGTCTTTTTGTGTTTCCATACCTGGACGACTGGCTCATAAGGGGCCAGTCTTCCCAGGAGGCCAGTCAAGCCACCCTTCACACTGTGGCTCTGCTTCAGCACTTGGGGTTTGTCATAAACTTCGCAATGTCCACTTTGCTCCCGTTCCAGAACTTAGAATTCATAGGAGCGAGGCTAGACACTCTTCAGGCGAAGGCTTTTCTGCCAGTGGACAGAGCTCACAGGTTGATGGATGTAGCCAGGCAGTTTCACAGCAATTCCCTGGTCTCCGCCAGGCAATTCCTGAGACTTCTCGGCCATATGGCTTCCACGGTTCATGTAACCCCCAATGCCCGCCTGCACATGCGGCCTGCGCAGTGGAGCCTTCGAACTCAGTGGCATCAAGCCACAGGGAGCCTTGCAGACTAAGTAAGAATATCCACCCTGCTCGTCTCCTCTCTACAATGGTGGCTTCATCTTCTGAATCTGGTACTCGGAGTGAGTTTTCAATCCCCTCCGCCTTCTCAAGTGCTGACGACAGATGCTTCTCTTCTAGCTTGGGGAGCACATTGCCAAGGGGCATGTACTCAGGGTCTCTGGACCCCTTGGGAGGCTGCTCAGCAGATAAACTTCCTGGAGCTACGGCAATACGCCTAGCTCTGAGAGCCTTCTCCCACCTCAGATCTCACCAGTCTGTACTGGTCCAGACGGACAATCAAGTTGCCATGTTCTACGTGAACAAACAAGGAGGCACGGGCTCCTTCCTTCTCTGTCAGGAGGCACGACTGTGCTCTTGGGCAGTCAATCACGGAATCCTCCTCAAGGCTGTCTACCTCCCTGGTCAAGAAAATTACCTGGCGGACAGACTGAGCAGGATCCTGCAACCACACTAATGGAGATTGAATCCATTGGTGGTTCAGCAGATCTTTCTCAGGTGGGGCCTCCCCACCATGGATCTTTTCGCCAGTCCTCTGAACCGGCAACTCCCGAGATTCTGTTCCAGACAACCGCATCCTCTCAGAGTAGCAGCGGATGCCTTTCTGATTCCGTGGTCCCAAGGCCTACTGTATGCGTTTCCTCCCACGCCACTAGTGTCCCGAACACTGTTCTCGGTCCTCAAGGACGGGGCCTCAATGATTCTGATAGCCCCCAGGTGGCCGAGCAGCCGTGGTTCCCACTTCTGCTGCAACTGGCGGTGGACACTCCTTTTCCTCTGGGGATTCAACACGATCTCCTGTCTCAGGACCAGGGGTCTCTCTTGCACCCCAACCTCCTGTCCATCTGATGGCCTGGCTGCTGAAAGGGTAGTCCTGGCTCCTCTACTACTGCCTCGAGAGGTGGAAGACGTAGTCTTAGCCTCTAGGCGGCAATCCACCAGGAAATCCTACGCTCTTAAGTGGCGTAGATTCTGCGCATGGTGTGCTCAGCACAGCGAGAATCCCTTCTCGTGCTTGGTAGTGGTAGTATTGCAATATTTGCTTTACCTCTCCAATCTAGGCCTTAAGTTCAACTCTGTCAGGGTTCACCTCAGTGCTCTCTCAGCGCACCACTCGCCGGTGGACGGGAGGCCTCTTTCCAACCACTTTTTGGTAGCTCGTTTTCTCCGAGGCCTCCTCCTGCTTAAGCCTCCTTTGCGTCCACCAGCCCCTGAGTGGGATCTGAATGTGGTCTTACAGCGTATTACTTGTCCGCCATTTGAACCTATGGCTACCTGCCCTCTCCGTTTTCTCTCCTGGAAAACCTTGTTTCTGGTAGCTCTTACCTCTGCTAGGCGAGTGAGTGAACTTCAGGCACTAGTGTCTGATCCCCCTTACACTAGGTTATACAGGAATAGGGTAGTCTTACGGACTCACCCGAAGTTTCTCCCTATGGTTGTCTCCCCTTTTCACCTCAATCAGGAGGTGGTTCTTCCGACCTTCTTTCCCAGGCCGCATGCCAACCGGGCTGAGATGGTCCTGCATACCCTGGACTATAGGAGGGCGTTGTCCTTCTACCTTGACCGTACGCGGGAGCATCGAAGGGCTGTTCAGCTCTTTGTTTCTTTTAACCCCAATAAATTGGGGTTACCTGTTTCCAAGCGTACTTTGTCCATATGGGTCACTGACTGTATCGCCTGGGCTTATGGGGCAGCCGGCCTCTCGTTGGAGGGTCGAGTCACGGCTCATCATGTCAGGGAGAAGGCTGCGTCAATGGCTCATCTCCGCTCTGTTCCGTTGGCAGACATCTGTCGGGCCGCTACTTGGTCTTCAAGTCAGACTTTTGCAGCCCATTACTGCCTTGAGAGGGCGTCCCGCAGGGACAGTGCTTTCGGACAAGCAGTACTCCATAATCTCTTTGGGGTTTAGGCAACTCCTACCCTCCGGCCCTGGTGTTGGGCTACCGGTCGGGGGCGTTCTCAGAGAAGATTCCTTCCTTACGCACTGACGAGCTAGAGGGAGCTCATTTTTTCCACTTGAGGTCTCCGGTAGCCTTAAGCTGGGGAGTCCCATATGTGAGGACTGACTTCCTGCTTGGTCCTGGAGAAAGAGTAGTTACTCACCTGTAACAGGTGTTGTCCAGGAGCAGCAGGAATCAGTCCTCACAACCCTCCCTCCTCCCCTTGGAGTTGCAGTCATATGATTTATTTTTGCTATTTTGCTGTCTTTTAGCTATGTCATCAGACTGAGCAAGATGGCACCCTTGGGCGGGAAGGGGACCGCGCATGCGCGCTGCAATTCCCAAAGGCTTTCTTTGAAAGCTGGGGAAATGCTCCGCACAGGGGCTCCATCGACGCCGACGTCACCCATATGTGAGGACTGATTCCTGCTGCTCCTGGAGAACACCTGTTACAGGTGAGTAACTACTCTAAATACGTCTCAAGAAGTACAGTTGCTTCCCAAGACCTGACCAAATCCACAGTCATCCAAACAAACTGTTCTTGAAAATGTGCAGTATTCTACAGGCCTACAGATCCAGCCAGAGTCCGACTGGTTATCCTGCACATTTCACACACCAGATTGAGGTCTATAGTTTGCCAAGTAGTGTAGCCTTTTCCTAAAACTGAGAAACAATCCAAGAGCAGGATAAGGATGCGATCCCTAAATCGCACCTTGAATCAACACCTGAAACCTTAGGGGGGGGTAACTTTTTGTATCAAAATGTTCCTCCAAATGAGCCCCCCATGGCTTTAGCACTTTCCTCATCTCTGACCCCAGCAAATAAAGACTTTCAATCTGTTTTACAATCCTGTAGTGCACCCAGAGTCATAATAACACTATCAGTCCATCAGATACTACAGGACCTGCAACTTTTCATTTGGAAAATCCTACATCAAGAAAAGTAGAAATAAATATGAAGTCCTTCTGCTCCAGGACACTATCACCCACCTGCACCAGTCAGAAGTGTTAGAAGCCACAATAAAGCATTTAAATTTGTGAAACCTCTTATACTGGTTCCCCCAGGAAAAGATCACAAATTATTTGATAACGTGGGAAAAAATGTCTACCAGAGCTCAATGCTTACCATGAAAATTGTAGTTCATCAGCTTCAGAACCTAGAGTTAACCATCATGACCTTTTAAATCAACTAGAAACTGAGCAGGATTCACTACGATTGAGACTCCAGGAGTCCATGTATCCCCTAATCTGTACTAACTATGATGCTTACGAATCCATTGCCAGAGCAGCAACATCGGCCACAGTAGCCAAATGGCTCAGGGTATCGGGGCTCAAGAGGACCTACGTGATAAAATAGTGGATACACCATGCATGAAAGACTGCTTTTTCAGCTCCAAAATAAAAGAAACAGTTTGTTAACTGAAGGAAGATTGTACTACAGCCAAAGAACTTACAGCAGCCCCGGACACCTCTTCAAATTAGTGAGGAAACCAAACACGTTCCTACATTAAACAATATCACACCAATATTTTCAACCGTTTTACCTGAGGGTAGATACCAGCTTTATCCCAGAGCAATACCACTGCACTCAGCACCATGACTATATAACCAGTATCAATGCCATAGGCAATGAAAGCAACAAGCTGCTTACTCTAGCTTTCTCGGAAAACCAAACCTTCAATTTTGACTACCCTCCAGTAGGAGGAAGGATGCATCAATACAAGGATTCTTGGCAACAGATTGCAATAGATCATTGGGGTCTTTCCATTGTCAACCAAGGCTATCAAATACATTTCCTCTCACCATCGTCCTCAACATCCATTTTTCCTTATTGCTGTTGCCCTGGAACATTAAGACTTCCTGTAACAGGAAATCCAGGCACATCTATAGAACAGATCTGATTAGAGCTGGTCCTGAACCAATAACAATGTCTGGTTTTCTTCAGGACCAAGCAGGAAGTCAGCCCTCACATATGGGTAACATCACCGATGGATCCTGCGCGGGAACGCTTCCCAGCTTCCAAAGGAAGCTTTTTGAAGGTGCTGGTCTTCCTGCCCAAAGGAGACATCTTTACCTCAGTCTTCTTTTTTCCATGAAGCCTGTCTGACACTATTCTGATCCTCTGAAAAAGTTTGACTTTCGATATCATTCTTCGGTATCTTTTCTCTCATGCCCCCTGGTCGACTGGAACATTGGAGTCTTTTGACTTAGTGGAAGTTGTCTTCCCCAACATGCCCCAGCTATCTGTTGGTTTTAAAAAAATGTGCCCAGTGTAGCCCAGACCATCTCGTTGACAGCCCGCCACAACTGGTGTATTCAGTGCTTGGGGCCATATCCTTTAATTACACTCTTAAGAACATAAGATATGCCATTCTGGATCAGACCAAGGTCCATCAAGCCCAGTATCATGTTTCCAGCAGTGGCCAATCTTGATCATAAGTACCTAGCAATTTCCCCAAAAGACACATGTTCCACAATGCTTGTATTGGGTCAAGCAGTGATATCCCGGGTCCCTTTTTAAAAATGGTTTATGGACCTTTTTTCCAGGAACTTGTCCAAACCTTTTTTTTAAACCCAGCTACACTAACAGCTTTTACTACATCCTCCGGTAACAAATTCCAGAGTTTGATTATACGTTGAGTGAAAAATATTTTCTCTTATTAGTCTTAAATAGGTTACCCTGTAGCTTCATTGCATGTCCCCTAGTCTTTCTATATTCTGATGATGTAAACAATTGATCTACGTTTATCCGTTCCACTCCATTCATTAATTTTTAGACCTCTATCATATCTCCTCTCAGCCGTCTCTCTTCCAGGTTGAAGAGCCCTAACCTTTTTAGTCACTCTACAAAGGGATATCCTTCCATCCCCTTTACTATTTTGGTGGCTCTTCTCTATGCCTTTTCTAATAATGCTATATTCTTTTTAAGATACGGCGACCAGAATTGCACACAATATTCAAGGTGCAGTCGCACCATGGAATGATACAGAGGCATTATAATATCCTTTGTTTTATTTTCCGTTCCTTTCCTTATGATACCTAACATTCTGTTTGCTCTCTTGGCCCCACCGCTGCACACTGGGCAGAGGGTTTTAATATGTTATCAGTGATGATGCCTAAATCATTTTCCTGGGTGGTGGTTCCTAATGTGAAACTTTGCATCGTGTAACCATAGTTTTGGGTCATTCTTTCCTAGGTGCATAACTTTGCATATGTCCACATTAAATTTAATCTGCCTTTTGGATGCCCAGTCCTCCAATTTATCAAGATCATCTTGCAATTTCCCACAATCCTCATGGGGTTAACAACTTTAAATAGTTTTGTGTCATCTCCAAATTTGATAACCTCACTTATTCCCATTTCCAGGTCATTTATGAATATGTTAAAAAGCAGCAGACCCAACACAGATCCCTGGGGTACTCCACTATTCACCTTTCTCCGTTGAGAAAATTGGCAATTTAGCCCTATCCTCTATTTTCTATCTTTTAACCAAGATCCACAATAGTACACTGCCTCCTATTCAATGACTTTTTAGTTTTGCCAAGTGTCTCTGATGAGGGACCTTGTCAAAGGCATTCAGAAAGTCCAGTTACACTATATCAACCAACTCACCTTTGTCTACCTGTTTATTCTCCAGGAACAAGCAGGAAGTCAGTCCTCACTTATGGGTGACGTCGGCACCGATGGAGCCCACGCGAAGCATTTCCCCAGCTTTCAAAGAAAGCCTTTGGGATTGCTGCCACGCATGCATGGACCTCTTCCCACCCAAGGGTGCCATCTTGTTAAGTCTCCCTTTTTCCGCGGAGCCCATCAGACGCACGCCCTCGTCTCTCGGAAAAAGTTTTGTTTTTTCGCATTAATAGGCTTTCTCTATTTTCCGGTTACCCCGGTCCTCTACCCGTCCTTCCCCTGCTCTACCTTTTAGAACTATCGGCGATACTCTTTTTCTTTTCATTTTTTTGTTCGGGCTTCATGCCCTTTTTTCTCTAACCGCTGGCTGCATGGCTCTTCAACCTCGCAGGGGCCATTTTTGCCCCCATGGCCTCCTGATTAAAAAAATGTGATAGACGCTCTAGGAACATGTTGCTTTCGGACACTCGCGACTGTTGTCTGCGGTTCCTCGGAGTTGACCATGATCCGAAGCTCTGTTCACTCTGCAAGAAAATGTCCTCTAAGGACCTGCTCAGCCGTAAGCAGAAGTCTGAAGACATTTTCCGAAAGGCAGCCTCGGAGTCCCCGGTGGCGCCCTCAGTCATCTCCCTTCCAGTGGGTTCCCCCCCATGGCCCTGCGTTCTCAGCGGCACTCCAACCAGGGGTCCCCCGAGGTGGAGCGGCACAAAAAGGAGGCGGCTTCGAAGTCGCTGTCTGGGGATCCCGACAAGAACAAGCATTCCCGCGCCCGGTCGCTTAGCCCCCTTCGGCATTCCCGAGAGTCGGACAACGAGCGGCCCCGCAAGATACCCCACAAGATACCCCACATGGAAGCGGAGGCCTCTGGCAAAGACGCCCGGTCTCCTGAGGGTCGTCCCAGTGAGGTCCTCAACGCCCGACCCGGCATGGAGATGCTTCCGCAGGGTTCCATCGATGCCGACGTCACTCATATTTGAGGACTGATTACTGCTGTCCCTGGAGAACACCTGTTACAGGTGAGTAATTAAGCTACCCTACCTCCAACCTCAAGATTGGCTATGTTACCTGGATCTCAAGCATACGTATGCTCACATCCTCACTCACCACCTCCACAGGCATTATTTGCGCTTCATGCTCAGCAGATGTCACTGCCAGTTCTGAATACTGCCCTTTAGCCTTGCTGCCGCCCCCAGAATCTTCACCAAGTGCCTGAAGGCTGTGGTGGCTTTTTTTTGCACCCAGGAGATCTTTGTCTTACCTTATCTGGATGGCTGGTTGGTCACGGCCAGAACTCCGGCGGAGGTCCAGCACATAGCCCAACTCACCATCCAGGTCCTCTGCTTCATAATCAACTACCCCAAATCTCATTTACAGCCCACCCAATGGCTAGAGTTCATTGGGTCACTACTCGATACCGCTCGGGTTTATCTGCCGCAGGACAGAGCCCAATGCTTTGTAGCTCTGTTGCACAAGATTAGCAATCCTCCTTTGTCACAGCTCGTCAGATGCTGCACATTCCTTGTTATCCCACTAGCCCAGCTCTGGAGGCATCAGGTGCAGTGGACATTCTGCACTCAATGACATCAAATGATTGGCCACCTCGGGAACAGGATCAGGGTAACTCCCTCACTCGGGGAGTCCCTCTCCTTGTAGCAACAGCCCTCTAACTTTGTTGCGGGGCTTCCCTTCCATCCTCCGCCACATCAATGCATGCTAACCAGAGATGCCTCCAAGATGGACTGGGGGCCCATCATGACAACCTCTGTATGCGATGGCTCAGGAATGCCGCCTCCACATCAACGTTTTGGAACTCTAAGCCATCTCCAATGCCCTGTGGACTTTTCAGCAGCAGCTCTCCAAACAGGTCGTCGTCATTCAAATGGACAACTACCCATCAACAAGCAGGACGGCACAGGGTTGTACTACTTTAGTTGGGATGCTGTCTGCCTCTGAAACTTTGGCAAACACAACAAGGAGCAGCGCTTTTGCAATGCCAACCAGGAAACACAACAAGCAAGGAACGAAAAGATGAGTGGAGGATAATCAGCGTTTATTCAAAAGGACCCCAACGCGTTTCGGCGTGACCGCCTTCTTCAGGGGGTATACAGCTTAAAAATACAAAATAGACATAAAAAATACAATAATTAAAATTGAATCAATAAAAAGCACCCTGGAGGTTACTTTGTAAACATGTAAATAAATTATACATCGTGTGAGAACACACGAAAAAAGTTTAAATTGGGTAAATTTTACATACAAATAAAAGCAAATGTAGTAAACGCAGGACATAAGGCCATGAAGATGTATATGGTAATGATTAAAAATTATAAAGACAAACTCGTCACATGAATAATATTCTAATGTAAAAAACAAAATTGGCAAGTGAAAGCTATATATACTAACAACATATAGTTGGAAATGCAAACAGTTAATTGTGAAAAGACATATCAAGTCTGCCTGTAATAATGGATGATAATAATGGTAAGTAAATAAAATTAATAAATTCTTATCTTAAAAGTCAACTTTACATGCTAAAACAAAACACTGTCACAATAAAACTGAAAACAATAAAACAAGCGTCATTACAGAAGGTGGAATGCTGTGGGCCCCAAAAGTGAACCCTCATAAATAATTTTAAAAAAAAATTTTTTTTGAGTTTTATATAGATATATATATATATATATACTGAATTGATAAAAAATATATGTATACAAATACTACAGGGACGTATATACTTAGAAATAGAAGAACCAAGACATCTAGGACTCTGTGCATGGAATCAATTCAAGTGTTTAATAACAATGAAAATGTTGAAACTACGATGTATTTTGGAGACTGTGTGCACTGTAGAGATAAACTCTGAAGTTTCGTATCCAAAACGATCTACTCTTGGTACTCTGTTTAAGTAACACTAGTGCAGATTGCATAGTCAACGCATTGAGACCATTTGCAAGAACAGTCGATAGTGTATTAAGGTGTGTCGCTATGAAATAGTAATAGTAAAACTTGTTTTAAAGGGCTGTTTCCTGCAGCTCTCGGTGTCTCCAGAGGCTTGCAGCGAGTACTTGTCCTATACTAATTCATGCTGTATGGAGGCAGTGACCCTATTTATCCTAAAATCGGTGTTTGTCACAATACCCAATATCTATGAACCTTATAGAGGACACTAATTTAAAATAAGGTAAATTGCTGAAGTGGCCAATGGTGTGTTAAAATGAACTATCGTTATAAAATGACAATAGTAATACTTGTTGTCAAAAACTGTTTGTGGCAGCTCTCGCTGATTCCGAGAGCTGCAGAAAATGCTGTTATTGAAATGACTGACGCTAAGAGGAAGTAGTAACACTGCTTATCTTAGCGAAATACTTAACACAATTTGTAAAGTCTCTAGAGACTGCAGGAAATTACTATTGTTAGAATGACTGCCGCTTGTAAGATAACAATAGCAGTGCTTGTCTAAAAAGCGTTGACAGTAAGCTCTAAGAGAGTATAGAGCATTATAAACAATGGGAAAGATGTTATCTATTCTACAAAAAAATCTAATGTTAATATTTCAGAGATTGTGTACAGTGCCGCTGACCTGACTAAAGTTGCAAAAGCGTCAGACAGCTCAGCTTCAATTGACGCTTCTCCTGTGAAACTGTAAAGGCAGTTTTTTATTATACAATGTTGCAAATGACAATGAAGCTTGTATCAACAAATTGCAGAGCTGCAAAGTAAACTGTGTTCATTTACCTTGAGAATTAGAGGGACGCCGTCACTAGTCTCACATCTAAAAATGTATAGAAAGCCAGTGAAGGAACCACTTTGTTATAACGCCGTCGATTCGCGCCAAAAGGGGAGGAGATTGGACTGTGGGAGAGGCTAGTCAGGCAATGAGGGGTAAGGAATCAGGCAGTTCTTTTCTTATATTGTGTATACAATACATAAAAGAGCTAAGGAAGCAGAAAGATGTGTGAAATAAAACTTGAAGGGATCATATGATACCACTGTAACAATCGTTGAGATATTAAACTCTAAATTTAAAAACAACAGATACCTCAAGTGAAATTATGGAAATGAGGAAATTTTTCGGTGTTGACTATCTTTTAAGCAATACCAAAGGTGGTGGTGTTAAATATAGAATATAAATGTGTAGATTACTTTAAGAAAAACGTATCTACAGAAAAACAGAGAGGTCAATTTCTTGGTTGAGACCATTCGGTTCTAAGCTCCTGAATTCGTAAATGTAGCGTTGCTCAAGTTTTAACACCTTATTCATATCACCTCCTCTCCAATGTAATGTGGCCTTTTTTAAAACCAAATATTTCAAATCTGTGATTTTGTGACCTGCCTTTACCCAGTGTGAAACTAGGGGTTTATCAGGGATTCTTCTCTGTATTGAACTCTTGTGTTCAATAATACGAGTACGTATTTCTCTTGTAGTTTTCCCTATGTATACCATATTACAAGGGCATAAAATTAGGTATACTACGTTAGACGTCTTACAGTTCGTGTAATGTTGTAGATACACCTTATGTTGGGAAAAGGGATGAGTGAAGCTGTTCTTAGCAGTAATGATTTTGAGTGCCAGGCGATTAAGATGCAAAAAAGATTTCAAGAACGTGGTTATCCACAAAAATGCATTAAAAAAGCGTACTTTAGAGCCTGTACGACAGATCGTTCTTCATTATTGAGAAAGAAAGATCGGTATAAAGACACTGATAAAATAGTTTGCCCACTTACATTTACGCATCTTTCCAAAGCAATAGTGAGCATTTTAAGAGAAGAGTGGTATCTTCTCAATACTTTACCATCATTCACTTCCAAACAACTAATGATAGCGTACAAGAGGAATCCGAATTTAGCAAATATTCTAGTACCATCAGCCTTGACAAAAAGTAATCCTCCACCTAAAATCAAAGGTCATTTCAGTTGTGGCAATTGCTCGGTTTGTCTCCACAGACAACAAGGGGGAGCGGCTGCTCTTGCAGGAACACAGGAAAGCAACAAAGGGCAAGAGTCGTAGGTGGGTGTAAACAAATTTATTAACCCCTACGCGTTTCGGCCGTAGCCTTCTTCAGGGGGCACACAGCTAAATGACATACAACATAAAAAACATATAAATATATTAAAAATATATTAAAAATCATATTTATCTTATATCAATGGACCAACGTTATAAATATATACATAAAAAACGTATTCGTGTACAAGTGCTCAATAGATTAATATAAACTCACAAATCCAAAAATATATACATTTATAATAAACGAAGAAAAGCAGGGTGGAATAACGAGATAAATAAACAACGAATGTTCAAATAAAATATTATGTTAAAAAAAATATATATATATATGATAGTAAACATGTTATATGAAGTAATAGAACGAGAAGGGGGGGAGGGGGAGGGGGGAGGAGGGGAAAGGGGAGGGGGAAAGGGGGAGAGGGGGGAGAGAGGGAGAGGGGGGAGGGGGGGAGGAGAGGGAGGGGGGAGGAGAGGGGGAGGGAGGGAGGGGAAGAGGGGGAGGGGGGGAGGGAGGGAGGGGAAGAGGGGGGGAGGGGGAAGAGGGGGGGAGGGAGGGAGGAGGGAGGGAAGAGGGGGGGGGAGGGGGGAGGGGGAGGGGGGAAGGGAGGGGGAGGGGGGGGGGGGAGGGGGAGGGAGGGAGGGGGGAAGAGGGGGAGGGGGAGGGAGGGAGGGAAGAGGAAGGGAGGGGGGGAGGGGGGGAAGAGGGGAGGGGAGAGGGGGAAGGGAGGGGGGGAGGGAGGGAGGGGGGGGAAGAGGGGAAGGGAGGGGTGGAGGGAGGGAGGGGGGGAAGAGGGGAGGGGAGGGGGGGAGGGAGGGGGGGAAGAGGGGAGGGGAGAGGGGGAAGGGAGGGGGGGAAGAGGAGGGAAGGGGAGGGGGGGAAGAGGAAAGAAGTTTTCTGGATAACTCACATGTGTATGATCGACGAGATCTGCAAATCGTAAACTGTGTTCACCGAAGCTACTAAGATTTAAATAACACATAATATTGAGTATAAAAGAAGCTAACTGTGTACTTTGGCCACACAAACTGTGAGCCTTCGAAAATGAAAAGATGAAAGAATGATCCGTTTGAAATGTAATATGTCAAAAAATAGCTTATAAATATACTAGATAGCATGATTTGCTTGAAAACAATATGACGGAGGATTAGTCGAGCAGCGTGATTTTGTATAGATTGAAGGAGAAGGAGGTGGCTAACAAAGAGACCAATAAGGAGTAGGTTGCAATAATCGAGACGAGAGGAGACCAAGGAGTGGACAAGTGTCTTGGTGGTGTGTTCAGAGAGGAAGGGGCAGATTTTGCCAATGTTGTAGAGGAAGAAGTGGCAGGTCTTGGCTACAAGCCTGATATGAGCAGAGAAGGATAGAGAGGTGTCAAAGGTTGTGGCCCAAGGGAACAGGAAGGAAAATTGAAATGGTTGACAACTTTAACCTACTTGGATCAACAATCAATAAAGAAATGACGTGCAATGAAGAAATCAGATGATGCTTTGCATTTGGCAGAATTGCTATGAAGGACCTAGACAAGATTCTCAAGAGCAGAGATGTCTCTCTCCATCCAAATATTCAACTTGTCCAAGCCATGGTATTTTCAATAATGTCATATGGACGCGAAAGTTGGACAGTGAAAAAGATACAGGAAGAAAATCGATGCCTTTGAATTATGGTGCTGATGACAAATACTGTGTATACCATGGACTGCTCGAAGAACAAACCAGCCAGTACTAGAGGAGATCAAAATTCACCTCTCTTCTGCCAGCAGATAATTGTAGGTCATGCTCAAAATACCTCCAAGTTCCTCACTTTCTTTAGAAGCTCAGATGAAAAGACTTTGGCTTTCATACTTTCTCTCTCTTCGCATGATGTGTACAGAGTTAGAGAAAGACATCATGCTTGGCAAGGTTGAAGGTCAACATAAAAGAGGAAGGTCAGCAGTGAGATGGATCAATACAATAACAGCAGCTATGGGTGCCACTTTATCAACAATGAGCCGCCTGACTGAAGACTGAACACAGTTTAGGTCAACTATCCAGAGTGTCACCATTAGTTGATACTGACTCAGTGGTACTTAACAACAACAACAATAGCAACTCAACTGTGCAGATGGCTACATCTTCCCGGGACTATATGGGTAAGTGGCTGATTTCAGCATCAGCTAAGCAAGCCCTACTTCTTTCCATATGAAGCACCATTTGCCTTCTGAAAACCCTAGGATTTCTGATAAACGGATAAGTCTGCACTTGTTCCACTGCAGACATTGTTTATTAAGAGCCCATATCAACTTCATCCTTGAAAGAGTTTATCTCCGGGAACAAGCAGGAATGCAGTCTTCAGATATGGGTGTCGTCTGCATCGACGGAGCCCCGCACGGGAAGACTCCCCAGCATCAGTAGGAATGCTTTTAGGAGCATCCCTCCACACATGCATGCCTGCCTTACCAACAGTTTTCCTCAGTCGCCTTTTTCCACGAAGCCATCAGGACCTTGTCCTAATCCCACCGTTAAGAGACTTCTTTAACTTTTTTCGGTGCCTTCTCGGTGCACACTGCTTGCCTTCCCGACGTCCGAGTAATACAGCATTACTCTGGTACCCTTTTTCTTTTTTTTCTTTTTCAAATATATTTTTTCCTTTGTGTTTGGTCATGTAGGCCACCTTTGCCCAATTTGATTTTGCCTCCATCATTTTTTCGACTATGGGAAAACCACACAGTGGTAAGTCCAAACATAGCAAGAAGCATCGATCAGTATCACCAGCAGATAAGATATCAAAGACCTGTGCATCGGCATCAAAAGCATCCTGATCATCTGCATTGGACCCCGATGCTTGGCATCAGCATGACTCTCGCCTTCCATGGACCCAGAAATAGGCCGACTGGCCAAACAGCCCCAGAAAGAGGATACATCCTCCAAAGCCTCGGAGGGGCTCGGGGATGCCCCTGATGCCTTGCTCTGGGACGGCTGCTCGGGCCTTCCATGCCAAAAAACACTCAGTCCTTTCCAGTCTCCATCAATGACTGTGTCCAAGCGATCAAAGAAAGTTTGGCTGCGATCCTGGTGACCGTTGTGCCAGGGCCTTTGAGGCCCTTTGGGTTTACCTCAGATTTCATTGCTCCAGTGCAATCCATCGAAGCTGGGGCGCAGGGCAGGGTTGCTCGGCGTATCTGTGCAGACAATCTTGGAATCCAGGTCTATTCTGGTTCATTCTGGGGCATCGTGCACCGGACACTCCGGTTCCAGTACTACACACCATGGGCATCGGGCTTTGACGTCTGTATCGGAGCATCGGTACCAGGGTACCGACGGTCATTACTTTGATTTTCTTCTGGAATTGTGTTCCGCATCACCCAATTCCGAACTGGAGTTGATAGGCTGAGCCCCTTTGAGACATTCCATCAGATCCATCTCCAACTCACGAGAGGCGTCTCTCTACCCCCGAGGACATTCCTTTCAGGATTTTATTATGAAGAACATGGCAGTAGCCCCCTCGGTCTCAGTGACCACAGAGGCGGAACCAAGAGCAGAGGAGTTGGACATCCTGCAATATCCCTCGGACTCAAAGGAGGCAGCTACCCTTCCCATTCATAACATCCTACAGAACCTAATGCTTTGGATGTGGGAAGCACTTCTCTCAACTCCTGCTGTCAGCAAGAGGCTACATACACTATATCAGGTTCCTTCTTGCCCAGGCTTCCAAATACCACACTACCACACCGCTCTGTTGTAGTAGAATTGGCCATGAGGAGAATTAAAAACTCCAAGAACCATTCATCGGTTCCTCCAGGCAGTGATGCCGGAACTCTTACGCTTTTGGCAGAAAAGGTTTTCGGTCTGTCATGCTGGGATCCGGAATCAACTCTTAAGTCCCTCGAGATATCTCTTAAAAACATGCCCATGTAGAGAATGTATCTGAATTCAACTCTCTCCTGCCAGCAGATAAGCAGGCCCCTCATGAGGCTCTTGTAGGTCATGCTCAAAACACCTCCAAGTTCTTCACTAGGGCAGCATTTGATGCTTTTGAGGCTACAAGCAGAACAGCAGCAGCCTGCATTGGAGCAAGGACAGCATGGCTGCAGGCCTGTGATCTTGAACAATGGGTGCAAGACAAGCTTGCCAACATCTCTTGTAATGGAGAGAATCTCTTTGGAAAGATCTGGTGTGAAAAGCAGGTGAGATCAAAACTTATGATCTCACCATGAAGCGCTTGTCCAAGAAGACAGCTGATCCTGCAAATTGGGCGGCTTCTGGCAAGAAACCCTTCTATCCCAGTAAGAGAAGGTATTATCCTTCTTAACCCTGGTATTCTTCCTTTCAGGTTCAACAGTCCTGTCAAAAGCAATAGGGCATGCGTCAACCCATAAAGCCTAAGACTAAGGCCCAACCAGCCGATTGCCTCAACCTCAGGCTAGGTTTTGACTGCTTCCTGCAGGGCATAGCTGGTCTACTTCTGAGATCCTCCTCCTTCCCACATTTCAGGAAGATTTACACACTTTGCCCACAGATGGTCCATCATAACCTCGGAACCCTGGATTTTGCAGCTGGTCAATGGGGGCTATCAACTAAATTTCAGGGCTCTGTCCCCCACTTCCTTTGTGGTTGAGTTCCCCATGGCTCTCCTACACTCCACTCTGCTACAATAGGAGATCATAAATCTAAACAACTCAAGGGGCCATCGAGGAAATCCTACTCCCTTAGCAACGCCTATGGTTCTTTTCCCGTTACTTCCTCATTCCAAAGACAACGTGGTTTCAGATCTATTCTCGACCTGCAAAATCTCAACAGATTTCTAGTTTGGGAAAAATTCAAGATTATATCACTAGGGACACTTCTCCCCTATCTTCAGGAAAAAGATTGTCTCTGCCTTCTGGATTTCAAGGATGCCTACACACATCCTGATCCACGCCCTGTACCGAAAATATCTCAGGTTTGTCTTCCAGGGTCACCACTATCAATATTGTGTTCTCCGTTTTGGGTTAGCTTCGGCTCCAAGGGTCTTCATGAAGTGTCTCGCTGTCATGGCAGCCTGCCTACGCACCTTGGGAATCTGTCTTCCCTTACTTAGATGACTGGCTCATCAAGGGAGATACCCCTCACGTGGTCTCCACATCACTTCATCATACCATCCTGGTTCTGCAACAGCTGGGCTTTGTCAACAATCCAAAATCCCACCTAACTCCTACTCGGACTCTAGAGTTCATAGTGGCTTGACTAGATACAACAAGGGCTTGGGCCTTCTTGCGAGAGGACTGCCTTCACCGTCTCATCTCCCTGGCAACTCATTGTCAATATCAGGCCACTCTCACTGCTCGAGACATGCTACGTATCCTCTGCCACATGGCCTCCATGCTTCATGTATTCCATATGCCCGTCTTCACATGCGCCAGGAACAGTGGGCCCTTTTGGAACAGTGGACACAGTCTACAGGTCACCTCGCCAACAGAATCAGTCTCATTGCAACTGGTGAACACCCTCCAGTGGTGGCACGCAGCCCAAAACCACCTCATCTGTTTACCTTTTCAAAGGTCTAAACCACAGTGTATCCTGACCACTGATGCATCCAAGAACGGCTGGGAAGCACATCTTCATGGCCTTACTACACAGGGCCAGTGGACCCCTTGAGAGGCCTCTCATCACATCAGTTTCCTAGAGCTCAGAGCAATCGCCAATGTTCTCCAGGTCTTCTGTGCCCAACTATCGAGACAGACTGTACTCTTTCAGACTGACAATCAAGTTGCCATGTTCTCTGTCAACAAGCAGGAGGGTACAGATTCTCGCCACCTCTGCAACAAGGTAGTCCATTTCTGGACTAACGCAATAGCTCATCAGATTCTTCCTCAAGCTGTTTATCTCCAGGGAGAAGAATCAGCTAGATGGCAAGCAGTCGGGTTCTGCGTCCACACAAGTGGATGCTCCTTCACCAGACAGCGCAACTCTTATTCCACTTATGGGGGTGCCCATAATCGACCTCTTCGCTGCTCCAGTGAATGCTCAGTTCCCTCGTTTGTTTGAGTCACCTTGTCGTCTCCTCCTCCTATTATTACTGAACATTTGTTTAGCGCTACAATATGTACACAGCGCTGCACAGACACATGTAAAAGATCAGAGCTTACAATCTAGTCAAGACAGACAATACAATAGCTGTAGACACGGGATATATCTAGGGGGAATGGTAAGGAAGCACAAAGGAGACCAGGGGGTTCAAGATCCAAAAGCAGCAGTAAAGAGGTGAGTTTTCAGCCTGGATTTGAAAAGGGCCAGAGAAGGAGCCTGACTCAGACTCGGGTAGTTTGTTCCAGGCATAAGGAACAGTAAGGTGAAAGGAGCGAAGTCTGGTGTTATCAGTAGAAGAGAAGAGCACAGATGGAAGTAATTTGCCAGAAGAGCGGAGTTCCCCCTAAAAGCAAAACAAAAAATTCTCGGTCCATCAAGGTGTGGAAGGAAAGTCTGTCTCACAACAGCCTGTAGTTATTCGCTTTATGCAGAGGTTGCTTCTTTTGAAGCCGCCATACAAACCATCTTGGGACCTCAATGTGGTACTTGCACAGCTCATAAAAGCTTGCCTGCCTGCTGAAATCTTTGACCTGGAAAGTCTTGTTTCTGCTGGTGTTCATTTCAGCACGCAGAGTGAGCGAGCTTCAGACTCTTAGCAGTTCATCCACTGTATACCAAACTCCACCATAATAGAATGGTCCTCCGCACTCATCCTAGATTCCCTCCGAAGGTGCTATCGCATTTCCATCGTAATCATTCAATTGTTCTTCCAACATTTTTCCCACGGCCTCATGCCCACTCAGGAGAAGCTGTGTTGCACATGTTGAACTGCAAGCAAGCCTTAGCCTTCTCTTTGGAGCGGACGAAAGCCTATAGAAAGTCCATTAAGCATTTTGTTTGTTTTGATCCCAGCAAGCTAGGGGCTGCCATTTCCAAACACTCTTTCAGTTTGGCTAGCAGACTGCATCAATTTCACTTATGCCCAGGCAGGCTTGAGCCTTGATGGTCATGTCACAGCTATGATTACATTGTAGGCCAACTTGCTCTCAGCCTGTATGGAAGAGATCTGCAGGTCTGCAACGTGTCCTCCTGTCCACATATTCACATCTCACTACTGCCTAGATGGAGATTCCCAACGTGACAGCAACTTCGGCTAATCCGTACTCCACAATCTGGGGATTAGAATCCAACTCCATCCCCCCTAGGCCCATTCTATTCTATTCAGGCTACCAAAAAAAGGGAGAGAATCACTGCTACTGTACATAGTTGTTTCTTTTGAGTTGCTATGACTTCTCTCCGTTTTGTAGTTAAGGTTTGCCCTGTTGGGCTTCTCGATGGCCGCCTTGGTTTTCGGTAGCCTGTAGTTTGGTAGTCCCATAGGTGAGGACTCTTTCCTGCTTGTCCTGTAGCAGGTGTTCTCTGTGAACAGCAAGAATATGTCTTCACAACCCTCCTACCTCTCTGAGGAGTTGTCTTCTGCTACAGCCATGTTATCAGACTGATCTAATTTGGCTCCATGGCGGTAGACTAGAAGGAAGCATGCAGGAACGGTGGAGCCGCCCAGAAGCTTCCAGTAAGAGCTGGGGAGCATTCCCACATGGGGCTCTGTCGGGGATGTCGCCCATATGTGAGGATTTATTCATGCTGTCCATGGAGAACACCTGCTACAAGTGAGTAACTACCTTATCCTTTCACTTTAGCATAGTTTGTACCCTGAAATTAATGTCCCATTGATTATCTTCATTACACCATGTTTGTGAGATGTATTTTATACATATATTTTCACTTAGTACTTCATGTTCTATTTCTTCTATCTTAGTTTTTATGCTCTTGGTATTTGTATATGGACAACTAAATTGGCACCATACTTAGGCCTGTTCGAACGGTGCAGCCCCACAGTGTGCAAAAACAGGGGTGCATTTAGGGTTACCGACCACTAGCCTCTGCTCCCCCACCACACTGTTTGCCCTTGCCTTGCCGCCACTTTTTCTGTTCCCATGGTGATTGCGGACCTCTAGTTTAAAAAAAAAATGCTGGTCTTTGCAACTCTGCGCTTGCATGGCTGGTCTGGTCCCTCTCTCCTCTGACGTGAGCATACGTCGGAGAGAAGGGAGGGAGAGAGAGATTAAACTAGCCATGTGGGCTTGGAGTCAAAGACCCACTTTTTTTTTTTAAATTGGAGGTCTGATCCCCTCACTGCCGCAGTTGCCAAAGGAACAGGAAAAACGGCAGCAGGGCAAGGGCAGGCCAAGCAGGCAGCACAGTGGGGAACCAGACATGAGAAGGTGGGGTAAGATGGGGGGAGATGTTGGACATGGGGGGATGGGGCAGAAGGGTTATGCTGGGCATGGGGGCTGGGGAAAATGACAAAATTGTCATCATTGGGGGGAGAGGCGCAAGATTTGCGAGTTGCACAGAGCTTATTTATAGCTTGGTACAGCCCTGAACTAAATATATGCAGGCCAAAATTTAAAGGGATTAATGTGTTGGACTCATGTTGGCCAACACATAAATCCCTTTGCCATATATTTAAAAAATATATATGGATAATAATCATGCCATTTAAATAGCTAAATGGCCCTAAGCTATCCATATACCTCGTATGTTTGGCAGGGGCGGCCCAAGGGGGGTGCGGAGACTCTGTGCGGGGCCTCATTTGCATAAATATTTGCATAATGTTACCATACACTAACTTTTAGTAAACATGCCTCTTAATGAGTATATGGATAAAGAAAGACTAAAAGATTTCTACATTACTATAATCCAGTACCAACCGCCAGGCACATTAGGAACTACTACAAACACTGCCCATTTAGAACCCATAGCAAACCCGCCGTATCCTAACAGCACTACCAGGACTCACAAAGCACCCTACCCTAACTATCAAAAGGCAACACTGCAAATATTAAACCAGTACATTTCAGAGAATAACAATACATGACCTACTGGGGAAAGAGAACAAGTGGCAATGTCAAATAGGAATTATATAAACAGAATACATCAGCTCAGTTACACATGCAGAACATAGATCATCACCAAACAAGGAATCACAATTTAGAAACAGGAAGACAATAATTAAACTGGGAACCCCAAAAGCCAAACTTGGAATGTACAACACTGTAGAAATAAAACTGGTGCAGCACTAAGAGAAGCCAGTATTTGCCTCCAGGTGGCAAGATGTTTGGACTGGTGTAGCAGATAGGCCTATCTCCCCTGATCTGTGTCACAGTGCTGTGGACTGTATAACTGAGACTTGTAGGCCCTATGTTGCTTGGCACTCGGATATGCTCCTTTCTCCTGGAGCTGACAGCTGACCTGTATCCAGTACCGTTTCTCTTGGATTCCAGAACTGGTGATCCAGAGGGAAGCAGGAGGGACCCCATGGGGGGCTGATAAAGGCAAGCCCAGGCCCCCTTCTTTCCCTTTTGTTGTCTTAGATCTGCATGGTTTTTTTATCTTTGATTTTGTTTTCCTCCCATTGTTTTCAGTGGGCTATATTTGGCTCTCTTGCTGCTTTCAATAAAACAGTTCCAAAAATCTAAAAAAAATAACTTTTGTTAGGCAGTTGGACTTTTAAAGCTTGTGTGGGTATCTGAGGCTTCCTTGCTTAGGTTTCTGCCCGAGAGGTGCTTGGATTTCTTTTTCAGGACTTAGTTTTTGCTGCGGCCCTAGTTCCTTTATTGGTGGACTTTTTCATGGTTTTTTCCCCCATTGCAGTGTTCAGCGCCATGACCCAGTGCTACCTCTGACCTTTAGCAGGGTTTTTTTTCCTCCCTTGGGCTGCTGCGTTTTTCCCTGATGGTGATGGGCATGCTTGGGTCCATTTTTTTTTGTTTTTTTTACATTGGGACCCCCTCTGGGGGGCCCAGGGTCCAATGCCATTTTTATGTGGTCCCTGCTGTTCTTTGCTGCTTTCTTTCTGCACATTTGAGATGACTACCTGTTCCCGGAGGAGGTGGAGCCTAGCAAGGTGGTCCTAGCGCAGTGTCTCTTGGCCCTGGGCCCCCTTTTTAAACCAGCTTGCTCTGCAGTTCCTGAAACAGTTCATGGGCTGTTTTCAGTGTCCTTCAGCTGCTTGGTAGCCCCCCTCACTGGGGTCCAAGATCCAGTCTTCCCCTGTGGGGGATCTGGGGCCCTCGAGCACTGTCTTAGACAGTAAGGGGGAGGGTCAAGATCCCTGCTTCTTCCTTGTGCTCATCCATTCCTCGAGGAGCTCATGAAAAAAGTCTGTTTCACCACAAGGTAAAGCTGCAGAGGATGAGATGATTTCCTCTGGTATAAGGCTAGGATCACTGTGATCCACTTATTTCACAGGTGTGTTCTTTTTATGCCCTTTCAGGACACTGTGGTAACTCTGTATGCAGTGGAGCCTGCTCTTGGTCAAGTTTAGCAGACAGACCCCTCCCCTCTTTTTTTTTCTTTTTTCCTTTTTTCCTGGTGCTATTCAGTATGCTGCTACATTCATACCTCTACCTGTCTCTATGCAGCAGCATAGGTCCTGTCTTGGCTGTACCCTCTGCCGCAAGGTGAGTGGGATCAGCCTTTTGGGCTCCCTGGAGTGACCAGGGCTGTGACAACATGCACAGCCATCCCTATGGCGGGGAGGCACTGCGTTCAAGGAGTTTCAGGTTCAGAGGGTCGACCCTCCTCAAGAATGCCTTAGCATCCGTACTGCTGTAGGCTCTCAGGCAGCACTGTGTGCAGGCCTGGTGTCAAGCCTTCTGATGATGGATCTGGCCATTTCCACACAGCCCAGGGACTATGAGGTTAGAAGCAGATCGCCTAGGTAGATGGTGCCCTTTCAGATTTGATTAGAGTCTTTTCCAAGTCCATGACAATGGTGGTAATAGCCAAATGATTGTTTGTCTTTGCCCTTGGTTGGCAGATGCTGCCGCTGAGAATTCCTCTTTGAAGGCTGGTTGCTCTTCAGGGGGTGAGCTTGGTGAAATGGGAAGTCTTTGTGGGGCTTGCCTACAGGGACTCCTGGAAGATAGGCCTGAAGGTGCCAGGAGTAACTCTTGTAGGACCATGCATTAAGTCTGAAATGCTCTTGGGCTACAAAGATAGGGTGTAGTTGTCCTAATCCAGTGTTTCCCAAACTTGTCCTGGGGGTTCTCCAGCCAGTCGGGTTTTCAGGATATCCACTGTGACTATTCATGAGAGAGATTTGCATACACTACCTCCATTGTATGTATATCTCTCTTGCATATATTCTTTTCATACATATTCATTATGGATATCCTGAAACCCAACTGGCTGGGGAGCCCCTAGGACAGGTTTGGGGACAGTTAATACAAGAATGGACAGTCCTTTTGAAGCTTTGTGTGTTCGCTTCACCAGCACGGCTCATTGGGAGTCAGTAATATCCTTCATTGAGTTTTGATGGTCCCTCCTGAGATGCAGTTGGAGTGTTGCACCAGCTGTTTTTTTTTCTAAGGGGGCCCATACTATGTCAGACCATTGTGTCCCTCGGTGTCTTCGAGATCGGGATGCACTAGCTGCTCCTCTGAAATACCTGCCTTCTATCCCTAAGGTCACTGGTTCAGGCCAGCCTGGGCATTCTGATGCAAAATATTTGAATGGCGGCAGTGTCTTTAAGAGACACCCTTGTAGAGTCTCTGTGTAGCTCGGTTCATGTGCATGACATTTGAGAAACCTCTTCAGTGCCTCCTGTAATTGCTGGCTATTTTTCCCATGCTTAATTTTCACATGGAGTGGAGGAGTAGCCTAATGGTTAAAGCATGGGCTTGGGAACTGCATAGGATTCCCACTAGCACTCCGTGGCCTTGGGCAAGTTACTTAACTCTCCATTGCCTCAGAAAATTCCAAGTTATCAATGTTCCTGTTTAATGTACATTACTAAGTTTAAGTTACAATGTAAACCGCTTTGGTTGAAATGATAAAGCGGTATAAAAGACCTGTTAAATAAAATAATAAATAAATGCTTTTTGCAGCAAGTCCAGGAGCGTTATTCCCACTACACAGTGGCGCCCAGGAGGGAAGATTTGTTTTTGGCATATCGTGGACCTAAAGGCATTCATTGAGCTCCAAGTCTCTCAGTTCTGTATGAGGGCCATTGGGTCTGTCATTACGTTAAGGCAGGGGGTGTACCGCCCCAGACCTCGTCAAAGCTTCTTTTCACTTTCCCATGTGGGAGCAGCATCAGCTTTTTCTGTGCTTCACTGTTCTGGGCTGCCATTTACAGTTCCATGACTTGCCTTTCGTCTAGCTATGTCTCCCCTTAACCTTTTCCAAGGTGGTGGTGATGGTAGTGGGATTTCTGTGCAAGCAGAGAATCCTAGGTTACCCATAATGGGATGTTTGGCTGATCCAGTCAGTCTCTGAAAAAATCCAGAAACTACACAGGTGTGGTGATTAACTGGTGGAAAGTCTGAGGTTGGTGATAAACTATCCCGAGAAGAGCCTGCTTCTATTCAAAGATGGAGCACTACATCTTCTGCTTTGGGGACTCCGTTTCATACTCTCCTGGGTCATGTTTCCTCAAGATGGAGAGGGTCCCTCAAGCTACAGAACCAACTCATAACATTTTGTGGTAAGTCAGCTCTATGGGCCTGGGACTACCTCCAGATTCTCAGGTCCATGGCATTAACCTGGGAGCCATTTCCTTGGGCCAGGACACACATGCACCTGCTGCAGGAGGCACCTGCTAACTGTTTGTGTGTCCAAAGTCCTAACTGGGACAACGACGACTGGAATTTTTCCTCTGCTCTTGGTTCCTATCTCTTGACCCAGTGCAAACAATAAGGAGGAGACACAACACACTGCAATATGTTAACAAATTCTGCTAAAGCTTTAGGGAGGCAATCACAGAGCCACAAACTCGAGTGGTCACCTTTAACACCCTCCCCTCTGCACTTTCTTATCTCCAGGAACAAGCAGGGGGGTCAGTCTTCACATATGGGTGACGTCGGCATCGACAGAGCCCGGCGTGAGAACACTCCCCAGCATCCAATAGGGAATGCTTTTGGAAGTGTTACTCCATGCATGCGCATGGCTGCCTCCTCGCCTCACAGGTCATCTTGTCTTTTTTTTTCCACTGAGCTGTTGGGACCTCATCCCTGTTTCACCGCGCTAAGAGAGCTGAAAGCTGAAAACAAAACTCAGAAGAACAGAAAGAAAATGGAGGAAAACCAAAGACGACAGTGACAAAATGAAATACCTATACAAACTCAACGCATACCACTACGAGACTGACAAGGCAAAAAAAACCTACCACACGAAAATCTTAAACTCTTCCATAAACAGACCTCGTGAACTCTTCCAGATTGTCAAAAAGCTGACAAAAGCACCCAATAACTCTGACCAATTACCGAAGATTCCACCAGAGCTACTGGCCCGCCAATACAAACTGCAACGACCTCAAAACCCTCAGCCACACGCAGAGATACCCACAACAAACCACCACCCCAACTTACACAGTGACTGGACCACCTTCAAAGAAACCACCACAGAAGAAATATCATCCACCATCTCCCACCTAAACACCACCACCTCTCCGCTGGACCCCTGCCCCGCTGATTGGATAAAGAAATCCAAAGACGAACTAAGCACACCATTGACCTATATCGTCAAAGAATCCTTCGCCCAAGGTCACATGCCAGACACCCTCAAAACTACAATCATCCGACCATCCTTAAAAAAGCCTAACCTGGATCCCCTTGACCCAACCTCATACAGACTGATAGCAAGCCTACCTTTCACCGCCAAGATAATCGAGAAGATCGTCCAGCAGCAACTTCAAGAACACCTGGACACCAACAACATACTGGACCCACAACAACACGGCTTCCACCCACTACATGAAGTGGAGACCCTCATGACTACACTGATGAACACCCTCATCATAGGAACACAAGAAAAACACTCTGGATATGCCATGATCTTCCTTGATATATCTGCAGCTTTCGACACCATCTCCCACAACATCCTCTTACGCAGACTACAGACAATTGGGATCAAAGACACCGTACTCAAATGGTTTCAATCTTACCTAACAAATAGACAACAACTAATCCGTACCAGCACCTCAACCTCGCCCCCCTTCCAGCAATACCGAGGAGTCCCTCAAGGATCAACTCTGTCAGCCATGTTCTTCAACATTTACCTCCAACCACTCTGCTCAGTCATACGCTCTCACAACATCAGCTTCCACATCTATGCTGATGACATCATGCTCTACGCCCCTATTACGACCACAAACCCAACAAACCCACATCTATCAGCATGCTTCTCTGAGGTATCCAATTGGTTACAAGAAAATAACCTGGCCATCAACATAAAGAAAACTGAAGCCCTCATAGTGACAAAAGACCCTGACTTCACACCACCAACACACCTCAACATAGGAACCACAAGCATTCAAATTCAGCCACAAATAAGATATCTGGGCATTATCATTGACCAAGCCCTCACCTTAAAGCAACAAATTGCCAAAACCTCTGGAATAATATTTCACAAAGCAAAATTAGCGCAACGTCTCAGACCACTTCTTGACCATCAAGACTTCCGGACAATAATGCAAGCTATGACACTCCCACATCTAGACTACTGCAACGTACTCTACCATGGCCTTCCAGCCACACAGACCAACCCCCTCCGAACAGCATTGAACACCACAGCAAGAATCATTCAGAAAGCAAAGAAAACTGACCACATCACCCCAATCCTGAAAAACCTACACATACTTCCACTCGAAGCAAGGACTAAATACAAATCCATCCTACTCACCCACAAAGCCATCCACCAAACACAGAACACCCAGCTTCACACCCTACTGTCTCGACCAGCTCATGGCAAAACTACCAGACAAGCCTCCAACAACTCCCTCACCGTCCCTCACAAAAGAACTAAATGCTCTCAACGGACATGCAATCGAGCCTTTGAACTCTATGCTCCATCCCTATAGAACTCTCTACCGAGCCATCTCAGAAACAATGCTGATCTACTATCCTTCAGAAAACAGCTAAAAACCACCTTATTCCAGGAATACTTCAATACGACTCCCACCAAAAAGTGCACCAACCTCTGATCTGCCAACCATGATCCACTGATCCAAAGCTGCACTAAACTGTCCATGTCCTAAGTTCGTCTCATGTCAAAATCATCAATGTTGTCTCCCTGGTGATGGTCCCACCCTCTTACTTAATTTCCCCACCCCTGAATGTAACGCCGCTTTGACCCGGTGAAATGCGGGATATAAATACAGTTAAATAAATAAACTCCCCAGCATCCAATAGGGAATGCTTTTGGAAGTGTTACTCCATGCATGCGCATGGCTGCCTCCTCGCCTCACAGGTCATCTTGTCTTTTTTTTTCCACTGAGCTGTTGGGACCTCATCCCTGTTTCACCGTGCTAAGAGACTTCTATCTTTTTTTTTTTTTTTTGCCTTCCCTCTACTGACTCGACTCCCCGTCAATTCCAGTTCCCCGTTTGTTAAATTTTTTTAATTTCTCTTCATTACTTTTTACTAAATTAGATATTACTTTCCTACTTTTCCACAAGGATGGATAAGCCCAAGAGTGGGTTTAAAAAATGCTCTAACTGTTCCAGTACAGTCTTCATAACAAATGAGCATGACTGGTGCCTAAAATGTTTGGGCCCAGACCACGATATCAAGTTCTGCATTTCTGCTCTCACATGACAGCAAAGGTAGGAAGAACCATGACAAACAGAAAGCTAAGCTGTTTTCAAAAGACATCTCCTTCAGTGCACTCCTTGGGGGCATCAACTCCTTCCAAGTCCATTCCATGCTACCAAATCATCATTGTTGAAGACAAAAAAGCATCAACTGGAGTCCTCGGAGCGTGACGCCAAAAGGACATTGGCATAGACATTGAGATCGGCATCGGACTCTGATCAGCATCCTTGGCATCGGCATTCTTCCCACTCCAATGCAGACCAGCCAGCAAAGCAACCCACCCTGGTGGGAGGGTACACCCTCCAAAGCCTCAGAGTTTTGGGGATGAGCCCAAGGTTCAGTCTTCAGCGGAGCCCCTGATACTGGCATCGGGAATTGTAGCACATTCCATAGTGTTTGGAGCTACTCCTCCTCCAGTACCAACAATCGATGACCGAATCATCGCTATTGAGCGGAGCATCGCAGCTATCTTGCAGCAGTGGCACTGGCGGCCACCACTTCACTCGGCATCGACATTGGCGCAACACCCATGACCTCTGCGATGCACCTCCAGTCCCTTCGACACCGGCAGCTCTGCATCGCTTGTCGAAACCGCCGATACATCAGCCTCCGCTGCAATTGGCTCCATTGCAATCATCGCAGCGTGTGCAATCTGCACACCAAGGTTATAAAGGCCGGGACAGAGAATACTTCAATTTTTTACTGGACTCCGGTACCAATTCCGAGATCTCGGAACTGGAATCGATTGATTCCGGTGCGCATCAAGATGCCCCATTGTATCCATCACCTATATAAAAGCGTAGATGGTCGCCACCCGAGGACATGTCTTTTTAGGATTTTATTAAAGACATTGCAGCAGCACTAGATGTATCTGTAACCACCGAGACAGAACTGAGGGCAGAGGAACTCGATATCCTTCAGTACCCCTCTGCACCCAAGGAGGCTGCAACTCTCCAGGTGCACAATATCCTAAAATACTTCCTAACTAGAATGTGGGAAGCCCCCATCTCAACACCAGCAATTAGCAAATGTCTTGATACCCTATATAGGGTTTCACCATCTCCTGGATTCTAGAAGCCACAACATCCTCACCATTCCATGGTGGTGGAGTTTGCCATGAGGCGCATTAAGAGTCAGAAGAATCATTCCTCTGTCCTTCCCCCCCCCCCCCCCCCCCTCAGGCAGAGAGGCCAGAACCCTTGATGCCTTTGACAGGAAAGCATGTCAATAAACTATGCTGGCCTCTAGAATAGATTCATACATGCTGTATATGGCATGTTTCTAAGAGACATCTTTAGAGAGCTGCCTGAGTTCACATCCCTTCTGCCCAATGATAAGCCAACCAGCTTATGAGGTTCTAGTGGCCCATTCACAAAATACTTCCAAATTCCTAACAAGAGCTGTATTTGATGTTTATGAAGCTAGTAGCAGGGCAGCTGCTGCCTGCATTGGAGCCAGAAGAACAGCTTGGCTCCAGGCTTCTGACCTGGAACAGTGGGTCCAGGACAAACTCATCAACATTCCTTGTAATGGAGAAAACCTGTTTGGACATAACTGGAGAGAGGAAGCAGGAGAGATAGAGACAGATGATCCCACAATGAAGCGATTCTCAAAGAAAACAGCAGATCCTACAAGGAAGAAACTTGCACCTGAAAAACCCTCCTATCCAAAAAAGAAAAGGTTTTACCCTCCCCCCCCACCTCATACTCCTATTCTGCTCCTCAAACACAGCAGAGGCAGCAGCCTTCCAAACAGTCCAGAAAACCAAAGGTGGCAAAACCACAGCCTGCCCCTACATCTCAAGCCACTCAGAATTTTTAACTCTTTCCAAGAGAGCATAGCCAGTTGTCCAGTAAGCTCTCCTGCCCTTCCACTAATCCCAGGCAGACTAGCCCATTTTACCCAGAGATGGACCTTCCTTACCTCAGAACCCTGGACCCTGCAATTAATCAGCAAGGGCCTCTGGTTTCATTTCAAGAGCCCACCATCTACTAATTTTGTGGAGTCTTTAAACCTAGACCTTCATCACACCACCACCCTACTTCAGCAGGAGATCTACTCACTCTTAACTCAAGGAGTAATAGAGAGGGTCCTGCTCTTCCAGGTCTAGGGACCCTCTCCAGGGTTCTACGCCTGTTATTTCTTAATTCCAAAGAAAACAGGGGGTGTCAGACCTATTTTGGATCTCAGGAATTTCAACAAATTCCTTATCAAAGAAAAGTTCAAGATGATTTTTCTAGAAACTCTTCTTCCTTGTCTCGAACCAAAAGATTGGCTATGCTCTTTGGATCTAAAGGATGCATATACTCTCATACTCTTACATCCAAACTACAGAAGATATCTCAGGTTTGTTTTTCAAAACTAACATTATCAATATCGAGTCCTCCCCTTCGGTCTCTTGTCAGCACCCCGAGTCTTCACAAAGTGTCTAGCTGTCGTTGCAGCCTATCTCCAGGAACAAGCAGGAATGTAGTCATCACATATGGGTACCGTCGACACCGACAGAGCCTGTGTGAGAACGCTCCCCAACGTCCAAAAGGAAAGCTTTTGGGAGCGTCCCACCACGCATGCGTGCTGCCTTCCCGCCCAACTACCTCTCTCACCTCAGTTCTTCGTTTTCCGCAGAGCCGACAGGACGTGTCCCCTGTCACCGCAGAAAATGTTTTCTTATTTTTATATTTTTTGTGGTTGTGTCTGCCTTCCGTCGACGCCCACCGGTATCACCGGTGCTTTTCCTTCTTTTCTTCTAAAATAATTCAATTTTAGTGCTTTTTCTCAGGGGTTTCTTCCCTGCTCTGGTGCTTGGTGTCATTTTGGGCATTAGGCCCTCTTTTCCCTTACCATGGAAAAACCAGCCACTGGTTTTAAAAAATGTTCAAAATGTGGCGGTACAATTTCTATTACCGACACCCATGACTGGTGTCTGAAATATTTAGGTCCTGACCATTGCCCTGCAGATTGTCTCTCCTGCAGGAAGTTGACTAAAAGAAGTCTTCAGAATCGAGCAAATCAACTCAGTGCCCTTTTTGCTTCAGACGTGGTGTCTTCCAGGGCTTCTACTTCTTCCCAGGGATCTCAGGTAACTAAACATAAGTCTTCTAAGACTAGCTGGTCCTCAAAGGGTAGATCTCCCTCTAAACATCGAGATGCCACTGGCGTTGCGCTCGAGGACATTTCACCGGCAGAACAGCCCCGGCGGGAGTCTTCGGGCTCCAAAGCTTTATCTGGGGCTCCAGGATGTTCCCGAGGCCTCAACCTCGATGGAACAACTGGTGCCATGCTCGGGGGTTGTGGCCACTTCCACCGGTACTGACACCTCGGCATCGGCAGTAGCGATGGACAAAAGACTCCTCACTATCGAACGCAGTCTAGCGACTCCTTTAGCTACTTCGGTACCACTAAAGTCGCTGCAGATGGTTCCACAGGCACCGGTGCCAGTGCCCTCGGTACCTGTTTCAACAGGCATGCTTCCCCCGATGCCGAGCTTGGAATCTCTCTCCAGCATGGGGGATCAGATACCAACTCGTTTCGGTACCGACGCCATCTGCTTCAGGAGAACCCAGTGCTTCCTCCTTTTGAGTCTTCCGATTCCGATGACTCGGATGATTCCACCGGTACCAGAGCTGAACTTTTACAAGATTCAACTCCTTCTCCTCAATGCAGAATGTCCCCTCCTGAGGATATGTCTTTTCATGATTTTGTACGTGATATGGCAAAGGGTCTTGCCATTACAGTAGTACCAGAAAAGGAGCCTAGGGCAGAAGAATTGCAAATTCTTCAATATTCTTTGGCTCCAAAGGAGGCAGCTATGCTTCCTATACACCAGATCTTACATGATCTAATGTTAAGAATTTGGGAAGCTCCTTTAACAGTATCTCCACATTCTAGACATCTTGACACTATGTATCGAGTACCACCTTGTCCAGGGTTTCAGAAGACTCAGTTACCACATCATTCTATGGTGGTGGAGTCCGCCATGAGGCGGATTAAGAGTGCTAAAAGACACTCTTCCAATCCACCAGGTCATGA
The DNA here is from genome assembly GCA_033557465.1 of Ichthyophis bannanicus. Lineage (NCBI taxonomy): Eukaryota > Metazoa > Chordata > Amphibia > Gymnophiona > Ichthyophiidae > Ichthyophis > Ichthyophis bannanicus. The sequence continues at coordinate 138,072,284 of CM066047.1, read as the reverse complement.
GTCTAGAACACTGGATGCCTTTGGTCATCGATGCTTTCAGTCCTCCATGCTATCAGCAAGAATGAGTTCCTATATATTATACATGGGAATGTTTCTTGAACAGGTTACAAAAGACTTGGAACTTTTGAACCCTTTTCTTCAAGAGGATAACCGGACAGATCATTTGACTTTGGTCAAAAATGCTCAAAATGTCTCTAAGTTTATGAATCGTGCTACCTTTGACTTTTTTGAATGTATTAGCAGGACTTCTGCTATATCCATAGGAGCACGTCGTATTGCCTGGCTCCAAGCTTCAGACTTGGAGGAATGGGTGCAAGATAAGCTGGGAAATATTCCTTGCACAGGAGAAAATCTCTTTGGCAAGGATTGGCAGCTCAAAGCTAATGAAATTGACACTGATAATACAACTTTAGACAGCTTGTCAAAATCTATAGCTAACCCAGCCAAGAAAAAGGTTTTCAAAAAACCTTGTTTCTCTAAAAAGACAAAATTCTATTCATCTTCCACCCAGCAAACACATGTTCCCCAGAAGGGGCAACAACAAACTAGACAAAGACACAAACTCAGAAGGCTCAACAGGCTCAGCAGACCCAGCCTCCTCAGGGTCTTTGACTGTTGTCTAGAGAACTTAGCCATTTTTCCTGTTCTAAGCCCAGAACCTTTAAATATTCCAGGCCGTATTTGCCATTTTGCCAAAAGATGGCAACAAATCACATCAGAAAATTGGACTCTATCGTGAGTCTGGGATACAAGCTTCATTTCCTCAGTTTGCCCCCATCTACGCTAATAAAACAGTTCAAATCTCAACCACCGGTCTCAGACCTGTTGTGGCAAGAGGTCACCACTCTTCTGGCTCAAGGGGCTATAGAAGAGGTTCCAATGTCCCAGCAGGGCACAGGATTCTATTCCCCCTATTTTCTCATTCCAAAGAAGTCGGGGGGGGTGGGGCTAAGGCCAATCCTGGACCTCAGAGAATTGAACAAATATTTAGTCCGAGAAAGGTTCAAGATGATCTCCCTCGGCACACTTCTTCCATACCTTCATGAGCAAGATTGGCTATGTTCTCTAGATTTAAGGGATGCTGACATCCATATCCTTGTTCATGCAGATCACAGAAAATTCCATCAATTCCTAGTCAAGGGAAGACATTTTCAATACCAGGGTCCTTCCTTTCGGACTGGCCTCTGCTCCAAGGGTCTTCACAAAATGCATGGCAGTAGTAGCAGCATTTATGAGGACTCTAGGAATTTTTGCTTTCCCTTACTTAGATGATTGGCTCATTCGAGCACCGTCAGCTCTAGAGGCAAGTCATGTTCTTTCCCGAGCAATGCAAATACTGCAGTACTTGGGATGGATCATAAACCTTCCAAAGTCCCAGCTAACCCCATCTCAATCCCTCAAATTTATAGGGGCTCGCTTGGACACACAGCAGTCAAAGGCTTTCCTGCCTCAGCCTCGCTGTCTGCGCATCATCAAACTAGCATCTCAAGCAGTGCTACAGACCTCCCTCACTGCCCGACAGATGCGTCGACTTCTAGGACACATGGCATCTACAGTCCATGTGATTCCTTATGCACGCCTTCACATGCGAGCGGCCCAATGGACCTTAGCTTCCCAATGGTCCCAGGCCTCAGGATGCCTGTCAGACAAAATCAGAGTTACCACACGCCTGATTGCATCTCTGCATTGGTGGCAATCTCTGGAAAACCTTACAGTAGGCTCTCCTTTTCAGCAACCCCTACCTCAGGCTGTACTGACGGATGCATCCAAGTTGGGTTGGGGAGCCCACTTGGGCGATCTGTCTACCCAGGGTCTTTGGACCCCACAGGAGGCTTCTCTTCAAATAAACCTCCTAGAACTAAGGGCCATTTCCAATGCTATTCAAGTCTTTTGCTTCCATCTCATAAACAAAACAGTTCTGGTGCAAACCGACAATCAAGTAGCCATGTTTTACTTAAACAAACAAGGCGCAACAGGCTCTCTACAATTATGCAACAAAACTTTGCAACTGTGGGCCTTTGCCAGAGAGCATCACATTCATTTGTTGGCAGTATACCTTCCAGGCATTCAAAATGTTTGTGCGGACAGGCTCAGCCGAGTCCTGTTGCCACACGAGTGGTCTCTCCACTCATATCAACTTGCTCGAGTGTTTCAAGTCTGGGGAACACCAGATATAGATCTCTTTGCAAGTCCACAGAATGCCAAACTTCCCTGGTACTGTTCCAGACTTCCAGCTCAAAATTGTCAGGCGAGGTATGCATTCCTGCTCCATTGGGGCCAGGATTTTCTCTATGCCTTCCCACCAATTCCCCTAATTCCCAATACCTTATTCAAACTCCAGAGAGACAAGGGTCGCATGATACTCAAAGCTCTCTATTGGCCAAGGCAAACATGGTATCCTGTTCTCTTAGGTCTCTCTTGAGCCACTCCTCTGGAGTTGGGGAGCGCTCTGGATCTTCTGTCCCAGAGCAACGGATCCCTACTGCACCCCAATCCCCAGTCCCTTCATCTCAAGGCCTGGCTGCTCAAAGCATAGAATTTCAGGATCTAGGCCTTTCACAACAAGTGAAGGATATTCTTCTAGCTTCCAGAAAACCTTCCACAAGGTGTTCTTACGCTTTTAAGTGGAAGAGGTTTTCAGCCTGGTGTTTCCAGAGGGGACTTAATCCCCTCTTGGTACCAGTAGAGTCCCTTCTGGACTATCTCCTTCAATTATCAGCTTCTGGCCTCAAGACCAATTCTGTTAGAGTCCATCTTAGTGCTATTGCTGCATTTCATAAACCCTTCGATGGACAACCAATTTCCTCTCATCCTCTTGTTTCAAGATTTATGAGGGGTCTCCTTTTAACAAAACCTCCCATCAAACTACCTCCAGTGGCATGGGATCCTAATCTTGTTCTGGGTCAACTCATGAAGCCACCCTTTGAACCTTTAGCTACTTCAGAGCTAAAGTTTCTTTCATGGAAAGTCATTTTCCTAATTGCTATCACTTCTGCAAGACGCATTAGTGAACTGCAGGCTTTAGTGGCTGACCCGCCTTATACGAGGTTTCATCATGACAAAGTAGTCTTGAGGATTCATCCTTATTTTATGCCAAAGGTGATATCACTTTTTCATTTAAACCAGTCGGTTTATCTCCCAGTCTTCTTTCCTAGGCCTCATGCCTCCAGCGCGGAAAGAAATCTTCATACCTTAGATTGTAAACGGGCTCTGGCTTTTTATCTTCACAGAACTCAGCCATTTAGAAAGTCTTCTCAGCTTTTTCTGGCTTTTGACTCTAGTCATTTAGGACTTCCAGTCACTAAGAAAACTCTCTCTAAGTGGATTGCAGACTGTATTTCCTTTACCTATCAGAGTAAAGGAATCCCTCTTGAAGGCCATGTCACGGCTCATAATGTTAGAGCCATGGCAGCCTCAACAGCTAATCTTCGTTCAGTTGCTATTGATGAGATCTGCAAAGCAGCAACTTGGGCTTCTGTACATACTGTGGTGAGGAAACCACTGCTGAACCTAGAAATACACAGGAAAATGAGTCCTGTCACTTTAAGGCAGAATGTATCAAGGGTTTCCCTAGTAACCAAGAGTCTGTGACTCAGAGAATAGTCATCCCTAAGCCCCGCCCACAGCAGCACGTCAGGGAGAAGCTTGACCCTAGTCACATGTGCTGGGAGCAAGGTGTGGCTCAGGAAGAAGGAAAGTTTAAAAAGCTGATTTGCAGTAACACAGATAGAAGAGGAATGAGAAGTGGTAAGAAGGTGCCACTCTTGAGACGGAGAAGCAGCAAGGAAAGAGAAGGACAAGGAGAAAGACAAGGAGCATGGAGAGCAAGTGAGAGAGTGCTTGCAGAGCATGAAAGGCAGAGTGTAAGAAACACTGTGTGTCCTTCTCAATTCCTAGACAAGAAATGCCCACGAGAATTAGCTATAGAAGGGAAAGCTAATTCTAGTTATAGACAAAGTACCAGGATAAAGGGAGAAAGTTTATCCAAGCACCAAATAGCTCACTTAACAGAAGAGCTACTGCAAAAGCAGGCTCTACTTAAGAAGTTAAATGAACTAATAGAGAAAGAAAATAGCCAGCTCTCTGTTCAGTTACCTTTTGATGTAAGTGAGAGAGATAGTGTAGAGGAAATGGACATAACAAGTGTGGAGAACAGTACCATGGATTTACAATGTGCTATATGTCAGGTCTCTGATGTGGAAGAGTCCTAGAGAGCAATTGTATGTATGCCGTGCTTAGGAAGCAGCCTAATTCTGAAGACGTCACAACTGAAAGAAACAGCTGAGTTCAACTGATAAGGTTGAGAGCTGGATGTAAATGTTCAAGGGACATTTAAAGGTTTATGTTGCTGCCAGAAGTTTGTTCCTGCAAAGGAGAAAACATTTAAAAGTTTTGGAAGGTGACAAGTTTTGATTTACAAGCAAGATTGTGCCTGTTTCTTTGAAGTTTGGAATATAAAGCAAGTTATTTCTGTTTCTCTTTGAAGCTGTACTGTGGATTAAAACCTCCTTTATATAATTTACCCCTCGCGTCCTGTGTATGAAGGAACCCCTGAATACATTGAATAAATTTCTCTGTCTTACGCCTGAACCCTTGAGTCACAACTCCTTGCTTTAATATAGGACTACAATTCCCAGCAGCCCTCCTGGCAGCCATTTTGAGGGAATCTTATTTTAAAGCCAAAAGGCGACCTCACCTGCTACCAGTTACCTACCTGGCCAGGCGGGGGCGACAATACTTTCACTGCCCACTATTGTTTAGACAAGGACTCCCGTTGGGATGCCTTGTTCGGTCAGGCTGTTCTACAGCGCATCTTCCATTCCTAGATCAACTCCTTCCCACCATCCACTCTTGAATGCCTGAGATCCCTGGGAGGAAGCATGGCCCATCTTACATAGATCCGCAACATGCTGGGGTCATCTCTAGGCATTTTTAGCTGGGGAGTCCCCATATGTGAAGACTACATTCCTGCTTGTTCCTGGAGATAGCGTAGTTACTCACCTGTAACAGGTGATCTCCGGGAACAGCAGGAATAAGTCTTCACAACCCACCCACTTCTCCTAGGAGTTGTCTTTCTCTCTCTTTCTGTTTTTCTTCTACTTCTCTCCTTTGGTCTCATCTTTCAACTCAACTGAAGTGAGAGAGGTAGTTGGGCGGGAAGGCAGCACGCATGTGTGGTGGGATGCTCCCAAAAGCTTTCCTTTTGGACGCTGGGGAGCGTTCCCGCGCAGGCTCCATCGGTGTCGACGGTACCCATATGTGAAGACTTATTCCTGCTGTTCCTGGAGATCACCTGTTATAGGTGAGTAACTACACTTTCTCAGAACATTGGGAGTATTCTTGAACAATTTTCAGAAGACTGTGTTTGTGAGAAACTAGCTAAACTTAAAGTAAACAAAGCGATGGGACTGGATGGGATACACCCTAGAATACTGAGGGAACTTGGGGACGTTCAAGCAGCTCCACTGACTGACCTTTTCAATGCCTCGTTAGAGTCGGGAGTGGTACCAAAGGACTGGAAAGAGGCTTATCTGATCCCTTTACACAAAAGCGGGAGTAAGGATGTGGTTGAAAACTACAAGCCAGTTAGTTTAACTTCGGTGGTGAGTAAATTATTGGAAACGCTGCTGAAAGAGAAAATAGTGAGTTTCTGGAGTCCAGCAGATTACAGGATCTGAGGCAACATGGATTCACCAGAGGCAGGTGTTGTCAGACAAATCGGATTGATTTCTTTGACTGGGTGATCAAAGGGTTGGACCGAGGGAGAGACCTAGATGTGGTGTATTTAGATTTTAGTAAAGCCTTTGACACCGTTCCTCACAGGCGACTTATAAACAAACTGAGCACCCTAGGAATGGACCCTAAAGTTACTGCTTGGGTTGGAAATTGGTTGAATGGGAGGCGACAAAGGGTACAGGTAAATGGCGCTCACTCTGAGAAGGAGGTTACCAGTGGTGTGCCCCAGGCATCTGTCCTTGGTCCGATTCTTTTTAACATCTTTGTTAGTGATATAGTGGAAGGGCTGTCGGGTAAGGTTTGCCTCTTTGCGGATGATATCGAAATCTGCAATAGAGTAGACACCCAGGAAGATGTAGATAACATGAGGAGGGATCTATATAAGCTTGAAGAATGGTCTAGAATTTGGCAGCTGAGATTTAATGTTAAAAAAATGTAAGGTCATGCATTTGGGCTGCAGCAATCCAAGGGAGCAATTATAGTATAGATGGTGAAGTATTTTTGTCCACTAAAGAAGAGCGGGACCTAGGCGTGGTTGTGTCTGATGATCTTAAAGTAGCTAAACAGGTTAAAAAGGCAACAAGAAAAGCTAGGAGGATGCTTGGGTGCATAGGGAGAGGAATGGCCAGCAGAAGAAAGGAGGTGATAGTGCCTCTGTATAAGTCTTTGGTGTGACCTCTTTTGGAATATTGCTTACAATTCTGGAGACCACACCTTCAAAGGGATATAAACAGGCTGCAGTCAGTACAGAGGGTGGCTACTAAAATGGTTAGTGGTCTTCATTATAAAGAATATGAGGACAGACTTAAGGATCTTAATATGTACACCTTAGAGGAAAGGCAGGATAGAGGTGATATGATTGAGACGCTTAAGTACCTCCATGGCATAAATGCACAGGAGGAGAGCCTCTTTAGATTGAAACCAAGCTCTGCTACGAGGGGACATGGGATGAGGGTGAAAGGGGATAGATTCAGGAGTGATATGCGGAAAAATGTCTTTACGGTAAGAGTGGTGGATCCGTGGAATAGTCTCCCAGTGTAGGTGGTAGAGATTAGGACAGTATCTGAATTCAAAGAAGCATGGGACAAAACACAGAGGATCTCTAAAGGAAAAAAAGGGACTGTTGTAGTGGTTGATATGGAAGGACAGACTAGATAGGCCATGTAGTCTTTTTCTGTTGTCATGTTTCTATGTTTCTATTTCTCTTCCATTACTTAGATGACTGGCTAATAAAGGCAGATACCGCCTAATCGATCCAGTTGCTCTACAATGAACCATCCACATACTACAAGAAGTGGGATTCGTTATCATCTTTCCAAAGTCACTCCTAGTTCCTTCTCAAACCTTAGAGTTCATAGGAGCTTGACTGGATACTATTCAAGCTTGAGCTTTTCTCCCAGAAGACATACGTAGCAAACTGCTTACCTTAGTTTCTCAAATCCAGCAGCAGTCAACAGTGACAACCAGGACATATCTTTGATTAGTAGGTCTCAACAGTGCATGTAGTCTCTCATGCTCATCTACACATGCGAGACACTCAATGGAACCTCTCACAGCAGTGGACACAATCCAGAGATCACCTCTCCTATCACATCACTATCTCTCCCCATATGAAGGCCTCTCTTCTCTGGTAGACCATGCCACAAAACCTCGATGTAGGGTTCCCTTTTCAAAAATCTGTACCATATTGTACTCTGGCAACAGATGTCAGTCACTTCATTGGCTCCCTATCCATTTCCGCATCCATTTCAAACTTCTGCTGACCTATAAGTGCATTCACTACAGCTCCTCACCACCTTTCGTCTCTTATGCCTCCATACACCCCTCCCCGGAAACTCTGCTCTTCTGGCAGATTGCTTCTATCTGTGCCCTTCTCTTCTATTGCTAACTCCAGACTTCGCTCCTTTCACCTTGCTGCTCCTTATGCCTGGAACAAATTACCTGAGTCTGTACGTCAGGTGCCTTCTCTGACCCTTTTCAAATCCAGGCTGAAAATTCACTTCGCTGCTGCTTTCGAATCTTGATGATCTTTGTGTTTCTTTACCATTCCCCCTACTGTGTTGTTCGTCTTGACCAGATTGTAAGCTCTGATGAGCGAGGACTGTTTCTTACATGTCTGTGCAGCGCTGCCTACGTCTTGTAATGCTATACCAATGCTCAGTAGTAGTAGTATCAATATTCTCGAACTCAGCCATATCAAATGCCATTCGGGTGCGCGCTCATCACCTACTGGGCAAGTCAGTCCTCATACAACAGACAACCAAGTGGCCATGTTCTACAGGGGGAAACAGGCTCTCGCCCATTATGCAAGGAGGCCTCTGCGCTATGGATATGGGCGATAGCCCACAACATACATTTACATGCAGTCTGAAAGATTACCTCTGATCTGGTCGCAATGCCTCGGCTCTTTTGGTCTCCTCTGGTCCCTCAAGCAGCGAGAAATAAGCAGAGAGTAATGAAGAACACAAATACTCAAATACAAAGTTCCTTTTTCTTTGAGCTCAAAGAGGAAGCCAACAGAAAGTCTGTGGACACAGCACAGTTCTCCAGGACCAAGCAGGAAGTCAGTCCTCACTTATGGGTGACGTCGGCGCCGACGGAGCCCTCGCGGAGCAATTTTCCCCAGCTTTCAAAGAAAGCCTTTGGGAATTGCAGCGCGCATGCGCGGTCGTCTTCCCGCCCGAAGGTGCCATCTTAGCCAGTCTTCTTTTTTTCCGCGGAGCCCTACAGACGTCCCCGTCTTGTCCCCGCGAAAAAGTTGATTTTCCTCTTTATTTTATACTTTTTTCTTTCGGTTCGACGCCGATCGTTTTCCCGCCCGGACTCGCGACGCCGGTCTCGAGTCCTCTTCCGTTTTTTCGGTTTTTCTGACTTAGTCAGCTTTCGTTTTCGTTTTCCCTGGCAGCCCGGTCCTTTGACCTCGCAGGGGCCCTTTTTCCCCCGATGGCTGCCAGTGGCTTTAAGCGGTGTGGTCGGTGTGACCGAAATATGTCACTAACCGACACACACGACTTTTGCCTCCGCTGCCTGGGCCCGGATCATGAGGAACTGATCTGTGGGCCCTGCAGCAAACTGTCCTCGAAGGCGTTGAGAAGTCGGCGGCATCAGCGTGAGAGAATCTTCGCTGACCCCAGCCATACCCGGACCTCGTCGGAGGCCTCCGTGTCGAAAGGCTCCAGCTCGGACCGTCGCCGGAGCTCCTCCGACCGGGGTTCTCCCTCCGGGGACCATCGTCGGAAGGAAAAACCCGCGAGGGCGGCGTCGGTGGACGCTCCTGGCTCCGCGAGGGCCAGGTCGCATAGCCCCGACAGCCGCCCCGGGTCCTTGGAGAAGGAACACCTCCCGAAGCGACCTCGCCTGGAGTCGGAGATGCCTGCCCGGGTAAGTCCTGTAGTCCTTCTGGACTCGCCTCCGCGACAACCGACGTCGGGCCCGACGCCGTCGGGGCCCGAGTCGGGGGCTGCTGGGTCACCTGAGCTCGGACTCAGGTTGACGGCCTTGGAGTGCAGACTGTCTGCCTTCATGGACCAGCAGCAGGCACTGCTCGCTGGCTTCGCTGGCGTCGCTGCCCCGACCGCCGGGACGTCGACGTCCAAGTCGACCCCGGAGACCGAGCCGATCCTCGAGTCGATGAGAACTCGAGTCGATCCTCGGTCGAGGTCGCCCTCGGCCTCCCGTTCGGGACCGAGGTCGCCGACGCCGACTCCCTCGGCGTCGGGGCGGCTGGCGCCGCACCCTGCCCGGGCCGACCCCACCGAGTCCTCGTCGGAGTCGGTCTGGGAGTCTGAGGAGGAAGAGTCACCTGATTCTTTCCGGACTCGGTGTGTCCCATCGGACTCTCCGGAGTCCGAGCCTCGGAAGCAGTCCCCCCCGGAGGATGCCCGGTTCTCGGACTTCGTTAGGGATATGGCCAAGGCTTTGGCCTTCCCTGCGGATCCCGAGGAGGAGCCTCGAGCCGAAGAGCTCGACGCCCTCCAGTATGACTCTCCCGCGAGGGAACACTTTACTGTGCCGGTTCCTCCTATGCTGGAACGACTACTCTTCCGCATGTGGGAGAGTCCGGCCTCCTCGCCGGTCCTGAGCAAGCGGGTCGATTCTATCTATCGAGTCCGCAAGAGCCCTGGCTTTCAAAAGGCACAGCTGCCACACCATTCCATGGTAGTGGAATCGGCCATGCATCGTCTTAAGAGCCAGAAGATGCACTCCTCGGTGCCTCCTGGAAGGGAGGCCCGTAACCTGGATGGCCTTGGCAAGAAGTGCTTCCAGGGCTCTATGCTTGCCTGTCGTGTCCAGACTTACCAGCTATACATGGGCATGTATCTCCGGGATCTGGCTAAAGAGCTAGCCGGATTCTCCGCTGGCCTCTCCGAGGAGCCCTTGCGGAGGTTCCTAGCCTTGTCCACGGGTATTCGGGAATGCTCAAAGTTCATGTCCCGAGCAGCCTATGATGGCTTTGAAGCCTCGGCTCGAGTGGCCGCAGCCGGCATCGGTGCCCGCCGACAGGCTTGGCTTCAGTCGTCCGACCTTGAGCCCTGGGTACAGGACAAGTTGGTCGATGTCCCCTGCCGAGGCGAAAACCTCTTTGGCAAGCCCATGGCGGAAAAGGCTGCACAAATTGAGACTGAGACTCTCACCAGGACCAGGCTTTCTAGGAAGACCTCCGCCCCTTCCCAGAAAAAGAAGGGCTCGGGAAAAAAGTCCTTTTACCCGAGGAAGGCAGCTGCCTACAAACAATACCCCCATTATCAGGCCCCTGCAGCTCCCCAACAGGGCCAGCAGGCCAAGGGACGGGGTAACGGGTCCCGTAGGCAGCAAGCCCCCAAGCCTGCACCACCAGCCCCTGCTCAGCAGGGTGGGGGTTTTTGACTCGCTCAGCATAGCCTCTCCCCCCCCGCTGGTCCCCCCCAGCACCGGAGGCCGGCTGGTTCACTTCGCCCACAGGTGGTCCAGCATCACCGCAGATGCCTGGGTGCTTCAGGTCGTGCGAGAGGGCTACCTTCTCCACTTCCATCAGGTCCCTCCCTCCTATTTTCCGGGAGAGCCTCCGCGCCCCCCTCTGCACAGGGAGTTGCTCCTTCAGGAGTTAGCAGGTCTTCTGCAGGAACAGGCGGTGGAACCGGTGCCACACCACCTGAGAGGTCAAGGCTTCTATTCAAGGTATTTTCTGATACCAAAGAGAACAGGAGGCCTCAGACCCATCCTGGACTTGCGCAACCTCAACAAGTTCCTTGTGCGGGAGAAGTTCAAAATGCTTACCCTTGGAATCCTTCTGCCCTACCTCCAGCAGGGAGATTGGCTATGCTCCTTGGATCTAAAGGATGCCTACACGCACATCCTCATCCACCCAAGCCACCGCCAATACCTAAGGTTTGTGGTGGCAGGAAATCATTACCAGTACAGAGTACTGCCCTTTGGCCTGTCCTCCGCACCGCGAGTCTTCACAAAATGCCTCGCGGTCGTGGCGGCCCATCTCCGGCTTCGCGGCCTCTTTGTCTTTCCGTACCTCGACGACTGGCTCATCAGAGCAGCGTCCGCTCAGGAGGTCACCCACGCCACGTGCCGCACGGTGACTCTGCTGCAGCACTTGGGCTTTGTCATAAACTTCGCAAAGTCCACTTTGCTCCCCTCACAGGATCTCGAGTTCATCGGCGCAAGGCTGCACACCCCTCAGGCGCGAGCGTACCTACCGCTCGACAGGGCTCAGCGGCTCATGGACCTAGCCGACCGCTTTCGCAGCCAGCCCCTGGTCTCCGCCAGGCGCTTCCTGAGACTGCTCGGCCATATGGCTTCCACCGTCCATGTGACCCCCAATGCCCGCCTGAATATGCGGTCTGCTCAATGGTGTCTCCGCCGGCAGTGGCGACAAGCCACAGGCGGCCTAGCAGACCTGGTGCGCGTCTCCGAGCCGCTGGTCTCGTCTATCCGGTGGTGGCTCCGGCAGCCGAACCTGGTATTAGGAATGCCTTTCCAGTCACCTCAGCCGACCCGGGTGCTGACCACCGATGCATCCCTCCTGGGCTGGGGAGCCCATTGCCAAGAGGCACGTACTCAGGGCCTCTGGACCAAGTGGGAGTCTGCTCGGCAGATCAACTTCCTGGAGCTCAGGGCGATCCGCCTAGCTCTCAAGGCCTTCTCCCACCTGACCTCCCAACAGTCCGTCCTTGTCCAGACGGACAATCAAGTTGCCATGTTCTACGTGAACAAGCAGGGGGGCACGGGCTCCTTCCTCCTCTGCCGGGAGGCACAGAAGCTCTGCTCTTGGGCCGTCAGTCACGGCATTCTCCTCAAGGCTGTTTATCTCCCGGGCCAAGAAAATTGCCTGGCGGACAAACTCAGCAGGGTCCTCCAGCCGCACGAGTGGCGTCTGGATCCCTTGATCGTTCAGAAGCTCTTCCTCAGGTGGGGCCTCCCCACGGTGGATCTCTTTGCCAGTCCTCGCAACCGGCAACTTCCTCGCTTCTGCTCTCGTCAGCCTCACCCCCTTCGGGTTGCGGCGGACGCCTTTCTGATCTCATGGTCGGGGAGCCTTCTGTACGCTTTCCCTCCCATTCCGTTAGTCTCTCGGACTCTTTTCAAGGTTCTCCGAGACAAAGCCTTCATGATCCTGGTGGCCCCTCGCTGGCCCAGGCAGCCGTGGTTTCCGCTCCTGCTGCAACTGGCGGTGGAGGATCCAATCCCTCTGGGGGCACAACCGGATCTCCTCACCCAGGATCAGGGGTCCCTACTGCACCCCAACCTCAGGTCTCTCAACCTCATGGCCTGGCTGCTGAGAGGGTAGTCCTTGCTCCCCTTCTCCTGCCGGCGGAGGTGGAGGAGGTCGTCTTGGCTTCGCGACGGCCTTCTACCCGCAAATGCTACGCCCTTAAATGGCGTCGCTTTGCAGTCTGGTGTACCGAACAGTCTCAGGATCCCTTCTCCTGCCCGGTGTCGGTGATCTTGCAGTACTTGCTACACCTCTCTAATCTAGGACTTAAGTCCAACTCCGTCAAAGTTCACCTCAGTGCTCTTTCGGCACATCATGTGCCGGTGGACGGTAGACCTCTCTCCGGCGACCCTCTCGTAGCGAGGTTTCTCCGAGGTCTCCTTCTACTTAAACCACCTCTGCGCCCGCCAGCGCCGAACTGGGACCTGAATGTGGTTTTGCAGCGGATCACCTGTCCGCCTTTTGAACCTATGGCTACATGTTCTCTCCGTTTTCTGTCTTGGAAAACACTGTTCTTGGTAGCCCTCACTTCCGCTAGGCGCGTAAGTGAGTTGCAGGCCCTCGTGTCTGATCCCCCCTACACTAGGTTCTACAAGAATAGGGTAGTCCTACGGACTCACCCTAAGTTTCTGCCTAAAGTGGTCTCCCCTTTTCACATCAATCAGGAGGTGGTACTTCCAACCTTCTTTCCCAGACCACACTCCAGCCGAGCTGAGACGGTCCTCCATACCCTGGACTGTAGAAGGGCATTGAACTTCTACCTTGACCGTACGCGGGAGCACCGTAAAGCTGCTCAGCTTTTTGTGTCTTTTGACCCCAATAAATTGGGACTCCCGGTCTCCAAGCGTACTCTGTCCATCTGGGTTGCGGACTGTATCTCTTGGGCTTATGGGGCAGCCGGACTCGCCTTAGAAAGTCGAGTCACGGCTCATTGTGTTCGGGCAAAGGCCACGTCAGTGGCTTACCTCCGCTCTGTTCCGCTGGCAGACATCTGCCGGGCCGCTACTTGGTCTTCGAGCCAGACTTTTGCGGTCCATTACTGTCTCGAGAGGGAGTCCCGTAGGGACAGTGCTTTCGGACAGGCAGTCCTCCGTAATCTCTTTGAGGTCTGAGCAACTCCTACCCTCCATCCCGGATGTGGGCTACCGGTGGGTGATAATTCAGCGAAGATTCTTTCCTTCTGTGCTGCTGAGCTAGAGGGAGCTCATTTTTGTGCTTAGGGTCTCCGGTAGCCTTGAGCTTGGGAGTCCCATAAGTGAGGACTGACTTCCTGCTTGGTCCTGGAGAAAGCGTAGTTACTCACCTGTAACAGGTGTTCTCCAGGAGCAGCAGGAATCAGTCCTCACTACCCTCCCTCCTCCCCTTGGAGTTGCAATCGTCTGCTTATGTTCTTTTTGCAAATTTTTATGCTGTCTTTTTTAGCTATGTCATCTGACTGGCTAAGATGGCACCTTCGGGCGGGAAGACGACCGCGCATGCGCGCTGCAATTCCCAAAGGCTTTCTTTGAAAGCTGGGGAAAATTGCTCCGCGAGGGCTCCGTCGGCGCCGACGTCACCCATAAGTGAGGACTGATTCCTGCTGCTCCTGGAGAACACCTGTTACAGGTGAGTAACTACGCTTTCTACTTCTGTTGGATCCAAAGTCTTCCTCCCTTGCAGTCCTTTTTATTGTAGTAAAAAAGGGGAAGTAACAGAATCATTAATCATAAACATGAAATGCAACAAGGTGTCACTAGAAATCTCCAGGAACAAACAGGAACGCTTTTGGGAGCATCCCACAGTGCATGCGTGCTGCCTTCCCGCCTCTGTACCTCTCTCACTTCAGTTCTTCGTTTTCCGCGGAGCCGAGAGGACGTGTACCCTGTCACCACAGAAAAGTTCCTTTTTAGTCTTTATTTTTTGTGGTCGCGTCTGCCTTCATTCAACGCCTACCGATGCCCCCTGTGGTGGTGGTTCTTTCTTTTAAAAAAAAGTGTATTTTTTTCAGGGGTCTTTCCCCTGTTTCTGGTGCTAGGCGTCATTTTGGGCATTAGGCCCACTTCAAGAATGGAGAAACCAGCTAGTGGTTTCAAAAAATGTTCAAAGTGTGGTGGTACCATTTCCATCACTGACACCCATGATTGGTGTCTAAAATGTTTAGGTCCTGAACATTGTTTAACGGCGTGTCTCTCCTGCACAAGGATGACCAAAAGGGGCCTGAAGAATAGAGCTGCAAAACTCGGTACCCTTTTTGCCGCGGATACGATGTCACTTGCATCGACGTCTTTCAGGGCTTCATCTTCCTCCCATGGATCTCAGGTAACTAAATTTAAGTCTTCTAAGACTGGCCAGTCCTGGAAGGGTAAATCTCCTTCAAAGTATCGAGATGCCACTGGCGTTGCCCTGGAGGATAGTTCACCGGCAAAACAGCCCCGGCGGGAGTCTTTGGGCTTCAAAACATTAACGGGGCTCCAGGATGTTCCAGAGGCTTCCACCTCTGCAGAACTACTGGTGCCATGTTCTGGGGTCGTAGTCGCTTCCACCTGTACCAACACCCAGGCATCGGCAGGAGCGATGGACAAGAGAATCCTCGCTATTGAACGCAGTCTAGCGTCCCTCTTAGCAGCTTCGGTACCGCTAAGATCGCTACAAACAGTTCAACAGGTATCGGTACTGACAGTACGTGCTTCGACAGGACTGCTTCCCCCCCATGCCGAGCCCTGAGTCTATCTCGAGTATCGGGGATCAGGAACCAAGACATTTTGGTACCGACTTCGAGCAGTACCGATACCATGCGTTACGGGAGCACCCGGTACAAAGTGCCTTTGAGTCTTCTGATTCCGATGACTCTGACGATTCTACCGGTACCAGAGCGAACCTACTAGAGGATTCAACTCCTTCTCCTCAACACAGGAGTGGAGTGGAGGAGTGGCCTAGTGGTTGGGGCAAGGTACTTCAGGCCGGAAGGTCGGGGGTTCAAATCCCACTAGAGGACAGCAACTTTGGGTCGGAAGGACTGGGGTTTCTAGTCCCACAGGTGCTCCTTGTGGTCTTGGGCAAGCCACTTAACCCTCCATAGCCCATGTTCCCTGTAAAATAGTTATTTCCAAGTTATGATGCCCTGTTCAATGTAATTTCAGTTTGTTCAATGTAAACCGCACTGATGCAGAATAGCGCGGTATATAAGAGAATGTAAATAAATAAATAAAATAAATAAATCTCTCCTCCAGAAGATATGTCCTTCCAGGATTTCATACGTGATTTAGCAAAGGGTCTTGCAATCACTGTGATTCCAGAAAAGGAATCTAGGGTAGAAGAATTAAGAATTCTCCAATACCCTATGGCTCCCAAGGAGGCAGCTATGCTTCCCATTCACAAGATCTTGTTGTTAAGTGCCATCGAGTCGGAGTCGACTCATGGCGACCCTCTGGATAGCTATCCTAAATTGTGTTCGATCTTCAGTCAGGCGGCTCATTGTTGACAGACTGGTACCCATAGCTGCTGTTATTGTATCGATCCATCTCATTGCTGGCCTTCCTCTTTTGCGTTGACCTTCTATCTTGCCAAGCATGATGTCTTTCTCTAATGATCTCTCTCTCCGCATGATGTGTCCAAAGTATGAAAGTTGAAGTCTTGTCATCTGAGCTTCTAAAGAAAGCTTAGGTTTGATCTCCTCTAGTACAGACTGGTTTGTTCTTCGGGCAGTCCACGGTATACACAGTATTCGCCGCCAGCACCATAATTCAAAGGCATCAATTTTCTTCCTGTCTATCTTTTTCACTGTCCAGCTTTCACATCCATATGATGTTGTTGAAAATACCATGGCTTGAACAAGTCGAATCTTTGTATGGAGAGAGACATCTCTGCTCTTGAGAATCTTTTCTAGGTCTTTCATAGCCATTCTGCCAAGAGCAATGCGTCATCTGATTTCTTGATTGCTTGTTGCTTCTTTATTGATAGTTGATCCAAGTAGGTTAAAGTTATTCACGATTTCAATTTCTTCTCCTTCGACGATGAACCTGTTGATTATGCCAGTTGTCATGATCTTTGTCTTCTTTACATTAAGGTGCAGGCCCATTTTGAGACTATGTTCTTTGATTGTGAGAAGCAAATGTTTCAGATCATCTTCACTTTCCGCCAGTAATGTGGTGGTATCAGCATAGCGAAGGTTGTCGATGAGTCTTCCACCAATCTTCACATCTCTGTTGTCTTCATACAATCCTGCTTCTCTGATGATTTGTTCTGCATATAAATTAAACAGGTAGGGGGAAAGTATGCAGCCTTGTCTTACACCTTTGCTTATTTTAAACCATTCTGTTTCTCCTTGTTCCGTTCGAACTGTTGCTTCTTGATCAATGTACAGATTGTGCAAGAGAACGATCAGGTGTTCTGGTATACCCATGCTTCTTAATGTGGCCCAGAGTTTCTCATGGTTTACACAGTCAAAAGCTTTGCTATAGTCGATAAAGCACAAATAGATATCCTTTTGGTATTCTTTAGTCTTTTCAAGGATTCATCTCACATCCGCAATGATGTCTCTCGTTCCTCGCCCTTTTCTGAACCCTGCTTGCACTTCAGGTAGTTCTTGTTCCAGGTATGATTGTAGTCTCTTTTGAATAATCTTCAGTAGAATTTTGCTGGCATGTGGGATCAGAGCGATTGTGCGATAATTTCCACAGTCAGTTGGATCACCTTTCTTTAGTACTGGTATAAACACAGATCTTTTCCAGTCAGTTGGCCATGATGCTGTCTTCCATATTTCTTGGCAGAGCCTTGTAAGTACGGTAACAGCTGCATCAGATTGCTGTAATACTTCTATGGGAATGCAATCAATGCCTGGTACTTTGTTCTTTGATAAGGCTTTCAATGCTGCTTCAACTTCTTTCATCACCAATGGTTCCAGATCATAAGGTACAGGTTGAAACAGCTGTTGGTCCACTTGATCTTCATCATATAAAAACTCTGTATATTCCTTCCATCTTTTCTTGATCTTCTCAGCATCATTCAACATAGAACCTTGAGCATCTTGTAACATTCCAATTCGAGGCTGGAACTTTTTCTTTAACACTCGTAGCTTTAGGAAAGCTGATCTTGTTCTTCCTCTAATAGTTTCTGCTTCTATTTCCTTGCATGCGTCATTGTAGTACTTTTCCTTGTCCTGTCTTGCTGCACATTGGAAATCTCTGTTGAGTTCTGTGATTGTCTTTCTTTCTCCTCTGGCTTTAGCTTCTCTGCGTTTCTGGGCAATTTTCAGAGTTTCTTCCGTCATCCATTTTGGCCGTTTTTTCTTTTTTACCTTTTGTAGAGACTTCTCGCTTTCTTCCAACACAATTTCTTGATGTCATTCCATAACTCTTCTGGAACTCTATCATTTGTATCTAAAGCAGCAAATCGATTTTGCAGGCAGTCTTTAAATTCCAGTGGTATATTCTCAAGGTCATATTTTGCTGCATTCATGAGTGGTTTGCTCTTTTTCAGCTTTAGCTTGAGTTTGCATACTAGTAGTTGATGATCTGTACCACAGTCAGCTCCAGGTTTTGTCTTTGTTGATGTTATAGAGCTTTTCCATCGTTGACTTCCACAGATGTAGTCAATTTGATTTTTATACAATCCATTGGGTGAAGTCCATGTGTACAGTCGCCGCTTGTGTTGCTGGAAGAAGGTGTTCGAGATGAATAGATCGTTGGTCTTGCAGAATTCTATCAGTCTTTCTCCAGCTTCATTTCTGTTGCCAAGTCCATATTTTCCAACTACTTTGTCGTCTTCTTTGTTGCCAACCTTTGCGTTCCAATCACCCATGACTATCAGGATATCCTGTTTGCATGTTCTGTCAATTTCAGCTTGTACTTGTTCATAGAACTCTTCAATTTCATTCTCTTCTGCAGCTGTTGTTGGGGCATATACTTGAATTATAGTTGTGTTGATAGGCATTCCTCGTAGACGAATAGAGATTAAGCGTTTGCTGACTGCATTGTATTTCATTACAGTTCTTGCAAGTTTCTTCTTTATTATAAATGCAACACCATTTCTTCTTTGTCTTTCATTTCCAGCATAGTAGACCATGTGATCATCTGATGCAAAGTGCCCGATGCCAGTCCATTTCAGTTCGCTGACACCCAAAAGATCAAGTTGTACACGTTCCATTTCATTCTTGACCACCTCCAACTTCCCTTGGTTCATGCTTCGTACGTTCCATGTTCCAATGTGTAAGACATCTTTACAGCTTCTGACTCTCATTTCATGCACAGCTACATCAGCAGTCAGACGTCCCGAGGGCTTTGATCCAACCACATCATAAATGCTGGCTTTACTCTGAAAAGTCTTCAGCTCTTCCCCAGTAGCTAGTTGAGTGCCATCCAACCTGGGGGTCTCATCTTCCAGCACTACAGCACAATTTGTTTTGTTGTAGCTATCCATTGGGTTTTCATGGCAAGATACAGAAGTAGATTGCCGGGCCTTTCTTCCGCGCAGTTTAAGTTTGGTGGTGTTGCCGTTGTCACAGAAATGTGATCCTCCGCCGTCAACACCATCCCATTCTGCTGCTGCCCAGATGGGTGGTTTGTCTTGGTCTGGCATCTCAGCTGAGACCTGTCCATCTTGGGACACCCTGCCAGTAGTTAAACGAACGATAGTTTAGCTCTCAGCATCACTGATGCACACAAGCCCTCACAGCATGACAAGCTGCAAACCAAATGAGGGCACAAGATCTTACATGATCTGATGTTGAGACTGTGGGAAACTCCTTTAACGATATCTTCTCATTCCCGACGCCTTGACACTATGTACCGAGTGCCAAGTTGTCCTAGTTTTCAAAAAACTCAGTTACCACACCATTCAATGGTAGTGGAATCAGCCATGCGAAGAATCAAGCGTGCTAAAACACATACTTCTAATCCTCCAGGCCGGGAATCCAGAACACTCAATGCCTTTGGGCGTCGATGCTTTCAATCCTCCATGCTATCAGCCAGGATCAGTTCCTACATTCCTTATATGGGAATGTTCCTGGAAGAAGTCACAAAAGACTTACAGCCCATTAGCCCTTGTGTCTCTGAGGAAAAAAGTAATACTAAAATCAAAAAAACTCGCTCAACATATCACATTAATTCGGTTTCATTTTTCTGTTATATAAATGATCTCATCTTGAGGTCTCAAACAACTTATAGCACTGCAGTTTGGACAAAAATATACGTCCTAATCTTGTGCTTGTTGACATCAATGACCTCTATACTAGGTAAAATTTGATTTTCATACCAAAAGACATTCTACCTAACAGTTCTTAACTCTGGAACTTCAAATGGGGTACTTAGCTTCTTTCAAATGGCCACTCCTCTTCAACCGTTACTTTTACAATCACCACCATTTCTTACTCTGTAACTTCGAAGGGAGTATTTAACAGCTCTCAAATCTCAACTTCTCTCCAACCGTTCCTTTTATAATTTATAATCTAATCAAAATCAAATTTTACCTAATATAGAGGTCATTGATGTCAACAAGCACAAGCATAAGCACAAGATTAGGACGTATATTTTTGTCCAAACTGCAGTGCTATAAGTTGTCTGAGACCTCGAGATGAGATAATTTATATAACAGAAAAATGAAACCGAATTAATGTGATATGTTGAGCGAGTTTTTTTGATTTTACCTCTATATTAGGTAAAATTTGATTTTGATTAGATTATAAATTATAAAAGGAACGGTTGGAGAGAAGTTGAGATTTGAGAGCTGTTAAACACTCCCTTCGAAGTTACAGAGTAAGAAATGGTGGTGATTGTAAAAGTAACGGTTGAAGAGGAGTGGCCATTTGAAAGAAGCTAAGTACCCCATTTGAAGTTCCAGAGTTAAGAACTGTTAGGTAGAATGTCTTTTGGTATGAAAATCAAATTTTACCTAGTATAGAAGTCATTGATGTCAACAAGCACAAGATTAGGACGTATATTTTTGTCCAAACTGCAGTGCTATAAGTTGTTTGAGACCTCGAGATGAGATAATTTATATAACAGAAAAATGAAACCAAATTAATGTGATATGTTGAGCGAGTTTTTTTGATTTTAGTATTACTTTGAAGTAATCGCTCACAGAAGTGACCACAAGACTTTGTGTAACACAAATCTGAGGAAAAAAGAGCAGACTACCTTATTCTGGTCAAGCACGCCCAGAATGTCTCTAAATTCATGAACCGTGCTACCTTTGATTGCTTTTAATGTATTAGCAGAACCTCTGCTATATCCATAGGAGCACATCGTATTGCTTGGCTTCAAGCATCAGACTTAGAACAGTGGGTGCAAGAAAAGCTGGGAAACATTCCTTGTACAGGAGAAAATCTTTTTGGCAAGGACTGGCAAGACAAGGCTAATCAGCTTGAATCTGAAAATACCACCTTGAACAGTCTATCAAAGTCTACAGCCAACCCAGTAAAGAAGAAAACATTAAAAAAAACTCTTTTCAGCAAGAAAAAGAAGCCTTACCCATCTTACACCCATCAAAGCCACTGTCTGCTTCATGTTCCCCAGAAGGGCAACAACAGAACAGACAGCAAAGAAAGCCGCAAGCTCAAAGAGCTCAACCGGCCCCACAGACCCAGCCGCCTCAGGGTCTTTGACTTCTACCTAGAGAACTTAGTCATTCTGCCCCTGAAAGGTCCAGAACCCTTAACCATTCCAGGAAGACTATGCTATTTTGGCAAAAGATGGCAACAAATAACATCAGAAAATTGGACTCTGTCCATTGTACGACTGGGTACAAGCTTCATTTTCTCAACTTGCCCCCACCTACAATAATAACAGTTCAAGTCTCAGGCCCCTGCCACCAACCTTTTGTGGCAGGAAGTCACATCACTTCTCGCTCAAGGAGCAATCGAAGAAGTACTCATACCCCAACAGGGGGCAGGATTTTACTCCCCCTATTTTCTTATTCCAAAGAAGACAGGGGGACACAGGCCTATACTAGACCTCAGAGAACCCTTTCAGACCTGAATTTTTTCACAGACACCATATATGTATATATACATGAAATCTAATGAATAAACATGATATCTATTACAGTGGACATACGGTCTGAAAGGGTTTTTAAACAAATATTTGTTCCGAGGAAAGTTCAAAATGATCTCCCTCAGGACACTTCTACCATACCTTCAAAGTCAAGACTGGCTATGTTCTCTAGATCTAAGAGATGCGTACATGCATATTCTCATCCACTCAGATCACAGGAAGTTCCTTTGATTCCTGGTCCAAGGAAGACACTTCCAGTACAGAGTTCTTCCTTTCAGACTGGCCTCTGCTCCAAGAGTCTTCACAAAATGCATTTGTGGTAGCAACATTTATGAGTGCTCTGGGAGTATGTCTTCCCTTACTTAGACGATTGGCTCATTTGAGCATTGACAGCTCCAGAGGCCAGCTTCGCTCTTTCTCGAGCAATGAGAATTCTTCAATACTTGGGACTGGTCATAAACCTCCCAAAATCTCATCTCACCCCCTCTCAATCTCTCAAATTCATAGGGGCTCGTCTAGACACACGGTAGTCAAGGGCTTTCCTGCCACAGCCACGCTGTCTACGAATAATACAACTGGCATCTCAAGCATCTATGAAGGTGTTCCTTACTGCTCGAGAGATGCTTCAACTTCTGGGGCACATGGCATCCACTGTCCATGTGGTTCTCTATGCTTGCCTCCACATGCGAGCAGCCCAGTGGACCCTATCCTCTCAATGGTCACAGGCCTCGGGTCAGTTAATGGACAAGATCAGAAACACTACACGTTTGATTTCATCCCTGCAATGGTGGTCATCTCTAGAAAACCTCCTAGGAGGCTCTCCTTTCCAGCAGCCTCTATATCAGGCCACCATAACAGCAGATGCGTCCAAGATGGGTTGTGGGGCCCACTTGCACAATCTCTCTACTCAGGGTGTTTGGACCTCACAGGAGGTTGCCCTTCACATAAACCTCCTAGAGCTGAGAGCCATTTTCAATGCTATTCAAGTCTTTCAGACCCATCTCCGCAACAAAACAGTTCTGGTCCAAACCGACAATCAGGTAGCTATGTTCTATGTGAACAAGCAAGGCAGAACAGGCTCTCTGTCGCTATGCAATGAAGCTTTGCGACTATGGGCCCTCGCCAGAGAGTTGCAAATTCACCTGTTTGCGGTTTACCTTACGGGCATTCAAAGCTTATGGGCAGACAGACTCAGTCGAATACTGCTGCCACATGAGTGGTCCCTCCACTCATACCAGCTTGCTTGACTATTTCAAATCTGGGAAACACCAGATATAGACCTTTTTGCAAGTCCACAGAATGCCAGACTTCCCCGATTCTGTTCCAGAATCCCGGCTCACAACTGTCAGGCAAGAGATGCTTTCCTACTCCACTGGGGTCAGGACTTCCTCTATGCCTTCCCACCCTTTCCCCTCATTCCCAAAACTTCATTCAAACTTCAGAGAGACAGAGGTCGTATGATATTCATAGCTCCATGTTGGCCACGACAAACGTGGTATCCTCTTCTGCGTCTCTCTCAAACCACTCCTCTGGAGTTGGGGAATGCTCCAGATCTTGTGTCTCAGGAGGACGGATGCTTACTGCGTCCCAATCCCCAGTCCCTACATCTCAGGGCCTGGTTATTGAAAGCTTAGAATTTCAGGATATTAACCTTTCTCAACAAGTAAAGGATAACCTGGCTTCCAGAAAACCTTCCACAAGACGTTCCTGCGCTTTTAAGTGGAAAAGGTTCTCTGTCTGGTGTTCACAAAAGGGATTTAATCCCCTTTTGGTACCTGTAGAGTCGCTACTAGAGTATCTCCTCCAATTATCAACTTCTGGTCTAAAGACCAATTCAATGAGAGTCCATCTTAGTGCTATTGCTGCTTTTCATAAACCTTTCTATGGACAACCTATTTTCTCTCATCCACTTGTATCAAGATTTATGAGAGGCCTACTCTTAACAAAACCTCCCATTAAATCACCACCGGTGGCATGGGATCTGAATCTTGTTCTTGATCAGTTTATGAAACCGCCCTTTGAACCTTTAGCCACCTCAGACCTAAAGTTTCTTTCATGGAAAGTTATTTTCCTAATTGCCATCACTTCTGAAAGGCGCACTAGTGAACTACAAGCGTTAGTAGCTAACCCCCCTCATACAAGGTTCCACCATGATAAAGTAGTCCTCAGGACTCATCCTCACTTTATGCCAAAGGTGGTTTCACCTTTCCATTTAAACCAGTCGATTTATCTTCCTATATTCTTCCCTAGGCCTTGTGCCTATAGTGCGGAAAGGAATCTTCACACATTGGATTGTAAAAGAGCCTTAGCCTTTTATCTCCAAAGAACTAAGCCACATAGAAAGTTTTCTCAGCTTTTTGTGGCTTTTGACTCTAGTCATTTGGGACTTCCAGTTTCCAAAAGAACTCTGTCAAATTGAATTGCAGACTGCATATCCTATGCTTATCAGAGTAAAGGACTTTCTCTCGAGGGCCATGTCACAGTTCACAATGTGAGAGCAATGGCAGCCTCAACGGCTAACCTTTGTTCTATGTCCATTGATGACATCTGTAGAGCAGCCACTTGGGCTTCGGTACACACCTTCACAGCCCACTACTGCTTAGACAAGGACTCCCGTCGGGATGCCTCATTTGGCCAGGCTGTTCTTCAGCATCTCTTCCATACTTAATACAACTCCTACCCACCGTCCACGGTTTGGATGCCAGAGGTCCATTGGAGGAAGCATGACCCATCTCACCTGGGTTCGCAGCTTGCTGGGGTCACCCCTTGGCATCTTTCAGCTGGGGAGTTTCCATACGTGAAGACTGCATTCCTGCTTGTTCCTGGAGATAGCGTAGTTACTCACTTGTAACAGGTGATATCCGGGAACAGCAGGAAGTTGTCTCTGTCTCTTTCTCAACTTCTCTCCTTTGATCTCAGCTATAAACTCAACTGAAGTGAGAGAGGTACTGAGGTGGGAAGTCAGTACGCATGCACTGTGGGATGCTCCCAAAAGCGTGCCTATTGGACCCTGGGGAGCATTCCCGCGCGGGCTCCGTCGGTACCGACGATACCCATATGTGAAGACTAAATTCCTGCTGTTCCCGGAGATCACCTGTTACTGGTGAGTAATTACGCTTTCTTTTACAGATTAAGAGCTGATTACAGTATATTAGATAAAAGTTTACTTGATTATGATGAAATTATTTATAACTGCAAAATTGCAGAAATTACACTGTGCCCACAGTGACCTATATTGACTGTACAGTGAACTATGGTTGTACAGTTCATAGCTTATGTTTATGCTTGCGTTAACAATATTCTTAAGCTATTTTAGAACAATTACAGAGAACTTGTGATCATATCATCTTATTCTATTTAAAAGAAGGTGAAAAGATAAACTTGAGTGATGGTCATTGTTAGCAAAATTTATCTATCAGCACATATTAGAGATCTGTATCAAGAAATTCATCTAGCTTCAGTTACATATTGGGGATTCCCTTTTCTCTCTCCATTCCTACACAGTCTATCTTCCAGGAGAGGAGAACAAACTAGCAGACAGACTGAGCAGAGTTCTCCACCCACACGAGTGGAGGTTTAACCCAGTAGTAGTGCAGTATCCCACTACTCAACCTCTTTGCTTCTCCAGACAACACTCAGATGCCCCATTATTGCTCCAGAATGCCATCTCCCCACAGGGAGACCTCGGATGCTTTTCTCCTGCACTGGGGACAGGCCTTCTCTATGCCTTCCCCCTTTTCCTCTCATTGCAAAGATGCTTTTCAGATTGCGGAATAACCAGGGCATAATGATTCTCATTGTGCCTCACTGGCCCAGACAATCATGGTTTCCTTTTTTGCTTCAGCTAGTTCAGTCTTCTCCTCCTCACCATCTAGGGTATTCTCTCGATCTCTTGACTCGGGAACAGGGAACCCTTCTACACCCCAGCCTCTACTCTCTCCATCTGACTGCTTGACAGCTGAACGCGTTGCCCTCTCACACCTAGGCCTTCAAGAAGAGGTATTATAGGTGCTATTATCTTCCAGGAAAGATTCCACTAGGTGGTCTTATGGCTTTAAGTGGCAGAGATTCTCACTCTGGTGCTCACAAAGAGCCCTAGATCCCTTTACATGTCCAGTTCCAGAATTCTACAGTACTTCCTCCACTAGTCTTCATCAGGCCTAAAAACTAACTCAGTTCGAGTACATCTATCTGCCATATTGGCATCTCACTAAACTTTGGACAAATGCCAGGTGTTCTTATATTCATTTGTCTCAAGATTTATTGAGAGGTCTTCTCCTTAACTAAACCACCCCTTCGCCCACCAGCCATGGCATGGTATTTCAATGTGGTATTGGTGCAGCTAATGCGACCTCCCTTTGAACCTTTAGGCTCAACCACTTTAAAGTTTTAAAAGTCAATAATGAGCCGCCTGATTGAAGGCCGAACACAATTTAGGATAGCTATCCAGAGGGTCGCCATGAGCGACTCCGACTCGACGGCACTTAACAATGCGACTTCCCTTTGAACCTTTAGGCTCAACCACTTTAAAGTTTTAACATGGAAAGTCCTTTTTCTAGTAGCCTTGACTTCAGCCCAAAGAGTAAGTAAACTCCAGGCGTTTGTGGATTATTTATTTATTTAACCATTTTTTTTTATACTGCTCTGCCCTTCACTCAGAGCGGTTTACATTGAAACTCAACATTGTACATGGAACAAGTAAACAATATATAAGAATACTCAAACAGGGGAGGGGGGGAGAGAGGTAACAGGATTAACTATGTGCATGGTCATTAGTGCATGACAAAACTATATACTTTTTGTTTGGTCGTGTTTATCAGGTTGGTTATACATGGCTATGGGTCCAATCTGGAGGATTGTGTAAGGTTTTCATCAGATGAATTAGGTGATATGTTCCAGATGATCTGTGTAAAGAAGTGTTTTCCGTTTCTTTCTGAAGTCTTTAATGCCTTTAGTTGCGTGCATGTCATCTGTGAGTGAGTTCCATAGTGATGGCGCATAAAGGGATAGTGTCCTTCCAGATGTAGCTTGTATGGTCTTGTGGTATCCACTGGGTGTGATGATCGTGTGCTTGTTGTTCCTCCTGGGCCGGTTACTTGTGTCTCTTATTATGGTGTCTTGTAGGATGTAAGCTGATAGTTGGTGAATGATTTTGAATATGACTGAGATAGATTTGTATCTGATGCGGGATTGGATTGTAGGTGTTGAGTATGGGGGTGATGTGTTCATGCTTATTTGTTCCCGATTATGCTCCATATACTCAGGACAAAGTTGTCCTACGAACACATCCTAAATTTTTACCAAAAGTTGTTACTCCTTTTTACTTGAACCAGTCCATTTCACTACTGACTTCTTCCCCAAACCCTAGAGCTCCCCTGCTGAGGCAAAACTACATACTCTTCATTGGAAGAGAGCACTTGTCTTCTATATCTATAAAAGAACCCATGGGACCAGATGATCCAAACTCGGTATCCCCACAAGACCTGGCAGACTTCATACAGCTGAAGTATGCTCAGACACCACTTGAAAAACCAAACAAATCCAACTTACAGCGCACCATGGATGCTACATGGGAAACTTTTCAAATCCCAACAAGCAAACAATTTGATTCTATTATAACCAATATTAGCACAACTACCTCACCTATTGATCCATGTTCAGTTAACTGGATTAAACAAACAAAATAATATTTAATACCATACCTACAAAATATCAGTCACTCAAGGATACTTCCCCCGCTCCCCCGCAACTCAAGCAAGCCTTAATTAGACCGGTCCTGAAGAAAAATAGCCTCAACAAAAAGGATCCAAGCTCCTTTCGCCCGATATCAAGTCTCACATTTGTAACCAAGATAATTGAAAAGATGATACAGTATCAACTACAGGACCACATAGTACGGATTTAAACAAAATCACAATGTAGAAACACTGATCACATCACTTATGGACCCCCTGGTTACAGGCATAAGTAATATACTACATGGTTTCATCTTATGCTTCATAGATATCACCGCTGTGTTTGACTCTGTTAACCACAACACTCTGCTACAGACACTCCTAGATAACAATAAATGGTACAGTACTAGACTGGTTCTTCTATTTGTCTCATCGAAGCCAGCAAGTGAGAATCAAATACAGTCTAAACCTTTTTTCTCCAGGAACAAGCAGGAAGTCAGTCCTCATATCTCCAAGAACAAACAGGAATGAGTCTTCACATATGGGTACGTCGGTACCGACGGAGCCTGCGCGGGAACGCTCCCCAGCGTCCAATCAGAAAGCTTTTGGGAGCATCCCTCAGCGCCTTTCCAACTGTCTCTCCTCAGTTTTCGTTTTTCCGCGGAGCCAGCAGGACGTCTTCCTGTCACCGCAGAAAATCTTTTCTTTAAATCTTTTACTTTTTGTTTTTCTTGTGGTCACGGCTGTTTCCCCGACTCCACCGGTATCGCCGGTGGTTATTTTCTTTTCTTTTCCCTAAAACTCAGGGAGTTTTTTTCCCCCTGTTTCTGTCTTGAATTTTTGGGCCTGTAAGGCCTCTCCATTATGGAGCCTTCTTCTCCTAAGAAGTGCCTTAACTGTGGAAATACAGTTTTCTTTTTAGACTCCAATAACTGGTGTCTAACCTGTTTGGGTCCTGACCCCTTTCCTCCAGAGCCATCAGGCTACAATTTTATGAGAAGAAATTCTCCATTTCGAGTTTCCCTCGATGCCGTTTTCCCTTCCAGTGTAAGGGCACCGACCATTTCTTCTCTACAGGATCAGGTAACCCACAAACAGTCTGTCAAGACCAGCCAATCCTTGGGTGGTAAGTCTCATGCCAAGCATGATGACGGCTCCGGCCTTGCCCTCAAGACCTCATTGGCTTCAAAACCCCGGCGGGAGTCTTTGGTCTCCAAAGCCTTTCAGGGATTTCAGGTTGTTCCTGGGGCTCACCCCTCACAGAACATACCTGAGCCATGCTCGGGGGTGGCATCCGCTTCGAGCGGTACCAATAACCCGGCATCGGCACCGGTGTTGAGTGCTCCACTCTTCACCAGGGATCGTCATCTGGCGTCCTCGGTACCTTCGGGACCGATCAATACGTTCCAGTTTGACTTTCCAGTATCTAAGCAATGCACGGTGGTGGCATCCGCTTCCAGCGGTACCGATACCCCGGCATTGGCTCCGGTGTTGAGTATTCCACTCTTCGCCACAGATCGTCATCGGACGTCCTCGGTACCTTCTAGTCTGGAAGACTGGGTACCGACGCGTCTCGGAACCGACACACACCGATTCCGGATGTGCAGTTCCGAGGATATTCACCGAGACTTTCCAGTTTCCTCGGTACCGTTTGAGCAGCCTCCGCTGACGGTTTCGGTGTCGATATCGCCTTCGATTCCGGTTCAGCCACCGGTATCGGTGTCGATACTGGTACCCGCAGTAGTATCGGGACCAGCTCCATCCATGCTTTTTTCCTCAGGTTCGCTCCTTTCTATGCCTAGTTTGGAATCGATACCTAGCATGGACGATACAGTACTGACGGTTTCAGGTCATACCCACCAGTCCCAGTATCCATTCATTAGAGATCCTGTTTTGCACCGAAAAAGTACATCCTCTGGTGCCCAGCCTAGTTTTTCGAGTTTAACCTGTCCAGGGATTGTTCCCATTGGAGATCCTTCTTTTCAGAAATTTCTCCTTGACATGGCAACATTCCTGGCTATTCCTATCCCTGGCTATGATCCTACCCAAGGCTCTTCTGGGAAGAAGGAAAATATAATGCTTCCTGTACATCATTCTTTACAGGATCTTCTTCTGAAAATATGGTTAACACCTTTAAGGGCTTCCTCACCTTCTACAGCAACTGCTCTTCTGTATCAGGTGCCCCCTCTCCAGGGTTTCAGAAGACTCAACTTCCCCATCATTCCATTGTAGTGGAATCAGCAATGAGGAAGGTAAAAAGCAAGAAGAAGCATTCTTCTTTCCCGCCAGGTCGTGCATCTAGAACACTAGATGCTTTTGGACGTCAAACCTTCCAAACATCTATGCTGGCAACAAGGATTCTCTCATATGTTTTTTTATATGAGTCTATCCCTTCAGGAGGTCACAGAGAAATTATCTCTTTTGACTCCTTTTCTTTCAGAGCCCAAGGCTGCAGACTATTCCTTGCTTCTTAGTCATAGCCAGAATATCTCTAGGTTTCTTTCTCGTGCTTCCCTAGACTCCTTTGAGTCTGTTAGCAGAACCTCTGCTATAGCCATAGGAGCACGACGTAGAGCCTGGCTTCAAGCTTCAGACTTGAGCAGATGGGCACAACAAAGACTGGGTAACACTCGTACTGGAGAAAATCTCTTCAACAAGGAGTCTTTACGTCAGGTTGCTCATTGCTCCACTGACTTCCCTGTTTCTGAGGGCTATCCTAAACCTTCTCCTTTCCCAGTAGGTAGGAAATGCCCTACCAAACCTTCTTTCCCTAAAAGAAGAAGGTTTTATTCTTCTCCTGCCCATCATACAGATGTTCCCAAGCAAGGGAAACCTCGCCCTGGTCTGAAGAATCCAAACTCCAGCCAGGAAAATTAACCCTCAATAGGGTTCCAATTAATCTGTTGTAATATACAGTTCACTTCTTCTCATTAGAAGTTTTTCACTGTTTTCTTCCTTAAACCTCTACACTTGGATTCCTGTTTCCAGGACATCCACTTGTGTTTTTAGGTATTCTGAGCTGTCAGGATATTCATGCTTTTGGGTCACAGGATTTTCCTCTTCTTTCCACACTGAAGAGAGGTTTGCCAACTATCTCATGATAGTTTTTCTGTACCACCATGAATTTTTCCTTCTACAGACTTACCATATGGCAAGTCTCACCTCAGCTCCTATTTTTTCTTTACCTTCTTTTTCCAGGGTTCCCCTGTAACAGTGGTATCATACCAGTGGAAGGCTTTCTTAGCCTTTCCAGTCTTCCTTTTTTCCTGATCTGGGCAGCCTGTCAGACAGGAACAGGATATTTCTTCTTGTTCTGTCTGTTCTTTCTATTTAAAACAGAAAATTCTTTCTGATCTGCCATTCAGCAGCTGCCCATGCAGGAACTTCAATCATTGGTCTACTGGTACTTTTCTATAAGTTCCAGTATGATCTTCCACTACTTTTGTACAACCTTAGTAGTGCTTCCAAGATAGTCCTCATCTATCTTGGATAATCCTTGTAACTTCATTTCTGCCATCTCCAAACCCTTGGAGTTGGCAGCATAGTTGAGCTGGCAGCTGGTTATCTCCAACATCCAGTTTTATTCCCAACTCTCCTGCATAATGCTCTCTGCAATCCTACAGAGAAGCTTTTCACTATGGGCCTTTGCTAGAGAGCATAGGGTTTTTTTCTCTAATGACTATCCTATATAGTTGGAAAAGGCTTCCTCAGTCACCTCCCAGGACTGTGAGGGTTCTTACGCCCTTCTATTCCCTTTTAATAAAGGACATAAGCCTTTCCAACGTGACAGTCTAAAGAGTTACCAACTTCCTACAGGAAATAGGCTCTTTTTCATTGCGACTTGTTCTTATGGACAGCACATATTTAACTAAATAATGCATGATACCCCACCCCTTGTCCCTCAAGTGGGTCTACCTGGTGTCTCCCCTATGCGTATTCTGTCCCTTCACCATGTTAGAGTTCTACTGGACTCAGGACGTGCTGTTACAGACTAATATTATCCTCTGTTTACTCGCAACCAGCTTGGTTATTTTACTGGGTAGCATTCTACTCCATCTTAACCAGAGGGAATAGATTCTCTATATCTTCTCAAGTAGGTTCCACCTTCTTGTTATGAGATGAATCATTCCTCCTCACATATTCCATGTGAGGATTCCTATAGACATATCTCTTTCTGCTAAATTGCAGACATTTTCTCTTTAGACCTATATATATATATATTCATATAGGTTCATATGTCTATATGCTTCTTTAGATGCATATGTCTGTCAGCCATGTGTGCATAGACTATACCCCCTGGATCTCGACATAAACATATCTATATATATATATATATATATATATATATATATATATATATATAGAGTGGAGGAGTGGCCTAGTGGTTGGGGCAAGGTACTTCAGGCCGGAAGGTCGGGGGTTCAAATCCCACTAGAGGACAGCAACCTTGGGCTGGAAGGACTGGGGTTTCTAGTCCCACAGGTGCTCCTTGTGGTCTTGGGCAAGCCACTTAACCCTCCATAGCCCATGTTCCCTGTAAAATAGTTATCTCCAAGTTATAATGCCCTGTTCAATGTAATTTCAGTTTGTTCAATGTAAACCGCACTGATGCAGAATAGCGCGGTATATAAGAGAATTAAAATAAATAAAATAAAATATCTTTATATATCTATACATATATATATATGTGTTTCTCTGTCGAGATACTCTTTTAGGTAGATATGTATTCACATACTTATCTCTCTAACTGTCTGTGCTTATAAAGGTGTGTTTTCCTTCCTATCTGTTCCAGACAGTGGGTTTTCACATGTTCATACTATTTCACAGTATGTTTCAGTTTTATGCACACAACCACTGCTGTGGTACTGACAGCTTTTACCATAACCTTAGGTTCAGGTATCCCTGAAGCTCCCTATTCCTTTATCTTCCTACCTCTTGTCAGTTAGGACAGACATGGGGGATCTTCAGTAGCTCTGAGGTTTCCAACTCCTCAGACATCTGTCCTTCCTTGGGATTACGGGGTTTTTCCCCTTACCCCTTCTTCCCTCAAGGACTAAGCCAATTTTGTCCAACTCGGTCAGTCTTCCTCTTTTGCTCCTAGCTATAATTAACTCTGTAGCCAAAAGAGTTTTCAGCTTTTTCCATAAAGCTTTCTACTAAAGACTCACCGTTTTTGTTCTTCCCCAGTTGAATCCTGGGGTCACCTGTCAGTTCCAGATTTGACATTCAACTCAGTCCTGTGAGGTCATCTTGAAGATTCCTCTACTGGATCCCCACTAGATTCCATCAGCCTCTCTACTTCCTGCAATCCAGTAGGTGAGGTCCATATGGTCATTGTTCATTTCAATACATTTCATGATGCTTATCATATATACAAGGACTCCTTGTCTGTAGTCCTATTTTAGGTCTGCTGTCTCTTACAGCTCCTCTCTTCTTCAACTCCTACCCGCCATCCTCGGGATGCCTGGGCATATGGGATGGAGCATGTTTTAATCACCAACATGCTAGGGCTCCAGGCATCTTAGCTTGGGAGTCCCCATATGTGAAGACTCATTCCTGCTTGTTCCTGGAGATAGCACAGTTACTTACCTGTAACAGGTGATCTCTGGGAACAGCAGGAATAAGTCTTCACAACCCACCCACCTCCCCTAGGAGTTGTATCTCTCTATCTCTCTTCCTTTCCTCTTTCTCTCTTTGTCTCGGCTATAAAACTCAACTGAGGAGAGACAGTAGGAAAGGCGGGAAGGCAGCACTCAGGCGCTGAGGGATGCTCCCAAAAGCTTTCTGTTTGGACGCTGGGGAGCGTTCCCGCGCAGGCTCCGTCGGTACCGACGTACCCATATTTGAAGACTTATTCCTGCTGTTCCCAGAGATCACCTGTTACAGGTAAGTAATTGTGCTTTCTGGGTGATAGTTCCCAATGTGGAACCTTGCAGTGTGTAACCATAGTTTACGTTGTTCTTTCCTAGGTGCATAACTTTGCACTTGTCCACATTAAATTTCATCTGCCAATTGGATGCCCAGTCTTCCAATTTATCAAGATCCTCTTGCACTTTTCCACAATCCTCTTCGGTTTTAACAACTTCAAATAGTTTTGTGTCATCTGCAAATTTGATGACACCTGGAAAAGGGAATAACGAGTGAGGTTATTTATGAATGTTAAAAAGCAGTGGACCCAGCACAGATTCCTGGGGTACTCCACTATTCACCTTTTTTCCATTGGGAAAATTGGCCATTTATCCCTGCCCTCTGCTTTCTATCTTTTAACCAGTTCCAGATCCACAATAGTACGCTGCCTCCTATCCCATGACTTTTTAGTTTTGCCAAAAGTCTCTGATGAGGGACCTTGTCCAAAGGCTTTCTGAAAGTCCAGATACACTATATCAATCAACTCACCTTTGTCTGTTTATTCACACCTTCAAAAAACATAACAGATTAGTAAGAAAAGATCTTCCTTTTCTAAAGCCATGTTGGCCGTCTCCCATTAAGCCATGATTATATGTTGAGTAATTTTGTTCTTTATGATGGTTTCTACCATTTTTCCCGATACTGACATCAGGTTCACTGGTCTGTAGTTTCCTGGATCACCCCTGGAACCCTTTTTAAAAATTGTTGTTACATTGGCGATCCTCCAATCTTCAGGTATTACAGATGATTTTAATGATAGTTCACAGATTACTAATAGCAGGTCTGCAATCTCATATTTCAGTTCTTTCAACACCCTTGGATGTATACCATCCGGTCCAGGTGATATGCTACTCTTCAGTTTATAAAATAGTTGAAATACATCTTCCCGGTGTATCGATAATTCTTTCAATTCTTCCGCAATATCACCTTTAAATACGACTTCAGTCATAGGTGACATCCCTACATCTTCCTTGTTAAGACCGAAGCAAAGAATTCATTCAGTCTCTTCGCTATAGCCTTGTCCCCTCTTACTGCCCCTTTTACCCCTCTATCATCTAATGATCCAACTGACTCTCACAGGATTTTTGCTACGAATGTACTTGAAAAAGTCTTTATTATGCGTTTTTGCTTTCACAGCAAGTTTCTTCTCAAATTCTCTTTTTTGCCTGCTTTATCAATGCCTTGCATTTAACTTCCAGTGCTTGTGCTGTTTCCCATTTGTCATTTGGCTCTTTTTTCCATTTCCTGAAAAATTTCCACCCCACATGAGGAGCATGAGACAAAGATCTTTATTATCATTGTGCTGAATTGTGGCTTTGAACAGCTAGGCAAGACTCCTCCCATTCTAATTAAAACGACAGGCTTCCCTTTTGGGTGCAAACACTCCCCCCCCCCAGCTATATTTCGTCTTTGCACAGGATTACTCACAATGAAGTTTAGGTTCAGGTTTGCGGAGGTTGGGAGGCACAGTGGTGATGAGGATTTTAACTGTTGCATCAGCTGAGCTGATCTCAAAGCCAGTCTCAAGAAATTATTATTGCATGAGGTATAATGGAATGTTGTACACTGCCTTGGATGAATCGTTTTGTAAAGGCGGTTAGTGAACCCTAATAAATAAATGTGCAAATAGTTTAGAATGCAAATGTTTACTGTTTTTTGTCCAGTTCATGGAAATAGTCTTGAGTTACAGTATTTTTTTATTTTATTATATACTGCTAAAGTCTAACAACTATCTCCAGGAACAAGCAGGAATTTAGTCTTCACATATGGGTATCTTCGGTTCCGACGGAGCCTGCGTGGGAATGCTCTCCAGCGTCCAATAGGAACGCTTTTGGGAGCATCCCTCAGCACATGCGCGCTGCCTTCCCGCCTTTCCAACTGTCCCTCTTCAGTTCTTCATTTTCCGCGGAGCCGACAGGATCTATTCCCTGTCACCGCAGAAAATTCCGTCTTTAAATTTCTTTTCTTGTGGTCGCGTTTGCCTACCGCACGACGCTTACCGGTACCGCCGGTTCTTTTCAAAATAAAAAATAAATAACAACTTAGACTTAGACTGTTTCTCTTCAGAAACTTTTCTCTTTGGTGCCAGGTGCCATTTTGGGCACTAGGCCCCATATTCCTAAAACATGAAAAAGCCAACTAGTGGTTTTAAAAAATGTACTAAGTATGGCGGTACCATCTCCGTCACTGACACCCATGATTGGTGTCTTAAATGTTTAGGGCCTGAACATTCCCCAACTGAATGTCTCTCCTATATGGGGATGACTAAAAGAGGAAGGCAGAACTGGGCTGCAAAGCTTGGTACCCTCTTTTCTTCGGATGCCAGATCCATTGCATTGACATTGTCAAGAGCCTCTTTTTCCTCCCATGGATCTCGGGTAACTAAACACAAAAGCCGGTCCTCAAAGGGTAGCTCTCCTGCTAAACATCGAGAGGCCATTGGCGTGGTCCTTGGGGGAACCACACCGGCAAAACAGCCCTGGCAGAAGGCTTCCAAAGCATCAATGGGGCTTCAGGATGTTCTAGAGGCCTCAACCTCGCAAGAACTACCTGTGCCATGCTCAGGTGTTCCGGCCGCTTTTACCGGTACTGACACCCAGGCATCGGCAGCGTCGATAGACCAGAGGTTCCTTGCTATCGAGCGCAGCATTCGCATCTCTTCTTTCAGCTGTGTTGCCAGTGGCCCATTGGGCACCAACATCGAAACCGATGCCGGTACCGACACTGGTACAGACACCGGTACTGACACGGACGGTACCGGCCCTGGTGGGAACTCTTCCCATGCCATCTCTGGCTGGAATTGACAGATCGGTATCAGGTCAGCTCGGTACCGACTTCGATCGGTACCGGGACTGTGCCTTGCAGGAGCATCGGGGTCAGGAATACTTAGTTTCCTCCGATTCCGAAGACTCTGACAATTCTGCTGGCACTAGAGGTTTTCTCCCAGAAGATCCCTCTTCCCCCCAGCGCAGAATGTCACCTCCAGAAGACATGTCCTTTCAGGATTTTATCCGTGATATGGCCAAAGGTCTTTCAATCACAGTAGCTCCTGAAGAGGAACCCAGAGCAAAGGAGTTGGAAATTCTCCAATATGCTAAAGCTCCTAAGGAGGCAGCCACTCTGCCTATCCATGAGATTCTGCATAACTTGATGCTCCAGAATGTGGGAGACACCTCTGACTACTTCTCCTCACTCTAGGAGACTTGATACTATGTATCGAGTTCCGCCATGTCCTGGATTTCAGAAAACTCAGCTGCCACACCATTCAATGGTAGTGGAGTCAGCCATGCGTAGAATGAAAAGTGCAAAGAGGCATGCATCAAATCCTCCAGGTCGTGAATGCAGGACTCTGGATGCTTTTGGGCGCCGCACTTTTCAAGCTTCCATGCTTTCAGCTAGGATCAGTTCATATATTCTATATATGGGAATGTTCCTTAAGGAAGTCACAGGAGACTTGGAACTTATGAGCCCATTTATCCCAGATGACAAGAGACAAGATTTTCTTGCTCTAGTTAAGCATTCTCAAGATGTCTCCAAGTTTGTAAATCGTGCAGCCTTTGACTGCTTTGAATGCATCAGCAGAACCTCTGCTATTGCCATTGGTGCACGACGGATTGCCTGGCAGC
Source organism: Ichthyophis bannanicus (assembly GCA_033557465.1). NCBI lineage: Eukaryota > Metazoa > Chordata > Amphibia > Gymnophiona > Ichthyophiidae > Ichthyophis > Ichthyophis bannanicus. Next base: position 138,035,671 of record CM066047.1, on the reverse strand, counting down.
AGGCATCAGACTTGGAGACTTGGGAACAGGACAGATTAGGCAACATTTCCTTGCACGGGGGAGAATCTCTTTGGCAAGAACTGGCAGGAAAAGGCTAATGAGTTAGAGGCTGATAATACTACTCTAGATAGATTGTCAAAATCTACAGCCACTCCAGCCAAAAGGAACCCTCTTTTATCCTTTCTATACCCAGCAGAGTCAGACTCGGGGTCAGGTTGCCCAAAAAGGACAAACTAGACAGCAAAAGAAGCCCAACCAGCTCTCCAGGTTCAGCCCCCTCAAGGGCTTTGACTCCTTCCTAGAGAGCTTTGCCTTCCTGCCTCTGAGGGGTCCACAACCCCACAATATCCCAGGCAGGTTATGCCACTTTGCCAACAGATGGGATCAGATAACAGCAGAAGATTGGACTTTGTCCATTGTAGGAGAAGGGTACAAGCTTCATTTTCACAGCATGCCCCCTCCTACAATTCTAAAGCAATTCAATTCTCAAACAGACAATCTGTTAGATCACGAAGTCTCCACACTTCTTGCCCAAGGGGCAATAGAGGAAGTGCCCATTCTTCAACGGGGTACAGGGTTCTACTCCCCCTATTTTCTTATTCCAAAGAAAACGGGGGGGGGGGGGGCAGACCCATTTTGGACCTCAGAGAATTGAACAAATACCTATTTTGAGAAAAGTTCAAAATGATTTTTCTAGGAACTTTTCTCCCATACTTCAAACCAGGATTGGCTTTGCTCTCTAGACTTAAAGGATGCATACACTCACATTCTCATCCATCCAGATCACAGGAAATTCTTACGATTCCTTTTCAGGGGAAGACATTTCCAGTACAGGGTTCTTCCTTTTGATCTGGCTTCAGCACCAAGGGTATTCACGAAATGCATGGCAGTAGTAGCCGCATTTCTGCGAACCCTGGGGATATTTGTCTTCCCTTACTTAGACGACTGGCTCATTCGAGCCCCTACAGTTGTAGAGGCCAGCACTGCACTGTCCCGTACAATGCGAATTCTCCAATATTTGGAATTGGTAATAAACTTCCCAAAATCCCAACTTGTTCCTTCCCAATGCCTGGAATTCATAGGAGCCTGTCTAGATACCAGACAAGCAAAGGCTTTCCTTCCACAGGCCCAGTGTCTTCGCATAATACAACTAGCTTCTCAAGCAGCAGTCAAATCCTCCCTCACTGCTCGAGAGCTACTACAGTTACTAGGACATATGGCTTTCACAGTTCATGTAGTCCCATATGCTCGCCTCCACATGAGAGCAGCTCAGTGGACACAGGCCACAGGTCATTTGTCGGACAAAATAATAAACTCTCAACGACTAGTTTTGTCCCTCCAATGGTGGCAGTCACTAGAAAATCTGACAGTGGGGTCTCCTTTTCATCAACCCTCTTTTCAGGCCACCCTAACAACAGATGCATCACAGGTGGATTGGGGAGCACACCTGAATCATCTCTCTACCCAGGGAACCTGGACTCCACAGGAGACCGGTTTACACACAAACCTCCTGGAATTAAAAGCAATCTATTTAGCTCTTCAAGTATTCCACGCCCAGCTGAGCTACAAGACAGTCCTAGTCCAGACGGACAATCAAGTAGCCATGTTCTATGTGAACAAGCAGGGTGGAACAGGCTCTCTGTTACGCAACGAAGCTTTGCGACTGTGGGCCCTCGCCAGAGAGTATCAAATTCACCTTCTAGTGGTATATCTTCCAGGCATTCAAAACCTTTGGGCAGACAAACTCAGTCGAGTACTGTTGCATCACGAGTGGTCCCTCCACCTAAAGCAGGTGGCAAAGATATTTCATCTCTGGGGCACTCCAGACATAGACCTCTTTGCAAGTTCCTTGAATGCCAAACTTCCCCGGTACTGTTCCAGGATTCCGGCTCACAATTGTCAGGCAAGGGATGCCTTCCTCCTTCACTGGGGTCAGGACTTCCTTTATGCCTTCCCACCCATTCCCCTCATCCCCAAAATACTCTTCAAGCTTCAGAGAGACAGGGGTCGCATGATCCTCATAGCACCACGATGGCCACGCCAAACGTGGTATCCCCTGCTTCTACATCTCTCTCAAGCAGCACCTCTGGAGTTAGGGCATTCTCCAGATCTCCTTTCCCAGGAGAACGGGACGCTATGGCACCCAAATCCCCAGTCCCTGCACCTCATGGCCTGGTTGCTGAAGGCTTAGACCTCCAGGATCTCAACCTGTCCGAGCAGGTAAAAGATATCCTTCAAGCTTTTAGGAAACTTTCCACAACAAGATCTTATGCCTTCAAGTGGAAACGTTTTACTATATGGTGCTCCAAGAAGGGATTAAACCCCCCTTGTCATACCCTTAGAATTGATACTAGAGTATCTCCTTCACTTATCGAATTCTGGTCTAAAGACAAAACCGGTTAGAGTCCATCTTAGTGCAATTGCAGCTTCTTATAAGTCTCTGAATGGACAACCAATTTCCTCTCATCCACTCATATCAAGATTTATGAGAGGCCTTTTAGTAACTAAACCTCCCATCAATCCACCACCAGTGGCATGGGATCTAAATCTAGTTCTCGGGCAGCTCATGAAGCCGCCTTTTGAACCTTTGGCCACTACAGCCCTTATGTTTTTGACCTGGAAGGTCATCTTCCTAATTGCAATCACCTCTGCCCGTCGCATTAGTGAATTGCAAGCTTTAGTGGCTGATCCTCCTTATACTAGGTTTCATCATGATAAGGTTGTTCTTAGAACTCACCCACACTTTCTGCCAAAGGTGGTTTCGCCTTTTCATTTAAATCAATCAATTTATCTTCCTGTATTTTTTCTGAGGCCTCACGCCTCTAATGCAGAAAGAAACCTTCATACTTTGGATTGTAAAAGGGCCTTGGCCTTTTACATACAAAGAACACAGCAACATAGAAAGTCTCGCAACTTTTTATAGCTTTTGACCCTAGTCATTTGGGACTTCCAGTCTCCAAAAGAACTTTATCTAAACGGATTGCCCAATGCATATCCTTTGCTTACGAGAGTAAGGGTCTTCCTCTTCAGGACCATGTCACAGCTCATAATGTGAGAGCCATGGCAGCTTCTATGGCTAATCTTCACTCTGTGTCTATCGATGACATTTGTCGAGCAGCCACCTGGGCTTCGGTACACACCTTCACAGCCCACTACTGCCTGGATAAAGCCTCCCGTTGGGATGCCTTCTTTGGCCAAGCTGTTCTTCAAAATCTCTTTCAGACCTAAATCAGCTCCTACCCCCCAACCCTGGTGGAATGCCAGAGATCCATGGGAGGAAGGATTCCCACCTTCTAGGGTGGCACCTTCCTGGGGCTATCTCCCTGGCATCTTCAGCTACGGAGTCCCCATATGTTAAGACTACATTCCTGCTTGTTCCTGGAGATAGCGTAGTTATTCACCTGTAACAGGTGATCTCCGGGAACAGCAGGTATTTAGTCCTCACAACCCACCCACCTCCCCTACGAGTTGTCTCTCTCTCTCTCTTTCTCTTTACTCTCTTTACTCTCTCCCTCTATCCTTTCACTCAGCTACAAAATTAAGTGAAGAGGGACAGTTGGAAAGGCGGGAAGGCAGCGCGCATGTGCTGAGGGATGCTCCCAAAAGCGTTCCTATTGGACGCTGGGGAGCGTTCCCACGCATGCTCCGTTGGTACCGACGATACCCATATGTGAAGACTAAATTCCTGCTGTTCCCGGAGATCACCTGTTACAGGTGAGTAACTACTCTTTATTTATGTATGTTTACTTTTATTTGATAAACTGCCTTTTGAAAGTGCATACCTGATGGACACTGCTCTGTGTGCGACATATGCGTAGGAGCATTGTGTGGAGATGTCCTCCAGTGACACGTTAGGTCATTGTCTCTCACACCGTCACACACACTGTCTGTCTTCCTATCTCTATAGCCCTCAAGCTCACCCCATTTGTTTGGATCGCCCCCAGACCTCCATACCATCTCACCCTCTCCATCTTCCCAACTGTCAAGGCTCATCTATCTCTCCCTTTTCAGAGCTCCTCTGCTGGTCCCCACTTTAAAACACATTTTCCTTTGCAGTGGCAGTGATTTGTAACCATTTGGTTGGGTGGGAGGGCAGATGGATTAGAACCAGCTTCAAACAGATCAGCCCTGTCGGAGCAGTGATCCTGCCCCTGAACCAGCCCAGCGTGCACGGAAGGAGGTGAGCTCCTCCCTCCATACTGAACAGCCAGCCGGGACCATCTTCAAAAAGCTCAGCACTGCCAGCATGCCCATGCCTAAGGGGGCCCTTAGGAGTGTCCATTAGAGCAAAGAAACACAACAAGTAGCCCACAGCAATTCACACTCGCTCTCCATGCAAACTCTCAATGTAACATTATAGACCACTTTTCAGCAAAGTACAACCGAGGAAATACTCTGCACAGCACAAAATGGCAACAACAAAGCAGACCTACCCCTCCTATTTCCTCTCCTGATTATCACCCTACTAATAGAGGTAGCTAGATTAAGTCACAAAAATCAGATCCCCATAATCCACAACTATAGACATCTACTAGATGGAGCCCTAACACAGCAGATATATTCACTGTACCAGAAAAGATACTTTCTTACTAAAGATTCCACTCTCTGCAAATAGAGACATGGGACCTCATGACCAAATCAATGTGACACACTCTCTACATTATGCTCTTTCCAATGCATGCTCTGCCCCGACAAAATCCAGATACTAACCAACTTCAAGAACACAACCTGGACATTTTATACATCACTGAAACATGGCTCTCCAGCTCTGACTCTGTCCTGTTAGACCAGTTATGCCTCCCTTCATGCACAATATTCACTTCTAACAGAGAAAACAGCAGAGGGGAAAGAGTCTGTTTAATATCGAAAGAAAACCTGAAGCTCAACGTTACTTATTCCAGCACAACCACAGAAATCGACACCCTAACTATAGCAAATAACTCCTTTATGCTCTGCCTTGCATATAAAACGCTTCAAGGCAATGCATCTGAACTCGCTACTCTACTTAAAACTGCCTGCTCCACCCCATCCAGACATCAACCTGTAATAATACTTGGTGACCTTGACCTAGCTTCTTACCCCACTTCCCACTCAAGTGCATTCCTCTAGTCTATGGGAACACTTGGATACACACAGACCCTCTCCAAACCAACACACAATAAAGGAAACATCCTTGACCTCATATTCATGTCTTCAGACCTCCTCCTTAACCCACATCAGACATCCCACACTATCCTGGTCGGATCGCGCTGCCATTCTCTTCACCATCCCACCTCACCACAAAGCAAACATTGCAGACAACCATTGTACTCGCAACCTGTAAATTTTGACAATTCAAAAATGAATACTTCCTTGAAACAATCATCCCTTAACTAGACGCCATCAAAGCTACTAAGGGGGGGACCTCAACGAGTTGACTCAACACCCTCTCCACAACAGCTCTTGCCCCTCCAAGGCAGCTAATAACAAAACATAGAAACAAAACCCCATGGTTTTCCACCCTCCAGAAACAAAAAAAGTGAATTACACCGGATTGAACGAAAACGGGGACTTAGACGCACACGGCTCCAAACTTCATACATGGAAAAGCTCAAATTATACAACAAGGAAACACTAAAACATAAAAAGGCATACTACACCAGTCTCATCAGTGGAGCAATAAATAAACCAAGAGAGCTCTTCTCCATAGCAAAAAATCTCATAAAAGAACCAAACCAAGGAAATCCACAGGAACAAATATGCCCTCAGAAAATCTCCTCCTATCTACTCAGCAAACAGATGAGCGTCCCCACAACACACCAGCTCCCAATGACATCTCACCACAAAGTGACCCCCCAGAAGTCATGGTCTCAAGAACAATAGAATCTCAATATTACTACCTCCCCACTGTATCCCTGCCCCGGTAAAGCTCACAAGATCCCACCTCAGCAGTTACATATTGTTCATAGTGCACACATCTCTGACCTCAGGCCTAATGCCCAACCTTCTGAAACTGACCTCAATCCGTCCTCTTCTAAAAGTTACAAAACTTGACCCAACCTCCCCAAAGTCCTACAGATCAATTTCTGGCATCCCATTTATTGTGAAGATAGTAAAGAAGATAGTCTTTAAACAACTCCAGGATCACCTCACTGACCATGCACCACTAGACCCCCATAAACCCGGGTTCAGACAGTACCACGGAGTAGAAACTCTCCTTACCTCCCTATTAAAAACACTCATAACTCTCTACAAAGCACCAACAATGGCTTTATCCTAATATTCCTCGACCTTTCCTCTGCCTTCGACTCTACTCCACACCATCAAGTACTACAAAGACTATTGGAGATTGGACTGTAAGAAACCACACTCAGCTGATTCAGGTCCTACTTGGATTCATGAAAACAAGAAGTAAAAATTGGTACCAAAAAGTCTAAGCCCTTTATTCAGCAAACAAGTGTATGCCAAGGATCAAGTCTCTCGGCCCTCCTTTTTAACATCTTTATCCAAACACTATGTCACACATTTAGAATGCACAAAATACAATATCTAATCTATGCAGACAGCATAATGTTCTTCACTCCCATCAGCCTCCTCTCACCCAACTTCACAAGCCTACAGAAGTACTTTACAGAAGTCAACACATGGCTCAGTCTCCACAACCTGCTCATCAATAAAGAAAAAAGCGGAAGCCTTGTACGTCACCACTGACACAACCTTCTCTCCACCAGCAACACTGAAGCTCAGTGTCAAAACTGAAATAAAATATCTAGGCATAACAATAGACCAGCAGCTGAACTTCCACTCCCACATAAAAAGAACCACCTCTGTCTACCACAAGCTAAGAACACTAAAACATCTTGGTGTCCTCCCCCCCTTCCTCCCCCAGAATTATTTTGAACCATCTGCTAGGCCATGATCACGCCAGTACTGAACTACTGTAATATCTACCAGGGCCTCCCAAAGAACACCATCCTCTAAAGGTGGCCCAGAACACGGCAGCATGAATAATATTTGGAGTCTCTCACAGAACTCACATCATCACCATATTAATACAGTTACACTGGCTGCCCATCACCACCGGAATCAAATATAAAGCCCTCACCACAATATTTAAAATCTTACACAAGGAATCTGCTAATAGCCTACAGACCCTCATCTCAAACCCCAGGAATGATAGGGCATGAAGAAGCATCACCACCAATCTTCTAGCGATCCCTACCCAGAAGTTTAAAACTAAACAATCTATCTGCAACAGAGCATTCATCCTATATGTGCCCACCTTATGGAACTCCTTGCCTTCAAGATTACTTGTCACTGTGTAGTAACAGCCGACTACATAATACTACTTGTAACTGTGAAATATTACTTGTTACTGATAATACTAGACCACCTACTGCAAATTATTATTTGTTACTGTGACGTGCGTGCTGATACTAGGCTACTGACCGTGAAATATTACTTGTTACTGTAAAGTGTCTGACAAGACTAGGCCTCTGACTGCATTAGGCAACTGACTGCAAAGTATTATTTGTTACTGTAACGTGCATGTTGATAACGAGCCGCTGACTGCAAAATATTACTTGTTATTGTGAAGTGACTGTAGTTCCCAGGTCACGACCCATATACAGCTATCCACCAAACAACTGTGGAATGGCACCCCTCAACTTTTTTCTAAGCATATATCTGCTCTTATTGGTTCCCTCATACGCCTTCATCTCCAACTTCTACTACTCTCTACCACACATATGCACTCCAATATACATTCTCTACCCTATCCAGACCACCCGCACTGCTTCCACTCACCCCTTACCACACTACCTGCAATGATCTAACACTCGCTCCATCTCCGAGGCCCTCTATTACCAGGCATAACAGAGCACAGAGGCACCGCAACCCTAAACCAAGAAGGACGAATGTAGACAAACCCCTGCTAGCCCAGAGCATCCACATACATTCACCACAAACGCCTCATGATGCATGCAACATCATCCTCATTAACGCCAGATCTATCAGGAACAAGACCCACCTAATCTATGACATCACTGATGAGCAACCGGACATCCTCTGTATAACGGAAACTTGGATCACTGACACCGACTCAGCGATATTAAACCAGATAAATAAACCCAGATACAAATTATACAACTGCCCCCGCACCAAGAAAAGAGGAGGAGGAGTTCTCATCGCCAAAGCCAACCTGCAATTAACAAGCACATACCAGCTTTCAAATATGGACATTGACTTGCTTAAAGTTGAAAACACAGCTCTATCCATCTGCCTAATATACAGACCCCCCTCGCCACACCATGAATCACTTGCCACAGCACTAGAGAGCATCTCCTCCACGCAACTCAGGAAATTCCAAATCATCTTGGGAGACCTGAATTTAGCATCAATGCCGCCTACGCACGCAAACACCTTCCTGGAAGCCATGAACCAACTAGGATATCAACAACTAATGTATGAGGCCACCCACGACAAGGGCCATACCCTAGACATGGTCTTCACACCCACAAATCAGCAGCACAACGAAGAGAAGCCTCTAATAAGGATAACTCCAGTACCATGGTCCGACCACCATCACATTGATCTACGCTTAAGCCTGCCATCCTTACCCAAAGACGCAAAGGCTCGGAGAACGGTACACCCGCAAAGGGGTTTCAATAAATTCAACTTGGAAGACCTTATAAGTACCAATAACACCCACATAGATTTGGAATGCATGGACCTCGACCTACTAACAAACAGTTGGGACGCGGGAATCCAGGCTGCATCGCACCCAACATGAAAGACCCCCCAGAACTCAACTAAACCCAGATCCGAACCCTGGTACACAGAAACGCTGACCAGAATGAAGAGGGAACTCCGAAGACTGGAGAGAAAATGGAGACAAATCAAATCCATTGAGCACAAGAATGAATACCTCAATTATCTCACAAAATACAAAGGCGAGGTCAACTCTGCGAAAAGGACACATCACACCAACTTATTAAACAAAGCTATCAATAAGCCTCGTGAACTATTTGAACTAGTGAAATCACTGACAAAAGTATCTTTGGAAGACCTCCGTGACACCATAATCAAACCCCAAACACTGGCAGACCATTACGCAAGGAAACTCACTGCAACCACACCCACTCACTGTTTGAACACAACCTACCTGGAACATCGCCCCAACGAGATGACCAATATAGACCAGGAACAAGCATGGAGCAACTTTCACAACATTGATGATCAGCAAATTATCAACATAATAACAAACATCCGTACCACCACCTCCCCGCTAGATCCCTGCCCAACTGCTTGGGTTAAGGTGGCAAAACAAGATATTGTGAACCAAGTCTCACATATTGTGAACCAATCGCTGCAACAAGGAATCATGCCCACACAACTCAAGAAATCTATAATAAGGCCAATCCTAAAGAACAACTCACTCAACAAGGATGACCCAGCCTCCTACCGCCCCATTTCCAGCAGATCTTTCCTGGCAAAGATCATTGAGAAACACAGTCCAAGACGTGAGGATTGTGGAAGACAAATTTATTAACTCACAAACCTAGGCAACCCGACACAGGCCGTGTTTCGTAACCTTCGTCAGGGGTTGTAAGGCAAAATTACTATAAACATAGAAACATAACATATTAAAAGTGAAGGAACAAACAAATTCATCTAACAAATACATAAAAGACATAATAAAAACATAATAAAAATAATAATAATAAATAAAACAAATCTTGTAATAAATATATAATATAATAATAAATACACCCTTATGGCCGTGCAAGTATATGCATTAATAGAATTAAACTGCTGGATTTCTACAGTCCGTTTTTCCCCCCCCCCCCCTTTTTCCCCCCCTTTTTTAAACGACGTTTGATTTTATTAGGCTTTTAAGTCATTAATATTACCGGTGGCAGATACGGATTAAATATTAGCAAATAAAGGTTCTTTTTCCAAATTATGCACAATATGATATAGGAGTATTTTTCTATTAGCACTAAAAGGTACATGCGAAATAGAGGTTGTCTGTTTAAAACCTAGGAGGTTGAAACGGCGTTTTTTATTTTGAGAAATGATTCTATGGAAAGAATTAAAAATCATCAAAAAGCAGTCACAATTGTAATTTTTAAGGTTTAAATCATTTAAAAACAAATATACATATAAATATATATATATTTTTTTAAAATGTTTTTTTAAAAATAATATATTATATATATATTTTTTAAAAATATTTTTATTAATCCTGTAATTTTACTTAAGTTTATTAAGAATATTTGACAGGTTTGTTTTCATAACACAAGGACATTTTGTATGAGATTTACAAACCAATGCTCATTTTATTATTTTACTATTTTATTTTTATTTTGTCTATAAATATAAATTTATTTATTTTTTATAAATTTATGACGTATTTATTTCATGATCTTAATTTACTTATTTATAATTAAGTTTGTTTTTATGTATTATAATTTTATATTTTGTTAATATGTTTTGATCATTTTGAATATATTTTAATGATTTATATATATATATATATATATATATTTATCTCATTTTTTATTTCATTTTTCCTTTTTTATCTCATTCGATTATGACTATTTATTATTTTATATGGTTTGAATTTTTGAAACTGCTGATGATTTATAATTGTTTTTATAAATACCTACCTCCTCAATTGGATATTTGTATCAATTTAACTAAGATTTGTTCGCTCCTGCTGCTCTCTTTTATCATCTCCTTTTATCATCTCTTTGTGGTTATTAATTTATAATACATAATTAGATATTCCCTGGTAGTATGGTTTTAGGGTAATTATTTTTATTATAATTATTATTTAATATTTATTATTATTATTATCTTTTTCTATGTATATATATATATGTTAACAATGTTATTATTATACTATAATTAGTATATACAGAGGTCCACTCTTTTAACTTTATGGATGTGGTTTTGCTTGTCACACTTATAGGATGTTGGTTATATGTACCTAGTTTTTAATTCTTATTAATTTTTATTATTTAATTATGATATCATTAGATTTATAGCGTTCCAACACTATTACATTATGTATTTATTATTATATTATATATTTATTACAAGATTTGTTTTATTTATTATTATTATTTTTATTATGTTTTTATTATGTCTTTTATGTATTTGTTAGATGAATTTGTTTGTTCCTTCACTTTTAATATGTTATGTTTCTATGTTTATAGTAATTTTGCCTTACAACCCCTGACGAAGGTTACGAAACACGGCCTGTGTCGGGTTGCCTAGGTTTGTGAGTTAATAAATTTGTCTTCCACAATCCTCACGTCTTGGACTGTGTTTGTGCTACTAACGTGAGTACTGCCTACTTCTTGGACAAAGATCATTGAGAAGGCAGTCCTATTACAACTACAAGACCATCTGGATGAACATGAAACCCTAGATGAACAGCAATACGGTTTCCGACAACGTCATGGGGTGGAAACGCTGTTGATAGCACTGCTTAACAACCTCCTCAAGGGCCTCGAAGACAAAAAGAAAATGTTTATACTCGTTTTCATTGACATCTCTGCCGCTTTTGATACAGTCCATCATGGAATCCTGCAAAGGATTGAATCAATAGGAATATTGGGAACCCCCCTGAAATGGTTCTCTTCTTACATAACCAACAGAATGCCGCAGGTTCACTTCAATGGCGAAGAAGCAGAAGCTTTCCCGCAAACGCAAGGCATACCTCAGGGCTCCGCTCTCTCGGCACTCCTTTTCAACGTCTATATGCGACCCCTCTGTAATATTCTCCAACAACACAATATCAACTACCACATTTATGCGGATGATATTATGCTCTACACACAGTTGGATACCGAGAACCCTAACTATACTCAGCTGGAAACATGCCTAAACGAGATGTTAAAATGGATACAGCAAAACAACATGGAGATCAACCATAAGAAGACTTAGGTGATGTATATCTCCAGAAAACCAAACTTTGACCCTCCTGCATCAGTCACCCTGTGTAACAATACATACAACACGAAGACTGAAATAAAATATCTGGGTGTAACACTTGACAGCAATCTAAAGATGGAAAAGCACCTCCGCAAAACCAACAAGGCCATTTTCCACAAACTTAGTCCTACAACCTCTACGGAGCATCCTTGAACCTCACGATTTCAGGTCTGTTGAGCAAGCACTAATTATTCCACACCTCAACTACTGCAACGCCATCTTACAGGGCCTTCCAAAGAAAACCCTCAACATTCTCCAGATGGCCCAAAATGTAGCAGCTAGGGTCATGAAAAAAAACCTTACTGATCACATTACACCTGTATTAATCGAGCTACACTGGCTCCCCATTGCAGCCCGGGTAAAATATAAAACACTAATAACCACCTTCAAGCTTATACATAACATTGCGCCATCCTTTCTCTCCACCCTTATCAGCACGCAACCACCCAACAGAAGCAGGCGAACAATCCACTCAAACATACTCCACGTTCCCCCCGATATCAGATCTGTAACAACCAGTACTAGCCAACGAGCATACTCCTACTCGGCCCCTGCCCTCTGGAACCAACTACCACCAGAGCTAAGAGCAATCAAAGACCTTATGGATTTCAGAAAGAGATTCAAGACACATCTTTTCCAGTGTCAATACAATCTGATATAGTCCCGGGGGTAAAAAGATACCTCCCAATGAAACATGGTTGCAGTTATGTAAATATGTATATATGTGCATATGTATATTCTGATTACTCTCCGTAAGTCCTTCACCGTGTGCTGTGCTTCTCCCTTCAAATCAATGTGTGTATACCGCAAAATTCCTGTCATGATTGACAAATTCATTTCTGTAATCAAACCGCTACTGATCGCTGGAAGCAGCGGTATACAAATATATGCTAAATAAATAAAATAAATAAATAAACCCTAAAAGGATATTCTGACAGCAGAATTCAGAAAAAAACTAAGAGGAATACAATACACATCTGTACCCACAGAATCAACCACCCTAGAAGCAATTAACAATTCACTAGTCTCAGCACACTGGAGACTTGTATAAATGTACAAATGGTAACCTGACCAACCGCCGCTTAAACCAGCTCTGTAAATTGTTAAGAGTGCATTGTATATAGTTAACATTGTTCCACTGTTACGCTGTCACATTGTTCTAGTTCATTGTATAACAGTGTGTCCACCACAGCCCTGTTTCACCTTTAGTTAACCGTAAACCGCCTTGAATGGTAGACAGGCAGTATAAAAATACGTTTAAATAAATAAATTTCTGACCTAAACTGGTAAGAAAGCAACAACAATGATCTAATTTCCCCGCTCTGTACAATTCTCAGGAAGTAGACATATATGCCTCTTACAGAAGTCATGGGATTGCTGTTTATCAAACTTTTGATATACATCCATGTGTCATGATTCCCTAAGAACATATAAAATATGCTATACTGGGTCAGACCAAGGGTCCATCAAGCCCAGTATCCTGTTTCCAACAGCAGCCATTCCAGGTTTCAAGTTACTTGTCATTTTCCCAAAAAGATAAACAGATTCCATGCTGCTTATCTCAGGCATAAGCAGTGGATTTTCCTAGTCCCCTTTAATAATGGTTTACACTAACAGCTTTTACTGCATTCTTCAGTAATGAATTCCAGAGTCTGATTTCACATTGAGTGAAAAAAATATTTTCACCAAGTCTTAAATGTGCAACATTGTAACGTCATTGCATATCCCCTAGTCTTTCTTCTTTTTGAAGAAGTAAACATGGTTTAAAGGTGAGGTCAGAGAGGCTGTTGCCAAAAAAGCATCTTTCAGGAAATGGAAAAAAGAGCCAAATGACGAAACCTGGAAACAGCACAAGCACTGGCAAGTCAAATGCAAGGCATTGATAAGGCAGGCAAAGAGAGAATTTGAGAAGAAGCTTGCTGCGGAAGCAAAAACACGAAATAAAGACCTTTTCAAGTACATTCGTAGCAAAAAACCTGTGAGAGAGTCAGTTGGTCCATTAGATGATAAAGGGGTTAAAGGAGCACTAAGAGGCGACAAGGCGATAGCGGAGAGACTGAATGATTTCTTTGCTTCGGTCTTTACTGAGGAAGATGTAGGGATGTTACCCATGACTGGTATTTAAAGGTGCGGAAGAATTGAAGGAAATATTGATACATCGGGAAGATGTCTTACAACTATTAGATAAACTGAAGAGTAGCAAATCACCTGGGCCGGATGGTATACATCCAAGGGTGTTGAAAGAACTGAAATATGAGATTGCAGACCTGCTATTAGTAATCTGTGAACTATCATTAAAATCATCTCTAATACCTGAAGATTGGAGGATCGCCAATGTAACACCAATTTTTAAAAAGGGTTCCAGGGGTGATCCGGGAAACTACAGACCGGTGAGCCTGACGTCAGTACCGGGAAAAATGGTAGAAGCCATCATAAAGAATAAAATTACTCAGCATGTAGATAGTCACGACCTAATGGGAGACAGCCAACATGGCTTTAGACAAGGAAGATCTTGTCTTACTAATCTGTTATGTTTTTTTGGAAGGAGTGAATAAACAGGTGCACAAAGGTGAGTCGGTTGATATTGTGTATCTGGACTTTCAGAAAGCCTTTGACAAGGTCCCTCATCAGAGACTTTTGGCAAAACTAAAGAGTCATGGGATAGGAGGCAGTGTACTATTGTGGATCAGGAACTGGTTAAAAGATAGAAAGCAGAGGGTAGGGCTAAATGGCCAATTTTCCCAATGGAGAAAGGTGAATAGTGGTGTACCCCAGGGATCTGTGCTGGGTCCGCTGATTTTTGACATATTCATAAATGACCTGGAAAGTGGAATAACGAGTGAGGTTATCAAATTTGCAGATGACACAAAACTATTTAAAGTTGTTAAAACCCAAGAGGATTGTGAAAAATTGCAAGAGGATCTTGTTAAATTGGAAGACTGGGCATCAAAATGGCAGATGAAATTTAATGTGGACAAGTGCAAGGTTATGCACCTAGGGAAGAACAACCCAAACTATGGTTACACGATGCAAGGTTCCACATTAGGAACCACCACCCAGGAAAAAGATTTAGGCGTCATTGTGGATACCATGTTAAAACCCTCGGCCCAGTGTGCAGCGGCAGCCAAGAGAGCAAATAGAATGCTAGGTATGATAAGGAAAGGAATGGAAAATAAAACAAAAGATATTATAATGCCTCTATATCGTTCCATGGTGAGACCGCACCTTGAATATTGTGTGCAATTCTGGTCGCCGTATCTTAAAAAGGATATAGCGATTTTAGAAAAGGTTCAGAGAAGAGCCACCAAAATGGTAAAGGGGATGGAAGGATACTCCTATGAGGAAAGGCTAAAAAGGTTAGGGCTCTTTAACCTGGAAAAGAGACGGCTGAGGGGAGATATGATAGAAGTCTGTAAATTAATGAACGGAGTGGAACGGGTAAACGTAGATCGATTGTTTACGTTATCAGAATATAGAAAGACTAGGGCACATGCAATGAAGCTACAGGGTAAACTATTTAAGACTAATAAAAGAAAATATTTTTTCACTCAACATGTAATCAAACTCTGGAATTTGTTACCGGAGGATGTAGTAAAGGCTGTTAGTGTAGCTGGGTTTAAAAAAGGTTTGAACAAGTTCCTGGAGGAAAGGTCCATAAACCATTATTAAGAAGTGACCGAAGATATCAATGCTTGACCCAGTACAAGCATTGTGGAACTTGTGTCTCTTGGGGAAACTGCTAGGTACATATGACCTAGATTGGCCACTGTTGGAAACAGAATACTGGGCTTGATGGACCTTGGTCTGACCCAGTATGGCATATCTTATGTTCTTATGTTCTAACCAATCTAGGTTGACCTGTTCCACTCATTTTATAGACCTCTTATCATATCTTCCCTCAGTCATCTTTTTTCCCAAGTTGAAGAGCCCTAATCTTTTCCTTGTAGGGGAGTATACTTTCAACCCCTTTATTATTTTGGTAGCTCTTCTATGTACCTTTTCTAATTCTGCTATATGCTTTTTAAAGTATGACAACCAGAATTGCATACACTATTCAAGGTACAATCTCACCATGGAGCAATACAGAGGCATTATGTCCTTGAGTTTTATTCTCCTTGCCTTTCCTTATTATTCTTAGCATTCTATTTTCTTTCTTGGCCGCAGCAGCACACTGGGCAGAGAATTTCAACGTATTATCCACAACGATGCCTAAATCCTTTTCCTGGGTGGTCGTTCCTAATGTGGAACCTTGCTTCACGTAACCATAGTTTGGGTTGTTCTTCCCTAAGTGTAGAACCTCTCTGGGAACAGGCAGGAAGTCAGTCCTCACATATGGGTGATGTCAGTCCTCACCACAGACACCTCCCTTCTGGGCTGGAGGGCTCATTGCGAAGACCTCTGCACTCAGGGCAGTTGGTCGAAGGCGGAAAGCCAATAGCAGATCAACCTCCTAGAGCTTTGGGCCATATCCCTCGCTCTCTGAGCCTTTCACCACCATCTATAGCAGCAATCGGTGCTGATCCAAACACAACCAGGTTGCAATGTTCTACATCAGCAAGCAGGGGTTCACAGGGTTGTACACCCTCTGCCGGAAGGCAGTAGCCCCCTGCTTGTATGCAAACTGCAATGGGATGCTCCTGTGGGTGGTATATCTGCCGGACCAGGACAATGCTCTGGCAGACAGGCTGAGCAGAGTCCTCCAGCTGCACAAGTGGCAGCTGAACCCCCAGATTGGCTTCTCGGCTCTTCCAGCTCTGGGGAACACCACAGTTGGACCTCTTCGCCAGTCCGGCCAACTCTGTTGCCTCGCTTTTGCTCTTGACAGCCACACCCATTCCAGGTGGCAACAGGTGCCTTCCTCATCCTGTGGATGGAAGGGACTTCCTTTGTCTTCTTGCCAAGACTCTCTTCAAGGCTCAGCGGGATGGGGCTTCGTTTATGTTTGTTTATGTTTATTTCAGCATTTGATATACCGCCCCCCATTATATTGGGGCGGTTTACAATGTGACAAAAAGCAAAAAGGAAGCAGAAAAGAAAAAGAACTACAAATCATAAATAGGATAGAGGGAGAAAAGCAACAATCAGTCTGATACACATACTTAGGGGAGGAAGGTCTGGGGGCTGGTCAGAGAATCGGGGGGGAAGGTTAAAAGCAGAGGCAAAGAGGTGAGTTTTCAGGAGGGAGCGGAATTTAGGGTAAGACGCCTCTAGATGCAGGGCTGTTGGAAGGGAATTCCAAAGGGATGGGCCAAGGTAGAAAAAGGCAGATTGGTCGATTGTAGATGATATTGGTGAGCCCTCAGTGGCCCAGGCTACCATGGTTCCCACTACTCCTTCACATGTCCCCAGTCCCACTGGGAAACAGCCCAGAACTACGGTCGCAGGAGGACGACTTCATTCTCCACTCCATTCTGGGGTCTCTGGCACTGACTGCTTGGCTGCTGAAAGGGTAGCCTTAGCCCCTTTCAACTTTTCAGGGGCGGTCGAGGGGGTTCTTATGGCCTCCCACAAGACCTCCACCAGATGGGCTTATGCCTTCAAATGGAACAGATTCTCTGTGTGGTGCACGGAGCGACAGGTTAACCTGTTCTCGTGCTCTGTGCAGCTTGTGCTGCAATATTTGCTTCACCTGTCTCAGGCAGGCTGAAGTCCAACTCGGTCAGGGTTCACCTGAGTGCTCTTGCGCACCACTACCTTATTGAGGACAAGCCTCTCTCTGTCCAGCCCCTCATAATCCACTTCTTATGGGGCCTCCTATTATCCAAACCCCCCTATTCATCCATCAGCGGCAGAATGGGACCTAAACGTGGTGCTTTCACAGCTTATGAGCCCACCATTCTAGCCCCTGACTACCTTCCACCTGCATTACCTTTCATGGAAGATTGTCTTCCTGGTGGCGCTCACGTCCGCTTGCAGGGTCAGCGTGCTTCAGGCTTTGCTGGCAACTCCGCCTTACACGAGGTTCTATAAGAACAGGGTCGTGCTCCACATACACACCCTAAGTTCCTTCCCAAGGTGGTGTCCCCATTCCACCTCAATCAAGAGATGATACTCCCCACCTTCTTTCCATGACCTCATGCCAGCAGGGTGGAGACCATCCTTCATACTCTGGACTGCAAGAGGGCCCAGTCCTACTTCCAATGTACCAAGGGTCCCCGCAAAGCCTCACAGTTTTTTGTCTCCTATGGCTCCAGCCGGCTGGGGAAGGCAGTGCCCAAGCATACTCTGCCCACTTAGGTGGCAAACTGCATTGCCCTCACCTACAAGCAGGCTGGGCTCTTGCTGGAGTGCTGAGTCACACCATCAGGGCCATGGCGGCCTCTGTGGCAGACCTGCATTCTCTCCCCGTGATTGAAATCTGCTGGGCTGCCACCTGGTCCTTGGCCCATACTTTCGCAGCTCATTACTGCCTGGAGAGGGAGCTGCAATGGGACAGCGCCTTCGGCCAGGCCATACTCGGTCATCTGTTTGGGGTGTAAGCAACTCCTGCCCTCCAACCCTTCTGTTTTCAGGCTACAGAAGTGCTGGTTCTTCACTGGACACTTGGGTTGCTTGAGAGTCTGTTTACTTAGGACTCCGTTGCTGCTGCTCACGGCTCTCCTTTTTCTGGTTTCCCAAGGCGTTTTACAGGTTTTCGGTAGACAGTAACTAGGGAGTCCCATATGTGAGGACTGACTCCCTGCTTGTTCCCGGAGAAAGTGTAGTTACTCACCCGTGACAGGTGTTCTCCAGGGACAGCAGGAATCAGTCCTCACAACCCTCCCTCCTCCCTGTGGAGTTGCTTCTTTGTCAATTTTTGCTGTCTTTAACTATGTCATTTGACTGAGGCAAGATGGCATCTCCCAAAGGCTTTCTTTGAAAGCTGGGGAAAAGCTTCCATGCAGGCTCCGTTGGTGTCTGTCACCCTATGTTAGGACTGATTCCTGCTGTCCCCGGAGAACACCCGTTACAGGTGAGTAACTACGCTTTTGCACTTGTCCACATTAAATTCTATTTTCCTTTTGGACGTCCAGTCTTCAAATTTATCAAGATTCTCTTGCAATTTTTCACAATCCTATTGTGTTTTAACAACTTTGAATAATTTTTTCATCTGCAAATTTGATCACCTCACTTGTTCCCATTTCCAGATCGTTTATAAATATGTTAAAAAGTAGCGGGCCCAGCACAGATCCCTGGGGTACTCCACTATTCACCTTTCTCCACTGAGAGAATTGACCATTTAACCCTACTCTTTTTCTATCTTTTAACCAATTCCTGATCCACAGTAGTACAGTGCCTGCTATCCCATGGCTTTTTAATTCCCTCATGAGTCTCTTATGAGGGATCTTGTCAAAGGCTTTCTGAAAATCCAGATACACTGAGGGTCATTTTAAAAGGCTTAGTTGTAATTTGGGACGTCCAAAGATGTGTACATGGATGGCCAAATCTCGGAGACGTCTCCAAAACCATTTCACAAATGGCATTTTCAGACGTATCCGGTGCAGGGATGTCCAACTAGGCACGGGGACGTGGTGGAGGTGTGTCTGGAGAGGTGCCGTGGACTTGCACATCCTCATTCAATTTCAGGAACGATGGGAGATGTCTGCAGACACGAATAGGCATCAGAAACGTGCTTATTTTGGCCTTAAAACATCCAGAGAGTATAGAAAAGATGGAGAGTTGGCTAGTCTAAGATCACAAAGATGCACACTTGGGTTTTGAACACTGGCCACCCTACTCACAACCCACTACTTTAACTATTATACTATTAGATATCCATGTTTTGAGATGTTGTTCTGAGGATGTCTTTGTAGACATCCATATTGGGCATGTTCATATTTCTGAAATCGTGCCTGAACTTGCCATGTGCCAGCTTTTTTTTTTTTTTCCCCACAGACATTCTGGCTTTGATGTCCCAGATTGTACTTAGAAGTCCCTTTGTAAAATGTGCCTTCACATCAACTGGCTTACCTTTATCTACCTGTTTATTCACACCTTCAAAAAATATAACATATTAGTAAGATAAGATTTTCCATGGCTAAATCCATGTTGGCTTTCTCCCATTAAACCATGACTGTCTACATGTTCAGGAATTTTATTCTTTATAATGGTTTCTACCATTTTGCCCATTACTAACATCAGGCTCACCAGTCTGTAGTTTCCCGGATCACCCCTGGAACACTTTTTAAAAATTGGAGTTACATTGGTCACTCTCCAATCTTCAGGTACTACAGATGATTTTAATGATAGTTCACAGATTGCTAATAGTAGGTCTGCAATATCATATTTTAGCACCCTGGTATTTACATTATCCAATCCATATAATATGCTGCTCTTTAGTTTATCAAGCATGCTGTAGATTTTTCTTCCTCCCACACAAAATATCTTTCCCCTCTCCATCATCATTACGCCAGCCCCATCCCCTTCTAGTCTTCCTCCAACATCAGCTCCCTTCTAGTTCCAGCCCCACCCAGCATCCACTCCCTTCTAGTTCCATTCTCCCATGCCCTCCGCATCAGTGCATTTCCAGGCCCCCCCCCCCCCATCAGCCATTTCCAGTCCTATGCTAGCCTCCCCCCCAAGAGCCCTGTGCCTGTCTGAGCAGCTTCAGAGGGAGCCAGGGAGACTCACCCGAGGCCTTGGCTCACCTCTGCACATTGCCAGTGTGAAGAGCAGCATTTTCCCTCACGCTGGCAGCTATGTTCTCGTGAAGAATGCTGGGAAAGGTTAAAGGGCATTTCCTGGCACTCACACACTTCACAAGAACACAGCTGCCAGTTGAGGGAAAAAGACACTCTTCACGCTGGCGGCTGTGCAAAGGTGAACAGGGGTCTCAGGCGGGCCTCCCCGGCTCCCTCTGAAGCCAGCATTGCAAAGAACACCATGTGAGAAGTTCATGCAGGGCCCCATGAAGCACGGGGCCCTGTGCAAGCAACATTCTTGCACAATGGATGGACCAGCCCTGATCACAAGTACCTGTTAGGTTTCTAAAAGGTAACCAGATTCTATGCTGCTTATCCCAGAAGTAAGCAGTGGATTTTCCCAGCCCACTTTAATAATGTTTTGTGGACTTTTTCCTCCAGGAATTTGTCCAAACCTTTTTTAAGCCAATCTTACATTAACAGCTTTGCTGTTGGAAACAGGATACTGGGCTTGATGGACCTTAGTCTGACCCAGTATGATGTATCTTATGTTATATTCTTTGTGGTTAGACATGGGTAAGGAAGGATGCTGGGTGTAAATGAAGTGGGAGATCATATGTCTGACGTCAACCCAGATGTAAATTTTGTCTTTGGGATTGTCATTTGTACCTACGATTTCTTATGATCCTTTTGTGATGCATGTGGCTTTGAAGTTTTCTGAAAATCTTTTGCAGATACGTTTATATTTCTCCTCACGGGAGGTTTCTTTGGATGATTCTGTGGTAGTTAAGCCTTCCCAATGTATCCCTCTGGGTCCATTGGATTCCATCTTGTCCACTTAACATAGTAGCGGTTTTGGCTACTATGGAAAAAGTATTTTTTCATACAATGCACAAGATTGTTTTCTCAAAAGCAAGCACTGCATCAGTTGGTGGATGATCAGGATTTTATCATTTGGAGTGCGGATAAGCGTGGTGCAATAGTTTTACAATTTCTTGGGGATTATCACTCTCAGAATATGGAGCAACTGCAAGACACTCATTATTTATAGGGTCTTAGATTGTGACCCTACCCCATCTTTGATACCGGAGATTACCACCCTTTGTGATCAGACTTTGAAAGCGGGGTGGATTACACAGAGAATTTAAGTTTTTGGTAGAGAAAAATCCTAAGATTTTTTTATTTTACACTGTCCCAAAGATTCATAAATCTCTTGAATGTCCACCCGGCCATCCCATTGTGTCTTGTCTTGTGGTTCAGTGTTAGAACCACTATTGAAATTTTGTGATGTATTCCTACAGCCTATAACTAGTAAAGTGCCTTCATTACCTGGGTCACTTCACATTTTTTGTATGAATTGCAGTCTGTGGTGCTACCTGATACCCCTATTTTATAAATTACTCTTGATGTAGTAGCTTTATATTCCAACATTCCGCAGACAGAGGCAATGAGGGTTATTTTCAACATTCCTGTTACACTGCCGCCTCGAATACCGAAGCAGTTTTTGTTGTCTTTATTGGAAATTGTTTTGGGCAAAAATTATTTTTACTAGGAGGGATATTTTTATTTACAGGTTTGGTATTGCCATGGGGACAACTGTTGCCCCGTCATTTGCTACTTTATACACGGCTCACTTTGAAGACTGTTTTGTCTACTCCTCCGAATGGTTTTAGGAAGTTTTATTATGGAAATGTTTTTTAGATGACATCTTTTTGTTATGGATGGGAGGAGTAACTCATTTACAAAACTTTGTGGACTGGCTGAATGACGCGGATCATAATATTAAATTTACAGTGAAGTCTGACATGCACTCAGTTGAGTTCTTGGCTGTATTGATTAAACTTGCTAATAACAGCAAATCAACTTCTCTGTTTCAAAAGCCAGTACAGCAGAATATTCTCTTAAATTATGGAAGTTTCCACCACCCCTCTTTGAAACTTGCTCTTCTATTTGGTCAATTTCTGCATAAAAGGCACATTTGTACATCTTTGGAGGACTTTAAGACTCATTCCCATGAGTTATGTGAGTGTCTACTTTCTCGGGGCTATCCAAGATCTATTGTTCGAAGAGCTTACAAACGTACAGTCACAGAGAATGGTTGTTGATTCCTCATGATAGAGATTGCGCAAAACATATTTCCTAGCAGTCCCAAGAGGACACTTTGGTTGGGATTTTGCCTTTTAACAACAGAGCTTTGGTAGTGTGATCAATTCTTCAAAAACACTGGCATGTGCTGAGTCTGCATTCCTGCTTTCAAAAGCAGCTTTGTGTGGCTTTTACCCGTGGGAAAAATTTGCGGGATTGGTTGGTACAAGCAGTTTTTTCTCCTGTAAGTACTATAGAGCAAGTTGGACATTTCTCTTGCAGGCAGTGTACATACTGCTCTGGTACTCTGGAGGGATCCACCTGGATGGATCTGGCATCTAGTAAGCTATGGTATTTAAACCACTTTACTACTTGTGAATACAGTGTATGTGGTTTATTTGTTAATTTGCCCTTGTGGCTTAAAATATGTGGGCTGCACCATAAGCCCTTTTCGGGTAAGACTGGCAGAACATGCCTCACGGATTCACTCAAAAACAATGACAGCTCCTATTGTACAACATGTTGTTCAATTTGATCATGCATTTTCCCAGTTTTCTTGGAGAGTACTGGATTGTTCCCTCCCTCCCCCCCCCCCCCTTTGGTGCATGGAGGCAACAGGTTATCTCGCTTACAGTTTAAAGAACAACAGTGGTTTTAATTTGAACTCTTATCATTCTGAATGGTTTAAATCTGTACTTAGAATGGCATAGCCTATTTTGATTCGCTAAGGATGAGTTGGCCAGGTGGCGTCTACAGAGTTGTTTTCTGCCCCTGGTCGGCTCAACAGTAAACACGTGGTTAGGTGAAGTCAGACTCTGTGGATTTAAATTGCTTCCCTGTGGGTTTAGGCTGTATTATGGCGTGCAACTATGGGGATAAAGCACCTGAAGCAGGGTGGAAAAAGGTTTTGCCTGAAACGCAGGACTGTGTCGTTTATCTACCCGTTTGCATGGACTCCATTATGCCAGTTAAGTGTGGTTTTTCTTTAACATTTTGCTGCAAATGATTAAAAGGGATGTGATTCCCATATAGGGCATGTCCTTATCTGATGATCATTATCTGACAAAAATTTAGTTTTTCCTCAGGGTTTTTGATCTTTGTCTGTGGGACTTACCTTTTTTGGTTTGGATTTTATGGGGGTAGGTGGTGGTGTTCCCTAAAGTCCCTGGGTTTCTGGTATTTTCGTTTGATCAAGATGGCAAAGCTCAAATGAGGATGATGAAAAAAATGATGCCAACTAAAGAGATGATTTCACTAGCAGTTATGCTCTGTGGCTGGCAACTGGGCTGTCTCTTTACAGGGAAACAGGATGAGTCAGCTGGTCTCTTTTTATTGCCAGCTACTTTATCAAGTTTGCACATTTTTCTGTTACAGAAAACTAGATACTTGCCATAGTTACTTTTGAAATGATATTCTGATAACAGTTGGTATGATTGTTTCTGAGACTATCTCCATAGATGCATAGGGTGGAACTTAAACTTTACATAGCACATGGTGAGATATTTTTGTTCTCACTGTCATAATTAAAGGGGGTTATGTTTATGGCTAAAAGGTTGAGTTCAGGAATTGATTCACTCAAAAGTGAGTAGCGGCATCGGTTTATCAAAAAAAAAGCTATGTACTTAATATATTGTTTAAAATGTTTAAATTAGCTCCCGTTGTGATTTTGGTTTGGGTACAGCTATCGTAGTTGTTTTGATGCTTTGAATCTGAGACACCGATTTTGTAAAGTACTGGTGGTTGCTTGTGTGCCCGTTCCAGTTCCAGAATTGTCATTGAACTTCTAAAGCAAATAAAGGGCTTCACTGATTTCTAGAATTATTTAATAATTTCATAGATCTCCAGGAACAAGCAGGAATTTAGTCTTCACATATGGGTATCTTCGGTTCCGACGGAGCCTGCACGGGAACACTCCCCAGCGTCCATTAGGAAAGCTTTTGGGAGCATCCCACAGCGCCTGCGTGCTGCCTTCCCGCCTTTCCCAGCTATCCCTCTCCAGCTGTTCGTTTTCTGCGGAGCCGACAGGTCACACATCCTGTCACCGCAGAAAATAATTCCCTTTTATTCTTCTCTTTTGTGATCGTGTCTGCCTTCCTTCGATGCTACACCGGTACCGCAGGTTTTCTTTCTTTCTTTTTTTTTTCCCAAAAAATCCCCCTTCTGGAGTCTTTTCCAGGTATTTTCTCCTCAGGTGCCACGTGCCATTTTGGGCACTAGGCCCAACTTTTTCCTTTAAAATGGAAAAACCCGCTTCGGGTTTTAAAAAGTGTTCCATCTCCATCACCGACACGGCTCTTCTCACAGCCTTGATGCCCTTGAAACCGCTTCAGACAATTCAACCGGTACCAGCACCGACTCCGGTACCGGTATCAACTGCATTGACATCGGCAGGTATTCTACCGGGACCGAGTCATGCTTATCCACCCGGTATCGACAAGTCTGTACTGGACCCCTCCAATGCCGACGTCGATCAGTACCGGTACCGTGCCTTGCACAATCACCCGGATCGGAGGTACTTTGAATCCTCGGATGAGTCTGAAAGCTCTGCCAATACCAGAGTGCTTCTTCCTGAGGATTCTTCTCAGCGTAGGATGTCTCCACCAGAGGATGTGTCCTTTCAGGATTTTATCCGAAATGTGGCTCGAGGTCTTTCCATCACAGTGGCTCCTGAAAAGGAGACTAGGGCAAAGGAATTAGAAATCCTACAATACCCTAAAGCTCCCAAGGAGGCAGCTACCTTGCCTATTCATGAGATCTTACATGATCTCATGTTAAGGATGTGGGAAACACCTCTAACCACATCTCCTCACTCTCGAAGACTCGACACCATGTATCGAGTTCCTCCTTGTCCTGGGTTTCAGAAGACTCAGCTACCACACCATTCCATGGTGGTGGAATCGGCTATGAGAAGGATCAAGAGTGCAAAAAGGCATGCATCTAATCCTCCAGGACGTGAGTGTAGGACTCTTGACGCCTTTGGACGTCGAACCTTCCAGGCTTCCATGCTTTCTGCTAGGATCAGTTCCTATATATTATATATGGGAATGTTCCTTAAGGAGGTCACAGGTGATTTAGAGCTTATGAGCCGCCGCCTTCCTGATGATAAGAGGCAGGATTACCTCGCCCTTGTCAAACATGCTCAGGATGTTTCCAAGTTTGTCAATCGTGCCGCCTTTGACTGCTTTGAGTGCATAAGCAGGACCTCTGCTATTGCCATAGGTGCACATAGGATTGCCTGGCTCCAGGCATCTGACTTGGAACTTTGGGTACAGGATAAACTAAGGAATATTCCTTGCACAGGAGAGAATCTCTTTGGCAAGAATTGGCAGGAAAAAGCTAATGAGATAGATGCTGACAATATCACCTTGGATAGATTGTCTAAATCTACAGCTGATCCTGCAAGGAAAAAATCCTACAAGAAACCATTCTTCAGCAAGAAGAAGTTTTATCCCTCCTATACCCAGCAGGGCCATCGTTTGGGTCAATCTGCCCAAAAGGGACAGCGGCAACAACCTAGGCAAAGAAAGACAAAAGCTGCTAAGCCTCAACCGGCTCAGCAGATTCAGCCTCCACAGGGGCTTTGACTCCTATCTAGAGAACTTTGCCTTCCAGGCCCTGAACGGTCCAGAACCCTCCACCATTCCAGGAAGGTTATGTCATTTTGCCCCCAGATGGGGTCAGATAACAGCAGAAAATTGGATTCTGTCTGTTGTAAGAGAGGGGTACAAGCTTCATTTCCTCAGCATGCCCCCTCCTACATTGGTAAGACAGTTCAATTCTCAGACCTCTCTCAACAACCAGTTAGGTCAGGAGGTCACTGTACTTCTTGCCCAAGGGGCAATAGAAGAGGTACCCATTCTACAACAGGGTACAGGGTTCTACTCCCCCTATTTCCTTATTCCAAAGAAAACAGGAGGACACAGACCCATTTTAGACATCAGAGAATTGAACAAATTCCTGTTCAAAGAGAAGTTCCAAATGATTTCTCTAGGAACTCTGCTGCCATACCTTCAGAGTCAGGATTGGCTTTGTTCTCTAGATCTCAAGGATGTGTACACTCATGTTCTCATCCATCCAACTCATCGAAAGTTCCTTCGCTTCCTATTTCAAGGGAAGCACTATCAATACAGGGTCCTTCCTTTTGGCCTGAGCTCGGCACCAAGGGTGTTCACAAAATGCATGGCTGTGGTGGCAGCATTTCTTTGCACCCTAGGAATATTCGTCTTCCCTTACTTAGACGACTGGCTCACTCGAGCCCCTTCAGAGCCAGAGGCCAGGGTTGCTCTGTCTCGCACAATGTGCATCCTTCAGTATTTGGGACTTGTCATAAACTTCCCAAAATCCAACCTTCCTCCCACTCAGTCTCTAGAGTTTATAGGAGCTCTGCTGGATACCAGACAGACAAGGGCCTACCTTCCACAGGCCCGCTGCCTTTGCATTTTGCAGTTAGCTTCCCAAGCAGTGTTAAAAACCTCACCTCACTGCTCAAGAAATATTAGTTGCTAGGCCACATGGCATCCACCGTGCATGTGGTTTCTTATGCTCGCCTCCATATGAGGGCAACCCAGTGGACTTTATCCACTCAGTGGGCTCAGGCGTCAGGTTGCCTGTCAGACAAAATAGCAAACTCAGATCGCCTTATCCTGTCCCTCCAATGGTGGCAGTCACCCCAGAACCTTTTGGTGGAGTCTCCTTTTCAGCAACCCCCACCCCAGGCCACTCTAACAGCAGATGCTTCACAGGTGGGTTGGGGAGCCCACCTGCAAGGCCTCTCTACCCAGGGTACCTGGACTCCACTGGAGGCCTATCTACACATCATCCTCCTGGAACTCAGAGCAATCTTCCTTGCTCTTCGAGAATTCCACACCCAGCTCAGCTACAAGACAGTCCTAGTTCAAACGGACAATCAAGTAGCCATGTTCTATGTGAACAAGCAGGGCGGAACAGGCTCTCTGTTGCTGTGCAATGAAGCTTTGCGACTATGGGCCCTCGCCAGAGAGCTTCAGATTCATCTCCTTGCGGTGTATCTTCCAGGCATTCAGAACTCTTGGGCAGACAGACTCAGTCGAGTTCTGCTTCCACACGAATGGTCTCTCCATGCAGACCAGGTGGCCAAAATATTACAAATTTGGGGAACCCCGGACACAGACCTCTTCGCAAGTCCGCTGAATGCCAAACTTCCCTGGTTCTGTTCCAGAATTCCGGCTCAGGGTTGTCAGGCCAGGGATGCTTTCCTCCTCCATTGGAGCCAGGACTTCCTGTATGTTTTTCCACCCATTCCCCTAATTCCCAAAACCCTGTTCAAGCTTCAGAGAGACAGAGGTCATATGATTCTCATAGCTCCACATTGGCCACGGCAAATGTGGTACCCTCTGCTCCTACATCTCTCTCAAGCTCTGCCTCTGGAGTTGGGATCTGCTCCAGATCTCCTTTCTCAGGAGGACGGGATGCTGTGGCATTCCAATCCCCAGTCTCTGCATCTCAGGGCCTGGTTGCTGAAAGCCTAGAACTTCATGGTCTTAACCTTTCTCAGCAGGTAAAGGATATCCTTTATGCTTATGCCTTCCACAAGACGCTCTTATGCTTTCAAGTGGAAAAGGTTTACCATATGGTGCTGGCAGAAGGGTCTTGACCCTCTTGCGATACCTCTGGAATCATTACTGGAGTATCTCCTTCATTTGTCTAATGCAGGGCTTAAGACCAATTCAGTGAGAGTTCATTTGAGTGCTATTGCAGCTTCTTTCAAGCCTCTAAATGGGCAACCTATTTCCTCTCATCCTCTCATAGTGAGATTTATGAGAGGCCTTCTTTTACCTAAGCCTCCCATTAAGCCACCACCGGTGGCCTGGGACTTGAATTTGGTTCTTGGGCAGCTTATAAAACCACCTTTTGAACCATTAGCCACTACCTCCTTGAAATTCCTTGCCTGGAAGGTTATCTTTCTTATTGCAATCACATCAGCACGTCGCATCAGTGAATTGCAAGCGTTGGTGGCTGATCCGTCTTATACAAGGTTCCATCATGATAAGGTAGTCCTTAGGACTCATCTTTATCTTTATCTTTATTTGGAGGCTTAATATAATGCTCAATGCAACAGCATCTGAGCGGTTTACAAAATATACAAAAGCTGCTAGGAAGAGGAAAAGAATGCCAATTAAATTATAGGACAGACAGAAAAAGGTTCAGGAACTAAAGAAGAAATCAAGAGTCGGATAGATTGAGAGAGATCACCGGGAAGGTGGGGAAAGAGGGGAGGGTGGTGGGGGAAGGTCAAAAGCTAAGCAGAAGAGGTGAGTTTTCAGGCGGGCCTTAAAGGTCTTCAGAGAGGGTTCCAGGCAGAGGTCCGGGGGAAGCGAATTCCAGAGGCGGGGTCCGAGGAAGTAGAAGGCAGAGGAGCGCGTGGATTCAAGGTGGGCTTGCGAGGGGGAGGGTAAGGTCAGACGATTAGCATGGATTGAACGGAGAGAGCGGTGAGGAGTGTGGAGGTGGATCAAATCAGCAAGATAGAGAGGGGTGCCAGTGTGGATGGATTTGTGGGTGAAGGTGAGAAACTTATATTGTATGCGAAAAGGAATAGGAAGCCAATGTAGACATATGAGAAGTGGGGTGATGTGGTCAAAGCGCGAGGAACAAGTGAGGATGCGGGCTGCGGTGTTGTGAACTCTCTGTAGACGTTGTAGTTGGGATTGAGGAAGACCGGCCAGGGAAACATTGCAGTAATCGAGGCGAGTGACAACAAGAGAGAGAAGAAGGGTGGTCATAGATGAGGAAGAAAGGAAGGGGCGGACGGAGCGAAGCTGTCTTAGGGTGGAAAAACAACGTTGGACAACAGAGGAGATATGGGCTTTAAAGGACAGTGACGAGTCGAGGATCATGCCTAGGTAGCGCAGGGATGTTACAAGGGGGATGGGGGAGGAAGAGAGTAGAGGGACAAGAGAGGGGGCGGGACTACCGACGGTAAACCAAATGGCGGAAGTCTTAGAAAGGTTGATGTGCAGGAAGTTAGAAGAAAGCCAAGATGCCACGGAAGAAAGACAGTCGTTAAGAGGAGTGATGTCAGGGGAAGCTGAGTCAGTGTGATAGAGAAGGACGATATCATCGGCATAAGAATGTGCAGAAATGCCCTGTTGCGCCAAGAGTGAGAGGAGCTAGAAAGACATTGAACAGGAGGGGTGCAAGGACAGACCCTTGAGGGACACCGCAGGGGAGGGGAGTAGAGGGTGAGGATAGAGAGCCAGAGGAAACTGAGAAAGAACGACCTGAGAGGAAAGACTGAAACCAGTGAAGTACAGTGCCGGAAAGACCGGCATCTTGTAAGCGTGAAAGAAGGGTGCAGTGGTCAACGAGGTCAAACGCAGCGGAGAGATCAAGTGAGACGGCAAGGGTAAATGAACCACGGTCGTGAGCAGTGTGGAGTTCATCAAGAAGAGAGAGAACAGATTCCGTGCTATACCCAGGACGAAAACCAGATTGACGAGGGTGCAAGGTAAGAGAGGCTTCAAGATGGGAGGACAATTGGGAGAAAACAAGTTTTTCTAGAAGCTTAGAGAGGAAAGGTAGATTAGAAATTGGACGCCAGCTAGAGGGAGAAGAGGGGTCTAGGGAACTCTCTTTCAGGATAGGGTGGATAATAGCGTGCTTCCAGAGAGGAGGAAAGATACCAGAGGAAAGACTGTTATTAATAATGGAGAGGAGATAAGGGGAGAGGGCCAGGGAAGGGTCCAGGAGCCAGTGAGATGGGATAGGATCGGAGGGACAGAAGGTTTTTCGAACAGAGTGGAAGGCCTTGGAAAGAACGGGGGCAGAGATGGGCTCGAAGGAGGACCAGCGATGAGAAAGAGGGGGGATGCACAGGGGGAAAGCGAGATAGGAGGGGAAGGAGGAGTAGACATGGAACCAGAAGGAGGGGGGGAGGACAGGAGGGGAAGGAGAGACGGAGGGAAAGCACTTTGGAGGAGAAAAATGTGGTCAATAGAGCAGGGTCATTTTATGCCAAAGATGGTGTCACCTTTTCATTTAAACCAAGTGGTTTACCTTCCTGTATTCTTCCCAAGGCCTCACGCCTCAAATGCAGAAAGGAATCTTCATACTTTGGACTGTAAAAGGGCTTTGGCCTTTTACTTGCAAAGGACACAGCAACATAGAAAGTCCTCTCAACTCTTTGTTGCTTTTGATCCTAGTCATTTGGGACTTCCAGTCTCCAAAAGAACACTGTCCAGCTAAATTGCACAGTGTATATCTTTTGCCTATGAGAGTAAGAACCTTCCTCTTGAAGGCCATGTCACAGCTCACAATGTGAGAGCCATGGCAGCTTCTATGGCTCATCTTCGCTCTGTGTCTATCGACGACATCTGTCGAGCAGCTACTTGGGCTTTGGTTCATACCTTCACAGCCCATTACTGCTTAGACGAGGACTCCCGCCGGGATGCCTTGTTTGGTCAGGCTGTTCTTCAACACCTGTTCCATACTTAATCAACTCCTACCCACCATCCCTGGTAGGATGCCAGAGATCCATGGGGGGAAATGGAGCCCTTTCACAGGGGCACACAACTTCTGGGGCTTTCTCCCTGGCATCAGCAGCTAGGGAGTCCCCATATGTGAAGCCTACATTCCTGCTTGTTGCTGGAGATAGCATAGTTACTCACCTGTAAAAGGTGATCTCCGGGAACAGCAGGAATTTAGTCTTCACAACCCACCCACCTCCCCTAGGAATTGTATCTCTTTCCCTCTCTCTTTCTCTCTTTCCCTCTCTCTTTGTCTCAGCTGTAAACTCAACTGGAGAGGGACAGTTGGGAAAGGCGGGAAGGCAGCACGCAGGCGCTGTGGGATGCTCCCAAAAGCTTTCCTATTGGACGCTCTGGAGCATTCCCACGCAGGCTCCGTCGGTACCGACGATACCCATATGTGAAGACTAAATTCCTGCTGTTCCCGGAGATCACCTGTTACAGGTGAGTAACTATGCTTTATTGCATCCATATATATTGTATAGGTAGATAAACACAAAGTTATTTGAAGCACCCCTAACAGATTGTTGTTGTGGAGACCTCTCATTAGGAGCCCAGGCTAGGAAGAAAGCAGGATTGACTTTATATAATTTACCAATCGGTTAGATTAGATGGTTAGATTTCATTATCTGATTATATTTTGAAGTCTGATTAAAAAATCTGAAGCTAAAATTTTTAAACTTTCATTTTAATAAATTGCTTTCCTAACAACCTTTCTTTTTGTTTCAGCTGATAACCGAAAACATTCTGCTGGCATGAAAAAAAGCAAGAGTAGAAAAATTACTAGACAGTCTGCTTCAAGGATTCAAGTCTCATCCAAATCTACCTCATCAAAACTTACTTCTATAAATAATTCCAGGCTACCAAAGAGACTGCAGAAACCTGGAAAGCCTTTGCTCTCTAAAATTAAGTCAAGGAATCAGTATAAGAGGCCAGAGCAAAAAAATGCCTCAAGAAACCTGGAAGTGGGAGACTTGGTTCTTAAGGAGCCAAAAGTTGTACTCTATAAAAATTTGTCCTTTAAACAGGAGAAGGAAGCAGAAGGGCCAGTGCATGTTCCTGAGTCCAGTAGGTGCTTAACGAGACATGCGGCCAGAGAATATAAAGTGAACTGTAAAAGAAGTACTTATGAGCAAGATGAATCTTCACCTTGCACATATATTACTCGACGGTCCATGAGAACCAGGATGAACTCTAAGGAGATTCCAGATACCAAGCTTGAACCAAATATGTTGGATAGTTATAAAATCAGTACCAGCATGACTGGAAATCAGCCTGAACACTTTAAACACTTGGAACAGCAGTTTCATTGGACACACAGAACTGAGTGGGGACATGAAATGCTACTAAACGAGGAAAATGGTTATCAGAAGAATGGTGAGAGCACATCTAAAAGGAAATCACAGGAAATAAGACCAGCAAAGCCTTTGGCAAAAGTAGAACATTCTAGCCCCAGCTATGACTCTCCAGCTAAAGAGGAAGGAACAGAAGATTTGCTGCATTCCCATCCTGAGGCTGGTGAGGTGGTGGGAATGCCTGCAAATTACCAGGACTGCACTGCTCTGGTTAGTGGGTGCTCAGTGATATCTCCAGACACTGCCAAAGTAAAGGATGGTTTTCGAATGCTGAAAAGCAAAAAGAAGCGTCGAATCACAAGATATGATGCACAACTTATCCTGGAGAACAGTTCTGGCATCCCCAAACTAACACTTCGCAGGCGTCATGACAGCAACAGCAGCAAAAGTAATGACCAAGAAAGTGATGTTATCAATTCATCTAAAATAAGCATCAAGTTAAGTAAAGACCACGAGAAAGAAAAGAGTAATTTATATGTAGCAAAGCTCAATAATGGCTTTAACTCTAGCTCTGGTGGAAGTTCCACAAAATTAAAGATCCAGTTAAAACGCGATGAAGAGAGCCGAGCACCATATTCAGAAGAACGACCTGAGAACAGACTCTGCTGCACCAACACACTCTCTATTCTGGAATCTAGCATGGGGATGGACAGTTACCATCCATACCAGGAAGAAAGTGCTGAAGAGTCCACATCTGAAGAAGAAGATGAGGAAGATGACGATTATGATGATGATTTTGAGGATGATTTCATTCCACTCCCTCCTGCAAAAAGATTGAGACTTATAGTTGGTAAAGATTCAATAGATATTGATATATCTTCCCGGCGGAGAGAAGACCAGTCTTTGAGGCTCAATGCATAAAGCTGTAGCCCTTACAGGAGGACAAACATTTTCCCTAGATATAATCCATGTGTGCAGTGCTAGACGAGAATAGGACTGTACTATTGAATCTGCTTGTTAATCTGTCATTCTGACATGGAGCAATCCATTGAAATACCAGTATTTATGTACTTTTTACTCTTTGGTCATGATATGTTGTATTTGCAATCTGGAAGAATCAGCATGATCAAAAAGTAGAAAGCCTGATTGTACTATATCGGGAAGATTTTCCTATGGGTATTTCCAAGAAAATCGTTCGGTCAGTGGGACTGGCTAGTGAATTGTTAAAAGTATGAAATTATATCAGGATTTCATCTTGTGCTACATTATGGATTATAACTAGAGGAAATAGAAGGTCTCCTTTAAACTGATGCTGATGCCCATTTATATTAAAAATGCATTCAGTTATTTCTGAGTGGCAAAACTTTATGTACATTTTTGTGATGAGCACTTGTGTAATGTCCCTTTATTGTGGGGAGAATCTTGTAGAAAGTGTACAGCAGACTGACCCTTCTTGCTTCCAATGGGGGCAGATTTTTATTGTACTTTTTAATAGCCTTCTTATGTGCAATTCTGAGTTAGGATAAATGAAGAGGAAATTAAGTTCTGTTGTGTTAAAAGAAAAACAAAAGATATATATATATATATATATAGATAGATATATATATAGATATATATATTAAAAAAAAGCTGGAGCAAATTTGTAGTGAGAGATCCAATGTTCTAAGTAGGACAGTAAAACAACAAGGTCACAATTATGGGGTAAACCAGTGTGTTTTTAAAGCGAGAGCATGAAATATGCTCTCTGTCTCATGTAACAAGCAATCATGGCTGCAACATCTTCAGATTTTTAGTATGTCACTATCACCAGCAATGAATTTACTACTGCTTAGGGGATTTTTTGCTTAGTTGTTCCCTTTTTTGGATTTTGTCAGTTTAGCCCTGTACACTGTGGCCTTTTGTTTGTAGCTAATGTTGGGTTGATTACCCTCTTTTCTGCACCTCTCCCCTCTTTATTTTCTTTATGCTAGCAATGTTTACTGACTTTTTAGTACATTCTCTGTACAAAGGTAGCAGTCTGCAGAATAAAAGTTTGGAGATGGTGTATATATTGTTTGTTATATAACTTGACATCTTGTATTTAACACTTTTCAGTACTTTTTAGATAAAAATGTTCTTTGCTAGAATGATTGGTGCTTATTTTTTCACAAAATATTAAAATGCTGTGAAATGGAGGCAAAAATGTATCCTGCAGAATTTCAGCAGCCTGAATTTTATTCAGATTGGTGCTGTAAACCTAATTCCATTTTAATGGTTTTCTAACTCCTATCCCACTACAGTTCAACCCCTTAACTTTTTTCTTTAACCAGAGGCCTTTTGTTGTCTTAAGACTGCAAGCAAAAATTAAGGAATCCTAGACCCATTTATCCAAACCTTAGGAAGATGATCTCTAGCTGATATCCTACTAATCTCCTGCCTCCATAATGGTCTTTGCATTCTAGTTTCAGTAACATTTTGATTTGAACTTGTAGCATTCTGATTCTAAATTATAGCCTGTACCAATAAGCTAAAAGCAGTTCCTTTAGTGGAGCTAGTGTGAAAACCTTAGATTATATGGCCTAGTTTGGGTTTTCCCTAATTTCTTTATACTGTTTTGTAAATGAGATGGGCCCTAAGACTTAACCACCCTTAACAAGCAAACTCTGCTTTACCTTCTGGCGTGTAGGTCTAGAATCTAACTAAGCAGAACGTTGTGCTTCACCTTTGCTAATGCCTTCTGCAAAGTCACAAAACAAAGTATTAGACCAGTATTCTAGGCCTTTCCAACTGAAATTAAGTTCTGGATATACCAAGTAACGTGTCAACTGATGATAGCAAATTTCTGTCTTCAAACAAGAAGAACCAGAGAATTTGGAATAGGAGTTAAAAAAAAACAAAAAAAACACAAATCTCTCTAGTGCAGTTTTCCTGCTGACCTGGAGTTGTGTTAGCAGCACTGGTCCTGTGGATTTCTTTCTTTCTCTCTTATCCTGCTAGACCAGTCCAGAGGAGTGGATTATATTCCTTTGCCAGCAGGTGGAAGCAGACTTGAACAACTTTGAGTGATGTTATCACTTGTTATATCCTCTGGTGTAGCCCTGAGAAAAGCTAGCAATTATCTGCCTCCAGCATGTGGACGTGCAGATAGACCTGGGGGCCCAACATTGATCAGAACTTGGGTATGGCCCTGTTCCTTGGAGCAGACAGATAGCCTTGTCTCCAGTGCTGCTACCCACAGTTCCTAGTGCTTGGTGGGGCCCCTAAAGATGGCTAGTAAGTCAGGCCCTGGCCTCCCTTCCCTCTTGCGATCCCTCTGTGTGCATTCCTTTTTGGGGAGCAGGGGTTCCTCTTTTTAGGATGTTTTACTCTCATTGATTTCAGTGGAAGATATATTTGGCTGTCTTGCTTTTAATAAAGCAGTTTAATTTTTTTAAAGCCTTAGCTTTCAGCAGCAGGGCATACCAAGCCTATGTGGGCATCTGGGGCTTTCCTGCTCATGTTTAACTGGACAACCTGATAGGTGCTGGAATTTTCTTTTCTGGACTCCTTTTCATCATGTCCTCCTCAATGCAATTTGGTTTTGCAGTCTTTTTAAACGTTGCCGCTGCGGTGTTTAAGCCAGCATTTTTTTCCTGTGTCTACTGTTTTCTTTCCCAATTGTGTCTGGGATGCCCATGGCACTTTTTTTGGCATTTTGGGGGCCTGGGCCTGATACTTACATAAGAACATAAGATATGCCATACTGGGTCAGACCAAGGTCCATCAAGCCCAGTATCCTGTTTCCAGCAGTGGCCAATCTAGGTCATACGTACCTAGCAGTATCCCCAAAAGACACAGGTTCCGCAATGCTTGTATTGGGTCAAGCATTGATATCCTGGGTCCCTTCTTAATAATGGTTTATGGACCTTTCCTCCAGGAACTTGTCCAAACCTTTTTTAAACCCAGCTACACTAACAGCCTGCGTATGCCTTGTAGTGCTATACAAACAAGTAGCACTGTTTGTAGTGCTATACAAACAGTGCTACTTGTTTGTATAGCACTACAAGGCATACACAGCGCTGTACATATTTATTTATTTATTTATTTAGACAGTTTTTGTATACCGCCTTATCCTTCAATCAAAGCGGTCACAACACAATTGGGGGATACATTTAACACGCGGGGATGAGACACATTGATGTAAGATGCAGTCCCTGCTTGTCATAACTTGCAATCTAATCAAGATGAAAAACATCACCAAACTGAGGACTAGAGCATAGTAAAATGCACATACGTAGTGAGCAAGAGAGTGAGGAGGATCAGGGTCCAAATGCAGTCATAACCAGCAAACTCTGCTTTACCTTCTGGATGATAGGGCTAGAATCTAACCAAGCAAAATACTGTGCTTCACCTTTGCCAGTTCCTCTTGCCTCCGCTTTTCCTTTTTTTCTTTCTCATCCAGTGGGCAATATGGCCATTGGAGATGAATGCTTGTTCCTAGAAGAAATGGAGCCTGATGGGGTGGCCCTCACCACAAGCCTGTTGGCCCCTGGGGGTCCCATTGAGCCCTGGATTTCTACTTTTCGATTGGCTTACGCTGCAGCTTTTGAAGAGCTCATGGGCTGTTTTCAGTCTGACAGCTGCCCTCAAGGGGACCTGAGGCCCGGGCTTCCATTTTGCCCTTGTGCTTATCCTTTCTTCTGGGAGCTCACATTTAACCTTTACAAGGGTTGGCTGAAGGACTCTAGAGTAAATCCTTTTTGTTGGAAGTTATGTCCAAGGAGGACAGTGATTTTCCTGGTGAAAGGCTAGAGTTTCCTTGATCCACCTGTTTTGTTGATAGGTTCTCTTTATGCCCTTTCAGGATGCTAAGGAGGCTCTGCATGTGGTGCAGCCTGCTCTCACGGTTTGCAATCCTTTTTTGTGGAGGGTTTCCAGGGTCCTGCATTCATTGCTCTACCTGATAATCCTAGGCGGCAACATGTAGGGTTTTAGGGAGAAAACCCTTGAGATGGACCCTAAGGGTAACATGCATATGTGGCCCACATGGAGCTCTGAGCTGAATGCAGAGGTCTGTTATATCCATCGCCCCCCCCCCTCAAGTTATACTATCCTTCACCACAACAAAATGGCCACGGGAGCAACCAACACCACCTATTGAGGTGGTGTTAGCTGCACTTGGGGCCAATAACCACATCTTGCACCTTTGAAAAGAACGATCAGGAAGCAAGAATATAATCTGTGTGGGACAGGGTGGAGCGGGCCCTAGAGACTTGTGTTTAATCACTTTCTAGGGGGTATAGAACTCACCATACATCTAGCAAATCCAGGTGCTTGCACACAAAGGGTACCCCTTCCTCAAGTTCATCCTAGTCCCTCCCCCCCCCCGAATTATTTGATTTATCCATGTTGAAATTGTCCCAAACAGAAATTTCTCCCCCCCCCCCTGTCCCTGCAACTCCCGGATCACTTTCCTAAAGAACCCCCATCATAAACGTTGGACCCATAGATACTATACGGCACCATCTGATGTCCCCCCTCACCATTACAAAGCATCCCTCTGAGTCTGCCACAACTTTAAAAATGTTATACTCCAAACTCTTATGGAACAGGATTGCCACTCCACCCTCTTAGTCCCTGTGGAAGCTCCCAAGACTTCCCCCACTCATCCTCTCTTCAATTTAGCCTGTTCCCTCTCTGTGAGATGAGTCTCTTGAATCAATGCAATACTGGCTTGTCGGCGCCTGAGTGCTTGTAATATCTTGTGTTTCTTAATAGGCGAATGTAACCCTGCCAAATTCCATGTGACACACTACATCCGTTCTGTCATGTCCCCTCCCATCTCCAACGCCTTACCCTTGCTGCCCAACACATCTTAGGAGTGGATAGAGTTGCCCCAGCTACACAACCCCCACTCTCAACATCCTTTCCCTTTGCCCCTACTTAATGCTCTCTCCCCTCTACACCCTATCCCCAAACACACAACCCCCTACATTTGCTTTGAAGCTGCTGCCGCCACCTCTGAGGATCATCACAAATAATGCTCCCTCCCACCACCTATCCCTCAGCTTATCCACCCTCCTCACCCACATACATACTAACCACTCATCCAATCCCCCAAAGTAGCAGTACCCAACACATTCCCAACTCCCAGAGTATCAAGCATCCCCACTACCTACCTGACTCCCACCAAAGACCCGTGACAGTTCCCTCTGCCTTCCCACCCTCCAGCCCCCTTACTCACATACCCCAATACTCTACATACCCCCCTGTTGCCATCCCCAGCACCATAACTCCTCCCCTCCTTCATAACCATCTGAAGGGAGAGCAAAGCACCAGAGAAGTAAGTAGACCATATTACAGTACACAAGAAAAGAAAACAAAAAGAAAAGGGGGGGATACCCATCTGACAACTATACAAGCACAAAAGCATACCGCAAACCCAACTCAACAGTCCCTGTCCAGAAATGTGGCAAACATCAGAAGAACTACAAATCCCTGCCACTCTCCAAAACAAGGAGAATGAGGGAGAAAACTCTGGATACAGTCCCAACACTCTAGTCCAAACAGAGGTTGCTGACTCTCCCCAAATGTTCATTATATCAGGTATCAAACCAATACATTCCAGCATGCCCGATACTTCAGTTCCCTCTCAGGCTTCTCACTTGATCCCTCGGGAAGTGCTGCACAAAGTCACGAGCTGCCTACAGGGACAAAGACATTAGCAGCCCCTGATGGAAAACCTTCAGATGTGCCAGGTACTGCAAAACAAACCGGATATTCAGGGCAAACAGTCGGGAGCACACCAGGGAAAACTCCTTCATCTCTGGGAGACTGGGGTTGAATAATCCTGGAAGCACAAGATCATCTTCCCCCGGTACTCCAAAGTGTCCCCTCGATGCAGTTGCCTGCAAGATCTCCCATTTTGTGTACATAATTCAGCAGTCAACATATCTTAAAAAGGATATAGCAGAATTAGAAAAGGTACAGAGAGCAACAGAAATGGTGAAGGGGATGGAAGGATTTCCCTACGAGGAGAGACTTAAAAGATTAGGGCTCTTCAACTTGGAAAAGAGGGGGGACATATGATAGAAGTCTATAAAATAATGGAGTGGAACGGATAAATGTAGATCAGTTGTTTATCCCTTCAAAAAGTAGAAAGACTAGGGGACAATCAATGAGTCTATATTTAAGACTAATCAGAGAAAATATTCATTCACTGAACGCTTAATCAAGCCCTAGAATTCATTACCAGAGGATGTAGTAAAAGCTGTAAGTGTAGCTGGATTTAAAAGAGGTTTGGGCAGATTTCTAGAGGAACAGTCCATAAATTCTTTTTAAAGAGTGGATTGGCCACTGTTGGAAACAGGATACTGGGCTTGATGGACCCTTGGTCTGACCCAGTATGGCATCTTATGTTCTTAAAATAACAGTCCATGCACCGTGATTGCCCTCCCAGATAGGCCCAATCCGTTGAGCACGTTCAATCTGCAGTTCCCCTGCCATATGCTGCAGCTTTAATTCCTGGGACAGCTATGATTCATGAAAGTCCTGCAGTCCCCGCTTCTCCAGAGACTCTGGGAGACCAATCAACTGTAAATTATTACATCTAGCTCCATTTTTCTGATTGTCCAGGTGTTCCTCCAAGGTTTACACACAAGTCTGCAACCACGTAACACCAGCCTCCGCGGATCGTGGATGCTTTGTTGGCCAGCTTGCCAAAGTCTTTGCCATACTCCTCCATCCTCCTCTGTAGATCTTCCAGTTTAGCCAACACCAGATCAAATTGCCAATCCAGCACTGCCTAAACAGCTGCCGTCACCTCTGCTGTTATCTCTGCAGTCATGGGGGCGTGGCCGGACCCATGCCGTCAGCCATCTTTCCCTCTGCGGGCCACAGCTCTCCTACTCTTTTGCACATTTCACAGCCATCTCTGATGTCGAAACCCTCAAAGCCTCTCTGTAGCCTACAGAGCCCCTTCGAACACCACCTCAACACAAATGGTGTTCTACATGAGCAGATTAATCGCCCTCACAGGTAGTTGGGCTGAGGAGCAAAGCACACTCGCATGTTGCCCTGCTCAGCATGTCATGTGTCCTCGCACCTTGAGGATCCTCTTTAATATATCCTGAATTTTGAAGTATATTTTTTTCATGCCTTCCACAGAGCAGCGCCAGGGAAATTATGCTGTCTGGATCATAGTACCCAAGCAGAAGTGTTCTTTTGGCCTACCCTGGAACTAAAGGCAATCTGTGCTAATATGAGTCCCTCTCTTCCATATAGGGAGCATCTGATCTGTCATTGTGTCCGACAGGCAAGGGGAGTTCCTCACCTTCCTACACCTTGCCAAGGTTTTTTATTTCTTATTTTTTTTCCATTCCCATGTGGGAGCTGTTTCTACACTTATGTGTTCTGGGCCACCTTTTCCAATTCAGAGTCCTTCCCTTTGGCCTAGCCAGAGTTTCCCATACCTGTTTCAATGTAATACTAGTGGTAGCAGTGTTTCTTTGCAAGTGGGAAATCTGGGTTCACCAATACATCTGGATATTCTCCAGGACCAAGCAGGAAGTCAGTCCTCACATATGGGTGACGTCGGTGCCGACGGAGCCCTCATGTGGAGCATTTCCCCAGCTTTCAAAGAAAGCCTTTGGGAATGCAGCGCGCATGCGCGGTCCCCTTCCCGCCCAAGGGTGCCATCTTGCTCAGTCTTCTTTTTTTCTGCGGAGCCCGACGGACGTGTGTCGTTGTCACCCAGTAAAAAGTTGATTTTCCTGCAAGGATTCGTGTTTTTTGCCCGGTTCGATGCCGGTTCCCCTTCCCGCCTGGGCCCGGTACACCAGTATCGAGCCCGGAGCTAAGTTTTTCAGTTTTTGTCCTTCGTGACTAGCATTCACGCTTTTTTCTCTTTTTCACTGGCAGTCCGGTCTTTTGACCTTGCAGGGGCCCTTTTTCCCCCGATGGCTGCCAGCGGGTTCAAGAAGTGTTATCGGTGTAAGAAGCTGATGTCTCTCACCGACACACATGACTGCTGCCTCTGGTGCCTCGGGCCCGACCATGACCCGGTGGTCTGTGTCCCGTGTCCCGTGCGGCAAAATGTCCTCTAAAGCGCTGAGGAGCCATCAACATCAGCGTGAAAGACTCTTTTCTGACTCCGTGTCCGGCCGGGCCCGGACTTCGTCGGAGGCCTCGACATCTCAGGAGTCCGACCCCGAGCACCATTGAGGCTCCTCTGAAAGGGGGTCTCCTTCGAGGGAACAAAGAAAGAAGAAGAAACCCGCGAGGGTGGCGTCGGTGGACGCTCTTGGCTTCTCGAGGGCCAGGTCGCATAGCCCAACCACTGTCCCGGGTCCTCCCAAGTTGCCTCGAGTGGAGCCAGAGTCCCCGAGTCATGTGAGTGCTGTTGTCCTCATAGACTCCCCTCCGGGGGAGCCGACGTCGGGCCCGACGCTGTCGGGGCCCGAGTCAGGGACTGCTGAGTCTCCTGAGCTGAGTCTCAAGTTGACGGCCTTGGAGAGCAGCTTGGCTGCCTTCATGGGGCAGCAGCAGGTACTGATCGCCGGTTTGACCGGTGCATCTGCCCCGACCACCGGGACCTCGACGTCCAAGTCGACCCCAGAGGCAGAGCTGATCCTTGAGTCGATGCGGTTTCGAGTCGATCCTCGGCCAAGGTCCCCCTCGGCCTCCCGCTCGGGGCCGAGGTCGTCGACGCCGGTGCCCTCGGCATCGGGGCGGATGGCATTGGTGCCCGCCTGGCCGGAGCTGCTCGATTCCTCCTCGGAGGGGTCAGGGTGGGAGATGGAGGACGAGGAATCCCCGGATACTTTCCGGACCCGGTGCGTCCCATCGGACTTACCAGAGTCCGAGCCTCGGAAACGGTCCCCACTGGAGCATACCCAGTTCTCGGACTTCGTGCGGGACATGGCCAAAGCCTTGGCCTTCCCCGTGGACCCCGAGGAGGAGCCTCAAGCCAAAGAGCTCGAGGCCCTTCAATATGACTCTCAGCCTAAGGAGGCCTTTACTGTACCGGTTCCTCCGATGCTGGAACGGCTGCTCTTCTGCATGTGGGAGGCACCGGCCTCGGCGCCGGTTCTCAGCAAACGGGTCAGTTCCATTTATCGAGTCCGTAAGAGCCCTGGGTTCCAGAAGGCACAGCTACCACACCACTCCATGATTGTGGAATCGGCCATGCATCGTCTGAAGAGTCAGAAGATGCACTCCTTGGTGCCCCCCGTCCGGGAGGCCCGGAACCTGGATGTCCCCAGTAGAAAGT
Source organism: Ichthyophis bannanicus (assembly GCA_033557465.1). NCBI lineage: Eukaryota > Metazoa > Chordata > Amphibia > Gymnophiona > Ichthyophiidae > Ichthyophis > Ichthyophis bannanicus. Next base: position 137,992,956 of record CM066047.1, on the reverse strand, counting down.
GCTTCCAGGGCTCTATGCTGGCTTGCCGTGTCCAGACTTACTAGTTGTACATGGGCATGTACCTCCGAGACCTGGCAAAGGAGATTGCCAGGTTCTCAGCTGGCCTCTCCGAGGAACCTTTGCAGAGGTTTAAGGCTTTTGTCATCTCTCGAGCAGCCTATGATGGCTTCAAGGCTTTGGCCCGAGTAGCCACGGCCAGCATCGGTGCATGCCATCAGGCCTGGCTACAGTCATCGGATCTCAAGCCATGGGTACAGGGCAAGTTGGTCGATGTCCCTTGCCGAGGTGAGAACCTTTTTGACAAACCCATGGCTGAAAAGGCTGCAGAACTCGAGTCTGAGACTCTCACCAGGACAAGGCTGTCCAAGAAAACTTCTGCCACTTCTCAGAAGAAGAAGGGCTCGGGGGAAAAGCCCTTATACCCGAGGAAGGCTACTGCCTACAAATCCTACCCTCAGTTTCAGGCCTCTACAGCTCCCCATCAGGGTCAGCAGGCCAAGGGGCAGGGTCATGGGCCCCTTAGGCAGAAAACCCCCAAGCCATCAGCTCCGGCTCCTGCACAGCAGGGAGTGGGGTTTTGACTCCAACTGCATAGCCTCTCCTCTTCAGCTGGCTCCTCTCAGCACAGGAGGCCGGCTGACACTGTACGCCCACAGGTGGTCAGCCGTAACAGGGGATACCTGGGTACTGAGCATAGTCCAAAGGGGCTATTTGCTCCACTTCAACCAGTTACCCCCTCCTATTTTCCAGGGGAGCCTCCCAGACTCCCTCTTCACAGGAACCTCCTCCTTCAGGAGTTGGCAAGTCTTCTAAAGGAGCAGGCGGTGGAACCGGTGCCTCACCACCTGCAAGGTCATGGCTTCTATTCAAGGTACTTTCTGGTACCAAAAAGGACAGGAGGCCTCAGGCCCATACTAGACTTGCGAAATCTCAACAAGTTCCTGGAGAGGGAAAAGTTCAAGATGCTTACCCTTGGGATACTGCTGCCCTACCCCCAGCAGGGAGATTGACTATGCTCCTTAGACCTAAAGGATGCTTAGACTCACATCCTCATACATCCAGACCACAGACAATATCTCAGATTTGTAGTGGGAGGAAATCATTTTCAATACAGAGTACTTCCATTTGGCCTCACCTCCGCCCCCAGGGTTTTCACCAAGTGCCTGGCGGTGGTGGCAGCCTATCTCAGAAACCGGGGCATCTTTGTCTTTCCATACCTGGATGACTGGCTCATCAGGGGTCAGTCTCCACAGGAGGCTGACCAGGCCACCCTTCGCACTGTTTCTCTTCTTCAGCATCTAGGCTTTGTGGTAAGCTTTGCAAAGTCCACTTTGCTCTCCTCACAGAACATGGAGTTCATAGGGGCAAGATTGGATACTCTCCAGGCGAAGGCTTATTTGCCTGAGGACAGGGCCCACAGACTGTGATGGCATTGGCCAGTCAGTTCCAGAGCGGTTCTCTGGTCTCCGCCAGAAACTTCCTGAGGCTCTTAGGCCACATGGCAACCACGGTCCATGTAACTCCGAATGCCCGCCTGCACATGCGACCTGCTCAGTGGTGCCTCAGAGCCCAGTGGGTGCAGGCCACAGGTGACTTGAAAGACAAGATAAGGGTGTCCAAACTGCTGACAGCCTCCCTACGGTGGTGGCTGCATCTCCCAAACCTGATTCAGGGGGTGCCTTTTCAGACGCCTCCTCACACACAGGTGCTGACAACAGATGCTTCCCTTCAGGGCTGGGGTGCACATTGCCAGGGGGCTTGCACTCAGGGCCTCTGATCTCCTGGGGAGTCCACACAGCAGATCAATCTATTGGAGTTGCGAGCTATCCGCTTAGCTCTACAAACTTTCTCTCATGTCCTCTCTCACCAGTCTGGCTTAGTCCAGACAATCAAGTGGCAATGTTCTACGTGAACAAGCAAGGGGGCACAGGCTCCAAACTTCTGTGTCAGGAGGCACAAGCCCTGTGCTCCTGGGCAATCAAGCGCAACATGTTTCTCAAGGCAGTTTATCTGCCTGGCCAGGAAAATTGCCTGGCAGACAGATTGAGCAGGATTCTACAGCCTCACGAATGGCAGTTGAATCCTCTGGTGGTCCAAGGGATCTTTCTAAGATGGGGTCTTGCAGTCATCGATCTCTTTGCGAGTCCACTGAACCATCAGCTACCCAGGTTCTGTTCCAGTCAACCGCATCCTCTGCGAGTAGCAGCAGATGCGTTTCTAATCTCTTGGTCTACGGGCCTACTGTATGCATTTCCTCCCACGCCTCTAATGGCCCGAACCTTGGTCAAAGTTCTTCAGGACAAGGCCTCAGTGATTCTCGTAGCCCCCAGATGGCCGAGGCAGCTGTGGTTTCCACTCCTCCTGCAGTTGGCGGTGGACACTCCACACTCTCTGGGGGTGCATCACGATCTCCTGTCTCAGGACCAGGGATCTCTCCTGCACCCCAACCTCAAATCCCTCAATCTGATGGCCTGGCTGCTAAAAGGGTAGTTCTAGCCCCCTTACTTCTTCCTGTAGGTGGAAGAGGTGGTTTTGGCCTCTAGGAGGCAATCCACCTGGAAATCTTATGCCCTCAAGTGGCGTAGGTTCTCCATCTGATGTGCTCAGCGCCAGGAGGATCCTTTTTCGTGCCTGGTTCCAGTGGTGCTGCAGTAACTGCTCCACCTCTCGGACTTAGGCCTTAAATCCAACTCTGTTCGGGTCCACTTCAGTGCTCTATTGGCACACCACTCACAGGTAGAGGGCCAATCTCTGTCGGGCCACCCCTTGGTGTCCCGCTTCCTCAGAGGCCTGCTTTTGCTCAAGCCTCCGATCCGTCCACCAGCCACTGAGTGGGATTTGAATGTAGTATTGCAGCAACTTACTTGCCCACCGTTTGAGCCGATGGCTACCTGTCATTTACGCTTCCTTTCCTGGAAGACGTTGTTCTTAGTGGCTCTTACCTCGGCCAGGCGTGTGAGTGAACTACAAGCTCTGGTTTCTGATAGACCGTATACACGGTTCTATAAGAACAGGGTGGTCTTGCGGACTCACCCTAAGTTCCTTCCGAAGGTTATCTCCTCCTTCCACCTCAATCAGGAGGTGGTTCTTCCAACATTCTTCCCCCGGCCGCATGCCAGCCGGGCTGAAACGGTCCTGCATACCCTGGACTGTAGAAGGGCGTTGTCCTTTTACATTGACCATACGCAGGGGCATCGAAAGGCTGCTCAGCTCTTCGTATCTTTTGACCCTAATAAACTGGGGTTGCATGTCTCCAAGCATACGTTGTCCCTTTGGGTAGCGGATTGTATCGCCTGGGCGTACAGGGCAGCCGGCCTCTCCTTGCAGGGTCGAGTCACGGCCCACCGTGTCAGGGCGAAGGCCGCGTCAGTAGCCCACCTCCGCTCTGTTCCATTGGCAGACATCTGCCGGGCCGCTACTTGGTCTTCAAGCCAGACTTTTGCGGCTCACTACTGCCTCAAGAGGGAGTCCATAGGGACAGTGCTTTCGGGCAGGCGGTACTCCGTAATCTCTTTGAGGTTTAGGCAACTCCTACCCTCCGTCCCTTGTGTTGGGCTACCTTACAGGGGCGTTCTCAGAAAGGATTCTTTCATGGATGCTGACGCTCTAGAGGGAGCTTATTTTTTCAGCTTGGGTTCCCGGTAGCCTGTAGCTGGGGAGTCCCATATGTGAGGACTGACTTCCTGCTTGGTTCTGGAGAAAGAGTAGTTACTCGCCCTTAACAGGTGTTCCCCAGGAGCAGCAGGAATCAGTCCTCACGACCCTCCCTCCTCCCCTTGGAGTTGCAGTCATATGTTTCATTTAATTTGTTTTTGCTGTCTTTTAACTATGTCATCAGACTGAGCAAGATGGCACCCTTGGGCAGGAAGGGGACCGCGCATGTGCGCTGCATTCCCAAAGGCTTTCTTTGAAAGCTGGAGAAATGCTCTGCACAAGGGCTCCGTCGACGCCGACATCACCCATATGTGAGGACTGATTCCTGCTGCTCCTGGAGAATACAGGTGAGTAACTACTCTTTCTGATCAATCTCAAAAGTCCAGACATGAACAAACCTGGTAATTTACTGGCTGCAAAAGCTGGAGTTGGTGATAAATTATCCCAAGAGCAGCCTGTTTGTCTCCCAGAGGGCTTGGGTCCACTCTCTCGTAGACCAAGTTTTCCTCATGATGGAGAGGTCCCTCAAGCTTTTTGTACTCTGTCAGCACCACAGGTGTGGACTACCTCTAGTTCCTCTGGTTCATAGCATCAACCTTGGAGTTGATTCCTTGGGTCAGGGCACTTAAGTGCCCATTGCAAAGATATCTGCTAACCCTCTGGTATGCCTCTTCCCAGTTTGAGCAGATCCCTCTTCTCCCCCCAGGAAATCAAGGAGCAGTTGAGACGATGGTTATAGTCCTGTCACCTGATGGCTGGGATGCTGTTGGAAGCACTGGATTAGGTACTGCTTTGACCAGTTGGCCCAGGGACTTTGGTTCTCTCAGGAGGCCTGGACAATCATCTGCCTGGAGGCAAACGCAATCTGCCTGGCCCTGGAGATGTCCTGGCCTCTACTAGTGGACTAAGTATCCAGGTGTTCTTGGATCAATGTCACAGCAGTGGCATATGTAAACAATCAAGGTGAAACTCACAGTAGCTATTCTGGCTCTTGAGGTTGGGGAGCTATGGTGTTGGGCAGAGGAGCATCAGATTGCCCTCTCTGTGACTCATGTTGCAGGCATAGACAGTATGCAGGCCAACTTCCTGAGTCAGAATTCTGGGAGTTCAGCCCTTGCACATGCAGCCTTATAAATCAGAGGATGGAGCCTTCCAACTTGACAGATGTAGAGGAGCATACCAAAGTGTGGAATTTTTCAGCTGTGGAGAATTGCAGATGGTGGGTTTGCATGTCTGTCTTCGGGAATGGCCTAAGGAGGAAATGCTGTATGTCTCCCTCCCTAGCCTCTGATGGGCCATCCTCTGTGCAGGTTCTGATCCATCCAGGCCTGGTGATCTTGGTGACACTAGACTGACCTCACAGGATCTCTTGAGCCTGTTGATAGGGCCCACCTCTCTTACTACCTCAAGAGAAGGCTGTCTGTTGCAGGAGTTCAGGATATTGGAGGATCCAGGTCCCTTCTCAGTTTTGGCCTGGCCCTTGAAATATTTAGGCTCTCCAAGACAAACTGCTGCAGAGCTATGTTATGCAGCCTGGTTAAGGCCTGGGTGAGCCCCCATGGCCTTAGTTTATGTGTGAGTCTGGAAGGTGTTGAAGAGATGGCATTCGTTTTGATTCTTGGAGCCAGGAAGACATGTGGTGTTGCCATTTTGCAGTCTGGCCTGGACCAGAGCTTAACCCTGAACTCTTCAAGAATTCAGGTAGTGGTTCTGACTTGCTACAGGGTTTGCATACAAAGATTCTTCGGGAACAAGCAGGAAGTCGGTCCTCGCATATGAGTGACGTCTGCACCAACGGAGTCCTTGCAGAAGCATCCCCCCAGCATTCAAAGAAAGCCTTTGGGAGATGCCACCACGCATGCATGGTCCCCTTCCTGCCCAAGGGTGCCATTTTGCTCAGTCTCCTTTTTTCCGCGGAGCCCTTCAGACACTGTCTGATTTTCCCCCGGAAAAAGTTGATTTTGAGTTTTCAACTTGACTCCAGTCTTGCGCCAGTACTCTTCCCGCTACCGTCCTTGGTGCCTCGGCGTCTAGTTTGATTCATTTTTATAGTCTTTGTTCTTTTTATTTTCTGGTGCCTTTGCGCCTTTTTTCCCCACTGGCAGCCAAGAGAGTCTTCGACCTTGCAGGGGTACTTTTTCCCCCCATGGCAAACCAGTGGCTTTCAGAAGTGTGATCGGTGCTTTAAAATTAATGTACTTAACCAACACACATGACTGCTGCCTCCGTTGCCTCGGGCCAGACCATGACCCGGCAGCCTGCGGTCTCTGCAAAAGGATATCCAGTAAGGCCCTGAAGAGCCACCGACAGCAACAACATGATAAGTTCTTCTCCGATGCCTCCGAAGGCCAGGGCCTCATCTGAGGCCCCGACATCTTGGGAGGAGCTCTCCGAATCTGAGCATCGTCGTGGGTCATCGGAGAAGGGTCTCCCTCGAGGGAACACAGGAAGAAGAAGAAACCCTCGAAGGCGGCATCCTTGGATGGTTCCGACCAGCCGGGAACATCCCGGGCCTGGTCCCGCAGTTCAAGGCGCTCATCCGAGGCATCAGAAAGGGAGACACCTGCCAAGGTCCCTCGGAAGGACTTGGCTGTGGACTGGCCTCTGTCCCCAAACACTATCCTCGTCGAGGATTCCCCTTTGGGGGAGCCAGCATGAGGCCCAAGTCCCTCGGTGCACGTGCCGAAGGCTGTGGAACCTTCTGGCCTGGAGTTCAGAATGGCAGTCCTGGAGTGCAGTTTGACCGCCTTCATCGGCCAGCAACGGGTGTTGTCGTCCAGCATGTCTGGTTTATCTGCCCCGACCACCGAGCATTCGACGTCCAAGACATCCTCGGAGGCCGAGCTGATCTTCGAAGTCTTGCGACCTCGAGTCGATTCTCGGCCAAGGTCACACTCGGCGTCCCACTCGACTGGAGCTCGGTCATCCCCGGCCATTCTACCGGGTGCGGTCCTCAGTCCACGGAGCAGCCTGCCTAAGAGTCATACTCGGAATACTCCTAATGGGAGATGGAGGATGAGTCATCTCCCGATACCCGTCGCCACCGTGACATCCCTTCCGATTCCCCAGTCTCAGAACCTCGAAGGTGGTCCCCACCAGAGGACATGGGCTTCTTGGACTTTATCAATGACATGTCCAAGGCCCTGGCGTTCCCGACCGAGTCAGACGAGGACCCTCGGGCGGATGAGCTGGAGATCGTCCAGTTAGAGGCCCATCCTCAGAAATTGCTCATGGTGCCCATTCCTCCCATCCTGGAATGGCTCATGCTCCGCATGTGGGAGACACTGAAGTCGGTGCCAGTGGTGAGCAAATGGCTCAACTCGATATATCTGGTTCACCAGAGCCCGGGCTTCCAGAAGTCACAACTGCACACAAATCCATGGTGGTGGAGTTGGCTATGTGTCGGCTGAAAAGCCAGAAGACACACTCCTCGGTGCCCCCAGGCAGGGTGGCCCGCACCTTGGATGCCCTCGGCAGGAAGTGCTACCAGGACTCGATGCTCATCCAGGCCTATCAGCTGTACTTGAGAGACCTGGCAAAGGAACTTGCCGGGTTCTCATCTGGTCTCTTTGAGGAACCTTTGCAGCGGTTCAAGATCCTGTCCAAGGCCGTCCGTGAGTGCTCCAAATTTGTCTCGAACAGCCTATGACTGGTTCGAGTAGGCAGCCCGGGTAGCCGTGGCGGGCATCTGTGCACGCCACCGGGCTTGGCTTCAGTCTTCCGACTTCAAGCAGTGGGTTCAGGACAAATTGGTTGATGTCCCATGCCAAGGGGAAAACCTCTTTGGCAAACCTATGACCGACAAAGCTGCCAAGCTGGAGACAGAATTAATGATGAGGACCAGGCTTTCCAAGAAGACCACTGCCCCTCCCTGACGGAAGGGCTGAGGTAAAAAGCCCTTTTATCTGAGGAATGGGGCTGCTTACAGAAACTACCCACCCTATCAGGCCTCCCCGGCTCCCCAACAGGGTCAGCAGGCCAAGGGACATGAGCATGGCCCGCATAAGTAGAAGGCTCCAAATCCCAGGCACTGGCCCTAGCCCAGCCTGGGAGGAGCTTTTGACTCCTTGAGCATAGCCTCTCTACCCCAAGGAAATCAGCAGCCCACAGGGAAACATCTGGCCCTCTATGCCCAGAGGTGGGTGCCTATCACCACCGATTCCTGGGCACTGAGGGAAGTCGAGGAGGATTACTTCCTCCATCTGACTCTGACAGCTCCCCCTTATTTCCTGGGAGAGCCTCCACCGGGACCTTCTTCTGAAGGAGTTGGCAGGTCTTCTTGAGGACAAAGCGGTGGAACTGGTGCCCCACCACCACAAGGGCAAAGGGTTCTACTCCAGATATTTCCTCATCCCAAAGAGGACAGGGGGCCTAAGGTCCATCCTCGACCTACACAACCTCAGCAAATTCCTGGTGAGGGAGACATTCAAGATGCTGTCCCTTGAAACATTGCTGCCATACCTCCAGCAGGGAGATTGCCTATGCTCCTTAGATATCAAGGATGCTTATACCCACATCCTTATCCACCCCATCCACAGACAATACCTGCAGTTTGTGGTAGGGGGCAAACATTTTCAATACCGGTGCTTCCCTTCGGCCTAGCCTCTGCCCTGAGGGTCTTCACAAAATGCCTGGCGGTCGTGGCTGCCTTCCTCAGACTCCAAGGGATCTTCATGTTTTCCTACCTGAACGACTGGCTTATAAGGGGAGGCACAGCCTCCGAGGTGCAGCAGGCCACTGCACGCACCATCCAGGTTCTGCAACACTTGGGCTTCGTCATAAATTACCCCAAGTCTTAACTCCTTCTTGCACAATGTCTGGAGTTCATCGGGGCAAAACTCGACACCCTCCAGGCCAAGTCCTTCCTGCCGAAGGACCAGGCCGATCATCTCAGATCTTTGGCTTGAGACATACAACACTGTCCCTCGGTGCCTGCCCGGCACCTTCTGCGTCTCCTCAGGTACATGGCCTCCACAGTCCACGTCACCCCAGATGCTCGCCTCCACATGAGAGCGGAGCACTGATGTCTCTGGGACCAGTAGTCTCGGGCCACAGGCCGCCTCTGAGAAAGGGTTGCGGTGACCAACCAACTGGCAGATTCCCTGGTCTGGTGGCAGTCGCCCCAACACCTAGAAGCGGGAATGCCCTTCCAGACTCCCAGCCACTGGAATTAGTTACCAGAGGATGTGGTAAAAGCTGTTAGTGTAGCTGGATTTAAAAAAGGTTTGGACAAGTTCCGAGAGGAAAGGTCCATAAACCATTAAGAGAGACCTGGGATATCACTGCTTGACCCAATTCAAGCATTGAGGAACCTGTGTCTTTTGGGGAAACTGCTAGGTACTTATGACCTAGATTGGCCACTGTTGGAGACAGGATACTGGGCTTGATGGACCTTGGTCTGACCCAGTATGGCATATCTTATGTTCTTATGAGGGTCCTCACCACGGACGCCTCCCTGCTCTGCTGGGGAGCCCGCCGCACTCAGGGCACCTGGTCGCCAGATGAGAGCACCCAACAGATCAACCTCCTGGAGCTCCGAGCGATACACCTTTCTCTGAGGGTTTTCTGTCACCACCTGTGCCACCAGCCTGTCCTGGTCCAGACGGACAACCAGGGGCAATGTTCTACATGAACAAACAAGGGGGCACGGGGTCCCGTGTCCTTTGCCGGGAGGCACTGGGTCTCTGTACACAATCCAACAGGGTATCCTCCTGAGGGCAATGTACCTGCCAGGACAACCTGCTAGCCGATAGGCTCAGTAGGGTTCTCCAGCTGCATGAGTGGCAGCTGGCCCCAAGATAGCCAGTCGGCTTTTCTGGCTCTGGGGGTACCCGTGATGGGCTTGTTCGCCAGTCCGGACAACTTTTAGTTGCTCCGCTTTTGCTCCCGGAAGGCCCACCCCTTCAGGATGGCAGCGGATGCTTTTCTAGTCTTGTGGTCGGAAGCCTCATGCACGCCTTCCCTCTGACGCCGTGATCACCAAGACCTTGTTCAGAACCCACCGTGACAGGGCCTTGCTCATTCTGATAGCTCCCAGGTGACCCAGGCAGTTGTGGTTCGCGCTGCTTCTGCAGGTTGGCAGTGGAGGCCCCCATCCCCTTGGGCACTGCCCTGGGACTCCTATCTCGGGAGGGGGGGCTCTCTTCTACACCCCAACCTGGGATCTCTCTCATTGGCAGCATGGCTGCTGAGAGGGTGACTCTCGCCCCCGTCAACCTTCCGGTTGAGGTCGAAGACATTCCTCTGTCCTCTCGCAAGACCTCTACAAGGAAGGCGTACACCCTCAAATGGCACAGGATCTCTGTTTGGTGTGCCGATCATGGGGTTGATCCCTTCTCCTTCCCGGTGGCTTTGGTGTTGCAGTACCTTCTCCGCCTCTCCCAATCTGGGCTCAAGTCTAACTCTGTCCGAGTGCACCTTAGTGTCCTTGCGGCACACCACCACCCGGTGGATGGTAAACCCCTCTCGATCCAACCCTTGGTGACCTGCTTCCTTCAGGACTTGCTACTGTCAAAACCCCCGGTTCACCCTCCGGCAACACAATGGGACTTCAACGTAATGTTGGGGCAGTTCACTCTCTCGCCCTTCTAGCCTCTGGAGACTTGCCACCTTCGCTACCTCTTGGAAGATGGTTTTCCTGGTTGCGCTCACCTCCGCTCACAGAGTTAACGAGCTCCAGGCCCTTGTGGCAGAGGCACCCTATACCAGGCTTTACAAGAACAGGGTGGTGCTTCGCACATACCCCAAGTTCCTGCTGAAGGTAGTGTTGTCCTTCCACCTTAATCAGGAAGTGGTGCTTCCTATCTTCTTCAGAAGACCTCACTCCAATCAGGTGGAAGTCCTTCACTCATTGGACTGTAAGAGGGCCTTATCCTTCTACATCCAACGCACCCAAGGCCACTACAAAGCTGCTCTGCTTTTCATCTACGACCCCAATAGTCTGGGGGAGGTGGTGACCAAGCGTACACTGTCCACTTGGGTGGCGAACTGTATCGCCTTTGCTTATGGGCAGGCGAGGCTCCCACTGGCCGATTGTGTCACGGCGTACCATGCCCAGGCCATGGCGTCTTCGGTGGCAGACTTGCGCTCTGTCCCAGTGGTGGACATCTGCCGGGCCGCCACCTGGTCTTCTGTCCGTATTTTCACAGCTCATCATTGCCTGGAGAGAGAGTCCCGATGGGACAGTACCTTTAGCCAGGCTGTGCTCCATAAACCTTTCGGGGTCTAGGCAACTCCTAACCTCCAACACTTCTGTGTTCAGGCTACCGGAGTGCTGGTTTCATCGGACACAGGGTTCCTACTGTTTTTGCTATGGGTTTTCAGTAGCCTGTAGCTGGGGGGTCCCATATGTGAGGACTGACTTCCTGCTTATTCCCGGAGAAAGCGTAGTTACTCACCTGTAACAGGTGTTCTCCGGGGACAGTAGGAATCAGTCCTCACAACCTTCCCTCCTTCCCTTGGAGTTGCTACTGTACAATCTTTCTTTATTTTTACCGTCTTTTAGCTATGTCATCTGACTGAGCAAGATGGCACCCTTGGGCGGGAAGGGGACCGCGCATGCGTGGTGGCATCTCCCAAAGGCTTTTTTTTAAAGCTTCCGTAACCCACATCAGGTAACCCTGTCAATGAAATAGCGTAGTTACTCACCTATAACAAGTGTTCTCTGGGGACAGCAGTAATCAGTCCTCACATATGGGTGATGCCGGCACCGACGGAGCTCTCACAGAAGCGGTTTACGGAAACATTCGCCCCACATTTCGCCCCCGAGGAAACATCGCCCCTCACATTTCGCCCCTGCACATCTCGCCCCCGGGAAAATTCGTCCCCACACATTTCGCCCCTGGGAAATTTCGCCCCCGAAGTAGACAAACTTATTCAGTGAATCTTTCCTTGGCAGCAGGGTGGACACATTTGCATGGGCTTCACTCACAACGTTTGTAACGATCTGTTGCGGCGTTTCGTGCGTGGTTCTTGCTCTGCTCCTCATTTCGTTGATCAATTGAACTGCCTCAGGCCTTGCAGCTTGAGCTGCATGATTGTGCGCCGTAACAGATTTCACAAATTCACCATTGGCACAGGATGTCCACACTCGGCCTCTACACGTTGATCGCTTTTCACAGACCCATATTGCATTAAGCTAGCCTTGAGTCCTCTTTGAAAAGACATAAACGTAGTTCTCGTGAACCAGCTTCCTTTTTCCACAGATTGAAACAAGCGAGTCCATGTGCGTGATATAAAGAATTGGATATGCTGACTGCAGATATTTGCTTCACCCTTATATACACGTCCGACGATCTTGGCAACCAATAGGCTGCAAAACTTTCCCCGCCATCATTTATGATTGGCTGATCATCGGCAACAAGAGATAAACAATAATAACTGCACAATGTCAAATGTATTAGAACTATGGGGTGAAATTTCCCGGGGGCAAAATTTCCCGGGGGCGAAATGTGGAGGGCGAAGTTTCCGTATCCCACCTGATGTTACCCGCTTCCTCAAGGGTGTGAAGCTGTTCGTTCCACCTGTGCCCATTTTCTCTGATGTTGATGGTACTGTGAAAGGGCTGCCTTTTGAAGCCCACTCATAAGGCCTCCTTCAGCCATTTGACCCTTAAGGTGGATTTCCTGATTGCCATAGTGTCCACAAGGTGGATTGTCTGGGTTGCACACCTTGTCTTGCAAGCAGCCTTTTTTGATTATCTCCTTGGCTTCTATCCCCGATTATTTTCTTTCCTTGAATTCTACTAGACTAGTTAAGGACCCACCCTGGAAGACCTCTCCTATAGTTTTGAGAGCCCTGATGCCTCTTTCTGCGTCTGTATCTGACGCAGAGTTATTTGCGGTAAGAGAGCCAAATACTTGTTCCAAATCTTTATTGCAAATTGTGGTTAACACTGATAATCCTTTCTGAGTCTTCTGAGTTTTTCAGTCTTGCTTACTGCTTGTGAAATTTCATTCTGGCTTCTCTGTGCTGTATCAATAGCTATATTGAGTGATGACATCACTGAAAGTTACTCAAGTCTGCCGCCACCTGTTGGCAAGGGTGCATAATCCACTCATCTGGACTGGTCTAGCAGAATTCAAGAAAAGAAAATTATCAGGTATGTAAAACATTTCCATTTACACCTTCACGGGACCTGAAAAAGAACTTCTCTAACACCAAAGTTAGAGTCACAACTTTTATTCTGTGGTAACATAAGAACAGATGTTTTTGTCTGAGATCCTAATGTACAGAATTGAAAAAAAAAACACTGTGTACGTATATTGTAAATATTTGTGTGTTGAGAGCTTCTTTGTCTTAAAAAAGAAAATTGAGCTAACATACAGAAGGGTTTTTAAGTTAAATACACATGCCAATAAAATAGGTAATTATAAATCTAGTTTTCAATTAAGCATTGGGCTTTCTTTGGTTATATTTAATTTGTATTTGGAGTTTTAAAACTTTTAGAGATAAAATTATGTATTAAAGTATCATGTGAAATTTCAGCTCGAGGTGGGTAAACATCATAAGAACATAAGATATGCCATACTGGGTCAGACCAAGGTCCATCAAGCCCAGTATTCTGTTTCCAACAGTGGCCAATCTAGGTCATACGTACCTAGCAGTTTCCCCAAGGGACACAGGTTCGACAATGCTTGTATTGGTTCAAGCATTGATATCCTGGGTCCCTTCTTAATAATGGTTTATGGACCTTTCCTCCAGGAATTTGTCCAAACCTTTTTTAAACCCAGCTACACTAACAGCCTTTACTACATCCTCCGGTAACAAATTCCAGAGTTTGATTACACGTTGAGTGAAAAAATATTTTCTTTTATTAGTCTTAAATAGTTTACCCTGTAGCTTCATTGCATGTCCCCTAGTCTTTCTATATTCTGATAAGGTAAACAATCAATCTACGTTTACCCGTTCCACTCTGTTCATTAATTTATAGACTTCTATCATATCTCCCCTCAGCCGTCTCTTTTCCAGGTTAAAGAGCCCCAACCTTTTTAGCCTTTCTTCATAGGAGTATCCTTCCATCCCCTTTACCATTTTGGTGGCTCTTCTCTGAACCTTTTCTAAAATCGCTATATCCTTTTTAAGATACGGCGACCAGAATTGCACACAATATTCAAGGTGCGGTCTCACCATGGAACGATATAGAGGTATTATAATATCTTTTGTTTTATTTTCCATTCCTTTCCTTATCATACCTAGCATTCTATTTGCTCTCTTGGCCGCTGCTGCACACTGGGCCGAGGGTTTTAACATAGTATCCACAATGACGCCTAAATCTTTTTCCTGGGTGGTGGTTCCTAATGTGGAACCTTGCATCGTGTAACCATAGTTTGGGTTGTTCTTCCCTAGGTGCATAACCTATTGCTCAGTTATACTTCCAAATCAGGTATGCCTAAGAAGCAAGTTACTAATAAATGTGTTGCTTCCGTCATTTGACTACCTGGAGCTGTTTTAACCAATGCTCTCCTCTCAGAAGGTACTAAAAATGTGGTTAGAATTTAAGTACCCAGGTGATCATATATTAGCAAAAATGTCAGCGCCTTTCTAAGAGGTCATAAAATATCAATAAATACATTTTGATGCTGTCAAAATCACTGTAGAATCACATTTGTATACTTGGCAATAAACACAATGCCATCAGTTCAAACTCATGAAGTGCTTCTGAATTTACTAAGGTGCATTTCATGCGTTTGTAAGCTCACTCTCCTTACTTCACCTTAGCGCTGTGGCTCAAGAGCCAGAGGTGGGGATCCCAACCAAGCCTTCTGAAGATTTGTTTTTCTTTTATTCTAATTTCCTAGAGCTTTTTTTAATTTCTTTTTAATTATTCAATCTGTCCAATCCTGTCCTGACCTGAAGAAGGTGGTTTTAACCTTCAGAAGATAGTCCAACTAAAAGGTATTGACTTATTTTCCTTATTTATCTTTTTATTTAACTAACATTATAGTGGACTAGCATGTCTATCATACTAGTTTATCCATCTCCTAGTAATTTTACTACATCCATGCAATTTTACAGTTGTGATCAACATTACTGGCACCCTTGCAGTTCAACCCCTAAATGTCCACACATATTTGACATACAACCTCTAAATGCACACATATATGACTCACAAAAGAATCAAATTGCTAGCTCTCTGACTGGGAGCTCTAAAAAGGGTTTTGGTATATTTTTAAAACAAAGTTACATTCTTTTTGGTGCTTTAGTAGACATATTTTCTTTAGTGGGGTAGGTTTAAAACTCTGTTTTGGTAACTTTCTCAGCTCTTGGATACTGCTGACACCTAATTAGGTGTTAGTTCCCTCCCTCCCACAACTCCCACCCACTCCTAGTGAGCAGTCTTGGTTTATAGGGCACCTCCCCATTTAACAAAACACAGGGACTTGGAACAGCACATTTTGAATGTAATTAAAGAGATTTAACTTCTTTTTCTCTGAAAGGACAGCTGGGAAACCGGCTAGTACTTTGGTAGATCTCTCTCTTTTGCTTTAACAGATACCTAAGCTCCACGAACAAAACAATGGCTGGGAAAAATCATATTGCTAAAGCTGTTGCCCCGTTACAGCTTCTGCCTCTGTCCAGACAGAGGTCCCAATGCCAGTTGAAGGGCCGGTTCCATTGCAGGGTGCCTGCATGCTGAAGCTCTGAGGAAACAAGTGGAGGAACTCCAGAGGAGGTGATGAGGCTGAGGAGCATTCAAGACAGTGAGAAGTACATTGATGAGATGCTTCTTTCAGCAACCAAGCTCTCCAGCAGAGGAGAAGATGGATGCCGACAGAATGTTGGACACAAGTCACCAGGGCCTTCAGAATCACCAATCCAACTTCTCCAGCCCTTGAACTGAAGAACCCTTATGCAACCCTGGAAGTGGAGGAGGTGAAAGCATCCCTGGAAAGGGAAGAACCAGAGCTCAAGTACCCCAAAGTTGCAGAATCAGTGACCACAAGGACGCGAAAGGTAGTGGTGGTTAGTGACTCTTCTGAGGGGTACTGAGGCATCCATCTGCTGACCAGACTTGGTGTCCAGAGAGTTATGATGTCTGCCTGGTGCCAAAATCCAAGATGTTACGGAGAGTTTGCCAAGACTCATCAAGCCCACTGACTATTACCCAGTGTTGCTAATCCAAGTCGGAGCAAATGATACTGCCAGGTATCCCTCTGAGCATATCAAAAGTGACTTCATGGCTCTGGGACAGAGGGTGAAGCAGTTAGGTGCACAGGTGGTGTTCTCTTCAATTCTCCCTGTTGAATGTAAAGGCCAAGGCAGAGAGGCTCGCATCCTGGAGATGAACGCATGGCTGCGTGGATGGTGTCATAGAGAGCATTTTGGTTTCCTAGACCATGGGATGCTGTTCCAAGGGTTGCAGAGCAGAGATGGCATTCACCTGTCCAAGAAAGGTTGACACGTCTTCAGTAGTAGACTGGTTAATTTACTGAAGAGGGCTTTAAACTAGATTCATTGGGGATGGGTGAAGAAAGCCCCCAGGTAAGTGATACATTAAATACCTTTATGGAAATGGGTAACAGGGATAACATATGGAAAGCAGTGTGTATAAATGCCCTTAGTATGGGAAATAAGATCCCTGATGTTGAAGCTTTGGTGGGAGTGGCCAACTTAGATTTAGTGGCAGTTACAGAAACATGGTTCACAGAAAACCATGACTGGGATGTAACTATACCTGGCTATACTTTATTCAGAAAGGACAGGGGAGGAAGAAGGGGAGGAGGAGTGGCACTATATGTAAAAAAATATTAAAGCTTTGGAATTACAGAGCTTAAAAGGGAGAGAGGAAGCATTGTGGGTTAAACTAGAAAGAGGGAAAGAGAAATCTATTTGCATTGGCGTGATATACAGACCTTCCTCACAAGAGGAAGAGGTGGACAGAGATAATTGAAGACATACGCAGCATTGCTAGGAAAGGGGACAAGGGGATATGTAATTTCAGTTTGTTCAATGTAAACCACACTGATGCAGAATAGCGCGGTATATAAGAGAATGTAAATAAAATAATAAATAAATAAATGCTACTGATAAGGGATTTCAGTATGCCAGATGTTGATTGGCACATTCCTGCTGCTGTATCAACTAGAAGTAAAGAGATCCTGGATTCTCTACAGGGAGAACTATTCAGGCAATTGGTAACAGACCCCACACGTGAAGGGGGCCATACTGGACTTGTTGCTTACCAATGGTGAAAGTGTTTCTGATGTTAGTGGGAGATCATTTTGCATCCAGTGATCACCAGATGGTGTGGTTCAGTATTAGGACTAGGGCTGTTAGAATCCATTCAAAGGTGAGGGTCTTAGACTTTAGGAAGACTAACTTCCTGATCGTCCCTCCAGTCTAGTCCCGAAACCTCTGGGGTTGTGATCCTCCTCCAGCAGCTTGGAGACTGAGAAACGTCACTCTTGTGATGTCACTGGTATATAAGCACAGGAACCGCCTCCTCACTCCAGTTATCCTCAGTCTTCAGGCAGCTGGAGGATTGGTGAGCCCGGGAGTTCGGGGCTCACTAGAGGAACAATTAAGGAGGTTTTAGGCTTAGAGTGAGGTAGTTTCAGGGGTTAATTAATCCTTTATTTAAAAAAAAAAAAAGCTTCAGTTTTTCCCTTGATCGGGTGTTTTGGTTGCTCAGGTGCTCTTTCCCTCCCATTTGTCTTGGGTCCTCTTCTCCCCTACCCCCCGCCCCCCCCCCCCTCCGAGGGTAGCATAGTGTCCTTATGTTTGGCTGAAGGAGACTTTGGGAGAGGAAAGGATCCGGTTACTGATCCCATCAAATTGGGTGAGGAACCGGCAGAGTGCAGAGCTCAGCGCATGCAGAAGGCTTTGCCTGCCAGCGCGATTGAGCCGACAGCTGGAAGTTCAGCTGCTCTCTGCAGTGTTTTGCACCGGCCTTTTGAGCCGATAGCGGCAGCTCCCGTTGAACGGAAGCAGGGAAAGACCGGAGAGGCGTGGCTTTCAGCGGTGCAGGCCAGACCGCGTGTCAGCCGCACGGGAATCGCCGTTTTCATTTTGCTGGCTATAAAGTGTTTTAAATCAGCCAGGGAGCCTCGTTTTTGCAGCCTTTCCTCAGAATTTGACTGGGGGGGGCTTTTCTGAAGGTACCACCTTTAAAAAAAAAAAAAAAAAAAAAAAAAAAAAACGGGGATGTACTTGTCTCTGTTTAGGGACACAAGCAAACATATTGCTGGGCTTCGGGAGTGATCGGGGGTAGCAGGACACGTCCGATCAGACAGGATGCCTTCTAGACCGCACTGTTTAGTTTGCAGTGCTAGAAGGGGCTCCGTGTCAGAGGCCGGTGTGTGTAGGGGCTGCAGTCAGGAGTCTGCAGCTATGGAGCAAGCCTCAGATGCAGTAGCGGGGGTTCAGGAGGGGATGTCTAGGGCCCTTCTGGAGCCAGTATTCCCCACTTTGCCTTCTCTGGAGCCCGTGCCAAGTACATTTTCTGCTCCGGATCTCCTGACTTTGCAGCCGCCTTTACCTGGGGGTCTGGCAGCAATATTTTCGCCAGATTTCGTGGCTCTGCTCCAGCAGGCCTTGGGCAACTCTCAGAGTAGGCCTACATCCAGTTCCACTGAAGCGGAGCTGGGAGAGAAGAGGCCGAGGACACCTTTGACGACAGGCATGACAGGAATAAGTGTGAAAAGGCCCAGGGGAGATAGGGATCGGTCGGAGCAGTCGGTCATATCGGAGGACCTACACTCTGAGGAGCCTGGATCCCGACCTGGACTTGGACGATGATCTGGAGGAAGGCGAGATTACGGAGCAGGAGGATCAAGTGAGGGTGGTTCGCGTGTTTCGTAGAGAGGAGCTACCGGCGCTCATTGCCGAGACTCTCAAGACTCTTAATAGGCCCTCCGGGGGCCTGCGGAGGATTCTACTCTGGAAGACACGTTGTTGCAGGCCTTTCAAAAGACTCAGAGGGCTTTCCCGGTACACAGGGTGGTTAGGGAGATGATTCAGGAACATGCCAGAGTCCGCGCTTAAAGGGTCTAGAGTTATGGCACGTCTTTACCCTCTGATAGACCAGGATCAGGAGTTGTTTAAGTTTCCGAGAGTAGATGCCATTTCGGCGGTTTCCAAGAAGACTACAATCCCAGTAGAGGGAAGGGTGGCCCTCAAGGATGCCCAAGACCGTAAGCTAGAGACCTTGTTAAAGCAAGTCTTTGAAGTGAATGTGCTCTCTTTACAGGCTTCTATTTGTGGAGCCTGGGTGGCGAGGGCCTGCCTACGCTGGGCGCAGTGTATTCAGGGGGAGCACTCGGAGGAGACGACTGGGGAGGCGTCCAGACTAGAATCCGGAGCAGCATATCTGGCCAGTATTCATTATGACCTTATCCGGGGGTTATCGAAGAGTATGGCTTCGGTAATCGCAGGGAGGCAGTGTCTTTGGTTTCGCAATTGGACAGCAAATGGCTCTTCCAAGGCGAGATTAAGTAAGCTTCCCTTCAGGGGAAAACTGTTTGGAGACGGTTTAGATAAACTGGTAAAGGATTTAGGAGAGTCCAATGGCGATAGGTTGCCAGAAGACAAGCAGAAGCAGAGGCGCTCCACTCCCATGTCTAGGGGTCAGCAACAGGAGTTTCGGCGTTTCCGTTCCCCAAGGTTTGGCCAAAGTCAGCGGGGACGTTTTCCCAGTAGAAGCCAGGGGTTTTGAGGATTTTGAGGAGCGGGCAGGGGATTTGCGGCTTCCTCAACTTCCTCAAATCTCAGAAAATCGCAATGAAGTCAGCGGGACCCAGATGGGGCTGGTTCCTGTAGGGGGTCGGTTGCGGGAGTTTTACCCTGCCTAGGTCCAAATCACTTCAGATCAGTGGGTGTTAGAGGTCATTCGAGAAGGTTATGCGTTGGAGTTTCAGCAGCCGGTGACCGATTCTTTCGTTAGTCTCCATGCAAGGCAAGCACAAGGCTGTGCGGGAGACAGTGCAGAGACTGCTCTCCCTCAAAGCAATAGTACCGGTTCCTCCCAACCAGTTAGAATGCGGTCAATACTCCATTTACTTCGTTGTTCCAAAGAAGGGAAGGGACATCGACCTATTTTAGATCTCAAAAGAGTAAATTGCTGTCTCCGGGTGTCTCATTTTCGGATGGAGACCCTCAGGTTGGTCATCGTGGCTGTAAGACAGGGGGAATTTCTTATGTCCCTAGACCTGTCGGAAGCGTATCTTCACATTCCGATTCGGCAGGAGCATCAGAAATTTCTCAGGTTTGCGGTGCCTATGGGACATTTCCAGTTCCAGGCGCTTCCTTTTGGCCTAGCTATGGCGCCACGGATGTTCACCAAGGTGATGGTGGTGGCAGCGGCCTTGCAAAAGGAAGGAGTGTTGGTACACCCTTATCTGGACGATTGGTTGATCAGAGCAAAGTCCCGAGCAGAAGGTGTGTCGGCTACGGCCAAAGTGATGGATTTCCTACAGAGTCTCGGGTGGTCAACATGGCAAAGAGCAAGTTGGGGCCGTCTCAGAGCCTGGAGTACCTGGGGGGGCGCTTCGATATGAGAGTGGGATGAATTTTTCTGCCTCAGCAGCGGGTGTTGGGGCTGAGAAAGTTGGTTCGCCAGTTTCTCAGCAAACAGAGTCCCACGGCCTGGGATTATCTTCAGTTGCTCAGGATCATGGCGGCGACCCTCGAGTTGGTTCCATGGGCGCGGGCCCACATGAGACCGTTGCAGAGAGCGCTGTTGAGGAGGTGGTCGCATCAAAGGGATCGGCTGTCTCAGAGGCTGCCTTGTCTGCCGGAGACATGCAAAGCACTTCAGTGGTGGTTTCGTCCGGGGTGTCTGGAAAAAGGGATGCCCTTGGAGGTACCTGCATGGATATCTCTGATGACGGATGCCAGTCTCGTGGGCTGGGGAGCTCACTATCAAGGAAGATTTGCGCAAGGGCAGTGGTCCGATCTGGAGAAGAGCTGGTCAATCAACAGATTGGAGTTGAAGGCAGTGGCGCTGGCTCTGCAAGTGTTGCGGCCGTATCTCCAAGGAAAGGCCATCCAGGTATTTTCCGACAACGTGACCGCAGTGGCTTATATCATCCGTCAAGGGGGCACCAGCAGTGTAGCACTGGAAGCCGAGGCCGAGTGTTTGTTCAAATGGGCTGAGGAGAACCTGATGGCTTTGTCAACAGCGCATGTAGCAGGGATGGACAATGTGGAGGCCGACTTCTTGAGTCGCGTAAAAGTAGACCCAGGAGAGTAGGTCCTGCACCCAGAAGTGTTCGCGATGCTGGTGCGTCGCTGGGGGACGCCGGTAATGGTTCTCATGGCAACTTTCCAGTTGGCAAAGGTCAATCACTTCTTCAGCAGAAGCAGGGAGAGAATGGCGAAAGGCCAGGCCGCTCTTATACAGGCCTGGCCGGAAGAGCCGTGTTTCCACATTGGGTGTTAATAGGTCGGGTGTTGCAGCGCATAGAGCTCCACAAAGGACAGGTGATTCTGATAGCACCGGATTGGCTGAGAAGACCATGTTACGCAGACTTGGTACGGCTCTTGGTAGGGAAGCCGTGGCAGCTTCCCCTTTGAAGGGACCTTCTGACTCATGGTCCCCTGTGCATGCCTCAGGTGGATCGATTCTCGCTTACGGCCTGGCTCTTGAGAGAGCTAGGATGAGAGCAAAGGGTTATTCGGCAGCAGTGATTTCTACCTTGCTGAAGGCTCGTCGAAGGTCTACCTCATTGGCTTATGTTAGAGTATGGCGTATCTTTGAAGCATAGTGTGCGGACAGGGATTTCGTTCCCTTAAGAGCGTCGGTGCCACAGGATCTCTCTCACTTGCAAGATGGGTTTCAGAAGGGCTTGGCAGCCGCTTTAAGAGTTCAGTTGGCGACTCTGTCCTGTTATAGGGGTAAGGTGCAGGGCGAAGCGCTTGGAGGGCATGCAGATGTTAAATGTTTTTTGAGAGCAGTAGCTCTATTGCGTCCGCCGTGTAGGCAAGTGGTTCCAACGTGGGATCTCCCTTTGGTGTTGGGAGCGTTGGGGAAAGCGCCCTGTGAGTCATTGGCGATAGCGTCTCTGAAAGATCTTACTCTTAAGGTGGTGGTCTTGGTAGCAATTGCTTCGGCGAGACGAATCTCAGAATTGCAAGCATTAGCCTGTAGGAAACCTTTTCTGTCTTTCTTCAATTCTCAGGTGGTTTTGAGACCAGTGCCGTCATTTTTGCCCAAAGTTGTGTTGGCTTGTCATGTGAATCAAGTAGTATCTTTACCAGTATTCAAGGCAGAGAGAGAGAGGGTCATTCCACGGGGCAATTACATCTGTTGGATATTCGGCGAGCATTGAAAAGGTATATCCACAGGATGGCCAGTTTCTGTAGGTCGGATAGACTGTGCTGTTTGCAGGAGCAAGAAAGGGTGAAGCGGCTTCTAAAGCGTCTATTGCCCGGTGGTTGAAGGAGGCGATCGCATCAGCATATCTGTTGAAAGGCCGGGTGGTTCCGGAAGGGCTGAAAGCTCATTCCACTAGGGCGCAAGCGGAGTCTTGGGTGGAATGCAGTTTAGTGCCGGTGGTGGAAATCTGTAAAGCAGCGACCTGGTCTTCTTTGCACTCCTTTGTCAAGCATTACCGTCTAGATATTCAGGCGGAAAGGGATGCCTGTTTTGAGTCAGCTGTGCTTCAGGCTGATCTAGCAGGGCCCTCCCGTTGAATCTGTTCACTGCTCTGTTACATGCCCAGAGGTTTCGGGACTAGACTAGAGGGACGATCAGGAAGGTTAAATTAGACTTACCTGCTAATTGTAGTCCTGTATCCTGCCCTGGTACTTTTGTGGACTATGGCCTGAAGCAGGATCGATTTTACAGGTAAGCATCACGTTTAGCTGTGTAGGAACATAGTTCACCGTAGCACAGGGTGCAACTTGGGGGTGGTTATCGGGTCAACATTCTTCATAAGGGGGGAAAGTGGACCTCAGCACGTATGGAACACTTCAGAGGAAATGTACATAGTTTGACATGTGGCCATTAAGAGTTCAGTTGTTTATTTTTTGTGGGTACGGTTCACTACTTAATTGTTGCTCCAGTGAGTCTGCTTTGTCAACAGGTTACTGGAGTGAGGAGGCGGTTCCTGTGCTTATATACCAGTGACATCACAAGAGTGACGTTTCTCAGTCTCCAAGCTGCTGGAGGAGGATCACAACCCAGAGGTTTCGGGACTAGACTGGAGTTCCTTCAGAAACTGCAATTAGCAGGTAAGTCTAATTTAACCTTTGCCAAGATGGGCCAATACCTCAGGGAGTCATTAGCGGGATGGGAACAGCTGGGGATGTAGAAAAACAGTGGGCAAAACTGAAAGGGGATATTTTAAGGGCAACCAACCGTTTTGTTAAAATAGTAAATACAGGTAAAAGGAAAAGGAGAACGCTATGATTTTCGAAAGAAGTAGCTGAAAAGATGAAGAAAAAGAGGGAGGCATTCATGAAATACAAGAGATTACAGAGAGAGGAAGACAGGCACCTATATTTGGAAAAACTTAGAGAAGCTAGCAAAGTAGTCAGGAAAGCAAAGATTTGAAAAGAGGAGGAAATAGCCAATGCAATAAAATGGGGGGGGGGATAAGACATTTTTTCAGATATGTTAGTGAGAAGAGGAAGGGCAAAAGTGGTAGTGTCAGGCTCAAGGGTGAAAGGGAGTAATATGTAGAAGCTGATGAGGATAAAGCGGAATTGCTTAACAAATATTTCTGTTCTGTGTTCACAGATGAAGAACCAGGAGCAGGACCTCAGAAAACACCCACAAACAGGAACAGAAGCGAGGGACATTTTGAACAATTTTCAGAAGACTGTGTTCGTGAGAAACTAGCTCAACTTAAAGTAGACAAAGCGATGGGACCGGATGGGATACACCCTAGAATACTGAAGGAACTTGGGGACATTCTAGCAGCTCCACTGATTGACTTTTTCAATGCCTCAGAGTCGGGAGTGGTGCCAAAGGACTGGAGAGAGGCTTATGTGGTGCCTTTACACAAAAGCTTAAGTAAGGATGTGGTTGAAAACTACAGGCCAGTTAGTTTAACTTCGATTGTGAGTAAATTATTGGAAACGCTGCTGAAAGAGAAAATAGTGAGGTTTCTGGAGTCCAGTAGATTACAGGATCCGAGGCAGCATGGATTCACCAGAGGCAGGTCTTGTCAGACAAATCTGATTTTTTTCTTTGACTGGGTGACCAGGGAGTTCGACCGAGGGAGAACCCTAGATGTGTGGTGTATTTAGATTTCAGTAAAGCCTTTGACACTGTTCCTCAGAGGCAACTTATAAATAAACTGAGCACCCTAGGGATGGACCCTAAAGTTACTGCTTGGGTTAGAAATTGGTTGGGTGGGAGGCGACAAAGTGTACAGGTAAATGGAGCTTACTCTGAGGAGAAGGATGTTACCAGTGATGTGCCCCAGGGATCTGTCCTTGGTCCAATTCTTTTTAACATCATTGTTAGTGATATAGCGGAAGGGCTGTCGGGTAAGGTTTGCCTCTTTGCAGATGATACCAAAATCTGCAATAGAGTAGACACCCAGGAAGGTGTAGATAACATGAGGAGGGATCTAGCTAAGCTTGAAGAATGGTCTAGAATTTGGCAGCTGTGATTTAATGTTAAAAAAAATGTAAGGTCATGCATTTGGGCTGCAGCAATCCAAGGGAGCAGTATAGTATAGGGGGTGACGTACTTTTGTCCACTAAAGAAGAGTGGGACCTAGGCGTGGTTGTGTCTGATCTTAAAGTGGCTAAACAGGTAGAAAAGGCAACGGCAAAAGCTAGAAGGATGCTTGGATGCATACAGAGAGGAATGGCTACCAGAAAAAGGATGTGATAGTACCTCTGTATAAGTCTTTGGTGCGACCTCATTTGGAGTATAGTGTGCAATTCTGGAGACCGCACCTTCAAAAGGATATAAACAGGATGGAGTCAGTACAGAGGGTGGCTACTAAAATGGTTAGTGGTCTTCATTATAACGCATATGAGGACAGACTTAAGGATCTTAATATGTACACCTTAAATTAGAGGAAAGGCGGGATAGAGGTGATATGATTGAGATGTTTAAATACCTCCTTGGTATAAATGTACAGGGGGAGAGCCTCTTTCAATTGAAAGCAAGTTCTGCTACGAGGGGACATGGGATGAGGGTGAAGGGGAATAGATTCAGGAGTGATATGCGGAAATATTTCTTTACAGAAAGAGTGGTGGATCCATGGAATAGTCTCCCAGTGGAGGTGGTAGAGATGAGGACAGTATCTGAATTCAAAAAAGCATGGGACAAACACAGAGGATCTCTAAAAGAAAAAAGGGGACTTGTAGTTGTTGATATGGAAGGACAGACTAGGTAGGCCATGTGGTCTTTTTCTGTTGTCATATTTCTATGTTTCTGTGTTTCTAAGACCAATTAAAAAAGGAAATAGTATAAAAACTGGGACATTATCAGAACATGATTATTGGCACCCTTATAAACCAAATCAGTTTGAACAAAAGAACCAGATTTATTTATTTAACTAGGCTTATATACCGATTTTCTACAGTGAAAGCGGTGTACATTCAGGTACTATATGTATATTTTTCCTTTGTCCCCGAAGGGCCACAATCTATGTTTTTGTACCTGAGGCAATGGAGAGTTAAGTGGCTTGCCCAAGGCCACTATGGGACTAGAAACCCCAGTCCTTCCAGCCCAAGGTTTCTTTCCCCAACCACTAGGCTACTCCTCCCTGTTCCCATTCCCATTGCAGTAAAATTAGATGCACTTGTGATCAATTGTCAGTACTCACATGACTTGAATGAATCAGTCAGTGAAAGATGGCTCTAATGCTTAAAATGGCCACATTCACTCTCTGTTCCATTTTCACAATGCTGAAGATGATTGCTGCCTGAGAGCGTCAGGAAAGCCATTATCACCAAACTTCAAAGGGGTATAAAGCCATCTCCAAAGACCTTGTGATTCCCGTGTCTACAGTTTGCAATGTTACTAAGAAGTTTTCTGCTCATGGAACAGTCAAGAACCTCCCAGGATATGGTGGGAAGAGGAAAATTAATCTAAAAAGTCTTCAAAGGCTATTGCGAACTGTTGGAAAAACACCATGTACAACATCCAAAGAGCTTAAGGCTGACCTGGACCTATTTGGATTGGAGTGGTGATTTCAAACCAACCATATGCCGTGCACTAAACAAAGAAGGACTTAATGGATGAAGGCCAAGGAGGACCCCACTGCTCAAAGACAGACATAAAAAGGCATGTCTGATCTTTGCCCAAACCCACCTTGAGAAACCATAATCCTTCTGGGAAAATGTTCTGTGAACAGATGAAACCAAACTTGAGCTCTTTGGCAATGCAGACCAGCAATACATTTACAGTCGAAGAAATGAAACTTATAAGGAAAAACACACCCTTCCTACAGTTAAATATGGCAGAGGTTTTATGTTGTGGGGCTGTTTTGCTGCCTCAGGAACTGGAAGCCTGGAATGTATTAAAGGAATCATGAAGTCGGAGGACTACCAAGGTATTTTGGAGCAAAATGTCAGAAAGCTGGGTCGAAGGTCATGGGTCCATGAGTAGTATCATGACCCAAAACATACATCCAAAAGTACAAAAGAATGGTTTAAAAGGAACAAATGGACTGTTTTAAACTACAAGCAGACAGATGTCCAAAATGTATAGATGGCTACAAGAAACATTTGATGGCTGTCATCACTGCCAAGAGTTGTGCAAGCAGATATTAGTGAAGGGTGCCATTAATTCTGTCCAAGTCATATTTTGTTTTGGCGGGGGGGGGGGGGGGGTTTCTCAGATTACTGTCTGTTAGACAGACATCTATTTTTTGTTGTATAACTTTGAGCATACTATTAAAATATTATGACATAGAGTTGGAATATTTCCAATTATTTCTCAAGATTTTGTATACATACTTAAAATGCAAGGATACCAATAATGTTGACCACAACTGTATTTGCTTTGTTATTCCTTCATTTATCATTTTTATATGTTGTACAACAGTTAAGAACAATTAAAACAGAAGTTCAAAGTAAACTGCAATGCTGAATCGGTGTGCTACCCTATGAGAGGATGTTTTGCTGTCACATTGGTTTAATTCTCACTCTCCATGGAATTCTGATCTCGCCCTGCCACTTATCTCTGTTCCATGACAGTGAAAGTTTATGCAGGTAAGGTACATGAGCTCATGGATTCCAAAGACCAGGCTTAAACTTACTTCCATACATCAAAAGAACAAACCCAAACTTGAGTCAATTATTTTTCCAGAAACAAGCAGGAAGTCAGTCCTCACATATGGGTGACGTTGGCACCAAAGGAGCCCGTGCAGAGCATTTCCCCAACTTTCAAAGAAAGCCTTCGGGAATGCTACCACACATGCATGGTCCCCTTCCTGCCCAAGGGTGCCATCTTGCTCAGTATCTTTTTTTCCGCGGAGCCCAACAGACGTGGTCCTTTACTCTCCTGGAAAAAGTTCTTTGATTCCTTCCTTTTGTCCGGTTTGCATACCGGTTCCCTTCCCGCCTCGAGGCGGCACCATCAGTGCCAATCTTGGCTACCTTTTTTCCCCATGTTTCCTCAATGTTCCACCTCAACCACCCTTAGTGCCATTTTTCACCAGGGGGTCCTCGACCCTGGCTGGGTGTGCTCCCACCATGACTCCCGGTGAGTTCAAAAAATGCGACCGCTGCAGTCAGACTAATTCAGTCACTAATACTCATGACTGCTGCATCCATTGCCTGGGCCCGGATCATGACACTTACACCTGCGACTGGCGCCAGGCCATAACCCCTAAAACCAACAGGAGACGGTCTGAATTGCAGGGGAAGCTTTTCCCAAGGTCTGACTCTGCCCTAGCTTCCCCATCGCCGAGCTCCAAAGCCGGCCCTTTGCGAGAGGTCAAGGCATCCTTGGAGTCCTACAGCGGTGGCTCATCCAGTGCGGCCCCAGACCCTCCCAAAAAGAAGGAGGTCCCGAAGGAAGTGCCTCCGATCAAACCTGGCAAAGTTCTCGATGGGACTCGGTCGACTCCGAGCAGCACCCTCAGAAAGTCTCGAGTCAAGAGTCCATTGGCTGGCGGAGACCGCGCCAGGACCTGTGCACTTATAGTCCTCCTTGAAGACAAACACTCCAGAGTGCCAGCGTCAGACCCGAGCCCTTTGGTGTCCATGCCAAGTGCTGCATAGTCATCGGGCCTTGAGTCCCACATGGCAGCCATGGAGCAGAACCTTTCCTCCATTTTGGTCTTGCAGCGGGCATTGATGTCTGTCCTCCCGGCATCATTGGCCCTGACACAGGGCCCAACGGCCTCGAGGGAGCCACCGGGCATCGAACCGCAGTGTGTCTCCATTGATCGAGGTCTAAATCACGGTCCTCAGGGTTCCG
The DNA here is from genome assembly GCA_033557465.1 of Ichthyophis bannanicus. Classification (NCBI taxonomy): domain Eukaryota; kingdom Metazoa; phylum Chordata; class Amphibia; order Gymnophiona; family Ichthyophiidae; genus Ichthyophis; species Ichthyophis bannanicus. The sequence goes on along the minus strand of CM066047.1, from coordinate 137,964,968 downwards.
GTCCCCTCTGGCGAGTTTACGGGAGTCTGACCCCAGGTCCTCTGGGGGGGCCCTGTTCCTCGGAGCCAACCCCGGGGCAGACTCCTCGATGCCCTCGGGCTCCAACTGGGAGACCGAGGACAAGGCCTTGCCGGAGACCTCCTGACACCGGGATGTCCCCTCTGAGCCATCTCCCCCGAAGCCTCAGCGACACTCCCAGCCTGAGGACGTGGCCTTTCATGACTTCATTCGTGACATGGCCAGGGCTCTTTCAATCCAAATGGAGTCGGAGAAGGACCCGCGCACCGAGGAGCTCAAGATCCTATAATATGAGTCCCCTCTCAAGGAGACTCTTAGGGTGCCAGTTCTACCCATCCTCAAGAGATGGGCTCCTCTGGATGTGGGAGTCCCTGGCCTCTGTGCCGGTGGTCAGTCGGCACCTGGACACCATCTATCGCGTCCAGAAGGACCCTGGGTTCCATAAGTCACAACTCCCCCACAGCTCGATGGTGGTTGCCCTCGGCATGGAAGCCTGGGCCCTCGATGCCATGGGGCGCAGGTGCTACCAGGGTGCCATGCTAGGGTGCCGAATACAGGCATACGAATTGTATATTGGAATGTACCTTAAGTGCCTGATACAGGAACTCTCGTGGTTCTCGGCAGGCTTTGCCGGGGAACCTCTGCAAAGGTACCAGTCCCTAGCAGCAGGCATCCGGGACTGTTCAAGATTCCTCTCCCGGGCCGCCTACGAGAGGTTTGAGTCTGCAGCCAGGGTTGCAGCCGCCGGCATAAGCACCCAGCGTCATTCATGGCTACAGACCTCTGACCTGGAGCAGTGGGTGCAGGAAAAACTCCTGGATGTCCCCTGCAATAGTGAGAACCTATTCGGGAAACCGATGTTTGATAAGGCTGTGAAGAAGTGAGGCCGAGGTAGTGACCCAGCAGAGGCTGTCCAAAAAGACCTCGGCTCTTCCAAGGAAAAAATCCTCATGGAAAAAGCTGGCCACTACCAACCTTACTCAGGCAGCTTCTCCAGGCCTCACAGCCAAAAGGCCAGGGACCCCGGGCCTAGGAAGCCCAAGGCTCCCATGCCCCAGACACCAGCTCCCACCCAATCGAGGTAGCTTTTGACTTCCTGGGCTGGGCCTCCCATCCCTCAGGAGGTCAACTGGCCTCTTTCGCCCACAGATGTGCCAGAATCACCACAGACCAGTGGGTCTTGCGGGTGGTGCAGGAGGAGTATTTCCTTCATCTGCAGCAGAACCCTCCAGACTTCTTCCTCGGAGAGCCACCACAGCCTATACTCCAACAGTCCTTGCTCACCATAGAACTCGCAGGCTTGCTCAGGAACAGGACGGTGGAACCAGTATCCTGTCACCTCTGGGGAAAGGGTTTATACTCAAGTTGTATTTCCTTGTTCCAAAAAGAACAGGGGGTCTCCAGCCCATCCTGGGCCTGCACAACTTGAACAAGTTCCTGATGAGGGAGAAGTTCAAGATACTCTCCCTTAGGACACTGCTGCCCTTCCTCCTTCAGGGAGATTGGCTCTGCTCCTTAGATCTCAAGGATGCTTACACCCACATCCTGATCCACCCCTCCCACAGGCATTACCTGAGATTCATGGTGGGGGAGCAGCACTACCAGTACAGGGTGCTGCCATTCAGCCTTGCCTCCTCAACAAGGGTCTTTACAAAATGACTGGCGGTCGTAGCTGCCCATGTGCGCCTCCAAGGGGCCCATGTCTTCCCTTACCTGGACAACTGGCTCTTCAGAGGCAGCACACCTCTCGAGGCCAGGTGGGCCACAAGGCTCACTGTCTGCACCCTGCAATATTTGAGGTTCATCAACTACCCCAAGTCCAGCCTTTCCCTGGCCCAAGACTTGGAATTTATAGGGGCCCAGCTGGACACTCTGTGGGTCAAGCCCTGTGGAGAGAGCCCACTGCCTGATGCAGCTGGCAAGGGACGTGCAGAGCTCCAGTTTGGTGCCAGCTCGCCTATTCCTGCTGGGCCACATGGCTTTGACAGTTCATGTTACACCTCTGGCCCGCCTGCATAGGTGGGCAGCCCAATGATGCCTCAGTGCCCATTGGACGCAGGCTGAGGGACAGAGTGACTGTCACCCACCAGCTGGCGGCCTCCCTCACCTGGTGGCAGTCCCTACATCACCTCAGGGTAGGGATGCCCTTCCAGGCACCGAACCCTCAGAGGGTCCTGATGATAACCGCCTCCCTTGTAGGCTGTATGCACATTGCGAGGACCAGTGCACCCAAGGCATCTGGTCCCCAGAGGAATCCCTACTGCAAATCAGTCTCCTTGAATGCAGGGCCATCTTCCTGGCCCTTCAGGCCTCTGCCACCTCCTGAGGGACCTCCCGGTCCTCATACAGACAGACAATCAGGTTGCCATGTTCTGCATGAAAAGGTAGGGGGGGTACAGACTCCTACTCCCTCTGTCAGGAAGCAGTGTCCCTCCACTCCTTTGCAGTAAGCAACCATATCCTTCTGAGGGCGGTGTACTTACTGGATCCGGACAACTCAAAAGGGAAATACGTGTTCCATGTATATAACTGTAGATACCCAACAATGTAATAATTGTATATAGTTACCCTGTTTATCCATTTTTTAACCCCTGTTCAAATGTAAATACATTACACTTATCCTGTAATGTATATGGTTTTGTTGAATGTACACCGCACTGATGTGAATAGCGCGGTATATAAGAAATGTTAAATAAATAAATAACTGCCTGGCGGACAGCCTCAGATGGGTCCTTCGGCCTCACAAGTGGTGCCTGGACTCAAAAGTGACTCAGGCTTTTCTTCCTCTAGGGAAGACCCTGGCTGCACCTGTTTGCCTCTCCAGACAACTCACAGCTGCCCAACCTCTGCTTCCCTCAGCCACACACCGGAGGAGGGTGGCAGCAGACACCTTCCTGTTCTCCTGGTCACAGGACCTGCTTTATGCATTCCCACAGACACCTCTGATAGCCAAATGCCTTTTCAAGATTCAGAGCGATCACACCTCAGTAATCCTGATTGCTCCCAGGTGGCCCAGGCGACCCTGGTTTCCCCTGCTGCTCTCCGTGTCAGTGGCAACCCCTGTACCACTGGGCCGGGATCCGAACCTCCTGTCCCATGAGGGGGGAGCCCCCTGTTACACCCCAACCTGGGGTCCCTAACGCTGACAGCGTGGCTGCTGAAAGTGTAACACTGGCCCCTTTCAACCTCCCAGGTGTGGTTGAGGAAATCCTTCTGGCCTCCAGGAAGCCATTCACCAGAAGGGCTTACACCTTCAAGTGAAGGAGGTTCTCCATCTCGTGTGCAGAAAGGAATGAGAACCTGTTCTCCTGTCAGGTAGAGCTCATGCTGCAGTACTTGCTGCACCTCTCTCACTTGGGCTTGAAATCTAGTTTGGTGAGGGTGCATCTCAGCACTATAGCGGCTAACCATCACCCTATAGAGGGGAAGCCCCTCTCAGGCCAGCCTTTGGTCTCCATATTTCTCAGGGGCTTCCTGCTATCCAAGCCCCCTCTCTGCCCTCTGGCAGCAGAATGGGAACTCAATGTGGTACTCTCCCAGCTCACTAGGCTGCTGTTTGAGCCCTTGGCCACCTGCCACCTGAGAACCTCTCCTTGGTGGCGTTGACATCCGCACGAAGAATAAGTGAGCTGCAGGCCCTGATGGTGGACGTGCCTTATACCAGGTTCTGTACGAAGAGAGTGGTGCTTCGCACGCACCCCAAATTCCTCCCAAAGGGGGTGTCGGCTTTTGTCAAGGACATGTCTAAGGCCCTGGCATTCCCGACCGAGTCAAAGGAGGACCCTTGGGCAGATGAGTTGGAAATCCTCCACTACAAATCCCCTCCGCGGGAATCGCTCACGGTGCCCATCCTGGAATGGCTGATGCTCCGAATGTGGGAAACGCCGACTTCAGTGCCGGTGGTGAGAAAATGGCTCGACTCGATGTATCCCACTGGAGCCTGGGCTTCCAAAAGTGACAACTGCCACATAACTCCATGGTGGTGGAGTTGGCCATGCATCGGCTGAAAAGCCAGAAGATGCAGTCCCCGGTGCCCACCAGCAGGGAGGCCTGCACCCTGGATGCCCTTGGCAGAAAGTGCTACCAGGGCTCAATGCTCATCTCATAAGAACATAAGATATGCCATACTGGGTCAGACCAAGGTCCATCAAGCCCTTGGTCTGACCCAGTATGGCATATCTGTCGCATCCAGGCCTATCAGCTGTACATGGACATGTATCTGAGATCTGGTGAAGGAGCTCACCGGGTTCTCAACTGGTCTCCGAGGAACCCTTGCAGCAGTTCAAGAACCTGGCCAAAGCAGTCCATGAATGCTCCAAATTCATGTCTCGAGCGGCCTATGACAGATTCGAGTCAGTGTCTCAAGTGGCGGTGGCTGACATCGGTGGACGCCAAGCTTGGCTACAGTCATCTGACCTTGAGCAGTGGGTTCAGGACAAATTGGTCGATGTCGCCTGCCAAGGAGAGAACCTCTTTAGCAAACCAATGACCAACAAGGCTGCTGAGCTGGAGACCAAGTTCATGACGAGGACCAGGCTCTCCAAAAAGACCACTGCCCCTCCCCAACGGTAGGGCTCGGGTAAAAAGTCTTTTTACCTGAGGAAGGGAGCTACTTACTGAAACTACCCACCTTATCAGGCCTCCCCAGCTCCCCAACAGGGTCAGCAGGCCAAGGGACATGGGCATGGCCTGTGTTAAGCAGAAGGCTCCAAAACCCCAGGCATCGGCTCCAGCCCAGCCAGGGGGGAGTTTTTGACTCCTTGAGCATAGCCTATTTACTCCACGGAGATCAGCAGCCCACAGGGGAACGTCTGGCCCTCTATGCCCAGAGGTGGATGTCCATCACCACTGATTCTTGGGCACTTTGGGTAGTCAGGGAGGGTTACCTCTTCCACCTGACTCATACATCTCCTCCTTATTTACCGAGAGAGCCCCTCGGGTCTCCCCTCCACCGAGACCACCTTCTGAAGGAGTTGGCAGGTCTTTTCGAGGACAAAGTGGTGGAATCGGTGCCCCACCATCTCAAGAGCAAGGGGTTCTACTCCAGTTACTTCCTCATGTCAAAAAGAGCAGGGAGCCTAAGGCCCATCCCCGACCTGAGCAACCTCAACAAATTCTTGGTTAGGGAGAAGTTCAAGATGCTCTACCTTGGAATATTGCTGCTCTTCCTCCAGCAGGGAGACTGGCTATGCAGCTTAGACCTCAAGGATGCTTATACCCACATCCTCATCCACCCCAACCACAGGCAGTTCCTGCAGTTCGTAGTGGGGCTAGGCATTTTCAGTACAGGGTGCTCCCCTTTGGCCAAGCCTTGGCCCCGAGAGTTTTCACAAAAGTCCTGGCAGTCGTGGCCCCAGACATCTGGCTCCAGGGAGTCTTCGTCTTTCCCTACCTGGACGACTGGCTCATAAAGGGAGGCACAGTCTCAGAGGTGAAGCAGGCCATCGCACGCACCATCCAGGTTCTGCAATACTTGGGGATTTGTCATAAACTACCCCAAGTCTCACCTCCTCCCGACAGTGTCTGGAGTTCATTGGGGCGAAGATCGACACTCATCAGTCAAAGGCTTTCTTGCCTAAGGACCGCGCCAATCATCTCAGGACCATGGCTCAGGATGGTACAGTACCATCCCTTGTTTCCCGCTTGGCTTCTCCTGCACCTCCTTGGGCACATGGCCTCCACGGTCCACATCACCCCTGATGCTTGCCTCCACATGAGGGCGTGCAGTGGTGTCTCCGGTATCAGTGGTCTCAGGCCATAGGTTGCCTCAGAGACGGAGTTTCTGTGATCTGCCAATTGGCGAATTCTCTGGTCTGGTGGCAGTCTCTTCAGCATCTCGAGGCGGTCATGCCTTTTCAGGCCCCAAGCCCATCAAGGGTCTCACCATGGATGCCTCCCTGCTCGACTGGGGAGTCCACTGCAGAGATCTCCGCACACAGGACAACTGGTCACCAGATGAGAGCACCCAGCAAATCAACCTCCTGGAGCTCCGAGCCATACATCTATCCCTGAGGGTCTTTTGTCACCACCTGTGTCACCAGCTGGTGCTGGTCCAGACAGACATCCAGGTGGCGATGTTCTACGTGAACAAACAGGGGGGCACGGGTTCTCGTACCCTTTGTCAGAAGGCACTGGTCCTCTGCTTATACGCAATTCAACAGGGTATCCTCCTGCAGGCAGTGTACCTGCCAAGCCACAACAACCTGCTGGCCGACAGGCTCAGCAGACTTCTCCAGCCAAACGAGTGGCAGTTGGACCCCAGGGTTGCCAGCCGGCTTTTCCGGCTCGGGGGGGAACCCGTGATGGACCTGTTTGGCAGCCTGGACAACTTTGTTGCCCCACTTATGCTCCCAGCAAGCCCACCCCTCCAGGGTGACAGCAGACCCGTTCCTGGTCTCATGGTCGGAAGGCCTTATGTACACCTTTCCTCTTACGCTGCTGATCGCCAAGACCTTGTTCAGGACCCTCCGCAACAGGGCCTAGTTCATTCTGATAGCTCCTCGGTGGCCCAGGCAGCCGTGGTTCCTGCTGCTTCTGCAGTTGGCGGTGGAGACCCCCATCCCCTTGGGTACTGCCCCAGACTCCTGTCTCGGGAGGTGGCTCTCTCCTGCAGCCCAACTTGGGGTCCCTGTCACTGACAGCATGGCTGCTGAAAGGGTGACTCTGGCCCCTTTCAACCTTTTGGTTGAGGTGGAAGACATTCTGCTGGCCTCTTGCAAGACCTCTACTAGGAAGGCTTCCATCCTCAAATGGCACAGGTTCTCTGGTGCGCAGAACACAGGGCTGACCCTTTCTCTTGCCAAGTGGCCCTGGTGTTACAGTACCACCTTCAGTTCTCTCAGTCTAACTTCATCTGTGTGCACCTTAGTGCCTTGGCGGCGCACCACCATCCAGTGGATGGTAAGTCCCCCTCGGTTCATTCCTTGGTGACCCATTTTCTTCGGGGCCTACTCTTATCGAAGCCCCTGGTTTGCCCTCCAGCAACTAAATGGGACCCCAACATAATGTTGGGGCAGCTCACTCACCCGCCCTTTGAGCCTCTGGCTACCTGCCACCTTTGCTACCTCTCTTGGAAGGTGGTTTTCCTGGTTGCGCTCACTTCAGCTCGCAGATTTAGCGAGCTTCAGGCCCTAGTGGCAGAGGCACCTTATACCAGGTTCTACAAGAACAGGGTGGTGCTTCACACGCATTCCAAATTCCTGCTGAAGGTAGTGTCACCCTTCCATCTCAACCAGGAAATGGTGCTCCGCACCTTCTTTCCAAGACCTCACTCCAGTCAAGCGGAGACTGTCCTTCACACCTTGGACTGTAAGAGGGCTTTGTCCTTCTACATCCAATGCACTCAGGTTCACCACAAAACTGCTCAGCTTTTCATCTCCTACGACCACAGTAGGCTGAGGGAGGCAGTGACCAAGCGTACGGTGTCCACATGAATGGTGGACTGTTTTGCCCTCTTAAGAGCAGGCGAGGCTCCCACTGGAAGGCCACGTCACAGAGTACCGTGTCAGGGCCATGTCGACCTCAGTGGCAAACTTATCCTCTGTCCCGATGGTAGATGTCTGCTGGGTTGCCACCTGGTCTTCCGTCCATACCTTCACAGCCTATTACTGCCTGGAAAGATTGTCCCAACGGGTCAGTGCCTTCGGCCAGGCTGTGCTCCGTAACCTTTTCGGGATCTAGGCAACTCCTACCCTCCGACTCTTCTGTGTTCAGGCTACTGGAGTGCTGGTTCATCGGACACAGGGGTCCTACTGTGGTCTGTGTACGTGGACTCTTGCTGCTGCTTGTGGCTCCCCATGATGGAGCCCCTATTTTTGCTAATCGGCTTTCGGTAGCCTGTAGCTGGGGAGGTTCCATATGTAAGAACTGACTTTCTGCTTGTTCCTGGAGAAAGCATAGTTACCTGCAATAGGTGTTATGCGGGGACAGCAGCAATCGGTCCTCACAACCTTCCCTCCTCCCCTTGGAGTTGCTCTTTTTACCATCTTTTATTTTTGCTGTCTTTTAGCTATGTCATATGACTGAGCAAAATGGCACCCTTGGGCGGGAAGGGGACCACACATGCTTGGTGGCATCTCCCAAATGCTTTCTTTGAAAGCTGGGGGGATGCTTCCGTGAGGGCTCCATTGGTGCCGACGTCACCCCATATGTGAGGACTGATTCCTGCTGTCTCTGAAGAACACCTGTTACAGGTGAGTTAACTACGCTTTCTCCAGGGACAGCAGGAATCAGTCCTCACAACCCTCCTCCCCTAGGAGTTGCCTCCTTTACCTTTTTGTCTCTTGCCTAAGCTATTTCATCTGACCAGTAAGATGGCACCCTTGGGCAGGAAGGGGACCACGCATGCGTGGTAGCATGCCCAAAGGCTTTCTTTGAAAACTGGGGAAATGTTTTGCGTGGGCTCCTTTGATGCCAACATCACCCATATGTGAGGACTGATTTCTGCTGTCCCTGGAGAACACCTGTTACAGATGAGTAACTATGCTTTTTTGTCAGACCATATTTTCATTATATACTAGCCAAAACACAGTTGGATATTTTTAATGGTCCATTTTACTTTTATAAATTATGGATAAATGATTGGCTGGAAAATACTCATTTATCAATTAGCACTGCTAGCTTCTGTTCCACAGCAGCACCTTGCATCGACACGACGTCACATTTCAAATCATTGCAATACAATAGGTTCTGCTTCAAGGCAAAGCCGCAAAAAAACAGAATACTTAGCTTATGAAGCTTTCATTTCTTCCAATATCAGCTAATCCAAACGTAATTTTGCCAGAGTAACAGCTTCATACTCTACTTAGCACTCCATGGCTGCACTCAGACATATGCAGAGAGGGAGGAATCTAAGATGATCTGCAGCAGAATTCCATTATGAAGCACAGCTGGAACTCTTCCCCTCTGGGGGACTGCAGGGATTCTTCAAGTAGTCCATCCTCTACCCCCCCCCCCCCCCACACACACACACACACCAAAACTAAGCTAATGGAGGCTAGGACATGAGTAGTTGGTCATGTGTCCCCTCCAGCTTTTCCCCCTCCTCCATGCCACTAGTCACTGTATAAGTGAATTCTCTAGGACCAAGCAGGAAGTCAGTCCTCACTTATGGGTGACATCGACGCCGATAGAGCCCCCGTGCGGAGCATTTCCCCAGCTTTCTAAGAAAGCCTTTGGGAATACTGCACGCATGCGCAGTCCCCTTCCCGCCTAAAGGTGCCATCTTGCTCAGTCTTTCTTTTTCCGTGGAGCCCATCGGACGTCTGTCCATGTCACCCGGAAAAGTTGATGTTTTTTTCAGCGATTTCTTCATCTTTTTTCTCCGGTTCGACGCCGGTTCCCCTTCCCTCCGGGTTCGGTACACTGGTATCGAGCCCGTATTCTATTTTTCGTTTTTTGCCGTTGGTGGCTGGCGTTCGCGCCTTTTTCTGTTTTTCCCTGGATAGCCGGTCCTTTGACCTCGCGGGGGCCTTTTTTTCCCTGATGCCTTCAAGTGGTTTCAAGAAGTGTGATCGGTGCAAGAAACTAATGTCTCACCGACACACACGACTGCTGCCTTCGGTGCCTCGGCCCAGATCATGATCCAAAAATCTGTGGCTTGTGTGGCAAAATGTCCACCAAGGCACTTCGAAGCCGTCAGCACCAGAAAGAGAGGATTTTCTCAGATTCTGCCTCCGGCCGGGCCCGGACCTCGTCTGAGGCCTCGACGTCTCGGGAGTCTAATCCCGAGCATCGCCAGGGTTCCTCGGACAGGGGGTCCCCCGATCGGGAACGCAAGAGGAAGAAACGGCTCGTGAGGGCGGCGTTGGAAGAGGTCCCTGGTTCCTCGAGGGCCAGGTCTAAGACCCCCAACCGCCGTCCCGGGCCCTTGGAACAGGAGAAGCCATCCAAGATACCTCATGTGGAGCCAGAGACCGTTGGACACATAAGTCCTGTAGTCCTCGTGGATTCTCTTCTGAGGGAGCTGACGTCGGGCCCGGCGCTGCCAGGGCCCGGGTCGGTGGCTGCTGAGTCTCCTGAGCTTGGACTCAGGCTGACAGCCTTGGAGTGCAGACTGTCTGCCTTCATGGATCAGCAGCGGGTACTGATGGCCAGTGGGTACTGATGGTGCATCTGCCCCGACCACCGGGACGTCGAAGTCGACCCCGGAGACCGAGCCGATACTCGAGACCATGAAGGCTCGAAGTTGTCCTCGGTCACGGTCACCCTCGACCTCCCGCTTGGAATCGAGAGCATCGACGCTGGTGCCTTCAGCATTGGGGCGGGTGCCACCTAGACCCGCGCAGTCGGAGCCCCTCGACTCCTCTTCAGATGAGTCAGCGTGGGAGACGGAGGACGAGGAGTCCCCTGACACCTTCCGGACTCGGTGTGTCCCTTCGGACTCACCGCAGTCTGAGCCCCGGAGTAGGTCCCCCTGGAGGACACCCGGTTCTCGGAGTTCGTTAGGGACATGGCCAAGGCATTGGCGATTCCCGAGGAGCTCGAGGCCCTCTAGTATGATTCTCCTCCGAAGGAGGCCTTTACTGTGCCGGTTCCTCCGATGCTGGAATGGCTCCTCTTCCGGATTTGGGAGGCACCAGCCTTGGCGCCGGTCTTGAGCAAGCGGGTCGATTCCATCTATCGACTCCATAAGAGCCCTGGATTCCAGAAGGCGCAGCTGCCGCACCATTCCATGGTGGTGGAATCGGCCATGCATCGTCTGAAGAGCCAGAAGATGCACTCTGCGGTGCCTCCCGGCAGGGAGGCCCGGAACCTGAATGCTTTCGGCAGTAAGTGCTTCCAGGGCTCGATGCTTGCTTGCCGTGTCCAGTCCTACCAGCTGTACATGGGCATGTACTTACGAAACCTGGCGAAAGAGATTGCTGGGTTCTCTGCTGGCCTCTCCGGGGAACCTTTGCAGAGGTTCCAGACTTTATCCTCAGGAATCCGGGACTGCTCAAAGTTCATGTCCCGAGCGGCCTACGATGGCTTCGAGGCTTCGGCTCGTGTGGCAGCAGCCGGCATCGGAGCTCGACGCTAGGCATGGCTGCAGTCATCGGACCTCAAGCCCTGGGTGCAGGACAAGTTGGTCGATGTCCCTTGCTGAGGTGAAAACCTTTTTGGCAAGCCCATGGCCGAGAAGGCGGCTGAGCTTGAAACCGAACACCTTACTAGGACAAGGCTGTCCAGAAAGACTTCTGCCCCTTCTCACAAAAGGAAGGGCTCTGGTAAAAAGCCCTTTTACCCGAGAAAGGCAGCTGCCTACAAACCTTTCCCTCAGTACCAGTCCTCCCCAGCAGGGGCAGCAGGTCAAGGGGCAGGGACATGGGCCCCGTAGGCAGAAGACCCCCAAGCCTCTGGCTCCTGCTCCTACCCAGCAGGGAGGGGGTTTTTGACCCCCACAACATAGCCTTTCCATCTCTGCTGCCCCGTTCCTACACAGGAGGTCGTCTAACCCTGTTTGCCCACAGGTGGCCACCCATTACAGGGGATACTTGGGTATTAAGCATAGTCCACAAGGGCTATATGCTCCACTTCCAGCAGTTACCCCCTGCCTACTTCCCAGGAGAGCCTCTAAGGCCTCTCCTGCACACAGACCTCCTACTTCAAGAACTTCAAGGTCTGCTTCTGGACAAGGCGGTGGAGCCTGTACCTCCTCGCCTACAGGGGCACGGTTTCTACTGCAGGTACTTTCTAGTGCCAAAGAGAACCGGGGGCCTAAGGCCTATTCTAGACCTCAGGAACCTCAAGTTCTTGGAGAAAGAAAAGTTTAAGATGCTTACTCTTGGAACACTTCTGCTCTACCTCCAGCAGGGAGATTGGCTATGCTCCTTAGATTTAAAGGATGCGTACACCCACATCTTCATTCATCCAGACCACAGAAAGTACCTCAGATTCATGGTGGGAGGAAACCATTACCAGTACAGAGTACTGCCTTTTGGCCTAACTTCCGCCCCAAGAGTCTTTACAAAGTGCCTTGCTGTGGTGGCGGCCTACTTGAGGACTCAAGGTGTTTTTGTCTTCCCCTATCTGGACGACTGGCTCATCAGGGGTCAGACTTACCAGGAGGCCAGGCAGGCCACCTTCCGAACTGTATCGCTCCTTCAAGATCTAGGCTTTGTCATAAACTTCGCAAAGTCCACTTTGCTCCCCTCCCAGAACCTAGAGTTCATAGGAGTGCGACTGGACTCTCTGCAAGCAAGGGCTTACTTGCCAGAGGACAGAGCTCAAAGGCTCATGGAGTTGGCATCCCGGTTTCTCAGCATGCCAAAGGTTTCTGCCAGGCTCTGTCTGCAGCTCCTAGGATACATGGCATCGACCCCCAATGCCCGCCTCCACATGAGGCCTGCACAGTGGTGCCTCAGAACTCAGTGGAAGCAAGCCACAGGGAGCCTAGCAGACAAAGTCAGGGTGTCAAAACCATTCCTGAATTCTCTTCAGTGGTGGCTACACCCCCCCCCAACTTGCTCCGGGGGGGGGGTCCTTTTCAGGTGCCTGTCCCCACAGTGGTGTTGACGACAGATGTCTCCTTGCAGGGCTGGGTTGCACACTGCCAGGAGAGCTGCACTCAGGGCCTATGGTCTCCATGGGAAGCCATGCAACAGATCAACCTACTAGAACTTCGGGCTATTCGGTTAGCCCTCAAGGCTTTTTCTCACACTTTGACTCACCAGTCTGTTCTAGTTCAGACGGACAATCAAGTGGCCATGTTCTATGTGAACAAACAGGGAGGCACTGGGTCCCCAAGCCCCTGTGTCTGGAAGCACAAGCCCTTTGTTCCTTTGCACTCAGGCACAAAATGTTTCTGAGAGCTGTTTATCTTCCTAGCCAGGAGAACTCCCTGGCAGACAGGTTAAGCAGAATTCTGCAGCCCCACGAATGGCAGCTGCACCCGTTAGTGGTTCAAAAGATTTTCCTGAAATGGGGACTTCCATCCATAGATCTCTTTGCCAGTCCCCTGAACCGGCAGCTACCGCATCCTTGTTCCAGGCAACCGCATCCCCTGAGGTTAGCAGTGGATGCCTTCCTGATTTCTTGGTCCCAGGGCATACTGTATGCGTTTCCTCCCACGCCTCTGGTGGCCCGAACCTTGTTCAAGATTGTAAGGGACAAGGCCTTGGTCCTTCTGGTAGCTCCCAGGTGGCCAAGGCAGCCCTGGTTCCCACTTCTGCTTCAACTAGGATCAGGGTTCCCTTCTGCACCCCAATCTCAAATCTCTCAATTTGATGGCCTGGAGGCTGCAAGGGTAGTCTTAGCTCCCTGGGGCCTGCCTCAGGAAGTGGAAGAGGTGGTCTTGGCCTCTAGAAAGCAATCCACCAGAAAAACATATGCCCTGAAGTGGAGGAGTTTCTCCTTGTGGTGTCAACAGCGCCAAGAAGATCCTTCACCTGCACTGTGCCAGTAATGCTCCAGTACCTACTGCACTTGTCCAATCAGGGCCTTAAGTCCAATTCTGTTCGGGTCCACCTCTCTGCTCTGGCAGCTCACCACTCACCGGTGGAGGGACACTCTTTATCGGTTCACCACTTAGTGTCCAGATTTCTCAGAGGCTTACTATTGCTCAAGCCTCCTCTCTGTCCACCAGCCCCTGAGTGGGAGTTGAATGTGGTCTTACAGCAATTGACTCGCCCACCTTTTGAGCCGATGGCTACATGTCCTCTCTGCTTCCTTTCTTGGAAGACCTCTATTCCTAGTGGCCCTGACCTCGGCCTGGCGAGTGAGTGAACTTCAAGCCCTGGTCTGTGACAGGCCATACACTCATTTCTATAGGAACAAGGTAGTCCTTAGGACTCATCCTAAGTTCCTCCCAAAGGTTGTCTCCTCTTTCCATCTCAACCAGGAGGTGTTTCTTCCAACGTTCTTCCCTAGGCCCCATGCCAGCCGGGCTGAGACAGTCCTGCATACCCTGGACTGTAGGAGGGCCTTATCCTTCTACCTTGAACGTACGCAGGGTCATAGGAGGGGGCTACTCAGCTCTTTGTATCTTTTGACCCCAATAACATGGGGGTACCTGTCTCCAAGCATACCTTGTCCATCTGAGTGGCTGACTGTATCACCTGGGCTTACAGGGCAGCTGACCTTCCTTTGCAGGGTCGGGTCACGGCCCACCGTGTCAGGGCAATGGCTGCCTCAGTAGCTCATCTCCGCTCTGTACCGTTGGCAGACATCTGCAGGGCTTCAACTTGGTCCTCAAGCCAGACTTTTGCGGCCCATTACTGCCTGGAGAGGGAGTCACGTAGGGACAGTGCTTTCAGTCAGGCAGTGCTCCGGAATCTCTTCGAGATTTGGGCAACTCCTACCCTCCAGCCCTCTGTATGGGCCACCGGTGGGGGTATGTTTCAGTGAAATCCTTTCTCTGATGCTGAGGCTAGAGGGAGCTCATTTTTCAGCTCTGGCTCCCCCGGTAGCCTGAAGCTGGAGAGTCCCATAAGTGAGGACTGACTTCTTGCTTGGTCCTGGAGAAAGAGTAGTTACTCACCTGTAACAGGTGATCTCCAGGAGCAGCAGGAATCAGTCCTCACAACCCTCCCTCCTCCCCTGGGAGTTGCAGTTGTACATAGTTCATTTTAGCTTTTTTATGTGCTGTCCTTTAGCTATGTCATTGGACTGAGGTAAAATGGCACCTTTAGGCGGGAAGGGGACCATGCATGCGTGCAGTATTCCCAAAGACTTTCTTAGAAAGCTGGGGAAATGCTCCGCACAGGGGCTCCATCGGCGTCGATGTCACCCATAAGTGAGGACTGATTCCTGCTGCTCCTGGAGAACACATTCACTGAGGTAGGTAATGGTGTAGTAAGAGAAACATGGCCCCTTCACTATGGCCACACTAGTCTCTACCTCTTGCTGTCTTCAATGTGGAGGCAGTGTGGCACTAGGTCTATATTGATAACATATATGGGGGAGGAGTGGCCTAGTGGTTGGGGCAAGGTACCTCGGGCCAGAAGGTCAGGGGTTTAAATCCCACTAGAGGACAGCAACCTTGGGCCAGAAGGGCTGGGGTTTCTAGTCCCACAGGGTGCTCCTTGTGGTCTTGGGCAAGCCACTTAACCCTCCATTGCCCATGTTCCCTGTAAAATAATTATCTCCAAGTTATAATGCCCTGTTCAATGTAATTTCAGTTTGTTCAATGTAAACCGCCTTGATATCATGAAAGGCGGTATATAAGAAATGTGAAATAAACATTGACTTTGGAACAACAGTGATAAGCAGAGAATGCCTGATACCTCTTGAAGCACTATTCCACTTAAAGTGGGAGGGATAAAATATCAATAAAAATGTTAGGCATCCTGATGTAATTTATGTTGGGGAGAGGTATTTTTATTCCATTACTGGTTTGGGACAGGGTGAGGGCATAATTTTATAACTGGGTACTTTTTTATGAGAAGTTCATAAAAGCATTGTTTTTTTTATCAAGACATCATGGGTGCTTCTATGCCTTTGCAAATAGTCTCCAAAAATCAACTTGAATACTATGCAAATTTATTTATGCACACCTAAATGTACGAGTACACTTGCTCTGAAGTTAGTCTAAATGTATGTGTGGGTACTCTGTGCATGTATGTTGCAACACTGCCTTCACTGTATCCAAACTACACCCCTGGGAATATCTATGTGCCATCTTTGCTTATGTAGCGAACCATGCAGTTTTATAAAAGGCTTTTTTCACAAGGGAAACATTGGCATTACACAAGGGAAAGCGCTCTGTAAAATTACCCATTTAAAGGATACCCACCTCTATGCTGCCATTTAATGCTTGCTATGCTTATTTCTCTTCTGTGCTCTTGTTCCAGACCCTCAGACATTCAGCCCTCCCACCAGGAAGTGATGCGGCTGCGTGCCCGCAGCAGTTATATAGCAAGTACCAGAGCAGTGCAACACCAGTATTTGAGAGCTGCCTGCGGCGTTCAGTACTGTGGCGGCATGCGCCGAAGGAGCATGACGTGCTGTTTGGGGAGACTCTGGTGACGTGGACAAACCCTGGCACTCCATCATCCTGCCCAACCTCACGACACCCTTACTATGCCTGGTATCCCTGCTAAACGGTAATACACTACAGCTGGGAACCTATCTCTATTAACACTCCTCGTGTTTGTATTATCTTCATCTGTCTCATCCATTCCAGTGCACTAGGGCCGGCGCCCCACTGCTCCTCTGTCCTCTTGGGCCCTCTGCCCTCCACCCTTGCATTCTTGATTCCCTGTTCTCAGTCCCTCTTGCCCCCTTCGCAACTGTTCCTCTGTTTACAGTAGCTTTGACAAATCGTCATTCCCTTCAGAGTACATCTCTATTGGTTCATGATCTTATTACCTGCCATTCATTAGACATCATCTTTGTTACTGAAACGTGGTTGAAGGACGGGGAGTGCCCATTCCTCAACTGCTGTTTACCCCCCCTCCCCCCCCCCCCCCCCGGCTTTTCAGCCTTTGATACTCCCCGTCTTGGACAATCTGGCAGTGGAGTTGAAGCCCTGTTCCCCTCGTCTTTGTCACTAACTCATATTCAGTCACCGTTTCTTCACTACCCTGAATCCCTCTTTCTCTATCTGCATGCTCCCCTCCCGGTGCACTTCCTCCTGATCTACTCTCCACCATCCATCCATCCCCTGCTCTGGGATGCCCTTCTACTTGCCATTTCAGAGGCTTCGCTTCAGTTTCCCCACCTGGTTCTCCTAGGGCAGATGTTCCCAACTCCAGTCCTGGAGGGCCAAATACCATTCAGGTTTTCAGGCTGTCCCTAATAAATATGCATGAGATGTATATGCATGCACTGCCCCCATCGTATTCAAATGTATCTCATGCATAGTCATTAGGGACAGCCTGAAAACCCTGAATGCTGTTTGGCCCTCCAGGACTGGAGTTGGGAACCTCTGTCCTAGGGGATTTCAACATTCATTCACCTTACTCCGCCCATGATCATGCTTTTGCTTCTCTCCTTCAAGATCTTGCATTTTCCCAGCATGTGCTCGCTCCAAGTCACGTAGCTGGTCATACCCTTGATCTCATCGCTACTTCCCCTGATTTCTGTGGACCCCCAGCCTCTTTCTCTACCCATCCCCTACCATGGACTGATCACTTTTGTGTCACATTCTGCCTTCCTGTCATCCTCCCAGCTACTGCTGTGTGCTCTGCCAACTGAGCCCCTATACGCCTTTCTCGCCATGTTACAGCTGCCACCCTTGAAAGTTTTCCGTCCATAGAGGAGGCTTTATTACCATCTACATTTGCTTCACTCACCACTGATGAGCAGGTCGCTACCTGGACCACAAGTCTAGCTATAGCTTTAGATTGCTTGGCACCTCTGCATCTATGTCCCTCTCATCTCATCATGTACCATCCTTGATACCATCCTGGTTTGCGTGTACACTGTGCTTATCTCCATCGGGCAGAATACCATTGGTGGAAGATTCCTGACACTCTTCTTCAGTTTCAATCCTTTCACCGTCATCATCGCTCTCTAGTTCATCATGCAAAATAGACTTAATATTCTATTCTCATTTTTATCTCTTCAAACCATTCTCGCCAACTGTACTCCGTCTTAAAATCTCTTTCCAGCACCCACTCCCTACCATTATCCTCTGTTGCTTCCCTTCCCAAGCCTGCAGTGATTGCTTCATTTTTTCATAGTAAGATCCAAGACCACCTCTTGACCTTCCCGGTCTGTCCCCTTCCTTTCTCTGCCTCTCTTCCCCACCCCCCCCAAACCCCTCCCCAACTTCAACTAGTTGTCTCATTGCTGTCCATCCGGTCCATCGGAGCTTTCCAAACTAATCACCAGCTCCTGTTAAAACCACCTGCCTCTCTAACACCATCCCCTCCATCTGGCTACTAGAGCCTTCTCTTGCACTCCAGCCTGCCATACTCGCCATTATAAACACCAGTCTTTCCTCTGGAATCTTTTCCACTGCTTGGAAACGTGCTCGTTCGACCACATCTTAAGAAACTTTCACTCGATCCCACTGTACCAGCACACTGCCATCCTGTATCAAATCTACCATTTGTATCCAGACTCCTGCAAAAATTTGCATTTGACCAGCTCTCTAATCTTGAATCCACTCACTTTCTGCACCTCTGCCAATCTGGCTTTTGACCAAACCATAGTACTGAAATGATCAATCTCCAGGAACAAGCAGGAATGTAGTCTTCACATATGGGTATCTTCGGTACCGACGGAGTCTGCGCGGGAACGCTCCCCAGCGTCCAGTTGGAACGCTTTTGGGAGCATCCCTCAGCACATTCGCGTTGCCTTCCTGCCTTTCCAACTGTCCCTCTTCAGTTCTTCGTTTTCCGCATAGCCGACAGGTCACATACCCTGTCACCGCAGAAAATTTCTTCTTTAAACTTGTTTTTCTTGTGGTCGCACCTGCCTCTGCTTGACTCCTACTGGTACCGCCGGTTCTCTTTTCTTCTTTCAACAAAAAAAATATATACTTCTGAAGTGTTTCTCTTCAGAAACCTTTTCTTTTTGGTGCTAGGCGCCATTTTGGGCATTAGGCCCCATTTTCCTGAAAAATGGAAAAACCAGCTAGTGGTTTTAAAAAATGTACTAAGTGTGGCGGTACCATTTCCGTCACCGACACCTATGACTGGTGTCTCAAATGTTTAGGCCCTGACTATTCTCCATCGGAGTGTTCCTCTTGTATGGGGATGACTAAAAGAGGAAGACAGATCCAGGCTGCAAAGCTCGGTACCCTCTTTACTTCAGATGCAATGTCGATTGCATCGACGTCTTGCAGAGCCTCGTCTTCCTCCCATGGATCTCAGGTAACTAAACATAAGAGCCGGTCCTCAAAGGGTAGATCTTCCAAGCATCAAGAATCCATGGGCATTGCCCTTGAGGAAACTATACCGGCAAAACAGCCCCGACGGGAGGCTTCAGCCTCCAAAGCACTAACGGGGCTCCAGGATGTTCTCGAGGCCTTGACCTCGGCAGAACTACTGGTGCCATGCTCAGGGGTTCTGGCCGCTTCTACCGGTACCGACACCCCAGGCATCGGCAGTGTCGATAGACCAGAGATTCCTCGCTATCGAATGCAGTTGTGCAGCTCTCCTTACAGCTGCGGTACCATTGACACCGCTACTGACGGTTCAACAGGCACTGATACCGGTGCCAGTGCCAGCACCGGTACCGGTACCAGCACCGACGGTACTGGCCCCAATGGGAATTCTGCCCATGCCAACTTTTTCGGGAATTGAAAGATCGGTGCCGACTTCAATCGATACCGACACCGTGCTTTGCATGAACATCGGGATCAGAGATGCTTCAAATCTTCTGATTCCGATGACTTGGATAACTCGGGCGGTACCGGAAGACTCCTCAATGCAGAATGTTTCCTCCTCCGGACATGTCTCTTCAGGATTTTATTTGTGATGTGGCCCGAGGCCTATCAATCACGGTAGCTCCTGAAAAAGAACCTAGAGCAAAGGAATTGGAAATACTCCAATACCCTAAGGCTCCCAAAGAAGCAGATACTCTGCCCATTCATGAAATTCTTCATGATTTGATGCTCAGAATGTAGGAAACACCTCTGACCACATCTCCTCATTCTAGGAGACTCGATACCATGTATCGAGTTCCACCATGTCCTGGTTTTCAAAAGACTCAGCTGTCACACCATTCAATGGTAGTGGAATCAGCCATGCGTAGGATGGAAAGTGCAAAAAGACATGCATCCAATCCTCCAGGTCGTGAATGCATTTGAGCATTGAACATTTCAGGCTTCCATGCTTTCAGCTAGGATCAGCTGATATTTTATATGTGGGAATGTTCCTCAAAGAAATCACAGGAGACTTGGAGCTTATGAGCCCCCTTCTCCCTGATGACAAACGACAAGACTTCCTTACTCTTGTCAAGCATGCTCAAGACGTTTCCAAGTTTGTAAATCGTGCAGCCTTTGACTGCTTTGAATGCATCAGCAGAACTTCTGTTATTGCCATTGGTGCACGTCGTATTGCCTGGCTTCAGGCATCAGACTTGGAGACTTGGGTACAGGACAAATTAGGAAATATCCCTTGCACAGGAGAAAACCTCTTTGGCAAGAATTGGCAGGAAAAGGCTAATGAGATAGATACTGACAATCTCACTTTAGACAGATTGTGAAAATCTACAGCCACTCCAGCCAAAAAGAAACCCTATAAAAAAACTCTTTTTCAGCAAAAAGAGGACGTTTTATCCATCCTATACCCAGCAAGGGCAAGCTCAGGGTCAAGTTGCCCAAAAGGGACAACAGCAACAATCCAGACAACAAAAGAAGCCAAAAGGCCCGAGAGCTCAACCAGCTCCACAGGCTCAGCCCCCTCAAGGGCTTTGACTCCTTCCTAGAGAGCTTAGCTTTCCTGCCTCTGAAGGGTGCAGAACCCCTAAACATTCCAGGCAGGTTGTGTCATTTTGTAAACAGATGGCACCAAATAACAGCAGAAAATTGGACTCTGTCCATTGTAGGGGAGGGGTACAAGCTTCATTTTCACAGCATGCCCTCTCCTACAATCGTAAGACAGTTCAATTCCCAAACCTCTCCAGACAATCTACTGGATCAAGAGGTCTCAACACTCCTTGCTCAGGAAGCAATAGAGGAAGTGTCCATTCCCCAACAGGGTACAGGGTTCTACTCCCCCTATTTTCTTATTCCAAAGAAAACAGGAGGACACAGACCCATTCTAGACCTCAGAGAATTGAACAAATATCTGTTCCGAGAAAATTTCAAAATGATTTCTCTGGGAACTCTTCTGCCATACCTTCAAAATCAGGATTGGCTTTGTTCTCTAGATCTAAAGGATGCATATACTCATATTCTGATCCATCCAGATCACAGGAAATTCTTAAGATTCCTTTTCAAGGGAAAACACCTCCAATACAGGGTTCTTCCTTTTGGCCTGGCTTCGGCACCAAGAGTATTCATGAAATGCATGGCAGTAGTAGCTGCATTCCTGCGAACCCTAGGGATATTCGTCTTCCCTTACTTGGACGACTGGCTCATTCGAGCTCCCACGATTCCAGAAGCCAGCTCTGCACTGTCTCGCACAATGTGAATTCTCCAATACTTGGGATTGGTCATAAACTTCCCAAAATCCCAACTTGTTCCTTCTCAGACCTTGGAGTTCATAGGAGCTTGTTTAGATACCAGACAGTCAAGGCCTTTCCTCCCACAGCCCTGCTGTCTTCGCATAATGCAACTAGCTTCTCAAGTAGCGGGAAAGTCCTCCCTAACTGCTCGAACTGCTGCAATTACTGGGACATATGGCATCCACAGTTCATGTTGTTCCCTATGCTCGCCTCCACATGCGAGCAGCCCAGTAGACACTATCCACACAGTGGACACAGGCCACAGGACGTCTGTCGGACAAGATATCAAACTCACAACGACTGATCTTGTCCCTACAATGGTGGCAATCACTGGAGAAACTTTTAGTGGGGTCTCCTTTCCAACAACCCCCATTCCAGGCCACCCTTACAGCAGATGCATCACAGGTGGGATGGGGAGCACACCTGCACCATCTCTCCACCCAGGGTACCTGGACTCCACAGGAGACTTGTCTTCACATTAACCTCCTAGAACTCAGAGCAATCTATCTAGCTCTTCAAGTATTCCATGCCCAGCTCAGCTACAAGACAGTCCTAGTCCAAACGGGCAATCAAGTAGCCATGTTCTATGTGAACAAGCAGGGCAGAACAGGCTCTCTGTTATGCAACGAAGCTTTACGACTATGCGCCCTCACCAGAGAGCATCAAATTCACCTTCTCGTGGTATATCTTCCAGGCATTCAAAACCTTTGGGCAGACAAACTCAGCCGAGTACTGCTGCCTCACGAATGGTCTCTCCACCTAGACCAGGTGATAAAGATATTTCACATCTGGGGAGCCCCAGACATAGACCTCTTTGCAAGTCCACTGAATGCCAAACTTCCCCGGTTCTGTTCCAGAATTCCGTCTCACAATTGCCAGGCAAGGGACGCCTTCCTCCTTCACTTGGGTCAGGACTTCCTCTATGCCTTCCCACCCATTCCCCTCATCCCCATTCCCCTCATCAAACTTCAGAGAGACAGAGGTAATATGATCCTCATAGCGCCACGGTGGTCATGACAAACGTGGTATCCCCTGCTTCTACATCTCTCTCAAGCTGCACCTCTTGAGTTAGGGTGTGCTCCAGACCTTCTCTCCCAAGAGAATGGGATGCTATGGCACCTGAATCCACAATCCCTGCCTCTCAGGGCCTGATTGCTGAAAGCCTAGACCTGCAGGATCTTAACCTTTCCCAACAGGTAAAGGTTGTCCTTCAGGCTTCCAGAAAACCTTCCACAAGACGTTCTTACGCCTTCAAGTGGAAACGTTTTATTATATGGTGGTCTCAAAAGGGCTTAAACCCCCTTGTGATACCTTTGGAATCGGTACTAGAGTACCTACTGTCATCAACCCCCCCTGGTGGCCAGTGGCTGTAAGGGTAGGTTGAGCATATTATTTTCTGGGAGTAGAGGGCTCTTTTAAGGCCAAGGGTATCTTGGTCTTTGTAGTCCTGCTCCTTATGTTAATAAATTGTGTATGCCAAGTAGAGGATAAATAAGGCTTTTATTTCCCTTTTAACGCAAAAGGTTCGCTGAGATACAGAAATACAAAAAGTCCTTCTTTTCAGGCTTCCACCACAACATAAGTAAAGAGGTAAACCGTTACAAACTTCACAGTTGCTTGTAGGATTTAACATGGATTCTTTCAAACTTTAGAGCAAAACAAAGGAGTGAACATTCCTCTTTCATTCAGCACAAACATGAGTATTCTCAAAGCAATGTCCGTATAACTCACAGTTCAGGGAGTGATTCAAAACTGCCCGCAATACAAATGGAGCAATCCATTAATTCGTCTTGAGATAAGGGAATAAGATCCTCAAGTGCTATCTGCATGGGCTCTGGGTCATTGTTATCTCCGTCTGAATTGGAGCTTTCCCTGGCCGCTATAGTTTGCCAATCACTGTTTCTGTTCCCTGGCTTCCAGTAAGGCTGTTTTAGGGCTCTCAAATAAGCATGGCTTGTTCCTATGCCCTTAAGTCCTGGCTTATAAAACTCTGGCCTGCTTCTTTTCCTTTCAAAGTGGATATCTGCTTTACAGGAGTTTCTAGGAGCTGAGCTTCTCTTTATGAATAAAGTGTCACCATACCTTGGCTTCCTGTAGCCGGTATAACTGGAGTTTTCCTTCTCAGGCACTTCTCTCAGGACACAGTCTCTTTGGCAGACTTTCTCTTGGAAGCTTCTGGGCACTGTTTGACCTTTCTGTAGCTTAGGAAAACCTGGTGAGGAATCCAGACTTCCTTGCTTCCTGGTATAGGTAACTCTGCTATCAGTACCTTTCCTTTTGGAGCCTTTTAATCCTGTTTCAGAGTCTTCTGGTGAGCGTAGGGCTCTCTCCTTCTGAGCTCTTTACCTCTGAGGTCTCCTGCTACCAAGTCTTGCTCCGGACTGACTCTCCACGATCCGTCTTTCTCTCTGGCTCTTTGTGCTCCTCTTCCAGCTCCTGCTGTCCTTGTCGTGCTGCTTGTCTTGGCTGCACTGCTTGACCTGGCTGGGCTGCTGTCTCAGCTCCCCTTCTCCTCCTCCTCCTCCTTCCTGCACTAGCCTTCTGCTTATAAAGGCATTCCACGTTTGAGTTCCCTGGGCTACTTTCCAGGTGCAGCTGATTAACCTCTGCAGAATCATCAGCTGGGTGTGTTAACTCAGCCTCTGTAAGTTTTTGCCTGCTCCCTCTAGCTGCGCTGTAGGGCAATTGCATCTTCTGCACATCATTTGTTTTGTGAAAGACAGCGTTTTTTTCTAAGTCTTCACTTTCATTAGCATCCGCTCTATGACACTACTTCATTTATCAAATTCTGGTCTAAAGACAAATTCAATAAGAGTCCATCTTAGTGCAATTGCAGCTTCCTATAAGCCTCTAAATGGACAGCCAATTTCCTCTCATCCACTCATAGCAAGATTTATGAGAGGTCTTCTATTAACAAAGCCTCCCATCAGGCCACCACCGGTGGCATGGGATGTAAATCTAGTTCTCGGACAGCTCATGAAACCGCCCTTTGAACCTTTAACCACTACAACCCTAAAGTTTTTATCCTGGAAGGTCATCTTCCTAATCGCAATCACCTCCGCACATCACATTAGTGAATTGCAAGCTTTAGTGGCTGATCCCCCTTATACAAGGTTTCACCATGATAAGGTTGTTCTCAGAACTCATCCACATTTTATGCCAAAGGTGGTTTCGCCTTTTCATTTAAATCAATCGATTTACCTTCTGTATTTTTTCCGAGGCCTCATGCCTCTAATGCAGAAAGGAACCTTCAAACTTTGGACTGTAAAAGAGCCTTGACTTTTTACCTACAAAGAACACAGCATCATAGAAAGTCTTCTCAACTTTTTGTTGCTTTTGATTCTAGTCATTGGGGACTCCCAGTCTCCAAAAGGACTCTTTAAATGGATTGCACAATGCATATCCTTTACTTATGAGAGTGTCTTCCTCTTCAAGGCCATGTCACAGCACATAATGTGAGAACCATGGCAGCCTCTATGGCTAACCTTCACTCTGTGTCTATCGATGACATCTGTCGAGCAGCCACCTGGGCTTCGGTGCACACCTTCACAGCCCACTACTGCCTAGATAAAGCCTACCGTCAGGATGCCTTCTTTGGCCAGGCTGTTCTTCAACATCTCTTTCAGACTTAATTCAACTCCTACCCACCAACCCTGGTAGGATGCCAGAGATCCATGGGAGGAAGCATGGTCCACCTCACAATAGGCAGCTTCCTGGGGCCATCTCCCCAGCATCTTCAGCTAGGGAGTCCCCATATGTGAAGACTACATTCCTGCTTGTTCCTGGAGATAGCATAGTTACTCACCTGTAACAGGTGATCTCTGGGATCAGCAGGAATTTAGTCTTCACAACCCACTCACCTCCTCTAGGAGTTGTCTCTGTATTTCGCTGTCTCTTTCCTCTCTCCCTCTATCCTTTCACTCGGCTACAAACTTAACTGAAGAGGGACAGTTGGAAAGGCGGGAAGGCAGTTCGCATTTGCTGAGGGATGCTCCCAAAAGAGTTCCTATTGGACGCTGGGGAGCGTTCCCACACAGGCTCCGTCGTTACCGACGATACCCATATGTGAAGACTAAATTCCTGCTGTTCCCGGAGATCACCTGTTACAGGTGAGTAGCTACGCTTTCTCCAGGAACAAGCAGGAAGTCAGTCCTCGCATATGGATGACGCTGGCACCGATGGAGCCCATGTAGAGCATTTCCCCAGCATTCAAAGAAATTCTTTAGGAATGCTACCATGCATGCTTGGTCCTCTTCCCTCCCAAGGGTGCCATCTTGCTCAGTCTCCTTTTTTCCATGGAGCCAATAGATGTGGTGGTCTTTCCTGGAAAAAAGTATTTTAATTCCTTCCTTTTGTCCGGTTTGTATACTGGTTCCCTTCCTGCCTCAAGGCCGCACCACCGGTGCCAGTCTCAGCTTTTTTTTTTTCTCATGTGTTTCCTTGAGGTTCCACCTCGACCGGCATTCATGCCTTTTTTCTCCTGGGGGGTCCTCGACCCCGGCCGGGTGTGTTCCCACCATGACTTCCGGTGGGTTCAAGAAATGCGACTCCTGCAGTCAGACTATCTCAGTCACTGATACTCACGACTGCTGCATTCACTGCCTGTGCGCAGACCATGACAGTTCCATCTGTGCCAGGCCATGACCCCTAAAACCCATAGGAAGCGGTCTGAGTTGCAGGAGAAACTTTTCCCAAGGTCTGATTCTGCCCCAGCTTCACCATCTCTGAGCCCCAAAACCGGCCCTTTGTGAGAGGTCCGGGCGTCCTCGGAGTCCCACGGCGGCAGCTCCACCGCACCGGCACTGGACCCTCCCAAAAATAAGAAAAAAGTCCCGAAGGAGGTGCCTCCGATCAAATCTGACAAGGTCTCTCGACAGGACTTGGGCAACTCCGAGCAGCTCCCTCAGAAAGTCTCAAGACGAGAGTCCCCAGCTGGCGGAGACTGCGCTAGGGCCCATGAACCTATAGTCGTCCTCGAGGACGCACTCTCCAGAGTGCCAGCATCGGACCCGAGGTCTTCAGTGTCCACGCCGAGTGTTGCACAGCCATCGGGCCTAGAGTCCCACATGGTGGCCATGGAGCAAAGCCTCTCCTCCATTTTGGCCTTGCGGGCATTGATGCAGTGCGCAATCATATCCTCCTGAGGCTGGTGAACTTACCAGGTTAGGACAACTGCCTGGCGGACAACCTCAGCCAGGTCGTTTGGCCTCGCGAGTGGCACCTGGTCCCAAACGTGACCCAGAGACTTTTCCGCTTCTGGGAAAGACCCTTCCTGGACCTGTTTTCCTCCCTGGACAACTCACAGCTGCCCAAATTCTGCTGCTCTCTGCCACACCGCAGGAGGGTGGTGGCGGATGCCTTCCTGATCTGGTCACAGGGCCTGCTCTATGCATTCCTATCGACACCTCTGATAGCAGAGTGCCTTTTCAAGATCCAGAGCGAGCCCACCTCAGTAATCCTGATTGCGCCCAGGTGACCTAGGCAGCCCTGGTTCTCCCTGCTGCTCTCCCTGTCTGTGGCAACCCCAGTGCCACTAGGCTGGGACCTGGACCTCCTGTCCCATGAGGGGGCCCCCCTCCTACACCCCAACCTGGGGTCCCTAACTCTGACAGCATGGCTGCTGAAAGGATATCACTGGCCCCTTCAACCTTTCCGGTGAAGTCACGGAAATCCTCCTGGCCTCCTAGAAGCCATCCACCAGAAGGGCTTACTCTTTCAAGTGGAGGAGGTTCTCCTGTCAAGTAAAGCTTGTGCTGCAGTACTTGCTGCACTTCTCACACTCTGGCTTGAAACCTAACTCAGTGAGGGTGCATCTCAGCGCCATAGCTGCTAACCATCACCCTATAGAGGGGAAGCTCCTCTCATGCCAGATTCCTCCAGGGTCCTCCTGCTATCCAAGCCCCATCTCTGCCCTCTGGCAGCAGAATGGGACCTCAATGTGGAGCTCTCCCCGTTCACTAGGCTGCTATTTGAGCCTTTGGCCACCTGCCACCTGAGACACCTCTCTTGGAAGGTGGCCTTCTTGGTGGTGTTGATGTCCGCACACAGAGTAGGCGAGCTGCAGACCCCGGTGACAGACCCGCCCTATACCAAGTTCTATACGAACAGGGTGGTGCTTCGTATACACCCCAAATTCTTTCCAAAGGTGGTGTCCACTTTTCACCTAAATCAGGAGGTAGTTCTTCCCACCTTCTTCCCACGGTCGCATGCCGGCAGGGAGGAGGTCATCTTGCAAACCGTGGATTGCAGGAGGTCCCTGTCCTTTTATTTACAGAGGACCAAGGCCCATCGCAAAGCTCCTCAGCTTTTTATCGCCTATGACCCCAGCAGACTGGGGCTACCTGTGACCAAGTGAACGCTGTCCACCTGAGTGGCGGACTGGATTGCCCTTGCTTATGAGCAAACTGGCCTTTCTCTGGAGCGTTGGATCACTGCTGATTATGTGAGCGCTATGGTCGCATCGGTGGCCAACCTACGCACAGTGCCAGTGCAAGAAATCTGTAAGGCCGCCACATGGTCTTCACTCCATACTTTTGCAGCCCACTACTGCCTTGAGAGTAAGTCCCACAGGGACAGTGCCTTTGGCCAGGCAGTGATCAGAAGCATTCTTGATATGTAGGCAACTCCTGCCCTCCTATCCTTCAGTGTTCAGGCTACCGGAGTTCTGGTGATGCTGGACGCTGGGATCTGCAGAGACTCTTGGTAGTGACTCACCTTCTGCAACTCACAACCTCCCTTGGGTCGCTGCTGCTACTGTCGTGCATCAGGCCTTGGCAGCTTAAAGCTAGGGAGTCCCATATGTGAGGACTGACTTCCTGCTTGTTCCTGGAGAAAGCGTAGTTACTCACCTGTAACAGGTGTTCTCCAGGGACAGCAGGAATCAGTCCTCAACCCTCCCTTCTCCCCTGGGAGTTGCCTCCACCTTTTTGTCTCTTGTCTAAGCTGTATCATCTGATTGAGCAAGATGGCACCCTTGGGCGGGAAGGGGACCATGCATGCGTGGTAGCATTCCCATAGGCTTTCTTTGAAAGCTGGGGAAATGCTCCTCGCGGGCCCAGTCTGCCGACATCACCCGTATGTGAGGACTGATTCCTACTGTCCCTGGAGAACACCTGTTACAGGTGAGTAACTATTATTTTTATTTATTTATTTGGTTTTATATACCGCGCTATTTTAAATCAGTGCGGTTTACATTGTAACAACTTGGTACATGAAACAGAATACATAGAACATTTGAACTTGGTACATAAAACATGTAGACATGGAATATTTGAACTTGATACATAAAACAAGATATTAAACATGTATTACAGAATAACAACTATTTACAATCTATCAGTATTGGGTAAGTTTGAGTGAGATCATCATAGTGAGCTATGTTATATGTTCGAAATATAGTTGGAAGAGGTGTGTCTTTATTGCTTTTCTAAAGGTGGATAGGTCGGTGATTGGTCTGATTGGGGCAGGTAGGGAGTTCCAGAGCGGAGGGGCAAATAGCGAGAAGGCTCTGTGACTGGTAAATTGGGAGCATTTACTAGCCATTGTGGGAATTTCTTTCTCTCTTTCTTGCTCTCTTCAGTGACCTTCATGTTTCTCACAAGCGGGATGATATTAGTCTTGCTGTCTCTCTTGACCTTTCCTCTGCATTTGATTTAGTAGATCACACTGTCATCCTGTCTCATCTGCGGGATGCGGGTATTCACAGTCTGACTCTTCACTGGTTCCACTCATTTCTCTCTTGCAGATCCTTTTCTGTTTATCTGGCTCCACTTCCTCCCATTCTCTCCTTCTATACTGTGGTGTACCTCAAGGCTCAGTACTTGTACCTTTCTAATTCAATATCTTCCTGGCACCTCTGGCTCTATTGATAAAACAGTATGGGCTTTCTGCATACTACTTGGCCAATGACATTCTCATAGTCCATCACACTGCTCCCCACATCCTGATTTAAGCCCCCTTAATATCTGTTTAGATTGTGTCACCAACTGGCTTGCGTCAAATCTTCACCTTAATCCTCAGAAAACCTCTGCCATCTGGTTATCCCTTGGCCCCACCTGTCCCTCCATTACACCCTCTATCCTCGGGTACACCCATTTCATTAGTCCCCCTTCATGTGTTACTTTCATGTAATGCTTGATTCTGCCTTGACTTTTCAGGAGCAGCTATCTACTACTATACAGTACCTAAGTCTTTCTTCCACTTATGACAGATCAGATCTGTCTGCCCATTCCTGACATCCTCAGCACTCACTACCCTCCTTTTGTCTCTTGTCTCGCGTATTGATTATTGTAACACCATTTATGCAGGTCTTCCTCTCTATCAGCTCCAGCTCCTATAGAACACTGCCACCAGGATTATCCACCATGCATCCCACTATGACCCCTCTGTTCTTGCATCTACATTTAGCTACCGATTAAATTCCGTATTCAATACAAGGTACTTATCCTTACTCATAAAGCTCTTTACAACCATTCTCCTCAGTACTTGACTAACTGCCTTTGGTTCCGTACTCCCACAGCTTACAATCCATTCATCTCAATCGGCTTCATCTTTCCTGTGTTTCCCAGGCACATCTGGATTCTACTCGCAACTCTTGTCTTTTATGTAGGTTCATCACTCTGGAACTCGCTGCCCACAGACATCCAACTGGAACCTTCCTTTCATAAATTTAAGGCTGTCCTCAAGAGGCACTTCTTCCAGGTCACCTATGATCTCCCTGCTCCTGACCTTTAGTATTATTGTGCTATACCTCTCCTCCTATTTTCTTTTATGGTTCTCTGCTGCTGTATGATTGTATTTCTTTCCTGCCACCATTGTAGTTCCTTTCTCTCCCTCGGATCCGCAGTGCCCCCTGCGGTTATTTTTTGAATTCTAAACCGCCCTGATATATAATGAAGGGCAGTATATAAAGCTCTGCAATAAAGATAAAATTACAGTTTGATACTGAATAAAGTAATAACTGAGTGTAAGTTAATACATAGAAATAAAGGTCAGCAAACAGCTTGCAGAAGTTATTAAATTGATCATTTATAACTAATTTTTGAGGTCAATGCAAAATCAGTTCATACATAGAAATAATCTAGACCAGTGATTCTCAACTTTTCTTTTCCTTCAGGATACACTTAAGGAGCAACACTAGCCTATGACACACTGGACATTAACTGTGTTAAATGTAAAGATATATATTCTGTAGGGAAAAGAAAGAGAACAAGAAGAGTCGCCACGGGCAAAGATCAAGTTGATAAGCAGAACACTGGTGACAAGAGAACATAAGATATGCCATACTGGGTCAGACCAAGGTCCATCAAGCCCAGTATCCTGTTTCCAACAGTGGCCAATCTAGGTCATACGTACCTAGCAGTTTCCCCAAAAGACACAGTTTCCACAATGCTTGTACTGGGTCAAGCATTGATATCCTGGATCCCTTCTTAATAATGGTTTATGGACCTTTTCCTCCAGGCAAAGGGACTCCAGTGAAAACATCTTTAATAAACTTCAGTAGCATGTTTGAAGCATAATAAAATCCAGTTTAAAACACAGGCTGACTGTTTTTTTGTGCATTACTGCTAGCATCAACATAAACATCTACAACATTAGAAAAAAAATCAATAGCTGAAGAACTCCAAGATTTCAGGGTGTGAAGTAGAACAAACATTTCTCCATAAGTCCCACCCTACCCAAAAAGAGAAGTCTGATTCTGCTGTCCACTCAGTAATAACTTCTTAAATTATTTCCACTACCAGGCACATTGTGAAATGCAAACTCCCCCTCTCTATCCCCCCCCCCCACACACACACACATTGCAAGCATAGCAACTGACACATCCTTAAAGCACTAATACCCAAGAATCAAATATCTGCAATCCCACCTATGGTAAGGCAGAACTGCAACATCAATTCAAGTAAGACTGGAATGGATTCCTGCATAGTAGTAAATTACCTCACTTCAATCACACACAACACAAATGGACCTTTACCACCAAATCAGGAATAGGCAACCACAAGTTAGAAATGTGGAGACAAAAACTAAAATGAAAACTACTTAATCCTTCCTAGTATGCTGCTGTTAGGATGAAGAAGAAAGCAACCTCTGCTTGCATTACTCTAGCACGTAGGTTCTGTTTCTGTGGCCTTAGCGCGTGGCACTTCACACCAGTTGGGTGCACCTTGAAACTTGCATTGCACCAGCAGTGGAGATTGTCAGACGGCTGCCTGGGTGAGAATCTTCACAGTCTTGGCAAGTGCATATATCTATATGATTTGCAAGGGATTGTGGGCAATGCAGTTCATTCACACCAGACACAGCTGCTGACAATAATTTAGTTGTGCTCAAGTGTTAAAGCCAATAAGATATTTATTTATGGGGTTATTTCTCCCAACACAGATATGCTTGGTAGCACATAAATCAGGTTACTTGCTTTCAGTGTTTAACTTAGAAAAAAAACAAAATAAGGAAAACAACATTTTAACTTATCAGGCATTAGCTAATGTTTTCTTAGCATATATCAAACAACCAACAAGATCCACAAAGAAAGAAAAAAACTGTTCTTTTCAGGTTAACTTCTTATATCTTTCTACATAGATTCGGAAGTGATTCTCTCCTAGCTCACAAGCAATTAGGTAAGGCTCAATTGCTAGCAGTTATCCAGCTGAAACCCCTTAGCTGGCTTGCTTTCTACTGTGTGGGTCAAATCCTGCTTCAGGAGCTTTTCTGAGTAGATTAAAAAACAAGTTTGTATTTCTTTGTGATGGTTGCTGTACTTTGTAACAGAAAGTCACCAAAGGAGTTTGGACAGAGAGCAGTCCATATAAACACATTCTTCATCTGCAATTATTCCCCCTTCTTCAACAAGCATGGGTTCAATATCATGGATTGGCACAGATGAATCTCTCAATGGAGCACTTTCAGGAGAATACTTGTTTCCCTGCTGTCTTTCAAGGTTATAGCTAGGGCATAGATCAGTGTTCATACCTGAGCTTCCATTGCTGCTAGAGTTCCTCTCTATATAACCTGGCCAGTATGTAGTCCAGTTCTTATGTCCAGCCTTCCAATCCAGATCCCTGGACACTGGATCTCTCTTCACATACCTTCTGGCACGGGTCTTAGGGTCCCTTCCACGTGCAGCCGTCTCCCTCACAGGTAGCATCTGGAGATTCCTAGCTCTGCAGCACCATTCCTCTGGCTTTCCCCAGTCCAATGGTGTATTCTGGCCCTTGAAATGCCTCCCAGTATACGTACTGCTCTAGACTCTTCTAGACCTCTCAAAGGCTTTTCTCTTCCTTCTTCCAAAGGGTTTCTTTCCCTCTCTGTCCGTCCGGTTTGGCTTCTGCTTCTGATGATCCTTCAGATGAAACTGATGATCAAGCTCAAGCTGATTCTCAGGATAATGAGGATAATTCTCTGTAGAATAAACTCCACCTTTATTCTGCCCAGATGAGTGCTCCCCCCTAATACAGCGCAGCTGTGCTGAATCAGGCCCTGCCCTTTGAGATGAGTGCTTAGGGATTACCTCATAGCCCTCCTGATTGAACACACGTTTCCCCACTTCAGCTCCTCTAATGGCTGTTGGAAACCTGGTGCATTCTGGGACTGGTAGTCTTTTATGGGAAAATTCTGTTTTCTTATTTCTACCAGAACTGACAGGTTGCTTGTTCAGAGTCACTTCACCTTTTCTATAGCTCCTTCCTGAGCTATGATAAGCTTCCTTATCACAAGATTCATATGCCAAATTTTAAGAGGTACCTTCTGGCGTGTGGAAAATGGACAGCCTCATCAATGGATTCAAGTATCTGCACTTCCTGCATGGAGGTATCTGATGCACCCTGGGAGGTCCCATACCTCTTCTCCCGGGGTACTTTCTCCTAATGGGCTAGTTTTGTGCATACCATGGCAATAAAGGGCTATCATTGATCCAGCATTGTCATCCTTGCTGCAAGAGGCAGCAGATTGCGCCATGAAGAAAGATGACAGACAGGCTTTGAGCTCCAGCAATCACTCTTCTGGCAAATCACATTATTGTAAGGGTCTGGTGACTGCAGTTTCCCCTGAGGTTGGGGGACCTGCATCTGACAGGGAGCTCCTAGTCTCTTGGTTGCCTTCTCTGAAATTCTTCTCATTTATGCTGAGAGTAGTATGGTCTTTCTGGCATGGTAATTCAGACCCTGTAGCCTCTTGATTTCTTTCCATTCACTTAGAAGTGGGGCAGGTGGCAAATCACAGGTGCCACCTTCTAAGGGATCTTGATGGAGGTTGGAATCTGGAGAGTTGAATCAACTGTCTGTAGGCAGAGACCTGGAGTTCAGTCCCAACGTTTTGGGTGATGACCCCAATGTAGAGAAAGGTGTCTCCTTCAGAACATCACGATGAAGCTGGGCTTCTCCAGGAACAAGCAGGAAGTCAGTCCTCACTTATGGGTGACATCGGCACCGACTGAGCCCATGCGGAGCAATTCCCCAGCTTTCAAAGAAAACCTTTGGGATTGTTGCCATGCATGGGTGGTCCTCTTCCCACCCAAGGGTGCCATCCTGCTCAGTCTCCCTTTTTCTGCAGAGCCCTTCGGACACATGTTCTTGTCCCTCGGAAAAAGTCTTTGTTTTTTGGCCTACAGGCCTTCTGTTTTCCAGTTGCACCGGTCCTCTAGCCGTCCTTCCCCTGCTCTATCTTCTTAGAGCTGTTGGGGATAGTTTTTCCTTTCTTCATTTTTTGTCAACGGGCTTTGCGCCCTTTTTCTTTCCCTAACCGCTGACCGCATGGGTCTTAGACTTTGCGGGGGCCGTTTGGCTTAAAAAAATGCGATAGATGCTCTAGGAACATGTCGCTTATGGACACTCACGACTGTTGTCTGCAGTGCCTCGGAGCTGACCATGATCCAGAGCTCTGTTCGCTCTGCAAGAAAATGTCCTCTAAGGCCCTGCTCAGTGGCAAGCAGAAGTCCAAAGACATTTTTGAAAGGCCACCTCGGAATCCCCGGTGGCGCCCTCTGTCGTCTCTCCCCCTTCGGCCCCGTGCTCGGTGGCATGCCGACCAAAGATCCCCTGAGGTGGAGTGGCGCAAAAATAAGGCCTCAAAGTCGTCGTTGGGGGCTCTGGATAAGCACGAGTGCTCCCGTGCTTGGTCGCTCAGCCCCCTTCGGTGTTCCCAAGAGTCAGGGAGCAACCCTGCAAGGTACCCCATACAGATACAGAGGCCTCCGGCAAATGCACCCATTCTCCTGAGGGCTGTCCCGGTGAGGACCCCCTCTCCTCCTCGACACCTGATCCGGTGAACCCGGAGGTCGGCGTCGCAGAGCCCCACACCTGCATGGGAGTCCTTCATGCTGGTGCTAGAACACAGCGTTTTTGCGTTCATTGCTTCCCAGCAGGCGCTCACAGCCAGCTTCACTGATTCATGCCCAGAGACCGTGGTCCCTTGCTTGGGACACCGAAATCCATCCAGGAAACCCCCGAGAGCCACGGGCCTCGTGACAGTCCTCAATGTTGATCTCGCTCACCCTCCCGTTCCTTGGAGGCAAGATCTTACAGGGCCTCCGGCTCCAAATAGGCACCAGCCCCTGGTCAGGGCAATTTGCCCGGCTTGGACTCCTCGACAGAGTTCTTGGAGTGGGAGTCCGATGGGGACACCTCCCCGGAAACCTGTACCCACCGGGACCTTCCATCAGACCCCTCCCCGCCCGTGTTCCTGCAGCGCTCGCCACCCGAGGACACATCCTTCCTGGTTTTCATTCAGGACATGGCACAGGCCCTTAACCTGGCCACTCAGGCCAAGGAGGAGCCTCATGCTGAAGAACTTTATATTCTTCAGTATGAGTCCCTGCCTAGGGAATCTCTCACTGTGCCGGTTCCTCCTATCCTGTCTTGGCTGCTGCTCCGCATGTGGGAGGCACCTGCCTCAGTCACCATCGTGAGCAAGCGCCTTGATACTATGTCCAAGTTACAACATGGACCGGGGTTCAGGAAGACCTAACTTCCCCACAACTCCATGGTGGTGGAGTCGGCCATGAGGAAGCAGAAGAGCCCAAAATCACACTCGTCGGTTCCCCTGGGCCAGGAGTCAAGAGCCCTTGACGCCCTGGGCCGCAAGTCTTACCAAGGCTCCATGCTGTCTTGTCACATTCAAGCATATCAACCATACATGGGTATGTTCTTGCGCGATCTACCCAAAGAGTTCAGAGGGTTCCTCGAGGGCGAGCCCCTCAATAGATTCGGCACTCTGTTGAAGTCTGTCACAGACTGCTCAAAACACCTCTCTTGAGCCGCCTACAATGGCTTTGAGTCATCGGTTCGGGTGGCTGCCATGGGCATCGGGGCCCGCCTCTAGGCATGTCTCCAAGATTTGGAGCAGTGGGTGCAGGAAAAGCTCTTGGACGTCCCCTGCCTCGGCGAGCAGCTCTTCGGCAAGCCGATGGAGGATAAAGCTGCAGAGAAAGAGATGGAGTTCATCACCAGAACCCGTCTCTCATGCAAGACCTCCATTTTGCCCGTAAAAAGCAACAAACCAAAAAGCCTTTCTTTCCGAGGAAGAGCCTCCAGTACTGGGGCTACCCGCCATAACCGGCTACCCTCACGCTGACCACCCCGGCACAGGGTAAGTCCGGCCAAGGGCATTGCAAGCTGAAAGGGCCAAAAGCCGGCTCCTCCACAACCTGCACAGGGGTTTTGACGCCATCGGCATAGCCCCTCGCCCTCCAGCGATGCAGCAGCCAGTGGGGGGACGCCTGTCTTATTTTGTCCGTTTGTGGGCTTCCATCACCTCAGACACCTGGGTTCTCCAGGTCATCCGAGACAGCTATCACATTCGCTTCGACAGGCTTCTACCTCCCTTCTCCCTGGCAGAGCCTCCTTGACTCCCTGCATGCCAGGTTTTACTGCAGTGGGATGTACTCTCTCTCCTTGCCCAACGGGCAGTCGAGAAGATCCCTCTGCACTTTCAGGGTCCGGGTTTCTATTCCCGGTACTTCCTCATCCCAAAAAAGACAGGGGGTCTGTTACCCATTCTCGACCTCCGAAAGTTGAACAAGTTCTTGGTGCAGGAGAAGTTCAAGATGTTATCCCTTGGCATTCTGCTGCCCTTCCTCTGGCAGAGCGACTGGCTATGCTTCTTGGTTCTAAAGGACGCTTATGCCCATATCTTCATCCACCCCCAGCACAGGCAGTATTTGCGCTTCAGGGTTCAGGGAGAGCACTTCCAGTGCAAGGTGCTCCCCTTCAGCCTTGCATCCACCCCACGAGTCTTCACGAAATGCCTCATTGTTGTCACTGCCTGTCTCAGGTGTCAGGACATGCTGGTCTTTCCCTACCTCGATGACTGGCTCATCACGGGCTTCTCGGTTGAGGAAACCCAGCGAGCAACGTCACACACAATCTTCTGTTGGAAGGCTTGGGGTTCTTGGTCAACTACCCAAAGTCTCACCTCGAGCCGGTGCAGGCATTCATTGGGGTACGCCTCGATACGCCGCGGGCGCCCACCTTCTTACCAGTGGATCGTGCCAACAGCCTCCAAGCCCTGCTGACCCAGGTCCAAAGCACTCCCCGGGTCACAGCTTGGACCATGCTACGCCTCCTGGGCCAAATGGCCTCTACCGTGCATGTGGTCCCCCATGCCCGCCTGCACATGTGGACAGCTCAGTGGTGCTTCAGCGCCCAATGGAGCCTGTCCCTCAGGGACCTTGTCAGGATCCTTCCCGACCTCTGCTTGTCCCTGAGCAAAACCCCTGCAACCTCCTCCGGGGGTTACCCTTCCAGGCCCCGCAGCACAGTGCGGTGCTGATAACAGATGCTTCCCTGCTAGGGTGGGGAGCCCACTGTGGGCCGCTGTGCATGCAGGGGCAGTGGTTGCCTCAGCAGCAGATAAACTTGCTTGAATGCCTGGTGATTTGGTGGGCCCTTAAGGCCTTCGAGGACCACCTCAAGGGGAGGTCAGTTCTCGTGCAGACTCACAACTGCGTGGCGATGTTTTTCGTCAACAAGGAGGGTGTCACGGGATTGCGCTCCCTCTGCCGGGAAGTGGTCCTCATCTGCTCCTTCGCTGTCCGACAGAAGATGTCCCTCAAGGTGACCTACCTTCTTGGTCAGGAGAATGTCCTGGTGGATGGGCTCAGCAGAATCCTTCACCCCCATGAGTGGCAGCTGAATCCAGGGGTAGCGGGCTGTCTGTTTCTTCACTGGGGGACGCCGGCAATAGACCTCTTCGCCAGTCCCCAGAACACACAGCTTCCATGCTTTTGTGGCCTGGTACCGCACTCAAGCAGGGAGAGTCCGGATGCATTCCTTCTGGACTGGTCATCCAGCCTGGTCTATGCATTCCCTCCCTTTCCTCTCATTGCGAGAACCCTTTTCAAGGCTCAGCGAGATTGGGCATCATTGATTCTCATAGCCCCCTCGTAGCCTCAGCAGCCTTGGTTCCCGCTTCTGCTCCAGCTCTCTATGGATTCTCCTGTCCCTCTCGGCTCTGCCCCGGGTCTGCTAACACAGGAGAAGGGGTGAGTGCAGCACCCGAACCTAGCCTCCTTATCCCTCACGGCCTGGCAGCTAAATGGGTTTCCCTAGCCTCACTGGCTCTTCCGGAGGAGGTCGAAGAAGTCCCTCTTCGCTTCGAGAAAGGACTCCACTAGGCGAGCCTACACTTTCAAGTGGAGGTGCTTCTGGGTCTGGTGCTTGGGGCTCCAGATAGACCCGTTCTCTTGCCCCATTCGATGGATCCTCCAGTACCTTCTCCATCTCTCGAAGGAAGGGCTGAAGTCGAACTCTGTCAGGGTACACTTGAGCGCCCCATATCGGCGAACCACCTCACCATCGAGGGAAAGCCCTTCTCGGGGCAACCGTTAATCTCCCACTTTATGCGGGGTCTTCTACTTTCCATGCCGCCCAGCCGTCCTCCACCGGTGGAATTGGATCTGAATGTGGTGCTCATGCAGCTCATCCATCCACCCTTCGAGCCGAAGGCAACGTGCTCGCTCTGGCAGCTGTCCTGGAAGGTGGCCTTCCTGGTGGCGCTGACCTCGGCCCACCGAGTCAGTGAGCTCTTAGCTCTCATGGCTGATGCCCCTTACACCAGGTTCTATCTGGAATAGGGTGGTCCTCCGTACCCACCCCAAATTCCTGCCTAAAGTCGTCTTAGATTTCCATCTTAACCAGGAGATAGTCCTGCCAACTTTCTTCCCGAGGCCCCACGCTGACCAGGCGTTGGCGGCTCTTCACACCCTCGACTGCAGAAGGGCTCTCACCTTCTACTTGCAGCGCACCCAGACTCTTCGCAAGTCTGGCCGACTTTGTGATCTATGATCCCAACAGACCGGGTCAGGCAGTTACCAAATGCACCCTCTCAGTTTGGGTAGCAGACTGCATCGCTTTCACTTGCACGAAGGCGGGTGCCCCGCTGGATCATCGAATCACTGCATGCGGAGTTTGGCCAAGGTGACCTCGGTGGCTTCGCTGCGCTCCATGCCCCTGATGAACATCTGCCGGGTGGTCTTCCACAAATACCATCGCCGCTCACTACTGCCTGGAGAGGGAGTCCCGCCAGGATGGCGCCTTCGGCCAGGCTGTACTCCATAATCTGTTCGGGGTATAAGCAACTCCTGCCCTCCGACCTTCTTCACGGCTACCAAGGGTTTTGCCCTGAGAACTCGGACTCCTTCGGGCATCGGCTTCTGCTCACAGCCTCATGGAGGCATTTTTGGTTACAGGTTCGGTAGCCTGTAGCTGGGGAGTCCCATAAGTGAGGACTGCTTGTTCCTAAAGAAAGCAGATAAAGCGTAGTTACTCACCTGTAACAGGTGTTCTCCAAGGACAGCAGGAATCAGTCCTCTCTACCCTCCCATCTCCCCTGATGAGTTGCTGTATTTTTGTCCTTCCCTTGCCATCTGCTTGGTAGGTCTCGTGCTAAGGGACCTGACTGAGCAGGATGGCACCCTTGGGCGGGAAGAGGACCACGCATGCATGGCAGGAATCCCAAAGGCTGTCTTTGAAAGCTGGAGAATTGATCCGCGTGGGCTCCGTTGGTGCCGACGTTACCCATAAGTGAAAACTGATTCCTGCTGTCCTTGGAGAACACCTGTTACAAGTGAGTAACTACGCTTTATCTGCTTTGTTCAGAAAGGATAAGCTGGTAGCGCTGATTACACCTTAAATTTGGCTGATCCTTGAAGGACTACCAAAAGGAACTGCTAATGCTGGAAAGAAATCTGCACTTGTAACTATTGACCTGCTGGGAAATTCTCCAAATCTTGGGGAAAAGGGAATTCTTTTGGTTAAAACTGACAAATCTGTGTATTTTAAAATTCACTGTTTTTGTTAAGTCATTTAGGGCTTAGTACCACCAGAAAGCTTTCTTTTAAATCAAAATCATAATATAATTTGGTATAGAAAGTAAAATAAGGTAAATATTTTTGAGTAGCAAGAAAGAAAAATTGTTTCCAGGGACTTTTACAAAGAGGTCTTCCAGTTAGGAGGCAAGAGACCTGTGACATTGTTTTAAAGAGGTGTTAAAGCCAAGTGACAGATCAAAGGGGCAATTTGAAAGGATCCCTCTATCAAACCAAGAGCTGTGTGAATCACCCAGGAAATTAAGATATTACTCCCTTACCTACTCCATTGCTATAGAGTTTTAAACTATCTTTCTCTTAGTCTACCTGAGTGACTACCCCTCCCCCCCCCCCTGCTGAGGCATTGTTGTAGACCTCCATTTCCTGTTCTGCATGTGGGCTTGCTCAGATTGCCTTCCTGTTCCCTGAGAAGAGGAGTGCTTTCCAGAGCTCTCCCAAAAGGTGATTTTTGCTGAATTTGCTGCTTAACTGTGAGTTCTGTCTGTCTATCTGTCTGTCTCCACATATTTATCTATTTGCCCTTATTGGTGGGTTCCCTTACCTACTCCGTTGCTGTGTGCCCATGGTTCAGGAACAGCCTACGGGCCAGAAACACTTAGGTTCCCGCCCACCCTACCCCTCACCCACCCCAGGGGCTACATTCCCTATACAGTGGTCACATACATGCCATCTGTCGTTCCTAACTTGGTTAAAGCCCACATCTTCTTTTATTTATTTATTTGTGTGTTTTTTTATACCGCCCCTTCCAGAGATCAGGAGTGGTTTACAGAGAAGATGTCAAAAAATTAACATTAACATTACATGGAACATTAACAGTGGAAAGTTAGTTACATAGGAACCTAAAAATATAATTATAAACGTATTAACTATTTACATTGGTTGAGAGAGATTAATCATACTGATGTATGTAATTCAATGACAGCCATAGAGATTCTCTGCATTAACTATTTACAATTGATTGAGAGAAATTAATCATACTGAAGTATGTAATTCAACAACAAAGAGATATGATGCAGAATAGCGCGGTATATAAGAGAATGTAAAATAAATATTTACAACAGTCATTCTAGGATTGACTAACATTCAGTATGAGTGATGTATGGGAAAGTGTGTTTTGAGTTAGGTTGGGTATGCTTGTGATATTTGAGTTGCATAATCTTGTGCCCTTTACTTGAGTGTAGGTTGTAAGTCATGAAAGTGTTGGGTGAACAGGTATGTTTTTAGTTCCTTCCTGAAGGAACTAAGGTCTTTAATCTCTCTCAGATTGCAGGGTAATTTGTTCCATTGACAGGGGGCGTAGAAAGAAAAGGCAGTATTAGTTATCTGTTTAAGCTTTTTCACAGAGTCGGGAATTAGCAATGTATTGAGGTTTGGTCGTCTTCTTAGTCTAGTTTCTGAGGGGGACTTAATTAATGTTGATAGATGTGAAGGGGCTATATCATTGACGAGCTTAAAAATGGTGACTAGTGTTTTGTATTGTATCCTGCTGTGGATAGGTAGCCAGTGGAGGGCGTATAAAATTGGAGAGATGTGGTCAGATAGTTTGGCTTTAAAAATAATCCGAGCAGTAACATTCTGGGCCCTTTGAAGGATGAGTAGATTCTTCTTAGATGTACCCTGTAGTAAGCCATTACAGAAATCTATGTGTGGCATTATCAAGGCCTGGACAACTGATCTGAAGTCACTAATGTCGATAAGTGGTCTGAGATGTTGGATAGTTCTGAGTTTAAAGAATATAGTTTTGGCAGTCTGTTTTATGTGCTGTGTCATGCTTAGGGTTTTGTCCAGAGTAACTCCTAGGTATTTTACTTCGGACTTGACTGGGAGGGTAATGTCTAATAGATTGACAACAGATGGGGGGGGGGTAAAATTAGAGTTTCTGGATACAAAAAGTGCTTCAGTCTTTTTGAAATTTATATTCATATGAATTGAGCGCAGCCATTGTTCAGCTTCAGTGATACAAATTGCGATTACATCGTAATTAGGGTTAGCTATGTCACGGGGCGAACAACATGATATCATCTGCATAGATGAAATATTTTAGATTGTGGCATTTGAAGATTGAGCAGATGGGTTGGAGATAAATGTTAAAAAGTAAAGCCGAGAGAGATAATCCTTGTGGGATACCGCGCTCTTGTGGGAATGGTAGAGAAGGGGAATGATCAATTTGGACATATTGGAAACGGTTAGAGATGTAGGATTTAAACCAGCCAAGTGTTTTATCTTTTAAACCTAATTGCGATAACCTGGATAAGAGGATGTTGTGGTTCACACTGTCAAAAGCTGAAGAAATGTCAAGGAAAATTATAATGCAAGAAAGCCTGTTTGGAATCATCCATGCCCTGGATTAGTGAGTCAAATAAGGATACAAGTAACATTTCTACCCCATGATAAGGGCGGAAACCGTACTGATGTTCATCTAAAGGAAAGTTAGTGTCAATATGGTCTTGCAACTGTATTTGAATTACTTTCTCAATGATTTTAGCTAGGAAAGATATACTGGCTATAGGACGGTAGGAAGAGAGGTCGTTGATGTTAAGAGATTTATTTTTTAGAAGCGGGTGAATTGCTGTGTATTTAAGGTCGTCTGGCATGAGGCCTTGTAGTAGAGATTGGTTTACTATTTTAAGAATGTATGGAGCAAGTTCAGACTTTGCTGCCTTAATCCAAGGTACTGGGCAAGGATCAAGTAGTGAGATGGTAGTATTGAGATTTGATATTATCTCTAGAAGTTGTTTGCTTGAGATTAGATGGAAAGAGCTCCATTCGGTGATATTTCCTGTGGTAGGTATCATGGTAGAACCTGGACGAATATCGTGTTTAAGCTTGCTAGCAAAATGGTTTGCTAGGAGTTGGGGGTCTATTAGTGTTTTGTTCACGGTGGGATCAGGAACTTTGGATAGTGATTTAATAATCTGGAAAAACTCTCTTGGCCGGTTGATAGCTTTTGATAATGTTCTAGTGTGGTGTAGCCTTTTAGCGGTATTTATAGCTTCCTTATAGGTTTTGAGGTTTGTGAAGTATTGTGCTCTGAGTTCAGGTGTTTTTGATTTGCGCCATTTAGCTTCCAATTTCCTGAGATCTTTCTTTAGCGTAGCAAATTCTGAAGTGAACCATGTCTCAGATAAGTTTCTTCTTAGTCTTTTATTTGATGGCAAAGATTTAGCTTCCGCCCTTATAACAGAGTTCCAAGTTGATACTAGATCATTGAGATTGTTTGAGTCATTGTCTAGCTTTGTAAAGAGTGATTCAATAGTTTTCCTTGTTAAACTGGCGGAATCTTTGCTCTATGGGTTTGTTATTGGTATGTGCTGTGATGGTGTGTTGGAACGGGAGAGAGAAGTGTATCATGAAATGATCGGACCATGGAACCTGAGTCATGGTAGGTGAATAAATTGTGGTAATTGTGTATAGTGTGAAGGGAAGAATATTAGATCTAGAATGTTACCTTTGCAGTGCATAGGGTGGGTAATTATTTGTCTAAAACCCATTTCATCCATTGCTTCAAGGAAGGATTGTTCCTGAATGTTTGATAGGGAAGCAAGGTTAAGATCTCCTAAGATAACATAAGGTTTCCTCAAAGAAGAGTTACATGCAACCTCAAGGATAGTGTCTAGGGTCTGCATATCATTTGTTGGTGGTCTATATATAAGGCATATAGCTATGGTGTGACTTTCTATTTTGAGGATATCTATTACATCATGCTTATCAAGTAACGTGGATGAGAGATTGAGGTTAGCTTTAGCTATTACAAGTACACCTCCACCTCTTTTTCTGTCCCTATTGCAGCTGAGAATAGTATAGTCATGCATTCTTAGTTGATTAAGAAGAACTGCATCAGATTCATTTAGCCAGGTTTCTGTTATGCAAAGGAGATGGGGTTCTTCGTCAAGAATGAGGTCAATTAGAATCGGGATTTTATTTCTAATTGACCTGGCATTGATGAGTATGCATTTTAGTTGTGTTGACTGGGTAGTGCTTTTTTTGGGGTAGTCAATTGGAGTTGGATTCAAATGGATCAACCTTCGAATATGAGTGCGCTGGTGAGTGTGTGGACTACCCATTGATGGATGTCTGAGATCATATTTCTGGATATCATGCCTGGGCCTGTAAGGGATGATCTTAATGTGTGTCGATTTAGGATTATTTATAGCTGGGGTTAGAAAGAGAATGGGGGGGGGGGGTTGTTGGTAAGTAAGAATACTAGTGTACACATTAGAATGTTTAGAGTGATTGTTAACAATCTTCTAAGTTCCATTGTTAGTTAGCAGGAGAGGTTTTAAGGCTATTGAATTAGGGAGATTCAATGTAACAAATAGTATAGTAACAAATAGTATAAATTCAATGTAACAAGTAGTATATATATTCAATATATCAAGTAGAATAAGTATACTATGATATATACCAATAGCAATTAGTGTGGTATACTATGATATTAATATATTATAAGGCAAATTAAGCAGAAGTGTTGGTCACAATAAATGATATGTGTTATCGGCAGGCAATAATAACAATTATTCCAAATTATTCTTCAACTTTTCTTATTATTCTTCCTCTTCTGGGACTGCTTAATCAACATGTCGTGTATTCAGTGCAATAACTGTGGTACTTTCATTCAAAGAAGAATCATTTGGAGCCTAAGAGCTTGTCCTATATGCCTAAAGTCAGCTGCCATGCATGAAGAACTGACTCTACTAAGGAAAGACCTAGCTGCCATGCATAAAGAAGTGTGTCTACTAAGGGAGAAACTGGCTGCAATGAAGCACACTTCTTCTAGGATACAAACTGAACAAAGTCCACCACCGCTCCCACAAAGAATCAAACACCCCAGGAACAAATGGATCACAGTGGTTTCTGGAAGATTGTGACCTGTAACGCAGAGACATCCCACACATCAAGAGATATCCCTGCACAATGCCTTCTCTGCCTTGGCTGATGAGGATGCCCAATCCAAAGAAACTGAAGGGCCTTTAAATGAGTCAGACAATGCCCAATCTCCTGCTAAAGCACCAAATATGAAGAAAACCTCACCAAACAGAAAACTACTACTACTTGGAGATTCCATCATCAGAAGCACCAACTTGGGAACACAGTTCAAAGGAGAGAAGATAGTCATGTGCCTACCAGGCTCTTCAGCCAGCAGGAATACAAACCAAGTTGTTGAAATACTTAGTGCAAAAAGTGA
Source organism: Ichthyophis bannanicus (assembly GCA_033557465.1). Classification (NCBI taxonomy): domain Eukaryota; kingdom Metazoa; phylum Chordata; class Amphibia; order Gymnophiona; family Ichthyophiidae; genus Ichthyophis; species Ichthyophis bannanicus. The sequence continues at coordinate 137,920,404 of CM066047.1, read as the reverse complement.
ACACTCCAAACCTGATGTTGTTATCCACTTGGGCACAAATAACCTGGCTAAAAACAGTGCCTCTACAGCCCAAAAGGACTTCCAATCTCTGGGAGAGAAACTCAAGCCCATTGTTAACACTGTTGCATTCTCAGAAGTTCTACCTGTTCTTGGTAAGGGGACAAAAAGGCTGCATTGCATTAACAGCTTTAATACATGGCTCCAGACCTGGTGCAAACAAGAAGTATTCAGATTTATTGGCAACTGGGGCAACAGATGGACCAACAAGAGACTATACTGTGCTGATGGACTGCATCTCTCTGTCGCAGGGAAAAGAAACCTAAGTGAAAAATTCAGGCAGTATGTGGATATGCATTTAAACTAGGAAAAGTGGGTGACGGATGTGGAAGGTCAACATCTGCATGTCATCCCCTGCAAAAGCAGAATAACATCAGAAACAGACACACTTTTAAACCACACATCAAAAACAAGTGGGAAGAAGTGGGCAGAATAAAATCAATGCAAAATACACACAAGCCAGGTAAATGCTGGAAAGCAATGAGCACAAATGCTCGAAGCTTCGCCAATAAAATTCCAGACCTGGAAGCCCTAATGGTGGAAACGGCTTTGGACATTGTGGCCATTACAGAAACATGGTTTAATGAATCACATGATTGGGATATAGCCATAGCTAGCTGTAATCTATTCAGAAGAGACATAGAAAATGGAAAAGGAGGAGGAGTAGCCTTGTATGTCAAAAGCAGTATTAAAGCTACTGAAATGCAGGGGACATGGGGAAAAGAAGAAGTGCTCTGGATTGCATTGGAAAGAGGAGATGGCAATGTCATCCATATTGCTGTAGTCTACAGACCTCCGACTCAAATTGAAGAGAGAGATAACAAATTGATTATAGATATTGCCAAGATAGCAACAAAGGGGGAAGCAATCATATTGGGTGACTTTAATCTACCTGATGTGGATTGGATTACTCCTTCTGCACATCTGGAAAGAAGCAAAAAAATTGTGGATGCTCTCCAAGATGCATTACTTAGACAAATGGTCATGGAACCAACCAGGGAAAGCTCAACGCTTGATGTAGTGCTCACCAACAGTGATAGTATGTCGAATGTCTGCGTGAGGGCCCCTGTGAGCAACAGCGACCATCACACAGTGTGGTTTGAGATAAAAGCCATGGTACAGGCCAATCATAGCAAGCTCAAAGTCTGTAAAAGGGGGTGCTTGTTATGAAAGCTACACCACCTTTTGCAAAGATCCAGACTATCTATGCCGCAAAAGATTGTGGTAATAGTAGTCCAGTTGTATAGTGTTTGCCTTTGAGGTAAATAAGAATGTAGTAGTTGAGTCGAGTATAAGGCAAAATAGAGTTTATTTATGAGGTAAATTATTCCACACACAGATTATACTTGGTAACATCTTCAGGATAACTTTTCCAGGTTTTGTAATCAAAGCAAAGAACACAACTGAAAGTTCCAAGCAAATAGTTTGCAGAGTCTTTTCAAGCAACAGAAAAACACTTCCCTTCAGTCACTGCTGACAACTGCTCAGCAGTGCTGGAGAATAAACCCAAAAGTAAAAACTTCTTTACAAACAGCGTTCTTCTTTCACATTCAAAGCAGTTCTTTATACAACATGTGCACGGCTTTGAGCAATGCTCTACTCTATCAACAGGTGGATAACAAGCTTTAATCAATAGCTGGTTTCCTCCTCTGCACACGTGTTTTCATTTCCATTCCCCAAAAGCCTCTTTCTTTCCATGTAAAACTTTCTGGGGAGCCAGTAATTAGAACATTTCCTTTTGATGGTTTTAATCCTACTTTGAGGATTTCTTTAGGCTATCAATCTTACACAAAGAACAGTCCATGCAAAAATCATTTCCCTCAGGACTTCTACCTTGTTCCTCCAATTGCATAGGCTCAATCTCAATATCTGGCATAGAGGTCTTCAATAACTGGCCTCTAGTGGGAGAGACACTGTTTCCCAACACTTTGCATTGCTCCAGGTTAGTTAAAGGATCAAAGTTCATACCTGAGTCACAACTGTCCTTGGGCTGTCTCCTTAGGTATCCTGGCCAGTAAGCATGGGTGCTTCTGTGGCCTGTCCTCCCGTCTGTATCACTGGACCTCAGTGCATCGGCTCCATACCTCTTCCCATAAGACTTTGTGTTCCTTTTCTCCTTAGCTGATCCTATCTGCTTACAGGGTGTTGCTTTAGAGTTCCTACCAGAATCACAGGAATCTCTATAGGTACACGTCTCTCTCTGAGTTCCTCTTGCCTTCTCTCTCTTGGACCTTCTTCTTCTCTCTCGTCGCTGTGGTTGTCATCTCTGAGCTGGTCCTTCCCCTGGTCTCTGAGCCGGACCTTCCCCTGGTCTGCCTTCTGAATATTCAGTTCTGCCTTTAAAGTCCTTAGCTTCCAACTACTCCCTTGCAGTGCTCAGGTGTTGGTGCTTAAACTCTCCTCTGGCCACTGATTGATTAGGCATGACAAAAGGGTTTTTCAGACTATGCTTATGCTTCTCCTCCTTAGCTCCACTAGGGGCTTTCTGCAAGTTACTGCAGCTGGGAATAAGCTTTCTTTTAGGGAAACAGGCTGCTCTATTTCTCTGACCTGCCAGAACAGGTCCCTTGATTAATGTAAATTCCTTTCTATTGGCAGTACTCTCAGGGCTCCGATAAGCTTCCTTATCACAAGTCCTACACTTCAAAAACACTGACCAATAAAATGGCCAAGTACGAAAAGGAGGAGATGACGGGGTGGAAGGAGATAAGGGAAGTGGAATTGCAATGGGCTAAACTAAAGGCGGCAATAAAAGGGGCAACAGATAAATATGTAAGAAAAGTAAATAAAAACAAGAGGAGAAGGAAACCTATTTGGTTTTCCAAAGAGGTGGCTGCTCATAAAGGCAAAAACCACAGTTTTTGCAAAATTCAAAAGCTTACAAACAGAAGAACACAGAAATGAATACAGGATCAAGCTCAAAGAGTCTAAAAAAAGAGAAATAAGGATAGCAAAATCAAAGGCAGAGGAAAAGATGGCTAAAGATGTTAAGGGTGGCAACAAAATTTTCTTCAGGTATATTTGGGAAAGGAAGAAGATCAGAGTTGGAATTGCAGGACTCAGAAGTGCTGGGAAAGGACTCGTGGAAAGTCCCACTGAAAAAGCGAAATTGCTAAACAAATACTTCTGCTCTGTTCTTACTAAAGAAGATCCTGGAGATGGGCCAGCTGTGACTCCCAAATATAAAAATGGGAATGAAGTAGATACCACACCATTCACAGAAGATGAACAACTTGCTAAACTGAAAGTGGACAAAGCCATGGGACCAGATGGGATACATCCCAGGATACTGAAAGAGCTCAGAGGGGTTCTTGCAGGACCGTTAAAGGATGTTTTCAACAGATCCTTGGAAACAGGAGAGGTTCCTCAGGACTGGAGAATGGCTAATGTTGTACCTCTACACAAAAGTGGTGACAGGGAAGAAGTGTCAAACTACAGGCCCGTGAGCCTTGCCTCGGTGGTGGGAAAAGTAATGGAGGCGCTCCTGAAAGAGCGAATAGTGAACTTTCTCAAAACCAACAGGTTGCAAGATCTGAGGCACCATGGTTTTACCGAAGGACGGTCTTGCCAAACAAATCTGATTGAGTTCTTTGACTGGGTGACCAAGGAACTAGATCTGGGGCTTGCAATGGATGCCATCTATCTGGATTTCAGCAAAGCCTTTGATACTGTTCCTCATAGGAAGCTTGTCAATAAACTCAGTAGCTTGGGGATGGGTCCCAAGATAGTAAACTGGATTAGAAATTGGTTGACTGACAGATGACAGAAGGTGATGGTACATGGAGCTCACTCGGATGAGAGGAAGGTGATTAGCGGGGTGCCCCAGGGTTCGGTCCTGGGCCCGGCACTGTTCAATATATTTGTGAGTGATATTGCTGAAGGACTGAATGGAAAAGTCTGTCTTTTTGCAGATGACGCACAAATTTGCAACAGAGTGGACTCCCCTGAGGGAGTGGTTAACATGAGGAAAGATCTACAAAAGCTGGAAGACTGGTCTAATGCTTGGCAACTACGATTTAATGTGAAAAAGTGCAGTGTCATGCACTTGGGTAGCAGAAATGTACACGATAGGGGGTGAGAGGTTGGTATGCACGGTTCAGGGAGAAAGACCTTGGTGTGATTATCTCTGATGATCTCAAGGTGGCAAAACAGTGTGACAAGGTGTTGGCAAAAGCCAGGAGGATGCTGGGCTGCATACAAAGAGGGATTACCAGCAGAAAGGAAGAGGTACTTATGCCACTGTACAAGTCACTGGTGAGGCCTCACTTGGAATACTGTGTTCAGTTTTGGAAACCATATCTTGCAAAAGATGTAAAAAGACTGGAAACTAATCAGAGACAGGCGACCAAAATGATTTAGAGCCTGCGTCAGAAGCCTTATGAGAAGAGACTTGAAGACCTAAATATGTACACTTTGGAGGAGAGGAGGGACAGGGGAGATATGATTCAGACCTTTAAATACTTAAAGAGAAATGATGAACAAAGAAACCTCTTCCAAAGACGGGGAAGCTGTAAAACTAGAGGGCATAACATGAAGCTGCAAGGTGGTAAATGGAAAGGCAATGTCAGGAAATATTTTTTCACTGAAAGGGTGGTGGATGCTTGGAATGCCCTCCCGATGGAAGTGGTGGGGGAAAACATGGTGATGGAATTCAAAACGGCATGGGACAAACACAGTGGATCCCTTTACAGCAATAGGATGAAACCAAAATAAATGGTACCATCTAACTTCTTAACCATCTAATGTCTCAACAAATAGGGGCGTCCTACATGGAGTGGTGGGTTCACCCCTAAACAAAGACATGGGGAGGGGTGGCCTGCACAGAGCGACAGGTGCACCTACTCTTGCCATTTTGCTGGGCAGACTAGATGGACCATGCTGGTCTTTATCTGCCGTCACTTACTATGTTACTCTAGAAGCACAGGTCAGAGCACTGTGTAGCAAACCAGCTTTGACTATGTGTCACTAGGTGTAAGGAGCTCTTTGCTTCAGGGAACCAGTCCACTCTCTGGAGGCTAGAATAGAAGACTTTGCAGCATACTCAGCCTGTAGGTCACAAACTGCATAATGCCACACGTACTATGCCCACTCATCTCACAAATAGTGTACACACCAACCCAATCATAACGGCCAACATTAGTTGTGCTTTACTAAATGCCAGATCAATCAGGAACAAACCGAATGCTATCCTCGACAAACAACTGGATATTATCTGTATCACCGAGATCTGGCTAGATGATTCAGACCAGGTAATATTAAATCAAGTATCCCCAACAGGCTACTCAGCATTCAATTGCATCAGAACACAAAAGAGAGGAGGAGGTGTGCTAATACTGGCCAGAAATGAATACAGATTTAAAACAATCTCTACCACTAGAATGATCGAATCCAACACAATCACCATAGCTAACAAGTACCTAAGCATCTCCCTCATCTACAGGCCTCCTGCAGCCACAACTGAACATCTTTCCACGGTACTTGAAGCAATATGTGCACACAGCAGAAAACACAAACCCCTCATTGTACTAGGAGACTATAACCTAACCTCCACACCCACCAAGGAAGCCGCAGCATTCTTAAAAGCCATGGAGTCACTAAAATATTGCCAATCAACGCTCCAACGCACCAGCATGGTACAACTCTGGATATGGTCTTTATTCCAATATACTTGGTGGAACAGGGCAAGGCCACAACACTAACAATCACGCCAGTCCCTTGGTCAGATCATCATGTGATTGACTTCACCTTGACCCTGAATAACCCCACCCAACACATGGAAAATGAGAGCATAGCCAGGCATTTTAGAGCCTTCAACAAAGACTCATTCATAAACAAAATCATTCCACAACTCCAGCGGGAATATGACACCCCTGACCTAAGCATAGGGAAATGGAACTCCATAATATATAATGCAGCATCAGCCCCTACAAGTACAGAACCACAAGCACGCAGGAGGTCCAATGCCCCCTGGTACTCAAGTGATATCAGAGATGCAAAGCGCACTCTCTGAAGACTGGAGAGAAAATGGAGGTGGAACAAGTCGCATAACTCCCTGACTCAATTCAGAGCCAAGCAACTGGAATATAACAATCTGATAAATGAGCGTAAACAGCAGCACCATACCAACTGTGGTGGCGAAGACAGCTAGGTCCCTATGGAGATAGAGAAAGCGCAGGCAGTTTCCCATAGTCAGAAGGAAAATGCAAGAGATGGTCACTTTAAAAGTGCAGCTAACATGGAAAGGAACCTGTCAAAAGTTGTTGTCAGGAAGCCACGCCCCAGCTCCATGGTAACTGAGGGTGGTAATGCAGGACAGCTGGGGGCGGGGTGGAAAGATACAGGTCAGACCCACTCATATAAACCCCAGAGAACAGGGAAAGACAGACTAACAGTGAGAGCAGGAAACAGGAACAAGACAGCAGAAAGAGTAACAGGAAGGCACGAGAGGAGGAGAGCTGAGTCTGATTCAGAGGCAGAGTCTGAGCAGGAACCTCAGTCTGAGCAAGAGTTTCACTCTTGCAGGAGGGAGAGAGACGTGAAGGCTAACTTATCCAGGAACCAGCATGGCCAGGGGAGTGGCAGTGAAGCACTGCTGAAAAGAATTTCCAAAGGTATTGCTCAAAAGGATTATAGCAAAAGCTCTCAGGAAAGGTTCCCAGACGGCAGTTTGTGGGAAGGATCTCCCCAAAGGCAGCTCCAGCATTCAAACCAGACCCAGGGTTACAGGAAGCCTGCAGGTGGTTCAAGAACCCAGGAAGGGCTGGTAAGAAAACCTCTTAACAAACAAGGTCTGAATGTTTTAAAGCTTTTAAAAGGTCTGTTAAAGGACCAGGAAGTAGCTTGTGATAATAACAGCTCTATGTACCGAGAGAGGTCTCGAGGGGAACAGCTGTTTTACAACGACGTCACAGATCCATCGTGTTCAGAATGTGAATCAATGGAACTGGGAGAAAATGATATTGTCTTGAGTCAGCCTGAGATAGAAATGGAGTGTGATTTGTCCATAGCAGTAAAGTAAGAATGTTTGGAAATTCTAACCTTGAAGAAATATCCATGTGTTTGCTGTGCATGTTATGCTAAAAAGCCAGGAAGTTTTAATTAGCATGGCTGCTGCTTGAGAAGAGACTGGTTAAGGAGGACTGCCTGAAGTCTCTAGGAAGCTAATTAAAACCCATGAAGAAAAAAGCTGAGAAGAAATGTTTATTGCTTAAGTTTGGTAGCATTGAAGTTTTCAATGGACATTTAAGTTTCAGTTAAGCAATGTGAATTGAAGATTTACTTTTGAAGAAACACATATGCCTTGTTGAAGTAAGCAAGAGCAAGTGATATCTTTTATTTTCCTGTAAAAAGTCTGTACACGTGAAAAGCCAAGCTTCATTAAGAAGTTCCTGTTTATTACGGGAGGTGAATAAAATTCCTGTGTTTGCTTTCAACCCTCGGCTCAGCATTTCTTTACAACTACAATTTAACTACAACTCCCAGAGGCCTTTTGCCCTGGAGTACAATTGAAAGGAACATTCGCCCCCTTTCCTTGTTAGGCAACCGCCTAGGCGGGGCGAGGGCGCGACACAACCTAATCATGAAATCTGTCAAAAGACCGAGAGAACTCTTTATCATTGTCCAAAAGCTCATTAAGGACACTACACAGCACTGTACCACCATCTTGACCCACAGGAATTTGCAGACTACATGAAATCGAAAAACACTATCCAGACATGCTCCATCACACCACAGACAGATAACCATGAAATGAAAGAGCAGCATCAAACCTGGGAGGACTTCAGCATACCATCAACACATCAAGTAGAGGACATAATAAATGGACTCAACACAACAACCTCACCATCCGACCCATGCCAAGTGTCTTGGCTCAAAGCCACACGAAGCCAGCTCTCCCATCACATTCACAAAATTGTCAAAGATTCACTCCAACAAGGATATATGCCACAATCCCTGAAGCACGCCATGATTTGACCGATACTTAAAAGCAACAACCTAAGCCCCTCTGAACAAAAATCATACCGTCCCATCTCCAGCCTACCATTCCTTGCGAAAATTATTGAAACGACAGTGCAAAGGCAACTTCAGGACCATATTGACATGAATGCCCCACTGGACATCCATCAGCATGGCTTTAAATCCCAGCACGGTGTGGAAACACTATTCACTTCCCTCTTTGACAATCTCCTAAGAGGTATGGATAACATAAAGAACGGATTCCTGCTAGTGTTCATGGACATCTCGGCAGCCTTTGACACTGTGTCCCACGCCAGGTTTCTGCAACGCCTGCAGCAGATAGGATTATGCAAGAATACTCTGAAGTGGTTTACTTCCTACTTGGAAGATCGAACGCAATAAGTCAAATGTGTCCAAAAGAAATCATTGCATTTCCTCGTCTCACAGGGAATACCACAAGGTTCAGCCCTGTCATCAATGCTCTTTAATATTTACATCCAACCCATATGCAACAACATCAAACGCCACAAACTCCACTATCACCTCTATGCTGATGACATCATGGTGTATGCTCCAATCAACCTACTAGCACTTAACACCACAACAATAACCAGATGCCTTGAAGACTTGAATATAGCAATGCTAAAATCCTGAACTCTGGATCAATTACTGAAAGTGATGTATATCACACAACTTTGTTAATCTTGTCTGTCATATTTAGAAATGAAACTACCCGTGGCGGTTTTAACGGGTCTCAGACTATGGGCTGCCAAAGCAAGAAGCTTGAAACTTTGGGATAAAAGCCCTATTTGCATCAACGACCCCTTGCACTCACCACCACCTATGGGAGAATGTTTAAATGAATGTTTAAATAATATTAAGTATATGCTTAGCTTGTCAGTGCTTGGTGTTAGGCTTTGTCCCCAACGCCATCAGCCGCGCTTCATCTGCGTTTCACCGGCAACGGTTTCTTCAGGGGGTAGCCTCAACAATGCTGAAACAAAAAGCAAATGTAAGTTTACTGGGTACTCACTTTCAAATTGGTAATTGTATCTGAGAATGTATCTCTCCGACAAGCCGTGAACGTTGGCAAGACATTGGTGCAGTTGCTTACCACGCTAGAAACAAACTTGCCGCCACCAATAACAATGCGATGTGTGTGAGTACTCTAGCAAGTCCTTGAATGGTGAAGACGCCATGCATGCGGAACTGCTGTTTATACTGAAGTGCGGGTGCCCCCAATTAAAAACTAATTAGAGACAATGTTCCCATTCTATTCTGCTGTTCAATCCTCGAGGGGACACTGAATCCAATCGGTAGATCCAACGTTGTTCTAGTGTTATTAACATTTGTGCTCGTAATGTGTCTTGAACTCCCCACGGGATGTGATCTATACAGAAACATCTGAGTTCATCAAAAGAATGCTGTAATTCCAGGCAGTGATCTACTAGTGGTGCTTCTCGGATTTTACATTTAATTCTACTCTTATGCTCATTTAGCCTTACTTGTAGAGTTCTAATCGTTTTTCCCATATAAAGAAGATCGCAAGGGCACAATATGCCATATACTACATAAGTAGATTTGCAAGTAGTCAAATGTCGCAAATTATAGGTCTTATCATGATATGTAAAGGCTGTCAAATCTGCCGTAATATAACAGATATTGCATTGTCCGCATTTCTTATGGCCAGTCTCAACAGGTTCACCATTCAAGGACTTGCTACAGTGCTTACACACACCGCCACGGGTAGTTTCATTTCTAAATATGACAGACAAGATTAACAAAGTTGTGTGATATACATCACTTTCAGTAATTGATCCAGAGTTCAGGATTTTAGCTTTGCTATATATTACTCTGAGAGAGAAGACCGCTATTTAATTTGTTGAAGACTTGAATGCCTGGCTCACAGCCAATAACCTGACGGTCAACTACGATAAAACTGAGGCAGTGTTCATCACCAGGAACCTCACCTTCATTCCACCACAAATTATCAGCATTCTAGACAAACTCATAGTAGTCAAAGATGAAGTTAAGTACCTGGGCATCACAATGGACAGAGCTCTGAACCTGAAATCCCACATCACCAAAACTGCAAAAAAGGCCTATCAATGTTTGAGAACCATCAGAAAGATCAAGCCATTACTCCGCCAGGATCACTTCCGAACAGTGTGCCAAGCACTCATCACACCTCTGCTTGATTATGGAAACTCGTTATATCAAGGCCTCCCTCAGCAGACCTTACACCCACTCCAAATGGTGCAAAACACTGCAGCACGTATCATTACAGACACCCCAAGAACTGAGCACATCACTCCCATCTTACAGCAACTGCACTGGCTCCCAATGATGGCCAGAGCAAAATTTAAAACTGTCCTGATCATCTTTAAAATCATTCACCATCTCTCGGCAGATGCACTCCTAGATATCATAACAAGGGATATCATCAATAGATCAAGAAGGACCAATAATGACAACATGATCGACACACCTGCAGGAATATCACAAGACAACAAACAACTTCAAGAAGAGCTCTTTCACTACTGGCGTCCACACTTTGGGAACTCCCTCCCAATGAGCCTGAGGGCATTAAATGACGACATAGACTTCTGCAAGGCCCTTAAAACCCTGCTCTTTACAGAAACCTATGAGCAAACAGAGAACAGTCTCCACCCGAACTGTAAAGCAGCTACCTCCGCCAACTTCATACCCACTCATCCCAACTAGACATACGAGTTCATTGTATAATGTTAAGTACCCTCATGTTAAATGTAACCCTTCAACTGTGATGTGACCACTTTGATTGAAGGATAAGGTGGTATACAAATCTGTCTAAATAAATAAAATAAGGAAGACAGATATATAGATGGAGACCTACAGGGTTGTAGTACTGAAATCTCACCTCCAGTCTGGCATCCTCTCTGTTGCTATGCAGTTCAGGGCAGCTGAAAGAAAAACTTCACCTTGGTGTGGCAGGAAGTAATCCTGTAGCTAAGACCTGTCCTCCAGGTGATGTAAAACCCTCTCGCACCAAGGAGGTTTTTCCAGGGCCATATGCCCATGAGGGGAGGGTTAGGATGAATGATTTTCAGAAGACTGTGTTCGTGAGGAACTAGCTAAAGTTAAAGTAGACAAAGCAATGGGACCAGATGTGATACACCCAAGAATACTGAGGAAACTTGGGAACATTTTAACAGCTCCACTGACCAACCTTTTCAATGCCTCTTTGGAGTCAGGAGTGGTGCCAGAGGACTGGAGAGAGGCACATGTCGTCTCTTTATACAAAAGTGGAAGTAAGGATGTGGTAGAAAACTACAGGCTGGTTAGTCTAACCTCTGTGGTGAGTAAATTATTGGAAATGCTGCTGAAAGAGAAAATAGTGAGGTTTCTGGAGTCCAACGGATTACTGGATCCAAAGTAGCATGGATTCACCAGAGGCAGGTCTTGTCAGACAAATCTGATTGATTTCTTTGACTGGGTGACCAGGGAGTTGGACAGAGGGAGAATCCTAGATGTGTGTTTTTTAGATTTCAGTAAAGCCTTTGACACTGTTCTGCACAGGTGACTTATAAACAAACTGAGCACCCTAGGGCAGGGATGTGCAATTCTGGTCCTGGAGGGCTGCAGACCAGTCAGGTTTTCATAATGTCCCTAATGAATATTCATGAGATCTATTTGCATCCACTGTCTTCCATTGTATGGAAATAGGTCCATGAATATTCATTAGGGACATCATGAAAACCTCACTGGTCTGCGGCCCTCCAGGACCGGAATTGCCCCCCCCCCCTGCCCTAGGGGATGGACCCTAAAGTTATTGCTTGGGTTAGAAATTGGTTGAGTGGGAGGCGGCAAAGTGTACAGGTAAATGGAGCTCACTCTGAGAGAAGATTACCAGTGGTGTGCCCCAGGGATCTGTCCTTGGTCCGATTCTTTTTAACATCTTTGTTAGTGATATTGCAAAAGGGCTGTCTGGTAAGGTTTGCCTCTTTGCGAATGATACCAAAATCTGCAATAGAGTAGACACCCAAGAAGGTGTAGATAACATGAGGAGGGATCTAGCTCAGCTTGAAGAATGGTCTAGAATTTGGCATCTGAGATTTAATGTTAAAAAATGCAAGGTCATTCATTTGGGTCGCAGCAATCCAAGGGAGTGATATGGTATAGGGCAGGGCTACTTAAATCGTGGACCACGGTGGCTTTCTGAATGGACCGTGCCGAGGTCCAAAAAATTACTAACGATTTGCATTAATAAGCCATGTATGTTTGTGCTTGTGCTATAAAATTTTACGCTGGACCAGCGAGCACGAAATTCACTTCCGGTTTGTTAACAGGTGGCGGCATATAAAACAATTATAAATTTAAGTTTGATTTAAGTGCTAGAAAATGGAAAAGCAGAAGATGCGAAGTAAAATCGATAGCGAAAATCGTTCGTTTCAGGAGAAATGGACAGAACAGTATTTGTTTATTTTGCCAGATAGGTCCAATGCGAGACCGATATGTTTAATCTGTAATGAAACTGTGGCAGTTATAAAAAGTGGAAATATTAAGAGACTTACGAAACAAAACACCCATATTTTAATGTTAAATATCCGCCAGGGTCCAGTCTTCGTCTGGATAAAGTAAAATCTATGACATCGTCTTTGGAAAAGACTATGGGGCTTGTTTACAAAGCCGCGGTAGCGGTTTCCGATCGTTATCAGCGCCATGGCCCTATTGATTTCAATGGGGCCGTGGCTCCGATAACGATCGGAAACCGCTACAGCTGCTTTGTAAACAAGCCTCTATGATGATGATGAAAAAAACCCACCACCATACAGCGAAAGGCTACTGAGGCTTCCCTGCGTGTTACATGGACATTGGGAAGAAGAAAAAAAGCCTTTCATCAATGCAAAGATTGTCAAAGGTGCATGGTCGAAGTAGCGGCAACTCTTTTCGATGACAAGAAAATAGTTGATTCCATCGCCGCAGTTCCTTTGTCCGATAGCACGGCAAGCTGCCGGATTGAGGACCTAGCGGGAAATGTGTTTTCAACAGCTGCTTGAGGACCTACAAAAGACTTGTGTTTTTTCACTAGCTTGTGATGAGTCAACCGACAATACCCACATTTCACAATTGTGTGTTTATGTACGTTTTTATAATGGTAAAAACTTTGTAGAAGATTTGTTGGCATTGCTCCCGATGCTCAAACAGACCAGAGGTGAAGATATTTTTAGCACGCTGCTGAAATTTTTTGATCAGTATAGTATTAACTTGACTAAATTGGTTTCAATAACAACAGACGGAGCTCCAGCCATGACAGGAAGGGACAAGGGGCTGATAAATCGTTTCAAAGAAATGCATCCCAAATTACTGTCTTACCACTGCATTATTCATTAGTCCGTGTTATGTTCTAAGTTTAATACAGAGCTTGCAAATGTTATGAATGTTGTGGTGCAATTGATTAATTTTATAAGATCCAATTCTTCAACATCGCCTGTTTCGAAGCTTGCTTGAAGAAACTTCTTCAGAATACTATGATCTTCTTCTCCACAATGACGTACATTGGTTGAGTAAAGGGAAAGCTTTGGAACGATTTTGGAACCATTCGCGATGCAGTAATTGATTTCCTTCACATGATACCGTCAAAAAAGGCTGGCGAGCTTGCAGACTTTATGCATACTTCTGAACAGATGGCAACTGTTGCATTTCTAGTTGACATAACTGGATACTTAAATGCATTTAATCTAAGTTTACAAGGGAGAGACAAGACAGTAATAACTCTTGCGACTACCTGTCGTGCTTTTCAAGCTAAACTGGTAATCTTTTCAGATGATTTGACCACTGGTCAGTTGTTGCATTTTCAAACAACAAAAAGTATCAACCCCACACATCAACTACTAAGAGCTGCCACAGAATTTGTGGAAAAGGTCAAACACGAATTTGACCAATGTTTCATGGAATTAAACCATTTGGAGTGCTTATTCCTGTTTGTTGCCTGTCCATTTTCAGTTTCTCCTGTTGTTGAATGGATATGTGTAGCTGAGGAAAAGTTTTTCATATCACCTGCAAGGCTTCAGCTTGAAACTGTTGAACTTCAGGCAGAAGAAACATTAAAAATGAAGTTTCAGGAAGTGGATTTAATTGATTTTTGGTGTCGATTTATCAATGATTCTCAGTTTCAATGCATTAACCAACTTGCCATTAGTTGCCTAACTATGTTTGGATCAACGTACACATGTGAATCAGCCTTCTCAACAATGAATATTATTAAATCAAAATACAGAAGTTCTCTAACAAATGAACATTTGAGTCAGGCTTTGAAGATTGCTGAAACACCGTACCTGCCAGATTACAAGAACATTATGAAGCTTAAGGAGAAATTTCATACATCGCACTGAAATGATTTTTTATTGCTGAAATGCTATGGAAAATATTCATCTTACTTTAAACTTCAGAGTTGAAGCGGTAAAATGAATTAATTTTTTATTGTAGTGTTCTTATTTAAATTACTATAACATTATGACGAGGTCTATAAATAATTTTGTGAACTGGTTTGCCAAGGTGTTGATGTCAATTAACTTGAACATTTTGGTTCGGACTCCAGTCGTGTCTCTGTACAAATTTCTGGACCGCCACGCAAACAATGTGAGTAGCCCTGGTATGGGGGTGAAGCAGTTCTCTCCACAAAAAAAGAGCGGGACCTAGGTGTGATTGTGTCTGATGATCTTAAAGTAGCTAAACAGGTAGAAAAGGCAACGGCGAAAGCTAGAAGGATGCTTGGGTGCATAGTGAGAGGAATGGCCAGCAGAAGAAAGGAGGTGATAGTGCCTCTGTGCGACCTCATTTGGAGTATTGTATGCAATTCTGGAGACTTCACCTTCAAAAGTATATAAACAGGTTGGAGTCTTTGCAGAGGGTGACTACTAAAATTGTTTGTGGTCTTCGTTATAAAGCATATGAGGACAGGCCTAAGGAGCTTAATATGTATACTTTAGAGGAAAGGTATAGGAGGAGAGCCTCTTTCAATTGAAAGCAAGCTCTGCTATGAGGGGACATAGGATGAGGATGAAAGGGGATAGGAGTAATATGCAGAAATATTTCTTTACAGTAAGAGTGGTAGTGTTAGAGATGAGGACGTTATCTGAATTCTAAAAAGCATGGGACAAACAGGAAAAAAGGGACTGTTGTAGTGGTTGATATGGAAGGGCAGACTAGATAGGCCATGTGGTCTTTTTCTGCCATCATTTCTATGTTTCTGTGTTTTATTTTATTTTTCTTCAATTTTCTTTTTATGATAGGTTTTTCTTTTGAGGCCTTAGCCTCTTTGGGCACCATACCCCAATTTGATTTTACATCCATTTTGTTTCCAAAAATGGAGAAACCCTGCAGTGATTTCAAAAAATGCTCCAAATGCTCCAGTACAATTTTAATTACTGATGAGCATTCTTGGTACCTCAAATGCCTAGGCCCCAACCACAAATTCTATTCCAGCCTCTCCTGTCTCCATATGACCACCAGAGGTCGGAAGATCCGTGACAAACAGAAGGCTAAGCTGTTTCCATCAGACTCAGCTCCTTCGGTGCACTCCTCGGGAGTGTCGACTCTGTCTTCCCATATCTCTAAAAGCTCACCGACAGGAGAGAAACATCACTTGGGTCTCCAGCACTTAAGAAGAAGACATCTTCTTTGGCATTGAGGTCATCGACTTCCAGGTCTGCATTGGCTTCCATTACTGAGTATTGACATTGACACTCTTTGCATTCCGATGTGGACCGTATAGCCAAACAACCCCGGCGGGAGGTATCCCCTCCAAAGCCATCCATGGGTTCGGGAATGCACCCGAGGTCCAATCCTCGATGGAGCCCCCAATACTGGCATTGAGATTTGTGAACCACATGTCTGTTTAGCCTTTCCTCCTCCAGTACTATCGTTGGATGATTGAGTCATTGTAATGGAATGTAGCATAGCTAAACTGCTAGCTATTGTTATGGCGATGACTTCGGAGGCTCCACTACCGGCACTGGTACTGATTCTATTGGTTCCATCTGTTCCATCGGTACCCACAACTATAGATATCCCACCACCTTCATAGGGTCTGGAGCAGAGGTACCGAGGCCATCAGAACCAACTGGGCCGATTCCCTGACATCGAATCAAAGATAATCTGAGCATTGTTTCTTACCAGACTCCAATTCTGAGGAGGCGTCTGAGTGGAATCGGGCGATTCCGATGCACCCAGGAAGATTCCATCAAATCCTTCACCTCCTTATGAATGGAAACATTCATTGCCAGAAGATATGTCCTCCTAGGTTTTCATTATGGATGTGGCGGCAACTCTGGATGTGTCAGTGGCAACTGAAACTGAACCAAGGGCAGAGGAGCTTGACATATTGTAGTGTCCTTCGGCACTGAAGGCGGGAGCCACCCTACGGTGCACAATATCTTAAAGAACTTAATGATTTGGATGTGGGGGCCCCCCGTGTTGTGGCTTTTAAAAACCTGGGAGGCCCCTCTCCAGGTTTTCAAAAGCCACAACTTCCCCGCCATTCCATGATGGTAGAGTCTGCTATGAGGAGGATCAAGAGTCAGAAAAATCATTCCTCGGTACCACCTGGCAGAGAGGATAGGACACTGAATGTTTTGCAAGAAAAGCCTTCCAGGCCACCATGCTAGCATCCAGAATTGATTCATACATGCTCTACATGGGCATGTTTCTTAAGGATGTGGTGAGAGATCTCTCAGATTTCACCTCCTTATTACCACCTGACAGGCAGGCAGCTCACCAGGTCTTGGTTACCCATGCTCAAAATGTATCAAATTTTTGACAAGAGGTGCTTTTGAGGCTTAATGAACGGCTTAATGAACTCCGAAGAGCTGCTCAGGTCCTACGGAAGAACCGACTAAATAGTGAAGAGCAGCCTACTCGTCCAGAAACATCAATGAATGCTATGTCTGACAACAAGCTGGTATCTGGTAATTCTGTATTACTATACTTAGTGATCTGTTAACTTTGTATCCACTCTGAACAGATACTTCTCGTTGCATTCCTGCAGACAACCATGTAAACCAGCTCGAGCAATCTAGTCTGCTATTTAACAACCTGCCTGGCTAATCTGTATTGCTTGTGCTATTATATATGCATATAATAGCTAATCTATACCTAGATCAATAGATTGTGCCTTTTTCCACTCTGAATAGATACTTCATTTGCTTTCCTGCAGGCAGCCTGTAAACTATCTGGGTTAATCTAGTCTGCTAATGTTAAATCTTGCCTGTCTAAACTGTGTTACTTGAATAATTGATCTGTATTCCATAACCAATCTATACCCAGATTAAGAGAATTAGCTTGTTTTCGATGCCAATGAGAAACAACCCTACAGAATTCTCACAAATCTCCCCCACTCACTAGTAATATCTCACTGTCTCTGCGACTACATTCAGTGTGAGTGAGATGGGTTCCCCTATCACCTTAACGGGCTGTTACCTACTCTTCTCCTTCTGCCTCTCATTCTCCCGAGCTCTATCCCTTGAGGGCAACCGGATACCAATTTTACACAGCCAAGGAAAAAGAGGGAATTGGAACACTCATGCACATCACCAGCATCTTATATACATTCCACTCCAACACTCGACGAGAGCCAAACAGGACAAAAGCCTCTACTCACAAAGCTTGAAATGTGCCCTCATCAACGCTCGCTCAATTCGTATGAAATGGCCGGTGATTGCGGACACTATTTCCCTCCATAACCTTGATATTCTCATGGTTACTGAAACGTGGCTTTCCGCAGAAGACAATGTTCTACTTAACCAACTCCTTCCACCTAATTTCTCAGTGTTTACCAGTCACAGACAAAACAAGCGAGGAGGGGGCGTGCTCATTCTCTCCAGATCAGACCTTCAGTTCCAGCTGATAGATACTCCTAGATCCGACCACCTCGAGTTAGTCTCTATCTCCAACAAATTATGCACGATAAACCTTCTATATAGAGCACCTTCAGCCTCTCCAGACGTCCTTCCAGCCATTATCGATCTGGCATCCAACATTCAGAATCCTAATATCCCAACTTGGATTGTGGGTGATTTTAACCTGCCAGCTCTCCAAGATAGTCACTCTTCCGCCTTCCTCGAAGCGCTTGAATCCCTGGGATACCAACAATTAATCCATGAACCTACCCATGTAAAGGGAAACACCCTTGACCTTATCTTTGCCCCACAATCCTTAAACATCCAATCTTACACTGCTGCGATATCTATTACTGATGTACCGTGGTCAGATCATAAGCTCATCTTTTTCCAAATTCCTACTCACAACAGACATTCAATGACCAGCAATGCTCCAAATAACAGCCCCAAACCTCTGGCTAGGAGCTTTCTTCCTTTCAACAGAGATCGCATCCTTGCTGGAACATGCTCACTTCGTAACAAGACCTCCCTAGAAATAGAAGATCTAATCACCTGCTGGAACAGTAGTCTTAATGCAATTGCTCTACGACCATCACTCAAAAGGCCGCCTAGAAAAAGAGCTTCTGCACCATGGTATACAGATGATCTGAGAGTATCACTATCCCAACTACGGAACCTCGAGAAGCGCTGGCGTCGATCTCGCTCCACGGTAGACAAGGCAGCCTACCTCAATCAGCTATCCATTCACCGCAAGGCCATCTCAGAGAAAATGAAGCAGTACCACACAGACACCTTGAGGCGTGCACTAAACAAACCTCATGATTTGTTTAACCTAGTCAAGACCTTATCTAAAGAGCCAGCCCCTGAAAAGCAATGCGAGATCCATCCTCAAGACTTCGCAGTCTACCTACAATCCAAGCTGACACAAACAAATAAACCTCCATTAGAATTAGCCCCCACAGGTCAAGATTGCCAAACAGCTCTAACCTTTTTTTCTACCCCTACCAAGAATCGAATTGAAGATCTAATCATGTCTCTCAATTCCACAACTGCTCAGATGGACCCTTGCCCAGCCTTCTGGATAAGGGAACTGCGTTGTGATTTCAGCCCAATAATAACTAAAATAATAAACCTGTCTTTCAACTCCGGTACATTCCCCTCTGCCCTCAAGCAAACTTCCATCAGACCACTCCTAAAAAACTGTAAGTTAGATCCTCAAAAGGTAGACTCCTACAGACCTATCGCAAGTATTCCTTTTCTCGCGAAGTTAATAGAAAAGGAGGTGCAATGTCAATTGCAGGACCACATCGATGCTGCTGCTCCCCTGGATCCTTGCCAACATGGCTTCAGAGAGTCATATGGTGTAGAGACACTCCTTACATCTCTCCTCAATACCATAATTTCTGGTATCAACAACATCCGACAGGGTTTTGCACTTGTGTTCCTGGACATAGCCGCTGCTTTTGACTCTGTGAGCCATGACCACCTCCTATTACGGCTAAAGGAGAAAGGAGTGGGCGGAACTGCCCTTGAGTGGTGCAGATCGTACTTATCCGAAAGATGGCAACATGTTCGTGTTGGGGGAGTGATGTCTGATCCATTTCACCAATGGCAAGGGGTCCCACAAGGTTCCTCCCTCTGTGCTTTGTTGTTCAATATTTATATGCAACCTATTTGCAAGATCATCCAGTCTTTCAATGTAAGTTGCATGATATATGTGGACGACGTCCTGCTTTATATGCCTTTCAACATAGACAATTTGGACCTGTCCCCTCTGAGCAACTGTTTTGACGCCATATCAGAATGGCTCTTATCACAAAACCTCAGGATTCAACATAAGAAGACAGAGGTGCTCTTCATTTCAAAGAACCCGAACTTCAGCCCTCCACAATTCCTGAAGGTGAAAGATGCTGAACTACAATCAAAACAAAAAATACGTTATCTGGGTGTTACACTCGATCAGAACCTGAACATGAAGGCGCATATAGCTAACGCTGTGAGATCCATTTACTACAAAATCCGGTCACTAAGACATCTTCGTCCACTGCTTGAACCTGAAGATTTCCGTACCATCTACCAGGCTCTGATCATGCCTCACTTTGAC
This sequence comes from Ichthyophis bannanicus, assembly GCA_033557465.1. Classification (NCBI taxonomy): domain Eukaryota; kingdom Metazoa; phylum Chordata; class Amphibia; order Gymnophiona; family Ichthyophiidae; genus Ichthyophis; species Ichthyophis bannanicus. The sequence continues at coordinate 137,900,409 of CM066047.1, read as the reverse complement.
TATGCTAATGTCATATTGCTAGGCCTCCCTCAATCCACCTTGAATTCCTTACAGCTTGCAATGAATAGTGCTGCGAGGGTTCTCTATGGGGCATCGAGGAGTGAGCATGTGTCGTCCCTTCTGAAGCAGCTACACTGGCTTCCTATACAGGCCAGGATCATTTTCAAGACATTACTACTTACCTTCAAAGCGGTAAACAGTCTCTCCTCCACCTCTTTAACTGAGCTCATCAAACCCATATCCCCTAATAGATCAAGAAGATCAATTGCATTAAATATGCTATTGGTTCCCCGTGAACTTACAAAAAGCACCTCATCAACAGTAAACAGGGCTTTCAGTCTCCGTGCCCCAAAGCTTTGGAATACGTTGCCACCAGATATTAGAGCAATCACCAACCTACTTCAATTCAGAAAGGCCCTCAAACATTACTTATTCCTTTTATACTTCCCGGTGAGTGCAGAATCACGTCCCATCTCTGTTAGTTATAGAAACTCTGAATCACCTAGTGACCCTGAATTCCCCACATAGTAATTTCAAGTTCAGCTGACCATTACGTCTCAGCTGTGCTCTAACTTAAAGATGTAAATAGTTTACATTGCAATTAAAGTTTACTTTCCTGAGATTCATAATTACCTTGTTATCCAAGTTATTGACCCTATTTAATGTAACTCAGACATTGTTTTTGTACTGAAATGTTTTGTTCGATGTAAACCGCGCTGATGTTGAATAGTGTGGTATAGAAGAAATGTAAAATAAATAAATAAAATAAAATAGTAGATCTGCTGCAGCATGCATTGGAGCCAGAAGAACAGCATGGCTCCAGGCTTCTGACCTGGAACAATGGGTCCAGGATAAGTTGATAAACATACTCTGTAATAGGGAAAATGTCTTCAGTCAGAGGTGGAGGGAGAAGGCCGGATAAATTGAAACAGATGACCTCACTATGAAGAGGCTCTTAAGAAAAACGGCAGACCCTTCTAAGAAGAAGGCTACCACCAAGAGGCCTTTCTTCCCTAAAAAGAAGAAATTTTTCCCTCCTTATCAATCTGATGCTAGCCCACAGCAGAAACAAGCAGGGCAGAAGTAGATCAGGAAACCCAGGCCTCCAAATCTCAGTCTTCCCCATCTACTAAGCAGCCTCAGAGTTTTTGACTCTTTCAAAAGGAGCAAGCCATTTTTCCCACAGTTCTTCCTCCTCCTTCCAGGGAGACTAGTGCACTATGCACATTGTTGGGTAAATATCACCTCAGAGCCCTGGACTCTTCAGTTGGTCTCCCAGGGACTGTGACTAAGGTTTCAAACTTTTCCTCCCATTCATTTTGTGGAGCAACCCACCCTAGATCCCCTTCACTACTCCTTGCTTCAATAGGAGATCTCCTCTCTGTTATATCAAGGGGCCATAAAGGAGGTCCCCTCCAACCTTCGAGGGCTTCTATTCCAGATATTTCCTGATTCCAAAAAAGACGGGAGGATACAGGCCTATTCTGGACCTCTGAGATCTCAACAAATTTCTTTTCAAAGAAAAATTCAGGATGATTTCTCTAGCACCCTTTTGCCATACCTAAGACAGAGCGATTGGCGATGCTCACTGGATCTAAAGAGTGCATATACACACATCCTCATCCATCCGGATTACAGGAAATTCCTCAGGTTTATCTTCCACTATCAGTACACAGTCCTCCCTTTTGGACTTGCCTCAGCACCTAGAGTATTCACAAAGTGATTAGCGGTGATGGCCTACCTGCGAACCTGGGAATCTTTCTGTTCCCTTAGATGACTGGCTGCTAAAGGCAGACTCCACTTCAGCAGTTCAGTGAGCTCTGCATCAAACTATATATATTCTTCAGGAGTTGGGGTTTGTGGTAAATTACCCAAAGTCACATCTCAACCCAATCCAGGAGCTTGAGTTCATAGGTGCTCAACTGGACACAGTGAGGAGCAGAGCATTCCTCCCAGACAACAGACTACCTCTGATTACCTTAGCCAGTCATGTGCATCAACAACCATCAGTTCCTGCTAGAACATTTCTATGCCTGTTAGGGCATAAGTCCTCCACGGTCCATGTCGTACCCTATGCTTGTCTCCACATGAGAATCTCACAGTGGACTCTCTCAAGCCAGTGGAAACAGTCCACAGGTCATCTCTCAGACCTTGTAAACATCACCTTGCAGATGAAGACAGACCTACAGTGGTGGATTGAGCCACAGAACCTAGTAGAAGGGTTACATTTTCAGAGGTCTGCACTGCAGTTTATCCTAACCACCGATGCATCCAAACTAGGATGGGGTGCCCATCTCAATGGACTCAGGATGCAGGGTCTCTGGTCTGCTCAGGAGAGAGTCTTCCTGATCAACCTTCTGGAACTCAGAGCGGTATTCTATGCTATCAGAGTGTTCTCTCCCCAACTCAAGCAGCATTCTCTTCTGGTGCAGAATGACAATCAGGTGGCGATGTTTTACATAAACAGGGAGGTATGGGTTCTCGAGCCCTGTGCAAGGAGGCCTCTCGCCTATGGAACTGGGCGATCTCCCAGAATATCTACTTACACGCCGTCTATCTTCCAGGAGATCAGAACCAATTAGCCGACAAGCTGAGACGTATTCTGCTCCCACACGAATGGAGGTTAGATTCTCAAGTAGCCCAACATACTCCCCTCAATACTCAGCTACCCCGATCCTGTTCCAGGATTCCCTCTACCCACAGGTTATCTTCAGATGCCTTTCTCATTCATTGGGGTCAACAGCTTCTCTACTCTTTCCCTCCAATTCCACTTATAGCAAAGAAGCTCTTCAAGCTTCAGGCCAAATGGGGATAGATGATCCTGATTGCCCCGTACTGGCCCAAACAACCATGGTTTCCTCTACTTCTTCATCTTGCTCGAGCACCTCCCCTCCGGCTCGGTTGCTCACCGACACTTCTCTCACAAGAGCAGGGGACCCTTCTGAACCCCAGCCTCGGAACACTCCGCTTGTCGGCCTGGAGGCTGAGCGCTTTGTCCTCTCAAACTTAAATCTCCAAGAGGATGTGTTATCATTAAGAGAGGATTTGAGCAGATGCTCCTATGCCTTCAAATGGTGCATGTTCTCCATCTGGTATTCCCTTAAAACACTAGATCCTTTCACATGTTCCATCCTGGACCTGCTTCAGTACCTATTATATTTGTCTTCTTTTGGTCTCAAGACCAATTCAGTGAGAGTTCATCTTGCCATTGCAGCTCCTCACTGTACTCTAGATAACTGGCCTATCTCAACACATCCTTTAGTGACCAGATTCATGTGAGGTCTCCTCTTGACCAAGCTGCCTCTCCATCCACCTTCTACACCATAGGATCTCAATGTAGTCCTTGCACAGCTCATGCGCAAACCTTTTGAGCCCATGGGCACAGCTCCCTTGAAAATCCTCACTTGGAAACTTCTTTTTCTCATAGCAGTTACCTCTGCTTGCAGAGTCAGTGAGCTCCAGATGCTAGTAACCTATGAGCCTTATACCACTTTTCATCACAATAAGGTGGTCCTTCGGACACACCCCAAGTTCTTACCAAAGGTTTTCACTTCCTTTCATTTTAATCAATCAGTTTTGCTACCGATATCCTTTCCATGTCCTCATGCGTCTCTGGCTGAAACAAGGCTTCATACTCTCGATTGCAAGAGAGCGCTAGTGTTCTATTTAGAACGCACCAAGGACATTTGTCAATCCTATCAATTGTTTGTCTCTCTTGATCAAAGCCATTTGGGTATACCAGTGTCTAAGAGGACACTATCAAATTGGTTAGCAGACTCTATATCCTTTGCTATGCACAGGCTGGACTGTCCCTAACACACCGGGCTACAACTCATAACCTTTGTTCTGTTCCTATATTTGAGATCTACCAGGTAGCAACATGGTCTTCTCTGCCCGCCTTTGCAGTGCACTATTGCCTGGATAAGGACTCAAGAGCAGATGTTCAGTTTGGACAGGCAGTTTTGTGTATTCTCTTCCAAATTTAGACAACTTGCCCACTGCCCACACGACTACCTCGTGAGGAGTGCTCTTAACAAGCTGAGTTTGTTGGATTCTCAGCTGCAACCTCCGGTTCCTGGTTTTCTTCCTTAGTTTGGTTGTCTGTGGCTAGGGAGTCCCATATGTGAAGACTGACTTCCTGCTTATTCCTGGAGATAGCATAGTTACTCACCTGTAACAGGTGATCTCCGGGAACAGCAGCAGTCAGTCTTCACAACCCACCCACCTCTTCATCAAGTTGTCCCATTTTTTTCTCTCATCCTTAGTATACAAATATTTTATTTTTTCTCTGCTATACACCTGACTGAGGAGACCAGGAGGGAAGGTGGGAAGGCTGCCATGCATGCTTAGAGGGATGCTCCCAAAAGCATTCCTATTGGATGTTGGTGCAGACGTCACCCATATGTGAAGACTGATCCCTGCTTTTCCCAGAGATCACCTGTTACAGATGAGTAACTACGCTTTAGGGCAACTTGGCAATAGTGATCATAGCATGATCGCATTTGATTTAATAAATGGAGGGAAGACGGTAAGGAAATCCACAGTGCTATGTTTTAAATTTCACAAGGGAGACTATGATAAAATGAGAAAAATAGCTTAAAATAAAAAAGCTAAAACAAGGAGCTGCAAAGATTAAAAGTTTACATACAACATGGGCATTGTTTAAAAACACTATCTTGGAAGCCCAGGCCACATGGTTTATGGTTTATTACATTTGATATACAGCTCAGGCCGAAGCATTAGAACGGTTTACAATACTATATCATTTAAGAAAATATGAAAAGAACAACATTTATGAGATAGGACAGAACAGAGGACAGAAATAGTTAAAAAGATAAGGAAAGGAGAAGGAAAGGGAACAGCAGGTTACCATGATATACAAGCATGATAATCCAGTCTACGACTTTAATGTAAACTTCAGATCAGACGCCACGGACTCACGCCTAAGGGCCACTCCAAAGGGCCCTCTGGCGAGGCCCTCAGGCGCGGGCCCGCCTCTGAAGCAGCGGTTTTCAGCCGTTATGGCTGGATGCTGATTGGCAGGCTGAAGGGAGAAGAAGGGGCTTCTTCAAGACCAACAGTTTTCATGCACCCAATCTTTGGTTTCAAAGCTGTGGCTGCAATCTGCAATCTGGTCCTTTTCCAACACACCACCCTCACATGTATTCCATGCTTTAAGAAAGGTGGAAGGAAGGCAAAAAAATTGCCAGCATGGTTTACATTTAACTCCTTTTTATTCATCAACCAACAATACACGGGCGTACTGGAGACCGCCAACCGCCACTGACACTTACATAGCCAGGGGAACTCCAGCATACATAAACATTATTACAGATCTTTTTTCCCACTTTGTTCGTACACTGTACCCTCCTCCCTCCCCCTACCCAAACCCCCCCCCCTCCTCTCACCCCCTGTCATTGTCAGCAGGTTCAGACTACAACATTTTAACACAAGGCATATATTAGCACTCTGATCCATTCCCCCGGTATCATACTCTCTATAAGTCCATGAACATACCAGCATTCTAACCAGGGGGAACCTGAAGACAACATGCATCGGCCCCTCTGTAGTGCAGGGAGGGGGGGGGGGAAGAAGAGACCTGAAGGCAGCATGCCCCACATGTTTTAGATGAAAACACAATTTAGGGCCATACTATGCCCTCTAGGTGAGAACAATTGGATATAGGGTTGTTCTCCAGGAACAAGCAGGAAGTTAGTCCTCACTTATGGGTGACGGCACCGACAGAGCCCACACAGAGCAATCCCCAGCTTTCAAAGAAAGCCTTTGGGATTGCTGCCACACATGCATGGTCCTCTTCCCGCCCAAAGGTGCCATCTTGCTCAGTCTCCCTTTTTTCCACAATGCATGTCCTCATCCCTCGGAAAAAGGTTTTCTTGACTTCGGCCTTTTTGGTCTTTATTCTAGTAGCACCGGTCCTCTCTCATCCTCCCGTTTGCCCCTGCTCTGATGGTGGGCTAGGGGACCCCTTTTTGGCTCTCTTTAGTTCTTTTTCTTTCAGGCCCTTTTCACACCCTTTTTTCCCCAACCGCTGGCCTCGAGGGTTTTCGACTTCGCAGGGGCCCCTTTTGCCTTCATGGCCACCGGTTTTAAGAAGTGTGACAGATACTCCAAAAATATGTCACTCACGGACACACACGACTGCTGTCTATAGTGTCTGGGGGCTGACTACAACCTGGAGCTCTGCTCGCTTTGTAAGAAAATGTCTGCTAAGGCCTTGCTAAGCCATAAGCAGAAGTCCGACGACATTTTCTGCAAGGCAGCCCTGGGATCCCCGGTGGCACCTCGCCCTACCAATCCACCACTGGCAGTGTCCCCCGCAGTGACCCCGTGCCTCAGGTGTCACTCCAATCAGGGTTTGCCTGAGGTGGAACGGTGAAAGAAGCCAACCTTGAAGTCCCTGTCGGGGGCTCCGGATAAGCAAGAGCGGTCTTACGCTCATTCCCTTAGCCCTCCCCGGTGTTCCTGAGGGTCAGACAAGGAGAGGCCTCGAAAGGTACCTTGTATGGACACGGAGGCCTCCAGTGATGGCGCCCGGTCTCCTGAGGGTCGTCCTGGTAAGGACCCCCTCTCCTCCACACCAGACCTGGTAATATCGACGTCGCAGGGACCCACTCCCAAGTGGGAGTCACATATGCTGGCACTGGAGCGCGGCGTTTCTGCCTTCTTCACTGCCCAGCAGGTGCTTTTGCCCAGCATGGCTGGCTCGCTTCCCAAGAACGAGGGTCACCCGACTGGGGTCCCGAAAACTGCCTTGGAAACCCCCGAGAGCCGTGGGCCTCGTGAGGGTCCTCAGCACTAACCTTGCTCACTGTCCCATTCCTCGGGGGCAAGGTCTTCCAGAGGCAGTGCCTCTGGCTCCAAGCGGGCCTCAGCCACACGGCACAGGGACCAGCCTGACTCTGTCCTTCTCGGACCTCTCGTGCTGGGAATCGGATGGGGACATGTCCCCGGAGACCCATGCCCATAGGGATCTCCCCTCTGACCCATCCCCGCCCGCCTCGCAGAGGCAGTTGCCTCCCGAGGACACCTCTTTACTGGCATTTGTGCGGGATATGGCTCGGGCCCTTAATCTGCCAATGCAGATTGAGGAGGAGCTGAGGGCGGAGGAACTTGACATCTTGCAGTACGAGTCTCCACCCAGGGAGTCTCTTACGGTTCCGGTACCGTCCATCCTGTCCTGGCTGCTTCTCCGCATGTGGGAAACACTCACCTTGGTCCCTATTGTCATAGAAGACGATGCCATGTATAGGGTCCAGCGCGGCCCGTGGTTTCAGAAGACCCAACTTCCTTACACCTCCATGGTAGTCGAATCCACGATGTAGAAACAGAAGAGCCCGAAGTCGCACTCTTCAGTCCCGCCTGGTAGGGAATCCCATGCCCTCAACGCCCTCGGGAGCAAGGCTTACCAGGGATCCATGCTGGCGTGCCGCATCCAGGCGTACCAATTGTATATGGGCATGTTTCTTTGTGACCTTGCCAAGGATCTCGGCAGTTTTTCCATGGGCCTGAATGGGGAGCACCTCCTCAGGTTGCATACCCTCCTGGGGTCAGTCACAGACGGCTCGAAATACCTTTCCTGCACCGCGTATGATGGGTTCGAGCCTTCCGCCCGTGTAGCAGGGGCTGGCATCAGAGCCCGATGGCAAGTGTGGCTCCAATCCTCGGACCTGGAGCAGTGGGTCCAGGAGAAGCTCCTGGATGTCTCCTGCCTCGGCAAACAGCTGTTCGGCAACCCCATGGAGGATAAGGCAGCTGAGATTGAGACGGAGTTCATAATGCTCACCTGTCTCTCTTGCAAAACCTCCTCATTTCCACGGAAGAAGCAGCATACTAAAAAGCCTTTCTTCCAGAGGAAGGGGCTCCCCTACCGGGGATACCCACCATACCCACCTACTCCTTCGCCGACAAACAGCGCTCAGGGCAAAGGAGGTGCTCAGGGTCACTGGAAACCCAAGGGACCCAAGACCCAGACACTGGTGCCACCCTAGCCAGCCCCGGGGTTTTGACGCCAAAAGCATAGTCTCTCGCCCCCCGGGGACGCTTCTGCCCATGGGAGGATGCCTGTCTTTTTTTCGCCCCCAAATGGGCAGCCATTACATCGGACACCTGGGTCTTACAGGTGATCCGGGATGGGTATCGTCTTCGTCTAGATAGACTCCCTCCTCCCTTCTCTTCGGCGGAGCTTATCCGGCTTCCCTTGCACCAGGTTTGCTTGTAGCAAGAGCTGAACAATCTCCTTGGTCAACAGGCGGTCTAAACCGTTCCGCCGCACCTCCAAAGTCAGGGATTTTATTCCCGGTACTTTCTCATTCCGAAGAGGATGGGGGGCCTGCGCTCCATCCTCGACCTCAGGAACCTGAACAAGTTTCCGGTGTTGGAGAAGTTCAAAATGATATCCCTTGGCGTCCTGCTGCCCTACCTCTGGCAGGGCGATTGGCTATGCTCCTTGGATCTCAGAGTCGCTTACACCCACATTTCTGTCCACCCCAACCACAGGAAGTACCTGCGTTTCAGGGTGCAGGGAGAGCACTTCCAAAACAGAGTGCTCACCTTCGGGCTTGCGTCTGCCCCGTGAATCTTCACCAAGTGTCTGTCAGAAGCTGTGGCCCACCTCCGGCTGCAGGGCATACCTGTCTACTCTTCCCTGGATGATTGGCTCGTCTCAGGCACCTCGGCGGAGGAGACTCATCTCTCGGCGTAATGCATGGTCGTCGTCTTCGAGTGCCTCAGTTTCCTGATCAACTACTCCAAATCCCATCTCACACCAGTGCGGACCCTGGAGTTCATTGGTGCTCTTCTCAACACACAACGTGCAACTGCCTTTCTCCCTTGAGCGCGCACGGATTGGCTCCACGCTTTAGCTGCTGTGGTCCAAGGCCGGCCCAGAGTCTCGGCACGGACCATGCTGCGCTTCCTGGGGCACATGGCCTTGACACAGTACACATCGTTCCACATGCTCGCATGCACAAGCAAGCGGCCCAATGGTGCCTCAAGGCGCAATGGGCCCAGGCCTTGGGCCACCTCCAGGACCCCCTCTAGGTGTCTCGCAGCCTAGTCAAGTCTCTGGCCTGGTGGCAAGACTCCCAGAGCCTCCTTCGAGACATGCCCTTCCAGACTCATCCGCACAAACTCCTTAATGATGGACGCCTCGCTGTTGGGCTGGGGAGCCCACTGCGGCCACTGCTGCACCCAGGGGTGATGGTCACCCGAGGAATCTCGACAGCAGATCAACCTGCTCGAGCTTTGGGCGGTCCAGTTGGCCTTGAAGGTCTTTGAGTACCACCTGAAAGGCAGGTCAGTGTTCATGCAGACCGACAACAGAGTAGCGGTGTTCTACATAAACAAGGAGGGATGCACGGGCTCCTGCCTCCTTGGTCGGGAGGCAGTCCTCCTCCTCTGCTCCTTCACAGTATGCCGGAGCACGACCCTAAGAGTTGTCTACCTCCCGGGCCAACTGGGCCAAGACATTGTCCTCGTGGACAGGCTCAGCAGGCTTCTCCACCCTCACGAGTGGCGCCTGAGTCCGGAGGTGGTTCTCCGCCTGTTCCACTGCTGAGAGACTCCGTCCATGGACCTGTTTGCCAGCCCAGCGAACGCACAGCTTCCCTGCTTCTGCGGGCTGACACCACACCCGAGCAGGGTGGCCCCAGATGCATTCCTCCTGAACTGGATCTCCAGGCTTCTGTATGCATTCGCTCCAACTCCTCTTCTGGGGAGGACCCTCCACAAGATCCTGCTCAACTGAGCTTCGATGATTCTCGTGGTTCCTTCGTAGCCTTGATAACCTTGGTTCCCGCTTCTACTCCAGCTCTCGTTGGAGCCTCCGGTCCCCCAGTGTGCTGACTCAGGAGGACGGACAGGTGCTTCACCTGAACTTGGTCTAGCTATACCTAACAGCTTGACGGCTGAAGGGTCTCTTTAGCATCGCTGTGCCTTCCAGTGGAGATTGTGGACATCCTCATGTCGAGGATGGTCTCCATGAGGCAGACCTACGCCCTTAAGTGGCGGCGGTTTTCAATCTGGTGCTCCGAGCTCCAGATTGATCCATTCTCCTGCTCCACCCGTTGGGTTCTCCAGTACCTTCTCCACCTTTCTCAGTTAGGACATGTCAGACGGCTGCCTGGGTGAGAATCTTCACAGTCTTGACAAGTGCATATCTCTATATGATTTGCAAGGTATTGTGGACAATGTAGTTCATTCACACCAGACACAGCTGCTGACAATAATTTAGTTGTGCTCTTGGGTAAAGCCAATAAGATATTTATTTATGGGGTTATTTCTCCCAACACAGATATGCTTGGTAGCACATAAATTAGGTTACTTGCTTTCAGTGTTAACTTGGAAAAACAAAGTTAAAATCAGGAAAACAACAAATGAAAAGCCACAAAGCAAGAAACAAACTGTTCTTTTCAGGTTAACTTCTGATTACTTCCCACATAGTTACAGAAGTGATTCTCTCCTAGCTCACAAGCAATTAGGTAAGGCTTAATTGCTAGCAGTTACCAGCTGAAACCCCTTAGCTGGCTTGCCTTCCACTGTGTGGGTCAAATCCTGCTTCAGGAGCTTTTCTGAGTAGATTAAAGAACAAATTTGTATTTCTTTGTGATGGTTGCTGTACTTTATAACAGAAAGTTACCAACGGAGTTTAGATAGAGAGCAGTCCATATAAACAGGATCCTCATCTGCTATTATTCCCCCTTGTTCAACAAGCATGGGTTCAATATCATGGATTGGCACAGATGAATCTCTCAATGGAGCATTTTCAGGAGAATACTTGTTTCCCTGCTGTCTTTCAAGGTTATAGCTAGGGCATAGATCAGTGTTCATACCTGAGCTTCCATTGCTGCTAGAGTTCCTCTCTATATAGCCTGGCCAGTATGTAGTCCAGTTCTTATGTCCAGCCTTCCAATCCAGATCCCTGGACAGTGGATCTCTCTTCACATACCTTCTGGCACAGGTCTTAGGGTCCCTTCCACGTGCAGCCGTCTCCCTCACAGGTAGCCTCTGGTGATTCCTAGCTCTGCAGCACCATTCCTCTGGCTTTCCCCAGTCCAATGGTGTATGCTGGCCCTTGGAATACCTCCCAGTATATATACTGCTTTGGACTCTTCTAGACCTCTCAAAGGCTTTTCTCTTCCTTCTTCCAAAGGGTCTCTTTCCCTCTCTGTCCGTCCGGTTTGGCTTCTGCTTCTGATGATCCTTCAGATGAAACTGATGATCAAACTCAAGCTGATTCTCAGGATACTGAGGACAATTCTCTGGATATCCAAGGTGATCATGAAGATGGTCATCTGTAGAATAAACTCTACTCTTATTCTGCTTAGATGAGTGCTCCTCCCTAATACAGCGCAGCTGTGCTGAATCAGGCCCTGCCCTTTGAGATGAGTACTTAGGGATTACCTCATAGCCCTCCTGATTGAACACACGTTTCCCCATTTCAGCTCCTCTAATGGCTGTTGGAAACCTGGTGCATTCTGGGACTGGTAGTCTTTTATGGGAAAATTCTGTTTTCTTATTTCTACCAGAACTGACAGGTTGCTTGTTTAGAGTCACTTCACCTTTTCTATAGCTCCTTCCTGAGCTTTGATAAGCTTCCTTATCACAGACTGAAGCCCAACTCGGTCAGGGTTCACCTGAGCGCCATCTCAGCCATCCACTTGCCCATTGAGGGCAAACCCCTCTCGGGTCAGCCTCTGGTTTCTCGCTTCATGCGGGACCTCCTGCTTTTCCAAACCCCCCATCTGTCCTCCCCCTGACCTCAACATAATGCTCATGCAACTGACGCGGCCGCCTTTCGAGCTGATGGGGACATGCTCGCTGCAGTACCTCTCCTGGAAGGTGATTTTCCTGGTGGCACTGACCTTGGCGCGTTGAGTCAGTAAACTTCAAGCCCTCATGCCGAGGCCCCTTACACCACCCCAAGTTCCTACCGAAGGTTTTCTCAGATTTCCACCTCAATCAGGAGGTGGTCTTGCTGACTTTTTTCCCGAGATCTCACATCGACTGGGCATCAGAGGTCCTGCATACGCTTGACTGCAAGAGGGCACTCGCCTTCTACCTGCAGCGTACCCAAGGACATCACAGGTCCCACCGGCTTTTCATCGCCTACAATCCCAACTGCCTGGGACTGGCAGTCACCAAGCTCACCCTCTCCATCTGGGTGGCAGACTGCATTGCCTTCGCCCATGCAAAGGTGAGCACTCCGCTGGATCATCGGGCCACCGTACACTGCATCAGCGCAAAGGCAGCATCAGTGGCATTTCTGTGCTCAGTGATTCTGATGGACATCTGCCGAGCTGTGACCTGGTCTTCAGCAAATACCTTCACTTCCCACTACTGCCTGGAGAGTGAGTCCCACCGGGACAGTGCATTCAGCCAGGCTGTACTCCATAGTTTGTTCGGGATATAAGCAACTCCTGCCCTCCGACTCTTCTTCGGCTGCTGCCAAGAGCTTGTCCCGAAGGCCCGAGGACTCGGGCTTCCTTCGGACTTCGGCTTCTGCTCCTGCTCATGGCCTCGCAGAGGTGTTTTTGGCTTATAGGTTCGGTAGCCTGTAGCTTATGAGTCCCATAAGTGAGGACTGGCTTCCTGCCTGTTCCTGGAGAAAGCGTAGTTACTCACCTGTAACAGGTGTTCTCCAGGGACAGCAGGAATCAGTCCTCACTACCCTCCCACCTCCCCCTGAAGAGTTGAAATTTCTTTGTCCTTCCCTTGCCATCTGCTTAGTAAGGCTCTAGCTCTGAGATCTTACTGAGCAAGTTGGCACCTTTGGGTGGGAGGAGGACCACGCATGCGTGGCAGCAATCCTAAAGGTTTTCTTTGAAAGCTGGGGTATTGCTCCACGCGGGCTCCATCGATGCTAACATTACCCATAAGTGAGGACTGATTCCTGCTGTCCCTAGAGAACACCTGTTACAGGTGAGTAACTGTGCTTTCCCAGATAGTCATAAAAGAAGTGTGGCTTTGAATTGATCCCTGGGCTGTGATATTCACCATTTGCATTAGTTTGTGTAAATTGTTTCACCAAGTCCAGTATACCGGGGGCTCTGGATACAGCCATAACTTCAGCACCACCTGCAGTCCCAGCAGGCAAGCCTTACGCACTAGCTGGTCCCCCTACCTTTCACTTCTAATCCCGCTGGATCCCCCAGAATTAAGCCCTCTCCCCTGAATTTCACTCTTTGCTTTAGTATCCCAGACAGATACGTCTGAAGTTTGTCACAATATCCCTGTACATAAGAACATAAGATATGCTATACTGGGTCAGACCAAGGTCCATCAAGCCCAGTATCCTGTTTCCAACAGTGGCCAATCTAGGTCATACGTACCTAGCAGTTTCCCCAAAATACACAGGTTCCACAATGCTTGTACTGGGTCAAGCATTGATATCCTGGGTCCCTTCTTAATAATGGTTTATGGACCTTTCCTCCGGGAACTTGTCCAAACCTTTTTTAACGTAACTAAAATGTACTTCACCCATGTGTTGTGTAATCTATAGATTTATTCAGTCATTCAATCATGGCCTTGATGTGGTCTCAGATAAACGGCAAGTTTTTTCGCATTTGTCAGCCACTTGCTACCACACTTCTTCTTGGGTCAATAGCTTACACCCAAAACTAGTGCCCGTTTAACATCAATGACCACGGCCTATTTTCTTATCTTATCACTCAATATTGCTCATAGTATGGATTTTTTTGTATAATTTTCTCAGCGGGTAAATACCCTATTAAATTAAAACAATATGGCGTATGTTGGTCTACTTAGCTTGTGTAGAACCTTTGTAGCCAATGTCCCTTGTTTTTCTTATTAACACCACATAGATTGGTAAAAACCCCGACGCCTCAATCTCCTCAGCGCTTTGGCGTTTCTCCACTTGGGTTCATCAAGGGGGATGATGTCAGTTCTTATATGGGACTGAAATCTTCAAAGCATAATATTCCTTTAGCTTTCTAAAAAAATATAAAGCAATATTAATAAAAATTATCTAAATGATTATCTTAAATCTCACAGGCTCCTGTCGTATATCATGTCCTTAACGTAAATTAACTGACCAACCTGCATCCTCGATTAGTTCTCTTTCTCTCGAGAATGATCTCAAAATGTTTTTAATGAAGACGCTTGCACATGCGTAGTAATCCACGTTTAAATCCCTTTCATGCTGTTACCTGATTGGAGCCCTTTCACATGCACGCTGTCCAATCAATATTGATGTTTAAACCTTCAGGTTGTACTGTGTGGAGTTGGTGAATCCACCATTGTTCGCGATATAATAATCGCTGTTCAGATGACTTCCCTTGAAAACCATATGATACTAACTCAATACTCCAACATTTTAAAGCTTCAAACTCATGGCCCATGGTTAGACAATGTTGAACTATCGGGGCTTCAAGCCGCTTACAATGTAGTCTGCTACGATGTTCCTGCATACGTGTCTTCAATGCACGAGTTGTTTTCCCAATGTATAACAAGGAACAGGGGCAGCAAATAGCATATACCACTGATTTTGATTCACAATTCGTCTCATGTCTCAGGTAATATGTTTTGTCTTTATGAGTAAATTGAGAAATCTCTAAAGTAATGCTGCATATGGAACAATGTCCACATTTCATGTGTCTTCCGGTGGTCTTATTTGTGGGATTCCAATTCAATGGTCGGAGTACTGCTGGTGATAAATATTCTTTAAGGCTTCGATTTCGCTTCCAAACACATCTTATCGATGATTCTTTCAATGTCGGTATAGTTGCTAGCACTGGTGTGTATTTCTTTATAATTTTTTGAATTTTTGTACTGATGGGAGAAAATGTTGTAACTAAATTAATGTTCGAAACGTCCACTGGTGCAGCAGTGTTATCTCTCACTTTGTAATTGAGCAGCAACTCTCTGTTATTATAAAGGGCTCTATTATAAGCCGTCTGTATTATTTTCTGAGGGTATCCTCTGCTTTGAAAACTTCGTTTTAAGTGTTTAGATGAACGTTTATACTCTGCTGTAGTGGAACAGTTTCTCCGATATCGGAGAAACTGTGAGACTGGTAAGCTGTTCTTTAGTCCCATAGGATGAACACTATGGTAATGTAAAAGGGAATTTTTATGTGTCGGTTTCCTAAAAACCGTAGTGTCCCATCCTGCTGTTTCTCTAGTGATTTTTACATCAAGATACGTGATCTGTTGATCATGACTCTCACATGTAAACTTCAAATTATTATCGCAAGTATTTAGCCAAAGTATAAATCTCGTCAAATCTGTTGTTGACCCCTGCCACAACATAAAAACATCGTCGATGTATCGGTGCCACGATTTTATATTGACTGCAAAAGGGGATTGTGGCAAAAACTGTTTCTCAAAGCTTCCCACATAAAAATTAGCGATTGAGGGGGCACAAGTGGCCCCCATCGCTACTCCAGTTTTCTGAAGGTATATTTGTTGTTCATTCAATCTCTTTATACCAGTATACCTCAGGAATCGGCATATAGAATAATCCAACAAGTACTTGAAGAAAGGGGAGACCTTTCTATGGAACACATACAGTTTTTATGCCAAATAGCAGCTATTACATTGTTCAATAATTTTTTTATTTTTGAACATTTCCTGAAAGATGCTTTTTTGGCAGCAACAGCCTCTCTGACCTCACCTTTAAACCATGCTGGCAGTTTTTTGGACTTTCACCCACTTTTCTTAATGCGTGGAAAACAGACGGTTTTGGCTTCCAGGATAGTATTTTTAAACAACTCCCAAGCTTGATGTAAGTCTTTAACCTTTGTAACTGCTCCTTTTAGTTTTTTCTTAACTATATTCATCATTTTATCATAGTCTCCCTTTCGAAAGTTAAAAGGTAGTACTGTGAATTTCTTTACTATCCCTCCTCCACTAATTAAATCAAACAATCATGCTATGATCACTATTGCCAAGTGGCCCCAACACCCTTATCTCTTGCACCAGATCTGGTGTTCCACTAAGGACTAGGCCTAATATGGCTTCCCCTCTGGTCAGTTCATGAACCAGCTGCTCCAAGAAGCAGTCATTTATTCCATCTAGGAACTTTATCTCCCTAGCATGTCCTGCCATGACACTGACCCAGTCGATACCGGGGTAATTGAAATCACCCATTATTATTACTGTGCTCTGACATTTGTTAGCTTCCTTGATTGAGCATTTCATCATCTATTTGTTCATTCTGGCCAGGCGGTCGATAGTACACCCCCACTGCCATCACCTTCCCCTTCATACATGGAATTTCAATCCATAGAGATTCTACAGCAAATTTTGTTTTCTGCAAAACTTTAATCCTTTCTGACTCAATGCCCTCTCTAACATAGAGTGCAACCCCTCCACCAATTTGATCAGTTCTATCATTACAATATAGTTTCTATCCAGGTATCACCATGGTGTCCCACTGGTTATCCTCCTTTCACCATGTCTCTGAGATTGCAATCATATCTAACCTCTCATTTAGTGCTATATATTCTAACTCTCCCATCTTATTTTTTAGACTTCTAGAATTTGCATACAAGCATTTTAGAGACTGTATTTTATTAATATTAATCTGGCTATTGGTAGGCATGGGTAATTTGGAATCTCTACGCTCTGCACCATACTCAAGGGCATTTGGGCTACTTTACTCTTTTTTGGAATCTCACTGCCTTTGGTAGTATCCTTCAAGGATACCTTCTTCTGAACCATGCGCTCTTGGGCGACTGTTGGCTTTCCCCTATTTTCTAGTTTAAAAGCTGCTCTGTCTCCTTTTTAAAGGTTAATGCCAGCAGTCTGGTTCCATCCTGGTTAAGGTGAAGCCCATCCCTTCGGAAGAGCCCCTCCTTTCCCCAGAATGTTCCCCAGTTCCTAACAAATCCAAACACCTCATCCTTGCACCATTGTCTCATCCATGCAATGAGACTCTGAAGCTCTGCCTGCCTTTTGGGTCCTGCACGTGGAACGGGAAGCATTTCGGAGAACACTACCCTGGAAGTTCTGGATTTCAACTTCCTACCTAAAAGCTTAAATTTAGTCTCCAGAACCTCCCTACCAGACAAAAGACTCCTCCCCAGCACTATCTAAGATCTTATCTAGGTGGTGCATGAGGTCTGCTAGTTTCGCACCAGGCAGGCATGTTACCAGGCGATCCTCACGTCCACCAGCCACCCAGCTATCTACATGCCTAATGATTGAATCACCAACTATAACAGCTGTCCTAACCCTTCCCTCATGGGCACATGGCCCTGGAGAAACGTCCTCAGTGCGAGAGGGTTTTACATCACCTAGAGGACAGGTCCTAGTTACAAGATCACGTCCTGCCACACCAGGGTGATGCTCTCCTGTCACGTGACCTCTCTGCTACATGGCAACAGGGATGCTGCCAGACTGGAGGTGGGACTTCAGGACTATATGTCTACATCCCTGTAGGTCTCGTCCATGTACTTCTCTGTCTTTCTTATGTCTTCCAGGTCTTCTACTCTAGCCTCTAGAGAACGGACTTGTTCCTTGAGAGCAAAGAGCTACATACCATAAGATATGCCATACTGGGTCAGACCAAGGTCCATCAAGCCCAGTATTCTGTTTCCAACAGTGGCCAATCTAGGTCATATGTACCTAGTAGTTTCCCCAAGGGACACAGGTTCCAAAATGCTTGTAATGGTTCAAGCATTGATATCCTGGGTCCCTTTTTAATAATGGCTTATGGACCTTTCCTCCAGGAACTTGTCCAAACCTTTTTTAAACCCAGCTACACTATATTCTGATAAGGTAAACAATCGATCTACGTTTACCCGTTCCACTCAGTTCATTAATTTATAGGCTTCTATCATATCTCCCCTCAGCCGTCTCTTTTCCAGGTTAAAGAGCCCTAACCTTTTTAGCCTTTCTTCATAGGAGTATCCTTCCATCCCCTTTACCATTTTGGTGGCTCTTCTCTGAACCTTTTCTAAAATCGCTATATCCTTTTTAAGATACGGTGACCAGAATTGCACACAAGGTAAGTGAAAGCCCCCAGGTAGGTGATACATTAAATACCTTTATGGAAATGGGTAACAGGGGTAACATATGGAAAGCAGTGTGTATTAATGCCCGTAGCATGGGAAATAAGATCCCTGAGGTTGAAGCTTTGGTGGGAGTGGCTGACTTGGATTTAGTGGCAGTTACAGAAACATGGTTCACAGAAAACAATGACTGGGATGTAACTATACCTGGCTATACTTTATTCAGGAAGGACAGGGTAGGAAGAAGAGGAGGAGGAGTGGCACTATATGTAAAAACTACTATTAAAGCTTTGGAATTACAGAGCTTAAAAGGGAGAGAGGAGGCATTGTGGGTTAAACTAGAAAGAGGGAAAGAGAAATCTATTTGCATTGGAGTGATATACAGACCTCCCTCACAAGAGGAAGAGGTGGACAGAGAGTTAATTGAAGACATATGCAGCATTGCTAGGAAAGGGGAAGTGCTACTGATAGGAGATTTCAATATGCCAGATGTTGATTGGCACATTCCTGCTGCAGTATCATCTAGAAGTAAGGAGATCCTGGATTCTCTACAGGGAGAACTATTCAGGCAATTGGTAACAGACCCCACACGTGAAGGGGCCATACTGGACTTGGTGCTTACCAATGGTGAAAGTGTTTCTGATGTTGTAGTGGGAGATCATTTTGCATCCAGTGATCACCAGATGGTGTGGTTCAGTATTAGGACTAGGGCTGTTAGAATCCATTCCAAGGTGAGGATCTTAGACTTTAGGAAGACTAACTTTGCGAAGATGGGCCAATACCTCAGGGAGTCGTTAGTGGGATGGGAACAGCTGGGGGATGTAGAAAAACAGTGGGCAAAACTGAAAGGGGGTATTTTAAGGGCAACCAACCTTTTTGTTAAAATGGTAAATAAAGGCAAAAGGAACAGGAGACCGCTATGGTTTTTGAAGGAAGTAGCTGAAAAAGTGAAGAAAAAGAGGGAGGCCTTCATGAAATACAAGAGATCACAGAGAGCAGAAGACAGGCATCTGTATTTGGAAAAACTTAGAGAAGCTAGCAAAGTAGTCAAGAAGGCAAAGATTCAAAAGGAGGAGGAAATAGCCAATGCAATAAAATGGGGGGATAAGACATTTTTCAGATATATTAGTGAGAAGAGGAAGAGCAAAAGTGGTATTGTCAGACTCAAGGGTGCAGGGGGGTAATATGTAGAAGCTGATAAGGATAAAGCGGAATTGCTTAACAAATATTTTTGTTCTGTGTTCACAGATGAAGAACCAGGAGCAGGACCTCAGAAAACACCCACAAATAAGAACAGAAGCGAGGGACATCTTGAACTATTTTCAGAAGACTGTGTTCGTGAGAAACTAGCTCAACTTAAAGTAGACAAAGCGATGGGACCGGATGGGATACACCCTAGAATACTGAGGGAACTTGGGGACGTTCTAGCAGCTCCGCTGACTGACCTTTTCAATGCCTCGTTGGAGTCAGGAGTGGTGCCAAAGGACTGGAGAGAGGCTCATGTGGTGCCTTTACACAAAAGCGGAAGTAAGGATGTGGTTGAAAACTACAGGCCGGTTAGTTTAACTTCGGTGGTGAGTAAATTATTGGAAACGCTGCTGAAAGAGAAAATAGTGAGGTTTCTGGAGTCCAGCGGATTACAGGATCCGAGGCAGCATGGATTCACCAGAGGCAGGTCTTGTCAGACAAATCTGATTGATTTTTTTGACTGGGTGACCAGGGAGTTGGACCGAGGGAGAGCTCTAGATGTGGTGTATTTAGATTTCCGTAAAGCCTTTGACACTGTTCCTCACAGGCGACTTATAAACAAACTGAGCACCCTAGGGATGGACCCTAAAGTTACTGCTTGGGTTAGAAATTGGTTGGGTGGGAGGCGACAAAGAGTACAAGTAAATGGAGCTCACTCTGAGGAGAAGGATGTTACCAGTGGTGTGCCCCAGGGATCTGTCCTTGGTCCGATTCTTTTTAACATCTTTGTTAGTGATATAGCGGAAGGGCTGTCGGGTAAGGTTTGCCTCTTTGCGGATGATACCAAAATCTGCAATAGAGTAGACACCCAGGAAGGGGTAGATAACATGAGGAGGGATCTAGCTAAGCTTGAAGAATGGTCTAGAATTTGGCAGCTGGGATTTAATGTTAAAAAATGTAAGGTCATGCATTTGGGCTGCACCAATCCAAGGGAGCAATACAGTATAGGAGGTGAAGTACTTTTGTCCACTAAAGAAGAGCGGGACCTAGGCATGGTTGTGTCTGATGATCTTAAAGTAGCTAAACAGGTGGAAAAGGCGACAGCAAAAGCTAGAAGGATGCTTGGGTGCATACGGAGAGGCATGGCTAGCAGAAAAAAGGAGGTGATAATGCCTCTGTATAAGTCTTTGGTGCGACCTCATTTGGAGTATGGTGTGCAATTCTGGAGACCGCACCTTCAAAAGGATGTGAACAGGATGGAGTCGGTGCAGAGGGTTGCTACCAAAATGATTAATGGGCTTCATTATAAAGCATATGAGGACAGACTTAAGGATCTTAATATGTACACCTTAGAGGAAAGGCGGGATAGAGGTGATATGATTGAGATGTTTAAATACCTCCGTGGCATAAATGTTCAGGGAGAGAGCCTCTTTCAATTGAAAGCAAGTTCTGCTACGAGGGGACATGGGATGAGGGTGAAGGGAGATAGATTCAGGAGTGATATGCGGAAATATTTCTTTACGGAAAGAGTAGTGGATCCGTGGAATAGTCTCCCAGTGGAGGTGGTAGAGATGAGGACAGTAACTGAATTCAAGAAAGCATGGGACCAACACAGAGGATCTCTAAAGGCAAAAAGTGGACTGTTGTAGTTGTTATGGAAGGACAGACTAGATAGGCCATGTGGTCTTTTTCTGTCGTCATATTTCTATGTTTCTATGTTTCTATGTTTCTAATATTCAAGGTGCGATCTCACCATGGAACGATATAGAGGCATTATAATATCTTTTGTTTTATTTTCCATTCCTTTCCTTATCATACCTAGCATTCTATTTGCTCTCTTGGCCGCTGCTGCACACTGGGCCGAGGGTTTTAACATGGTATCCACAATGACGCCTAAATCTTTTTCCTGGGTGGTAGTTCCTAATGTGGAACCTTGCATCGTGTAACCATAGTTTAGGTTGTTCTTCCCTAGGTACATAACCTTGCACTTGTCCACATTAAATTTCATCTGCCATTTTGATGCCCAGTCTTCCAATTTATCAAGATCCTCTTGCAATTTTCCACAATCCTCTTGGGTTTTAACAACTTTAAATAGTTTTGTGTCATCTGCAAATTTGATAACCTCACTCGTTATTCCACTTTCCAGGTCATTTATGAATATGTCAAAAAGCAGCAGACCCAGCACAGATCCCTGGGGTACACCACTATTCACCTTTCTCCATTGGGAAAATTGGCCATTTAGCCCTACCCTCTGCTTTCTATCTTTTAGCCAGTTCCTGATCCACAATAGTACACTGCCTCCTATCCCATGACTCTTTAGTTTTGCTAAAAGTCTCTGATGAGGGACCTTGTCAGAGGCTTTCTGAAAGTCCAGATACACAATATCAACCGACTCACCTTTGTCCACCTGATTATTCACTCCTTCAAAAAAACATAACAGATTAGTAAGACAAGATCTTCCTTGTCTAAAGCCATGTTGGCTGTCTCCCATTAGGTCATGACTATCTACATGCTGAGTAATTTTATTCTTTATGATGGTTTCTACCATTTTTCCCGGTACTGACGTCAGGCTCACCGGTCTGTAGTTTCCCGGATCACCCCTGGAACCCTTTTTAAAAATAGGTGTTACATTGGCAATCCTCCAATCTTCAGGTATTAGAGATGATTTTAATGATAGTTCACAGATTACTAATAGCAGGTCTGCAATCTCATATTTCAGTTCTTTTAACACCCTTGGATGTATACCTTCCAGCCCAGGTGATTTGCTACTCTTCAGTTTATCTAATAGTTGTAATACATCTTCCCGATATATCGATATTTCCTTCAATTCTTCCGCACCTTTAAATACCACTTCAGTCATGGGTAACATCCCTACATCTTCCTCAGTAAAGACCGAAGCAAAGAATTCATTCAGTTGCTCCGCTATCGCCTTGTCGCCTCTTAGTGCTCCTTTAACCCCTTTATCATCTAATGGACCAACTGACTCTCTCACAGGTTTTTTGCTACGAATGTAATTGAAAAGATCTTTACTTTGCGTTTTTGCTTCCGCAGCAAGCTTCTTCTCAAATTCTCCCTTTGCCTGCCTTATCAATGCCTTGCATTTGACTTGCCAGTGCTTGTGCTGTTTCCAGGTTTCGTTGTTTGGCTCTTTTTTCCATTTCCTGAAAGATGCTTTTTTGGCAACAACAGCCTCTCTGACCTCACCTTTAAACCATGCTGGCAATTTTTTGGACTTCCTTCCACTTTTCTTAAAGCGTGGAATACAGCTGGTCTGGGCTTCCAAGATAGTATTTTTCAACAGCCAAGCCTGATGTACGTCTTTAACCTTTGCAACTGCTCCTTATAGTTTTTCCTTAACTGTTTTCCTCATTTTATCATAGTCTCCCTTTTCTAAAGTTAAAAGGTAGTACTGTGGATTTCCTTACTATCCCTCCTCCACTAATTAAATCAAAGGCAATCATGCTATTATCACTGTTGCCAAGTGGCCCCAACAACCTTATCTCTTGCACTAGATCTGGTGTTCCACTAAGGACCAGGCCTAATATGGCTTCCCCTCTGGTCGGTTCATGAACCAGCTGCTCCAAGAAGCAGTCATTTATTTCATCTAGGAACTTTATCTCCCTAGCATGTCCTGACGTGACACTGACCCAGTCGATACCAGGGTAGTTGAAATCACCCATTATTATTACTGCGCTGTAACTTTTGTTAGCTTCCTTGATTTCTTTGAACATTTCATCATCCATTTGTTCATTCTGGCCAGGCGGTCGATAGTACACCCCCACTGCCATTGCCTTCCCCCTTTTATATGGAATTTCAATCCATATAGATTCTACAGCAGATTATGTTGCCTGCAAAACTTTAATCCTTTCTGACTCAATGCCCTCTCTAACACAGATCGGAACCCCTCCACCAATTTGATCAGCTCTATCATTACGATATAGTTTGTACCCAGGTATCACAGTGTCTCACTGGTTGTCCTCCTTCCACCATGTCTCTGATATTCCAATCATATCTAACCTTTCATTTAGTGCTATATATTCTAACTCTCCCATCTTATTTTTTAGACTTCTAGCATTTGCATACAAGCATTTTAGAGAATGTATTTTATTCATATTAATTTGGCTATTGCTAGACATGGGTAATTTGGGATCTTTAAGCTCTGTCTGCTCCATACTTGAGGGCATTTGGGCTAGTTTACTCTTTTGTGGAACCTCTCTGCTTTTGGTAGTATCCTTCAAAGATACATTCTTCTGAACCATCTGCTCTTGAGCGACTGTCGGCTTTCCCCTATTATCTAGTTTAAAAGCTGCTCTATCTCCTTTTTAAAGGTTAATGCCAGCAGCTTGGTTCCATCCCGGTTAAGGTGAAGCCCATCCCTTCGGAAGAGCCCCTCCTTTCCCCAGAATGTTCCCCAGTTCCTAACAAATCCAAAACCCTCATCTCTGCACCATTGTCTCATCCACGCATTGAGACTCCGGAGCTCTGCCTGCCTTTTGGGTCCTGCGCATGGAACAGGAAGCATTTCAGAGAACGCTACCCTGGAAGTTCTGGATTTCAACTTCCTACCTAAAAGCCTAAATTTAGCCTCCAGAACCTCCCTACCACATTTTCCTATGTCATTGGTACCGACATGTACCAAGACAGCAGACTCCTCCCCAGCACTATCTAAGACCTTATCTAGGTGGCGCGTGAGGTCCGCTACCTTCGCACCAGGCAGGCATGCTACCAGGCGATCCTCACGTCCACCAGCCACCCAGCTATCTACATGCCTAATGATCGAATCACCAACTATAACGGCTGTCCTAACCCTTCCCTCATGGGCACATGGCCCTGGAGAAACTTCCTCGGTGCGAGAGGGTTTTACATCACCTGGAGGACAGGTCCTAGTTACAGGATCACTTCCTGTCACACCAGGGTGATGCTCTCCTGTCACGTGACCTCTCTCCTCCATGGCAACAGGGATGCTGCCAGACTGGAGTTTGGACTTCTGGACTATATCCCTGTAGGTCTCGTCTATGTACCTCTCTGTCTTATGCTTTCCAAGTCTGCTACTTTAGCCTCTAGAGAACGGACTCGTTCCCTGAGAGCAAAGAGCTCCTTGCACCTAGTGCACACGTAAGACCTCTCGCCAACTGGGAGAAAATCGTACATGTGACACTCAATGCAAAAGACTGGAAAGCCCCCATCCCGCTGCTGGACTGCTGTCTGCATCTTAGTTTTAAGTTTGTGTTTAGATCTAAGTTCTTTACTTACTAAGGGTTGCTATGGATATTTATACTAATAAAACTGTACCTAATACGTGTAATATACCTTGTTCACCTGAAGCTTAATTAATCTCAGGTCCTCAATGTATGACTGATTTGGATAAAGAGTTGCATCTGAGAGCAGCCCCTTTCCTCTAAGATGTGTAAGCACCTATAAAGTTACAATTACTCCAGGGGCATGTGTGTGTTGGGGAGGGAGGGAAATAAGACCTATTAAAAGAGGGCTGTTAGAAGGTACCCTGTCCTGTACCCTCAGCAGGGGGGAGAGGGGGTTAGTCCCTCAGGTAGGCTAAAGCAGGAAAAAAAGTTTAAAACGCAGCACATTCTGGGGACAGAGCAGGGAGAGATATTTAATTTAAAGTAACAGTTAACCTGGCTTCCCAGAGCAGAGAGAGACAAACAGGGAGGAGCTGATTTGGAGCATTGCACACCTGGCCTGGCACTGGTCTGAGCCAGTTTTTGCAGAAGCTGAGAAGCCTCCATTAACCTAAGAACAAATCTTTCTATCTTCTCTGCTGGCTTAAATCTATAAATTCTAACTGTTGATTTTTGGGGGGATTACTATTATAGCTTCCAATTGTGGTTTTAGACTAAGCTTGGGGGCATTTATTTATTTAATTTATTTAAAAGCTTTTATATACCGCGCTCTTTAATATCAGTGCGGTTCACAATTAACAATTCGTGCACTAGGCCAGTGAGAGCTGCCTAGTGCTTACATACAACAGGACTGGTTTCCTTGTATGGACTTACATCAGATATCTGTGTGTGCCCACAGTTCAGGAACAGCCTACTCGCCAGAGACACTTAGGTTCCTGCCCACCCTACCCCTCACCCCACCCACCCCAGGGGCTACATTGCCTTTATAGGGGTCACATACGTGCCATTTATCCTTTCTTACTTGGGTTAAAAGTCCACATCTTCTTCATTCTTTCTTCTTCCTCTTCTGGGACTGCTTAACCAACATGTCGTGTATTCAGTGCAATAACTGCAGTACTTTCATTCGAAGACGAATCATTTGGAGCCTAAGAGCTTGTCCTATGTGCCTCAGGTCAGCTGCCATGCATGACGAACTGACTCTACTAAGGAAAGACCTAGCTACCATGCATAAAATAGTGACTCTACTGAGGGAGGAAATAGCTGCAATGAAACGCACCTCTTCTGGGATACAAACTGAACAAAGTCCACCACCGCTCCCACAAAGAATCAAACACCCCAGGAACAAATGTATCACAGTGGGTTCTGGAAGATTGCGACCTGTAACGCAGAGATACCATATACATCAAGAGATATCCCTGAATAATGCCTTCTCTGCCTTGGCTAACGAGGATGCTCAATCCAATGAAACTGAAGGGCCCTTAAAAATGTCAGACAATGCCCAATCTCCTGCTAAAGCACCAAATATGAAGAAAACCTCACCAAACAGAAAACTACTACTACTTGGAGGCACCAACTTGGGAACACAGTTCAAAGGAGAGAAGATAGTCATGTGCCTACCAGGCTTGACAGCCAGCAGGAATACAAACCAAATTGTTGAAGTACTTAGCGCAAAAAGTGAACACTCCACACTTGATGTTGTTATCCACTTGGGCACAAATGACCTGGCTAGAAACAGTGCTTCTACAGTCCAAAAAGACTTCCAATCTCTGGGAGAGAAACTCAAGCCCATTGTTAACACTGTTGCATTCTCAGAGGTTCTGCCTGTTCTTGGGACGGGGACAAAAAGGCTGCATCGCATTAACAGCTTTAATACATGGCTCCA
Source organism: Ichthyophis bannanicus (assembly GCA_033557465.1). Taxonomy (NCBI): domain Eukaryota; kingdom Metazoa; phylum Chordata; class Amphibia; order Gymnophiona; family Ichthyophiidae; genus Ichthyophis; species Ichthyophis bannanicus. Next base: position 137,874,206 of record CM066047.1, on the reverse strand, counting down.
GACCTGGTGCAAACAAAGATTCAGATTTATTGGTGACTGGGGAAACAGATGGACTAACAAGAGACTATACTGTGCGGATGGATTACATCTCTCTGTCACAGGGAAAATAATCTTAAGTGAAAAATTCAGGCAGTATGTACATAAGCATTTAAACTAGGAAAAGGGGGTGACGGATGTGAAAGGTCAAGACCGGCACGCCACCCCTGCAAAAGCAGAATAATATCAGAAACAGCCACACTTTTACATCACACATCAAAAACAAGTGGGAAGAAGTGGGCAGCACAAAATTAATGCAAAATACACACAGGCCAGGTAAATGCTGGAAAGCAATGAGCACAAATGTTCGAAGCTTAGCCAACAAAGTTCCGGACCTGGAAGACCTAATGGTGGAAATGGATTTGGACATTGTGGCCATTACAGAAACATTGTTTAATGAATCGCATGATTGGGATATAGCCATAGCTGGATCTATTCAGAAGAGACAGAGAAAATGGAAAAGGAGGAGGAGTAGCCTTGTATGTCAAAAGCAAAATTAAAGCTACTGAAATGCAGGGGACATGGGGAAAAGAAGAAGCGCTCTGGATTGCGTTGGAAAGAGGAGATGGCACTGTCATCCATACTGCTGTAGTCTAAAAACCTCTGACTCAAATTGAAGAGATAGATAACGATTTGATTATAGATATTGCTAAGATAGCCACAAAGGGGGAAGCAATCATTTTGGGTGACTTTAATCTACCTGATGTGGATTGGATTACTCCTTCTGCACATCTGGAAAGAAGCAAAAAAATTGTAGATGCTCTCCCAGATGTATCACTTAGACAAATGGTGATGGAACCAACCAGGGAAAGCTCAACGCTGGATTTAGTGCTCACCAACGGTGATAGCGTGTCGAATGTCTGCGTGAGTGCCCCTGTGAGCAACAGCGATCATCACATGGTGTGGTTTGAGATAAAAGCCAAGGTACAGGCCAAACATAGCCAGCTCAAAGTCCTAAACTTCAAAAACACTGACTTCAATAAAATGGCCGAGTACCTAAAGGAGGAGATGATGGGGTGGAAGGAGATAAGGGAAGTGGAATTGCAATGGACTAAACTAAAGGTGGCAATAAAAGAGGCAACAGACAAATATGTAAAAAAAGTAAACAAAAACAAGAGGAGAAGGAAACCTATTTGGTTTTCCAAAGAAGTGGCTGCTCAAATAAAGGCAAAAAACACAGCTTTCGCAAAATTCAAAAGCTTGCAAAGAGAAGAACGCAGAAATGAATACAGGATCAAACTCAGAGTCAAAAAGAGAAATAAGGATAGCAAAATCAAAGGCAGAGGAAAAGATGGCTAAAGATGTTAAGGGTGGCGACAAAACTTTCTTCAGGTATATTTGGGAAAGGAAGAAGATCAGAGCTGGAATTGCAGGACTCAGAAGTGCTGGGAAAGGACTCATGGAAAGTGACATAGAAAAAGCGAAATTGCTAAACAAATACTTCTGCTCTGTTTTTGCTAAAGAAAATCCTGGAGATGGACCAGCTGTGACTCCCAAATATAAAAATGGGAATGTAGTAGATACCACACCATTCACAGAAGATGAGGTGTTGGAACAACTTGCTAAACTGAAAGTGGACAAAGCCATGGGACCGGATGGGATACATCCCAGGATACTGAAAGAGCTCAGAGAGGTTCTTGCAGGGCTGTTAAAGGATGTATTCAACAGATCTTTGGAAACAGGAGAGGTTCATCAGGACTGGAGAATGGCTGATGTCGTACCTCTACACAAAAGTGGTGACAGGGAAGAAGTGTCAAACTACAGACCCGTGAGCTTTACCTCGGTGGCGGGAAAAGTAATGGAGGCGCTCCTGAAAGAGCGAATAGTGAACTTTCTCAAAACCAACAGGTTGCAAGATCCGAGGCAAGATGGTTTTACTGAAGGATGGTCTTGCCATCAAATCTGATTGAGTTCTTTGACTGGGTGACCAAGGAACTAGATCAGGGGCATACGATGGATGTCATCTACTTGGATTTCAGCAAAGCCTTTGATACTGTTCCTCATAGGAGGCTTGTCAATAAACTCAGTAGCTTGGGGATGGGTACCAAGATGGTAAACTGGATTAGAAATTGGTTGACTGACAGACGACAGAAGGTGATGGTACATGGAGATCACTTGGATGAAAGGAATGTGAATAGCAGGGTGCCCCAGGGTTCGGTCCTGGGCCCGACACTGTTCAATGTATTTGTGAGTGATATTGCTGAAGGACTGAATGGAAAAGTCTGTCTTTTTGCAGATGAGACAAAAATTTGCAACAGAGTGGACTCCCCCGAGGGAGTGGATAACATGAGGAACGATCTACTAAAAAGCTGGAAGAATGGTCTAATGCTTGGCAATTACTATTTAATGCGAAAAGGTGCAGTGTCATGCACTTAGGTAGCAGAACTCCAAGGGAAATGTACACAATAGGGGGTGAGAGGTTGGTGTGAATGGCTCAGGAGAAAGACCTTGGGGTGATTATCTCTGATGATCTCAAGTTGGCAAAACAGTGTGACAAGGCAGTGGCAAAAGCCAGGAGGATGTTGGGCTGCATACAAAGAGGGATTATCAGCAAAAAGGAAGAGGTACTTATGTCACTGTACAGGTCGCTAGTGAGGTCTCACCTGGAATACTGTGTTCAGTTTTGGAGACCATATCTTGCAAAAGATGTAAAAAGCCTGGAAACTGTTCAGAGGAAGGCGACCAAAATGATTTGGAGCCTGCGTAAGAAACCTTATGAGAAGAGACTTGAAGACCTAAATATGTACACTTTGGAGGAGAGGACGGATAGAGGAGATATGATTCAGACCTTTAAATACTTAGAGGAACGATGAACAAACAAACCTCTTCCAAAGACGGGGAAGCTGCAGAACTAGAGGGCATAACATGAAGCTGCAAGGTGGAAAATTGAAAGGCAATGTCAGGAAATATTTTTTCACTGAAAGGGTGGTGGATGCTTGGAATGCTCTCCCGATGGAAGTGGTGGGGGCAACCACAGTGACGGAATTCAAAACATCATGGGACAAGCACAGCGGATCCCTTTACAGCAACAGGATAAAAACGAAATAAACTGAACCATCTAACTTCTCAACAAATAGGAGTGTTCTACATGGAGTGGTGGGTCCACCCCTAAACAAAGACATGGGGAGGGGTGGCTTGCACAGAGCGATAGGTGCACCTACTCTTGCCGTATCTTGCTGGGCAGACTGGATGGACCATGCTGGTCTTTATCTGCCGTCATTTACTATGTTACTATGTAAAAAGTAGGAAGACTGGGGACATGCAATGAAGCTACAATGCAGCCCATTTAGGACTAATACGAGAAAATATTTTTTTACTCAATGAGTAATCAAACTCTGAAATTTCTTACCAGAGGATGTAGTAAAAGCTGTTAGTGTAGCTGGATTTTAAGAAGGTTTGGACACGTTCCTGGAGGAAATGTCCATAAACCATTATTAACCCCTTACCTGCGGAAGCTGAGTTAACTCATCCTCCCGTAGCCATTGTGCAAATGGGCAAGCGGAGTTAACTTGCATCCCACCAATGCCTCTCTGGACACAGGGACAGCTGGATTGATCATGTCCGGGTGCCATCCACCCTATTTTGCCACGCTGGTCACTGGCCGGGTGCTGCCTTCTTTTAGTGTTCTGGGAATCGCAAGTTCCCGGGACAAAGATGCAACCCCCTGCCAAAACCGAAGTGGCCTGACCACTCATGCAATCGTGGCTGCGCTTCCTCGAGAAGCACAGCTGCACTGCTCAAGCAGGTGCAGTCCTGATCTTGTGCAGCTAGGCCGCTCCGGTTTTAAGAACATAAGATATGCCATACTGGGTCAGACCATCAAGCCCAGTATCCTGTTTCCAACAGTGGCCAGTATAGGTCACAAATACCTAGCAGTTTTGGTGGGTGGTGGGAGAGGGGTGTTTGCATCTTTGTCCTAGGGACTCGCAATTCCCAGAATAGTGAAAGGCGGCAGCATCCAGGCAGTGACCACCATGGCAAACCAGAGCCGAGACAGAATCAGTCCTGTGGCCCATGTGTCCAGAGAAATATCTGCGAGTCCTCCCTGGCAGGCCATGCTGAAAGACTAAAGTTAAGAAAAAGGGCCTGTGTGGGTCCCAGCCGGACACCAGCCACCACCGTCTGTTCTTATTTCCTCAGGCAGCGGTTGATTGGGCAGTACTTTTTTCCCCAGTTAAGGATTTAAAGGGGACCTGGGAAATCCATTCTTATCCCGGGACAAGCATTGTGGAACCTATATACCTTTTTGGGAACCTGCCAGGTAATTGTGACCTGGATTGGCCACTGTTGGAAAAAATATACTCTGCTTCATGAACCTTAGTCTGCCGCAGTATGTCATTTCTTATGCTCTCTGGTGGTAGAACAAAAGTGACAAATCCATCCCCTTCTGCATGGGGTTTGGAAGGCTGACGTTCTTCCCGTTTCCGGAGGTTATCAAAACATGATTCACATGGTATGGGATTCGCTCAACTGCCCAGCAAAGGGGCTGAGGGTGTGCAAGAAGTTTTCAGCCTTGCTAGAGGCGGATTGCTCCGCATGGTTCACCACACTGCAAATGGATGCACAGGTAACAGTTGTTATGAAGAGGACCAGCATTCCGGTAGAAGGTTGAATAGCCTTAAAGGACACTCCTGATCATAAGATGGATTCTCTTGAAGAATCAATTTACAACTACTGCTGCATTTCTGCAGGCCATTCGGTCCCTTGCCCCAGAGAATATTTCACCTTCTTGGAGTCGGCAACAGCCTTCTGTGGGACGTTATGTATGATCTTGTCTGCTTGACAGCTAGGGAAATTGCTCTTGAGGATGCGAGATGTTTGATATGGCTTCACCACTGGGCGGTGGATATATCTTTCAAGTCCTATTTGACCCAGCTAGCCTTTAAAGGGAAGCTTCTGTTTGGGTTGACTTGGAGAGGTTGGTTAAGGGCTTGGGTGTGTTGAAGCCTCATTGCCTCCAGAAAGATAGGCCAAAGGAGACTGGGAAGCATACGGGGATGCCATCCTCCTCAACATACACCTATTTCATCGAACACGCTACTCGGACTTCCATGGGTCCCAGGTACTAACCCGGAAGGCCCCCCTCTTCCTCTTTTGGTTTTCAGTCCCAGGCTCAGTGGTTTTTTTTGACTCATGGATACTGGGATTCTACCACCTCCAGAAGTGTCTCCTCCTGTTCAATGCAATGACAGATTGGAGGTCCATTCTAGGATGCCTCCAATAGGTAGCATCTATCCTGTGGGCCAGGATCACCAAGGATCGCTGGGTAATAGGACTAGTGAAATCCACTGCTTACCCCTGAAATAAGCAGCAAGAAATGTGCATACCATTGGGAACCCAACAGGTGCTTGAGACATGGAATGGCCACTGTTGGAAATAGGATACTGGGCTTGATGGAACCTTGGTTTGACTCAGTATGGCATATCTTATGTTCTTACCATTCTGCATGACTAGATTATGGAATGCAGAGTGCCTATCTTGGATGCCTTCATAGTCTCCCCACATAGTTTAGAGGCCAAGAGAACTGCTGTTCAGGTCACATTGAAGAGGTTGTACGAGTGCTGGTGCCAGATCACCTTTCTACTCCATGGGCCAAAAAACATAAGCACATAAAAAATGCTATACTGGGTCAGAGCAAGGGTCCATCAAGCCCCATATCCTGTTTCCAATAGTGGCCAATCCAGATCACAAGTATCTGTCAGGTTCCCAAAAAGATACACGGATTCCACGGTGCTTAATGGATTTCCTTGGTCCTCCTTAATAATGGTTTATGGACTTTTCCTCCTGGAATTTCTCCATTGATATTTGACAGACTTCTTTTGCAGCTTGAGCAGAAGTACATTTTTAGTTTAAGTATCTTATTTATTTTATTTATTTATTTAACGGGTCTTCTATACCGCCTTATCATATATTCAAAGCGGTTTACATGGAACAGTTACAGCAACAAGCTTTACATAGAACAGGGATATACAACTTGGAGGTTAGTTGGGGTATAACAAGCAATAAACAATTGCTAACTATATACAAGGAAACTGCTGCAATGTTTTGTGGTCCATTTCGTCAGGGATCGTAGTCTTCTGGAGTAGCTCCAAAGTATTCTATGAAAAGGTGGGTTTTTATTGCTTTCCTAAAGTCCACTAGGTCTTTGATTGCATGTGTTGAGGTGGGGAAATCGTTCCATAGCTGGGGTGCATACAGGGAAAAGGCTCTATTGCAAATGGATCAATTTGCTTTCCTAAAGTTTAGTGGGGTCTCTAGGGTAGTGTTGTCTGCTCCTCTTCTTGTTCTGGTTGGGGGTGTCTTCCTGATCAGTGGTTGGAGAGTTGCTGGAGAGAGGTTGTTTAATGTTTTGAAGATTATTATTATGTTTTTGTATTTGGTGCATACAGAGACAGGGAGCCAGTGCAGCTGGTGGAGTGTGGGGATTGTGTTTGTATTTTGCTGTTCCAGTAATGATTCTGGCCGCAGTGTTTTGCACCAGTTGTAGGGGGTTCAACCAAGACTTTTCCATATTTTTATGATCCATCTTTTTTATTTATTTAACAGATTTTATATATCGCCTTATCCTTTAGTCAAAGCGGTTTACAGAGATATGAAATAAACAACTATATGTTAGGTATAAGAAAGACTTAAATATCGATAAACACGTAATTTCAATTTAATACAATGGGACTCTGTATGAGAGATATAAGTGCAAGGAGGGTTATTTTGATTGTTAATAGAAATGAGAACTATTACAGGAAGGGAAGAATTAAAGTTAGAAGGCATAGAATAGGAATCAAGGGAACTTATATAAAATGAGTGATCTATATATAGCATATACATTGGGTTAGGACTTTATAGATGATAGGGGTAGGATATGTGATGTCCCATAGTAGTCAGTGAAAAGAAAGGTCTTCAGACTTGTTTTGAAGTCTTTGGCGTCAGAAGTAGATCTGATATTATGAGGGAGGGAGTTCCAAAGGGAGTGCGCTGCTAGGGACAGAGCCCTTCTGGAAGTTGAATTCATGGTTTTGCAGTATGCAACAGGGGTCTGGATGATGTCGAACATCTGACTACGTCTTGGTCTATTGCTGGATTTAATTTTGATTAAATCATTGAGGGTGTTGGGGGCTAGGTTTCGTTGAATTTTGAAAAGGATGAGGATCGTTTTAAATTTGATTCTTAAAAAGATTGGGAGCCAGTGTAAATGGCTTAGGATTGGGGTGATGTGTTGGTGTTTTGCAGAACCTGTAAGGATATGGGCTACGGTATTTTGTACCATCTGTAAGGGACGAATTGTTGAGGTAGGTAAACCAAGGAATAAGGAGTTACAGTAATCAAGCATAGGTGGTGTTAAAGCTTGGCAGACAGTCCTGAAATGGTCATGATTTAAGATGGGCTTTAGCCTTCGTATAATAGCCAGCTTGTGGTAAGCATTCTTAGTGGTCCTAGCAATGTGTGAGTGAAAGTTTAAGTTCCTATCTCGTATTACACCCAGATACTTTAACCCCTCTTTGACTGGAATGGATTCATTTATAAAGTTGATGAACTGAGGGGGAGAAAAGTTGTTGCGTGTGACGAAAAGTGCTTCAGTTTTTTTGAAGTTAATCTTGAGGTGGTTGTTAGATAGCCAACAGTATAGATCTTGGAAGCAGTTGGTAATAGGTGTGTAGTTGGGCTTGCCTAAGTTTATTTGAGTGTAGATCATAATGTCATTGGCATATAAAGCATATTGAATGCCATGTTGCATGATGACTTCACAGATTATGATTTTATGATTCCTTTCACCTTTGTCCCTTGGGTCCTGCATGGCCACCATGTCCACTACACCGTCCCCCTCCCCTTCCCCCTCTCCATCCTTCCCCCACCAACCACCCCATCCCTTCTCCTTTTATCTTTTTACTTGTTATCTTTTACCCCATTTTTATTACTTTATTTTTATCAATTATCATAGTTACTTTTAAACTAGATAATAGGGGAGAGCCGACAGCCACCCAAGAGTGCATGGTTCGGAACAATGTATCCTTGAAGGATACTACCAAAAGAATGAAGTTAGGGCATATCAGCAGGGAGGTTCCAATAAAGACAAAAGTAGCCCAAATGCCCCTGAGTACGGAGCAGACAGAGCTTAAAGATTCCAAATTGCCCCTGCCTACCAATGGCCAGATTAATATGAATAAAATACAGTCTCTAATACTGTATGCAAATGCTAGAAGTCTAAAAAATAAGATGGGAGAGTTAGAATATATAGCACTAAATGAGAGGTTAGATATGAATGGTATCTCAGAGACATGGTGGAAGGAGGACAACCAGTGGGACACTGTGATACCTGGGTACAAACTATATTGTAATGATAGAGCTAATCAAATTGGTGGAGGGGTTGTGCTCTGTTAGAAAGGGCAATGAGTCACAAAGAATTAAAGTTTTGCAGGAAACAAAATTTGGACTTACGCTTTCAAAGGTATCCATCGGACCGACCTTGGTTACAGATGCAGAAGAGGGCTGCTTGGGCAGGGGAGGGTCCCCCCTTAACTTCCCCTTTCGCTTAGGCATAGGAAAGCAGCTCACAGCAGCGTGGGTCCAGTGGCCATCTTGGATCTCTCATGCCTCTACTTTTGATCTCCTGAAAAACTTTAATTCTTTGTGACTCAATACCTTCTCTAACATAATTACGATATTTGTACCCAGGTATCACAGTGTCCCACTGGTTGTTCTCCTTCTACCATGTCTCTGAGATACCAATCATATCTAACCTCTCATTTAGTGCTATATATTCTAACTCTCCCATCTTATTTTTTAGACTTCTAGCATTTGCATACAAGCATTTTAGAGACTGTATTTTATTCATATTAATCTGGCTATCGGTAGGCAGGGATAATTTGGAATCTTTAAGCTCAGTCTGCTCTGTACTCACAGGCATTTGAGCTACTTTTGTCTTTATTGGAACCTCTCTGCTAATGGCCCTAACTTCATTCTTTTGGTAGTATCCTTCAAGGATACATTGTTCCGAACCATGTGCTCTTGGGCGACTGTCGGCTCTCCCCAATTATCTAGCTTACAAAATATTGTACCCTACCAGAATAATTAGCAATAGCCAAAAATACATATATATCAGGATAGGCCCAGATGAATTTTCAAAGCAAAGCACAATAAGGTTGAAAATAATCCTAGATTTGACAGGAATCCAGTGAAGTCTGATCCAAAAGAGAGCTGCCCTTTCCCATCTGTGACCTCTTAATGAGTTTAAGTGCTGTATTCTGCAAACCTGAAGCTTTGGCAGCAGTTTATTGGACACCCCAAAATAAAAAATATTAAAATAATTCATTTGTGTTCAAACCTATGCTTGTAGCGCCATTATAAAAGTCTCAATTTCAAAATATAAAAATATATGTCAAATGCAAAGCAGTTTAAACAAAAACATTTAATAGAAGCCCCAACTACTTCCTTCATAGTGTGGATGATCATTCCCAAACTTTTGGTAGACTTCATCAACAGGACTTCCACATCGGCCAATAATGGTGATATTGTTGAAATAAACTTTAGATCCTGTCCTACCCATAATAATTTTGTTTGCATTGGGTTGAGCTTTATTACATAAGAACTTGTTCATAGACCAGTAGTTTAAAGAATATATTTTGTTATGTGCCATCAAGTTGGTGCTGACTCCTGGCGACCCAGCAGCCCCTGGGTTTTCATGGCAAGGTCTGACTGGAAGTAGACTGCCAGGCCTTTTCTTCCAAGGCAAGGGAGGATAAAGCGACTTGCCCAAAGTTACAGAGTGCTAGCGGGAATCAAACCCTGGCCTCTTGGGTATGAGGCTGTTACTATAGCCATTACCCTTTTCCTCCACTCCAATCAATACTAGACAAATTAATAGACGTTTGAGATAAATCCCTCTGATATGGCATAAGTATAATAATTTGAAAATGAACATCTCACTTCTTTAAAAGCTCAACAAATAGCTTAAAGAGATATTAAAAAGTATTGGTGATAGAGGGATCTTTGTGGGATTCTATATTCTATCTGCCAGACTGTCTACAGTGTTCCCTTCTTTCCCTTTATCCAGATTAATTAACGACACCACCTCCTTACCTTGTAAGCTTGCAATTGGTAGCTTTAATATTAGTTTTTTTACATATACCACCACTCCTCCTCCCTTTTTTTTCCCTATGTTGTCCTTACTTAATAGATTATGGTTCTCTGTGAGCCATATATCTGTGATTGCACTAAATCCAAGTTAGTATCTTCCGGTGTCACATCTAGATCCAGGCCTTCTTTCCTGTACTTTTAGTATTACTAGGAAACAAACCAAGCAGGAGTGTCAAAACACAGTTCCAAACAGCTTTATTCAAAGCAAACCCCAATGCATTTCGGCTTGTGAGCCTTCTCCAGGGGGAAGAGCTTCAAGAGACAAACAAACAATAAGTAAAAACAAGGAATTAAAGAAATATAACTATAACTAAGAATTAAATAAGAAACCAACTATCTATAATAAACAACATCTTATTTCAATTGCTAGGTACATATGACCTAGATTGGCCACTGTTGGAAACAGAATACTGGGCTTGATGGACCTTGGTCTGACCCAGTATGGCATATCTTATGTTCTTCAGTTCTTATATTCCATAATAAAGTAAAATACTAGGAAACTAAAAACAAAAGACGTATGTAAATAAGGCAAGAATACTGTACATTCTGGCAACAGTATGCCAAAAGCATAAGGAACTATCATGCAGTTCTAAAAAGAAACAGGTGGGGGCGTTTTCAAGATGGCCACAGCAGCAGTCAGCTTCGCGTGAGTGCGCTGCTATGGGGAGGAAGCGAAAGGGGAAGTCAGGGCCATTGCCCTCACAGCCTGTTGATACCTCTACGCCAATTGCAAATCCTGTGTTGGGTCCTTTAGATCCATTTCTTGTGCGCACCGTGTGGGTCTCGGAAGGAGCGAGAGGAGCTTCTCGGCTAGCAGTTTCGCCGGAGCTGGAGTGCCCGGCGTCTGCGTCGATATCATCTTCGTCCCTCGCATTGAGTCCGGCGGCAAAATTGACTCGTAGCCAGCCCTTTCCAGAAGGCTTCCTGGAGCTATCTTCCCCACCCCTGGTTGGGGGGGGGGGGGTGCAATTCCTCATGAGGGCCAGGTTGGGCTGTCTCAGTTGGGTCAGAGAGTGAGCTGTCTGGAGAGCTATGCTCACAAAGATCTTTGGTGGCATCTGGAGAGGCACGTGCAGAGAAGGAGTTTCTCTCTATGGGTGGAGACCGACCCTTGGTGTTTATAGAGCCAGTTACACCCCTTGTTGAACCAGAAGTGGTTTTCTCTTTGCAGAGACCTCAGAACTTTACGCTGGAAGCCATTTGGAATGCAATTGTAACCTTGGGTGAGGTTCTTTTGCCTCAAGTATCTTCTTTGGCTAACAAGGTGAATGTTTCTACAGGATTGGTGAATGAGTTGGAGAGGAAGGTTTCTATGATTCAAACGGAATGTGATGATGTGTGCAACAAGCTAGTGACCCTTGAGGAACATTCAGATGGACATAGAAAGAACTTTCAGTCTTTATCCAAATGTTCTATTTTCATTTGTAATCTATCTAGAGTCAACAACTTGAGAATTATTAATTTTCCTAAAGTTCCATCGATTTCTCCTAGAGATATGTTTAAAAAATATTTAGTGGAGATACTGGGAGTATCCCCTGAGTTGGTGCCCCCTCTGGTAAAAATTTACTATCTACCTATAGCGAAGCATGTCTTGGCTCAAAGTGAGATAGGAGGTGTTTTGAATGTCTCAGATATATTAGAGAATTCTGGTTTGGAATCACAGGTGCCATCAACGTTGTTAATAACCTTCGCTTTGTTTTCTGACAAGGAATGGTTACTGAAATTATTTTTTCAGAAGCGGAAAATTATGTTTCGAGGGCTCTTAGTGCGTATATATCATGATTTATCAAGAGAAACCCAGAAGCGGCGTAGAGAGTTTTTATTACTCCGACCTGGGGTTCTGCAATTGGGAGGGCTCTTTTTTCTTAAGCATCCTTGCAAGTGCCTGGTGAAATACCAGATGATTTCTTATATTTCTTTTTTGAGCCCTCCCAATTGTTGGCTTTCATAAGTGCCAGGCGTCTGGAGGCTTCCATTGACTCATAGGATTGTTGGTCCGATTCATGACTGTATGCATTTTCTTCTTATATTGGGTTTAAATGTTATTGCTATGTTAACTCCCCCTGTATACTGGGCTAGAGAGATTATGTAAAGTTATATTTCTTGAATATGTATCCTGGATTACTGTGGATGTTTTCTGATTGTCTTCTCTATTTCTGTAAGAATGGTTTTTGTAAACTTCCTTGATTTATTTGAAAATTCCATAAAAAAAGAGTTTTTGTATTAAGTCAGACAGTACTGGAACCTGGAACCATATGAACATAAGAACATAAGATATGCCATACTGGGTCAGACCAAGGTCCATCAAGCCCAGTATTCTGTTTCCAACAGTGGCCAATCTAGGTCATATGTACCTAGCAGTTTCCCCAAGAGACACAAGTTCCACAATGCTTGTGCTGGGTCAAGCATTGATATCTTCGGTCACTTCTTAATAATGGTTTATGGACCTTTCCTCCAGGAACTTGTCCAAACCTTTTTTAAACCCAGCTACACTAACAGCCTTTACTACATCCTCCGGTAACAAATTCCAGAATTTGATTACACGTTGAGTGAAAAAATATTTTCTTTTATTAGTCTTAAATAGTTTACCCTGTAGCTTCATTGCATGTCCACTAGTCTTTCTATATTCTGATAAGGTAAACAATCGATCTACGTTTACCCGTTCCACTCCGTTCATTAATTTATAGACTTCTATCATATCTCCCCTCAGCCGTCTCTTTTCCAGGTTAAAGAGCCCTAACCTTTTTAGCCTTTCTTCATAGGAGTATCCTTCCATCCCCTTTACCATTTTGGTGGCTCTTCTCTGTAACTTTTCTAAAATCGCTATATCCTTTTTAAGATACGGCGACCAGAATTGCACACAATATTCAAGGTGCGGTCTCACCATGGAACGATATAGAGGCATTATAATATCTTTTGTTTTATTTTCCATTCCTTTCCTTATCATACCTAGCATTCTATTTGCTCTCTTGGCCACCGCTGCACACTGGGCCGAGGGTTTTAACATGGTATCCACAATGACGCCTAAATCTTTTTCCTGGGTGGTGGTTCCTAATGTGGAACCTTGCATCGTGTAACCATAGTTTGGGTTGTTCTTCCCTAGGTGCATAACCTTGCACTTGTCCACATTAAATTTCATCTGCCATTTTGATGCCCAGTCTTCCAATTTATCAAGATCCTCTTGCAATTTTTCACAATCCTCTTGGGTTTTAACAACTTTAAATAGTTTTGTGTCATCTGCAAATTTGATAACCTCACTCGTTATTCCACTTTCCAGGTCATTTATGAATATTTCAAAAAGCAGCGGACCCAGCACAGACCCCTGGGGTACACCACTATTCACCTTTCTCCATTGGGAAAATTGGCCATTTAGCCCTACCCTCTGCTTTCTATTTTTTAACCAGTTCCTGATCCACAATAGTACATTGCCTCCTATCCCATGACTCTTTAGTTATGCCAAAAGTATCTGATGAGGGACCTTGTCAAAGGCTTTCTGAAAGTCCAGATACACAATATCAACCGGCTCACCTTTGTCCACCTGTTTATTCACTCCTTCAAAAAAACATAACAGATTAGTAAGACAAGATCTTCCTTGTCTAAAGCCATGTTGGCTGTCTCCCATTAGGTTGTGACTATCTACATGCTGAGTAATTTTATTCTTTATGATGGTTTCTACCATTTTTTCCCGGTACTGACGTCAGGCTCACCGGTCTGTAGTTTCCCGGATCACCCCTGGAACCCTTTTTAAAAATTGGTGTTACATTGGCGATCCTCCATTCTTCAGGTATTAGAGATGATTTTAATGATAGTTCACAGATTACTGATAGCAGGTCTGCAATCTCATATTCCCTTCTACACTATGACAGTTTTCATAACCAATCTCTAAAGGATAATCTTCCATACAGTCAGTTCTTGAGGATTAGGCGGTTATGTACTGTGCAGAAAGACTTTGAAAAACATGCAATCAATATGAATGCCAGATTCACAGAGAGGAGATATCCTAGACATGTCATTCATAAGGCTTACACTAAGGCAAAAACATTAGATAGAAGTGCGCTACTTCAGAAGAAGATACCTACCAACGAAAGCAAAGTTGTTTGTGCTTGACCTTTTCTACTCTTTCAAAAGATATCTCTAAAATTATCAGACGGGAGTGGCATTTGGTCTCATCACTTCCTTGTTTTACATGTAAATCTTTGACTATAGCTCATAAAAGGAACCGGAATTTGAAAAATTATTTAGTGCCCTCAGCTCTGTCTAGACCACGACCAATTATTAAAATGAAAGGTCATTTTCAATGTGGGCGATGCTCTGTGTGTTTGAATGGTATTGTTGTGAAAGATGTGTTTGTTCATCCAGTCACTCACAGAAAGTTTTTTTCTTAATCATTATTCTAATTGTTTGACCAGTAACGTTATATATGTAGTTATGTGTCCATGCAAGTTGTTATATGTCGGCAAAACTACTCGGCCGGTTAAGACACGCATTATTGAACACAAACGTTGCCTAGGAAGACGTCTTGCAGACAAACCCATGGTTGCCCATTGGAGTGAGAAGGGCCATCTTGTGTCAGATTTAAAGTTTTTTGTTTTAAAGGTGGTACATCCACACTGGCGGGGCGGCAATATAGATTCAATATTACTTAAACTTGAACAGCGGTTCATTTATGAGTTACAGTCAGTGGACCCTTTGGGTCTGAATCAGGACCTTAACTTAGCAGTTTTTCTGTAATATTCCTATTTTTATTCCTATTTATTTTTATTTTTATTTTTGTTTTTCTTTTATATACATATATACATATATATTTATATTTTTATATTGGTATTCTTAAATGGTATTTATCTGTGAGCTTTTAATTCAGCACGCATGGGTTTAATATTTAAGAGAAGATATACATGCATACATATTTATTTATTTATTATATATATGTATTTTTATAGAACTTGGTTTTACATGATACATGTCAATATTACATAATGTTTGGTATGTTTTCTGCATTATATATTACATGGTGTGGATTATATAAATGATGATATAATTTGCACATGATATAATTATGTATAAAAATATATATATATATATTTTTTTTATTTTTTATATATATGTACATACAATTTTAACATTTTACTCTATAATAAATGGGAGTGTCTCCTAGACACTCTTGTTGGTTCCTTTTTTGATTATCCAGTGACCAAACATTTTTATTAGTTACATGTTTATGGACCTTTTCAGCTTTGGTTCCCTTATGAGATTATTTTTTATGCAATACCAGTTTTAATTATCATCCTTGAAAGAATTATTGGTCTGTTTCGTTATGGTTAACGGTACAACAAGTATTTTATTATTTATCATTCATTTTCTGTATAATCTCATTGTATTTAATTCTTCGTTTTTAGTTTGTTTTTAAATACGGGAAAGTTGCCGTTTTTAGGATAGGCTTAGATGCCCCTTCATGATGACAAGTTGCTGAGAGTAGTGCATTGTTTACTTTAAATTCTTAACAAGATACTATTGTGAGCACTAACAAATTATTTTTATCTTTATTTTTATTGATGTGCCGAATCGCTGGTTTTAGTCTTTGCTGAGCTGTCAATCATGACGATATGTTTGTTGCCCGTGAGGTTCAGTGAAACCTCTTTTATTTTTATTTTTATTCATTATTTATTTTGGTTTTACATTTGTTTCTTTTTATTTTTTATTTTTCATTTGATGTTAAGTGTTATAATACAATGTTTGTTAACACGAACGTCTTTTGACGTCATCTCATGCATATGCAGTGTCACGATGCAGCCTGTCAATTTAAATGCGCGCCAAAGTTGGCATTCTCAAGAATTCTACATAGCTGGCCGTTGGTGTTCAGGTATTCACTTTTTTGAGGTGGTTCCCTTCCTTTACACTTTTGGTTGAAATGTCCTTAAGTTCTTCACGAGTCGGCATTTGTTCAGCAGTTTAAGAAGGTGTCGATAAGGTTCGTTTATGAAGATAGTTGACTGCGATTTTATTTTCTTTCCCCTTTTCTCCAGTATACTATACAGGTTGCATGTCACGTTTGAGCAGCTATACGAGCTTATACGTCATGGGTCTACATAGAAGTTTAATGTTTGGAGTCTAAATTCTTATTGATAGTTTTTCCGGTAGCTATCTGGTCTATTTAGATTACAATTTTCAACATGGGTTTATGTATTGTTTTTCTATATTGCCTTAAAATACTATATTTGGTTCTACACTCCTGCACCTTTTTACTTGCTGCTTAGCTATGCACTTTTAGAAGCACACATTTTACTATTTCTATTGAGTACCAGTTCCTCTAGTTAATATTTGTAACAATGGTACCGCATGTGTTTGTCTAATGATGTGTATGCTCTGTGTTCTGTATATATACAAAGAGATTTCTTTTGCTTGAATAAGATATTTTAATAGACTATTTTTTTAAGGATGACTTATCTCTACTGTAAAGTTTAATTTGCTTCTTTCGTTGGTCTGGGTTTTCCATTTTGTCTTCTTTTTGTTCAATGTTGCATGGTTGAATTGATGCTTTTAATTGTTTCAGTATCATATTAATGTTTTTCACATTGATTTTTTAGCATTATCCACCATTGATTGGTTTGTGCCATATCTTTATTGCTTTTGTGCACTTCATTTGTAAGTATGGTATACACATTTTATTATTATGTATTACTGTGTTTCCTGTTTGTATAGTATATTTCCTATATATATATATGTTTTTTATATATATATTTTTTATATGTTTTAATTTTAATTTTAACTTTTATGAATTAATTAATTATGATTATTCATATTTGTTGTTATTTTAATATTTTTTATGTTTTTATGTATGCTTATTTATTTTAATGTTATGTTTTGCTGTCCTCTAGTACCCCCTGATGAAGGCAACAGCCGAAACGCGTTGGGGTTCGTTTAATTAATAAAGTGCCTGTGACTTCCACTACTGCTCGTTTTTGTGGTTTCTCAGTTTGTTTGCGAGTAGTGCTCCTGTTTGTGTTTCCCCTCTGGTCGGTTCATGAACCAGCTGCTCCAAGAAGCAGTCATTTATTTCATCTAGGAACTTTATCTCCCTAGCATGTCCTGACGTGACACTGACCCAGTCGATACCGGGGTAATTGAAATCACCCATTATTATTACTGCGCTGTAACTTTTGTTAGCTTCCTTGATTTCTTTGAGCATTTCATCATCCATTTGGTCATTCTGGCCAGGTGCTCGATAGTACACCCCCACTGCCATCGCCTTCCCCCTTTTATATGGAATTTCAATCCATATAGATTCTACAGCAGATTTTGTTTCCTGCAAAACTTTAATCCTTTCTGAGTCAATGCCCTCTCTAACATAGAGCGCAACCCCTCCACCAATTTGATCAGCTCTATCATTACGATATAGTTTGTACCCAGGTATCACAGTGTCTCACTGGTTGTCCTCCTTCCACCATGTCTCTGATATTCCAATCATATCTAACCTTTCATTTAGTGCTATATATTCTAACTCTCCCATCTTATTCTTTAGACTTCTAGCATTTGCATACAAGCATTTTAGAGAATGTATTTTATTCATATTAATTTGGCTATTGTTAGACATGGGTAAATTGGGATCTTTAAGCTCTGTCTGCTCCATATTTGAGGGCATTTGGGCTACTTTACTCTTTTGTGGAACCTCTCTGCTTTTGGTAGTATCCTTCAAGGATACATTCTTCCGAACCATCCGCTCTTGGGCGACTGTCGGCTTTCCCCTAATATCTAGTTTAAAAGCTGCTCTATCTCCTTTTTAAAGGTTAATGCCAGCAGCCTGGTTCCATCCCGGTTAAGGTGAAGCCCATCCCTTCGGAAGAGCCCCTCCTTTCCCCAGAATGTTCCCCAGTTCCTAACAAATCCAAAACCCTCATCTCTGCACCATTGTCTCATCCACGCATTGAGACTCCGGAGCTCTGCCTGCCTTTTGGGTCCTGCGCCTGGAACAGGAAGCATTTCGGAGAATGCTACCCTGGAAGTTCTGGATTTCAACTTCCTACCTAAAAGCCTAAATTTTGCCTCCAGAACCTCCATACCACATTTTCCTATGTCATTGGTACCGACATGTACCAAGACAGCAGACTCCTCCCCAGCACTATCTAAGACCTTATCTAGGTGGCGCGTGAGGTCCGCTACCTTCGCACCAGGCAGGCATGTTACCAGGTGATCCTCACATCCACCAGCCACCCAGCTATCTACATGCCTAATGATCGAATCACCAACTATAACGGCTGTCCTAACCCTTCCCTCATGGGCACATGGCCCTGGAGAAACCTCCTCAGTGCGAGAGGGTTTTACATCACCTGGAGGACAGGTCCTAGTTACTGGATCACTTCCTGCCACACCAGGGTGATGCTCTCCTGTCACATGACCTCTCTCCTCCATGGCAACAGGGGTGCTGCCAGACTGGAGGTGGGACTTCAGGACTATATCCCTGTAGGTCTCGTCTATGTACCTCTCTGTCTGTCTTATGTTTTCCAAGTCTGCTACGTTAGCCTCTAGAGAACAGACTTGTTCCCTGAGAGAAAAGAGCTCCTTGCACCTAGTGCACACGTAAGACCTCTCACCAACTGGGAGAAAATCATACATGTGACACTCAATGCAAAAGACTGGAAAGCCCCCATCCCGCTGCTGGACTGCTGTCTGCATCTTAGTTTTAAGTTTGTGTCTAGATCTTTAAGTTCTTACTTACTAGGGGTTGCTATGGGTATTTATACCAGTAAAACTGTACCTAATACGTTTAATATACCTTGTTCACCTGAAGCTTAATTAATCTCAGGTCCTTAATGTATGACTGATTTGGGTAATGAGCTTCACCTGAAAGCACCTCCTGTCTTTTAAGATGTGTAAGTACCTATAAAGCTACGATTATCCCAGGGGAGGGAGGGAGGGAAATAACACTTATTAAAAGAGGGCTGCTACACAGTACCCTGTCTTGTGCTGCTGAGGTAAGCTAAATTCTGATTTGATTTAAATTATATCTCGTAGCTGCTGCTAGGCTCTAACTTCTTATGAAATTTAAACTACAAGCTCTCTGCTGGGTACTAAATTTAACCAGAAAGCTCTCTTCTGTGTGTTAAATTTAAACTAAAAGTACTTTGCTGTTACTTGGCCCTGAGTGACTATTAAATTTAAACTACAAGCTCTCTGCTGGGTATGAAATGTAACCAGAAAGCTCTCCTCTGTGTTTTAAATTCAAACTTTAATTGCTGCTACTAGGCCCTAACTGATCCAACAAAAAACAGTGGGTTCACAGATTAAGTAGCTTTAATACAAAGAATTCTTTTTAGAAAATTACCAGAAGTATATACTCACAGTTGCAGATTTTTCTCCAGAAGTAACAGTCCCCCCTTTCTAGTCCTTCATATATGGTATGGTAAAAGGACACTGATCATGTCCGGAGTGGTCCGAGTACTCTTGCAAGGGCTATTAAGAGCGCAAGAGGAAACCACTGACTCCTTCTGGTAAAAAAATCATGATTAATGGTAATGGTAAAATTTTTGGTAAGCCTAGATAGTCAGGATTGGGCTTTTGGGAAATGCAATTGTGTTTGTGTGTGAGATGTGTGAGTGAGAGGTCTTGAAAAGGCCGAGCGAGAGTGGACTCCGGACTAGCGCAGTTCCTAGCCGGGCGACCGCGTCTAGGTCGCGAAACAGAGGAAGTGATTGCTGTTTGTGTCCCTATCTGTCTCCAGAGCTGTGAGGACCCCTTACCCCATAGTTTGACCTCCCTCTCCTACTGTTTGAAGTAATAATTTGTTGTACGTGATTACGTAGTACAGACGCACCACATTACACGTAAAATGGGTGGGATAGAGTCTACGCAAACTCCGCTAGAAATCATGATCAAGAACTTTAATAAAGGGTTTACTGGGGATTATGGTATTACAATGTCTCCTAATAGAATGGCTGTGCTGTGTGAAAGAGAGTGGTCGTTAATAAACAATGCATGGCCCCGTGAGGGTACTTTCAATGTGAGAATTATTTCTTCTGTGCATAAGAGTGTGAGAGAACGTTATCCAGATCAGTTTCCTTACATAGACTCTTGGTTAGATGTTTGTGAGAAGCAACCACCCTGGATAAGGCAGTATTATGAGTTAAGAAAAATTATGCTAGCAAAAGGATTAGAGACAGCTGAACAGAAACCCGGGAAGGGGGGATTGCCTATATATTCTGCCCCAGAGTCCCCAGATATTCTAACACAATCACTGCAGCATTCTGTTACATTAGCACTGCCTAGACCTGAAGTTAATGTGCCGCCTCTGCAGCTGGGGGAAGGGCAGACTTCCCCGATTGAAAGCCCTAAGCAAAGTCCTAGCACTTCGGGGAGACAAACTGATGAAACTGAAAGTGCAGAATCATCCACAAGTATAGAATCTCCTGCAGCTATAGAAAGTTTTTCTCAGAAAACATATGATTTAAGAAGTATTGGCGGTGCCAGTAAAAAAGTAATGCCCCTACGTCAGGTACCTGGCCTGCCTATCAGGGATGATCAGGGACAGATGGCTTTAGGACCTACCAGCCTGATTTATGTACCATTTTCTACAACTGACTTGTTAAATTGGAAAACACATTATGCATCCTATACTAGCAAGCCTCAAGATTTAACTGAATTAATGAGCAGTATTATGCAAACGCACCAGCCTACCTGGTCAGATTGTCGTCAGCTCTTGTCTACTCTATTTACTACTGAAGAAAGAGTAAGAATTGTGCAGGCATCCACTAAGTGGCTATAAGAAAACTTTGTCGAAAGAGCAGATTTAAATCCTCAGCAAGCAGCAGCCACAGCTTTTCCAAACGAAGATCCTGGATGGGATCCAAATAGTGAAAGGGGGGCGAGAGCTTTAACACAGTTTCACCAAGCCCTATTACAAGGCCTAAAAAAGGGAGGCCAAAAAGCAATGAATATTGGAAAAGTAGCAGAAGTAATACAAAGTCCAACTGAAAGTCCTGCAGCTTTTTATGAGCGATTATCTGAAGCAAATAGACTGTATACTCCATATGATCCAGCAGCTATGGAGAATTTGCGCATGGTAAACGCAGCTTTTGTAAGTCAATCCCAAGGGGATATTAAATGAAAATTGCAGAAAATGGATGGCTTTGCAGGCATGAATACAGTGCAATTGATGGAAGTTGCTCAAAAAGTATTTATTTTTATTTATTTATTTATTTTATTTATTTACTTCTCTTATATACCGCGCTATTAAGATCAGTGCGGTTTACAATTGAACAAAAAACATACTGCAATGTCACACAACAATTGAGTTTTTACATTGAACATGGACGAGATAACCTGGAGGTAACAAGGGTAACTAATTACAGAGTAATTATTCATGGAGTATGGTGAGAAATTATACATATAGTATAGCTTGGTTTCAACATATTTATAAGAGGTTTAATCAATAAGATGTGTGATCAGTACCAATAATAAATAAGAGAGGGGATATGGTGGTAGAGCTAGTCATTTTCTTTATGGTGTTGGATTTTGGGTGGGGTGGAGTAGGGTGTAGGATGTGAGGATGGGTGGTTGTTTCTGGGATTGGATTCTGGGTAATGGATGAGGAAAAGGTGTTGTTTGAGGGCTTTTCTAAATGACAATAGGTCTGGGGTGGAACGGAGCTCAGTGGGGAGGGCATTCCAGGTCATGGGTGCAAATAGGGAGAAGGCTCTATTGGCAGTAGCCTTTTTGCACTTAGTTAGAATGTTGGGGATCTCTAGAGTGTTTGCTTGATTAGATCTCCTGATCCTGTTGAACGGCCGTCTTTGAATGAGTTTGCTGATGGGTGAGGTGATCTGGTTCCTTAGGGCTTTGAATGTTAGTACTAGGGACTTATACTGGATTCTAGCCTGAAGTGGAAGCCAGTGGAGATCCATCATGACTGGGGTTATATGTTTAGCTCTTGATGTACCTGCAAGTACCCTTGCTGCAGCATTCATTGCAAGGCGAAGAGGTCCTAGTGTTGACTGAGGGAGGCCATGAAGGATAATATTTGCAAAGTCTAGATGTGGGAGCACCAAGGCTTGGAAGATAGTTCGGTAGTCATTAAAGTCCAATAGGGGGCGCAGGTGACGTAGTATTCGGACCTTATGGTAAATTGCTTTCGTGTTGTTCTTCACATGTGTAAACATGTCGAGTCATTGGTCAAGCGTGATGCCGAGATAGCGGATAGTTGATTTTGCTATCAGCTCAATATTGTTTACTTTTAATGTGGGGGGTGGGGAGAACATCTGGTTCTTGGTGAGGAATAAGACATCTGTTTTACTATGGTTGATCCTTAAATTTTGTGTTGTAAGCCATTGTGATACAGCTTCGAAGCAGCTTGATATAGGTGAAAAGTCAGGTTGATCAATCAGGAATGGTGAGTAGATTAGGACGTCGTCTGCGTAGACTAGGCACTGGATGTTGAAGGAGCGGATTAGGGTACAAATTGGTTGCATATATATGTTGAACATTAATGCAGATAGGGATGAACCCTGAGGTACACCTTGATTGAGAGGGAATGGGTCAGAAGTCATGGGACCTGTTCTGACTTGTTGCCATCTGTTAGATAGGTAGGACTTGCACCATGCTATGGCTGAGCCTTGTATTCCTTTCTCCACAAAACGGAGTATCAGAGTTTCATGGTTGACTGAATCAAAGGCTGCAGCAATATCCATGAAAATGAGGACAAATCCCTGGCGGATGTTATCAAGTCCTGTAACTAGATCATTGAAGAGAGTTGTGAGGATGGTGTCGACACCATGAGCTTCTCTGAAGCCATGTTGAGATGGATCCAGTGGAGCTACATCATCAATATGTTGTTGGATTTGTCGTTGAACTACCTTTTCAATGATTTTGGCGAGTAGGGGGATGCTTGATATTGGGCGAAAGGATTCAACTTTGGAGGAATCAAGTTTGTTGTTTTTTAATAATGGGCGGATTGAAGTAAATTTCAGGCTTTGTGGGAAAGATCCTATGGAGAGGGATTGGTTTGTGATTCTGCTTATAGCGGGACTAAGTTCTTGGCGTAATTCTTTGATCCAACTAGCTGGACATGGGTCACTAGGGGCAGTGGTAAGATTAATGGATATGATAATATCTTGTATTTCTTTATTGGATACTTCGCAAAATTTGAGTAGAGGGGTTTTACATGTAGTAGAGGAGATTGTGCAGGTTGATAACGTGTTGGCTTGGATTATCTTTGATTGTAGGTAGTTTGCATAATCTTGTGGGTGAGGCATAGTTGTTTGGGTGGGAGCTGGGTCACCTGTTAGGGACTTAACTATGCTGAACAGAACATGGGGTTTGTTAAGCGATCGCTTTAGAATATCTGCATGGTATTGTTTTCTTTTTTCCATCGTCATTGCTTGATGAGATTGTAGGTAAGAGGTGTATGTACGTAGAGATTCAGGGGACCGGGCTTGGTGCCAGTGTCTCTAGTTTACGTAAGTGAAGGAGCGACGCTCTAAGGTCATTGGTGTACCATGGAGCATGTTCTCGCTTTTTGATGTTTATTCTTGTGGTTGGAAGGGAGGCAGCTGATTTAAGGGCGTGGTCCCAGTTGGAAACTAGTTTATCTGGGTCAGATAGTGTGATAATAAGGCGAGGTAAGATTTCCTCAAGGGCTTTATCCTTAACAAAAGGCTTAAAACGTGTAGAGAGAGAGCTCGGTGGGGCTTGTGCCTTGATAGTGCTGTTAGTCTGATGGATGGTGGGTATCTGAAATGTGATAAGATCATGATCAGACCAGGGTACTGAAGTTATTGATGTGGCGAAGTGATGAGCTATATTTGTTGCTATCTGTGGGGCGAAGATCAGGTCAAGTGTGCTTCCCTTGATGTGGGTAGGTGATTCAATAACCTGATTGTATCCCAGATCTTTCATAGCATCAATGAAGGCTGTTGCATGTGCAGTTGTTAGAGAAGGCAGGTTAAAATCTCCCATTATCCAGCTTGGGATACTGGAATTGCAAGCAAGATTGATTATTGTTGGTAATTCGTCTGGTGAGGGTGTTGGAGCTCGATATAAAAGGTTGATAGAGCAGAGTTCATTTGTTATAGTAATCATATCAAGGTGAGTGGTGCTGGATGCATTGCTTGTTTTGAACTGGAGATTGGATTTTGTGAGGATGAGTGTACCTCCTCCTTTTTTATTAGATCTGTGGCAAGTGTGGATGGTGAAGCCAGGTGGTGACATCTGGTGGATGAGAGCATTATCGCAGTCTGATAGCCAAGTTTCGTTTATCATTAGGATATCAAGATTGTGTTGAGATATCAGGTCGTGGACCACTGGCCATTTTGAACGTATAGATCTTGCATTTATAAGTGCACACCTGATTGGGTGTTGGGATTTGTTTTTCTGGCTATGGTCCTTTTTGAGGTTTTGCAATGGGATGTATAGTAGGTGGGGGTGGGTTGTGATGGGTCTTGATGAAGGGTGACGGGGGGTTTCAAACCATTTTCTTCCCGTGTAGTGGAGAATTGGGATGAAGCTGGTGTCAGGGTTAAAGGCTTGAAGAAGGTTGGGGTAGTAGGAGGTAAGGAGGAGTAGGGTTAAGCTCAAGATTGAGTGCATTTTTGGTATCTTGAGTGAAGGGTACATATGTGATTGCAAGGTAGGTAGATTTTAGGATAGTAAATTAGAAAAGGCCTGAATGTCTTAGTAGATATGTATTATTGTGAAGTAAATAGAAGAGACTATAGGGTGTCTATAATGTGGTTATATACTAGGGGTTACAAGATATATACTATAAGTACATTGTATACATTTGTATAGTAGCAACATTAATTAAAGTAATGCAAATATAAGGAACAGTAATTGTATCAGTAATGGTGGTAACTAAATATAGGTAGTCAAACTAACAATGGAACACCAGTGTAAATAGCATTTTTGATAAAAGGATCAAATTATAAAATTACATTAGTGTGGTAGCATTATTAATTAAACTTACATAGTAGGCAGTAACAGGTAGACAAAGGAGATAACATTAAACATAATGTTGATTTAAGGTAGTGAACCTGGTTGCAGAAATTTGCTCAGTGGTGTTGATTCAGAAGAAGATTTGAGTTTGGGATTTGATTTGAGATTGGGCAGCAGGTCTGATGGCTGTTAGCTGCTGTTTGAGATTGGGCAGCAGGTCTGATGGCTGTTAGCTGCTTCAGCTATGCAGATGGAATCGTAGATCCCCAGAGGGGACAGGAGCAGGAGAGAGTCTCTGTCACAGAGCCTGATGGTGCTTCTTATTTAAAAAGCAAGCTGGAGCTCTGATTGGGCAGCAGGTCTGATGGCTGTTAGCTGCTTCAGCTATGCAGATGGAATCACAGCTTCCTATTTAAAAAGTAAGCTGGAGCTCTGATTGGGCAGCAGGTCTGATGGCTGTTAGCTGTTTCAGCTATGCAGATGGAATCACAGATCCCCAGAGGGGACAGGAGCTGGAGAGAGTCTCTGTCACAGAGCCTGATGGTGCTTCTTATTTATATTTATATATTATATTTATTTATTTATTCTTATTTATAAATCGTGATAATGAAAGAGAGAGAGAAAGTGAACGAAAAATGAAAAAGAAAGCCGATCTTTTAGCCACAGCTTTGGTAGAACGGCGAGGGAAAGGTTTTTCCAACAGAAGAATGAGAGGGCGTGGGAGGAGTTGAGGAAATAGTCTACCCCCACTAGGTGAGAACCAATGTGCCTATTGCAAGGAGGAGGGGCACTGGAGAAATGAATGCCCGCAGAGAGACCCTGCACAGAGGGGAGGAGGGAGCTGGAGAGGAAGAGGGCGTAACCAGAATCAAGCAGGAACAGGTCGTATGCAGTTTCAGCAAAAAAGAGAAGAAGCTATTGAAGCAGTTGCAGTGGCAGAAGCAGAATACAATAGTGATAGTGAGGCAGCCATGAGGCTCTTATCAGCCTGACCCTTCCCCCGCAAGCCATGAGGCTCTTACACAAGTGATCAGCCTGACCCTTCCCCCAAGCCATGAGGTAATCAGCCTGCTAAGAGAAGGCATTGAGATTTCAGTAGACACCCTTCCCCCACTCCAGGTCTGAGCACAATGTCCCCTTGCCCAGAAATCAGCAGACCTGAGCATACCGGTTTGGACAGGTCACCCAGGTACCTTCCCCAGGGGCTGCTGATTGGTGGGCAGGAAATACCTGTGGCAAATGGGATTATAGAATGAGTTTGAAAATATACTGTATTTAAGGCATTGAAGGACGTCCCTCGGGGCTCAGACTTTTTGTTGGAGGGAACCGGCTCTCTGTCTGATCCTGTGTGCACATTAAAGATCCTGTTTGCATTCCAGCCTGTCTGTGAGTTTTCCTTCTGTGGGTGAGTGATTGAATAAGAGCTTTTCACAGCGTTTGCTATAACATTTTGGTGCATTGGCTGGGAAACAAAATTAAAAGAAAAGCCTCTCTTATCACACCCACGGTGGGAAGACTACTGCTTTTTGCAGGATCAGGGCCTCCACCGGTCAGGGACCGACCCCTCCAGGTGATTAACGATCCTTGGCACCACGGGGCCCCTTTGTGCTCCGAAGGACTCTTTGACTTGTCTGGTCAGTTGGTCCCTGCGGCTGAATCCCCGATTGAAAACCGGCTGGATAGACTGGCATCCAAACTACCTGTCTGATCAGAGTTCTGGTGAGTACTGCTACCTTACTGTTTGGGGCTAGTTCTGTACTCTATCTGTAAATCCTGAAAGCCTGTAGCGGCCCGATCACCCGCACGAGCAGTCCTAATAGGGGCCTTTGTGGCCCTGAAACCATTGCTCGTCCTGTCTGTATCTGTATCTGAATCTGAATAAGAAAGGGGGGGGGGGCGCTTGCGAGTACCGGTAAATAACTGCAGTAAGAATTTAACTTTGTCACTTCGGGCCCCTTAAGGGTATTTAAAGTGCAGCGCTGCCAAAGCTATTAATAAAAAAAGTTGCCCCAAGCTAATTATTAAAAGTTTGTACTGACCGCAAATTGTCTTTGTCCACGGCCCGGCTGGCTCTCCTCATTTAAAGTGCCTTTTGCTTGTTTGATCTGTGCGCCGCTGCCCGGCTGGCTCCCTGATGTTTTAAAGTGCTTTTTCCTCTCTTCTGCTTGTGAGATCTGTGCGCCACGGCCCGGCTGACTCTCCGGCATTTAAATTGCTTTTTTTATTCCCCTGCATGTGTGGTTTGCGCACCGCGGCCCGGCTGGCTCTCCTCCACTGATTTGGTCCTTTGCCTGTCTGCGAGAGAGGGCTGGGCGTGCCGGGGCATCCGTTTTGGGCCTGCTGCCACTTGTCCCTGCTGGCCCCTTCTGGTTGCGCCGGGGGGTCCCGATCTGTGTTCCCTTGCTTCCCTTTGCGATCCGGTGCTGTTTGGCCCGATGTCTGTTCCCTTGTTTCCTTTTTAGGGGTTCAGGAATAGCTGAGTCGTGTCCGGAGGTGTGCAGAGATAGAATCCGGTGTGGAACGCACGAGGAGGCGGCCATCTTGAAAAGACCACGTGTAAGCTACACGCCAATGTACTTAAAGTGATTCTGGAGCTCCATCTAGTGGACATTAGCTGTATTTACTACTATTCCTCATGGTTAAAGTGATCCTGGAGCTCCATCTGGTGGACATTTAAGAATAGCTAGCTTACTCTTATCTAAATCAAATCTGAGTATATATATTTTGTAAATTGCCAAGACCTTATATTGTAAATATTTTGGGGTTTTTTTGTCTCTCTCTATCCCCTCCTGAATTAGGACTAGATAGGGTCTGTATTGTAAATTGTATTATTTTTCCTGGATTAAGTCTAGATAGGATCTGTATTGTAAATTGCATTCTTTTTTCTCTTACTGTAAATTGCATTTTTCCCCGAATTGAGATTAGGTTAGAAGATCTGATCCACATTGTATACTGTACTTAGTTATTGAACTAGAATTAGAGCATGGGGTCGGGAAAGTCTAAAGTGAAAACGCTCCTACAGTGCATGCTTCACAATTTTAAATCTGGGTTTAGAGAGGATTATGGGGTACCTCTCTTCGCCTCCAGATTATCCTTTTTGTGTGAGAGGGAATGGCCAGCCTTAGTTAAGCTATGGCCTCCCCAGGGGTCTATTGACCTGGCCACTGTGTCCTTGGTCCATCAAATTGTAGCAAAAGAGCACCCTGACCAGTTCCCATATATTGACTCATGACTGACCATATGCCAAATCAGACCAAGGTGGCTCCAGCGCTGTCACGAGGATCAGTGTAGAGTAATGGTGGCGTCCATCCCTTTTGGCGACAGATGGCCACCCGCCCCTATCTACCAGGGACGGGACTCTCCTGATATTCCTCCACGCCCCTTCCCTCTACTTCAACCCCGTGCCCCGTCTGCACCACAGCAGGATTCGCCCACAGCTGAAAGGTCAGGAAGACCTCTTCCTGGGGTGGGTGATGCCAGATTTAGGGAAGGTTCTACAGACTCCGGCCCCTCATCTTCAGATTCCCCTCCCACATCTGGTGCCACCTCCAGTGCCACCATCTCCTCCCCCGAGAGCACAGGGGCTGGGCTTGAATCGTCACCCCCGGTAGCCCACCGCCTGCGGTCGCAAGATCTCCAATTACCACTACGACAAGTACAGGGACTCCTGTATATTGATGCTACTGGAAAGGTGGCAGTGGGACCATCAAGCCTGATTTATGTCCCTTTCTCCACTATGGACCTGCTCAACTGGAAAACCCACTATGCCTCATATACTGAAAAGCCCCAAGAACTGACAGATCTTATGACCAGTATTATGCAAACAAACCAGCCTACCTGGTCGGACACTAAACAATTGCTTTCCACCTTATTCAATACAGAAGAACGGGCGCGCATTGTACGGGCCGCCCTCAAGTGGCTGGAGAAACATCCTGCCCATGAGGGAGAAGTAAATCCACGGCAGCAGGCAGAGGCAGATTTCCCGAATAAAGACCCCCGCTGGGACCCGAATGACCCTGTTGGAGCAGTGGCTCTCACTCGCTTCCGGACTGCACTCCTTGAAGGCCTTAAGAAGGGGGGGCAACGAGCTATGAACATCAGTAAAATCGCAGAAGTTCTCCAACTTCCTGATGAAAGTCCGGCGGTATTTTATGAGCGTCTGACTGAAGCATACCGATTATACACCCCCTATGATCCAGCGGCCCCTGAGAATCTTCAGATGGTGAATAATGCCTTTGTGGCTCAGGCACAAGGTGATATACGGCGGAAGCTGCAGAAACTGGAAGGGTTTGCGGGCATGAATACAACACAATTGATGGAAGTGGCACAGAAAGTATATGTAAATCGTGACCAGGAGCAGAAGCGAGAGTCGGAGCGTCGGATGAAGAAAAAGGCAGACTTCCTAGCAGCCGCCTTAGCCGAGCGACCACCAGTTCCAGCCTGGGCCAGAGGAGAAAATAGGGGACGAGGACGAGGCCGCGGATATGGGGGGCCGAGGTTTCCCTTAGGCCCCACTCAATGTGCCTACTGCAAAGAGGAGGGACATTGGAAGAATGACTGTCCAAATCGTAACACAAGGCGAGGGAGATAGCCATCCACGAGGGGTGTAAGAGCACCCGTACGAACTACACGGGAGCAAGATCAGCATGATGCTTTCCCGCCTCCACCGGTTCCAGCTCTCGAAGGCCTTGCAGCTATGGAACATTATGACTCGGATGACTACTAGGCCGGACCGGGCTGCAAGTTTCTGTTGGGTCCCCAGGAGCCTAGGGTCAACATGAATTTAGGGGACCGGAAAATGCAATTCATGGTCGATACCGGAGCAACACACTCAGTGGTCACCCAACAAGTAGCCCCGATCTCCTCCCAGTCAGTAACTGTTGTGGGAGCTACGGGGGAGAGGGCCCAGAGACCTTTCCTGCAAAACCGCACGTGCCAGTTGGGGGGACGGACCATCACTCACCAGTTCCTGTATATGCCTGAATGTCCCATACCCTTGCTGGGTCGGGATGTTCTGGCAAAACTCCAGGCCCAAATCTCATTCGGGTCTGACGGCCAGGCTGAGCTCGAAATACCCAGCCTGGGCCCAACAGTTTTGGTACTGTCCATCCCCCGAGAAGAAGAATGGCGGTTATATGAGAACAGGCCCAAATCTGATGTGGCTACCCTGGTTACGTGGGAATCGGTGCCCCCTGGAGTATGGGCAGAAGGAAACCCCCCCGGAATGGCCATTAACATCCCTCCCGTATGTGTTGAAATGAAGCCGGGAGCCTCCCCAGTGCATGTGCGACAATACCCGCTGCCGCGGGCAGCTGTAGAAGGAATCCATCATCATCTGGTGCAGCTACTACAGCATGGTATCCTGCGGCCCTGCCAATCGGCATGGAACACTCCTTTGCTGCCCGTTCGAAAACCTGGAACCACCGACTATCGACCTGTTCAGGACCTCCGTCGTGTCAATGAGGCCACTGTGACTCTGCATCCAGTAGTACCAAACCCTTATACACTGTTGGGCCTCATCCCGGTGACTGCTTCTCACTTCTCAGTACTGGACCTAAAAGATGCCTTCTTTTGAATACGCCTGGCTACTGCAAGCCAGCACCTGTTTGCTTTCGAGAAAGAGGACCCTGCTACTGGCAGAAAGTCCCAAGTTACCTGGACTCGTTTACCACAGGGATTCAAGAACTCTCCTACCATCTTCAGCACAGCATTGGCCCAAGATCTCGCTAGTTTCCCTCCGGGGGAGCCCGGCAGACGAGTACTTCTGCAGTACGTTGATGACCTATTAATCGCTGCTGACTCTGAGGCTGAATGTGTATTGGCAACCAAAGAGCTTCTCCAACTTCTGTACAATGCGGGATACCGAGTCTCCAGAAAAAAGGCTCAGTTATGTCAGTCGGAAGTGAAGTATCTGGGATTCCATCTTTCAAAAGGAAGCCGACGGTTGGGGAGCGAGAGAAAGGAAGCAGTGTGCCGGATCCCAGTGCCAACAACCCGCAAGCAAGTACGTGCTTTTCTTGGGGCCGCTGGGTACTGTCGTATCTGGATTCCCAACTTCGCAAAGATCGCAAAGCCCCTCTATGAGTCTACAAAGGGCCCAGAGAAGAGCCCCCTTGAATGGGGTCGTGACCAACAGGAGGCCTTCGAACATTTGAAAAGGGCATTACTGTCATCACCAGCCCTAGGCCTTCCGGATGTCACCAAGCCTTTCACCCTCTATGTGCACGAAGCAGCAGGAACAGCTTTGGGGGTCTTGACCCAACAACTGGGGTCTTGGCCGCGACCAGTCGCCTACCTGTCAAAACTGCTGGATCCAGTGGCCAAGGGATGGCCACCTTGCCTGAGAGCAATAGCAGCAACAGCCTTGTTGGTGGAAGAATCTGATAAACTGTCCATGGGCCAAGGCCTTCTAGTCACCGTCCCGCATTCAGTCCAAACATTGCTAGAGCATAAAGGAAGTTACTGGTTCACCAGCTCCCGAATGTTGAAATACCAGAGCATGTTATGGGGAAATCCCAGGGTGCAGATAACTACCAGCCAAGCCTTGAACCCTGCTACTTTCCTGCCTGTTGGCCCGGGACCACCTGATCACAACTGCCTGGAAGTGATGGATACAGTCTTCTCCAGTCGCCCTGATCTGACGGATGTGCCGTTAAGCAATCCGGATGAGACCTACTACGTAGATGGAAGCAGTCTAGTGCTGGAGGGTCGCAGGTGTGCGGGGTACGCGGTGGTGATGATGGAAGAAATAGTTGAAGCCCAGCCTTTGCCCCCTGGAACCTCTGCACAGAAGGCGGAACTCATTGCCCTTACCTGTGCCTTAACCCTTGGGACTAACAGTCATGTAAATATATACATAGATTCCAGATATGCCTTTTCCACTCTCCACGCCCACGGGGCCCTGTACAAAGAAAGAGGGTTAGTTACTGCAGCTGGCTCTGAGATAAAAAAATGGCCCCCAGATATTGGCCCTGTTAGAAGCAGTCTGGCGTCCAAAAACATTAGCCGTAATGCACTGCAGAGGCCACCAGAAAGGGAACAGTGAAATAGCTAAGGGAAATAGACGGGCTGATGTAGAAGCCCGGCGAGTAGCAACCACATCCTTGTCCCTGTCTTTCCCGCAGAGATCCCAGGATCTACAAGCCCCCCTGTTTCCAGTCCCACTAAGCCAATGGGCCAAGAGGTACACTACACGAGAGCTAGATTTTTTCTGTCAGGAGGAGGGTGGGGTGTTACACACAGATGGTTGGATAAGGTTACCTAGAACAGGGACAGCTCCAGTGATAGTCATCCCAGACAGCCTTGCCCCAGCATTCCTATCATCCTTTCATCAGGCCACTCATATGGGCAAGACAACAATGGAAACTACCCTCCGCCCATATTTCTTCATTTCCTGCTTATCCTCATTGACAGCTGCAATTGCTAGACAATGCACCACATGTGCTAAAAACAATGCCCGTCAAGGCCCAAGCCAACCCCCAGGGGTCCAGTCTTATGGGGTCACCCCTATGGGAAACATCCAGGTTGACTTTTCAGAAATGCCCCGAGCAAATGGGTACCGGTATCTGCTGGTATTGGTCTGTACTTTCACGGGGTGGGTGGAGGCCTTCCCAGTCCGCACAGAAAAAGCCAGAGAAGTGACTAAGGTGCTGCTGCATGAAATCATCCCCCGGTTTGGGCTTCCAGTAGTAGTGGGATCTGATAATGGACCTGCATTTGTGGCCCAAGTGATACAGCAGGTAGTAAAGGCCTTACAGATCGATTGGAAGCTACACACAGCTTACCGCCCGCAGAGCTCAGGGAAAGTAGAACGCATGAATCGCACCATAAAGAGACAGTTAGCAAAATTGTGTCAGGAAACCTCACTGAAGTGGCCCCAATTGCTCCCTATAGCTCTGCTCCGCATATGGTCAGCCCCACGAAAGGGTATCGGTGTTTCCCCCTTTGAAGCTGTATATGGTCGCCCTGCACCCCTCATACAGGGCGTCCATGGAGATTTAATGCAGATAGGTTCAGAAATAACCCGGCAGGAACTGTCAGCTCTCAGTTCTGTATTGCAGAAATTGCACCGGTGGATCCAGGAGCGACTCCCCATCAACCTGACTGAAGCGCTTCATACGCACCAGCCTGGTTCCCAAGTGTGGGTCAAGGAGTGGAAGAAGGATCCATTGACCCCCCAGTGGCGCGGCCCGTATACTGTTCTGCTGACCACCCACACGGCTGTTAAGGTGGCTGAAGTCGCTCCGTGGATCCATCACTCTCGTGTCAAGGCCGCTGCACCAGAAGTTGTTCCAGCCTGGACCGCGGTCCCGATTCCAGATCAACCCCTGCGTTTGAAACTGAAGAGGGACCTTTCTGCCCAGTAAAGGGCTCTAACAGACTGCCGACGAGACCCCCGGAGAGACTGATCTACGAGACCCCCTTTTCCAGAACCAGGAGCAGAATGAGAAGCGGTGCCCTGGCCTTACTCGTTTCCCTGACATGGGCCCGTTTTCCAACAAGTGCAGAGACTACTAACACAGCAGTATTACTCGCCCAAACTGCTCTGAACATGACAAACTTTTGTATACGCAACTCTTTACAAACCTCTCTTATTGCTGTACCATCTAGTTTGTGTGAGATGCAGAACTTCACTATGCTTGCTAATTTAAACTGTAAACAACCTGGAATATATTTCTACCATATTGGGGTTACCCGACCGATTTCTACACTTTTCAACCAAGTGCCTTTTTCCTTACAAGTAGTTTCCACTCTAAATGCTACTGATTGTTTCTTTTTTGTCAATGCAAAGAGGGGAGGAAACAATGTATCAAATACTGTGTTATCATGCAGCTCTGTTACAAATGTATCCTATTCACACTCAGAAATGTATCTTCCCTTAGGCTGGTTTTTAGTATGTGGCAAAATGACGTACACGTCCCTGCAAATGCCACTGGTGGTCCGTGCACTTTTGCTGCCTTTGTCCGGCCCCCCAGTTATACCCGCTCTGCCCCCATGCCCTCGACCTGTAACTCAAACGTAGAGCCTTACAGTGATGAGACAGCTCTTGGACTGTCAATATCAATCCTTGGAACACCTGGGTTGGCCCTACACAACTCTCTGGAGGTAAGCCGACTCGCTTGCTCCCTAGCCAAGACCATTAACCTCACCTCAACCATACTAGCTTCCATAAATTACGAGCTGTCCAGCCTACGTACAGCGATTCTACAGAATAGAATGACCATAGATTTCCTGCTGTTACGCCTCAACCATGGGTGTGAGGAATTCAAAGGAATGTGTTGTTTTAACCTCACAGATGAAAGTGTGTCCATTGAACGCTCAATCCAAGACCTACGTGACTTAGCAAAGCAAATCTCAGACCCGTCCATGGGACTGGGGATGGGGTGGTTCTTCAAATTGTTTGGTTGGTTGGGGGGCCTTAAAACCCTAGCTATAGGAGTTTTCCTTCTCTTCCTAGTATGTGCCCTCATACCATGTTGTATCCCCATTCTCCACCGCTCCATTACCACCACCCTCGACACCCTGGTAGAACGCAAGGCTGCTACCACTGTTATGGCCCTGACCCAATACACTCCTCTGCGGCTTGCCTCCAGTAATACAGCCCTCAACCACTTCTAGCGGTTGAGGTCTCACTTAAAAAGGGGGGGAGTGAGGCAGCCATGAGGCTCTTACCAGCCTGACCCTTCCCCCGCAAGCCATGAGGCTCTTACACAAGTGATCAGCCTGACCCTTCCCCCAAGCCATGAGGTAATCAGCCTGCTAAAAGAAGGCATTGAGATTTCAGTAGACACCCTTCCCCCACTCCAGGTCTGAGCACAGTGTCCCCTTGCCCAGAAATCAGCAGACCTGAGCATACTGGTTTGGACATGTCACCCAGGTACCTTCCCCAGGGGCTGCTGATTGGTGGGCAGGAAATACCTGTGGCAAATGGGATTATAGAATGAGTTTGAAAATATACTGTATTTAAGGCATTGAAGGACGTCCCTCGGGGCTCAGACTTTTTGTTGGAGGGAACCGGCTCTCTGTCTGATCCTGTGTGCACATTAAAGATCCTGTTTGCATTCCAGCCTGTCTGTGAGTTTTCCTTCTGTTGGTGAGTGATTGAATGAGAGCTTTTCACAGCGTTTGCTACAACAATGAAGATTAGGACAGACCGGGCTCTGAGTTTACTCTAGGTCCCCAAGAGCCTATGGTCTGTATGAAGATAGGGGATCAATACATGAACTTTATGATAGATACAGGAGCTGAACATTCAGTAGTAGCAAAACCAGTAGCTCCTTTATCTAAACGAACTGTCACTATTGTTGGAGCCACCGGGACAAAAGCAAATAAACCATTTTTACAGAATCGCATGTGTGAATTAGGAGGACAAAAGATAACACACCAATTTTTATACATACCAGAATGCCCTATTCCACTTTTAGGTCGAGACATGCTTGCTAAACTGCAGGCACAGATAACTTTCACTGAAGAAGGAGAAATGCAAATGTCTGTAAACACAAATCCTAAACCTGCAGGATTAATGGCACTAACAGTTCCACGAGAAGAAGAATGGAGATTCTACAGCATTTTTCCTGTCAAGAAAGCAACTATTCCTATTGAAATTTCAGCACCACCTGGAGTATGGGCAGAAGATAATCCACCTGGCCTAGCAAAGAATATAGCCCCAATTCTTGTAACTCTCAAATCAGGAGCAGAACCTGTGCATGTGAAGCAATATCCTCTTCCACGACCAGCAATAGAAGGAATTCATATCCATTTGAAGAGATTATTGAAACATGGATTACTTAAAGAATGCCAATCATCATGGAATACTCCTTTACTTCCAATCAAGAAACCTGGAGGTGACTACAGACCAGTACAAGATCTGAGAAGAGTCAATGATGCAATTGAAACTATACATCCAGTAGTACCGAATCCATACACACTGCTGGGATTAATTCATACTGAAGCTACTCACTTCACTGTTCTAGATTTAAAGGATGCTTTCTTCTGTATACAGCTTTCCCCTGCCAGTCAGCTTTTATTTGCATTTGAAAGGAGAAATCCAACAACAGGAAGAGGAGGCCAACTTACCTGGACAAGATTACCACAAGGATTCAAAAATTCACCAACAATCTTCAGTACTTCACTCAGCAAGGATTTATCAAGTTATCCAGTTATCCCAGGAGAGAGAATTCTTCTTCAATACGTAGATGATTTGCTGATTGCCACCAACTCAGAAGAAGAATGTTTGCAAGCCACAAGTGAACTTCTACATCTCTTGAATGAAGCAGGATACAAAGTCTCCAGAGCAAAAGCACAACTATGCCAAAAAGAAGTCAAATACTTAGGTTTTCAGCTATCCAATGGAACACGACGACTGGGACCAGAACGCAAAGAAGCAGTATGCAGCATTCCAATTCCAACTACCAGAAGACAGGTAAGAGCTTTTTTAGGTGCAGTAGGATACTGTCGAATATGGATACCTAACTTTGCTCTAATTGCAAAACCACTATATCAAGCCATCAAAGGATTGGAACAATCTCCATTAGAATGGGGACCTGAACAAGAAACAGCATTCAAGACTCTGAAGACAGCCCTGATGACATCACCAGCCCTTGAACTACCAGATGTACAGAAGCCATTTTGTCTATATGTTCATGAGTCACAAGGAAATGCCTTAGGAGTGTTGACTCAGCCACTTGGCAGCGACCTGTAGCATATTTATCTAAGCAATTGGACATTGTTGCAAAAGGATGGCCACCTTGTCTGAGAGTCATCGCAGCTATAGCACTTCTAGTAACTGAAGCAGACAAGCTCACTCTAGGACAAAATCTCTGTGTAATAGTGCCACATTCTGTTCAAACCCTCATGGACCACAAAGGAAATTACTGGTTCACCAACTCACGAATGCTAAAGTACCAGAGCATGTTGTGTGAAAATCCTCGATTGCAATTAATGGTCAGTCAGGCCTTGAATCCAGCTACACTGTTACCAATTGGAACTGACCCTCCTGATCATGACTGCATAGAAGTCATGGATACTGTATTCTCAAGTCGACCAGACCTGACAGATGTACCTTTTGAAGATCCAGAACAAACTTTCTTCGTGGATGGAAGCAGTCTTGTAGTCAATGGACATTGTTGTGCTGGATATGCAGTAGTAACCCTGGATCTTGTAATTGAATCTTCAGCCCTAGCCTCAGGAACATTAGCACAGAAAGCAGAATTGATAGCACTCAGAAGAGCACTAATACTGGGAAAAGGACTCTGTATAAATGTATACACAGATTCTAAGTATGCATTCACAACATTGCATGCTCATGGAGCCTTGTACAGAGAACGGGGATTGATAACTTCAGGAGGAAAATCTATCAAATATGGCCCAGAGATATTGACATTGTTAGATGCTGTATGGGCCCCCGAGCAAGTTGCAGTTATGCACTGTCAAGGACATCAAGCAGGAAAAGGAGAAATTGCACAAGGGAACAGATTTGCAGATGCTTCTGCTCGTAAAGCAGCCATTACCGGACAGATTCTAACTCAGAATACTACAATTCAAGCAGTTCTATTTCCTGTACCTCTTAATTCATGGGATCCCAGATATACTACAAAAGAATTGGACTATTATTGTGAACAAGAAGGGGGAGTACTCAGAAATGGATGGATAGAACTTCCATCACAGGAGGGGAGTCAACTTCCTGGACAAATAGTGATTCCTGAAGCATTAAGTTTAGCCTTTGTTCAAGCATTTCATCAAGCAACACATTATGGAAAAACTGCAATGACAAAAGCTTTGAAACCTCATTTTTATATTTCTTTGTTGGGACCTTTGACAGCTTCAGTAGCTCGTCAATGTAAAACGTGCCAAAAACAATGCCAAGCAAGGTCCTAATCTACCAATAAGAATTCAATCAACAGGAGTTACTCCCATGAGTAATTTTCAAGTGGACTTTACTGAAATGCCAAAAGCAAATGGATACCGTTACTTGCTTGTTCTAGTGTGCACCTACTCTGGGTGGGTAGAAGCTTTTCCCACCAGGACTGAGAAAGCCAGAGAGGTCACTAAAGTCCTACTTCGTGAAATTGTTCCAAGATTTGGAATACCATTAGTCATAGGGTCAGACAATGGGCCCTCATTTATATCCCAAGTAACTCAACAGTTAGCTAAAGCTCTACAGATACAATGGAAGTTACACACAGCATACAGACCTCAGAGTTCAGGGAAAGTAGAATGAATGAATAGAACTCTGAAATCTCAATTGTCCAAACTTTGTCAGGAAACACATTTAAAAATGGCCACAGGTACTTCCAATAGCTCTTTTAAGGATACGCTCAGCACCTACTAAGTCATTAGGACTTTCTCCCTATGAGATTTTGTATGGTAGACCTTTACCTATTGTCAAAGGGATCAAAGGGGATATGAAGCAGATAAGATCTGAAATTACTAGGCAAGAACTATTAGCACTAAGTTCTGTTTTGCAGAATCTTCACAAATGGGTACAAGACCAATTACCCATCAACCTGACTGAACCACTGCATCCTTACAAGCCTGGTACTTCGGTGTGGGTCAAAGACTGGAAGAAGACACCGTTGGAACCATACTGGAGAGGACCATATGTCGTCATCCTGTCAACACCTACAGCAGTGAAAGTTGCAGAACTCGAACCCTGGATTCATCACAGCAGAGTGAAATCAGCAGCAGCTCCAGAGCCAGACCAGTGGACATCAGAACATGATCCAGAAGTTCCATTGCGGCTAACTTAGCGAAGACAAGCAAATTGAAAAATTCAGGAAATTTTTAAAAGAGACTGTGCCAATATAGAAATCCTGAATCCCAAGAGACTATTTGTTTATTCTGAAGAGATTATTATCAACAGAAAGAGACTGTATTATGGACTATATTATTTGAAATTCTTTGTGCCATTTTGATCAAGAACAGTGCAAACTAAAAGGACTGTGTCTATTGAAATACGTTGGAATCTACAGCTCTACACACCTACCAATGAAATTGGTAAGGTCATGTACAGCGGAAGCTTGAGGATCTACAATCAACGCTACATCTGTTGCATGCTACTGAGAGCAAAACAGGTCAACGTACAGTAAAGAAGAAGAAGACTTCGTGGTCAAGAATTATCAACAGTTGCACTGGTTTTTCAAAGACTTGCACTAATTCTTCATCATGATTCTCTACTGTTTCATCTTGATAGCAGCCTTGAGATGCTTTGAACTGACTTTTGCCTTGCCACCCTGTGCTGCATGTATAACCACTACTCGTACTGGAGAAAAGATTACACAGACTTTGCTTTATTATACCACATAACATGGCAACAACTCAAGTATAAGTGATTTGTTTCTCACCCATCTTAACATTCAGGGTGAGAATAATCAAAGGGGGGAATGTGGTAGCCAAGACCTATAGACTAGGCCATAAGCCTGAACCTGAAAAATGACAGGCCTAAGAACCAAGCCTGGATTTCAGTAGTGCTGAGACATAAAATTAAAAGACAGAATTAAATGCTGCTTTAGAATGAAATGCTGCTATTGCAAAGTTTGCACAAAGTGAATACAATGCCTGTATGTTAAATCGTTACTCCAGAATTGTTACTTACACATTTTAGGAGCTAGATATGACCTTGATGAAGAAAAGTAACCAGGTTTGAACCAAACCATTGTTCAGCTAGCCAGAGAAAGCAGAGCAAAGGGCATAGATCCTGATTGGTCAAATTCAGGGAAATGTCAGACCAATAGAAAGTTTGTAGAAATTAGCATGAGACCAATAGAATGTTTTCATGTATCAAAATGTTTAAACTGTATAAAATGAACATGTTTCCGCTAAAGCGGGGCTCGGTCACTTTTAGACTGCCTTGTGCACAATATATTGGCTTGAACCTTGATAAAGACTCCTGGTGTAATTTGTTTGGTGGCGTTCCGCCGCTACACTACTGTTCTTGGTGATGTACAGCAAAACATAAGCAATAATCAAGTAACATCTCTCATATCCACAAAACAAAGATAAACATCAAAAATATCGTAAACTCCCAACTGCATATTTATTTATTTTTATGTTGTTGTTAAGTGCCATCAAGTCGGTGTCGACTCATGGCGACCCTCTGGATAGTTGTCCTAAATTGTGTTCAGTCTTCAGTCATGCAGCTCATTGTTGACACCTGTAGCTGCTGTTATTGTATCGATCCATCTCATTGCTGGCCTTCTTTTTTTGCATGGATCTTCTACCTTGCCAAGCATGTCTTTCTCTAATGATCTTTCTCTTCACATGATATGTCCAAAGTATGAAAGTCAAAGTCTTGTCATCTGAGCTTTTAAGGAAAGCTTAGGTTTGATCACCTCTAGTACTGACTGGTTTGTTCTTCGGGCAGTCCATGGTATACACAGTATTTGTCGCCAGCACCATAATTCAAAGGCATCAATTTTCTTCCTATCTTTTTCACTGTCCAATTTTCGCATCCATATGATATTTAACCCGTTTTGGACAGCTCGGATATTCTTTCTCTGTTTTGGATGATTTATTAGATTTGTTACACTCAAACAACTATGAAATACCGGCAATAATAAAAAATATTAAAACTTTGCAGAAAATAGAAGTTTCACATAGTGTATGTTTTTCATACACTG
Source organism: Ichthyophis bannanicus (assembly GCA_033557465.1). Classification (NCBI taxonomy): domain Eukaryota; kingdom Metazoa; phylum Chordata; class Amphibia; order Gymnophiona; family Ichthyophiidae; genus Ichthyophis; species Ichthyophis bannanicus. The sequence continues at coordinate 137,833,503 of CM066047.1, read as the reverse complement.
GTCCAATATACTATATTGTCCGTCTTCAGAAAAGATAGGATTCAGTTCCAATATTCATTGACATAAACATACTGCATGATACTATTGAAACTGCAGTTTTCATTTAAAACACTTTATTATGATATAATATAGTTTGTCAACAGTCCAGTCTGATGGCGGAATATGATACACATGAAAACACTTCTGATGCAGTGCGTTGATATTGCACCATTGAAACACCTAAACCAGAATGCTTGACAGCAATTAGTTTCGACAACATATTAGCCCAGTGTATGAGAAACATACAAGGCTGATATACGCACCAATAACTCTGACACTAAGTAACTTAGTTATCTAAACCTGTTTTCTAAAGTCTACAAATACTTTTATTTGCAAAATAGTAGCTATTACAGCATTATAAGCTACTTACTATTTTTTGTAATCTATTTGTTGAGCCGCCAGTACCGTCAAAATCAACAAACTTCGAATACTAAACTAACTAGATCTCAGATAAAAAATCTGTATATAACGCTTTTTGACATAACGATAATAGCTAAACATGGTTCTATTGACTTTATAACCATTAATTAGTAAACAGTTGAGTAGTAAGTATGGAAACCTTATGTATGTAAAACATACGCTGGTCCAAAACGGGTTAAAATGCCAAGGCTTGAACAAATCGAATCTTTGTATGGAGAGAGACATATCTGCTCTTGAGAATTTTGTCTAGGTCCTTCATAGCCATTCTGCCAAGAACAATGCGTCGTCTGATTTCTTGATTGCTTGTTTACATTAAGGTGCAGGCCCATTTTAAGAAACATAGAAACATGACGACAGAAAAAGACCACATGGCCTATCTAGTCTGCCCTTCCATATCAACCACTACAACAGTCCCTTTTTTCCTTTAGAGATCCTCTGTGTTTGCCCGATGCTTCTTTGAATTCAGATCCTGTCCTCATCTCTACCACCTCTACTGGGAGACTATTCCACGGATCCACCACTCTTTCCGTAAATAAATATTTCTGCATATCGCTCCTGAATCTTTCACCCCCATCCCATATCCCCTCGTAGCAGAGCTTGCTTTCAATTGAAAGTGTCTCTCCTCCTGTGCATTTATGCCACAGAGGAATTTAAATATCTCAATCATATCACCTCTATTCCGCCTTTCCTGTAAGGTGTACATATTAAGATCCTTAAGTCTGTCCTCATATGCTTTATAATGAAGACCACTAACCATTTTAGTAGCCACCCTCTGTACCGACTCCAACCTGAATTGCACACAATACTTCAAATGAGGTCAAACCAGAGACTTATACAAAGGCACTATTGCCTCCTTTTTTCTGCTGGCCATTACGCTGGCTATTCCTCTCCCTATGCACCCAAGCATCTTTCTCACTTTCGTTTTCTCCTTTTCTACCTGTTTAGCCACTTTAAGATCATTAGAAACAATCAAGTCCAGGTCTTTTTTCTAGAGAGAAGTGCAGTCAAACCTCGGTTTTCGTATGCCCCAGTTTTCATAAGCTTCAGTTTTCGACATCTTTTTTCATTGAGATTTTGTACGGTTCTCGTACATCTGCTCAGTTTTCGTACAATTTTAAAATGGTCCATTCCAGGAGGGGTCGTTCAGTAAAGTACAGTACTTAGCTTGTTTTTGCGATCCAGACCTCTTTGCTTTCAGCGATCCTTTGACAAATACAGTAGCAAGAATCAAGGAGTGAGAGTGTGGCTGATCTGATGCTTCCGACACGCTCAATTAGAGGACTCCCTGCTGAGACTCCCTGCTGACGACGAAACTTTGATGGGTCTTCCAAACATGCCAGTCCTGATGGGTCTTCCAAACTTTCTGCTGAGCATTTCTTCCAGCTTGCAATTTGCTTTTGAGACGGAATCGGAGGCGGGTGAGAGAGTCGGCGATCAGATTACAGTGCTGTATCTGTGTGTGTGTGCTGTCCTGTGACGATCGGGCAGGTGAGAGAAGTGACAGGAGCTGTTCTACTGCCTGACTGAGACTTCGGTGGACTGTGCTGCTGCAGCCATTGCCACATGGCTCTGGAACGCATGCTCAGCTCTGCGTTCCAGGTTGCCTGAGCAGGAGAGTGGTGTTTCTGGTGGCTGTGACTGTGGCTGGTGCCTTCACTGGAGGCTTTTTTTTTTGTGGATTCTTCTTGTTTTTTTCTTTTTTTTTTTAAATTCCTGTGCCCGATCTCCTCTCTGGGTGTCTGGCTGAAGATTTGCATCTTGATCGTTGTGCTGTTAATCTTTCTCCCTTCTCAGCAGTTTAAATGATCTGTCTGCCAAAAATACCTCTGGAGCACCATCTTGTGGCCAGAAGTGGGATTGATTCTCTTCCTGATTGCAAATTGCTAAAAGTTCTCATTGTGCCTTGACACAAACTTTGAGGGGAGCAGTGATCTGAAAATGGTCCGTACCAAACTCGTCCGCCTGCCCGCGTGACTCGGCCACTCATTTCCCAGAATCGAGCGCCCATACAAAGCATCCCATGCGTTCGTGACTCAGTCTGCCTTTGTTTCTCGTTGAGTGAGCATCACCCTGCGCATTCATTGAGTGAGACTGCTAAATAAGCCACCATGGGGCCAAAGAAGTTCCGAGTGCCAGCCCTTTGATGATAAAGAAGGTGAGAAACACAATAGAATTCAAGAAAGAACTCGTAGCAAAGTATGAAAGTGGCGTACGCGTGGCCAATCTCGCCAGGATTTACAGGAAGTCCGCATCAACGATCAGTTCCATCCTGGTGAAGAAAAACAAAATCAAGGAAACTGATGTTGCAAAAGGAGTAAATGCGCTAACGAAACAGAGATTGCAAACAATCGAAGATGTTGAGAAGTTGTTGTTGGTGTGGATCAACGAAAAACAGTTAGTGGGAGATAGTGTTTCGGAGGCGATAATTTGTGAAAAGGCAAGGCTGTTGCATGCGGATCTCGCAAAGAAAATGCCTGGAACGAGTGCTGATGTTACTGAATTTAAGGCCAGCAGAGGCTGGTTTGACAAATTTAAGAAGCGAACTGGCATACACAGTGTGGTAAGGCATGGCGAGGCTGCAAGTTCGGACAAACTTGGGGCCGCAGAATTCGTTGATGAATTCAAGGAGTAAATAGAGGCTGAAGGATTCCTCCCCCAACAAGTCTTCAATTGTGTTGAAACAGGCCTCTTTTGGAAGAAAATGCCAAAGAGGACCTACATCATGCAGGAGGAAAAGGCACTGCCAGGACACAAGCCTATGAAGGATAGGCTAACTCTTTTGTTGTGTGGTAACGCTAGTGGGGATTTCAAAGTGAAGCCTTTACTGGTGTATCACTCTGAAAATCCCTGAGTGTTCAAGAAAAACAATGTCATCAAGAGTAAATTGTGTGTGATGTGGAAGGCTAACAATATGGCATGAGTCACGAGGCAAATTTTCATTGAGTGGGTCAATGAAGTGTTTGGCCCGAGTGTGAAGAAATACCTCCTGGAAAATCAATTGCCACTCAAGTGCCTCCTGATAATGGACAATGCTCCTGCTCATCCTCCAGGCTTGGAAGACCAATTGTTGGAGGAGTTTAGTTTCATCACAGTGAAGTTCTTGCCCCCTAATACCACTCCTCTCATCCAGCCCATGGATCAGCAGGTCATTTCAAACTTCAAAAAACTCTACACCAAAGCACTGTTTCAAAGGTGCTTTGAAGTGACCTCAGACACTGAATTGACCCTAAGAGAGTTCTGGAGGAATCACTTCAATATCCTCAATTGCATAAGCCTTATAGATAAGGCTTGGCAGGGAATAACTTCCAGGACATTGAGCTCTGCTTGGAGAAAATTGTGGCCAGAATGTGTCCTCGAAGAATTTTGAAGGGTTTGAGGCTCACCCTGACGACACTATGCCTGTTGTGCAATCTATTGTGTCTTTGGTGAAGTCCATGGGGTTGGATGTGAGTGGCCAGGATGTGGAAGAGTTGGTGGAGGACCACAGGGAAGAGCTAACCACTGAAGAGCTGCAAGACCTTCAACTGGAACAGCAACAGATGGTAGCTGAGGAAATTGCTTCAGAGGAGGAGGAAGAAGAGAGAAAAGAGAAGGTGCCTTCTTCAGTGATTAAGGACGTGTGCAAAGTGGAGTGAATTGCAAAGTTTTGTGGAGAAATTTCACCCTAACAAAGCTGTTGCAAGCCGTGTCTGCAACATGTTCAATGACAATGCCTTGTTCTATTTTAGGCAAATCTTAAAGAGACAGACCTCTCTGGACAGATTTTTTGTGCGACAGGGGTCCAGTGACTCTCAAGCTGGTCCTAGTGCCAGTAAAAGACAAAGAAGGGAAGTAACCCCAGATAGAGCCTTGATACCTGAGGTCCTTATGGAGGGGGATTCCCCTTCCAAACAATAACCTCTCCTCCTCCCTCTCCCCTCCTCACCGTCTTCCATATGCCAACAAGAGTCTTCAATAAAGGTAAAAGTGATGTTAAATGTTCATTTATCCATTTCATTAGTCATTTATATTTATTTCTCATTGTTTTCTGTAAGAAAAATATAGTTATTCTCTATAAAATGTATTTTTTGTGAATATTTTTGGGTGTCTGGAACGGATTAATTGGATTTACGTTATTTCTTATGGTAAATATTGCTTCAGTTTTCATACATTTCGGTTTTAGTCAGACTTTTTTGAACGGATTAATCATGAAAACCGAGGTTTGACTGTACTTCACTCCCTAAACTGCACCGCTCCCTTGGATTTTTGCAGTTGAAATGCATGACCCTACATTTTTTAGCATTAAATCTCAGCTGCCAAATTTTTGACCATTCTTCATGACCTCCTCATTTTATCTATTCCTTGCTGGGTGCCTACTCTATTGCAGATTTTGGTATCAGTAAAGAGGCAAACGTTACCCAACAGCCCTTCCGCAGGGAGTTTTCGCACTCTGGAACTCCCTGCTGTCCACACTCCACCATGAACCTTCCTACCAGAAATTCAAAGCACAACAGAAAACCCATCTATTTCATCAAGTCTTTAATGTTCCATTTACCAATCCACACTAGCTCCCCACTATTCTAACTATCTTGCTGCTCTTCTCCAGCTGATGTCCTGACTATCCTTCTTTTATCCTATTACTTTATGGAATTCTTTTCCATTTCTTAGCTCTGCAGCATTGTTATTAGTATTGTAAAACACCCTGATGCAATGGCCTGGGCAGTATATCAAATGTGAAATAAAGATAAAAATTAGGTTGCACTAAAGACTTATACAGAGGCACTATCACCTCCGTTCTTCTGCTAGCCATTCCTCTCCCTATGTACCCAAGCATCTTTCTAGATTTTGCTGTCGCCTTTTCTACCTGTTTAGCTACTTTAAGATCATCAGACACAATCACTCCTAGGTCTCGCTTTAGTGGACAAAAGTACTTCACCCCCCTATACCTATATTGTTCCCTTGGATTGCTGCAGCCCAAATGCATGATCTTGCATTTTTTAATATTAAATCTCAGCTGCCAAATTCTAGACCATTCTTCAAGCTTAGCTAGATCCTTCCTCATGTTATCTACACCTTCCTGGGTGTCTACTTTATTGCAGATTTTGGGATCATCTGCAAAGAAGCAAACCTTACCCGACAGCCCTTCCTCTATATCACAAACAAAGATGTTAAAAAGAATCGGACCAAGAACAGATCCCTGATGGCACATCACTGGTAACCTCCCTCTCCTCAGAGCAAGCTCCATTTACCTGTACCCTTTGTCGCCTCCCACTCAACCAATTTCTAACACAAGCAGTAACTTTAGGGTTCATCCCTAGGGTGCTCAGTTTGTTTATAAGTCGCCTGTGAGGAACAGTGTCAAAGGCTTTACTGAAATGTAAATACAGCACATCTAGGGCTCTACCTCGGTCCAACTCCCTGGTCACCCAGTCAAAGAAATCAATCAGATTTGTCTGACAAGACCTGCCTCTGGTGAATCCATGCTGAATTGGATCCTGTAATCTGCTGGACTCCAGAAACCTCACTATTTTCTCTTTCAGCAGTGCTTCCAATAATTTTATTTATTTATTTATTGGGGTTATTTTTTTTCAAAATCTGTTTATTAATGACATAACATACAGTAATAAGCACAATAACCAAACAATAGCCAGTCATATACAGTCATCATATATCATGGCACCTCCCGGGTAGGGCTGCCTCTTATCCACCACCCTGGGAGTAACCCAACAAACAATTTGAAGATGCACATTACCGTATCAAATGCACCCAGATACCCCCCCACCCCCCCCACCCTGAAGTCACCACCGCGTCCCAAACGGGGAGCCGCCCCCCCCCCACCACCCACACTATACAACCTTGAGCACCTCACTACGGGTTTTAGGTCCCAGTGTGTGTATGTAAGGCATCCAGACTAGCAAAAAGGTAGCCCATCGCCGAGGATGTCGCCGCGCACTCCTCCGTTCCAGAAGCATGAACTGATGCAGGCTGTTACGCCATTCCCAGAACGTAGGGCCGGTGGGTTCCCTCCACCGGTGTAGAATAGGACCCTTACCCACCAGACAGGCCTTCCGCACCAATAAACCTTCCCATCTGCCCTTAGGGTGAAGTGGTCCCGTCTGATCCAAAATCACGGACACCCCCGACCAGCAAATCTGCTGCTGTAACAAGCCGCCCAGGTACTTTCCAATTCGCAACCAATACCGGCGAATAACGGGGCACCCCCACCACATATGGCCCAAATCCGCCAAAGCACAGCTACATTTGGGACATCCCCCATAGGTTGTGATACAGCTCCTCAGCGCTCTCCGCGGCGAGAAGTGGGCTCGTATAATGCATTTGAACTGAATCTCACGCCACCGGACCCCCTCCACCAGGTACGCAATCCGACCCAGTGCGCCCTGAACAGAGCCCTCAGGGATCTCCCGGTCCAACTCTCTTGCCCATGAACGTTCCACCGCCGCATAATCCGAGGGCGGGTCCAGTAGATCCAACTTTCTCTTAAACAGAGCAATAGTTGGTGGCGATGCCTGCCCCAGGGCAAAAAATTCAAGAATCCGCGCCGAGTGCTCTATGTGTAATTCTCGCCCTGACAGCTTTCCCACGTAATGGGCCAATTGCATATATGCAAAAATGGACTTCCCAGGGCTCAGACCATATTCCCCACAAAGGACATCCAAAGCCTTACATCTCCCCTCTGAGTCCACCACATGACCCAAACGCCTAATCCCCGACTGCTCCCAAGTCTGAAAAGGCACCGAATCTGAGCCCGGAGTAAAACAAGCATTTCCCTGCAGTGGCAGCCAGCTAGAGACCGCCGGATTGCACCCCCAATATCTATTTAGCTGTTGCCACGAGCGCCGGGTCGCCTGTAGCAGAACACTGCTCGTCAGGCGAGCCGGCAAAACCCCCCTCTTTAAATGCAATACCGCATCGAGGGAGTGTGGCGCCACAAAGGCCTCCTCTAAGGCTCGGGGAGTATAAACCTCAGTGTCCCCCAGCCAATCAGCGAGATGTCTGGCTTGACAAGCCAAGGCATATTTCCAAATGTCTGGAACCCCCACTCCTCCGGACTTCCACCCTCCTCTCATCCGGGCCAGTGGTATACGTGCTCTTGCACCCTTCCAAAGGAACCCCCGAATTTCCTTGGCAAGACGCCGCAAATCCCGTTTCATCAGCCAGACCGGGAGAGTTTGCAGCCAATAAAGCACCCTAGGGAGAACCACCATCCCCAAGGCGGCTACCCGCCCCAGAAGGGATAAGGGAAGTGGTGCCCAAGCCTGTAACTGTCCTCTAACCTTGGAAAAAATACGCTCGAAGTTCGCTTTATACAGCTGAGAGGGTACTCGGGTTAGTAAAATACCAAGGTAGACAAAAGACTCTGCGGCCCATCGAAGCGGAAAAATCCCAGGCCAGCTGTCTTTCAAACTCCCACCCACATCCAGTGCCTCCGATTTATCCAAGTTAAGCCTGAGGCCTGCAAATCTGCCGTAGAGAGAAAACTCCTCCAACAGCCGGGGCAAAGATTGTCGGGGCTTCGTAAGGTGAACTAGTAGGTCATCTGCAAAAGCCGCCACTTTAAACCCGTATGGTCCAATACGTACCCCGGTGATAGTAGGAGACTCCTCTATTCACCGTATCAGCGGATCTAAGGTCAGCACAAAGAGCAGGGGGGAAAGGGGGCATCCCTGACGCGTGCCCCTCTCCAGGCTAAAGTTTTCTGACAACACCCCATTACACAAGATGCCAGCCGTAGGGTTTGCATACAATAACTCCACCATCTTACAAAAGGAGTCACCGAGCCCGTAGCATGGCAGAAGGCCCTTCAAGTAGTCCCAGTGTACTTGATCAAACGCCTTTTCTGCGTCAAAACTGACTAACAACGACGGCAAATTACGCTCATGCACCCACTCAAGAGATGTCACGATTTTTCGCAGATTTCGCACGGCATATCTCCCCCTAACAAAGCCAACTTGGGAGTCGTGCACCAGGTCCCCCAACACCGAAGCCAGTCGATCTGCCAGAACTTTAGCCAGTACTTTAAGGTCAAAGTTCAACAGGGAAATCGGCCGGTAAGATGACGCCTGCGTGGGATCTTTGCCAGGCTTCGGTATTAGAGTAATATAGGCGTGATTAAGGCCCCATTCAAATCTGCCCTGTGCTACTCTATGGTGGTATGCAGCCACTAGGGTTGGGGGCACAAGATCCCCCAATATTTTATAATACTCTGCCCCGAAGCCGTCGGGGCCCGGTGCCTTACAGCATGCAGCTGTCTGTATAACTCTACGGACTTCCTCCACTGTTATCGGGGCATCCAGGTACGCCCGCTGTTCTGCCCCCACTTTCGGTAGGTGAAGTTCTCGTAAGTAGTTCTGCATAGCGGTAGGAGACCCCTCACGTCACGCATAGAGCTGCTGGAAAAAAGACCTAAACGAGTGGGCTATGGCCCTTTTATCTCTCTGCAAAACCCCCTGCTCATCCCGAAGTGCTGCGATCAGTCGGGACGCCCGGCTGCCTCGCAGGCAGCGTGCCAGAAGCTTCCCCGGTTTGTCCCCATAACGGTAGAGTTGGTAATGATAGTACATATGAGACTTCTTTGCCCTCTGGTGCAACAACTCATTGAGAGACGTTTGCAGCTCCCAAAGTCTACGCTTATGAGCTCCACTGGAATCCCCCGCACATCGTCTTCGGGCACGAACTACTTGTTTTTCTAACTGAACGATTTGTGCCGCCAGCAATTTACGCTTCCGCGTAACGTATTCAATAATATTTCCCCGCAGCACCACCTTGGCTGTCTCCCACAGTAATTCCGGTTCTGCCTTATGCTGCTCATTATAAGTCATGAAATCCTGCCAGCACTGCCCGAGGTGGGTTCGGAAATTAGCGTCAGAGTACAGGTCTAAGGGAAACCGCCAGATACGCGCGGATGTGACCGAGCCCCCCCATCGGAATTCCACCCAGACCGGGGCATGATCAGATACTGCCGAGGGGGCTATTTGCGCCTCCGCTACCCTTTCAAACAAGCCCTCTGATACCAAAATGTAATCAATGCGCGCGCTGGAGCCGTGGGCCCGCGACTGATGAGTGAAATCTTTGTCCAATGGATGCAGCAAGCGCCAGGGGTCCACCGTCCCCAGACGACGACACAACTCCCGCAGCACTTTAGTAGTCGGGGGGCGCGTTCTCACGTTTCCAGCTCCGCACGTATCCAATTCCATATCCAACACCCCATTTAAATCCCCAGACAAAATCAGAGGAACATCCGGCAACTGTTCCACCCGAGAGGCCAGTCGGGCGTAGAACGCCCAATCCACTACATTGGGCCCATACACATTGCCCAGCACAATGGGTCGGCCTTCCAAATAGCCATATAACAAGATATATCTGCCCTCTGGGTCTGAGTACTGCTGCTCCATCTCAAAACGAGCCTGCGTACTGAGCAGAATGACCACTCCACCCTTTTTTTCCCCCCGTTGCCGGGGCACCCCAACTCTGCCCCACCCACATTTTCTGTAGTTTGGCGTGCTCGTCGGCCGTCTGGTGGGTCTCCTGTAGCATAGCGACATCGCATTTCAGTCTGGCTAAAGCCTGCAACACTTTATATCTCTTGATGGGATTCCCTATACCACACACATTCCAGGAGACTACCTTCAGGGTGGGTCATATTCATACAGGCGACATTTCTCCAGTATACTGTTGAAATAGGGCAGGACCCCCCCAGCCTGAAGTCCCCCCCTCGGTGAGGAGGTGCTCCCTCCACCCAGTAATGTGATCAACCCAGGTAGCCATGGCGACTTCTGATCCCCACCTCCCTCAACACTTACCCTCCCCCCAACTCCTCCCCCCACTCCCCCCCTCCAAGGACCCCCCCTCAGAAAGTTCCTCATGCTCCAAAGGATTTGCCATATGTACCAAAACCACTCTGTCCCCCATGGAGACACAACAGATCCCTTCACAGCTCTACCGGGCCATTCACTACGCCCGCCAACATCATAACCTTCCTGCTGGGCCGCGGCCACCCTCCCCCCCCTTGTCTAACCCTACTCCCCCCCCTCGTGATACCCCAAACCCTATGTCCTCCTCCCCCTCCTCCCTAGGGAGTCTATTAAGGTCCCACTAAGTGCCCTTTACCGCCACCACCCCTACCCCAGCCCCGTAACTGTCCCCTATGCCCTCAGCAGACCTTACTTTCCTAAGGGCTAGCCAAGTCCCACAGCCCTGCTATATACAACGTCCCCCTCACACACTCAAACCCCCCCTCATGCACCATCATTCCACCCTGTTCAACCACTCGTCAAGCTCCCCCAATCCCACCCAAGCAGTGAAGCAAAGAGAAAAATAAAGAATATAAAAAATAAAAATAAAAATAAAAATAAAAGCAAAAACAAAAAAGAGAGGGGGAGGGGGGAGAAAAGTGTGGGGGGGGCACCCCATTATCGGGATGCCCCCCCCGGCTTACATCGCCGATGAATGCCATGCCCCGTGGGCCCCGACCGGGGTCGCAACCACGGGGAATCTCCCATCTCCCTGCAGGGGAGAGCCCACTACCCCTCCTACCCGGGAAGCGGCTGACCAAGCTCCCCAGAGAAAAACAAAACCGAAGAACAGTAACACAGCACAAGAACAATTGTAACAAAAGGAGCAACAAACTAGCAAGGAAGGGAGATGCCAAGTCCCGATCAGGTGTACATTCTCCGGCCGCGCTCCACACCCCCGGGGAGCAGGCAGTTCGCTTCAGATGTCAAAATAGGGTATGCTACCCATCCACAGTGTAAAAAGAAGAAAAATACATCTCCAAATCTTCAGGTTGTTGAGGGAGGTAGGCGATCTACTCACTCCCGCGTAGCTATCTGCTCCACATACGTTTGCGCGGCCGCAGCAGAGTCGAAGGCACGATGGACACCCTCGTGTGTCACATGCAGGCGGGCAGGATACTGAACTGTGAAGCGGATCTTAGCCTTTATAAGTTGCTCACAGAGCGGCGCATATTCCCTACGCCTCTGGCTAAGAGCGACGGAGTAATCCTGCGCGATCCGCAGTTTGGTGTTATTGTGTACAATCTCTCCAATCAGCCGGGCCGCCCGCAGTAGCCGCTCTTTCTCTGGGAAACGCAGAAACTTCACCAGCACGATCTGGGGCCGTCCGTCTCGGGCCTGAACTCGGCCTACCCGATGAGCCCGCTCAATCTGCATCGGCTCTGCCTAGCCTGAGTCCTTCAGCAGCAATGCCATCAGGGATTCCAGGTAATGGTGAAGATCTTTGTCTGCCACCGACTCCGGAACCCCCATTATCCGAAGGTTATTTCGTCTAGATCTGTTTTCTATGTCGTCAAGTTTTGCGTTCTGCGATTCTACTTGGGACTTCAGGTCGGCCACCTCTCGGGACAGCGTCTCCACCCTATCCTCTGTCTGGCCCAGTCTGTCTTCCGCCTCCCTCAATCGGCTCCCCAGGGCATCAACGGAGCTCTGTAGCCCATCCATTTTATCATGGAGGGCTGTAAATTGGGAGGACAGGGCTGCTGCTACAGCTGCTGACACCTCATCGAGGTATGCCGGGGTTTTCGGAGAGCTTGGCGCCCCCGACGGCTCCGCCATCTTGCCGGTCCCCACCATGCGCTCTCTGTATCTGCGGGTGGTCTTTACCGCCGTCGCCATGCCCCTCACTTCCACTCGGAGGTCGGCTACCAAGGCAGTGAAAGCTCCGGTACACTCCTCGCTAGGGCAGGACTCGGACGCGCTGCTTTTTTCCGGTTTAAATTGCCGGTTTGGGCTAGGGGGCTGCGGAGCGCACCTAGGATGCGACCACTACTCTGCCCGCATCACGTGACCTCCTATTTATTGGTTTTTATATACCACGCTATTTCACATTCAGTGTGGTTTACAGAGAATATAACAGAACTTACATACAACAAGTAGATAACATATTAACATATTAGCTTACATGGAACAATCATATGAGTAATTAAACAGAGTCAATAGAACAGATTTGGTGCAGTAAACCTATATATAACTTAGGTGGGTATAACTTGGACCAAAACAGGAAAACTATATACATGAAACAATATATAATGAAATTATGTATAATGAAGCTATATAATGTAATGAGCAATTTACTCACCACAGAAGTTAAACTAACCGGCCTGTAGTTTTCAACCACATCCTTACTTCCGCTTTTGTGTAAAGGGACCACATGTACCTCTCTCCAGTCCTTTGACGCCACTCCAGACTCCAACGAGGTGTTGAAAAGATCAGTCAGTGGTGCTGCTAGAACGTCCCCAAATTCCCTCAGTATTCTAGGGTATATCCCATCTGGTCCCATCACTTTGTCTAATTTAAGTTTAGCTAGTTTCTCACAAACACAGTCTTCTGGGTGTTGAAAGAACTGAAATAAAGGGTGTTAAAAGAACTGAAATATGAGATTGCAGACCTGCTATTAGTAATCTGTGAATTTTCATTAAAATCAACTGTAATACCTGAAGATTGGAGGATCGCCAATGTAACACCAATTTTTAAAAAGGTTCCAGGGGTGATCTGGGAAACTACAGACCGGCGAGCCTGACGCCAGTACTGGGAAAAATAGTAGAAACCATCATAAAGAATAAAATTACTCAGCATGTAGATAGTCATGGCCTAATGGGAGACAGCCAACATAGCTTTAGACAAGGAAGATCTTGTCTTACTAATCTGTTATGTTTTTTTGAAGGTGTGAAAAAACAGGTAGACAAAGGTGAGTCGGTTGATATAGTCTATCTGGACCTTCAGAAAGCCTTTGACAAGGTCCTTCATCAGAGACTTTTGGCAGAACTAAAGAGTCATGGGATAGGAGGCAGTGTACTATTGTGGATCAGGAACTGGTTAAAAGATAGAAAGCAGAGGATAGGGCTAAATGGCCAATTTTCCCAATGGAGAAAGGTGAATAGGGATCTGTGCTAGGTCCGCTGCTTTTTGACATATTCATAAATGACCTGGAAAGTGGAATAACGAGTGAGGTTATCAAATTTGCAGATGACACAAAACTATTTAAAGTTGTTAAAACCCAAGAGGATTGTGGAAAATTGCAAGAGGATCTTGATAAATTGGAAGACTGGGCATCAAAATGGCAGATGAAATTTAATGTGGACAAGTGCAAGGTTATGCACCTAGGGAAGAACAACCCAAACTATGGTTACACGATGCAAGGTTCCACATTAGGAACCACCACCCAGGAAAAAGATTTAAGCGTCATTGTGGATAATATGTTAAAACCCTAGGCCCAGTGTGCAGCAGCGGCCAAGAGAGCAAATAGAATGCTAGGTATGATAAGGAAAGGAATGGAAAATAAAACAAAAGATATTATAATGCCTCTATATCATTCCATGGTGAGACCGCACCTTGAATATTGTGTGCAATTCTGGTCGCCGTATCTTAAAAACGATATGGCGTTTATTAGAAAAGGTTCAGAGAAGAGCCACCAAAATGGTAAAGGGGATGGAAGGATACTCCTATGAAGAAAGGCTAAAAAGGTTAGGGCTCTTTAACCTAGAAAAGAGATGGCTGAGGGGAGATATGATAGAAGGGGTTAAAGGAGCACTAAGAGGCGACAAGGCGATAGCGGAGAGACTGAACGAATTCTTTGCTTCAGTCTTTACTGAGGAAGATGTAGGGATGTTACCCATGACTGAAGTGGTATTTAAAGGTGCAGAAGAATTGAAGGAAATATCGATACATCGAGAAGATGTATTACAACTATTAGATAAGCTGAAGAGTAGCAAATCACCTTGACCGGATGGTATACATCCAAGGGTATTGAAAGAACTGAAATATGAGATTGCAGACCTGCTATTAGTGATCTGTGAACTATCATTAAAATCATCTCTAATACCTGAAGATTGGAGGATCGCCAATGTAACACCAATTTTTAAAAAGGGTTCCAGGGGTGATCCGGGAAACTACAGACCGGTGAGCCTGACATCAATACCGGGAAAAATGATAGAAACCATCATAAAGAATAAAATTACTCAGCATGTAGATAGTCATGAACTAATGAGAGACAGCCAACATGGCTTTAGACAAGGAAGATCTTCTCTTACTAATCTGTTATGTTTTTTTGAAGGAGTGAATAATCAGGTGGACAAAGGTGAGTCGGTTGATATTGTGTATCTGGACTTTCAGAAAGCCTTTGACAAGGTCCCTCATGAGAGACATTTGGCAAAACTAAAGAGTCATGGGATAGGAGGCAGTGTACTATTGTGGATCAGGAACTGGTTAAAAGATAGAAAGCAGAGGGTAGGGCTAAATGGCCAATTTTCCCAATGGAGAAAGGTGAATAGTGGTGTACCCCAGGGATCTGTGCTGGGTCCGCTGCTTTTTGACATATTCATAAATGACCTGGAAAGTGGAATAACGAGTGAGGTTATCAAATTTGCAGATGACACAAAACTATTTAAAGTTGTTAAAACCCAAGAGGATTGTGGAAAATTGCAAGAGGATCTTGATAAATTGGAAGACTGGGCATCAAAATGGCAGATGAAATTTAATGTGGACAAGTGCAAGGTTATGCACCTAGGGAAGAACAACCCAAACTATGGTTACACGACGCAAGGTTCCACATTAGGAACCACCACCCAGGAAAAAGATTTAGGCGTCATTGTGGATACCATGTTAAAACCCTCGGCCCAGTGTGCAGCGGCGGCCAAGAGAGCAAATAGAATGCTAGGTATGATAAGGAAAGGAATGGAAAATAAAACAAAGGTTATTATAATGCCTCTATATCGTTCCATGGTGAGACCGCACCTTGAATATTGTGTGCAATTCTGGTCGCCGTATCTTAAAAAGGATATAGAGTTATTAGAAAAGGTTCAGAGAAGAGCCACCAAAATGGTAAAGGGGATGGAAGGATACTCCTATGAAGAAAGGCTAAAAAGGTTAGGGCTCTTTAACCTGGAAAAGAGACGGCTGAGGGGAGATATGATAGAAGTCTGTAAATTAATGAGCGGAGTGGAACGGGTAAACGTAGATCGATTGTTTACCTTATCAGAATATAGAAAGACTAGGGGATATGCAATGAAGCTACAGGGTAAACTATTTAAGACTACTAAAAGAAAATATTTTTTCACTCAACGTGTAATCAAACTCTGGAATTTGTTACCGGAGGATGTAGTAAAGGCTGTTAGTGTAGCTGGCTTTAAAAAAGGTTTGGACAAGTTCCTGGAGGAAAGGTCCATAAGCCATTATTAAGAAGGGACCCAGGATATCAATGCTTGAACCAATACAAGCATTGTGGAAGCTGTGTCCCTTGGGGAAACTGCTAGGTACATATGACCTAGAATGGCCACTGTTGGAAACAGAATACTGGGCTTGATGGACTTTGGTCTGACCCAGTATGGCATATCTTATGTTCTTATGTTCTTAAGTCTATAAATTAATGAACGGAGTGGAACGGGTAAACGTAGATTGATGGTTTACGTTATCAGAATATAGAAAGACTAGGGGACATGCAATGAAGCTACAGGGTAAACTATTTAAGACTAATAAAAGAAAATATTTTTTCACTCAACGTGTAATCAAACTCTGGAATTTGTTACCGGAGGATGTAGTAAAGGCTGTTAGTGTAGCTGGGTTTAAAAAAGGTTTAGACAAGTTTGTGGAGGAAAGGTCCATAAACCATTATTAAGAAGGGATCCAGGATATCAATGCTTGACCCAGTACAAGCACTGTGGAACCTGTGTCTTTTGGGGAAACTGCTAGGTACGTATGACCTAGATTGGCCACTGTTGGAAACAGGATACTGGGCTTGATGGACCTTGGTCTGACCCAGTATGGCATATCTTATGTTCTTATGTTCTGAAAATTGTTCAAGATGCCCCTCACTTCTGTTCCTGTTTGTGGGTGTTTTCTGACATCCTGCTTTTTGTTCTTCATCTGTGAACACAGAACAGAAATATTTGTTAAGCAAGTCCGCTTTATCCTCATCAGCTTCTACATATTCCTCCCCTTCACCCTTGAGTCTGACAATACCACTTTTGCCCTTCCTCTTCTCACTAACATATCTAAAAAATGTCTTATCCCCCCATGTTACTGCATTGGCTATTTCCTCCTCTTTTTGAATCTTTGCTTTCCTGACTACTTTGCTAGTTTCTCTGAGTTTTTCCAAATATAGATGCCTGTCTTCCTCTCTCTATAATTTCTTGTTGTTCGTGAAGGCCTCCCTCTTTTTCTTCACCTTTTCAGCTACTTCTTTAGAAAACCATAGTGGTCTCCTTTTCCTTTTACCTTTATTTACCATGTAAATAGTTTATTTACCATGTAAATAGTTTGTAGATAGTTACCCCCAGTTATATCCAGGTTTATTGCCCCTCTTCAATGTAAATGCAATGTGGTTCCTCCGCATGTATAATATTATTGTTGAATGTACACCGCGCTGATGTCAATAGCGCGGTATAGAAGAAAAGTTAAATAAATAAATAAATTTTAACAAAAAGGTTGGTTGCTCTTAAAATATCCCCTTTCAGTTTTGCCCACTGTTTTTCTACATCCCCTAGCTGTTCCCATCCCGCTAAGGACTCCCTAAGATATTGGCCCATCATGGCAACGTTAGTTTTCCTAAAGTCTAAGACCCTCGCTTTTGAATGGATTTTAACAGCCCTAGTCCTAAAACTGAACCACACCATTTGGTGATCACTGGATGCAAAATACTCTCCCACTATAACATCAGAAACACTTTCACCATTGGTAACCACCAAGTCCAGTATGGCCTTTTCATGTGTGGGTTCTGTTACCAGTTGCTTGAATAGTTCTCCCTGTAGAGAGTCCAGGATCTCCTTACTTCTAGATGATACTGGGCAAGCCACTTAACCCTCCATAGCCCGTGTTCCCTGTAAAATAGTTATCTCCAAGTTATAATGCCCTGTTCAATGTAATTTCAGTTTGTTCTATGTAAACCGCACTGATGCAGAATAGCGTGGTATATAAGAGAATATAAATAAATAAATACCAGTCATGGTTTTCTGTGTTTCTGAAACTGCCACTAAATCCAAGTCAGCCTCTTCTATTAAAGCTTCAACATCTGGGATGTTATTTCCCATGCTATGGGCATTTATACACACCGCTTCCCATATGTTGCCCCTTTTACCCATTTCTATAAAGGTATTTAATGTTTCACTTACCTGGGAGCTTTCACTTATCAGGGGGCTTTCTTTACCCATCCCCAATGAATCTAGTTTAAAGCCTCTTCAGTAGATTAGCCAGTCTGCTATTGGAGACACGTCGACCTTTCTTGGACAGATGGACACCATCTCTGCTCTGCAGCCCTTGGAACAGCATCCCATGATCCAGGAAACCAAAATGCTCTCGATGACACCATCCACACAGCCATGTATTCATCTCCAGGATGCGAGCTTCTCTGCCTTGGCTTTTACCCTCAACAGGGAGGATTGAAGAAATCTTGAGAAGCAAATGTTTCAGATCGTCTTCGTTTTCAGCCAAAAATTTGGTTTCATCAGCATAGCGAAGGTTGTTGATGAGTCTTCCACCAATCTTCACACCTCTGTTGTCTTCATACAATCCTGCTTCTCTGATCTTTTGTTCTGCATATAAATTAAACAAGTAGGGGGAAAGTATACAGTCCTTTCATACACCTTTGCTGATTTTAAACCATTCTGTTTAGAAGTCTTGAAGGACTACAAAAAGGGACTGCTACTTCTAGAGAGAGATCTGCAATTGTAAGTATTTACTTCTGGGAATTTTTCTAAATATTGGGGAAAAATGAATTCTTTAGATTAAAATTAAAGCTGACTAATCTGTGAACCCAGTGTATTTGTTAAATCAGTCAGGGCCTAGTAGCAGCAAAGAACTTTCAGTTTAAAATTAAAACACAGAAGAGAGCTTTCTGGTTACATTTAGAACCCAAGACTCCCTCTATCAAGTAAGGGATGTGGGACTCCCCCTGCAGATTGGTCACAGATTACCTTAGAAGCACAGAACAGGGTATTGTGTAGCAGCCAGATTTTAATATAGTCCTGAAGTCCCACCTCCAGTCTGGCAGCATCCCTGTTGCCATGGAGGAGAGAAGTCACGTGACAGGACAGCATCACCCTGGTGATCCTATAGCTAGGACCTGTCCTCCAGGTGATATAAAACCCTCTTGCACCGAGGAAGTTTCTCCAGGGCCATGTGCCCATGAGAGAAGGGTTAGAACAGCCATTATAGTTGGTGATTCGATCATTAGGCATGTAGATAGCTGGGTGGCTGGTGGACATGTAGATCGCCTGGTAACATGCCTGCCTGGTGCTATGGTAGCGGACCTCACGCGCCACCTAGACAAGGTCTTAGATAGTGCTGGGGAGGAGTCTGCTGTCTTGGTACATGTTGGTACCAATGACATAGGAAAATGTGGTAGGGAGGTTCTGGAGGCTAAATTTAGGCTTTTAGGTAGGAAGTTGAAATCCAGACTTCCAAGGTAGCGTTCTCCGAAATGCTTCCCGTTCCAAGCGCAGGGCCCAAAAGGCAGGCAGAGCTCCGGAGTCTCAATGCGTGGATGAGACAATGGTGTAAGGATGAGGGTTTTGGATTTGTTAGGAACTGGGGAACATTCTGAGGAAAGGAGGGGCTCTTCGAAAGGGATGGGCTTCACCTTAACCAGGATAGAACCAGGCTGCTGGCATTAACCTTTAAAAAGGAGATAAGCAGCTTTTTTTATAATTTACATTTTTATTTATTAGCGGTCGTCATAACATACAGTCATAAGAACATAAGATATGCCATACTGGGTCAGACCAAGGTCCATCAAGCCCAGTATCCTGTTTCCAACAGTGGCCAATCTAGGTCATACGTACCTAGCAGTATCCCCAAAAGACACAGGTTCCACAATGCTTGTATTGGGTCAAGCATTGATATCCTGGGTCCCTTTTTAATAATGGTTTATGGACCTTTCCTCCAGGAACTTGTCCATACCTTTTTTAAACCCAGCTACACTAACAGCTCTTACTACATCCTCCGATAACAAATTCCAGAGTTTGATTACACGTTGAGTGCAAAAATATTTTCTCTTATTTGTCTTAAATAGTTTACCCTGTAGCTTCATTACATGTCCCCTAGTCTTTCTATATTCTGATAGCGTAAACAATCGATCTACGTTTACCCGTTCCACTCCATTCATTAATTTATAGACCTCTATCATATCTCCCCTCAGCCGTCTCTTTTCCAGGTTGAAGAGCCCTAACCTTTGTAGCCTCTCTTCATAGGAGTAGCCTTCCATCCCCTTTACCATTTTGGTGGCTCTTTTCTGTATCTTTTCTAATAACGCTATATCCTTTAAGATACGGCGACCAGAATTGCACACAATATTCAAGGTGCGGTCGTACCATGGAACGATACAGAGGCATTATAATATCCTTTGTTTTATTTTCCATTCCTTTCCTTATGATACCTAGCATTCTATTTGCTTTCTTGGCCGCCGCTGCACACTGGGCCAAGGGTTTTAACATGCTATCCACGATGACTCCTAAATCTTTTTTCTGGTTGGTGGTTCCTAATGTGGAACCTTGCATCGTGTAACCATAGTTTGGGTTGTTCTTTCCTAGGTGCATAACTTTGCACTTGTCCACATTAAATTTCATCTGCCATTTGGATGCCCATTCTTCCAATTTATCCAGATCCTCCTGCAGTTTTCTATAGTCCTCTTGGGTTTTAACAACTTTAAACAGTATTGTGTCATCTGCAAATTTGATAACGTCACTCGTTATTCCCTTTTCCAGGTCATTTATGAATATGTCAAAAAGCAGCGGACCCAGCACAGATCCCTGGGGTACTCCACTATTCACCTTTCTCCATTGGGAAAATTGGCCATTTAGCCCTACCCTCTGCTTTCTATCTTTTAACCAGTTCTCGATCCACAATAGTACATTGCCTCCTATCCCATGACTTTTTAGTTTTGCCAAAAGTCTCTGATGAGGGACCTTGTCAAAGGCTTTCGGAAATTCCAGATACAATATATCAACCGACTCACCTTTTTCTACCTGTTTATTCACACTTTCAAAAAACATAACAGATTAGCAAGACAAGATCTTCCTTGTCTAAAACCATGTTGGCTGACTCCCATTAGGCCATGACTATCTACATGCTGTGTAATTTTGTTCTTTATGAAGTCCACAACATTATTATTACTCCCCTGCTTCATAAACGTTCCTGTCATAATACAATATAATGTGCTACATTAAAAAAAAACTACTGAAACATAATCCTACATGTTTAAACAGTATTATTGCACTCTACTCTGATATCCAATATTAATATCCTATTATGTGTATGTTAGCATCATAGGGACTTGTCACAACCCAACCTTCCCACATCAAAACATGATAAAACAAAACTTTCTCTCTCCCTCCTCTATTATATCCAATTTCTGAGACAAGAAGCCAAGGACAGGACACATTTTCCATTTTCAAGTACCTCTCCTTTCCCTTCCCTTGCACCCCCCCCCCCCCACCCCACCTCATTCCGAATCATTAACCTTGCAGTAGTATTGTGGTGAGTTGAGCTCACTAATAACAATACCTTTTTCTGTTTCCCTGCAAACCATATAGCCCAGTACTTTATTTCCCCCCACCCCAATTCCACCCCTCTCCCCCCTCCTCCCCTTCTCAACCTGCTTCCCCATCCCCCCTCCTAGATTCCACTTCTTCCCCCATCCATTCTCTCCATCCCCTCTCCCGGCATTCCTCCTATGTCTGCCACACTTGCAAATGCCTTGCCCTTTTATTGTGCCTATATGCCACCACCAACCAAGCTCATATGCCACACAAACTCTAATCTCCCGATGACCTCCCGCATAGAGGGAGCCTCTATATCCTTCCACCTCTGCATTATTGCCAGGCAAGCTGCAACAACACAGTGATTTAAAAAGGTGCCCAACATTATATTCTCCCCCTCCTCCCCTCAGTTAAAACTATCCTTGCTGCTGTGAACTTAATCTGTACCTGCGTAACCCCTTTATAGAATCGCACCACCTCTGCCCACAAATTCTGAATTTTTGGACATCTCCAAATCAGATGCAGCAGATCTCCCCTTCCCCCACAACCCTTCCAGCAGTCTGCCGTTCTGTCCTCATATATAGTCTGTAGTTTGACCGGCGTCCACACCATTCTCAAACGGAATTTCAGGCAGTTCTCTACCAGGGGTGTCCTCCATGCCAATCTTCTTTCCCCTTTATAGATTCCTCTCCACCTACCCTCTTCCCATGGGCCTGCAATTTACTTCTCCCACTGTCTTTGCCACCGAGCTTTACGCTCCTGCTTTGCATTTTGCATCCTATACAACCTGGATACCAACCCCTTTACAGTTTCCGTCTTTTCCATTAATTCCTCAAACTCTGTTGGTTGATTTTGCAGCTCCCTCTTTACCCCTTCTTGCTGCAAAAAGTACCATAGTTGCATATATGCATACTGATCGGTCTCATTCTAAAGGATTTAACCTTCCCTTTCT
The DNA here is from genome assembly GCA_033557465.1 of Ichthyophis bannanicus. NCBI lineage: Eukaryota > Metazoa > Chordata > Amphibia > Gymnophiona > Ichthyophiidae > Ichthyophis > Ichthyophis bannanicus. The sequence continues at coordinate 137,811,610 of CM066047.1, read as the reverse complement.
TATCTAACACCTGACCCACTCTTACCAATCCTCTAGCTGTCCACTATTTAAACACCCCTCCTACTCTTCCGGGTACAAAGTCCCCCATCCTCTGAATATGGGTCTCTTGAGACAGATGTTTCCCCTCCATCAAGTAGTTCCGCCACTTTCCCCAAACCCACAACGTTAACTCCTTCTGTGGATTCCTAACAATACCCCCCTGCCCCTTCCCTAGGCTGTCCCACACTGTGGCCTCTAAGCTTTCACCGTGCTCTTTTTCCATATATACCCATTGCGGCATTTCACCCCGCTCCCTCCATACAAACAGGGCTCGTAGTTGCGCTGCCTCATAATAATTTGCCAAATTCAGCACCCCAACCCCCCTCCTCTCTAGCTCTATACATTGTGATTTTACCCACCCTTGGTACCTTCCCAGCCCAGATAAACATCATAATCATAGCCTGGAGCTGTCTGAGACATGCCTTTGTGACTCTATAAGGTAGCGCCATAAATACAAACAATATCCTTGGCAGGACATTAATCTTTATCGTTGCTATCCTCCCCAGCCAGGATAAATGCAGCCCCTTCCATCTCACTAAGTCCTGCCTTAAAGCACTTATCAGGGGCCTATAATTCCATTCATGTAATTTATCTAAAATGTTCCCCATCTGAATACACAAATACCTGAAACTGTTTTGTACCCACTTGAAGGAGAACCCCTCCTGCAGCCTCCTTTCCATATCCTTTGGCAAATTAAACCCCAAAATTTCTGTTTTGCTCATGTTTATCTTATATCCAGCTACCGCACTATACCTCTCTATAGCCTTCATTAGATTTGGTAGACTCATGAATGGTCGACTGAGGGTAAAGATCACATCATCCACAAATAGAGCCACCTTACATAGCTGCCCCCCCACCTCTATCCCCATAATATCCTTCTGCCCCATATGTATTCGGCCAGTGGTTCTATCACTAGGGCAAACAGCAACCTTGATGCATCCCCCTTACTAATTGAAAGCTTTCTGAATATCCACCATTCACCCTTATCCGAGCTCTAGGTTTAGCATACAGCGCCTGAATCCAACTCAGAAACCTCTCCCCTAATCCCATTCTACCAAGCACTTGCATCGTAAAATGCCACTCTACTGTCAAATGCTTTTTCAGCATCTACTGTTATGAACATAGCCTCTTTCCCCGTCTCCTGCAGCGACCAAACAATGTTCAGAATTTTCCTGATATTATCCTCTCCCTGCCTCCCCTTTATGAACCCCGTCTGGTCCTTATGTGCTAACTTCGGCACTACTCTCTGCAACCTAGCTGCCATAATCTTGGCCGTTTAGCATCTAAGTTAATGAGCGATATAGGCCTATACGCCCCACAGGTAGTATGATCTTTACCTGCTTTGGGTATGATCGTTATACCAGCTTCCGCCATCGAACCTGGCAACTCATTGCCCTGTAAAACCCCATTAAACACCCTTGTTAGTAACCCTACAATATTTTCTTGCAGCAGCTTATAGAACTTGGCGGTATAACCATCTAGCCCTGGTGCTTTCCCCTCTTTGAGGGATTTAATTGCTACTCGCACCTCCTCCTCACTTACCTGCCTCCCCAACTCCTCCACCTCTTCCACTGTTAATCTCTGCAACTTACAGCCCTCAATAAAGTCCTCTCCCTTCTGAGTTTCCCCTTTTACTTTGCTTCTATACAGTTTCTCATAGTATTCCATAAAGACTCTCCTAATCTCTGCTGTCCTGTACACCATTCTCCCCTGTTGATTACGCATTCCCCCATTGTTCGAATTCTGTTGCTTTGCTTTCAACCTACTGGCTAGTATCTTTCCCATTTTATTACCCCCTTCATGGTACATCTGTTTTAAGACTTCTAATGCATGCGCAATTTTGGCTGCCCTTATCTGATTCAGCTCCCCCCTTAATTTTTGCAGTTCCATTAACATCCTTGGGTCTGAACCTCCTTGATGCCTCTTCTCCAAAAACTATATCTTCTGCACTAACTCCCTCTCTACTTCCCCCTTTTTCCTCTTCTCCTGCGCCGCTATACTTATCAGGTGCCCCCTCACCACCACCTTCAATCCATCCCAAACTGTCCCCAATGGGACCTCCCCATTCAAATTATGTTCCATATAATCTTGTATAACCTCCCATATGCGGTCTACATACTTCCTCTCCTCCAAAAGCACCTCATTTAAACGCCAAAATTTAACTCCTTCATCCTTCTCCCCCATTCCAAAAACAATATGTACTGGGGCATGGTCTGTCCATGTTATATTCCCTATTTCAACCTGCTGTGTCCTAGACGCCCACTGCCCACTCAACCAAATCATATCCAACCTGCTATAGGTACCATGCACTTGGGAATAAAAGGAGTACCTCTTTTCCCCCTGATGATGACACCCCCACATATACACAAACCCCAAGAATTCCTTCACCCTCAGGAGGCTCCACCTTTCTTTCTGCCCTCTTCCCCCCCCCCCCATTGTTGTCCAACCTCGGATTAACAGTGAGGTTAAAATCACCCCCCCCCCCAATATAATTGGAGTCCCCCCTAGACCCTCTAACTCACACAGCAACTTCTCATAAAACTCCTCTCTTTGTGTATTAGGGGCATACACACTTATGAGCCAGACCTCCTCCCCTTTAATCTTCATCTGAACTTCCACCCATCTTCCTTTTTTATCTCTCTGTTCCTCCACTACCGCCTCCCGATACTTTGCGCTTATTAAAACTCCCACCTCCTCTTTCCTTGGGTGTTCCCTTTGTCCCACCAACAGCGCCTTAGGATACTTCTTTGAGCATATCAAACTTCTTGTCCCATCTTCAAATGAGTCTCCTGTATACACAGAATATCAGCTTTTAATCTAGTACCCTCCCTTTCCTACAAACGATGCTTACGCCAGGTTTGCAACCCTTTAGCATTCACAGTGCCCACTATAAACTGCTCTCTGTTTCTACTTTTCCCTTCATTCCTCTCCCTCTCCCTCCCCCTCCCCTCCTCCCCACCCCACCCCCTACAACCCCCTCTACCCACCCTTACTCTTCCCTCCCTCCTTCCCCAATCCCCCTGCCTCGTCACCTACCGAGGCTATCTCGGAGTCGTGCGCCACCAGCCACCCCCATACCCCTTCCCCCACCACTCCCAGTGCCCCTCTGCTCCACCCTCCTTCCGCCCCTTCATCCCTCCTACCTCCAATCTGCCCACTACCCTTCACCCTCCCCCAATACTCAACCCTCTACCCCTCTTACCTCCTCCCCCTCCCCCGATCTCTCTAGGGCAAACTGTTACTTTAACACAAGGGCCTGTCCCCGTCATTTAGCATTCTCCTCTCTGACACTAGTCCCCTCTATGACCCCCCTACAACAAGAGATAACTTTACGCAACCATACAGCTATATAACATTTCCTTTTCATCCCTCACCCCTCTTAACCAACTTTTAAACCTTGTTCCCACTGGTCCATTTACAACAGTTCACACTCTGCTCTTAACCAGAACCACCTGTCCCGTAGCCATGAACCACTGCTTTGCTCCTCTGTGCTGTGATTGTCTGTGATCTCCCTCCATCTCCACACGCCGTTCCCGTGGCTGTCGCCCTTGCTGTTTCCTCCGCTCTCCTTCCTGTTCCCTCCAAGTCCACAGCACATGCCTTCTCAGCCGGCACCTCCAAACCAGCTTCTTTCAGTGCTGCCCACGCTGTCTCTGGTGTCTGCACTCTCCATGTTCTCTCCCCCTTGGTAAATGCCAGACCAAAGTGGTGCAGCCAACGATATCTCACCTCCTCCTTCCTAAGCATTTTGGTGATAGGGGCCAGCGCTCTCTGTCTCTGCAGAGTCCCCAATGATAAATCAGCATATATAGCCACAGAGTAGCCCTGCCACTTAAAAGTGTTCAGTCCTCTCATCTTTGCTGCTATTCTCTCTTTTACTTTGTAGTCCTTCAAGCAAATTATTATATCTCAAGATCTATTGATCTGGATCGGTCCCAGGGCCCAATGCCCTCTGTCCAGCTGTATTTCCTCGACTGCCTCGACCCCCCAGCCACAGAGCCTCCAAACACACAGCCTCCGCCACTTTCGCACAGTCCCGAAACTCCAACTCTTCTGGGACCCTCTTTATCCGCAAATTGTTCCTCCTGGAACGATTTTCCAGATCTTCCAGCTTTAAAGACATTTGCTCCCTTTACTTCTCTTCCCCTCTGACCTTGGCTTCCCACTCCTCTTGCTGTAACTCCAGGGTTTCAAGCCGATTCTCATGATCTCCCATTCTGTGAGTAACCACCTCTTTCATGCTGTTTATAAGCTTTCCCAATGCTTTCTTTGCTGATTGCACCTCCGATTTCAGTTCTTCAAACCACTCTCGGAGTTCCACTCTCATGGCCAGCTTAGCCGCGCTTTCCACGGCCTCTCCCTCTTGCATTGCGTTCCCTTTTGTGCTCGTCTCAGCCAGCTCTCACTGTGTGTGTTCACTGCCCACCGCCATCTTAGCTTCCCCCACTGCTGCGTTCGGAGCCACAAATGCATAATCTCGCAAATCCCCCGTTTTTTTTCTGGTCGCCATTCTCTACTGCCTCTGCTCTCTCCACTGCCACCCTTCTCAATCTCCACTTCTCCCGTTTGGGGCTTTAAACTCCGGTTTTATTGGGGGTGGCTCCGGAGCTCGCTGCTCATGCAGCCATCTTAGTGGGTGACCTAGAACAGCTTTTAAACTAAATAATAGGGAAAAGCCAACAGTCGCCCAAGAGAGCATGGTTCGGAACAATGTATCCTTGAAGGATACTACCAAAAAAATGAAGTTAGGGCACATCAGCAGAAAGGTTCCAATAAAGACAAAGGTAGCACAAATGCCCTTGAGTACAGAGCAGACAGAGCTTAAAGATTCCAAATTACCCCTGCCTACCAATAACCAGATTAATATGAATAAAATACAGTGTCTAAAATGCTTGTATGCAAATACTTGAAGTCTAAAAAAATAAGATGGGAGAGTTAGAATATATAGCACTAAATGAGAAGTTAGATATGATTGGAATATCAGAGACATGGTGGAAGGAGGACAACCAGTGGGACACTGTGATACCTGGGTACAAACTATATCGTAATGATAGAGTTGATCAAATTGGTGGAGGGGTTGCGCTCTATGTTAGAGAGGGCATTGAGTCACAAAGGATTCAAGTTTTGCAGGAAACAAAATTCGCTGTAGAATTTTTATGGATTGAAATTCCATGTAAAAAGGGGAAGGCAATGGCAGTGGGGTTGTACTATCGACTGCCTAGCCAGAATGAACAAATGGATGATGAAATGCTCAAAGAAATCAAGGAAGCTAACAAAAGTTACAGAACAGTAATAATAATGCGTGATTTCAATTACCTCGGTATTGACTGGGTCAGTGTCACGGCAGTACATGCTAGGGAGATAAAGTTTCCAGATGAAATAAATGACTGCTTCTTGGAGCAGCTGGTTTCATGAACCAACCAGAGGGGAAGCCATTTTGGACTTAGTCCTTAGTGGAACACCAGATCTTGTGCAAGAGATAAGGGTGTTGGGGCGACTTAGCAATAGTGATCATAGCATGATCACGTTTGATTTAATTAATGGAGCAGGAATGGTAAGGAAATCCACAGTACTACTTTTTAACTTTCAAAAGGGAAACTATAATAAAACGAGGAAAATAGTTAAGAAAAAACTAAAAGAAGCAGTTGCAAAGGTTAAAGACTTACATCAAGTTTGGATGTTGTTTAAAAATAATGTCTTGGAAGCCCAGACCAGCTGTATGCCACGCTTTAAGAAAAGTGTAAGGAAAACTGCCAGCATGGTTTAAAAATGAAGTCAGAGAGGCTGTTGTTGCCAAAAAAGCGTCTTTCAGAAAATGGAAAAAAGAGCCAAATGACGAAAACAAGCACAAGCACTGGCAAGTCAAATGCAAGGCAGGCAAAGAGAGAATTTGAGAAGAAACTTGCTGTGGAAGCAAAAACGCGTAATAAAGACATTTTCAAGTACATTCATAGCAAAACACCTGTGAGAGACTCAGTTGGACCATTAGATGATAGTGCGGTAAAAGGGGCAGTAAGAGGGGACAAGGCTATAGCAGAGAGACTGAATGAATTCTTTGCTTTGGTCTTTACTGAGGAAGATGTAGGGATGTTACCCATGACTGAAGTGGTATTAAACAGTGATACTGTGGAAGAATTGAAAGAAATATCGATACACCGGGAAGATGTAGTACAACTATTTGATAAACTGAAGAGTAGCAAATCACCAGGACCAGATGGTATACATCCAAGGGTGTTGAAAGAACTGAAATATCAGATTGCAGACCTGCTATTAGTAATCTATGAACTATCATTAAAATGATCTGTAATACCTGAAGATTGGAGAATAGCCAATGTAATGCCAATTTTTAAAAAGGGTTCCACAGGTTATCTTGGAAACGACAGACTGGTGAGCCTGAAGTCAGTACTGGGAAAAATGGTAGAAAGCATCATAAAGAAGAAAATTACTCAGCATGTAGATAGTAATGGCTTAATGGGAGACAATTCTAGGATTGCTTGACTCACTTATGCTAGTAGATTCTCAGCGATTCAATAGTGAGTTATAAACTTGGAAAAGTCTTTTTCAAGACTTCTTCATTTACTTATTAACCACATGGTGCAGTATATGCATACCCCCAATGAAGGCTCCACGCCGAAACGCGTAGGGGATTTTTAACAATAAATTTGGCACCTGTGACCTAGCTGGCTTTCACCCTTTGTGTTTCTTTCTTAATGGGAGACAGCCAACATGGCTTTAGACAAGGAAGATCTTGTCTTACTAATCTGTTATGTTTTTTTGAAGGTATGAATAAACAGGTAGACAAAGGTGAGTCATTTGATATAGTGTATCTGGACTTTCAGAAAGCCTTTCACAAGGTCCCTCATCAGAAACTTTTAGCAAAACTAAAAAGTCATGGGATAGGAGGCAGTGTACTATTGTGGATCAGGAACTGGTTAAAAGATAGAAAAAGGTTAATAGTGGAGTACCCCAGGGATCTGTGCTGTGTCCGCTGCTTTTTGACAAATTCATAAATGACCTGGAAAAGGGAATAATGAGTGAAGTTATCAAATTTGCAGATGACACGAAACTATTTAAAAATAAAACAAAGGATATTATAATGCCTCTATTGTGTGACCACACCTTGAGTATTGGGTATAATTCTGATTGCTGTATCTTAAAAAGGATATAGTGTTATTTGAAAACATACAGAGAAGAGCCACCAAAATGGTAAAGGGGATAGAAACATAGAAACATGATGACAGAAAAAGACCACATGGCCTATCTAGTCTGTCCTTCCATAACAACAACTACAACAGTCCACTTTTTATCTTTAGAGATCCTCTGTGTTGGTCCCATGCTTTTTTGAATTCAGTTACTGTCCTCATCTCTACCACCTCCACTGGGAGACTATTCCATGGATCCACTACTCTTTCCGTAAAGAAATATTTCCGCATATCACTCCTGAATCTATCTCCCTTCACCCTCATCCCATGTCCCCTCGTAGCAGAACTTGCTTTCAATTGAAAGAGGCTCTCTCCCTGAACATTTATGCCACGGAGGTATTTAAACATCTCAATCATATCACCTCTATCCCGCCTTTCCTCTAAGGTGTACATATTAAGATCCTTAAGTCTATCCTCATATGCTTTATAATGAAGCCCATTAATCATTTTAGTAGCAACCCTCTGCACCGACTCCATCCTGTTCACATCCTTTTGAAGGTGCGGTCTCCAGAATTGCACACCATACTCCAAATGAGGTCGCACCAAAGACTTATACAGAGGCATTATCACCTCCTTTTTTCTGCTAGCCATTCCTCTCCGTATGCACCCAAGCATCCTTCTAGCTTTTGCCGTCGCCTTTTCTACCTGTTTAGCTACTTTAAGATCATCAGACACAACCACGCCTAGGTCCCGCTCTTCTTTAGTGGACAAAAGTACTTCACCTCCTATACTGTATTGCTCCCTTGGATTGTTGCTGCCCAAATGCATGACCTTACATTTTTTAACATTAAATCCCAGCTGCCAAATTCTAGACCATTCTTCAAGCTTAGCTAGATCCCTCCTCATGTTATCTACACCTTCCTGGGTGTCTACTCTATTGCAGATTTTGGTATCATCTGCAAAGAGGCAAACCTTACCCGACAGCCCTTCCGCTATATCACTAACAAAGATGTTAAAAAGAATCGGACCAAGGACAGATCCCTGGGGCACACCACTGGTAACATCCTTCGAGTGAGCTCCATTTACTTGTACTCTTTGTCGCCTCCCACCCAACCAATTTCTAACCCAAGCAGTAACTTTAGGGTCCATCCCTAGGGTGCTCAGTTTGTTTATAAGTTGCCTGTGAGGAACAGTGTCAAAGGCTTTACTGAAATCTAAATACACCACATCTAGAGCTCTCCCTCGGTCCAACTCCCTGGTCACCCAGTCAAAGAAATCAATCAGATTTGTCTGACAAGACCTGCCTCTGGTGAATCCATGCTGCCTCGGATCCTGTAATCCGCTGGACTCCAGAAACCTCACTATTTTCTCTTTCAGCAGCGTTTCCAATAATTTACTCACCACCGAAGTTAAACTAACCGGCCTGTAGTTTTCAACCACATCCTTACTTCCGCTTTTGTGTAAAGGCACCACATGGGCCTCTCTCCAGTCCTTTGGCACCACTCCCGACTCCAACGAGGCATTGAAAAGGTCAGTCAGTGGAGTTGCTAGAACGTCCCCAAGTTCCCTCAGTATTCTAGGGTGTATCCCATCTGGTCCCATCGCTTTGTCTACTTTAAGTTGAGCTAGTTTCTCACAAACACAGTCTTCTGAAAATTGTTCAAGATGTCCCTCGCTTCTGTTCTTATTTGTGGGTGTTTTCTGAGGTCCTGCTCCTGGTTCTTCATCTGTGAACACAGAACAAAAATATTTGTTAAGCAATTCCGCTTTATCCTTATCAGCTTCTACATATTCCCCCCCTGCACCCTTGAGTCTGACAATACCACTTTTGCCCTTCCTCTTCTCACTAATATATCTGAAAAATGTCTTATCCCCCCATTTTATTGCATTGGCTATTTCCTCCTCCTTTTGAATCTTTGCCTTCTTGACTACTTTGCTAGCTTCTCTGTTTTTCCAAATACAGATGCCTGTCTTCCTCTCTCTGTGATCTCTTGTATTTCATGAAGGCCTCCCTCTTTTTCTTCAGTTTTTCAGCTACTTCCTTCGAAAACCATAGCGGTCTCCTGTTCCTTTTGCCTTTATTTACCATTTTAACAAAAAGATTGGTTGCCTTTAAAATACCCCCTTTCAGTTTTGCCCACTGTTTTTCTACATCCCCCAGCTGTTCCCATCCCACTAACGAGTCCCTGAGGTATTGGCCCATCTTCGCAAAGTTAGTCTTCCTAAAGTCTAAGATCCTCACCTTGGAATGGATTCTAACAGCCCTAGTCCTAATACTGAACCACACCATCTGGTGATCACTGGATGCAAAATGATCTCCCACTACAACATCAGAAACACTTTCACCATTGGTAAGCACCAAGTCCAGTATGGCCCCTTCACGTGTGGGGTCTGTTACCAATTGCCTGAATAGTTCTCCCTGTAGAGAATCCAGGATCTCCTTACTTCTAGATGATACTGTAGCAGGAATGTGCCAATCAACATCTGGCATATTGAAATCTCCTATCAGTAGCACTTCCCCTTTCCTAGCAATGCTGCGTATGTCTTCAATTAACTCTCTGTCCACCTCTTCCTCTTGTGAGGGAGGTCTGTATATCACACCAATGCAAATAGATTTCTCTTTCCCTCTTTCTAGTTTAACCCACAATGCCTCCTCTCTCCCTTTTAAGCTCTGTAATTCCAAAACTTTAATAGTAGTTTTTACATATAGTGCCACCACTCCTGGATGGAAGGATAGCCCTATGAAGAGAGGCTAAAAGGTTAGGGCTCTTTAATCTGGAAGAGATAGCTGAGGGGAGATATGATGAGAGGTCTATAAATTAATGAATGGAGTGGAACAGGTAAACGTACATCGATTGTTTACATCATCAGAATATAGAAAGACAAGGGGACATGCAATGAAGCTACAGGGTAAACTATTTAAGACTAATAAGAGAAAATATTTTGTCACTCAACATGTAATCAAACTCTGGAATTTGTTACCGGAGGATGCAGTAAAAGCTGTTAGTGTACCTGGGTTTAAAAAAGGTTTGGACAAGTTCATAGAGGAAAGGTCTATAAACCATTATTAAAAGGACCCGGGATATCACTGCTTGAGCCACCACAAGCATTGTGGAACCTGTATCTTTTGGGGAAACCGCTGGGTATTTGTGACCTGGATTGGCCACTGTTGGAACAGGATACTGATGGATCTTGGTCTGACCCAGTATGGGCATATATTATGTTCTTATGTTCTCCTTGTTCCATTCAAACTGTTGCTTCTTAATCAATGTAAAGGTTGTTCAAGAGAACGATTAGGTGTTCTGGTATACCCATGCTTCTTAATGTGTCCCAGAGGTTCTCATGGTTTACACAGTCAAAAGCCTTGCTGTAGTCAATAAAACACAAATAGATATCCTTTTGGTATTTTTTAGTTTTTTAAGGATCCATCTCGTATCCATGATGATGTCTCTTGTTTCTCGCCCTTTCCTGAACCCTGCTTGCACTTCAGGTAGTTCTCATTCCAGGTATGGTTGTAGTGTCTGTTGAATAATCTTCAGTAGAATCCTGCTGGCATGCGAGAACAGAGCGATTGTGCAATAATTTCCACAGTCAGTTGAATCACCTCTCTTTAGTATTGGTATAGACACAGATCTTTTCCAGTCAGTTGGCCATGATGTTGTCTTCCAAATTTCCTGGCAGAGCTTTGTAAGTATGGCAACAGCTTGATCAAATTGTAATACTTCTATGGGAATGCCATCAATGCCTAGTGCTTTGTTCATTGATAAGGCTTTCAATGCTGCTTTGACCTCTTCTTTCATCATCTATGTTTCTGGATCATAAGGTACAGGTTGAAACGGCTGTTGGTCCACTTGATCTTTATCATATAAAAACTCTGTATATTCTTTCCACCTTTTCTTGATCTTCTCAGCATCATTCAACATAGATCCTTGAGCATTTTGTAACATTCCAATTCAAGGCTGGAATTTTTTCTTTAACTCTCATAGCTTTAGGAAAGCCAATCTTGTTCTTCCACTAATAGTTTCTGCTTCTATTTCCTTGCATGCATCATTGTAGTACTTCTGCTTGTCTTGTCTTGCTGCATGTTGGAAATCTCTGTTGAATTCTGCGATTGCTTCTATTTCTCCTCTGGCTTTTGCTTCTCTGCATTTCTGGGCAATTTTCAGAGTTTCTTCGGTCATCCATTTTGACCGTTTTTGCTTTTTCACCTTTTGTAGCGACTTCTCGCTATCTTCCAACAAAACCTTCTTGATATCATCCCATAGCTCTTCTGGAGCTCTGTCATTTGTATCTAAATCAGTAAATTGATTTTGCAGGCAGTCTTTAAATTCCAGTGGTATATTCTCAAGGTCATATTTTGCTACATTCATTAGTGACTTGCTCTTTTTCAACTTTAGCTTGAATTTACATTCTAGTAGTTGGTGATCTGTACCACAGTCAGCTCCAGATTTTGTCTTTGTTGATGTTATAGAGCTTTTCCATTGTTGACATCCACAGATATAGTCAATTTGATTATTGTACAATCCATTGGGTGACGTCCATGTGTACAGTCGCCGCTTGTGTTGCTGGAAGAAGGTGTTTGAGATGAATAGATCGTTGGTCTTGCAGAATTCTCCAGCTTCATTTCTGTTGCCAAGTCCATATTTTCCAACCATTTTGCCGCCTTCTTTGTTGCAACTTTTGCGTTCCAGTCACCAATGACTATCAGGATATCCTGTTTGCATGTTCTGTCAATTTCAGCTTGCACTTGTTCATAGAACTCATCAACTTCATCCTCTTCTGCAGCTGTAGTTGGAGCATATACCTGAATTATAGTTGTGTTGATGGGCATTTCTCGTAGACGAATAGAAATTAAGTTTCAATGATTGCACTGTATTTCATTACAGTTCTTGCGAGTTTTTTCTTAATTATAAATGCAACACCATTTCTTCTTTGTCTTTCATTTCCAGCATAGTAGACCATGCAACGTGCCAATGCCAGTCTATTTCAGTTCGTTGACACCGAATAGATCAAGTTGTACATGTTCCATTTCATTCTTGACGACCTCCAACTTCCCTTGGTTCATGTTTTGTACGTTCCATGTCCCAATGTGTAAGATATCTTTGCTGCTTCTGACTCTCATTTCATGTACAACTACATTAGCAGTCAGACGTGCCGAGGGCTTTGAGCCAACCACATCATAAATGCTGCCTTTCTCTGAAAAGTCTTCAGCTTCTCCCCAGTAGCCAGCTGAGTGCCTTCCAACCTGGGGGTCTCATCTTCCAGCACTGTAGTGCAATTTGTTTTGTTGTGACTATCCATGGGGTTTTCATAGCACGATACGGAAGTAGATTGCCAGGCCTTTCTTCCGCACAGTTTAAGTTTAGTGTTGTTGCCATTGTCACAGAAACGTGATCCTTCGCCGCCAACACTGTCCCATTCTGCTGCTACCCAGAGATCGCTATACTAAAACACTCTAAGGGGTATGTTTACTAAACTGCGTTAGTGCAATTCGCGTTAGGAGCCGCGGTAGTGACAGAAACCCCAAATAAGGACATGGGCGGTACATCGTCACCACTAACGCGCGTTAAAAAAATTAACGAGCGTTACCGGGCGCCGTGGTGCGTTAAACGTAAGAAGACGTACAGACACAAAGCACTGAAACAGAGCTGTAGCACAATGGTTACGGTACTGACCGCTGTTACAGGCAGCATGTGTTCGAGTCCCCAGTGTGCCTAATGCAGAAGGCTGTCCCAGGCATCACCCTGTACATTACAGAGGGAAAGAGGAGGCATGTTTTTCGTTACGTTGAGTATTGGTGTCAGAAAAACACCCTCGGAGTGTGCCTAGCCACGTACGTTGGTGCGTGCGAGGTTGCGTGCATTGGTACGTACGTAGCCCCGCGCGTACAATCGTGCGTGGGTACGTGTGTTTTTACGTGCGTGGGTACGTGTGTTTTTACCAGTGTGGGCATCTTATATTACAGACTCTGTAGGGTGTCTTGCACCTATGCATTATGCTAACAGATGTACGTGTGATGGCCTATGGTTTATCAGAGCCTGTGAGCAGGTGCTGGAGTTTCACAGGGTTGGATTGTGCCAGTCACACCCATGATGCACTGCACATGCAAATCAGCTGTCCACAGATACACACCATGGGGAATGCACCCCCACAGCACCTCGGCCTGGTAGGGGGAACTGACCATGTGCACCCCCACAGCACCTCGGCCTGATAGGGGGTACTGACCGTGTGTTGTACTGGCACAGAGTAGCTACACACCGTCACATTGTGCGGGTACTGTGCTCACCCTGAGGGTGCAGTGAGGCGCCCAGCACTAGGTCCACAGCACCGTCCATGGCTGAAAGAGGCCATGGCGCAGGTCCAAAGCAGTGTTACTGTGTGAGATAGGTAGTTTCTGCAGGAACACCTTGGACATCTCTGTCTGTTTCAGTCAGGTGTAGCCCCCATGCACCACCACCCCCCTCCCCCAGGGCTGAGGGTGGCAAACAGGGTCTCCTATCAAAAGATCCACAGTCTACCTCCCTGCAAAGGTGGCAGTAGAGGGGAACATTAACCCTAGTCCTGCTGAGGAACAGACACCCCACAGGGCAGTCAATGCAGCTCTGTACACAGCCATAACACAATAGCAAACAGACATTAGGCCTGGATATGCTATGCTGCACCCCACCACTATCTGATATTCCCCTGGTGCAAGCCATCAGCCACTGCACCCTGCAAGCCACTCCATCACAACACCTACTAGCTGCAAACAGTCTGCTAGTGCCCAGTGGAGATGCCTGCACCCAGAACTGGGATGTCAGCATACACAGCAAGCAGATACATCAGTGACTGGGCCCCAAAAGGAAACCCATATTTATCACATGAGAGAAATACTAGATGGCACCATGGGAGTGCCTAGCTATGCTGTGGTCACTGCACAGTCAGGGTGAGAGTGATCTCTCAGCAGGATATACTGAGGTCACCCTGTCTGTGTAGGTGGTGGCCGGGCACTACAATGTGCCTGTCACTGCCCTATGCCCTGTGCAGATGCACCCTGGCCAGGCCACCCTATCCGGCCTATACCCATGGTACCTTGCTCCTCATTATGCACATTGGCAGCCCAATACTGGCAACATTGCTGGCAGTGTGGACTGTGGAAGGTGTTTGCAGCCACCACACACTGGATAGACAGACAGCCACCCCCACACCTATGCCAGCATTGTGCTACTATAGAGGTGGTCAGCAGCCATACCCACCACACCAGTCATGGGCATAGTACAGGCATGGATATGGTACACAAGGCTGTTGGGGGGTCACTCCCCAGGGTGGTGAACACTGTCAGAGACCATACCTGCAGCACACACCGCAGACATCAGAATGATTGTTATGGTGGAGCTCAATGAGCAAAATGTGCTTAACGTAGGAATTGATATCTGCCAGTTATCATAGGAAACGTTTGATAGCTCTGTACCATATACCCAGGTGTAGGGTGGCATTGCTAAGGTATGCAACTGCTAGTATTGGGAGATACAGGCAGGGCCCAATGCCTCTCCAGGAGGCATTGGCCAATGGGGCCTGTGGGTGGGTGGGTGGCCCTGTTGGCTGCTGCTTTACGGCAGAGTTCCCCAACTCCAGTCCTGGTGTTCCAAACACTGTTCGGGTTTTCATGCTGTCCCTCATAAATATGCATGAGCTACATCTGCATACCATGGGGGTGGTGCATCGCTATGCAGCACAGGCATCTTTATTAGAGGCAGCATGAAGCCGGAATGGTGTGGGGCCCTCCAGGACTGCATTTGCGGGACTCTGCTTTAGGTAATGTGCCTGTTTCTGGTGTCTGTGTTTGGTGTGGTAAAATATAGGCCATGCGTATGTTCTCTGCAATAAAGGAGTGTCTTTACTATCACTGTTTAGTAGTGGGTAAAACTATGGGGACTGGGTTGGCAGGAGCCCTAGCTGGGATTTGAACCTGTGACCCTCTGGTCTTACAGGCACTGGCTGTGTCTGTTGCACCACACTGTGGCCACAGAGACAGTGCAGTCCCTGGAGTTAGTTAAACCGGCCTGACGAGTCAGAAACCCTGCTCTGCAACAGGTTTACTGTGGCCTCATTTACCTTGTATGCAGACAAAGGTGCACATAAACCTCAGAAAAGACCTCAAAAAAGGGGCACACACCCATAACCAAGCTGGGCAACAATGATATCATTGGGCAACATTACACAACACTCCCAGGACAGTTCCATTACAATGAAATGATCTTTGAAAGGGTCTGCGGAGCGTAGACCCTTCCACACATCATTTCTTTTTTTTTTGGTGCTTTCCAGGGAGTGTTGTTCCTTGTTGCCCATTGCTATCACTGTTGCCCAGCTGAATTATGCTTTTTACAATGTTTCTTGTGGTCATTTTTAACGTTTTATGTGAAATTTTGTTCTGTGCACATGTATCACACTGCTCACGTTTTGTGGGTTTCCCCGGTTTTGCTGTACATTGCTGACGGAAATGGTTTCTCTTCCCTTTAATATGCCTTTAACGATAGGTTTTCATTCGCGTTGGAATTGAGCTCAGGAATTCACTGCATTAGTGTGAGAGGAGCCTCTCCCCACCCACTCTCCACCCATTGACCCCCTTCTCTCCGCCCACTCTCCACCTTCTGCGCTGTTTTAACGCGCCGCGGGACTTTACGATCGTTAACTATGCTTAACGCGCGTAGTATTACGTTAATGGTCGTTGGCGCATCGGTACGCGCGTTATACCGCACTTATGGTCGTTAACGTCGTACAACGCGCGTTAGTCACGTTTACTGCACTTTAGTAAACATACCCCTAAGTAGTGAACAAAAAAACAATTCAAAATTGCCCCCAGACTCCAGAGTACATAAATACAAAATATAAAATAAAATAATCTCATCCCAACTCCTAAATAATCAACAGTTATATCATCAGTCCCAGAGCCAAAATTACTATTCACCAAACGTTTGCTGATTAAAAAAAAAAAAGTTTGAAGATGCTTCCTAATCTCTGGATATTCTATATTATCCATGTCTCTAGTTGAAGTGAGTTCTATAGCAATAGTCCTGCATATGCCATCATCCTCACTCAGGTTTCTGCCAACTGATGGCACTTCCAGTCTGCAGCATCAGTAGATTTTATCCTCCGATCAGGAACATGTAACAAGGTGACATTTTACTTACCAGATAATGTCCTTTCCTTCATCCTGCTAGACCAGTCCAGGAAGGTGGGTTGTGCTCCCCACCAGCAGATGCAGAGTCAGAGAAACATTCCAATGGCATCACCTTGTCATTATCAGCCTGAGCCTCCAGATGCATAATTCAATATCCATACCTAAGCATATATAAGCAATCTCTGACCTCACACAATCTTAGAGAAAATAACATTCAACAGATCAGGATAAGCATCAATAGAAGACCTATCAGAAGGTTATGAGTCTGCACGGCCAACCACTGAGCACAGCAGACCAGTACAGGTTCCGGGGGAGGAGGGGGGGTCCTGGACTTGTCTAGCAGGACCCAAGGAAAGGACATTATTTGGTAAGTAAAATGTCACCTTCCATATTGTTCTGCCAGACCAGTCCAGACAAGTGGGATATACCAAAACTATGCCTCCACTGGCCAGGAAGAAGGCATGGCATCTTTTAAGACCTCTGAGCCAAAAATTGTGTCTGCCCGAGCGTGGACATACAAGTTGTAATGCTTGACAAAGATGGAAAGTAATGCCCATGCTGCCAACCAACAAATGTCTGAGGGGACTACTGAGCTACGCTATGCCCATGAGGATGCTTGTGTCTGAGTGGAGTGCACATGGAAACCCTCTGGAACCATCTGGTTCTGCAGCACATACACTGAGGCAATGGCTTCCTTGATCTAGTGCCACAAAGTAGACTTAGTCACTGCATCATCCTTACATGGATCTGCAAACAGCACAACTAGATGGTCTAACTTGTGAAATGAGTTAGTAACCTTCAAGAACGCCCTTAGAAAAGGAGGGCAGAAAAAACACTTGATTCACATCAAGTAAGGAAGGAAGATACTACTTTGGGCAAAAAGGAAGGAACAGGCCGAATGTATACGGCTTCCTCCAAGAAGGATAAATACTGTAAGGATCCCTGCATGATTATGCCTGTAGCTTGGAAATAAGTCTCATCAAGCAGGTTGCAACGAGGAAGACAGTCTTAAGAGTTAGATCTTAAGCATAGCCCGCTTCAAGGACTCAAATGCTTCTGACAGCAAGGCCAGGAGCAGCAGGCTGAGATCCCTCCACCAAAACACCCTCTGAACAGCCTTCATACCGACCCACTCTTCCCAAAGAGTGCTTCACAGGGTATTCAAATACTACACTCCTTCACTATGGAACTCACTCCCACACCACTTAAGAGCTATTACAGATATCGCTGACTTCAGAAAATATCTAAAAGCCTACCGTTTTCACTAAACACTACAACAACATATGAAGCACGCAATCACAGGATTGAAATCCCTACTCAACTGTCCCCCCCCCCCCAAATAAGATGTTGCCCAAACTAAGTACCTATCTAATGTATATAGTTGTAACGTTGTAAACAGTTAAATGTAAATAGTTCATTATACCGCTCCATGTAAGACTTGTTCTGTTTCATTGTAAACCACTTTGATAAAATGCAAAGCGTTATATAAAAACTGTTAAATAAATAAAATAAATCCCACGAGGGAGCAACTGAACACAAGCGAGGATGCAGGTGTCCTACCCCCTGATGGAAACAGGAGACATCCGGGTAAAAGTTTATAGACTGCCCCGCTATCGGTCCTCTCAAGCAGGATAAAGCTGCATCCTGAACTTTCAGGGAGCCAAGGGAAAGACCCTTGTTCATGCTATCTTGAAGGAAGGTAAGCAGGGATAGTAAATCTGCCGTATCAGAACTAGTCTTGATGCGCATGGCACCAATGCTTGAAAAGACACCACACACACACACATAAGCCAGACTGGTCTAACCTCTGCTCATCTTGAGGAGCATGGATATCACGGCAGGAGAACAGCCTTTATGCATTAAGCAACACCTCTCAAGAACCAAGCCTTAAGTGAGAAGGGAGACAGGTCGTCCAAACAGACTGGCCCTCGATATAACAGCCCCCGAGCTGGGAGCAGTTGCAGAGGAAGTTCCTACAGGAGCCACAACAGATCCCTGAACCATGGCCTCCATGCCCAATCCAGTGCCACCAGAACAATCCAGCCAGATACTGCTCTATGCATCGAAGTGCATGCCCTATGCGCGGTCATAGAGGAAACACATACAGCAGGCTGTGCTTTGGCCAGGACTGAACTAGGGCATCAATACCTTCAGAGCTTGCTTCCCTGCAGTGACTGAAGAATCTGTGTGCATTGACATTGGATTGAGTCACTATCAGGAACATCTCAGAATGGTCCAGAGATGCATAATTTGTTGAAATGCTACTTAAGTTAGCTTCCACTCTCCAGATTGAGGGATTGGCAACTGAAGAAGTCTGCTTCCACATTGTCTATCCCCACAATGTGTTGCGCTGACAGAGCTAGGAGGCTCCTTTCCACCCAGGAGAACAGGAGAGTCATCTGTGGGGCCACTCCGGCACTTTTCATGCCCTCTTGTTGATTGACATACGCCACTGCCATGGTATTGTCAGAGTACATATGAACTGCTCTGCCCTCAACTAAGGTCTGGACGTTCAGAAGGGCTAAGTGAATGGCCTTTGTCTTGAGATGGTTTATGGGCACACTGCCTCCTAGTGACTCCAACAGCCCTGAGTTGTTTGATTTTCACAATGGGATCCCCAACCAAACAGGAGATCATCCAGTGGCATACCCAAATGATTGTCCAGTGGCATACCATTCTCAGATGCTGTGACTGTTACCACCATCGCAGGCTGGACACTACTTCCAGCTGGAGGGTAGCCTGACCTTGAACTCCTGAGAATTCTGAGACCACCAAGTCAGCAAAAATCTCTGAAGCGGCCTTACACGGGCTTGCGCCCATGGTACTATTTTGATTGCTGCTGCTATTAAGCTGAGAAGCTGTAGATAATTCCAAATCTTGGGAGCTTGCTGAGATCAGAAGGCTGCCAACTGGTCCAACAACTTTTTCACTCTTGGACAGTAAGACTGCCAACCCGAATGTCAAAACATGCTCCTGGGTATTCCAGCAATTGGGAAGGCTCCAAATGGCTCTTTCCTCGAATGATCACTGATCTGATAACTCTACATGACGTGCACCTGAAGTGCTTCAGACTGAGACCTGGTTCAGATGAGACATTCATCCAAATATGGGTGAACACAGAGCCCTTGGCCCCTCAGCGCAGCAGCCGTCATGATCATGAATTTTGAGAACATCCTTGGGGCAGTGAAGATGCCAAAGGGAAGAGCAGAAATTGAAAATGAGAGCCAAACATGGCGAAACAGAGAAGACACTGTTGATCCTCTCAGATCGGAATGTGGAAACAAGCTTTGGCTAAATCAAGAATACAAGGACACTCTGCAGTGGACTGCCTGGATCACTGACTGTAGGGTTTCCATTCAGAAGTGTAATATGCACAGGTAAACAATGACCTTTTTGAGGTCAAGAATTGGCCAAAAATAGCTGCCTTTTTCGGTATCACAAAGTAGATGGAGAACTGTCCCCTTGCCCCATTCGGCAGGGAGAACTGGCACCACCTCTCACAAATGGAGCAAATGGTCCAATATGATCTGGACAGTGGTTTTCTTCACCACTGAACCACATGGGTAGATGACGAAGGCATGTGGAATAGGCTTTATGCATGCCAAAACATAATCATGTTGAATGGTGTCCTGTCCAGTATTCAGCGATCCTCTGTGACGTGAGCCCACTCTGGTAGAAAAAAAGAGCCACAGCTTGCCATCCTGTGGAGGTGTCCTGGAATGGGCCCCCAATCTATCCTTGTGCTGAATGGGAGCGTAAAGGGCCTGCTGGGCCGCAGGGCCGCTATCTCACCTTACACGGAGGAAGTACACAGAAACCAATTTCTCAGCAATACTCACAAAATCTTTATTATACAGGATCCTTTTTCTCAGCATAAATTCTTCACACACACTAATTCTCCAACACAGTTACTTACAGATACAAGGTAGTTACTGTATAGGGAATAAATAGAAGAGAAAGGTTAATGGGGCAATTCAGCACACTGTCACCTCCATGGCAGGGCTGAATAAACTCCCCCTTTTCTCCTTTGTCCTGGTCCTTTTTTATACAGTTTTTCTGTAACGCTGGCATGACTACAGACTCAGAGGTTATTTCTTTTCATGCAGCTGGTTTTCAACAACACTTTTTTCTATACAATATTGGCACACTTTTACATTCCCAAGGTTCAAACTAGCATCGAGACACCATCTCACCTTCCCAAGGCCTGTGCCTATTTAAATCTTACTCCTCGGTTCCTCCTCATGTCTCCTCTTTCCTGCTTCATTAATTTTATCTGGTTTTCTCAGTAGATGCACACCAAATCAGTAACATTCCGTACCACTCTATTCCTAGAATTTCTCATGCTATGTCAGCAGCTCATTCCTTTCCTTTCCCCTTGTTCTTCATTTGGCCTAACAGGAGCATTGTCCTGGCTTGGGTCCAACACCCCTCATCTTCCCGCCCTCCTTCAGGTTTGAAAAGCAGAGCGGACTCAACACTGACCATTTGCTTCCAGTCAGGGTGTGGCCCTAGGGGAACAGCATAGGCAGAGCGAGTGATCGGACGCATCTCCGTGTACTCAGAGGTGACCAAGCATTGGTGTATTTCTATTGACAACCATAATACAAGTAACTGATTTTTTGAGGAGAGACAGAGAACAGGAAAACAGGAAGTAAATCACAATGACAATAAGGAGTAGGGCTAGAAGTACAACTAGCAGATTTTTTACCCACGAACTAAGGCCAGTGAACCAAGAGAAAAGATTATTAAACCAATTGTCAATAGAAAAATCAACTCCACTCTCAGCATACATTCGAGCTGAGAAAGCATGTAATTGTTTGATAATAATAAGGGATAAGTTGCCTGCTGCTCCAGAATTGGGGGGTATATAGTTACAGCAAACCTCTCCAACCAAAGCACAGACACCTCCATTCAAGGCAAGAAGATAATCAAGGGCAAGTCTGTTTTGCTGTGTCATAAGGGTATTAGCAGCAAGCTCAGTATAAGAACATAAGATATACCATATTCGGTCAGACCAAGGTCCATCAAGCCCAGTATCCTGTTTCCAACAGTGGCCAATCTAGGTCACAAGTACCTAACAGTTTCCCCAAAAGACACAGGTTCCACAATGCTTGTATTGGGTCAAGCAGTGATATCCTGGGTCTCTTTTAATAATGGTTTATGGACCTATCCTCCAGGAACTTGTCCAAACATTTTTTAAACCCAGCTACATTAACAGCTTTTACTATATCCTCCAGCAACAAATTCCAGAGTTTGATTACACGTTGAGTGAAAAAATATTTTGTCTTATTATTCTTAAATAGGTTACCCTAGTCTTTCTATATTCTGATGACGTAAACAATCGATCTACGTTTACCTGTTCCACTCCATTCGTTAATTTATAGACCTCTATCATATCTCGCCTCAGCCGTCTCTTTTCCAGGTTGAAGAGCCCTAACCTTTTTAGCTTCTCTTAAAAGGGGTATCCTTCCATCCCCTTTACCATTTTGGTGGCTCTTCTCTGGACCTTTTCTAATAACGCTATGTCTTTTTTAAAAAGTGACCAGAATTGCACACAATATTCAAGGTGCGGTTGCACCATGGAACGATACAGAGGCATTATAATATCCTTTGTTTTATTTGCCATTCCTTTCCTTATGATACCTAGCGTTCTATTTGCTCTCTTGGCTGCCACTGCACACTGGGCAGAGGGTTTTAACATGTTATCCACGATGACGCTTAAATCTTTTTCCTGGGTGGTGGTTCCCAATGTGGAACCTTGCATCGTGTAACCATAGTTTGGGTTGTTCTTTCCTAGGTGAATAACTTTGTACTTGTCCACATTAAATTTCATCTGCCATTTGGATGCCCAGTCTTCCAATTTATCAAGATTCTCTTGCAATTTTCCACAATCCTCATGGGTTTTAAGATCTTGAAGGACAAGAAAAGGGCACTGTTACTTCTGGAGAGAGATCTGCAATTGTGAGTATATACTTCTGGGAATTTTCTGAAAGGAATTCTTTCTATTAAAGCTAAATAATCTGTGTACCCACTTTTTTTGTTAAATCAGTCAGGACCTAGTAGCAGCAGTTTAAGTTTAAATTTAAAACACAGAAGATAACTTTCTGGTTACATTTCATACCCAGCAGAGAGCTTGTAGTTTAAATTTCATAATAAGTTAGAGCCTAGCAGCAGCAAAGAGCTATAATTTAAATCAAATAAGAATATAGCTTACCTCAGCAGCACAGGACAGGGTACTGTGTAGCAGCCCTCTTTTAATAAGTGTTATTTCCCTCCCTCCCTCCCTCCCCACACCCACCCACCCCTGGGATAACTGTAGCTTTATAGCTACTTACACATCTTAAAAGACAGGAGGTGCTCTCAGGTGAAGCTCGTTACCCAAATCAGTCATACACTAAGGACCTGAGATTAATTAAGCTTCAGGTGAACAAGGTATATTAAACGTATTAGGTACAGTTTTATTGGTATAAATATCCATAGCAACCCTTAGTAAGTAAAGAACTTAAAGATCTAAACAAAAACTTAAAACTAAGATGCAGACAGCAGTCCAGCAGCGAGATGGGGGCTTTCCAGTCTTTTGCATTGAGTGTCACATGTATGATTTTCTCCCAGTTGGTGAGAGGTCTTACGTGTGCACTAGGTGCACGGAGCTCTTTGCTCTCAGGGAACGAGTCCGTTCTCTAGAGGCTAGAGTAGCAGACTTGGAAAACATAAGAAAGACAGAGAGGTACATAGACGAGACCTACAGGGATATAGTCCTGAAGTCCCTTCTCCGGTCTGCAGCATCCCTGTTGCCATGGAGGAGAGAGGTCACGTGACAGGAGAGCATCACCCTGGTGTGGCAGGAAGTGATCCTGTAACTAGGACCTGTCCTCCAGGTGATGTAAAACCCTCTCGCACTGAGGAAGTTTCTCTAGGGCCATGTGCCCATGAGGGAAGGGTTAGGACAGCCGTTATAGTTGGTGATTCGATCATTAGGCATGTAGATAGCTGGGTGGCTGGTGGACATGAGGATCGCCTGGTAACATGCCTGCCTGGTGCGAAGGTAGCAGACCTCACGCGCCACCTAGATAAGGTCTTAGATAGTGCTGGGGAGGAGTCTGCTGTCTTGGTACATGTCGGTACCAATGACATAGGAAAATGTGGTAGGAAGGTTCTGGAGGCTAAATTTAGGCTTTTAGGTAGGAAGTTGAAATCCAGAACTTCCAGGGTAGTGTTCTCCGAAATGCTTCCTGTTCCACATGCAGGACCCAAAGGGCAGGCAGAGCTCCGGAGCCTCAATGCGTGGATGAGACAATTGTGCAGAGATGAGGGTTTTGGATTTGTTAGGAACTAGGGAACATTCTGGGGAAAGGAGGGGCTCTTCCGAAGGGATGGGCTTCACCTTAACTGGGATGGAACCAGGCTGCTGGCATTAACCTTTAAAAAGGAGATAGAGCAGCTTTTAAACTAGATAATAGGGGAAAGCCGACAGTCGCCCAAGAGCGGATGGTTCGGAAGAATGTATCCTTGAAGGATACTACCAAAAGCAGAGAGGTTCCAAAAAAGAGTAAAGTAGACCAAATGCCCTCGAGTAAGGAACAGACAGAGCTTAAAGATCCCAAATTACCCATGTCTACCAATAGCCAAATTAATATGAATAAAAATACAGTCTCTAAAATGCTTGTATGCAAATGCTAGAAGTCTAAAAAATAAGATGGGAGAGTTAGAATATATAGCACTAAATGAGAGGTTAGATATGATTGGAATATCAGAGACATGGTGGAAGGAGGACAACCAGTGGGACACTGTGATACCTGGGTACAAACTATATCGTAATGATAGAGCTGATCAAATTGGTGGAGGGGTTGTGCTCTGTGTTAGAGAGGGCATTGAGTCAGAAAGGATTCAAGTTTTGCAGGAAACAAAATTTGCTGTAGAATCTCTATGGATTGAAATTCCATGTAAAAAGGGGAAGGCGATGACAGTGGGGGTGTACTATCAACCGCCTGGCCAGAATGAACAAATGGATTATGAAATGCTAAAAGAAATCAAGGAAGCTAACAAACGTTAGAGCGCAGTAATAATAATGGGTGATTTCAATTACCCCGGTATCAACTGGGTCAGTGTCACGGCAGGACATGCTAGGGAGATAAAGTTCCTAGATGACATAAATGACTGCTTCTTGGAGCAGCTGGTTCATGAACTGACCAGAGGGGAAGCCATATTAGACCTAGTCCTTAGTGGAACACCAGATCTAGTGCAAGAGATAACGGTGTTGGGGCCACTTGGCAATAGCGATCATAGCATGAACGCCTTTGATTTAATTAGTGGAGGAGGAATAGTAAGGAAATCCACAGTACTACCTTTTAACTTTCGAAAGGGAGACTATGATAAAATGAGGAAAATAGTTGCAAAGGTTAAAGACTTACATCAAGCTTGGGTGTTGTTGAAAAATACTATCTTGGAAGCCCAGACCAGCTGTATTCCATGCTTTAAGAAAAGTGGAAGGAAGTCCAAAAAACTGCCAGCATGGTTTAAAGCTGAGGTCAGAGAGGCTGTTGTTGCCAAAAAAGCATCTTTCAGGAAATGGAAAAAAGAGCCAAACGACGAAACCTGGAAACAGCACAGGCACTGGCAAGTCAAATGCAAGGCATTGATAAAGCAGGGAAAGGGAGAATTTGAGAAGAAGCTTGCTGCGGAAGCAAAAATGCAAAATAAAGATTTTTTTCAAGTACATTCGTAGCAAAAAACCTGTGAGAGAGTCAGTTGGTCCATTAGATGATAGAGGAGTTAAGGGGTCACTAAGAGGCGACAAGGCGATAGCGGAGAAACTGAATGAATTCTTTGCTTCGGTCTTTACTGAGGAAGATGTAGGGATGTTAGACCAGCAGCGGCCTTCCCGCCGGGGGATCGAGCAGGCAGGAGCCAGCTCCAACCGGCCCGTGCAGCCTTCTCCTGCCTAATCAGGGGACGGCAACAGCTCTACTTAAGGGCACCATCGGGAACAGCAGCCCCTCTTCAGACCAGCGGCTGCCTTCCCGCCGGGGGATTGAGCAGGCAGGAGCCAGCTCCAACCGGCCCATGCAGGCTTCTCCTGCCCAGTCGGGGCACGGCAACAGCTCTACTTAAGGGCGCCCTCCGGCGCGCCCGCACCTGTCGGGTCCACGCCTGAGGGCCTCGCCAGAAGGCCCTTTGGCGCGGCCCTTAGGCAAGGTCCTATACGAAATCTCCACAAAACGTATTTACTCCAGATCACCACGACCTGAAGTCTCTCCGACCGACTACCCTACACGAGATCCAGCTACCTCAAGCTCCAGCAACTAGACTCTGAGGCCTACAGCAGCGACATGAACTAATACATGCTATGAACTCATTCCAGCTCCAAACGTAAGCAACTCTTTTTCATCTTGTTACCATTAATTCACATTGTTGCCTTATGTTCCAAACTAATCTGTAGTTTTCCTCATGTCAATATATATAACTGCTTAATTCTATACTGTTTCAAATTGTGCTACAAAAGTATCTAATTACTGTGACACCCACTGCTGCTAATATTCAAAAGTACCCATTTTACTGTGATATTCACTGTTGCTTATATCACCTCTCTGTACAGACGCTAATCCCAGCCAGACCCTGTCCCTGCCATTCACCCCCTCTCACACAGTATCCCTTTTTCATATCCTTATTGCTACCATACTCCTAACCTATCCAAGAATGGCCCCTCTTAACTCTTGCTCATTCACCCTGAGGTTTGCCCTCATTATACTATACATCTCCTTGATTACTAGTGATTCCTTTATTTATTTATTTACATTCTCTTATATACTGCGCTATTCTGCATCAGTGCGGTTTAATTGAACAAACTGAAATTACATTGAACAGGGCATTATAACTTGGAGATAACTATTTTACAGGGAACATGGGCTATGGAGTGTTAAGTGGCTTGCCCAAGACCACAAGGAGCACCTGTGGGACTAGAAACCCCAGTCCTTCCGGCCCAAGGTTGCTGTCCTCTAGTGGGATTTGAACCCCCGACCTTCCGGCCTGAAGTACCTTGCCCCAACCACTAGGCCACTCCTCCACTCCTTATGCGCTTACTCTGACCCATAGTGCCCCCATTCCAATAATCCACCCTCTCAGACACCTATACATCCCACCTCATCTCTCCCACGCCCATCATAACCCCCACTACCGCACTTGTAAACTCAAACCTATTAGTATAAATCCCAACCTTAAACCCAACTCTCCCTCTGACCTCCCCCATCCCCCCCTCAAATGCGCCCTATCATTGTTTGCTCAGCCAGAAATAAAATCCCCTTACTTGCTGACCTTATAACCGATTATGACCTTGATATATTTTGCCTCATCGAAACCTGGTTTCAAGACTCTGACATGGTCCTAATAAACCAATTATGCCCCAAAGCATACTCAACCAATATATGCAACAGGACAAATGGCAGAAGAGGGGGTGTAGCTATTATAGCTAGATCCAACTTACAACTCTCTACTACTGAATCCACCTCTACTGCAGGCATGGACTCCATTACAGTTTCCAACTCAACTCTATCTTTGCACCTCTTATACTGAGCACCCCAGACAGACTCAACTGATCTCTCCACGATTCTAGACACAGCCTACTCCCCCCAACCTGCCTTACGCCCCCTTATAATCGTAGGTGATTTAAACCTACACTCCACAACTCCTATACAATCCTCTACCTTCCTCCAAGCAATGAACGCCCTCCACTTCACCCAAATTCTGGAACAACCTACACATTCCAAAGGAAACATCCTTGACCTAATATTTATCCCACAACAATCTCTATTCACTGATCAGGTCCTACACACTATTCAACCCATACCCTGGTCTGATCACGCTCTCATCCTCTTCTCCTTCCCCTACTCCACTCACAGAAGTCAACCTTCTGCCCATCCTCAACATACCCGTAAATTGAAACAATTCAATGCAGCCAACATTCTAGAGCAAACAATCCCTTCTCTTGACCTACTAAATAGTAAGAGACTGAACCAAGAGTCCCACATCTCTAAATGGAACGAAATCCTGTCTGCAGCCTCTCTACTCCCTCCTAAACAATTTCCTCAAAAGCACCGCAAAAGAGCCCCCTGGTTCTCCACAAAACTAAGAAGCCTCAAAAGGGAGCTTAGACGTCTTGAATGTATATGGAGATGCTCTCATGACCCTAATGCACATATTGCTTACACAATTAAACTCCAAACCTACTGCTCTGAAACCCTCAACCAAAAACAAGAATATAATAAAAACATGATCCAACGGTCACTTAACAAACCTAGAGCAGTGTTTTTCAACCTTTTTTGTGCAAAGGCACACTTTTTTCATGAAAAAAATCACGAGGCACACCACCATTAGAAAATGTTAAAAAAATTTACCTCTGTGCCTATATTGACTATATATAAAGTAATTCTCTTGAATAGGAATCAAACACTCACACCAACCCCCCTCCCCTGCTGGTTCACACCAACCCCCCTCCCCTGCTGGTTCACTCACACCACCCCCCCCCCTCCACTGCTGGTTCACTCATCCACCCCCCCTGTCACTTACTCACCCCTCCTGCTGGGTCACTCACTCACTTACCCCCCCTCCCCTGCTGGTTCACTCACACCATCGCCCCCCCCTTGCTGGTTCACTCACACCACCCCCCCCTCCACTGCTGGTTCACTCACACTCCCCCCCCCCCCTTGCTGGTTCACTCACACTCCCCCCCCCCTTGCTGGTTCACTCACACACACACACACCCCCCTCTGCCCAAGCCGCTGCTTCTGCTTTGTACAGAGCAGCGGCTGCACTACACTTACATTGAAAAGTAAAGAGAAACTGTGTCAGGAGCCCTCCGGTCATCGCAGAGCCCGAGGAAGTGATGTCATGGGGGCGGGCTCCTCACAGGCTGTCTTTCCTTTTCAAATTAACTTTATTGCAGCTAAAGTTAATTTGAAAAGGAAAGACAGCCTGTGAGGAGCCCGCCCCCATGACATCACTTCCTCGGGCTCTGCATGATCGGAGGGCTCCTGACACAGTTTCTCTTTACTTTTCAATGTAAGTGTAGTGCAGCCGCTGCTCTGTACAAAGCAGAACCAGCGGCTGCACTGCTATAGGGAATCGCGATCGCGTTCGCGCCGCGGACTTCGGCACAAAAGCCGGTTTTTTGCTCTGGCCGCTCCCGATCTTGCGGCCAGAGCAAAAAACCGGCTTTTCAATGGCCGGTTTTACAACTGTGCCGGCAGCCGGCCTGGCCATGGAAAAACCAGCCAGGCCGGCTGAAAACCGGCCGGTTGGCAACCCTAATTTGTGAGCCGAGGCCACATGTTACGGATGAAATTGGAATTTTTCCCACGGCACACCAGACAATGTCTCACGGCACACTAGTGTGCCGCGGCACAGTGGTTGAAAAACGCTGACCTAGAGAGCTTTTCTCCATTGCCAAATCCTTAATAAATGAACCCTTACAGCAGGACCAGCCACCAAAAATATCTGCACAATCTATAGCTAACCACCTGATCTCTAAATTCCTCCCGCCCTCATCAACCAATAACCCCCAACCTATTGCTGACTACTGCACTCAACCACATGAACCAACCCCCTTAAATTCATGGAATGAATTTGATCCCCTTACATTGGATAACGTATCTAATGTGTTAAAAGATTTAAATGCCTCAACCTCTGCCTTTGACCCTTGCCCCGTTCCTTGGATCAAATCCACCAGAAGTTCTCTCAGCCCCTACATCCTGTATATTGTACAAACCTCCCTCCAGACTGGATCTGTACCACCTCCACTTAAGTGTGCCACTATCCGTCCAATCCTAAAAGGAACAAAACTTGACCCCACTTCCCCCACCTCCTACAGACCCATTTCTAGCATCCCTTTCCTAGCAAAGATAACCGAGAAGCTAGTTCAAACCCAACTTCAGAACTATATTGATGATCACTCTCCTCTAGATTTATTCCAACATGGTTTCAAAAAGAACCATGGAGTTGAAACCCTCCTTACCTCTCTACTAGATTCCTTATACCTGCACACCCAGAATCCTACCCAAGGATGCCTACTCATTTTCCTTGACTTATCCGCTGCTTTTGACTCCCTTCCTCACCATCAACTCCTAAACAGACTCCACGAAATAGGACTGAGAGGCACAACCCTAAACTGGTTCCGATCCTACTTAGATGCCAGAAACCAACAGGTCCGTATTGGAAATGATTCCTCCCTTCCATTTATCCTAAAACAAGGCATCCCCCAAGGATCTAGTCTATCTGCTCTTCTATTCAATATTTTCCTTCAACCTGTCTGCAAGATCTTCCAAAACTATGGCATTCAGTACCAATTATATGCGGATGACATGATGTGCTTCACCCCATTTAACCTTACTTAAACTTACTTGGAGTGGAGGAGTAGCCTAGTGGTTGGGGCAAGGTACTTCAGGCCGGAAGGTCGGGGGTTCAAATCCCACTAGAGGACAGCAACCTTGGGCCGGAAGGACTGGGGTTTCTAGTCCCACAGGTGCTCCTTGTGGTCTTGGGCAAGCCACTTAACCCTCCATAGCCCATGTTCCCTGTAAAATAGTTAGTTATCTCCAAGTTATAATACCCTGTTCAATGTAATTTCAGTTTGTTCAATGTAAACCGCACTGATGCAGAATAGCGCGGTATATAAGAGAATGTAAATAAATAAATAAATAAATAAAAAAATACTAACCCTAACTTTACTAACCTAAGTGAATGCCTAACCAGCCTAAGATCTTGGCTCTCCCAGCACAACCTCCTAATTAATCAATCCAAAACAGAGGTTCTTCAGGCATTTTCCAATACCTCATACACCCCACCTCCAGCATTACTATTGGCGATCTCACACTCACTATAAAAAACCAAGTGAAATATCTTGGTATTATCCTTGATCAGAGCCTCTCCTTCACTGAGCAAATAAAGAGAACCACCAATACAATATACGCAAAGCTATGTACCCTCCGGAACCTCAAACCTCTCTTAAGCCCTGACTCTTTTCGTTCTGTCTGTCAGGCCCTCACAGTCCCTTCTCTTGATTATTGTAACCTCATCTGTCATGGCCTTCCCAAGAACACTATACAACTAGCCCAGAACACGATAGCGTGGCTCATAACCAACAACCCCAGACGATCACACATTACACCAATTCTATATGATCTCCACTGGCTCCCCATTCAATACAGAGTTAAATTCAAAGTGCTTACCCTTACACATAAAATCATCTCCAGTGAGTCGGCTCCATGCCTCTCCCCATTCCTTCCCTTCCCCAATAACACAAGAACACGCCGCTCCATTACCAAAAACCTACTGACCATCCCAACAACCAAAAGACATTCCAAACAATGTACCTGTAACAGGGCCTTCTCCCTCTATGCTCCGTCCTTATGGAATACCCTTCCTCACGAGCTGCGAAACTGTCCAAACCACTCTGAGTTCTGAAAGCAGTTAAAAACTCATCTTTTCCTCAAACATTTTTCCCTACCACCTTAGTACCCAACCTTTAACATCCACTTCCCGCCCCAGCCCTCTCAAAAATCTATCATGCAGCCATGTGGTATCTCTGTATATACCTTTGTAAATAGTTGTTCATTGTTCATTTAATTAAATTAGTTTATATTGTTTACCTATATATCCCTGTTACTTTGTTCTATGTAAACAGTTGAAACATACTGCCACGAAATGTTTTATGTAAACCGTCTTGATTTGTAGAAAGACGGTATATAAAAAATGTTAATTAAATAAATAAATAAATAAATAAATGTTACCCATGACTGAAGTGGTATTTAAAGGTGCAGAAGATGAAGGAAATATTGATACATCGGGAAGATGTATTACAACTATTAGATAAACTGAAGAGTAGCAAATCACCTGGACCAGATGGTATACATCCAAGGGTGTTGAAAGAACTGAAATATGAGATTACAGACCTGCTATTAGTAATCTGTGAACTATCATTAAGATCATCTCTAATACCTGAAGATTGGAGGATCGCCAATGTAACACCAATTTTTAAGAAGGGTTCCAGGGGTAATCTGGGAAACTACAGACCCGTGAGCCTGACGTCAGTACCAGGAAAAATGGTAGAAACCATCATAAAGAACAAAAATACTCAGCATGTAGATAGTCATGGTCTAATGGGAGACAGCCAACATGGCTTTAGACAAGGAAGATCTTGTCTTACTAATCTGTTATGTTTTTTTGAAGGTGTGAATAAACAGGTGGACAAAGGTGAGTCGATTGATATAGTCTATCTGGACCTTCAGAAAGCCTTTCACAAGGTCCCTCATCAGAGACTTTTGGCAAAACTAAAGAGTCATGGGATAGGAGGCTGTGTACTATTGTGGAACAGGAACTGGTTAAAAGATAGAAAGCAGAGGGTAGGGCTAAATGGCCAATTTTCCCAATGGAGAAAGGTGAATAGTGGTGTACCCCAGGGCTCTGTGCTGGGTCCGCTGCTTTTTGACATATTCATAAATGACCTGGAAAGTGGAATAACGAGTGAGGTTATCAAATTTGCAGATGACACAAAACTATTTAAAGTTGTTAAAACCCAAGAGGATTGTGGAAAATTGCAAGAGGATCTTGATAAATTGGAAGACTGGGCATCAAAATGGCAGATGAAATTTAATGTGGACAAGTGCAAGGTTATGCACCTAGGGAAGAACAACCCAAACTATGGTTACACGATGCAAGGTTCCACATTAGGAACCACCACCCAGGAAAAAGATTTAGGCGTCATTGTGGATACCATGTTAAAACCCTCGGCCCAGGGGAGAGAGCAGAGAGCCGGCGCAGAGGTCCGGGGAGGCAGGCACCTGCTCCGACGGTCCCGACGTCATCGGGGACCTGTTTAAAGGTTCTCTGGGTAGGCACAGCCGGAGGCGCTAGTCGGGGCAGCGATAGAAGGGGCTAGATACAAAGGGCATTACAGGCCCCTTGGGAGCCCCTTGGAGCAACGAAGGAGCAAAGAGCCTGGTTTGTCATCGTTTGGTGATGGGGAAACGTAAGAAGAAGATCGAGCCGGCTGTGGCAGCTACGTCTGCGGTGGGCCCCATGGACAAACATGTGAAGGTACTTTCTGGTCTAGATACCACACTTGACCCTGAATTTCTGGTGCTCCGGCCCTCTCCGGTGTCTTTGAGTTCTCCAGACCGGACACCACCTTCTCCTCCAGTCTATGTATCTCCTCCTCTATCCACTTCAGATGGTATGCGGTTTCAGCAGAGTACCCCGGTGATAACAGGGGAAAAGCTGAAGCCTGTGGTATGAGTACCCGTTCCAAAGGAAGCCAGTTTGGTGCCTGATGAGCAGGTAACTCTGGCTGATATTTGGAAAGTGGTTACCCGTATTGAAAGTTCCTTAGTACCTACCGTTGTGCAACTTTGCAATTTCTCTTCGGAGATTACAGCAAAAGTTTCTGAAGTGGATAGTAAGGTGGAGACTATTTCTAAACAGATTATTAGTTGTGAAAATCAATGTCAGGCTCTTAAAGATGTGAATGTGTCTCATATAAAAGATAGTTTAGTTCTGCACCACAAAATGGAACAGTATGATAATTTGCTACGTGTTAAAAATGTTAGGATGTTGAATTTTCCTTATTGTCGGTTGCTTTCAGCAGAAATACTTTTGCGAAAGTATTTTAGAGAGGTTTTGGGGCTGGCTTCGGCCGATTCCATTGGCCTTTCTAAATTTTATTACTTGACTGGTAGAGCTCTGTCTCGGGGTTCTCCGGGGGGGGTTTGATGAGGTTCAAGGTGCTGTTGACCTTGATCTCACCAAATTTCTGGAGGGACTCGCAAGATAATATTTCTTCTAGAGCCACATTGGTGGTTTCCTTTGTGTCTGATCAAGACAGAGCTCTTGTATTTCGTAGTTATTTTAAGAATATGTCTGCTCTTTTTTGTGGAGCGAAAGTGCAAATATTTCCTGATGTCTGCAGGGCGACTCAGACTAGGAGACAGGGGTTTTTGGCTCTCAAACCTAGGGTGATCGCCCTGCCGGCTACTTTTTTTCTTCGGTATCCCTGTAAATGTTTATTAACTTTCCAGGGTTCTAGGTTTGTTTTTCTTGACCCTACTCAACTTGAATTGTTTCTTTCTGATAAAGAGGGGCTTGGCAAGAAGGGACTGGGATAGGTGGTATTGTTAGTAGCTGCTTAGGTATTCAGGAGTTTAGTCTCCTGGTTGTTTCTTTTTTTTTTTGTTATTATGTTTATTAAACTCTCCCCTTATTGTGGGCTAGGTTCAGATGTATTGTTAATTTATATATTTTCTTTTTCTTCTATGTATTTCTTTGTGTATGAATCATCATCATCATCTGAAAGTTTCTTTATGCTTGCTTTGTAAGTTGTAAAAATCTCAAT
Source organism: Ichthyophis bannanicus (assembly GCA_033557465.1). Lineage (NCBI taxonomy): Eukaryota > Metazoa > Chordata > Amphibia > Gymnophiona > Ichthyophiidae > Ichthyophis > Ichthyophis bannanicus. The sequence continues at coordinate 137,777,892 of CM066047.1, read as the reverse complement.
AAATATTAAAAAACAAAACAAAAAAAACCCTCGGCCCAGTATGCAGCGGCGGCCAAGAGAGCAAATAGAATGCTAGGTATCATAAGGAAAGGAATGGAAAATAAAACAAAAGACATTATAATGCCTAAACACTGGCTTGTTAACCAAGCAACCAGAGTTCGATTCCCACTAGCACTCCTTGTGGCCTTGGGCAAGTCACTTAACCCTCCACTGCCTCGGAAGAAAGGCCTGGCAATCTACTTCCGGTGACACTGCCAAGAAAACCCAGGAGCTTCTGGGTCGCCAGGAGTCAGGACTGACTCGAAGGCACACGTTGTTGTTGTTATATCGTTCCATAGTGAGACCGCACCTTGAATATTGTGTGCAATTCTGGTCGCCGTATCTTAAAAAGGATATAGCGATATTAGAAAAGGTTCAGAGAAGAGCCACCAAAATGGTAAAGGGGATGGAAGGATACTCCTATGAAGAAGGGCTAAAAAGGTTAGGGCTCTTTAACCTGGAAAAGAGACGGCTGAGGGGAGATATGATAGAAGTCTATAAATTAATGAATGGAGTGGAACGGAACGGGTAAACGTAGATCGATTGTTTACGTTATCAGAATATAGAAAGACTAGGGGACATGCAATAAAGCTACAGGGTAAACTATTTCAGACTAATAAAAGAAAATATTTTTTCACTCAACGTGTAATCAAACTCTGGAATTTGTTACCGGAGGATGTAGTAAAGGCTGTTAGTGTAGCTGGGTTTAAAAAGGGTTTGGACAAGTTCCTGGAGGAAAGGTCCATAAACCATTATTAAGAAGCATTGCGGAACCTGTGTCTTTTGGGGAAACTGCTAGGTACGTATGACCTTGAACTGGCCACTGTTGGAAACAGGATATTGGGCTTGATGGACCTTGGTCTGACCCAGTATGGCATATCTTATGTTCTTATGAACTTTAAATAGTTTTCTGTCATCTGCATATTTGATAACATCACTCGTTATTGCCATTTCCAGGTCATTTATGAATATGTTAAAAAGCAGCGGACCCAGCACAGGTCCCTGGGGTGCTCCACTATTCACCTTTCTCCATTGGGAAAATTGGCCATTTAGCCCTGCCCTCTGCTTTCCATCTTTTGACCAGTTTCTGATCCACAATAGTACACTGCCTTCTATCCCATGACTTTTTAGTTTTGCCAAAAGTCTCTGATGAGGGACCTTGTCAAAGGCTTTCTGAAAGTCCAGATACACTATATCAACTGACTCACCTTTGTCTATCTGTTTGTTCACACCTTCAAAAAAATATAACAGATTAGTAAGACAAGATCTTCCTTGTCTAAAGCCATGTTGGCTGTCTCCCATTAAGCCATGACTATCTAAATGCTGAGTAATTTTATTCTTTAGGATGGTTTCTACCATTTTTCCCAGTACTGACTTCAGGTTCACCAGTCTGTAGTTTCCTGGATCACCCCTGGAACCCTTTTTAAAAACTGGCATTACATTGCCCGTCCTCCAATTATTACAGTTGATTTTAATGATAGTTCACAGATTACTAATAGCAGGTCTGCAATCTCATATTTCAGTTCTTTCAACACCCTTGGATGTATACCATCCGGTACAGGTGATTTGATACTCTTCAATTTATCAAATAGTTGTAATACATCTTCCCGGTGTAGCGATATTTATTTCAATTCTTGTGCAACATCACCTTTAAATACCACTTCAGTCATGGGTAGCATCCCTACATCTTCCTCAGTAAAGACCGAAGCAAAGAATTCATTCAGTCTCTCCGCTATAGCCTTGTCTCCTCTTACTGCCCCTTTTGCCCCTCTATCATCTAATGATCCAACTGACTCTCTCACAGGATTTTGCTACGAATGTACTTGAAAATTTTTTTATTATGCATTTTTGCTTCCACAGCAAGTTTCTTCTGAAATTCTTTCTTTGCCTGCCTTATCAATGCCTTATATTTAACTTATCAGTGCTTGTGCTATTTCCAGTTTTCGTTATTTGGTTCTTTTTTTCCATTTCCTGAAAGATGCTTTATTTGGCAAGAACAGCCTCTCTGACCTCACCTTTAAACCATGCTGGCAGTTTTTTGGACTTCCTTCCACTTTTCTTAAAGTGTGGAATACAGCTGGCCTGGGCTCCCAAGATAGTATTTTAAACAACACCCAAGCTTGATGTAAGTCTTTAACCTTTGCAACTGCTCCTTTTAGTTTTTTCTTAATTATTTTCCTCATTTTATCATAGTCTCCCTTTCAAAAGGTATAAGGTAGTAATGTGGATTTCCTAAAAGGTAGTAATGTGGATTTCTTTATTATACAGGATTCTTTTTCTCAGCATAAATCCCTCACATACAAATTCTCTAACACAGTTACTTACAGGTACAAGGTAGCTACTGTATAGGGAATTCAAAAGAGAAAGGTTAATGGGGCAATTCAGCACACTATCACCTCCATGGCAGGGCTGAATAAACTCCCCCTTTTCTCCTCTGTCCTGGTACTTTTTTATACCGTTGTTCTGTAAGGCAGGTGAAACTACAAAGGTTATTTCTTTTCATGCAGCTGGTTTTCAGCAATACTTTTTTCTATACAATATTGGCACACTTTTACATTTCCCAAGGTTCAAGCTAGCATCGAGACACTATCTCACCTTCTGAAGGCCTGTGCCTATTTAAATCTTACTCCTCAGTTCCTCCTCATGTCTCCTCTTTCTTGTTTCATTAATGTTATCTGGTTTTCTCAGTAGTTGCACACCAAATCAGTAACATTCCATACCACTCTACTCCTAGAATTTCTCATACTGTCAGTAGCTCATTCCTTTTCTTTCCCATGGTTCTTCATTTGGCCTAACAGTGGTCAACAGCTTAAGCAGGCCTGTATCCAGGTCTGCTTCACAAATGTAGCTACAGGAGCATTGTCCTGGCTTAGGTCCGCCTCCCCCCCCCCACCCCACCCCCTTAGGAGATGACACCTTTAAAGGAGGTAGAATTCCTGGGCCTGTGAGCAGGGCCGGATTTGCCTATACGCCACATACGCTGTGGCGTAGGGCCCACAGCTGGCAAGGGCCCACCGGGAATGTTTTTTGCACAGGGCCCCGCGTTTCAGGGGGCCCCGCGCAAAAAACATTCTGATCCATCATTAAAATTAAAAAAAAAAAAAAAAAAGCTGTCACTGCCTCTGCCGGGGCCGCCGCGGCAGAATCGAGTGTGCCGCGGGGCCCCCCCTGCCCAGCAGAGCCTGGCCTGCCCTCCCCGGTATCACCTCTCGAGTCTCAGCTGCCTCCCTCCAGTCACACGCGCCGGCTTTCAGAGCGCGAGGTGAGTTTCTCCCTCGCTGCTCTGTTAAGCCCGCGGGGGCTGATGGGAAGTCCCATCAGCCCCCGCGGGCTTAAACAGAGCAGCGAGGGAAAAACTCTTCCCTCGCGCTCTGAAAGCCGGCGCGTGTGACTGGAGGGAGGCAGCTGAGAGAGGTGATACCGGGGAGGGCAGGCTCTGCTGGGCAGGGGGGGGGCCCCGCGGCACACTCGATTCTGCCGCGGCGGCCCCGGCCCCGGCAGAGGCAGCGACAGCTTGTTTTGTAAAAAAAAATTCGCTGGGCGGGGGTGGGCTGGGGGGTTAGGACGGGTGATGGGCTGGGGGGGTTAGGAGTGGTAATGGCTGTGGGCTGTTGGGGGGGTTAGGACTGGTGATGGGCTGGGGGGGGGTAGGAGTGGTAATGGCTGTGGGCTGTTGGGGGGGTTAGGAGTGGTGATGGGCTGGGGGGGTTAGGAGTGGTAATGGCTGTGGGCTGCTGGGGGGGTTAGGACTGGTGATGGGCTGGGGGGGGTTAGGAGTGGTAATGGCTGTGGGCTGTTGGGGGGGTTAGGACTGGTGATGGGCTGGGGGGGTTAGGAGTGGTAATGGCTGTGGGCTGTTGGGGGGGTTAGGACTGGTAATGGGCTATGGGGGGGTTAGGAGTGGTGATGGGCTATGGGGGGGGGGCTATGGGCTATGGGGGAGCTAAGTCTATATGGGCTGATGGGATTAGGACTGGGTTGATGGGGGCTTAGGACTGGTAATGGGCTATGGGGGGGGGGGCTTAAACTAAAAATTGGGTGATGGGGATTAGGACTGGAAATGGGCTGGTGGGATTAGGACTGGGAGTGGGCTATGGGGGGCTAGGACTGGTAATGGGTTGGGGGGTTGCTAGGACTGGAAATGGGCTGGGGGATTAAGACTGGAGGTGGGCTGATGGAGTTAGGACTGGTAATGGTCTGTGGGCTGTTGCGGGGGATAACACTGGTAATGGGCAAGGGCGGGCTCCGACAGGAAATGGGCTGATGGGAAGGGGTTAGGACTTGAGGTGGGCTGATGGGGTTAGGACTGGTAATGGACTGTGGGCTGATGGGGGGGTTAGGACAGGCAATGGGCTATGGGGGGGTTAAGACTGGTAATGGGCTGTTGGCTGATGGGGGCTGTCTGGTAATGGGCTATGGGGGGTTAGGACTGATAATGGACTAGCGGGGGGGGGCTAGGACAGGAAATGGGCTGATGGGGAGGGGTTAGGACTTCAGGTGGGCTGATGGGGTTAGGACTGGTAATGGACTGTGGGCTGATGGGGGGGGTTAGGACTGGGAATGGGCTATGGGGGGCTGACTGGAAATGGGTTGATGGGGGTTAGGACTGGAAGTGGGCTGATGGGGGGTTAGGACTGGTAATGGGTTATAGGGGGGGCTTAAACTGAAAATGGGGTGATGGGGGGTTAGGACTGGAAGTGGGTTGATGGGGGGGCTAGGACTGGTATTGGGGTGATGGGAGGGGCTAGGACTGGAAATGGGCTAATGGGGGGCTAGGACTGGAAATGGGCTGATGCAGGGACTAGAAGGGAATGGATGCTGGGTGAGGCTGGAACTAGAAGGGAGCTGGTGTTGGGGGAGGATTAGAATGGGATGGGGCTGGGAGAGTAAAATGGAGAGGGGAAAAATATTTTGTGTGGGAGGGATAAAAAATCTACAATTGGCCGGGTATTGGGAGAGTAAGTGGGGATTGAGGATGGAGGGGTAAATTTTGAGTAGATGAAATAGGAATGAGGAAAGAGCAAAAGGAGAAAGATTAGTATGTTAAAGCAGATGTAGAGAGAGAATGGAAAAAAAAAAACCAAGAAGACAGAAGAAAGGACAAATGGACAGCAGATGGAGAGTTAGCAGAAGACACGAAGAAACCAGAAGAAAGTGGCTGGAACAATTGCAACTGAAAAAAAATGCACAAAAGGTAGAAAAATATCTCTTTATTTTGAATTTATTAACTGGAATATGTCAGCTCTGGGAAATGTGCATCATTAATTTTTGCGCTTTGTTTAGTACAAGAGGAAATTAATTTATAGTTTTATTTCTACAGTGTTGTTGTATATTCCAAGTTTGGCTTTTGGGGTTCCCAGTTTAATTATTGTCTTCCTGTTTCTAAATTGTGATTCCTTGTTTGGTGATGGTCTATGTTGTGCATGTGTAACTGAGCTGAGGTATTCTGTTTATATAATTCCTATTTGACATTGCCACTTGTTCTTTCCCCAGTAGGTCATGTATTGTTGTTCTCTGAAATGTATTGGTTTAATATTTGCAGTGTTGCCTTTTGATAGTTAGGGTATGGTGCTTTGTGAGTCCTGGTAGTGCTGTTAGGATATGGCGGGTTTGCTATGGGTTCTAAATGGGCAGTGTTTGTAGTAGTTCCTAATGTGCCTGGCGGTTGGTACTGGATTATAGTAATGTAGAAACCTTTTAGTCTTTCTTTATCCATATACTCATTAAGAGGCATGTTTACTAAAAGTTAGTGTATGGCAGAGCTACTCAATTCCAGTCCTGGTGGTCCACAATCCTGCAGGTTTTCAGGATATCCCTAATAAATATGCATGAGATATATATGCATTGGAGATATCCTGCCAACCTGACTGGTTTGTGGCCCTCCAGGGCTGGATTTGGAGACCCCTGCCTTACATCTCTGTCATTTACGATTGTGAGTGGGCAAGGTGCAGATGTCCAAGACATCAAAAAAGTTAGATAGCATTTGTCACATTCCTCCTTGCTTCTCACCACCACCAAAATATTATCTATTAGACAACTTTTTGGTGGTGGTGAGAATCGAGGAGGAATGTGACACATTCTATCTACCCTTTTGATGTCTAGGATATCTGTACCTTGTTCACTCACAATCTTAAATGACAGAGATGTAAAGCAGGGGTCTCCAAATCCAGCCCTGGAGGGCCACAAACCAGTCAGGTTGGCAGGATACCTCCAATGCATATATATCTCATGCATATTTATTAGGGATATCCCGAAAACCTGCAGGATTGTGGACCACCAGGACTGGAATTGAGTAGCTCTGGTGTATGGTAACATTATGCAAATATTATGCAAATGAGACACCTTATGCAAATGAGGCCCCGCACCGAGTCTCCGCACATGGCCCCGCACCCCCCTTGGGCCGCCCCTGGGCCCACCGGAGGGCTTTAGAGGGAGCCGGGGAAGCCCGCGCGAGGCCCCGGCTCCCTCTGTACAGCCGCCAGCGTGAAGAGCCTTTTCCTTCACGCTGGCGGCTGTTTCTGTGAAGCCGCGAATGCTGGGAAAGGTTAAAGGTTGCCCTTTAACCTTTCCCAGCATTCCTGGCTTCACAGAAACAGCCGCCAGCGTGAAGGAAAAGGCTCTTCACGCTGGCGGCTGTACAGAGGGAGCCGGGGCCTCGCGCGGGCTTCCCCGGCTCCCTCTGAAGCCCCTCAGACAGCCGCAATGCTGTCCGGGGGGCCAGGACTGCATGGGGGGGCCCAGGACTGCACGGGGCGGGCCAGGACTGCACGGGGGCACGGGGGGGGCCCAGGACTGCACGGGGGCGGGCCCAGGACTGCACGGAGGCACGGGGGGGGGGACACGGGGGGGCCCAGGACTGCACAGGGGGGGCCCAGGACTGCACGGGCACATGGGGGGGGCCCACAATTTTTCTTGGCGTAGGGCCTCACTCTAGCTAAATCCGGCCCTGCCTGTGAGCCTCATGAAAGGACTGAATCTGGGACCAAAACCCTGAAAAGGAAGAGATGAAGGGCTTTCCAGGTTGGTATCTACAGGAATCCTGGGACCCCCTAGAGTCCAAGTAGTATGAATGAGGAAAACAGGCATATGTCAAGGAGGAGGATACCCCACTATGCTTCCCAGGTCCTTTCGGCCTATCTTCCAGGAGGCAATGAGGCTTGGACTCACCCAAGTCCTTAACCAAATTCTCCAAGTCAGCCCCAAACAGAAGCTTCCCTTTAAAGGCTTGCAGAGTCAGTTGAGCCTTGGAGCACATGTCTGTCACCCAGTGGTGAAGTCATAGTAAATGCTGCATCATCATCTAGAGGGCAATGTCCCTAGTTGCCAAGTAGACAAGATCATACATAGCGGCTGGCAGAGAAACTGTGGCCAGATCAAAGATCAGAGTAATATTCTCTAGGGCAAGGGATTGGATCCACTGGAGAAGGACTTGAGTCATCGAGCCTGTACATTTAGCAATCTGGAGGATAGCAGCAGTAGCTGCAAACTGATTCTTCAGGAGAGATTCCACCTTACAATCCAGGGTGTTCTTCAAGGCCAGTCTACTTCATGGCTGCCGTAACCTGTACATCCACCTTCGACAAGCTGAACCATGCAGGGCAATCCTCTTCTGGTAGAGTGTATAGGAGTTTACACACCTTCAGCCTCTTTACTGGGGAGTCAGGCGAGTCCCACTCTGAACAGATCAAGCTTTTGATAACCTCTGGAAAAGGGAAGACTGTCGCAGACTTCTGAACCCCTTAAAGAAGAGGATGGACTTCTGGCCCCTGGTCCACCGCTGCAGGGGACCAAAGGAAAAGTGGATGAAACTTGAGCAATCAGAGCTGCCAGCTTGTCCTTCCTGAACAGGCAGATAATACCTGCTTCTTCATGATCCTCTGAAGGAGATGGCACCTCTTCTACACTAGAATCATCCTCTAAGACATCAGGATTTGACTCCAATTTTCAGCAAAAAGATTGTTTTAAATTCCAGATTCCAACCTTTGCTGAGGACATTTAGAAAGTGGTGCCCGAGCCAGGCTTTGACTAGCTGCCTGTCTCTCTTTCAAGTGAGAAGAAAGAGATTGAGAAGACCTGGAGACCCCAAGGCCTGAGTTACCACACCAGAAGAAGAATTCTAGGGAGAACAATCTGAGACCAGGAGCTCCCTGCCAGGAGTATGGCCCCCAACCTTGGGGGAAACAGTAGTCGCTGGGTCCTTACAAGAAGGGAAGCAGCCAGAAGAGTAAGTGCTGGAACTCAAAGCTTGTTGGTTATTCTTTTTGTGGTGCCATCTGCCACCTCCTGCAGCAAGGCCAATATGACAGAGTCACCCATGTCCCCTTTATTGGGAGAGAGGGAATAGGCCCTCCAAGGGCACATCAGAAACTTTCATGCAAGAAGTGCAGATAATGGAATCCAGCGTCAAAGTTCTCTGCTTACCACAGATCAGACAGTGCTTCTTAGAAGTTGGCATATGAATCTCCACCAATGGTGCAATAGAAGCTTAAAGTGCACCCAATCGATGTGATGTGCCACATGCTAAGGCTATGCAAACATACCTGCGTATGATAGAGCCATATGGGCAGAGAAGCACGCAGGGAGAACATGCACTAGGACTGTGCAGGGAAGACACCTCACTCTGCAAATGTGTACCAAAGGAGGTGCATCAGCAGCGCTGCAAAGCACAAGAAGAGCAATCAGTGCATGCCGGTAGTTGGGCAAGGTGAGAAACACTGACACCATACTAATGGATGCCAAAGCAGTCCAATCTGACTTACGCACCAGCAATTGATGAGGTCATGAGCCCCCAGTCAGACAGGCAGAGACTCGCCCCTGGGGAGTTCCAAGGCAGGAAAACTGTGCTGGACAGTGCTACTCCCCTGTCGCTGGATCTGCAGTCATATACCTCTGAAGAGCCGTTTTCAATCTTTGGGGGAGAGCAGGGGGAAGAAGAAGAAAGGGGGGGGGGGGTGCAGTAAGGCTGTGCAAGGTTGTGAAGAATCCTTTGCAAACTCTTCTTCCATTTATCTGGCTGCTCAACAGGTCCTTAACAGGATAAGGACTCAGAGCTGAACTAATTCCCCTCCTTCATATGGCTTCCAAAAAGAATACTGGTTTGAATGGTGTCTAGTGGAGCTTCCCGTGTCACACTCAAGTGAGAGTCACCTGAGGGTGGTTGCCTTCCACCCCGTGCACCATGCCGCTCTCCCCTACCCATGCTGAGCTGTGTCCCCTTCCCCCCCCCCTGCAGCTGCTGGGCATGAGGGCGAGAGTGGCAGGCCATGTGTGCTGAAGCACATGGCCTGCCGCCCAGAGAAGTCTGCCCTAGGCAGCAGCCTAGTGGACGAACTGGCCCTGGCCACCTCCTACTCATAAGAACATAAGAACATAAGACATGCCATACTGGGTCAGACCGAGGTCCATCAAGCCCAGTATCCTGTTTCCAACAGTGGCCAATCTAGGTCATACATACCTAGCAATATCCCCAAAAGACACAGGTTCCACAATGCTTGTACTGGGTCAAGCATTGATATCCTGGGTCCCTTTTTAATAGTGGTTTATGGACCTTTCCTCCAGGAACTTGTCCAAACCTTTTTTAAACCCAGCTATACTAACAGCCCTTACTACATCCTCCGGTAACAGATTCCAGAGTTTGATTACACGTTGAGTGAAAAATATTTTCTCTTATTTGTCTTAAATAGTTTACCCTGTAGCTTCATTACATGTCCCCTAGTCTTTCTATATTCTGATAGCGTAAACAATTGATCCACGTTTATCCGTTCCACTCCATTCATTAATTTATAGACCTCTATCATATCTCCCCTCAGCCGTCTCTTTTCCAGGTTAAAGAGCCCTAACCTTTTTAGCCTCTCTTCATAGGAGTAGCCTTCCATCCCCTTCACCAATTTGGTGGCTCTTCTCTGTACTCAACCAATTTCTAACCCAAGTAGTAACTTTAGGGTCCATCCCTAGGGTGCTCCGTTTGTTTATAAGTCGCCTGTGCAGAACGGTGTCAAAGGCTTTCCTGAAATCTAAATACACCACATCTAGGGCTCTCTCTCGGTTCAACTCCCTTGTCACTCAGTCAAAGAAATCAATCAGATTTATCTGACAAGACTTGCCTCTGGTAAACCCATGCTTCCTCGGATCCTGCAATCCATGGACTCCAGAAACCTCACTATTTTCTTTTAAGAACATAAGATATGCCATAGTGGGTCAGATCGAGGTCCATCAAGCAGTATCCTGTTTCCAATAGTGGCCAATCTAGGCCACAGGTACCTAGCAGTTTCCCCAAAAGACACAGGTTCCACAATGCTTGTATTGGGGCAAGCAGTGGATATCCCGGGTCCCCTTTAATAATGGTTTATTGACCTTTCCTCCAGGGACTTGTCCAAACCTTTTTTAAAACCGGCTACTCTAACTGCTTTTACTACATCCTCTGGTAGCAGATTCCAGAGTTTGATTACACATTGAGTGAAAAAAATATTTTCTGTTATTTGTCTTAAATAGGTTACCCTGTAGCTTCATCACATGTCCCCTCATCTTCTTATATTTTGATGGTGTAAACAATCGATCTACGTTTACTCATTCCACTCCATTCATTAATTTATAGACTTCTTTCATATCTCCCCTCAGCTGTCTCTTTTCCAGGTTAAAGAGCTCTAACCTTTTTAGCCTCTCTTCATAGGGGTATCCTTCCATCCCCTTTACCATTTTGGTGGCTCTTCTCTGAACCTTTTCTAATAATGCTATATCCTTTTTAAGATACGGCGACCAGAATTGCACACAATACTCAAGATGCAGTCACACCATGGAATGATACAGAGGCATTATAATATCCTTCATTTTATTCTCCATTCCTTTCCTTATGATACCTAGCATTCTATTTGCTCTCTTGGCTGCTGCTGCTGCACACTGGGTGGAGGGTTTCAACATTTTTCCTGGGTGGTGGTTCCTAATGTGGAACCTTGCATCATGTAACCATAATTTGGGTTGTTCTTTCCTAGGTGCATAACTTTGCACTTGTCCACATTAAATTTCATCTGCCATTTGGATGCCCAGTCTTCCAATTTATCAAGGTTCAATAACACTGGTCAACAAATTTTTACAAAAGTCATGTTACTGAAATAAAAATAGTCATTTCTTATCAATTTTTATATGCTTAACACGAATATGACAGTGAAATTGCAAAGTTGGCTCTAGTTTTTTTGTAATCTATAATAATTAATATTTACATCACAAAATGCATGTCAATAGTAAATATAATAGGCCTTCGGTTAATACCTGTAAAAAACCAAGTCATAGACTACTGTCAAGGCCCCCCTGGTGGCTAGGCGAATGCCTAGGTGTAATAGGGGTACCTTGAACGTCCTTCTTAGTAAACTGGAACCCAGTACTATGGCTTCTTCGCAATGTAGTAGTTGTGTCACAAAGATTATAGCCGAGATTTGAAGGTCACAGGAAAATTTCTTTATTTGAAAATAAAGCTCTACATAACCAATTGAACTCTTTGGCTAGAAGTTCAGGTACTACAAAATAAAACTCAGGATACTTCTCCATTCAAAAAGAACTTAAGCCTTGATACATAGTCCATGCCTTGACTTTGCTTCTGCGGCTTAACTTAAACAACGTGTCTCACAAATCATTCTTTTACAAACAGGTTCTGGTCCCAGGTCTCCAAGTTATGCAGCACAACACTCAACTGTTTCTCTCACATGTTTGCAGCACCTTAACTTCCTGGTTACCCACTGTTTAAAATCTTCTGAGATCCTTTTCCAAACGTATTTTCACTCTTTAGTTTTCCCAGACATTCATTAACTTCTTGGAGCTTATCAGATCAGCTCTCATTAATGCATAAATAAAGGGATGAGTTTCAGCAGAGAATGTACTTCCTTTAAAAGCTTCTGGGTTTTCCTAATTACTTTTAAAAACCCCTCAGTTTCTTATTTTTGACTAGAACAGAAAGAGCATTCCATCTCCATATCAGAATAATCATTCTCTACCCCATTGATTTCTATTTCCATTTTCTCTTCACCGGGTTCCTTCAATAACGTGTTATCCACAGCATCTGCCTGGGAAGGCTTCAGCTGCTTCAACACTCTCAACAGCTGCTCCCACTGAGACTCTTCTCTACTTGAGGCTATGGGGGAAGGGCATGACAAAGCTTTCTTGTTCAATAACTTTTTAACAGCTTGCAATGGGCTCACCTTTCTAGCAGCAACGTGTCTCCCTTCAGACCCTGCCACAGGTGTTAGCTTGCTTTCTGGTCCTTCCAGGGATATTCCTCTCTCCTGCTTCTCAACAGTACCTTGCTTAGAACAGGCTCTCCAGGGCTCCACCTTAGCTGCAGACTTACTGCCAGCTGAACTGTGTTCTGGGCTCGAGCTGTCTCTGTACTGCTTGCAATAGGATTCCCCCTTGAGGCTTCCAGTGAGATATTTGTCCCTCAGCCCTGTCCTTCGAGTCTCCTTACTTCTAGTACTCTCAGGAGTCTCCTGGCCAGTCCACCACCTCCTAGAGAATATCTCCTCTTCAGAAGATTCCTCTCCAGGGCTTGCCACTGACCTTTCTTCCAGCCTTATTTCAGACCTCTTCCTGGATCTCTCCCCGGGTCTCTGCTGAGTGTTTTGCCGGGATTCTGGCTGGGACCTTCTCTCAGGCCTCTTCCTGGAACTAGAGCTCCTCCACTCAGTTTCCTCGCTTCTCCCTTCACTCTCCTCACTTCCACCTCCTCTTGCTATAGCTTCTCTCTGCTTAAATGTTTGGGGCTGCCCTATAGCTCTAGACTCCGCCCCCAAACCTCTCCCGTCACCTCCCTTGGTTTCCTTGGAGATTGGGTGTGTCTCCAGTTCTACACTTCTGTGTAGGGAGTTTTTTCTTTGTTTAGAGTTTTAACCCCTGCTGTGCCTGCCGTTCTCTTGTGCTCAGGGAAAAAGGACTTTTTTTTCCCCTTTTCTTTACACTCTAAACCTGCTTCGCCACCACTCTACTTCTTAGATTTTTTTGCCTGTCTCTTGTACAGCTGTTCGGGAGCTTCTCTGGGGAGTGTCCAGCAGTAGTCAGCCAGCTTTGTAGTGGACCATTTTCCCTGGTATCTTTGCTCCATCGTTGCGATATCCTGGTGAAAACGTTCGCCCTGTTCATCACTAACCATACCACAGTTGTCAGGAAAGAAATCAAGATGGGAATCAAGGAAATGGATCTTTAGAGACATATTGCAGCCAGGTTTCTGATACTGCATCAGCATGTCGTCTACTAGTTCCTTGTAGTTTTCTGCCCTAACATTCCCGAGAAAGTTTGTTGACACTAGGCGAAAAGCAGTCCATGCTTGTTTCGCATCACCCTGCAGCAAGTTGTTGAACCGGTCATCTTTGAAGAGCTCTCGAATCTGAGGACCCACAAAAACGCCCTCTTTAATCTTTGCTTTGCTGAGTTGAGAGAGTTTTTCATGCAGGTATCGGAAAGCTGGTGAAGTGCGGTCCATGGCTTTCACAAAGTTTTTCATCAAACCTAGTTTGATGTGAAGGGGTGGTAGCAGGATTTTGTGAGCTTCAACCAGAGCTGGGTGCTGGATATTCTTCTCTCTGTTACATTTTGTCTGCGATTCCATTCCTTCCGCAAGTAGTGCCAATCCCTTGCTCGGCTATCCCACTCACATAAGAAACACATGTATTTTATATATCCCTGCTGCAGTCCCATTAAAAGGGCACCTTCAAGTCACCACAGAGATGCCAGCTGTACTTGTTATAGTTAATGGAAGTCAGTAGATGTTTTGTTATCGTATGTCTCTTTCATGTGGACGGCATGCGCTACTGGAATAGATGGAAGACGGTTTTCATTGTTCAAAAGCACAGCCTTCAGACTCAGTTTCGAAGAGTCTATAAATAGTCTCCAATCTTGTGGGTCATGAGTGATTTTTAAGGCATTCATGAGGCTTTCAATATCAGAACAGAATACCAGATTACTTTCCTTTCTGAAGAAAGGCTCCAACTGCTGGTGGCGCTTTCGATATGGAGTAATGTTGACATTTTTTTCTAGAAGATTCCATTGTTGGAGTCTTGATCCTAGCAATTCTGCCTTGTTCTTGGATAAGTCCAAATCACGAACCAGGTCATTTAGCTCTTCCTGTGTTATTCTGTGTGCAGTTGTTAATGCATCCCAGTGAAAATCTGGGTCACTGCATGCTGACGGACCAGGAGAAGAACAGGTCGACTCACCCTAATCCTCATCAGATTGAATCAAGAGAATATTCTGATGGAGGTTCTGGAATAGGAAGTCCCTCACCATGTGGAACTGGTCTCAATGCAGACGGAATGTTTGGGTAGACTATGCTCGACTTCTTTTGCTTTGTTATTTCGCTGGAAAGAGGAGGAACCAAGCAGAAGTCAGTCATTTATGTGGTTGCTTGGCTCTCTCCACACCATGGGGACTGCAAATGGCATTGATGGTCTTTTGCAATTCAACCACTGTGAAAGCTGTGTTGTACATGTAGCGCAGCGTATATGCGGGGCCCAAGGCTTGTCTTGGTCACCAATCTTGCATCCGAAGTAAAGATGATATGCCTTCTTCAGTTGAGAAGTGATACTTTTCTTCTGGTTGGCAAATGTCACTTCCCCACAAATGTAGCAGAAATTGTCAACAGTATTAACGCACTTTTGCGGCATTACTGTTCTGTATTGTACCTAAATGGCTAAAATTATATGATTAATAAAAGTTACATGTAACAGTAGCTTAAACTGTCTCGCACACAGTCTGAAATATTTTAAATGCTCAACCTTTCCGACTGCGTATAGTACACTGCTGACGTCAGATGGCTTCAGCAGCCGTCTGGCAGTAGTATTGCATTGCATCAGAAAATGATGCAATCAACTCTAGATGATGTGTGCATGCTGGTATTATGCAATGTGATGCAATATTACATCATTCAAGGCTTATTTGGGATGTTGTTGATGTCCTACTGGATAAATTTACACAGTAAAACGTCAAAAATGAACTACATGCAATATCTTCAAAACGAAAGCCAATAATTTTTTTTTTATGTTATATTCGTGTTCAGCTCACCAAGATACTACTGATTAGGGCCTTTTAAAGTCAGTAATGATTTCAGTGTTGACCAGTGTAATTTACTCACCACTGAGGTTAGACTAACCGGCCTGTAGTTTTCAACCTCATCTTTACTTCCGCTTTTGTGTGAAAGGACCACATGTGCCTTTCTCCAGTCCTCTGGGACCACTCCTGACTCCAAAGAAGCATTGAAAAGATGTTGTTGTTGTTGTTAAGTGCTGTCGAGTCTGAGTCGACTCATGGCGACCCTCTGGATAGCTATTCTAAATTGTGTTCGGTCTTGAGTCAGGCGGCTCATTGTTGACAGACTGGTACCCGTAGCTGCTGTTATTGTATCGATCCATCTCATTGCTGGCCTTTCTCTTTTGCGCTGACCTTCTATCTTGCCAAGCATGATGTCTTTCTCTAATGATCTCTCTTCGCATGATGTGTCCAAAGTATGAAAGTCGAAGTCTTGTCATCTGAGCTTCTAAAGAAAGCTTAGGTTTGATCTCCTCTAGTACCGACTGGTTTGTTCTTCGGGCAGTCCATGGTATACACAGTATTCGCCGCCAGCACCATAATTCAAAGGCATCAATTTTCTTCCTGTCTATCTTTTTCACTGTCCAGCTTTCACATCCATATGATGTTATTGAAAATACCATGGCTTGAACAAGTCGAATCTTTGTATGGAGAGAGACATCTCTGCTCTTGAGAATCTTATCTAGGTCTTTCATAGCCTTTCTGCCAAGAGCAATGTGTCATCTGATTTCTTGATTGCTTGTTGCTTCTTTATCGATAGTTGATCCAAGTAGGTTAAAGTTGTTCACGATTTCAATTTCTTCTACTTCAACGACGAACCTGTTGATTATGCCAGTTGTCATGATCTTTGTCTTCTTTACATTAAGGTGCAGGCCCATTTTGAGACTATGTTCTTTGATTGTGAGAAGCAAATGTTTCAAATCATCTTCACTTTCAGCCAGTAATGTGGTATCATCAGCATAGCGAAGGTTGTTGAGTCTTCCACCAATCTTCACACCTCTGTTGTCTTCATACAATCCTGCTTCTCTGATGATTTGTTCTGCATATAAATTAAACAGGTAGGGGGAAAGTATGCAGCCTTGTCTTACACCTTTGCTTATTTTAAACCATTCTGTTTCTCCTTGTTCCGTTCGAACTGCTGCTTCTTGATCAATGTACAAATTGTGCAAGAGTACGATCAGGTGTTCTGGTATACCCATGCTTCTTTTTTTTTTTTCTTTTTTTTTTATTAACAAACTGCATAATACACAACACATAACAGTGAACCACCACTCAACCCAGTATCTACCATTATACTTTCCTTAGTTCATCTTCAAATTAGAGAAATACCCTCTCCCAGTGTGTCCCTATTTTCTACAATTTATACCTTATACGGTTGCCACCACCAACTTACATTGGCACGTCAACAGACCCTCCTCAGCCTCTAGACTCTTCCCCCCATACATTAACAGACTAACAACATCTTCCTACCACAGTAGTCATCTGAGTGAAAAAGAAAAACACAGGTATGAAAAACTAGTCCATCCCCACCTTCCCCCCTATCCAGCCAGAAACCCCCACCCTTTCCACTCTCCCCTCAAAAGCGCTTTCCAACATGAAACCTGTGATAAGGAAGCTTATCATAGCTCAGGAAGGAGCTATAGAAAAGGTGAAGTGACTCTGAACAAGCAACCTGTCAGTTCTGGTAGAAATAAGAAAACAGAATTTTGCCATAAAAGACTACCAGTCCCAGAATGCACCAGGTTTCCAACAGCCATGAGAGGAGCTGAAGTGAGAAAACGTGTGTTCAATCAAAAGGGCTATGAGGTAATCCCCAAGCACTCATTGCAAAGGGCAGGGCTTGATTCAGCACAGCTGCGCTGTGCTAGGATGGAACACTCATCTCAAAGGGCAAGGCCTGATTCAGCACAGCTGCGCTGTGTTAGGGAGGAGCACTCATCTAAGCAGAATAAGAGTAGAGTTTATTCTACAGATGACCATCTTCATGATCACCTTGGATTTCCAGAGAAGGATCATCAGAAGCAGAAGCCAAACCGGACGGACAGAGAGGGAAAGAGACCCTTTGGAAGAAGGAAGAGAAAAGCCTTTGAGAGGTCTAGAAGAGTCCAAAGCAGTACGTATACTGGGAGGCATTTCAAGGGCCAGCATACACCATTGGACTGGGGAAAGCCAGAGGAATGGTGCTGCAGAGCTAGGAATCACCAGACGCTACCTGTGAGGGAGACGGCTGCACGTAGAAGGGACCCTAAGACCCGTGCCAGAAGGTATGTGAAGAGAGATCCAGTGTCCAGGGATCTGGATTGGAAGGCTGGACATAAGAACTGGACTACATACTGGCCAGGCTATATAGAGAGGAACTCTAGCAGCAATGGAAGCTCAGGTATGAACACTGATCTATGCCCTAGCTATAACCTTGAAAGACAGCAGGGAAACAAGTATTCTCCTGAAAGTGCTCCATTGAGAGATTCATCTGTGCCAATCCATGATATTGAACCTATGCTTGTTGAAGATGGGGGAATGATTGCAGATGAAGAATGTGTTTATATGGACTGCTCTCTATCTAAACTCCGTTGGTAACTTTCTGTTATAAAGTACAGCAACCATCACAAAGAAATATAAACTTGTTCTTTAATCTACTCAGAAAAGCTCCTGAAGCAGGATTTGTCCCACACAGTAGAAAGCAAGCCAGCTAAGGGGTTTCAGCTGGATAACTGCTAGCAATTAAGCCTTACCTAATTGCTTGTGAGCTAGGAGAGAATCACTTCTGAATCTATGTGGGAAGTAATCAGAAGTTAACCTGAAAAGAACAGTTTTCCTACTTTGTGGGTTTATTTGGTTGCTTACTGCATTGCTAAGAAAACATTAGCTAATTGCCTGACAAGTTTAAAGGTTGTTTTCCTGATTTTGATTTTGACTTTGTTTTTCCAAGTTAACACTGAAAGCAAGTAACCTGATTTATTTATGTGCTACCAAGCATATCTGTGTTGGGAGAAATAACCCCATAAATAAATATCTTATTGGCTTTACCCAAGAGCACAACTAAATTATTGTCAGCAGCTGTGTCTGGTGTGAATGAACTACATTGCCCACAATCCCTTGCAAATCATATAGAGATATGCACTTGCCAAGACTGTG
Source organism: Ichthyophis bannanicus (assembly GCA_033557465.1). Classification (NCBI taxonomy): domain Eukaryota; kingdom Metazoa; phylum Chordata; class Amphibia; order Gymnophiona; family Ichthyophiidae; genus Ichthyophis; species Ichthyophis bannanicus. The sequence goes on along the minus strand of CM066047.1, from coordinate 137,759,652 downwards.
AAGATTCTCACCCAGGCAGCCGTCTGACAAACCTAAACCCCAAACTCTGTATCCTAATCCCGATATACCCCTCATACATTGCAATCCCCATAAATACACCATATGTCACCATTATAAACATTAAAACACAGCCCACTATTTATTCCTTTAAGTCATAAGGGTATAAATCTGTTCCAAACCCTTACCTCCGTACAGACCCCTCCCCCTCCACTTTCTCATACTACTGTTTCACCCCACCCTCCCTCCACTGTTCATACCGCTCCCAAGTCCTATCATATCTTCTAACAGTATGCTTTTTATGGGCTTCAATCGCACATAAACTCCAGAGCTCCTCCATTCTCCCCACCACCTCTGTTATCGGAGGAACACCCGCTTTCTTCCACCATCGAAGAAGGCTCATCCACCCCGCAATTACGCAGTATCCCTGTAGCCTTCCTATCTCCCCACCTTCCCTCCCCCCTCCACCGCCTCATTTAATATTACCATACTAGGAATGAACTGCACCTTCACCTTCGTAATATCTACCGTAAGCCTTTCCACACCTTCCCAATACTCCCGTACACTAGGGCAACTCCAACCATGTGCAGCAAATCCCCTCTAGCCCCACACCCCTTCCAGCAATGCTCGGGACTGTCTGGGTACAATGCATGCAGCCACACCGGGGTCCAATACATTCTCAACCTCAACTTATAGCTATTTTCCAGCATTGCTGTCCCCGGGGCCAAACCGTGGGTCCTAATATAAATACTATCCCACCGCTCAGGATCCCACTTCCCTCCCAGCTCCTCCTCCCACTGCAACTGCCCTTGTATTGCCCCTTGCCTATATTCCCCCATAAGCCTATATAGCCTTGATATTATCCTAGTAGGCAAACCGTTACTTCCCATCATCTCCTCAAATGGTGTGAGCTTCGCAGACCAATCCTGTTTCACCTCCCTCCGCTGTAGCCAATACCACAGACTAATATACGCATATCTATCCTGCTCCTCCAAATGATATTGCCGTTGGAGCTCCTCAAAGCTCTGAACCCTCCCCCCTTCCCCCACCAGCTGCCCAAGTTTCCACAACCCGTTCTCCTCCCATCTCCTAACAACCCCCACCCCCATCCTACCCTCCACCACCGTCTGAATATAAAGCTCTCTAGAGTACCGCTTCCCCCCCATTAAAAACCCCCTCCATTTCGCCCAAACCTGTCTCGTTAGTGCCATATACGGATTCTCCTCCCCTTCCCCCTCTTCCCCCCCCCCCGGGATCCCATATCCACGCATCTGCACTTACCCCCTCCTCCCCTTCCATACCTACCCAACCGGGTGACTCCACCCCAACCTTCCTCGCAAATAATGCCCTTAGTTGCGCCGCCTCATAGTATCGAAGCAACGATGGTACCCCGAGACCCCTCTCCTCCTTCGTCTTGAACATGGCAGCTCTAGCCACTTTCGGACGCTTACCATCCCAAATATACTGCAGAAGCAAATTTTGTATCTTATCTATTTCCTTTCTTACCAACCTACACGGCAGGGACATAAATACAAACAACAACCTTGGAAGTATATTCATTTTCACAACCTCTATACGCCCCATCCATGACAAATATAATCCCCTCCACCTGGATAGATCCTGCTGAATACTCTCCACCAAACCCTGATAGTTCCATTGCTTGATCCGGAATAAAGGGATCCCCAACTGAATCCCCAAATATCTAAACCTCCCTGCCACCCACCGAAAATTAAAGTAGTGTCTCAAGCTTTCTTCCACACTAGGCGCTAAATTAAATCCCGCTAGCGGCTCAATAGCCAATGCAAACAATAAAGGTGACAACGGGCATCCCTGTCTGGTACCCCTATGTAGCTCAAAGCTCTCGGAGTACCCACCATTTACTCTAACTCTAGCCCGTGGCCCCTGATATAGTGCTCTTATCCAACTGATGTACTGTCCTCCAAACCCCATTGTCTCCAGAACCTGAAACATAAAAGTCCACTCCACCCTGTCAAAAGCTTTTTCAGCATCCACAGTAACCAACACCGCCGATTCTTTAGTCCTCTGAAGTTGCCACATGATATTCAAAATCTTTCTCACATTGTCACTACCTTGCTGCCCCTTTACAAATCCCATCTGGTCCGGGTGAATCAACTGTGGCACTACATCCTGAATCCTATTTGCCAGTATCTTTGCCAAAATCTTTGCATCTAAGTTTATTAAGGATATGGGTCGAAAAGATCCACATACCCCCTTATCTTTGCCCGGTTTTGGTAGAACAGTTATGCCAGCCTCCGCCATTGTCTTCGGTAGGCCCTCCCCTTGGAGTACCGCATTCACTACCCTAGTGTAGATGGGCGTGATATATTTGGACGCTACCTTGTAAAACTTTGCCATATACCCATCCAATCCTGGCGCCTTACCCAGTTTCAGAGTAGTTATAGCCCTCCTTACCTCTTCCTCTTGTATCTCACTCCCTAAACGCTCCCGGTCTTCCCCCTTCACTTGCGGTAAGCAACATTCCTCCAGAAACACTGCAATCTCCTCCCACCCCCCCCCCCCCGCCCTTAATTCACTTTGATACAATTTTTCATAATACTCCCTAAAAATCCCCCTGATGCCCTTAGATTGGTGTACCAATTCCCCTTTAGAATTCCGAATGCCCTCTACGTGCGCTGCCTGCCTCCTCCCCTTAAAACGACAGGCCAAAAGTCTCCCCGCCCAATTCCCCCCTTCAAAATGTGCCTGCTTCAAAACCTCTAGCTGATACGCTGTCTCTTGGGCCCGCAATTTACTCAGCTCTGCTCTCACCTTATTAATCTCCGCAACAATATGCGAATCAGACCGTCTCTGATGCACGCTCTCCAAATTTCACAACTGTCATAATAATTCGGTTTCTACTGCCCCTTTCTCCCTCTTAACTCGCGCACCTAGACTGACCAACTGTCCACGAATGACCGCCTTTAGTCCATCCCATAACACCCCCATAGCCACCTCCCCTGTGTCATTCAACCGGAGATATTCCTTTATACTATCCTTACTCTTCCCCACGTGCTTTTCTTCCTCAAGCAGGGCGTCATTAAGTTTCCAAAATTTTAAACTTTCATCTGTTGCACCCATATCAAACTTAACCGTCACTGGCGCATGGTCTGACCAGGTAATTGAACCATGTTCCACTTCCTGTACTCTCTCCACCAAATTCACGCCCCCCCAAATCATATCCAATCTACTATAGGTACCATGTACTGGGAAGTAGAATGTATACCTCCGTTCTCCCGGATGCCAGCTTCTCCAGACATCTACCAAACCCAATCTCTCCGACATTTTATGCAGGCTGCGCCTATCACCTCGACTTCCCCCCCTTTGTCCCCCACTGGTATCCACTCGTAGGTTACACGTCAAATTGAAATCTCCCCCCAAGATTATCGGGGTATTCCCAAATCCCTCCAACTCTTTCAGAATTTCCTCATACGCATCCCCTGCTTCTCATTGGGGCCATATAAGCTGATCACCCACACCTCCTCCCGCTCAGTCTGTAATGGTACCCCCACCCATCTACCTCCTGTCCCCCGACATACACCCTTCACCATATTCTGATAATCCCCCCCCACCAAAATCCCCCCCACCCTTCCGAGAGTTAACTCTGTCCTGCCAACACTGCCTTAGGATATAGCCTAGACTCCAATAGGTACTCCTGCCCCACCCTCAGATGGGTTTCTTGTATGCACATAATATCTGCACTTAATCGCCTCCCTTCCATCTCCACCAAACTTCTTTTCCGTCTTGTTCGCAGCTCTTTTACATTCAATGTTGCAACCGTTAATTTTCTCCTCTGCAAACACCCCTGCCCCTGTTTCTCCCCCCCCTGCCCTGCCACCCCTTCCCCTTACTGCTAACCCCTACCCCTCTATCCGAGTCCTGTTGCCCCCTCACCTGCACTCCCCTCACCCCCCTCCCACCCCCTCACTCCCTGTCCCCCCCACATCCTCCTTCACTTCCAGAGGATAAAACAGTAGTGCGCCCCCTACCTTCCCCAGCCCTATGCTTCACAAACTCATTCCCCCCCTTCCCCTCACTCCGTACGTCTCACCCCCACCCTCCTCTCCAGCCCGCTCACAAAACACCCCCACCTCCCCCTCCTCTACAAGCCAATCCCCTCCCTCCCCTTACACTCCCTTCCCCCACCTACCTCTTACACCCTCTCCACCCTATCCCCTTCCAAACAAGCACCGCTTTACCCGTCCCACCACCCTCCAGATCACACTCCCCACCCCTCCCACATCCTACCACCCCTCCCTCCTCACCCCACCCTGCATTGCGTAATACACATGTAACTCTTAATCAACACAATCAAAACCCTCTTAAACAAAGCATTCCCCCACCACCCCTCTGTGCACAACCAACATATTCTCAGTCTTCAGGTTTCTGCCACAGACCGATCGTCTCGCAGCTCTTGCTCTTGCCCTGCCTCCCGCTTGTTTCTTCTTATTTATTTATTTATTTAGAAGGATTTAGTATACCGCCTTATCGTTAAATCAAGGCGGTGTGGCACATCAATCAAAATCAATAATAAAGTGTGGTTTGTAGCATGCAGTGTGAGAACTGAGAAGTGTAGTGTGGGGCAGTGCGTTAGATTATATCAGTGAACTATTTACATAATGAACTATATACATATATACAAAATGGGGCTGTTTGAGAGGCGTGCTAGGATTGAGATTCTGTAATGTCTTGGGGGTAGGATCGTGATCCTGTAATGTCTTGAGGTAGAAAATTTATGTGAGGTCCTTGAAATGTACTGTAAATAGATCAGTCTTAAGAAGTTTTCTGAAGTCCATGAGGTTCTTGGTTGATCTTATGTGGTCTGGGAGAGAGTTCCATATAGCGGGTGCTGCCAGGGAGAATGCCCTCCTTGATGTGGCCAGCCTTGTTTTAGCAAATTCTTTTGGTGTTCTGATGGTGTCTGAGGTTCCTTTTCTTCTTGGTCTCCTGTTGTCGTCGGTTTTTATGAGAGGGTGTAGGCTGTCTGCTGATAGGTTGTGTATTATTTTAAATATGTGTAGAAGTACTTTGAATTGGATTCTGGAGCTGATTGGGAGCCAGTGTAGGTGGTACAGTATGGGGGTGATGTGATCGTGAATTGTGTGATCTGTCGTGAGTCGTGCTGCTGTGTTTTGTGCTAGCTGTAGTGGTTTTATTGTCTTTTTAGGTAGTCCTTGGTAGATGTGATTACAATAGTCTAGGGTTGGCGTGATGATGGCTTGACAGACTGTTCGGAAGTGTTCATGGGCAAGGATGGGTTTGAGCCTTCTGACTGTCCTCATTTTGATGTAAGCGCTCTTTGTTATTTTTGCAATGGTGGGACTGGAGGTTGAGGTCCTTGTCGAGCGTTACTCCCAGGTATTTTATTTCTTGTCTTACCGGTATGATGGTGGTGTTTAGGTTGATGGTGGCCGATGGTGAGAATGTCCGGTTTCTTGTGATGAATAGAGCTTCGGTTTTGTTGTAATTTATTGATAGGTTGTTTTCTTGCAGCCAGGTTGCCATTTGTTGGAAGCAGTTGGCTATGTTGGAGTAGTCTGGGTTGTCCAGTTTGATTGGTGTGTATATCATTATGTCATCTGCGTATTGAATCTTGTGGTCCTTGATGATGGTGCATATGGGTTGTACATAGATGTTAAATAGCAGGGCGGAGAGAGCTGAGCCTTGTGGGACTCCTTGAGTGGCTCTGAACGGTTGAGAGGTCTTTGTTCCACACTTGACTTGTAGTTGTCTGTTGGTGAGGTAAGATGTAAACCAGCTCAGAGTAGTAGTGTGTAGGCCTGCCTCCTGTAATTTGTTTAGTAGGGTTGTGTGGCAGACAGTGTCGAAAGCTGAGGAGATATCTAGGAATATCATGATGACGCCTATTCTGGTGTTGTCGATTGTCCTCAAAAGGCTGTCGAATAGCTGGATCAGTATGGTTTCAACCCCATGTCTGGGTCGAAAATCGTGTTGATTGGGGTCCAGTGGATTGTAGATGTCGATGTGTTGTTGGAGCTGGTGTTGGACTGTTTTCTCGATGATCTTGGACAGGAATGGTAAGCTTGATATGGGTCTGTAGGCGGCTGGGTCAGTTTTAGCCAGGGTGGTTTTCTTGGGGATTGGACGTATTGTGGCTAGCTTCAGGGAGTTTGGCATTGTTCCCTTGGAGAGGGAGTTATCTACTATTTTCCGTACGACTGGTGTTAGTTCCTTTTTCGTTGCTTTGATCCAGGCTACTGGGCAGGGATCTGTAGGGGCGGTGCTGGTGTTGAGGTCAGTGATGATCTTGGAGAGTTGTTCATTCGATGGGATGTCGAATGTGCCCCAGCTCCGGTCAGGTTCGGATGTCTTGTATTTCACTGACGTGCTGCTGTTCTTGGGTGTTGCAGTGAATTTGTTCTTGAGGTGGTCAGCGAAGATCTGTGGGTCTATTTCTTGTTCATTTCTGTTGGAGGGTTCCTTGGTGAGGTTCTTTACAATTTCGTAGAGTTCACGGGGTTTGTTAGTGGATTTCATGATAAGGTTAGTATGGTATTCTTTCTTCTGCTGGTTGATGAGGTTGTTATATTCCTTTTGTTTTGTCTGATATTGTTCCTGTAGGGATGTTGATTTGCTGCGTCTCCATCGGCATTCAAGTCGTCTTAGTGCTCTCTTTGCTATTCGTATATCCTTGGAGTACCATGGAGTGGAGCAGGGTTTTGTGCTGTGTGATTGTTGTGTTCTGCGGGTGGGTGGTCTGGTGGCAGATGAAATGATGTCGTTCTTTCTGGACTTCCTCCGTGCTGCTCCTGCCGCCTCCATGTAGGTGATCCTGCCCCCAAGGATGCTTCCCGGGGTCGCAGGCCTGCTTCCCGTAAAATCTTCATCGCCTCCTCCGGTAACTGTGTCCTCCATGTCCGCCCTTTAAGGGTAAACGATAAGCCAAATGGGTGCAACCACCGGTACTTTACTTCCGCTTTTCGCAACAGATGTGTCACCGGTTGCATTGCCCTCCTCCTCTGCAACGTGCCTGCAGATAGGTCCTCATATATATTTACTGAGTACCCTTGCCAAATTAAGGCTCCGCAACTCCTCATTTTGTTGACAATCTTCTCCTTTGTCTTGTATCGAGCCAAACAAATTATAATGTTCCTAGGCCTGTTTCCAACTGGTAACCCCAGTGCTCTGTGCGCCCTTTCAATTTGAAGGTCCACAGCTGCCACCTCCTCACCACTTTTCTGTAGCACCTCTACGAACACAGACCATGCCACCTTTTCACTATCTTGAAATTCTTTCTCTTCTGGGATCCCTCGGATTCTCAAATTGTTGCAACGTGATCTGTTTTCCAAATCCTCCAACTTGTACAGTAGGGCCTCATATTGCGATCCCAGTTTTGCACTCCTCTGTGCCTCTCCTTCCTGCAGTTGTTCAAGCTCTTGCAGCCTACTTTCGTGGTCCCCCATTCTTCACACAAACTCTCCAATTTCTTCCTTCAGGGGCCCCAGCAACTCATTAAGTTCACTTTTCACTGACTGTACTTCATTTTTGATTTCAAGAAACCAGTCCCTGAGTTCCGCTCTGGTAACATTTTGCACATTGTCCAATCCAGGTGCTTTCTCACACTCCGTCTCCACAACTACCACCTGCTCTCCAGGCCCTTCCTGGTGCTTTTAATGCTCACTCTGCCCAGAGTCACTTTTCCCTGCCTGTGACCCCGAGTACACGTATTCTCTGAGGTCCGCCGCTTTTCTTCTTATAGTCATCACTGATCAGGCTTTTATCATCCAACACTGCACTTATCTCCCTGTTCACCTACTTGCAAGCTCTGTATTCAAAACTCCACGTGCTGCTCCCACTTCTCCAGATCACACACTCCACCTGCCTATACTTAGAGTGTACCCAGAGCCTGCCTCTCCAGGGATCTCTCCGACCACATGGCACTCCTCTCTGTTCTCTGCTCTGCTCTCCTCTCCAAGCTCCCAACTCCTGTGGTCTGCACGAAGCCGGTTAGCTGCACACTCCAGCCCCTTCTCACAATCCAGCACCTCGTTTTTCTCCTTAGCTTTGCTGCCGGGTTTACTCTGTGCTAATTATTGTGTGGTGCTCCTGCTCTTCGCCACAATCCTCCTGACGCTCAGGCTGACCCCACCGTCACTCCGGGCTCCATTTTACTGCCGCACGTGGCTGCCCTCTGTTCCTGCAGTTTCGCCTCTCCGCCGCCTTTCTCTGCTCCCGCCGGCCTCGCACAGCTCACCACCGCCATCCCACAGCTTCCCATGCCCGAGGTGCCTGTTTTCTACCCCCGGGGGGCTAAGCTGTCTTCCCGATGACTGGGTCGGTGCCGGAGCAGCTCTTTCAAGCCGCCATCAGCTCCAGTGACGTCACTTCCTCCCCATACCCATGCTTCTTAATGTGGCCCAGAGTTTTTCATGGTTTACACAGTCAAAAGCTTTGCTATAGTCGATAAAGCACAAATAGATATCCTTTTGGTATTCTTTAGTCTTTTCAAGGATCCATCTCACATCCGCAATGATGTCTCTCGTTCCTCACCCTTTCCTGAACCCTGCTTGCACTTCAGGTAGTTCTTGTTCCAGGTATGGTTGTAGTCTCTTTTGAATAATCTTCAGTAGAATCTTGCTGGCATGTGGGATCAGAGCGATTGTGCGATAATTTCCACAGTCAGTTGGATCACCTTTCTTTAGTATTGGTATAAACACAGATCTTTTCCAGTCAGTTGGCCATGATGTTGTCTTCCATATTTCTTGGCAGAGCCTTGTAAGTACGGTAACAGCTGCATCAGATTGCTGTAATACTTCTGTGGGAATGCTATCAATGCCTGGTGCTTTGTTCTTTGATAAGGCTTTCAATGCTGCTTTAACTTCTTCTTTCATCACCAATGGTTCCCAATCATAAGGTACAGGTTGAAACGGCTGTTGGTCCACTTGATCTTTATCATATAAAAACTCTGTATATTCCTTCCACCTTTTCTTGATCTTCTCAGCATCATTCAACATAGAATCTTGAACATCTTGTAACATTCCAATTCGAGGCTGGAACTTTTTCTTTAACTCTCGTAGCTTTAGGAAAGCCAATCTTGTTCTTCCTCTAATAGTTTCTGCTTCTATTTCCTTGCATGCGTCGTTGTAGTACTTTTCCTTGTCCTGTCTTGCTGCACGTTGGAAATCTCTGTTGAGTTCTGTTATTGTCTTTCTTTCTCCTCTGGCTTTAGCTTCTCTGCGTTTCTGGGCAATTTTCAGAGTTTCTTCCTTCATCCATTTTGGTCGTTTTTGCTTTTTCACCTTTTGTAGAGACTTCTCGCTTTCTTCCAACACAACCTTCTTGATGTCATTCCATAACGCTTCTGGAGCTCTGTCATTTGTATCTAAAGCAGCAAATCGATTTTGCAGGCAGTCTTTAAATTCCAGAAAAGATAGGAGTACAAATATTTCCTCTTTTTATTCCCTACCCCCTTTTTCTCCTGTTCAGCACCCCTGTATACATTAATCATTTCCCTTTTGAAGTACCCTAGTCACACGTTTGTTGTATCTTGATTAGACTGTGAAGCAGGGACTGTCTTGTACATGTTTACATACAGCGATGCCTATGCCTTGTAGCGGAGTGGAGGAGTAGCCTAGTGGTTAGGGCAACTGCCAACTACCCAGAAGATCAAGGGTGTGATTCCCACTGGCACTCCTTGTGATCTTGGGCAAGTCACTTTACCCTCCATTGCCTTGGAAGTAAAGGTCTGGTAATCTACGTCTAATAATACATTGCCAAGAAAACCCAGAAGCAGTTGTGTTGTCAGGAGTCAGCACTGACTTGACAGCACAAAAAAAGGGCCTTGTAATGCTGTAGAAAATGATTTTTATCAATACTAGTAGCAGCATAGGCCAAAGGGTAAAGAACTAGACTAGTGGCAGGGAGGGGGTGTTGGACTTTCTTCCCCTCCCCTCAGATGGGCATTGATTAGCTTTCTTCTTCTCCCCCCCCCCCCCCCACTCACACTTTTCCATACACATGCACAGCAGAGACATTGTTTACCTGCTTTGTTTGGGGGCAACAAAAGGTAGAGAGCTTGGTTAAATTAATTTCAGTTAGGGTATAGTTTTAACAAGCAAAACGTTCAGTTGTTTATTCCCTGCTCACCCACCCCAGGTACAGTCTTTGATTTATGGGCTCTTAAGCCATTTAAGTGAAAAGGAGGGACATTTTTCACTTCAGGTTTAACTGGTTATCTTCATCAGCAAATTATTAGGCTTCAGGAATAGATTAATTCTAATTGCAGTTCATTTTGAGGCGAACATTAAACAAAATCCCTTAAACTTATTAGGTATATTTTTATTGGTTTACGTATCCCTGTTCCTTTAACAACTTGAAATAACTAAGCAACTTTAAATAGCTAAACAAATTATAGCTAAGATCAGGGCTTAATTTGTAGGGCTGGAAGTGACCTGTGGGGGCAAGACCAGGACCAGGATTGGAAGATTTTACATACTTGTTTGTTCCCAGTTTTTAATTTTGTTTTCTTGCTTTATATTGCATCAGCTGAAATATAGGTTGACCCCTGCTGCAGGCATAGTTGCTGAACCTTGGCCAAATCAGGTCTTCACTAAAGTGTGTTAACAGAAGACCTTTTTGTGTGGCTGTGGTCTCTCTTCGCTCCTTCCTTTTGGCATTTAGCAACTTAAACAGCCCAATATTATCTCTATAATTTTTTTTAAATACACACTTAGCCTAATTAAACATTTGCCAGCAAATGCCTAATTGCCTTTGAATAGGGTATAATTATTCATTTGTCTGATAGAGCATAATTATTCATTCATATGGGACACTCTCAGATTCGCCAATAAAACTCACCCATCAGATGCAGATCAGAAGCAGCGTTTTCACTTTACAACTCAACATACAAAAAAGATTTCTTTCAAATTCTAGTCTAACATCAGTGACACCATTAATTCCCTCCATTGCACCATTGATTCCCTCTATTGCACCATTAATTCCCTCCATAACACAAAGCTCTGCAAATGGATACTCAGCAGCAGAACCAAGTTGAAGAATTCATCCTGCACCAGTCCTATCTATGAAAAATCAGCACTGCAAATATTTATTTTATTTATTTATTTATTTATACATCTCTTCTATACCGCCACTTCCAGCGATCAGTGGCGGTTTACAAGTAAACAAAATTTAATAATAGCATGCTATTATTTTACATAGAACGGGTTTAGAAACTATTTTACATAGAACAGGTTTTGAACTATTTTACATAGAACATTTTAGTAAAAAGAACAGTAAATACAAAGAATAGTAAATAGAGAACAAGGGTTTTTACATAGAACAAAATTATAAACGTAAACATTTAACTATTAAATTGCAACTCAATAATACAATGAAATAACTGGCTATCAATAGTAAATCATCGGCAATGGAATATATTACATTAATTATACTTATTCACATTTTGCTTTCAAAGGGAAAGTTTAATTAGGTGAACAATGTGAATGAGTGAAGGGTTTTATGCCTGTCTAGGTAGGGTCAGTGAGTGACTGCTGATCAGAAGTTTTCTCTGAGTTAGGGTTATCTTCCTTGTGGAGGTTATAGTAGTATAGGGTGAATAGGTGGGTTTTTAGATTTTTTCTAAATAATTGAAGATCCTTAATTTCTCTGATTTCAGCTGGTAGGTTGTTCCATAACATAGGAGCAAAGTATGAGAACGCTGAGTTGCTTGTTTTTTGACTTGTTTTTCGGATAGAATCAGGTACTTGTAGCATGTGAAGGTTAATTCTTCTTCTTGATCTGTTTTCAAGCGGGATGTTGATAAGAGTGGATAAGAAGGAGGGAGCTATATTGTTAAAAATCTTAAAAGTATTGATTAAGGATTTGTAGGTGATTCTGCATGATACTGGAAGCCAATGGAGAGAATAAAGAATCGGAGATATATGATCTGTTAATTTTGCTTTGGAGATAATCCTTGCGGTGACATTTTGAGCCAATTGAAGTGAGTGGATATTTTTCTTTGAGGTCCCTTGAAGAATACCATTACAGTAGTCTAAATGTGGTGTAATGAGTGTTTGTACTATGGTTCTGAAATCAGTGTTGTCTAGTAATGGTCTAAGTTGTTGGATTGTCCTTAGTTTGAAATAGATTGTTTTTACAGTTAGTTTTATATGTTTGGAGAGGTTGAGGGTCTTATCAAGAGTGACTCCCAAGTATTTGATCTCATCTTTAACAGGGAGAGAATTATTGCCAATGTTGATTTCCATTGGAGGGGTGAAGCTTGTGTTTCTTGTTATAAATAAAGCTTCGGTTTTTTTAAAATTAATAGACATGTTAATAGATTTCAGCAACAGCTCAGCTTCAGCGAGGCAATGACAAATGTTGGAGTAATCTGGGTTAGACACATCAAATGGTGAGTACAACATAATGTCATCTGCGTAGATGTGATAATTAATTTTGAAACGTTTAAATATGGAACAGATAGGTTGAAGATAGAGATTGAACAATAGTGCTGATAGGGCAGAACCTTGAGGGATGCCCTGCTCTTGCGGAAAAGGGGATGATGCATTTTGGTCAATTTGAACATATTGTGTCCGGTTAGTAAAATAAGATATGAACCATTCAAGAGTTTTATCTTTGATGCCTAGTTGAGAAAGTCTTGAAATGAGCGTGGTATGGTTTACAGTATCAAATGCCGAGGAGATATCAATGAATATGAGAATGAAGGCTTGCTTGGTGTTATCAATACCTCTTATGATTGTATCAAATAGTGCCGTCAGGAGCGTTTCTACACCATGGTGTGGTCGAAATCCATATTGATGATCATCTAATGGAACCGTGGAGTCTATATAATCTTGTAGTTGTGTTTGCACAATCTTTTCAATAATTTTGGCGAGGAATGGAATACTTGCAATGGGACGATAAGATGTAGGGTCATTGCTGTCTAGAGTTTTGTTTTTTAACAACGGACGGATAGCTGACTTCTTGAGGGCATCTGGTATACATCCTTGTTGAAGAGATTGATTTACTATGTTCAGTATGTCTGTGGCAAGTTCTGATTTTGTTGATTTTATCCATGCCACTGGGCAAGGATCAAGAAGAGAAGTAGTTGTATTTAGGTTGGAGATTGTTTGAAGGAGCATCTTGTTGCTAATAGGATGAAAGGCTTTCCATTCCTGTAAGTTATTATCTGAGATAGGTAGATTAGGTGGGGTGAATTGGCTGTTAAGTTTAAGTTTATTTGCAAAGTGGTCAGCAATTATTTGTGGGTTAATACAAATTTTGTGAGAATTGTTTGATGGGGATTTGGTTAAAGATTTGACAATCTCAAATAGTTCTCTAGGACGGTTAATGGATTTAGATAACGTTTTAGAGTGATATTGTCTTTTAGCGTTATTAATCGCATCCTTGTAATTCTTGAGTAGTGAGAAGTATTTTATTCTGAGTTCGTGAGTTTGTTTCCTTCTCCATGTGGATTCTGCTTTTCTAAGGCTTTTCTTAAGGGTTGCAAGTTCACTGGTATACCATTTTTCATCTTTTCTCGTTCTGTGTCGAGACTTTGGTGGGTCTGATTCTGATGCTGATCGAATAATGGAATTCCAGTTTGATATCGCATCATCAATGTTATTGATAGAAGGATCTAATCTGGGAAGAACTGATTCAAGAAACTCTTCTCTGTTGAATGGTCGAAATCTATGAACTTGTTGTAGATTGACAGGGGAAGGTTTAGAGTGTTGTTGAAAGAGAAAAGAAAACCTAATAAGATAATGATCCGACCAGGGGACTTGAGCTGTGGAAGGTGAGACATAATGAGGTGACGTATAATAATATGTAGGGATGAATATTAGGTCGAGAGTGTTTCCTCTAGTATGAGTTGGTTGGTTAACTGCTTGCTTGAATCCCATCTCTTCCATCGCTTCTAAGAAAGATGTTTCAAGATTGTTAGGTAGAGATGGTAGGTTGAAATCGCCTAGCAATATAAGTGGTTTCCTTAAAGTAGAATTGCAAGCTGATTCAAGTATGGAGTCAATATTTTGGTTAGTAGCAGTAGGGGGTCTGTATATCAAGCAGATTGCTATGTCCTTATTTTCAATTTTGAGTATATTTGTGTCATCACGGTTTTCACATAAAGTAGGGGATAACCCAATATTAGATTTAGCTAGTATAAGAACACCTCCACCTCTTGTACGTTTCCTATTGCAAGTGAAGATGGAATATCCTTGTACTTTTAATTGATTTAGCAGGACTGAGTCGGATTCTGTTAACCATGTCTCAGTAATGCATAGGATGTCAGGGTTTTCTGTATTAATTATATCAGTTATGATGGGTGTTTTATTTCTAACTGACCTGGCATTGATGAGGATGAAGGAGATGTGAGTGTAGGAATTGCCAACATTTATGTGGTTGATGTTAGAGTCTGTCTTTATCTGAATTAGTCTGTGGTAATTTATCTTAGAATTTCTTGGAAATAGCTGTTGGGGGTTATGGTTCTGATGATGAGCGATAACATGGATGTGAGAGTATTCTGGGAGGTTCAAATGTGGTGTGAAGGCATTAGCAGGGAGGGGGTGGAAAGAAAGAAGCAGGCTGACAATGTATAAGGTAAGATTCAAAATCAACAAGAACATCTTCTTACAGTTCATGTTGGAACCTCAGATGGTTGAAACGAATTGAAAGGAACTGCTGTTAGTAACAAGTTTTAAGGAAATGATATCTACTGGCAACCGTAATAATTGAGTAAGTATTAATGGCAACAGTTACAAGTGTACATCCATTAACAGCAGTAACTGAAAAATTGCTACTAGTAGTAGAATTACAGGTGTGGCAATTACTGTCAACAGTATTAACTGAGTAGCTATTACTGGGGATAATATTTATACTGGTAACAGTAATAGTTAGGAGCTACTAAGAAACTAATATTGGCAACAGTATAACAATTGGGTATCTACTGGCGACAGTATAATATTGGCAACAGTATAATAATTGGGTATCTACTGGCGACAGTATAATATTGGCAACAGTATAACAATTGGGTATCTACTGGCGACAGTATAATATTGGCAACAGTATAACAATTGGGTATCTACTGGCGACAGTAGTAAATTAAGGAAACTGCTACATAGAAATGGAATTATGATGTGACATCTACTGACGACAGTATACGCTAACAGGACAATTACTAGCAACAGTAATTATAAAGATTGTTAAGGATAATGTACAATGGGGAACTAAAGCGGCTGATTAAAGCTTTACTGAATTAATAGGTTAAAATAGACAAAATAGACATTAAAACCCCGTTGAGTCACTATAATCAGATCGATTGTGCGTATACTTGCTGCGACTGAGGAAGAGACTGTTCTTCGCCTGTCGTGCCACCGCCTAAGGGCCACGCCAAAGGGCCCTCTTGCGAGGCCCTCAGGCGCGGGCCCGCAAGGCGCGGGCGCGCTTGCCTGCGGCAGCTCTTAAGCACTCCTGTGCTTCCTCCCACGGCCCGGATTGGACCGGAGTGTGAGAGCGGGAGATTTGCTGGCTCCCTCACAGCACTTCAGCTGGCTGCGGGTGAAGAAGAGGCCTTCCGATTGCCTGCGGCAGCTCTTAAGCACTCCTGTGCTTCCTCCCACGGCCCGGATTGGACCGGAGTGTGAGAGCGGGAGATTTGCTGGCTCCCTCACAGCACTTCAGCTGGCTGCGGGTGAAGAAGAGGCCTTCCGATTGCCTGCGGCAGCTCTTAAGCACTCCTGTGCTTCCTCCCACGGCCCGGATTGGACCGGAGTGTGAGAGCGGGAGATTTGCTGGCTCCCTCACAGCACTTCAGCTGGCTGCGGGTGAAGAAGAGGCCTTCCGATTGCCTGCGGCAGCTCTTAAGCACTCCTGTGCTTCCTCCCACGGCCCGGATTGGACCGGAGTGTGAGAGCGGGAGATTTGCTGGCTCCCTCACAGCACTTCAGCTGGCTGCGGGTGAAGAAGAGGCCTTCCGATTGCCTGCGGCAGCTCTTAAGCACTCCTGTGCTTCCTCCCACGGCCCGGATTGGACCGGAGTGTGAGAGCGGGAGATTTGCTGGCTCCCTCACAGCACTTCAGCTGGCTGCGGGTGAAGAAGAGGCCTTCCGATTGCCTGCGGCAGCTCTTAAGCACTCCTGTGCTTCCTCCCACGGCCCGGATTGGACCGGAGTGTGAGAGCGGGAGATTTGCTGGCTCCCTCACAGCACTTCAGCTGGCTGCGGGTGAAGAAGAGGCCTTCCGATTGCCTGCGGCAGCTCTTAAGCACTCCTGTGCTTCCTCCCACGGCCCGGATTGGACCGGAGTGTGAGAGCGGGAGATTTGCTGGCTCCCTCACAGCACTTCAGCTGGCTGCGGGTGAAGAAGAGGCCTTCCGATTGCCTGCGGCAGCTCTTAAGCACTCCTGTGCTTCCTCCCACGGCCCGGATTGGACCGGAGTGTGAGAGCGGGAGATTTGCTGGCTCCCTCACAGCACTTCAGCTGGCTGCGGGTGAAGAAGAGGCCTTCCGATTGCCTGCGGCAGCTCTTAAGCACTCCTGTGCTTCCTCCCACGGCCCGGATTGGACCGGAGTGTGAGAGCGGGAGATTTGCTGGCTCCCTCACAGCACTTCAGCTGGCTGCGGGTGAAGAAGAGGCCTTCCGATTGCCTGCGGCAGCTCTTAAGCACTCCTGTGCTTCCTCCCACGGCCCGGATTGGACCGGAGTGTGAGAGCGGGAGATTTGCTGGCTCCCTCACAGCACTTCAGCTGGCTGCGGGTGAAGAAAATATGCAAATATTCTAGAACACCAGTAACTTCCAGTTGGAAAAAGAGAACAAGCTGCACTACTCTAGAATCCCTCACCTCGGCTGCACACGGAAAACACAGACCATTACTACTACTACTAGTACTAATAATTTGTATAGTGGTACAAGGCATACGCAACGCTGTACATATAGATGTAAGACACAGTCCCTGCTCATCAGCGCTTACAATCTAATCAAGATGAAAAAACAGTGCAAAACTGGGGATTAGAGAATGGCAAGATACACATACGTAGTAGACAAGAGAATGAGGAGCATCAGCATCCAAAAGCAGCCTCAAAGAAGTGGGTCTTAAGAATGGACTAGGGTCAGAGGAGTCCGACGCACCAACATCACCTAGTAAAGAATAAAACTACAAATCAGGAAAAAATATGCAGACAAAAGATGAAATAGAAACCCCCCAAAACAGACACTGAATTGCGGAACACTAAGAAAGAAACAAAAATTCATTTCCTTCTCTACCGAACTATAAGAAATGTATATTTTCAAAACCGACATTTCATTCTCTAAAAAGTGCCACTCTTTTGTACCTTTGTTGTCTGATCATTTTATTTTTGTAGTTGAGCTAGTCCTGGTCTCTTTTTCCCACTTCTTCTTGATGGTTTTCTTCTAAATCTTTTTCCAGAATCTCATTTCCATTTTCTATTTCTTCACACTCCCAGGATGAGCATTGTAGAAGCTGTGGACTCTGGGTACCAGCCAGGTACTTGTGACCTGGATTAGCCACTGTTGCAACAGGATACTGGGCTTGATGGACCATGGTCTGACCCAGTATGGCATATTTTATGTTCTTATGTCTTTGTCCTTTCCTTCCCTACATCTTTTTTCCGACAGTGATCCTTCTGTTTTATCTTTTATTCTCTGTTTCTCTCATCTGACGTTTTCTTAACTATAGATTCATTCTGTTCCTCCCTCTCCCTCTTTTAATCTTAATTCTTCACCTTTTCACTTTTCACCTTCTTATCATCTTTCCATTTCCCAGCCTTACTGCCCTAGTCCTTCCATTCCTCACTTGTCTCATTCCTTCACCAGCCTCCTATCTTTCACCCACTTCCTAGTCCCAATTTCCTCCTTCTGTATGCATCCACTTCCCAGTCTCATCTACCACTTTTGCCTCTCTTCCCCTAGTCAACCCCAGCTCATTCCCTAAAACATATCTTCTCGCCATCTCCTGGCCATTTCTTATGTCTTCCCCCCCCCCCCCAATCCAGGTATCCATTTCCACTTTCACCACCCCCATTTCATTGGGGATGGGTGGTGAAAGCCCCCAGGTAGGTGATACATTAAATACCTTTATGGAAATGGGTAACAGGGGTAACATATGCAAAGCAGTGTGTATTAATTCCCGTAGCATGGGAAATAAGATCCCTGATGTTGAAGCTTTGGTGGGAGTGGCTGACTTGGATTTAGTGGCAGTTACAGAAACATGGTTCACAGAAAACCATGACTGGGATGTAACTATACCTGGCTATACTTTATTCAGAAAGGACAGGGTAGGAAGAAGGGGAGGAGGAGTGGCACTATATGTAAAAACTACTATTAAAGCTTTGGAATTACAGAGCTTAAAAGGGAGAGAGGAGGCATTGTGGGTTAAACTAGAAAGAGGGAAAGAGAAATCTATTTGCATTGGTGTGATATACAGACCTCCCTCACAAGAGGAAGAGGTGGACAGAGAGTTAATTGAAGACATACGCAGCATTGCTAGGAAAGGGGAAGTGCTACTGATAGGAGATTTCAATATGCCAGATGTTGATTGGCACATTCCTGCTGCAGTATTATCTAGAAGTAAGGAGATCCTGGATTCTCTACAGGGAGAACTATTCAGGCAATTGGTAACAGACCCCACACGTGAAGGGGCCATACTGGACTTGGTACTTACCAATGGTGAAAGTGTTTCTGATGTTGTAGTGGGAGATCATTTTGAATCCAGTGATCACCAGATGGTGTGGTTCAGTATTAGGACTAGGGCTGTTAGAATCCATTCCAAGGTGAGGATCTTAGACTTTAGGAAGACTAACTTTGCCAAGATGGGCCAATACCTCAGGGAGTCATTAGTGGGATGGGAACAGCTGGGGGATGTAGAAAAACAGTGGGCAAAACTGAAAGGGGATATTTTAAGGGCAACCAGCCTTCATGAAATACAAGAGATCACAGAGAGATTAAGACAGGCATCTATATTTGGAAAAACTTAGAGAAGCTAGCAAAGTAGTCAGAAAAGCAATGATTCAAAAAGAGACGGAAATAGCCAATGCAATAAAATGGGAGGATAAGACATTTTTCAGAAATGTTAGTGAAAAGAGGAAGGGAAAAAGTGGTATTGTCAGACTCAAGGATGAAGGGGAGGAATATGTAGAAGCTGATGAGGATAAAGCGGAATTGCTTAACAAATATTTCTGTTCTGTGTTCAGAGATGAAGAACCAGGAGCAGGACCTCAGAAAACACCCACAAACAGGAATAGAAGCGAGTGGCATCTTGAACAATTTTCAGAAGACTGTGTTCATTAGAAACTAGCTAAACTTAAAGTAGACAAAGTGATGGGACCGGATGGGATACACCCTAGAATACTAAGGGAACTTGGGGACGTTCTAGCAGCTCCACTGACTGACATTTCCAATTCCTCGTTGGAGTTGGGAGTGGTGCGAAAGAACTGGAGAGAGGCACATGTGGTGCCTTTACATAAAAGCGGAAGTAAGGATGTGGTTGAAAACTACAGGCCAGATAGTTTAACTTCAGTGGTGAGTAAATTATTGGAAACACTGTTGAAAGAGAAAATAGGGAGGTTTCTGGAGTCCAGCAGATTACAGGATCCAAGGCAGCATGGATTCACCAGAGGCAGGTCTTGTCAGACAAATCTGATTGATTTCTTGACTGGGTGACCAGTGAGTTTGACTGAGGGAGAGCCCTAGATGTGGTGCATTTAGATTTCAGTAAAGCCTTTGACACTGTTCCTCAGAGGCGACTTATAAACAAACTGAGCACCCTAGGGATGGGACCCTAAAGTTACTGCTTGGTTTAGAAATTGGTTGAGTGGGAGGCGACAAAGGGTACAGGTAAATGGAGCTCACTCTGAGGAGAAGGAAGTTATCAGTGGTGTGCCCCAAGGATCTGTCCTTGGTCTGATTCTTTTTAACATCTTTGTTAGTGATATAGCGGAAGGGATGTCGGGTAAGGTTTGCCTCTTTGTGGATGATACCAAATTCTGCAAATGGGCAGACACCCAGGAAGGTATAGATAGCATGAGGAGGGATCTAGCTAAGTTTGAAGAGTGGTCTAGAATTTGCCAGTTGGGATTTAATGTTAAAAAATGCAAGGTCATGCATTTGGGCTGCAGCAATCCAAGGGAGCAATATAGTATAGGGGGTGAAGTACTTTTGTCCACTCAAGAAGAGCGTGGTCTCGGTGTGGTTGTGTCTGGTGATCTTAAAGTAGCTAAGCAGGTAAAAAAGGTGACAGCAAAAGCTAGAAGGATGCTTGGGTGCGTAGGGAGAGGAATGACTAGCAGAAAAAAGGAGGTGATAATGCTTCTGTATAAGTCTTTGGTACGACCTCATTTGGAGTATTGTGTGCAATTCTGGAGACTGCACCTTCAAAAGGATATAAATAGGATGGAGTCAGTACAGAGGGTGACTACTAAAATGGTTAGTGGTCTTCATTATAAAGCATATGAGGACAGACTTAGGATCTTAATATGTACACCTTAGAGGAAAGGTGGAATAGAGGTGATATGATTGAGACATTTAAATACCTCCGTGGCATAAATGCACAGGTGGAGAGCCTCTTTAGATTGAAAGCAAGTTCTGCTATGAGGGGACATGGGTTGAGGGTGCAAGGGGATAGATTTAGGTGTGATATGCGGAAATATTTCTTTGCGGAAAGAGTGGTGGATCCATGGAATAGTCTCCCAGTGGAGGTGGTGGACATGAGGACAGTATCTGAATTCAAAATAGCATGGGACAAACACAGAGGATCTCTAAAGGAAAAAGGGGACTGTTGTAGTTGTTGATATGGAAGGACAGATTAGATAGGCCATGTGGTCTTTTTCTGTCGTCATTTTTCTATGTTTCTGTGTTTCTAAGAGGATGCCCAGATCTGGTAGAATTCCGCAAAAGGTTTGAGTTACTTATTTCAAGAACACTTCAAAACCAACATAACACCCAATCACTGATCAGACCTGGAACCTGACCCACCAATTACCTAACCAAGACAGGAACACCTTAAGAAATTAATGAGTTGTACATAGCCCCTGGAATAGAACATTGTAAATACCACCTGTATATAGTTTCCAACAATTATGAATCCAAAATTGTAATCTTTACTTTGAGTTAATGTTATTAACCTATACTCGTGTTTAGTTTCAGTGTACAACAGTATGCATTTCATGCCCTGTTAAATCGTGTTATCATCTAAACTGCTTTGAATTATAGAAAGGTGGTATAAAAATAAGTTTAAATAAAAATAAAGTAAATAAAATGTTTCCCATTCCATATGGAGGACCTTTTTTTTTTGCATCTACGCAAGATTTCATCACTCGTCACCATTCAGTCCTCAATCTCCCTTTTTTATTGCATCTACCTTCAACTTCCCATCTCTTTCACCCCATCCCTGTCATTCTCCTTATTTCTCTCCTTCCTCAGCCTTTTACTAATTCCTCCATACAATTTTCCCTCTCTTCCCTTTCCCCTTGTCCAGCATTTCCCTTCCTCTTTCCCACCTCCCCTTTTAGTCCATCTTTCTCCTTTCCTTCCTTCATCCCCACAGTTGCCCAACATCTTCCCTTCCCAACCCCCTTAGGTATTGAGCATCTACCCTTCTTTCCTCTCCCTGGGCCCAGATGTCCACTTGTTCCCCTTCCCTACCTCCCATGCCCTACCCCTACTGTGTCCAGCATCTTTCCATCTTCCCTTCCCCTTAAATGGCCTGCTTCCTCCCCACCTCATCTGCTCCAGCCCCTCCCCTCCTATTTTTCCAGTACTGATAAAGGGACAGGAGGGGTGAGGCTAAGACTGGGTTGTGATACAACAGAGAAGAAAATGGTTGTTCTGCTCCCTTCTCCAGATCCTCCTGTTCTGTTTCTCCCATCTGCTACTTGTTGCACTTGGGGTCAGACAGGGAGGGGGAAGGGCAGCAGAACCAACAGGCAAACTAGATGGTCACCTAGATAACAGCTTCTGGAGGAGGAAGGTGGCACATGTGGCGGCAAAGAATAGATTGTGACATCCAGAGAGGGCATAAGACTTAAGGTTTGCTTGGTGTGCCAACACCTTCAACAAACTATGGGGCTGGACCTGGGAGGGGGCTAGGATTAGATAGATAAGTCAATCAGAAAATAATTGCTCTGTTTCCTTCTCCAGACTTTCCCCTTCTATTTTCTGCAGATTGCCTGGAGAAAATGGTCTGGAACAGTAACTAGAACAGTTGTTTTCTGCAATAGGTACGCTCAATCCTTGGTATTCACATATTCAGTTTTTGCAGATTCACCTTATTTTTAGTATTCGCGGGCACATATCAGCTATTCGCAGACGTGCACACTTATTTAGATTCTTGGCATGCAGCCTCGGGCAGGGTACAGTAAGGAGATGCTGCTTCCGTGCCCTCGCGGATCTTCGAGAAAGTACCATACTGTGGTTTTCAGCAGTGGATACAAGAATAATGGTTACAGCTATACAGGCTGTATTGAGATAAGTACTGTACAGCCCTCCTCCTTAAATGCTTTTTCTTTGATATTGCTGGGCACTTTCAAAAATCGCAGGTGTATTAGGTACACGAACAGGAACCCAAAGCATACTAAACAGCTTATCAAAACAAACAACTGAATACAGTAGTGTATTAAACTCTGAAACAAGTCAGTTTACCAAACAAACATACAACTGAATATTGGATATTGCAGTATGGCATGCAAGCATAGTGCAAGTGGTAACGAAAGTGTGCCTGCATGAAAGAAGGCTGTTATGAGACTCAGTGATAAAGTTTGTGTGCTAGACAAACTTTGCTCCGGGATGTCTCTAGCAGAGGTAGGCTGCGATTTTGGGGTGAACATATCCAATCTACCATAAGAAGGAAGAAATTCATAAATCTGTGCATAAATCTGCAGAAGAAAGTGCAAAAGTCACTTTAGTAGTTCGTGATGAGGCTTTGTAAAAAATGGAAAAATGTCTATGTTTGCGGATCAATGAGATGGTAAAAAAAAGTGTGGTGGACACCACCACAATACGACTTAAAGCCAGGCAGATCTATGAACATGTTACAAAGGATCAAGAAAATGTGAAAGCCTTCTTGGCTAGTCATGGGTGGCTTGCTCGCTTCAAAAATAGATACAGCCTGAAAAATGTGAAACTTACTGGTGAAGCGGGTTCTGTGGATGTAGAAGCTGCTATAGCATTTCAGAAACATCTCCTTGAGCTCATGAAGAACAACAGGTATGTACCTGAGCAAGCATTCATTGCTGATGAGACAGGCTTGTTCTACAAGCTGACAGGAAAGTGTAACTATATTTAAAAAACTGTCTCCAAAGTGTCTGGTTTTAAAGCATGGTCTAGAATTTGGCAGCTGAGATTTAATGTTAAAAAATGCAAGGTCTTGCATTAGGGCTGCAGCAATCCAAGGGAGCGATATAGTATAGGGGGTGAAGTACTTTTGTCCACTAAAGAAGAGCAGAACCTAGGCATGATTGTATCTGATGATCTTAAAGTAGCTGAACGGGTAGAAAAAGCGACAGCAAAAGCTAGAAGGATGCTTGGGTGCATACGGAGAGGAATGGCCAGGAGAAGAAAGGAGGTGATAGTGCCTCTGTATAAGTCTTTGGTGCGACCTCGTTTGGAGTATTGTGTGCAATTCACCTTCAAAAGGATATATACAGGATGGAGTCAGTACAGAGGGTGGCCACTAAAATGGTTAGTGGTCTTCATTATAAAGCATATGAGGACAGACTTAAGGATCTTAATATGTACACCTTAGAGGAAAGGTGGGATAGAGGTGATATGATTGAGAAGTTTAAATACCTCCGTTGCATAAATGCACAGGAAGAGAACCTCTTTTGATTGAAAGCAAGTTCTGCTATGATGGGATGAGGGTGAAAGGGATAGATTCAGGAGCGATATGCGGAAATATTTCTTTACGGAAAGAGTGGTAGATCCGTGGAATAGTTTCCAAGTGGAGGTGGTAGAGATGAGGACAGTATCTGAATTCAAAAAAGCATGGGACAAACACAGAGGATCTCTAAAGGAAAAAAGGGGACTGTTGTAGTTGTTGATATGGAAGGACAGACTGGATAGGCCATGTGGTCTTTTTCTGTCGTCATTTTTCTATGTTTCTATTTAAGAATCGTTTCACACTGCTTTTCTGCACAGATGCTCAAGGTGACTTCAAATGCAAGCCTTTGATGGTTTACAGGGCCCAAAATTCTCGTGCACTCAAAGTAAAAAATGTGAACCACATGCCGGTGCATTGGAGGTGGAACCAGAAAGCTTGGATGACATCTGAAATATTTTTGGATTGGTTCATCAACTGCTTCATCCCAGAAGTAAAAAGATACCTTGATGGCAAAACCTTGTGTTCAAGGTTTTCTTGATATTAAACAATGCACCGGTTCACCTTCAAGAGCTGCTAGAAAATGAACACCCAAATGTTCAAATGGAAAAGGAGCCTGGTTTACAGAGGAAGGAGTGGAAGCCAGCCACCCCAGAAGCAGAGCTAAGTACACCCATTGCTCTAGAGGGCAAGAGTTGGGCTCGGCTAGGAAAGTAAAAGCTAATACTTGGGAGGATAATCCTTGGTGGAGAGAAAGGGGAAGCCTCAGAGAAATAGGCTTCAGTACAGGTCTCCAGGACCCTCCTTATGCAGAACAGTTTCCTGCCCTAAGAACTGCTGCCTCTCGAGAGAGTTGTGTAAATAATAGCTGTGGTGAATGTTACCCATGTACAATTTCTGACAGTGAGCAAATGCAATGGGAAAACACTAACAAGGACATTGATTCCTGTGCTATGGATTGCACGCTATGTATCTCGGATGAGATTACGTCTCTTTGTTAAATTAAGGAAGCAAGAGCCTTGTTATACCTGTTTGGAAAAAGGTACATTTTACTTTGCTGTGAAGAAACAGTTTGTTTAAGTTCTTTGTTGCTGTATGAGAAAAACAGAAATCCACAAGGGAAGGGGAATAAAACCTCATCATTATATTTTGCCTTTAACACGGCTACAGACTATTCTTTATAAAAGCAACCTGCACCTCACGCCCCTAGGCGACCGCCTAATAGGGACGGTGGTAGCGGTACCTTGACAAAAGGACAATCCTTTATTGAGGAGAGATCTTCATCAGGGGTAAGATTATAGTTAGAGATGTTAATAACATTGCTATCAGGATTAATTATCTCCTCTCTATGGATCTGTGGGAACTCATATGACCCCTCCCTCAACCCCGACCGCATCCCCTGTATGGTTGAAATTGACCAGAAGTCCTCTCTTGATTCTGCTCTCTGTCCCAATACGATTCCTTTTGTGGATGGCGCGTGCGTGACTGATCTCGCCCTCTCCAAAGGGAGTCCATATTTAAAAAATGTTTATTTTTACCTTTATCATCCCTTTCATTGTCTCCTACTTTTTTAGACTGTCCTTTATGGGATGAAAACAGTGATGCAGACTCATCAATGTTTTCTGCTGATTTGCTTCTGTTGAGCTTCTTCTTTGGTTCACAAGGATTCTCATCCAAATTGACTTCTCTGTCATGTTCATTGCAATCAAAAATGGTATATCTTTTCTTAATATACAATCGATCACCTTCTACCTTTTTACACCAAGGATATACATACCCATAAAGATAATCCTCTTCATCCGTTTAAATGTATCCATCTTCTTATTCTTAATCTCCTTTTTAAAGGCTAAATTGTTTCGCTCAAAATCTTTATGTACCTTTTCAAACTTTTTGTCACTTCCTTTTAATGTTACTAACTTTTCATCTATCTCAGCTTTATATAACTATATAACTTTTTATTAGCTGTACTAATCAATAAGATCATTAAATCTTATGAACATTTGTTTAAAATTGTGTTCCAGCATTTAACAAAACCACTTTCTTCCAAATATAAACCTGGTGCCTTAATAACTCTTAGGCCTCGAGGTATAATCTTTGACCTGCAGCATTGAAGAAGGTATGCAGCATGTAGTTCTTCTTTTACTTGTTTCTGAGTAATGCATACAAGGTCTTCCCGTTGATTGAACAATGTTATCAGTGTTATCCTCCGTATGAGAAATTAAGGGGCTTGTTTACAAAGCCGTGGTAGAGTCTTCCGCCTGATATTGGATATTGAATTCAATGGGGCCGCGGCTCCGATATCGGATGGAAGCTGCTACCACGGCTTTGTAAACAAGCCCCTAAGGCTTCTTGAGAAAGAAATTTGTCCAATGCATCCTCCTCGAAGCTGAGCACATCCTTCCAGGGGGAAAACATGCTGAAAGGATACTGTCCAACACTAAAGCATGAATCCACGTGAAATCGCGAGGCCGCGGGCAGGGTCCCGGCGGCCGACTTTAACCGGGCGCGCGGCCCGGCGCTGGGACCCCGTGCGCGGCCTCGCTAGAGAGCGTGAGTGCGCCTTTGAAATTGATTGGCTCCCCGCGGTCTGTGCCGCGTGGGAGCCAATCGTGGTGTGTGTTGCTGGGTGGTGGAGGGGGGGGGGAGTTGCGGCCAGCAGCCTCCGCGTGGCAGTTCAAGCGGAGGCTGCTTTGGGGTGCCGGCGTCCTCTATCCTCCGGAAGGCAGGCAGTTTCGCGGAGTTCAGGAGCAGCGGAGCTTCGGGGCAACACCGTCTTCTGGAGGTGCTGGCAAGTGCGGGCCGTGTGTTCTTTGGTGGGGCCGGGTGTTGCTGATGTGTGGGGGAGGAAATTTAAGGGACACATAGCTCCTCCGTTGTAAAAAAAGGTGGGAAATAAAAGGGGGCAGTTTAAAAAATAACTGCATATCTAAAGATCAAGTCAGGCAGCCACCGCCGTTTTATAGCCCGGCTAGCTGTTGGGGATTATCTGCCCTTGGGGATGCCTGCACCACGCGGTCGGGCCGGTGCGCGGGGTTCGGCCCCGGGAGGTGCTGAGGGGTCGGGTGCGCGGGGGTGGGGGTGATCTCGGACTCCAGGGTCTGTGGGGACGGGTAAGGGGCCACTCAGCCCTGGCAGGGGGGTCATGGGGCTTCTGTTGTGGGAGCTGCGCGGGGTCAAAAGGGGGCAACGACGGCTCGGCATCCCGGGGGAGGGGGGTGCTGGGGACGACAAGGGTGTGGCGCCTCCCAGTGGCACCCTGGGAGTGCTCGAGGGGCTTCGGGGTACTGCTGGAGAGGCGGGGGGAGTGCATGTGGGGGGGGGGAGGGAGGTGCTGCCTGTCCAGCGGGGGGTCTGGGGGTAGCAGGGGGAGTGTTGTGGGTTCAGTGGCCTGCAGGAGGCGTGCGGCCTGAGGGGTCCCAGTTGGTCAGTGGCTATGGGGGCCCGCTGGCTGGCTCCCTGGGCCCGGTGGCTATGGGGCATCAGGGGGACCGTCTCCATGGGCACTGTGGGTGAGTGGGGGGCAGGGTCCATCTCGGTTGGATTGGGGTGGGCTTTGGCCTTCGGCGTGGTCAAGGGTAGTTCCCCCCCCCCCTGTCTTTTCCTTTTATGTCTCCACAGGGACCGATTTTGGCACAGCCCGCATGGCAGTCGAGTGCCGCGGGATGCCAGGGCTGGTCGTCTTCGGCAGCGGGAGCGTCGATGCAGTTTGGAGCTGAGTTGGCACAGGGACAGCCTGAGGATAGCGGGGGTGCCGAAGGTGCAGATGGTTCAGCAGCGTACGGGGCCACTGCGGTGTCGGTGCCTGCGGATGGTGAGACTGGTGAGTTGCTTGGGGGTATGGGTGATGTGGGTGGGCGGTCGCTGGTGGCGAAGGTGGGGGGTGGTATGCGGATAAGCGCAGGCGGTTGTGTCGGCGGCGCCGGAGCTCTGCCTCGTCCTCCTCTTCTTCTTCGAGCGGTTCGTCTGGTGGGTCCGGAGGGCTGCCTTGGCGGCGGGGCGGGAAAGGCGGGGGGACGGTGGGCTCTAGTTCGGGTGGCGGTGCCGCTTCGGCGGTGATTTTCCAGCATTGTGGGAGGGAGTGCCACGTAAGCTGCGGCGCAAGATTGGGAAGTGGCGTTATATTCGATATCTTCCGCTTGCTTGAGGGGAGGAAGCGCTCCGGGGAGAGTCGGAGGAAGAGGAAGGTGAATGGAAGGGGGTAGGGTTAGGAAGGTGGCGCGTAATGTGGTGAACTGGACGTGCGCCTATTCTGTGGTTGGCTAGTGTATGGGGCCACCACGATCTGGGCTGGTATGGGATGTTGTTAGCGTACGCCGATTCCATCCTGGAGGCGTCTCCGACGCCGAACGGGTGGGCTTGGCTGAACTAAGATGAGTAGTTCAGGGATAGAATGGAAGCGAACCGAGCGCTTTCCTGGGGTGCACAGGATAGTAACCTTTGGCTGGCGTAGATGTCGGCTAGGTCTAGTGCCGGTGGGGGGGGGGGTGGGGGTAAGGGTAGTGGCGGGGCGGTGGTGGGGGCGGTGCGGGCGGAGATGGGTGCTGGCGCTTCAACCAGTCCGCTTGCCCCTTTTCCAGACTGCACATTCCAGCACGTTTGTTCCTGGTGCGGAGGTCCTCACTCGGCCACCAGGTGCATTAAAAAGGTGCCGCTGGGGTTGCCGGACCCTCAGCGGTAGGGCAGTGAGTGATGGGGGGGGGGCGTGCGCCCTCGCCTATACGGGTCGAGGCCATTTTGGGGTGGCTGAGGCGATACCCTAGGACGCGGGTGGCGGTGGTTTTGTCATTTGGTTGTCGGTTTGGTTTCATTATCTCGGTGCGCAGCGTGGTGTCGGCCTCGAGTGCACGGAACTCCCCGTCAGTACGGCATTGGGCTGCAGTCGTTCATGACAAGTTAGCGGGGGAATTACGGTTGGGGAGAGTGGCGGGTCCTTTCCCGGAGCCCCCTTGGGTATCGTACCCAGGGAAGAGTCGGGGAAGTTCTGGTGGATTCATACTTTGTCTTGTCTCATTGGTGCTTCCGTTAACGATCACATTCCGCGTGAGTTCTGTACGGTACGGTATGCGTCCTTTGACGAGGCGGCTCTGATGGTTAGGGGGGCCGGTCGGGCTGCCCTGATGGCAAAGGTTGACATTGAATCTGCGTTTCACCTATTACCTGTGCACCTGTCTGCTTTTCCTTTCTTAGGTTTTGTTTTCAAGGGGGGTATTATTTTGGCACGTGTATGCCGAGGGGCTGTTCCGTCTCTGGCGCTTATTTTGAGATGTTCAGCACCTTCTTGCAGTGGTTGCTGGTTCAGTCGTCCGGCTTCTCGACTGTGGTGCTTTATCTGGACGAATTTTGTTTGTGGGTATGGCGCAGTTGGGGGAATGCCAGGAGCTGTTGTCTGCGTTTGTCGGCTGGCACGGGAGTTCGGTGTACCATTGGCGGCAGGCAAGACGGAAGGTCCGACGGCACGATTGACCTTTTGGGGGTGGAGTTGGATTCTGAGGAGTTGGTGGCGCGTTTGCCGCAGGATAAGGTGACCCGCTTGCGGGTTTAGATGGCTACCGTGTTGTCGTCTCGCACGCCTTCCTTGAGGGAGCCGCAGGCGCTGTGCGGGTCGTTAGACTTTGCGTGTAGGGTGATCCCAATGGGGAGGGTATTTTTCACGCCGGCTGGCTTGTGCCACGGCCGGGGTAAGGAAGCCTCACCATCGCATTCGGGTCACGGGGGCCATGCGGGCAGATATGATGGTGTGGAGTCGTTTTTCTGGAGGACTTCAATGGGGTCTGCTATTTTGAGGGAGTCTGAAGTGTCCAGGGCTACCTTGCAGTTATACACTGATGCGGCGGGGGGGGGGGTTGGGTGTTTAATTCAGTGGGGCCTGGTGTGCGGATCGCTGGCCGGAGTCGTGGCACGTCGAGGGTTTGACCTAGAACATCACCTTTTTGGAGCTCTTTCCGGTTCGTGTGGTTTTGGGGCTTTGGCCGGAACGGCTTCGGATCTGTAAGGTTCTGTGGTGGTGCGATAATGAGGTAGTGGTCAGTGTGGTCGTTTGCTACTCTCCTAGGTGCTTAAGGGTGGCAGGCTTGATGCGGGAGGTGGTGTTATCCTGCCTCCGGCGGCATGTGTCGGTCCAGGCGCGGCATATCCCGGGGTGCACTAACGAGGTCGCTGATGCTCTTTCTCGTTTTCAGTGGGATCGGTTACGGGCTCTCGCCCCCGGAGCGGACGAGGACGGTGCTGTGGTCTCAGAGAGTTTGTGGAGCATTGTCCTCCGGAGATGCTAGATATGCAGGGACTTGGTCAGCGTAGCAGCGGGGATGTGACCGGGTGGTTGCCTTTTGGTGGTTCAGGATGGGGTTCTGCCAGGATTGATTGGTCGTTATATTGTGGAGGCTAAGCACGCCGGTTTCTCGTGATCGGCGGGGGGCACCTGGCTGGGTTTGAACTTTTGCGAGCGCGGTTGGTTGGGGCTCTCCTGCTGGAGGGGTTTTGCCGCGGCGGTTTGTTGCAAGGATGGGAGAGGGTTCGGCCTACACCGCTGGACTCCCGGCTGCCCATTACACCTGGGCTATTGGTAAAGGTTTGCGGGGCCGTCACGCAGGTGGCGGCGTTGGCGTACACGGCCGCTTTGTTTCGGGCGGTGTTTTGCATTGCCTTTTGGGGCTTTTCGAGTCGTGGAGTTGGTTGTGGGCTCTGGTCGGGGGGGTGGTATGG
The DNA here is from genome assembly GCA_033557465.1 of Ichthyophis bannanicus. NCBI lineage: Eukaryota > Metazoa > Chordata > Amphibia > Gymnophiona > Ichthyophiidae > Ichthyophis > Ichthyophis bannanicus. Next base: position 137,729,149 of record CM066047.1, on the reverse strand, counting down.
GGCTGCAGGCACAGCAGGTGCGTGTGGCGGGGGGGGTGGTTGCGGATGCGGTTGGAAAATCCAAGACGGATCCGATGGAGAGAGGTTTGCAGGTGGTTGGTTGCGATTGGGGACCTGCGGGCTTGCCCGGTTCGGGCGGGCGGCAGTATGTGTTGGTGCGCCTGAGGCCGGCTGGGGGGGGTTTTTCGTGCACGCGGAAGCCCGGGTCCTAACCCGTCTTTCAGGTGACGGCGGTGCTGCACCTGGCATTGCGGGCAGTGGGTGCGGACCCTATGCAGTTTGCGCCCCACTCCTTTTGAATTGGGGCTGCCACTAGTGCGGCAGCGGGGGGGTTCCCCGAGCAGGTTATTCAGGGTATCGGGGGTGGCGCTCCCGGGCTTGAAAGGTTATGTTCGGCTGTTGGGGTTCGGGTTGTGGGGCGGGGGGCTTTAACTGTTTATTTCTGTTGCAGATGGGGGTGCCGGGCCTGGCGGCTGTTGGGTTGCTGGCCACTCTTTTGTCCACCGGGCGGGACGGCGTGCGGCTGCTCGACCTATCAGAGATAATTGGGGACTGGACCCGTCGGTAGTGGCTTTGACATGGCTGGGTGTGAGGACTTCGCTGATCTCAATTTCTACCTTTGCTGTAGCCTCATGGGAGGACATTCCGGTGGCCGAGAGCCCTGCTTGTGCATCTTGGGGACGATGCTTGGTGTCCTAGCCCTGCCGGCAGCTGATCCGGGCAGTACCGGACGATCTGGAGGTGGTGCTTCGGTTGTTTCCTGGTATTGTCTTGCTGTGGTCTGACATTATTCCAAGGCCGGCTTGCTGGGACCAGCGGCGGTGGTCTCGGGGCTTGACTAAGATTATCGACAACTTGGTCGATGGGTCTGGCAGAGGGGGGGTTATCAGCTTTTGCATGATTGGGTGGATGCTATGTGTTCGGGGCTGTATCGGGCGGATGGGGTTCATTTGTTGCCAGTTGGTAGGACCTATTCATTCATGACTGGCGGGAGGCCTTGGAGTATATGTCTGTCCATGATTTTCGCTGGTCGCAGCTTCGGGTTGGGGGGGGGGCGGCACATGAACAGGGTTCTGTGCCGGTGGCGGAATCCCGGAGGTTTCCGGGGTCCGGAGCAGCAGGCTTCATTTGGGCAGGGGCGGGGTGCCCCTGACCCGGTTGAACCCCTGCCGACTTTTGCTATGGGCATGGCGAAGTCGGGGAGAGGGGCATGGCAACTTGCCGGGAGGCAAGTTATGGCATTAGCGGTGGCAGGCACCTTGCTAAGGTATGGCTGGTGCAGCCGGGTTCCGCTAATGGGGGTTTTTGAAAATTGATGATGTTTTGTTCCAATTGTTAATGGTTAATAAAGCTGCGACCAGTTGTGTTCCATGAAGTATGGTGTCATGTCTTGTTTCGGGGGGGGTGTGGGGGGGAATGGTAGGGCCCGAAGCGCCGGGTCCACCTGCCTCGGTTATCGCGAGGCCGCGGGCAGGGTCCCGGCGGCCGACTTTAACCGGGCGCGCGGCCCGGCGCTGGGACCCCGTGCGTGGCCTCGCTAGAGAGCGCGAGTGCGCCTTTGAAACTGATTGGCTCCCCGCGGTCTGTGCCGCGTGGGAGCCAATCGTGGTGTGTGTTGCTGGGTGGTGGAGGGGGGGGGGGAGTTGCGGCCAGCAGCCTCCGCGTGGCAGTTCAAGCGGAGGCTGCTTTGGGGTGCCGGCGTCCCTCCCTCCCTCTCTGGGGGCTTGTTCTGGGGTGTTGCAGCTTGGGGGGGGGCGGAATCCCGGAGCAGCAGGCTTCATTTGGGCGGGGGCGGGGTGCCCCTGACCCGGTTGAACCCCTGCCGACTTTTGCTATGGGCATGGCGAAGTCGGGGAGAGGGGCATGGCAACTTGCCGGGAGGCAAGTTATGGCATTAGCAGTGGCGGGCACCTTGCTAAGGTATGGCTGGTGCAGCCGGGTTCCGCTAATGGGGGTTTTTGAAAATTGATGTTGTTTTGTTCCAATTGTTAATGGTTAATAAAGCTGCGACCAGTTGTGTTCCATGAAGTATGGTGTCATGTCTTGTTTCGGGGGGGGGGGTGTGGGGGGGAATGGTAGGGCCCGAAGCGCCGGGTCCGCCTGCCTTGGTTAACAACACACCCAGTCCAAAAAACGTGGATAGCAGAGGAAGGAAACCTTTATTGAACACCTATTAGCCAAGGCCCGACACAGGCCGTGTTTCGCTATGCCTTTATCAGGGGCTTTTCTGGCTAAAAAATACAACATATAAAAACATACACATAAATAATAAATAGATAAAAATCAAATTGTTAAAACATTTAGATCAATAAACTCAAAAAAGGCACCATAAAATCATAAAGTCATATCATATATATGGTACATACATAGTTAAAAGACATGCTTCATAATATAAACGTGATATTTTATGTGCAGCTAATAAGAATCATATCACGGTGATTATCCTAAACCAATGTATTAAAACTATATATAAATAACTAAAAACAATACTATTTATAAATTTCTACTATTTATTGCAAACCAACCAAATATGTCTTGGAAGTGACTTGAAATGCTCATATTAGTTTAAAAATAAAAAGTTAGAACAACGCTGGATATACAAATTGAACACAGTCTCTCCCTTGGGCCTGAATAAGATGCTGGAATGGCATAGCATTTTATGATCAAGTTTACCTTTGTAATTTCATTTGGGACTTGACTCATGGAGATTGGTTCCAATCAAGTCAGGGGGTCCCCTTTTTTGTAGGGTTTCCTCTTTCTGATTGGTGGATGAGTGACTGTTCATATGTGATAGGTTGGCTGCAATTTCCTTCGTCAGCAATGACATCAGACGCCATCTTTTTAAACAACGCAGAAGGGTTTCATTTTGCTGAGTCGGCAAATGGATGACAATGGGAATAGCTTAACCTGAAGCAGGGTCATTAAGGCGAGGACCCGAAATTTGACACGTAGTTGCACACGACTTCCTTTCACCTGACACCAGAACAACACTCAAAAAAAATAATAAAATAATAAAAATAATAAAAATAATAATAATAATAATAATAAAAATAATTATTTTTATTATTTTATTATTTTTTTTTGAGTGTTGTTCTGGTGTCAGCCGGTTTGTGTGGTTTTTATTATATTTTATTACTTCACATTAGGATACATCCATTTTAGTTGTGTGAGACAATCTATAGTGAGATGTTTCTTGATGTAAAAAATTTCTTCTGGTTGTAAATAAAGTTTTAATGTTTTCATCTTACAGCAAATTCTAAGATATAACTATAATTTAATACATAATCTTTGCATTTGTTCCCTAGTAGTGATTTTATTTAATTGTGATGCAACAATTGAGAGAGAGAGGCATACTTGTGAGCATTTTTCTCTCCTTCCCCCCCCCCCTCCGTATTTTACTGCAAATATTTTGACCACACTGACAGCCACATTGGTTTGGTAATTATAACTCCGCCCCCAGGCTCAGGTTACCTCACTTTTGGCGCCAAAATTGGCGTTCTTAAATCTGTTCGTCGGTGAGTTTCCCTTTTCAACTCCCTTTGATGTGCGTTGTGCAGGACGAGCTCCTGTTATTTTCACTTAAAGATTGTACTCAGGACGTTACTCCGATTGATCGACTGGATTTGTGAATGCACCACGATGTTCTTTTTTGTACACATTATACATTCTGGGGCTATATTGGTTATTTATTTAGTTTTATAACATGTTCTTACATCTCACTTTCATATATAGCCATAGAACAAACGGGGTCGTTAGTTCTGCCGATTCGACTAAAAAGATAGATACTGCAAGCAGTGCCTTAATTAAGCACCTGAACGGTAGGAGCACATTTTATGCGGTTGTTGCACATATTTATATTTTATATAACTATCTTTATATAACTATCTTCATACAATTCGGCAGTCACTTGTGTTTCCGGTTTTTAAAGTAATATGTAGTTTTGCTCAGCTCATTCACTTATTCCGTGTTGCCTTGACACAATCATTTTATTTTAATCATATTAAAGTGTTTTTGATCACTCCAAGATAGTGTTTCATATCATTATTTTAAAGGCACAAGATAATCTATAGAGATCAATCTGAGACTGCAGTCATCATTTTTAATATATTTATTCACCTGATTGATATTTATTTGTTATTGACGGATCAGTTTGGCTATGCTCTAATTAGGATCCTATCCACTTTTTTCAGTGTTGTGCCAGTAATTTTTGTATCTTTGGTTTTTATTTTTTATTTATTTATTTTTATTTTTACCTTATAATTTTTTAGCTTTTTCTTGCATTTATTTTATGATTTTTAGTGACCTTGTATATGGCCAATTAAGCTGCATTTTTTACCGGATGAAATTTTTAATGATTATAATTTTTTTACACAATGTTATACCATGTTGTTTTATTTTAATTAAGTCTATTTACTTCCTCATCCCTTTATGTATTAAGATTATGTCATTATATCAAATACATAGGTAGTATTTGTTTTTTTTCCTCAATGTTTTTTTCCTCATTAATGTTTCAGGTACAATTTTTAATTATGTTTACAATTTATGTATACATTAGTTGTCTGTGTTCTACTTTCAGCCCTACGTTTTTGTCCGTGTTGTACAGTCTATTTTGTGATTTTATATTTTATATACAATATATATGTGATTCATATATGATTATTGCTGTTATACATTTGACATCATGCCAATTGGTTTTAATTGTTATATATTATTGTGATTTTGATTTTGTTTTTATTGTTTGTTTAAGTGATTATTCCCCTGAGGAAGGCGTTGCCGAAACGCGTTGGGGTCCTTATCAATAAAAGACTCATTAGTTCATCCGACGTCTCCTGCTTCTTGTGTTTTTTTATATACTGGGGGATATCCATTCGCCTGGGCTTTACCTGAATACACTTACCGTATTAGTTGTGTCGTGTGCTGGTCATTGGTCGCTTTATAGTTCGCTTTCATTAAATGTTTTCGGGCAGAGACAACAAAGTGTCAAGAAATTGGTGATTTTGGCAGGCTTTTCCAATTTTGTTCTAACTTGCCTATGCCTTGCCTTCAAATTGGTTCAAACCACTGTGACATTTGCTTGCCTCTGCAATTTTATTTTGCCTAGCCTTTGCGTTGATTCTACACTGCAATTTTATTTCGCCTTGCCTTTGCGTTGATCCTACACTGTGTGCAGAATTTATTAAATTGCGTGTGGTGGTATTTTAACTTGTTTGGCGGTATTTGATTTTATCTGGTTTGCTGGACAGGTGTTTGAGTTTTTTTGATGATTGTTTGGTGGTATTTGATTATTGGTGCCAGTATGATGAATTCTTATTTCCTATTCGTCTCTCCGGGCCAGTCCAGGGTACCATCAGGTTGTCAATCCCCTTCAGCAGCTGAGGAGTGAAAACTAACTGTCTTTGTTGACAGGCTATAGCCACTCCCCCTGGTGACAGCTCTCCAGTCTTCAGTCCTCAGCAGCTGAACAGGACGGGGAAAGCTGACATGCTCCCTGGACAGTGCAGCAGAACTCTTAATTAGCAGACTTACTGAGGAGGATTGGCTCTAGCAGGGCTGTAGCCTCTCTCTTATGTATTATATATCTCTTCCCTTGTGGTACTTTCAATTAAGCTAATTGAAAAAGATTTAAAAAAAGGGGTAGACTCAGGTCCGTGGCTGTCGATTTCGGCAGTGTTCACAGAGGCAGAGCTTGTCTCCAAGTGTGAACCGCTCCGTTTTTGCAGGGGGATTGGTCCTGGGGGCCCCAGGTTCCACCCTCCTATTGTCTGCAGGGGCGATTCTTCGTTTCCCACTAGCAGCGGGATCCAGAGTATCGGGGCCGTTCAGGGCTGCACTCAGGTCAGTTTTGTTCTTTGTTTGGCAGCTGGGAGTTCGGCGGCGTGTGTGTGTGTGTAATTAGTTTTTCGAGCAGTTTATTGGTCTGGGTTTCTGCCGGTGGTTTTGGGTGCAGTTTTCAGCGAGTTTGAGTTTAACGGAGCGATGGATGACAAGATTGAGTCTCAGAAGCCTCACAGCATGGTAGAACAGACAGGAATGGCAGCCATTTTAGTGGAGAGCGCCATTTCTCCCGCGAGGCAGCACAAGCAAGGGAAGAGGAAAATGAAGTCTGTGAAAGAAAATTCCTATGATTTAAAGGAACAGCGCAAGTTTCCTGAAGCTCAGGAGTCTCTGGCTGCATTATTTTCCCCAGATTTTATTCTAGCTCTGCATAGAGCTTATACACTAAAAGTTTCCCAGGTCAGCAGAGATTCTTTGTCTCCCAGTCTTAGGGACGGGGTTCAACTAGGGGAAACTAAGTTAGACCCTGGAGAGGGGTCCTCTCATGCAGGGGCAGGCACAGCTACTGTCATGGAAAGCTTAGAGCAGCAGCTGCCGGAGCCTCAAAAGAGAGATGAGATGGAGGTCTTTTCTGCGGCAAGTTTTGATCCTTGGGTGAGCTGGAGGATGGAGAACTGGCACCAGGCGAGGATCAAAATCTCTTTCGGGTTTTCCGCAAAGAGGAATTAGGGGCGCTGACTGGGAAATCTTTGGCGGCCTTGAATATTCTACTTCCTGCGGTGGAACAGGAACCACTGGAGGATCCTTTGTTGCAAGGTTTTAAGACAGAACAACGTTGTTTCCCGCTCCACCGGGTGATAAAGCAGATGATAGAGTCTGAATGGGAGTGCCCGGAGGCTACTCTAAGGGGAGGTCGCGCTCTGGGTCACCTTTATCCAATTCCACAGGAAGAGAAGGAGTTGCTGAAGATGCCTAAGGTGGATGCGCTAGTTTCTGCAGTGACAAAGAAGACTACGATCCCGGTAGAGGGCAGAGCTGTGATTAAAGATCTGCAGGATCGCAAGCTGGAGGGACTGCTTAAGCAAGACTTTGATTCCTGTGTGCTAGCTCTACAGGCTTCTATTTGTGGAGCATATGTTTCTAGAGCTTCGATCTGTTGGCTCCAGGGGGGGATCGCCTTCAGATACTACAGGGGAGTCCTCCTCAGAGGAAGCGAAGTTGGAATAGGTGGCAGCCTATCTGGCGGATGCCTTTTATGACTTGGTTCGTATTTCGGCAAAGTCCATGGCATCCTTGATTGGAGCTAGACGGTTCCTTTGGCTAAGGAATTGGTCGGCCGACGCCTCTTCGAAAGCAAGGCTCAGTAAACTCCCTTATACGGGCAAGCTGCTGTTTGGGGAGGCCTTGGAGGAGATAGTAAAGGATTTGGGGGATTCCAAAGGGGGTTGGTTGCCGGAGGATCGGCCTAAGACTCTCAGACAAAATCATCTGCGCAGCGAGGGCAAGGAAAGGATTTTTGTAGATTTCGAGGAGCACGTTTTTCTCCCTATCCCAGAGGACGTTTTGTTCCTAGGGGTCAGCCCTTTCAGGGGACCAGAGGTTTTGGTAGAGGCTATTTCAATGCCCAGCAAACCGCTACAAAAAAGCCGCAATGAAGGTCAGCTGCTCCAGGTAGAGATACCAGTAGGGGGCCGCTTACAGGGGTTTCTCTCTGCCTGGACCACGATAACTACAGACCAGTGGGTCCGAGACGGGTATGCGCTGGAGTTCACTCGACTGCTTCAGGAGGCCTTCTTGGTGTCACCTTGTGGTCTCGGAACCAAGAGGCAAGCGGTAGAAGACACGCTGCTATGCTTAGTGCAACTGCGGGCGGTTGTTCCGGTTCCTCCAGACCAGTTAGGATCAGGTTGATACTTGATTTATTTTGTGGTTCCCAAGAAGGAGGGGTCCTTTCGTCTGATTCTGGACCTCAAACACGTAAACCGGGCTTTGAGAGTTCCACATTTTCGAATGGAGACTCTAAGATCAGTGATTCGGTCCGTACAACCAGGAGAGCTCCTCTCGTCAATAGATCTCATGGAAGCTTATCTGCATATCCCGATCAGTCTAGATCATCAGCGTTTTTTAAGATTTGCGGTTCCCACGGGACATTTTCAATTCCAAGCGTTACCGTTCGGCTTGGCGACAGCTCCACGGACATTTACAAAGGTTATGGTGGTCATAGCCGCAGCCTTGAGGATGGAGGGTATTCAAGTTCATCTTTATCTGGACAATTGGATGATCAGGGCAAGTTCTCTGCAGGAGTCGGTCAAGGCTACCTCTCGAGTGGTGCAACTCCTGGAGTAGCTCGGTTAGGTAATCAACCGTACAAAGAGTCAGCTATAGCCACAATCCCGGCTTGTGTATCTGGGAGCAGAGTTCGACACAGAGCGCAGATTGGTCTTCTTGCCGGAGGGCAGAGTACTAAAGATATTGGCTCAGGTGAAAGCGTTTCTACGGCTCCAGGCTCCCTCGGCGTGGAGGTATTTGCAGCTTTTGGGGTCCATGGCGGCGGCCTTAGATCTGGTGCTCTGGGCCAGGGCTCACATGCGGCCCTTGCAGCAGGCGTTGCTGTCCAGATGGTCTCCACAACTTCATCCCTTATCGAGAAAACTGTACTGCTCGAACGTGGTGCGGGACAGTCTAAGTTGGTGGCTAGATCCGGTTCATCTTCAGGCAGGAGTGCCGTTAGAGCTTCTGGATTGGATGTTAGTGACGTCAGACGCCAGTTTATCAGGCTGGGGAGCCCATTGTCAAGCTCAGGTGGCTCAGAGGCTCTGGTCCCAGGAGGAGGCGGCATTCTCGATCAATGTATTGTAGCTCAGGGCAGTTCGATTGGCTCTGCTCACATTCGCGCCATTCCTCGAAGGGAGAGCGGTGCGGATCTTCTCTGACAATGCGGTGACGGTATCGTACATCAATCGCCAGGGGGGCACGGGCAGTGCTCTGTTGTTGGCGGAGAGTCAAGCGTTAATGTTCTGGGCAGAAGTCCATCTGTCGGCTTTGTCAGCAGCGCATGTAGCTAGAAAGGAGAATGTACAGGCCGACTATCTGAGTCGCAATGGTCTCGATCCCGGAGAGTGGGAGTTGAACACAATGATTTTTCATGACATTACGATATGCTGGGGCAGCCGGCGATGGCTCTCATGGCCACGAGCAGCAATGCAAAAGCGTCGCGGTTCTTCAGCAGATGCAGAGAACACGTGTCCGAGGGACTGGATGGCCTGGTTCAATCATGGCCGTTGGACAAGCTTCTATACGTTTTTCCTCCGTGGCCGATGATCGGTCAAGTCATTCAGCGTATAGCAGGCCACAGGGGAACGGTGATTCTCATTGCGCCAGATTGGCTCAGACGGCCGTGGTATGCGGATCTGAAGCGGCTTCTCGTGCATTTCCCTTGGAGATTACTGACTCGGGGCAATCTGCTGAGGCAGGGTCCCATTCTCATGCCGCAGGTGGATCGCTTCTTGCTTACGGCTTGGCTCTTGAAGGGGAATGGTTGAAACGCAAAGGGCACTCGTCGTCGGTGGTGCACACGATGTTGCAGTCAAAGAGAAGGTCGACATCTTTAGCGTATGTTCGCGTTTGGCGGGTGTTTGAGTCTTGGTGTACGCACAGTAGCGTTCGTCTTTTTGCGGCAGCCTTGCCCGAGATTTTGTCTTTTCTTCAGGAAGGCTTGCAGAAAGGGTTGGCTCTTAATACCTTGAAGGTTCAGGTGGCTGCCCTAGCGTGCTATAGGGGAACAGTGCAAGGTAGGAGATTGTCATCATATTCGGATGTGGTGCAATTTCTCAGAGCGGTGAAGATAATCAGGCCGCTGGTGCGGCAGGTGGTTCCGGCTTGGGATTTGAATCTGGTGCTAGAGGCTCTGACTAGGTCTCCTTTTGAGTCAGGATCGTCGGGGGGCTTGAGAGAGTTATCGTGGAAAACCACATTTCTGGTAGCCTTATGTTCGGCGCGGAGAATTTCTGATCTCCAAGCTCGCTCTTGTAGGGAGCTGTACCTGCAATTTTTGGCGGAAAGAGTGCTCCTGCGACCGGTGCCTTCCTTTATTCCTAAGGTGGTGTCTCTGTTCCACATTAATCAGTCAGTTGCTCTTCCCACTTTTGCGGATCTACAAGGGTCGCGGATGGATAGATCCTTGCGGAAGTTGGATCTGAGACGAGTCTTGAAGAGGTACCTAAGAGTCACGCAACCTTTTAGGAAGTCGGACAGGTTGTTTGTTCTGTTTGGAGGTCCTCGGAAGGGGCAGGCGGCTTCTAAGGTGTTGATTGCCCGATGGGTGAAGCAGGCTGTGGTAGCAGCTTATGAAGCGGGAGGTAAATCGCCTCCAGTTGGCCTCAAGGCTCATTCTACGCGGGGACAAGCAACTTCTTGGGCGGAGTTGGCCTTGGTTCCGCCGGTAGATATTTGTAGAGCCGCAACGTGGTCTTCTCTGCATACGTTCACGAAATATTATAGGTTAGATGTGCAGGCCAGGGAGGATGCAAAAGTGGGGGCCTCTGCCGTTGTAGTGGGGCTTGCGGGTCCCTCCTGAATTTAGGCACTGCTTTGGTACTGCCCAATGGTACCCTGGACTGGCCCGGAGAGACGAATAGGAAGGAGAAATTAGACCTTACCTGCTAATTGTCTTTCCTTGAGTTCTCTCTGGGCCAGTCCAGGGCCCACACAATGTTATCGCAGAGTCCGCGAGGAGGTTATTCTGGTGGTTCCGCATCCTCAGGTTCCAAGAGACTAGTGTGTACTCTAGTGGATGTGGTGTTTGGGGCTCCCTTCGGTGTAATTGGAGTTTCTTTAAAAAAAAAAAATTTTTGGAGAAGAAGACGTGGGGTGAGAACATACCAAATACAAGGGAAGGGATTTCTGATGCAGAATAGCGCGGTATATAAGAGAATGTAAATAAAAATAAATAAAAAATATGTTCTATTCCCCACAGGCGCAGTTGGGTAGGCGAAGTAGGGACAGTCGCGGTGTGAGGGTCGTATAGCTGTTAGGTTTACTGTTTCTTTTTGTCGACTATACAGTTTCTGAAGTCATGTTGATGTTACTCTGTTATGCTGCTTGGCTAGAAAAGACTGGAGAGCTGTCACAAGGGGGAGTGGCTATAGCCTGTCAGCAAAGACTTTTAGTTTTCAGTCCTCAGCTGCTGAAGGGGATTGACAACCCGATGGTACCCTGGACTGGCCCAGAGAGAACTCAAGGAAAGACAATTAGCAGGTAAGGTCTAATTTCTCCTTTTACTTTTAGAACTGCATGTGTGGTTTTGACATCTCCAGTCCTTGTATTGCACATCATCCAGAGGTCTTCAGTTCCTGTTGATCTTTAATACTTTGGGACAGTGACAGTTTTGGACCAGATTCAGCCAGTGTTTATACTAACTTAGCAGATTTGGCCTTCTTACATCCAGCCACCCCAGTATAATGAAGATGAGTGTTCCAAAGAAGAGCAAAACCTACCACTTTCATGATGAATGGGAAATGGACTACTACTTCATCATGATGAAAGACAAGTGTTGTTGTCTAATTTGTAACGCCCCAGTATCCTTGCCCAAAAAGGGTAATCTGGAACATCATTATAAGGCTCTGCATAGCAATAGGTTTGCTGATTTTCCACCCAGAAGTGAAATTTGTAAACTGAAGCTCAAAGAACTTAAATCAAAATTGGCTACTCAGTAACAGTTGATGGCGAAGCCAAGGTCACATTTGGTCAATGCAACCATAGCATCCTTCAAGGTCAGCAACCTTTTTGAAGGATTTAAAAATAAGAAAGAGATTATAGCTGCTATTCAAGATGTACAATTGTCAAGAAACACCATCGTGCGGTGAATAGAAAGATGTGTGGAGACACAACTGAACAATTGTTGGAGGATGTTTCAAATTGTGTTGCTGTCTCACTCCAACTGGATTAATCTACAGACATAAGAGACATAGCCCAGTTACTAGTCTTTATCCAGATGGTTTTTGAAGACTTCACTGATAAAGAAGAACTAATTGGAATGATTTCTTTAAAAGGGAGAACTACCAGTCAAGAAATATTCAGTTCTTTCCATTCTTTTTTGACAAAGTGTAATCTTTCATTGCATAGACTTGTTTCCATCATTACTGATGGAGCAAGAGCAATGACAGGTGAAGTTAACCGTTTCATAGCCCTCTGTAAACAGCATGACGACTTCCCAGATTTCCTCTCTTACCACTGCATCATTCACCAGCAAGTTTTGGCAAGCAAGAGACTCAATACAAAGACTGTCATGGATATCACTTTCAAAATTGTAAATTCAGTTTGTGGAAGATCACTTCAAAGCCGGCTTTTCAATCTTACTCTTGATGAAGGGTTAGCGGAAATCATTATGCACACAGATGTAAGGTGGCTAAGTAAGCACAAATTTCTGCAAAGATTTTGTGATTTGCTGAATGAAATAAGAAGTTTTTTGAAGGAGAAGGGAGATAACCAAGCAGAGTTGGAAGATGAGGAGTGGTTATGTGATCTGGCATTTCTCGCTGACTTTACAGGTGAACTAAGTGCTATGACCCTTGAACTACAAGGTAAAAAAAAAATGTATTGGCGAGATGATGAGTACAGTTTCATCCTACAAGAGCAAATTTGAGCTAATGATGACTGACCTTGCAAACAACACTTTTGATCATTTTCCTAATATGCAGGACCATCTGGGACAATATCCAAATTTTGTTTTTCAGAACAAGAAGTATGTGACAGAAGTCTGTTCTGTTATCCAAGAATTTGAAAATAGATTCTGTGATTTCCAAAAAATTGGAACAGTTGTAGAGTACTTGTCATACCCATTCAAAGTAGATGTGGACATTAAAGAAACTGCAGCTGCTATCAGTGAAAATTACTCATTGAACAAGCCATCTCTTGAAAACAAAATATTAACCCTTAAAAATGACATTTTTCTCAAGACCTGTGCTGAGCAAGAACTGTTTTGGAAGCTAGTGCCCGGAGGCAAATTTCTGAACTTGAGAAGATGCAGTGAAGCTGTACACTCCTGTTTCGGTTCAACTTGTGTGTGTGTGTATCTGAAAATGACAGAGTACACAATTTTCCAACATGACAGATTAACATCTCCAGGATTCTCTGAGACTGGCCCTCAAGCAAAATTCACCCAACTTCAAAAAGATGATGGATGAAATGCAGGCTCATATGTCTCACTAATGAGCAAGAGTGAAATATTAAAGATTGTGCAAGATCAACCTAAATTTAACACAAATTACTCAATAAACGTTAAAGAAAGTTATTAAGACAGTTAAAGTTATTACTCAGTAAAACTTTAAGAAAAAATGTACTTTCCATTTTCCCTGCAGTTCTTACTGGATCTTTGTCTCTCTGTTTTATTTTTGCTTAATTTGCTTAACAGCTGATCACATCCAAGTAAATGACAGAAGGTTCATGAAAAATGGGGAGGGGTGTGTGGAATCCTCCAACTTTATTGTGTTAAAATTTAATTTGAAACTTAAGTTTCATGGTGGTAGATCACTGGCACTTTTGGCCGGAAAAAGTAGATCACGACCTGTTGAATTTGGACATGCCTGTTGTATTGTATCCCTGATTTATTTATTTTATTTAAATTTCTTATATACTGCACTCTTTGACATCAGCGCGGTTTACAGAGAACACAACAAAACCAAACCAGAACAACAGGCTGTTCGGCGTTACATATAACAGGATTATCAACTTGGAAAACAAGGGAGTACTATTTACATGGAATATGCAATCTGTTAACTAGATCACATGCTCGAACTATGTACATGAATACCTGATGATACCTGCAACAACACACAGATCTAAACACCGGCACACTTGGCCCTGCAGCGTACGCACGTTTAGTACAGACAGCCAACTACTCCTTTCAAACTGATGCAGTTTCCTGCGGAGGAATTAGAGAGAGCAGTGGCAGCGTCATCACCATTTCTGTAGCAATAACCCAACGTAATTGCTCATTTTGCTCTGGAGTCACAAACACTGCACCACTTTACCATCCATTTATAATTTATTGTGTAAAAAATTATAGGAAGTACTTCTGCATAATTTTGATTTTTTTTGGGACATATAGAATTTTTCAGTTAACCCCCCAGTTAATACACTCTTCCATCAGCAGCACAAGACACTGTTCTAGGTGCCGACAGTAGCACTGAACTAATAGTCAATAGCACGGACAGCGCAAGACCAGGGAAGCGTTCCTGGTATCAGGCTGTATTCACACGGCAACCTCGCTGTTGTGTCTGAAACGCTGCGGTCTCTTCCAGTCACAACAATGCGAAGCAGAAGGCAGCGGCTACATAAGGTTCACTAGACCTTCGTCACCATGGAAACAATTTAGGGTAGCATCTCCGAGCATAGAACACTGCTCCTTCCAATTAGAATGCAGCAGCTCACAGACTTCTAACATTAAGACAATGGCAGCCAACGGCGCAAGAGGATCTGGGAGGCTGTGTTGTGACGTCACAAGGCGGGGGCGGGGGGGGGGGTGCTGCTGTGGCTATATAAAGGGCGGCGGGGGGCGTGGTGTGGTAGTGGAAGTGGTTGAGGACATTGCGTGGTTCTGTTTGGGCCCCTGCGTCCCCGCACTCGCTTTCACTAGTTCGGGTCTCTCGTCCGTTTCTCGCAGTCCCACGACCTTGCCATGAAAACCAAGCTAGTAAGCGGCGAGGCGCTGCCGAGCTCCCTGGGGCTCCTGCTTAGCACCGCCGGGGGGCTCGAACCGCAGCCCCCAGGAGAGGAGAGCGGCCGGCAGCCGCTTGAAGAGCCGGTGGATGCCCGCACGCGCCGCAAAGCTTTCCGCTGGTGCAAGGAGTTTCTTCCCGGGGCCTGGCGGCAGCTGCAGGAGGAGCATTTCCAGATGTCCGTCATCAGGTCAGTGGCGCCCGTAGCCTGTCTCTGGGGCCTTCCGTATCTCTCGCTTGACCTGAAACGGAAACAGTTAGGGGCTGGGAAGGCTAAGATGGCTGGGGGTGGGGCAGGATGGGGATGGTTAAGGGGGGAGGGGGTGTAGGTAGCTTTTCTCGAATCTTATAACCTTGCTTGCCCCTGCCTTTTCCAAGTTATGACGTTCTCAAGCCTTCATAGGGCTTCTATAGTAAGAATAGCAGCAGTAGATGGGCCACTACGTCATATTCTGCTTGCCAGCCTTCTGGGTTATCTGTGTACCTTGTGCGGCGGAGAAGGTGCCACTTACAGAACACCTTCTCTTAGCCAAGGCAGAACTTGTCTCTCTGGTTCTCCACTCAAGTACTGAGTAGAGAAGATCACTTCCTCTTTAGTTTGGCTTTCTAGCTTGCTAGAACTCCATAACCATTATGGCTTGTAACTTTCTACCACCCAACCTGCTGCACTGACTTCCCTGTTAATTTGCATACCTGCTTTTCTGTTAGCTTTTTTTAGTTGTTGTACTTGCAGCCTTGCCAAGTGGACCTGCTGCATGGTTTCTGGCATTATTTATAAAATAAAACGTACCCAGAAAGCAAATACTAGATGGATTGGGGGCTTTAATCTGGCACCAGAGGTCTTAATTTAGCAAGTTTGTAACTCAACAAGCTGAGTCGAAAACCATTTTCTTTAATCGGGAAAGCTTCTCTGAGGTACTTGAAGGTTAAAGGAGTGAAGTTGTTAAAACGCTTTAAAAATGTGATTGCTGTGTCAAATTCTAGTTCCATGTAGTCAAATGAACTGCAATGTACTACATTAAAGTATGCTAATACTGGTAATGTGACATTTACTAGGTGGTTTTTTTTTTAGTTCTTACTGTTTGTTCCTGTCTTTAAGGGCTTTTTAATAGTTGTAGCTTATACACTAGTGTAGACCTATGCCATATTTTGTTTGAGTACAAAGTCTAGTATACAGTGGTACTTAATAGTGCATGCAGAGATAGTAGCACACACTGGTAAATACTAGCTGAAAAGTACAATGTTCTGTTATAGTAGCTTCTAGCTTGAGAGAGTTTCATGCCTTGACTAGACATCAGGTATAACCACTTCTAAAGAGTACAAAATACAGCATAAACATAGGACCTGCATGCAGGCCGGACATTACAATTGGACTACATCTTTAATTTTATTATCTTAATAGATAAGACTGTAGCCTGACAAAATTCAGTCCCATAAGTATGGGAAGGTGTCCAGAATCTCATCATATTAATGATCATATGTACTATTTGAGTATCAGTGTGCAAGTTTTGAGATTGCAAACATCCTTTATGATGCTGCAGCCATTTTTCTTACTACAGCTAGATTTGGGAAGCATATCTGGGGGTGCAAGTTATTAGCGTGTCCACTAATTCAGTGGCCTAAAACACTAACTTGGGAGGGAGAAAGAAGCAGAATCTGGTAGCCCACCACCATAGCTGGCATAAAAGCTCTCACCAGAAGCTTTGAATGGGGGAGGGGAGACAATACCACTACATAGTTGTGGTCAACATTATTGGCACACTTGCATTTTAGGTATGATTACAATATCTTGAGAAATTAGAAATAAAAAATATTCCAACTGCATGTGGTCATAATATTTTAATAGTATGTTAAAGGTATACAACAAAAGATGTCTGCAACTTAGATGTAGTGTTCTGAGAAACTCAAAATATAACCTAGACAGTATTAATAGCACACTTCACCAATATTTGCTTGCACAACTCTTGGCAGTGATAGCCTCCAAACATTTCTTGAAGCCATTTTATAAGCTTCATACCTGCCTGCTGGTAGCCTCTTTAAATCTTTTAACAATGATTTGTTCCAGCTCATGAACATTTCCAGGATTCCTTTTTACCAATGGCAGACATCAGCTCTTTCCAAAGGTTCCTGATTGGACTGAGATCAGGACTCATTGCTGGACAGTTTAAAACAGTCCTTTTGGTCCTCTTTTAACCTTTTGTACTTCTTGGATGTATGTTTGGGGCTATTGTCCTGGAGAACCCATGACCCTAGTCTCAGACCTAGCTTTCTGACACTAGGTAGCACATTTTTTGCTCCAAAATAATTTGGTAGTCTGACTTCATAATTCCTTTAATACATTCCAGGCCTCCAGTTCCTGAGGTGGCAAGACAAGCCACACAACACTATGGAATCTCCACCATATTTAACTTTAGAAAGGGGTGTTTTCCCTTAGGCTTCATTTCTTCACATGTATCACTGGTCTGCATTGGCAAAGAGCTGAAGTTTGGTTTTCATCTGTTCATAGAACACTTCACAGGAGGATTGTGCTTTCTGAAGGTGGGCTTGGACAAAGATCAGGCATGCCTTTTTTTTTTGTCTCTTGGAGCAGTGAGGTCCTCATTGGCCTTCGCCCATGTCCTCCTTTGTGACAAACTACAGGCCAGTAAGCCTTACCTCTGGTGGGAAACGTAATGGAGGCGCTCCTGAAAGAGCAAATACTGGACTTCCTCGAGTCAAGATGGTTCTGCCAAAGGACGATTTTGCCAAACAAATCTGAGTTCCTTGAGTGGGTGACCAGAGAACTAGATCAAGGGCATGCGATGGATGTGATCTACCTAGATTTCAGCAAAGCCTCTGATACTGTTCCTCAAGAGGCTTATCAAACAGCAGCTTGGGGGATGGGTCCCAAGATGAACTGGATCAAAAATTGGTTGACTGACATATAACAGAAGGTGACGGTAAACAGAACTCAGATGAAAGGAAGGTGATTGGCAGTGTGTCCCAGGGTCCAGTCTTTGGACTGGTACTGTTCAATATATTCGTGAGTGGTATTGCTGAAGGGCTGAACAATAAGTCTGTCTTTTTGCAGATGACACCCAAATTTGCAAGAGTGGACTCGCCTCAGGGAGTGGGGAACATGAGGAAAGATCTACAAAAGCTGGAAGAATGGTCTAGTGCTTGGCAGCTAAGATTTATGGAAAATCATTATGATTATTATCATGAGTAGTGTTAGTAAGCACTATCACTATACACAGCCTCAAATCAACAATAACATTCGTATCCCCTCCCCACCCAACAAACTAGTCTCAATCCTACCCATTATCTCGCATACTAACTTCAGTGGTATAGACCTGGAACAGCACTCCACCACTAAACATATCACTGAACAGCTTAAACCCACTTCCCCCACCCCCCTGCCCTTCCCCCATTCTGCCCACTAAATCCCTGGCCCACTCATTCGTCTCCTCCCCACACATCTCTCCCCTAACCAGTGACATATATATTGGGTTGTCAGTCCACTCCCATTCCACATTCCTTTCACTCTCCAGCTCATATCCACTATTCCAGGGAAGCTCCCCTTTATCTTCAGGCATTCAAAGGTGGCTCAAGACACACACAATTAGGAATGCTCTGGTACTCGTAGGGCCCCAGGACTGTATCAAGTTAATCGTGGGTGGAGGAGACCCTCAGTAACTGCACCTAATTGGGGGTCTCAGATTCAGTATCTACATGCCTCACTCCCCTGGTATTTAACGGTTCCCAAATTTTACCCCAGTTTTCCCACTGGTGTGACCCGAGCAAGCTGGCTGACTGTTTTTCCATGGTCCGCAGGTCTAACATCAAGCCCTACCACTCCATGATCCCTGGGAGGTCCTCTGACAACCAGTGCCACAGGATACACTGCTTCCCCACCACCATACTTCTCTGCAGCAACTTCACTTGATGGGATCCCAGGGCCTGCCCTGACCCCTGTAAGTCCAAACAAGCAGCAATCCAGAGAGGGCTCCAGCTCCCGAGCCAGCCAACTGGAAACCTCTCCCCACACCTCTCGCCAGAATCTGCACTTTTTTCACAGGACCAAAATCGATGCATAAAAGTTCCCCTCCCTTCTACAGAACCGAGACACGTCCAACTGTACAATCCCCGCCTTAGCCACCCATACCTCCGTCACATAGGACCTCCAAAGAAATCTATATTGGATTTCTCGCAACTGTACCGATTCCGACAAACCCCTCGCTACTGCGAAGGCTTCCACCAGATCCGCCACCAAGAATCCCATCATTCCATCCCGCTGCCACTGTGTTGCCAATGCCTCAAGAACCCTCCCTGCACACAACCATCCAAACTCTCTCCGCAGATCCTGCACCATTTTCTCCTTCAGACTCTGCACCAGATCCAACATACTGCTGGGTCCTAAGAGAGCCCCTTCAGTTCTCTGCACAGTACACATAATGCCTGGCCTGCAAGTAAAAATAGACATCCTTAGTGCTCAAACCAAACCGGAGTTGCAATGCTAGAAATGAATCCACCTCGGGAGCCGTGATCATTTTCAGATGACCAATACATTTCACTCCTCGCTCCTCCCACTGCCTGGCCACCACCGCTTGCACTCCTGGTAAAAAAAAGAAATAAAAAAAAAAAAATCCTTATTGCCCCTCAACGGCAAGAGATCAGTTCTTCTCCATGATCTATTCCTCTGACATATCGTCCTCCAAACCAACCTAACCCCCTTCATGCACACCGACATTTTCCACCACACGGGTAGCTCCCTATTCACACTATGTATCTAAACCAGTCTGTCCCAGCTGTGACATCATCCACAAGATCGATGGGTATTGTTTCGCTCGTGCCCACCAATACATCTCGAAGAGGGCGCATCATACTAGCCAAGTTATATTCTCTCAAGGACACCAGTCCTCCCCACCTTCCTCCAAAGGCCCCATCAATGCTGCTAAAGCTATCCTTGCCCTCTGACCCCTCCATAAAAACTTGCCCAAATGGGACTGTAGAACTCTCATATCCCCTCTGGTGAACCAAAGCGGGGCATGACAAAATAGATACAGCCATCTAGGGAGCTCCACCATTTTAAACAGCGCAATACGACCCATCATTGAAATAGGCAAATCTCTCCATCTTCTTAAAGTCTCTATAGTCTTCACCAACTGCAGGCCAATATTAACGTCAAAGTTGAGATATATCCTCCAGAATCTGCACACCCAAATATCTTATTTGTCCCTCCGCTCATGACAACAAACTCCCCTACCCACTGGCCCCGGGCCCTCCCACCTACATCCAACACTACCGATTTAGACTGATTCACTCTCAACCCCGAGAAAGCACTGAAGTTCTCAATGTGCTTGAGAGCCTCTGTCAATGATATCTGTGGGTCCCGCAAACACAAGCATATTGTCAGCAAATGCACTGACTTTGATCCCACTCTGTCCCCATCTTATGCCTCGGATCCTCTCATCGCACATAAGAATGACCAGCAGCGGTTCTAGCTGAAGAACAAATAAGGGGGAAAGGGGGCACCCCTGCCTTGTGCCTCTCTGAATCGGAAAGGACTCAGAAAATTCTCCACCCATGGTCATGCAAGCCAACAGGTCCCGGTACAAAGCCTGAACCCAGTTTACAAAGGCTCCCTCAAAACCAAACTTCTGGAGAGCTGCAAACACATAATGCCAAGACACCCGATCAAAGGCCTTTTCTGCATCCAAACTCACCAAGATTAATGGCTCTTTTCGTAGCAGACACAATTCCATACCCATCAACACCTTACTGATATTCAACACCACTGCTCTTCCTTTAACGAATCCTGCTTGATGCTGCCCTATCAATCTCAGCAAAAACCTTTGCAATCTCGCCGCCAATACCTTCATATCATTAGCAAGATTGGACAATAGGATGCAGGATCCTCTGGGTCCTTCCCCACCTTAGGGATGACTGATCGCCACTGTATGCATATCTCTCAGGAATCTGCCTGTATCTAACACTTCCTGATACAAAGCTGCCAACGAGGGAGTCGCCTGCATCGCCAACTTGTAAAATTCTGCTCTGTAACCGTCGGGTCCAGGAGCTTTGTGTGGCGACGCACCCTTAATTACCTTCTGAATCTCAGTACCTGAAATCTCCACGTTCAATTCCTGCAATTCCTCCTCCTGCAGTTTCAGCAAGCCTACCTTATCAAGAAATAGGTTCCCCTGAACATAATCTTCTGTTTCCACCAAATGTAGGTCTTGATAAAACCGCCAAAAGACTCTCATGACCTCCCAAGTAGTATGTCTTACCCCTTCTTTATCCTTAATAGTGGCTATCACTCGTGGCCCTCCCCCTTCTCTCACCAATCCTGCAAGTAGTTTCCCTGTCCTATCTCCATACCGAAATAGCTGATTTCTATAGTATTGCATAGAATATACCACACAATCATGCAGCACCTGATTCAATTGCCTCTGCTTTGCTAAATATTCCCCTCATACTCCTGCATCCACCCCCCCCCCCTGTACATCCCTCTACGTTAGACACCACAGTTCGTGAGTTAGCTGCAAGATAGTGTCATCAACTTTTCTAAGATATGCCATACTGGGTCAGACCAAGGTCCAAGCCCAGTATCCTCTTTTCTTTTGCAACAAAAGCCATGATATGGCCACACCACCACTTTTCCTGCCTCCCAAAACACTGCCACCTGTTCTACACTATTCTCATTGAACCTAACATATTCCTCCCAATGATGCTTCAGATAATTAGCAAAATCTTCATTTTTCCAGAGATGCCACGGGAATGACCATTTAGATCACACACCCGACCTCCCTCCTCCAGTCCATCCGGACCATCACATGATCCAAGATTACCACCGGGTCAATCTCAACTGCACACTTTTTTCCAAAACTGTTTCGGTACTAAAATCAATCCTAGACCAGGACTGATGGGCACATGACAGGTGTGTGTAGTCTCTCTCGCTCCTCTTTGTGCAAAACTCTCCATGTATCAATTAAGTGTCCGTCTACACAAATAGCTCACCCCTTTGTTGGTCCAACCCCCACTGGCTTTCCAGTGTTGCTTGTCTAACCTTGGATCATGTGGGCAGTTAGTCACTCGCTAAGATGACCAGAATGTGATGGACCTCCCAATTTTTTTGCTAAAACAGCCTTGAAGAAAAGGTGATAAACATTAGGCGCATAAACATTACCCACAAGTCTTTCTTCCCCCTGAAACTTTGCATGGAGAAAAATGAATCTACCCAGGGGGTCTGCATCCTCATGCAAAACTTCGATTTGGGTGCCTGTCTTCACTAAAATAGCAACTCCCTTTTTGACCCCCCCCCCCCCCCCCCGAGGAGGCTGCTTAAACACCCCTCACCCAGTCCCACTTTAGCTTCTCATGCTCTTGCTTGCTTAAATGTGTTTCTTGGAGCAGAGCAATTTGGGCCTTACCCCTTTTCAGGGCCTGCAAAATCTTGGTCCACTTTACAGGAGAGCTCACCCCTTCTACATTCCAAGTTATAATACACAGGTCATACATGGCAACCCCCCATTCTCATATTCATCTTGAGTAACCATTTGTTTTAAAGCCCAGGGTCTCCCAGCCACAACCCTGAGCCCCTTTGTTTCTAAGTGGATGCCTCCTTCTCACTACATGTCTCTTTTCTCTCCCATCACCAGGCAACAACCCCTTCTACTACCCCTCCCAAATCCCTCCTCTCCTCCTCAAACTTCCCCAATAAACACACATACAACTCCCTACCCCATGACCCCCCCCCCTTCCCCTTCTCTTCCACCCAACCACAATTCTGCACCCAGCTCCCTTGCTAGGCTTGAGATCCAATGTAACACAGCAGGGCTGCCTCACTGGAAGATTTCTTAACCCTCTTTCCTCCTCCACCCTCTACACATCACCCTACTGCCACTGCTTCCTTTCAACCCCCACCTACATCCCTCCCCCATGCACACCCCACCACCTCTGCCACCCCCAACCCTCTGCCACTCTCACATTCTATCCACACCCCTACTCTCCCCACACCCCATCCGCACACATCACCACTCATCCCATCTCTCCTCTCATGTCACCCATCACACCCATTCGCACCATTTAAACCTTTCAACAGGGTAAAACAACTCAGCATAACTTGAACATCATTCTCATTAGAGATGAGGTGCCCACCGGTTTCATTGCAGGGCACCGTTTGCCTCACTCACCTTCCCCATGTCCTCCACAAAGCTTCTGGCCATGGCTACAGCGTCAAAGGAATAGTCTCAACCCTGTTTAGAAACTCTCAACACCGCTGGGTATGCCAGCATGAACCAAATTTTCCTCTGAAACAGGGTGGTACAAATTGGTGAGAACTTTCCTCTTTAATGCCACCCCTGCTGAATAATCTTGGAAGATGAGCAGCTTCTGATTGTTGCAAGTCAGTCCACCTTTTCTGCGATATGCTTGCAGAAGCTGGTGCTTGTGCTGAAAATTCAAAATCTTGGCAATGACCACTCTCGGCCATCCTCTCACCTCCAATCTCGGCCCAATCCTATGTGCTCGCTCCACTCGCATCTCTCCGATCAAGGAATCCAGGCCCAGTTCTTTCAGAAGCCAGACTTCAATAAACGGCAGTAGTTGGGCATCTGTTTTTTTTCTCCTCCGGTACTCCTAAAATCTTTGTTCCTCTGAGATCTGTTTTCAAGATGTTCTACTTTGCGCAGAGGAAACTAGAACATTTGCAAGCTAGAGTCCTCTCTAGGCGGCCCTCTGCTTCCTCAATGGCCATGTTCCAACTCCTCCATGTGCTTTCCCATCTCTGCCAAAGAATCTCCCATAGCATCCAGCTTTTTCAGCACTTGGTCAAATTTCAGGTCTAACAATTTAACTACCTCCTTTGCCACCTCATCATTGGCAGAGTTTAGGCTGTCAGCTCCTGGCAATGCCAGCTGTGCTAGCATTGCTGCTGCAGGCCCCAGCTTACCACTCTTCTCTCGTCTTGTTACTGGCATGGTAGCAAGCTGGGAGTTGGTTCATTCAAATCCACTTGACTGACTTTCGTCACCAGAGAAAATACCCGGCAACTGTGCATGCAGCAATGCTGTGTCAAAGAGGTCGAGGCAGCCCTGGAGCAAGTCAGGAATCTTCCTCACCTGCTCATGCGTCACATGATCTGCAGTTAAGATTTAATGTGAAGAACCGCAGTGTAATGCACTTGGGAAGCGGGAAGCAGAAATCCAAGGGAATTGTATGCAACAGGGGGTAAGAGATTGATGTGCATGGACCAGGAGAAAGACTTCAGTGTGTCTTTTGTAACAACAATTTTCTTGCTGTTTTTGTTTAAAAAAAAATCTTGCAAAGAAGAGTAATACAAGTGAAAAAATAAAACCCAGAAACAAACAATGGAAACATACAAATTACCTTGGTATGTTTGGGGTACCTCACGGCCACTTGGTATTTCTGTTATATGAACTTTTAAACAGAGTGATTGTTTCTGATTTCAAGGTGGCAAAAGCCAGAAGGATGCTGGGTTGCATACAGAGGAATTACCAGCATAAAGGAAGAGGTACTAATGCCAGTGCAAGTCGCTGGTGAGGCCTCACTTGGAATATTATGACTGTTTCTTGCAAAGGATATAAAAAGGCTGGAAGTGCTTCAGAGGAAGGTGACCAAAATGATTTGGAGCCTGTGTCAGACTTAGGAGAAGAGACTTGAAGGCCTAAATATGTACACTCTGGAGGAGAGGAGGGACAGATGATTCAGATCTTTAAATATTTAAGAGTATTAATGGACATATCTCTTCCAGAGATAGGAAAGCTATAAATTTAGAGGGCATAGCATGAAGCTGCAAGGGGGTAAATTGAAAGGCAATGTCAGGAAATACTTTCACTGAAAGGGTGATGGATCTTTATTAGTAATATTTGATATACCGCCTATTACCAAAGTGTTAAGGCAGTGTACAACAAAGGCTAGGGCTGCAGGAAAAATATAGAAAGGAAAGTAATTAGAGAGAAGGAAGACAGTAAAGGACAGATGACGACAAAGCAAACACCGGGGGTAAAGAACACAGGAAGGGAATGGGTGGGCCAAGGAGGGAGGGCAGGATTATGATGGACAGGATACCTGGGCTGTTGGGCAGTTGTTGACAGTGTATTTGACAGATTATGGGTGGTTGGGGGGTGGGGAAGGTCAAAAGCCTGACAGAAAAGAGGTCTTGAAGAGCCTTAAACAGAGGAAAAGATGCTTCAGTACAGAGAGTGCAGGAGAGTTCCATAGGGCAGGACTTGCAAAAAAAAAAAGGCAGCATGACAGGTGGATTCAAGGTGTGCCTGGGTGGGGGATAGCAGGAAAAGGCGATTGTTGTGTGCAGGGAGTAGGTTGAAGATAGACCAGATCAGCTAGATACTGGGGAGTGTTGGTGTGGAGGGCCTTGTGAATAATGGTAAGGAGCTTGTAAAGATATCAGACCTTGATAGGGAGCCAGTGAAGGGAGAGAAGGCAGGGGGTAACATGATCTTGGTGGGAAGAAAGTAAGGAGACGGGCAGCTGTGTTTTGGATTAGTTGCAGTCTACGAAGTTGATATTGGGGAAGACCAGCGAATAGTGAATTATAGTCATGCTGAGTGATCACCAAAAAGGACAAGAGTGGTGAGGGACACAAGTGGAAGGAGAGATTGAACAGCCCTGATCCTGCACAGATGAAAAAAGGAACTACGCACCACTCCAGAGATGTGCTGGTGGAATGAGTGAAGAGTCCAAGGTAACGCCAAGATAACAGATTTGGAACCAAAGGGATTGAGTTGGACATAAGTGGCATCAAGGTAGGGAGGGGGCACCAAAGGTGAACCAAATTGCTGCTGACTTAGAAGGGTTAGTGATAAGGAAATTGCTACAGAACCAGTCGGAGATGGAAGTGAGACAGTTATTGAGGTGAGAGATCTGGGGCTGAAGGAGATGTGTGGTGAGACAAAGATATTGTCATACAACAAACTGGTCTATCTATTTTTTTTGCAGAGTAAGGCAAGGGGGGCAAGAAAGACATTGAAAAGGAACAGTGCAAGGATGGAGCCCTGAGGTACACCACAATGTGGAGGGGAAGAGGTGGAGCCCAATTGGATAGCAAAGGTTTGGGAGGAAAGGAAAGACAAACCACTGGTGAACTGTACCCTGGATACCAAGATCAGACAGATGGATAAGAAGGGTGCAGTGATCGATATCAAATGCAGTGGAAAGATCCAAGGAAACAGCGATGGAGAAATCACCCCATTGTGGGACCGGTGCAGTTCATTAAGAAGTGCCACAAGGATAGTTTCTGTGCTGTGACTGGCCCTGAATCCTGATTGCCGGGGGTGTAGTGAGATGGTGGAGTCGCAGTGTGCAGTAAGTTGGTGAGTTTTTTTTGAGGATTTTTGAAAGGAAAGGAAGGTTGGAAACAGGACGCCAATTTGAAGATACAGCAGGGACAAGGGTGGCTTTCTTGAAGAGGGCGAACTAGCATGTGTTTCCAAACAGAGGTGAAACAGCCGAAGGTGAGAATGGAGTTGTTAATGGTGAGGGCGAAAGGGATAAGTGAGTGAAGGGTCAAGGAGCCAGGAAGAAGGTAATGGGTTGAGTGGACAGGTAGTTTTATGGGAGGTTGAGATTGCTTTGGTAATCTCAGCAGAGTTAATGGGTCGAAACTTGCACCATGTGTGAGGGAATGTGTGGGTGGGTACCAGGGAGCAAGTAGGGGCTGGCATAGAGGCGGGGGAAGGAGAAAGAGGAGGTGGGCAGGCATCAAATGTGGAGCGGAGGATCTGGATCTTGCTTGAGAAGGTGGCAAGAGTTGTGGGACTAGGAGCAGAGGATAGGGATGATGGAGAGGGAGAGGCCAAAGAGAGAATTCAAGACTTGATAAAGCTGTCGGAGGATGCAATAAGATCTGAATAATGATTGTCTAGCAGTAGTTATCATAGAACGGTAGAACCTTTTGAGTGTGGTGGAAGACGGAGAGAGAAGCATCAGAAGGATGCTTGCGCCATAGCCATGCTGTGCAACAGATAGGAACATTGCAGGTAAAGGCCGGAATGAAACCAAGGGTGATGTGGTGAAAGGTGAGCAGGGGCAGGACAAAGAGGGGCAAGGGAGTCAAGGATGGAGGTCCAAACACCGACCTGTTGGCCTACAGAGGAAGTCGGAGGGGAAAATAGACTCAGCTGGGGGGAAGCGCTGTAATGTTGCAGGAGTAATATGCCATATCACACGCCGGGGGAGGGGGAGAAGATCTGAGAGGGGTGCTGGGGATGGGGGGAAAAGGAAAGGGAGAAAAGAAGAAAACTATGATCAGACCACAGGAGAGTGGTGTGATGTGGGCTGGTGAAAATGGGGAGGAATCTGGGGTAAGAATCAGGTCAAGAATGTGCCCTGAGGTGTTGGTGGGGCAGGTCACATGCTGAACGAGGGAGAGATCACTAAAGAGAAGAGCGCTTTATTGCATTGCCTTGCCTGGGAGTCGAGATGGGCCTTAAAGTCTCCCAGAATGACGGTGGGGAGATAAAAACAGTTTCTGAGAGGAGAGAATCCCAAAGGTCAGCATGTAGAGATGGAGGTGTGTAGAGATGGAGGTGTGTACAATAGCAAGAAGTATATGGGTGTCGAAGTAGTGCAGAAAAGGGATTCGGGATATTGGGGTGGAGGTGAAACGAGGGACGGGACAATCAATGAATGACTGCAACCCCCCCCCCCCCCATACAGTGTAACCGGGGAGGGGTATGGAAGGCAGTATAACCAGGGGGGAGGCATTGGTGAAGGAGGCCATCCTCCCCATCACGGAGCCAGGATTCCATGATGAAAAGGGCATCAAGTGAATGTTGGCTTAGGTCATAAAGCAAATGCGTCTTAGTGCGTAAGGACCATCAGTTCAGAAAGGCGAGTGAAACTGTCAAGTGACAGACATGAGGCAGATTTAGGAGGATGGGGAGGTACATGACTGAGCTGGCAAGGGAGAAGATTATGTAAGTTACAGGCGGTTGCCCCACTGGATGGGAGGAGAATAGGAAGGGGGCAATGACCCCAAAGCACAGGGGTGGCAGCCATAGGACATAGCATATGAGTGGTGAGAAACCGTGAATATGCTGACAAAGAGTAGCAGTCCTGGGGCTGACAGCGGGAGTAGCCAATAGTGTAGAATGAGAGGACTGAGCAAGGAGCAATAAACCAAGAAGCATTAGGGGATGAATGTATTTACAGCTGTGCTTCTCAAGTACTGCTGCTCCATATGTGCCCCTGTCACCGCCCCAAGGAGCTTGCCCAAGGAATGCCCTCACGGTGGAAGTGATGGGGTCAAACAGTGACAAAAGTCAAAATAGCATGTGACAGACATAGTGGATCCCTTTATAGCAGCAGGATAAAATCAAAATAAGCATACCTATGTCTTTTTTTTATATCTGAACAAATAGGGATGGGTACACCTAAACAAAGGCATGGGGAGAGGTGACCTCCATGGAGCAGTAAGTGCACCTACTCTTGCTGCCTTGCTGGGCATACTACTGTAGATGGACAATACTAGTCTTATTCTACAGTTGTCATACTATGTTTAGTGTACAGCATATGGTGCAGGCTGAAACCACTCAAGATTGTTTAAAGTCAGTCTTAAGCTCTTTGGACGTTGTATGTGGTGGTGGTTCAACAGTTTGCACTAACAAGGCTTCTTGGATTAATTTTCCTCTTATCACATCCTGGGAGGTTAAGTTTTTCTGCTCATGGAACTGTCAACATTGAACACTTTAGACACAGGAATCATGAAGTCTTTGGATATGGTCTTGTACCCCTTTGAAGTGAGAATGGCTTTTCTGACTGTCTCAGGCAGGTCTCATCTTCACCATTGTGAATGTGGCTGTTAAACAGCTTTCATTCACATGACTTTAATCAACCAGTGAGTACTGACAGGTGTCTAATTTTACTGCAATGGGAATTTTGGTTCTTCTCTTGATAGGTGCAGCTCAAGGCAATCTGCTGCCTGAAGAGGGATGACATAGTGCCCCTCTCTAGAGGGAGGTGGGGTTTCTCAAAACTCTAGTCAGGGGCTGAACCAAACAAAAGCAGATTGGATAATGTGGAGGAAATGCAAGATCTTTGCATACCAAGGAAGTAAGAGCAAGAAGCAGTTTAACACCAAAATAACTTTTTTTTTTTTTTTTCTTTTTTTTTTTTTTTGTTATAAACAGTTCTCTTCTTTTTGAACATATGAGGTATGAAGACTGTAGATTTTGTAATAAAACATTTATGGGACAGAAATTACACATTGTCCCCTTCAGAGGTAATCCCCCCCTCCCCCAGAGTTAATGCACATCTGCATTTGCTTCTGCCACATACAGAAGCACTCAGTAAAGTCCTCCTTGAGGTCCTTCAGTCCCCTCATCAGTAGCCTTGATCTTTTAGAGGCAAAATGAGTTCCTTTGAATAGGCTTCACCTGGGGAAGAGCCAGAAGTCAGTGCGAGATCTGGGGAATAAGGGGGGGGGGGGGGGTCGAGAGCTGTGGTCTGTTTACTGGCCAAGAACTGCCTCAGTGTGGTGTGTGCAGGTGCATTGTCGTGGTGGAGCAGCCATGACTTCTCTCCAGAGTCTGCCTGCTGTGCCAAAACCAGTCATGGAGGCAATTGAAAACCTGCTGGTAGAAGTGCTGGTTGACTGTCTGACCCTCGGGCACAAACTCATGGACCACCCCCTTCTGGTTGAAGAATGCAATCAGCATGACCTTGATCCTTGATTTCGACATGTGCACCTTCTTGGGTCTGGAACATCCATATTCCTGTTCAGAAAAACAGGCCAGATTACTACAGATCCCTACATAGAAACGCCATGCTAATAGAACATGTAGCCTTGGTCACAAGCAGAGCAGATCTGCAAGTACAGAATAAATTAATAGACAAATGCTTTTACCAGTTAATCCTGTAAACCTAGGAGTTCTTTCCCATAATTCTTACCCATAGTGAGGCAAGAGAAGCAACTTTCATATGCAGGCATCTGCATTGTTGGTAGATTCAGCACAAATAGGAGTGCAACTAATGCCACTTCAGTGGGTGACCTTTGTTGCACTGGCATGTTGAAATGCAGTAACTGCAGGGGATGTAAATACCTTCCTACAGTTCCATGTAATCAAACTCTAGAATTAGTTACTGGAGGATGTAGTAAAAACTGTTAGTGTAGCAGAGCTTAAAGGTTTGGACAAGTTATTGAAAGGTCCATAAACCATTATTAGAGGACCAGGTAAAGCCACTGTTTGCCCTGGGACAAGCATTGTGGAACCTGTGTTCCTTTTTGGGATCCTGCCAGGTACTTATGACCTGGATTGGCCACAATTGGAAATG
This sequence comes from Ichthyophis bannanicus, assembly GCA_033557465.1. Classification (NCBI taxonomy): domain Eukaryota; kingdom Metazoa; phylum Chordata; class Amphibia; order Gymnophiona; family Ichthyophiidae; genus Ichthyophis; species Ichthyophis bannanicus. The sequence continues at coordinate 137,699,360 of CM066047.1, read as the reverse complement.
GGATACTGGGCTTGATGGACTTTGATCTGACCCAGTATGGTATTATGTTGACAGTGCAGAGATTTATTTTTAGCTTTTCTATACTGCGCTATTTGACATCAGTGCGGTTTACAGTCAACAAGTTTGCACAGGACACGGGGAGGTGCCTTGTGCTTACATCAAACAGGACATAACTTGGATTAATAACACTGAACTATTTACAGCTTAGGAAACATGCTGCTAAATATGCCAAGTGGGGGCTCAACATGCAGCACCCCTCACTTGCACAAAAACAAACCACTTGGGCCTCAACACAGCACTTTCCACCTTCTGGAAAAACAAGAGGGACTTAGTGAACCCAACAACTACTGTAACTGCACACTGGATCAGCATAGTGTTAATGTAAATATATTCTGCAAAAACCCACCAAAGGAAATGCAGTTGTGTACCAAGGAGCTAAATGAGAACCATAGCAGTTTAACACAATCATTTTTATAATTTTGGTAAACTACAAGGGTTGCTCAGAAAGTAATGCCCCACATGTTTGGTTTTTCTCAGTCCAGAATGAAGATAGAGGTGTGAAATTGAAAGGGTAGTAACTTGGAACTTCAAAGGACACGTGTGCAGTTTTACAGTCTGACAAATAGCGAGGTGGTGGTGATCCTTCATATGGCATCTGAGTGACGCGGTACAAACAAGCAGCTGTAATTGAATTCTTGGTGGAGGAGTGTGAAACATTCATAAATGGTTGTGTACTATGTATGGAAGTTCTGCGATAGCTAGGAGCACTGCTGGGTCATAGTGGTGAGCCGAGGTTTCGTCACCTGTGACGATCTGGGACAAAAAGGCCTCCCCCTCAGCTTCAAGATGCACCAACAAATCAGAGCAGATGTCTTTCCTTTGGCGTTTGTGTTCAGTTGTGAGACTTCATGGAACGCATCTTGCACACACCTTTGAATATCCCAGAGTCAATTGCCATTGCACTACCTCTACTGATGGAAAGCTGTACAGACAATCCTCAACTCATGATGGGCCGATCCACACGAATGTCATCAGCACACTGCAACTTGTCTGGACTGGTGGCTGAGGCAGGACACACAGACCACAGCCGACCTTCCAGTTCCATTTTACCACTTCCTGAAGCCTTTACTCTTTTCACCCATCATCCAACAGCACTCCGATCTACCACAGAACTTCCATACACAGCACACAACAGTTTGTGAATGTTTCTCACTTTCTCCTCCACCAAGAATTCAATTATAGCTCGTTTGTACCGTGTCACTCATGCCATTTGAAGGATCTCCACTGCCTCACTATTTGTCGGACGACTAAAATTGCACACGTGTCCTTTGAAGTTCCAAGTTACTACCCTTTCAATTTCACACCTCTATCTTCATTCTGGGCTGAGAAACATGTGGGGCATTACTTTGAGCAACCCTCGTACATTATGGCTTGCTTGCTTTTTGAATTCTGCATCCAGAAACCTCTCCCTCAATGGGTGCAGAGAAGAGGTAAGGCATTCACTCACAGAAATCAATAGATTTAAAAAAAAAATCATTCTAATCCTCACTAACATTCTCCAGTACATCTATTGTAGTGTTTTTATATAAAACTTCACAATAAAGTCCCCCATGATCGACAAGGCCAATTCTACCATACTAGCATTAACTTTCAGAACTACATATGACAAGGGGCCTACCCAGAAAAAAGCAGCACTAAATGCTGCAGCAGGCTCTACAACATCCATACACTTACTTGAAAAACTGAGTCAAATTACTACAGTACAGATCCCCACATACAAACTCCATGTTAACCGAATGCCTGGCCTCATTCATACACTCAGAACACAGACCCTCACCACGTACAGAATAAGTGACCACAACCTAAAGTAAAGTAGACCAACATTAAACTAAAACACCACATGAGGAGCAACACCAGAGAAATAGATGCAGTTCCCCCATACTGTCTAAAAATAGATACTGCGAGTTCAATCACTACACTGACTTGTGTTCTATCTTTTTTTTGTTTGACCATTTTATTCTCTGATCATGCTGGTCCTGATCTGAGGCTTCTGCTTTCCTTAGCTTTCTTTCTACAGTCTTTCTAATCCATTTGCCATTTCTTCTTTCTCCTCTTTTGGTTTCTTCACTTTCATCTTGGATATTTTTTCCTTTTCAGCTTGCTTCCATTTTATTTGTCCACCCAGATTTCACTTCTCCTTACTATCCAGTTTTTAGTCTTCCTTTTTACACAAGCTACCTACCACTCTTCAAACTTCATTCCAGTCCTTCTTCCCTTTTTCCATTAGTGCTCTTGCACTGTCCTCTCACTGGAACCAGCATCTATTTTATTTAGGATTTAGTATACCACCTAATCGTTAAATCAAGGCGGTGTGGCACATCAATCAAAATCAATAATAGTGTGGTTTGTAGCATGCAGTGTGAACTGGAGAAGTGTAGTGTGTGGGGCAGTGCGTTAGATTATATCGGTGAACTATATACAAAATGGGACTGTTTGAGAGGCGTGCTAGGATCTACTCCATCTCCATACTATACTATCCCTTCCCTATTACTCACATGTCCAGCATTTTCCCCATAGTCTCCCTATAACCCCCTGACCAACATCACCACTGCATCTCCCCTCCTTGCTTCTCCTATGCCCCTTTCCATGTCCACTATCTCTCCTCCTAGCCACAACTCGGTCTTATCCCTGCTGCCTCTCTATTCCCTGCACCCAGCATCTCCCTTCTGACTCCTGTGCACATCCACTCCCCCATGTCCATTCCTTGTATGTACAAGAGGCAGAGCCTAACCATGGAGCAGCATGTCCCACAGGCAGGGGCTGTGCAAGCTGTGATCCTAGCTCAGAGGCATGGAACAACTGGCCTGGCACAGTCCCTGCCCACAGGACATGCTGCTTCCACAGTCAGGCTCTGCTTCTCTAGGCCACAATCATTGCTGCTGGCCACATCCTGCTGGCAGAAGCAGCATGTCCTGCAGGCAGAGACTGCAAACCATGACTGCAGCCCTGTCCACAGGAGCAGATGTCAGGAGGGTGCCATTGCTGGCCACCCACACCCCATTCAGGATGACTTGCAGAGCGCCAGCTGCCCAGTGGAGAGCCAACCCACAGGACAAGACTGAGCAATTGTGGTGTGTCAGCATCTGCCTGTGGGAGCAGCCTGTCCTGTGGGCAGGCTCTTCACCGGGCCAGTGGTGCTCTGCAGGCCCTCTCGAATGGGGTGCCAGCAGGTGGCTGACAGAGCCTTCCTGACATTTGGGTCCCCCCCTTACTGTGCTTACCCAGCTTACTGGGTAGTGCTGGCAGTGGTTTAGCATTTGTCTTCCTGCTTCCCTATCCCCCCCTCTGATCTGGGGTGGAGGGGGCAAGAAGTCTATGCTGCCAACCTGGGGGGTGGAGGGGGCAGCAGCTGGTCCACTAGGTGGTGGCTTTTACTTTGAAGGCAGAGTGAGGCCATTTGGCTGTTTTGGGGCACTTTCATTTTAGAGCCACTCACATCTTTAACAAATTCCAATTTTGCCAGGACATGATTGGCACCCTTAATGTCCAAGTTCTATTGATCACACCTTTACAAGTTGGTCTCGTTCTTTCTGTTGCCACATGTTTGTTTGTTACAGTTTCTTATATACTGCGCTATTTAGAATCAGCGCGGTTTACATCATAACATAACGACCATAACGACAAATTGTCAGGTTTTACATTGAACAGGAGTACAAACTTGGATAACATGTGTTCATATATAGTCCAAAACCATGTCACTAGCCACTTTTTAGAGAAGATTGGACATTAAGGGGTTAAACTGTAAGGGTGCTGATAACTGTACATCGTGTGCCTCCAATATAAAGGGCCACTCTGGCTTGTGGTAAGCTAAGTTGGGTATCTGTGCATTGGAGTAGGTTATGACATGAGGTCTATATGCTTGTGGTGGAGTACTATGTACAGTATTGTACCTTGTACCATTTGGACTAGGCATGCTTGTCTAAGCTGGACAGGAGCTCTCCTCATTCCAAAGTCATGGAAAATAATGGGGTATCCCTTGATTAATCACAGTATAGAGAAAAGGTACTTTGTCTTATATAACTGAATAAAATTAGCATGCCTGGAACCACTTTAGGGTCTGGGTAAAGCTGGATTTCTAGAGTTACCTGGCTTGTATCTATAATATACCCAGATTCAGTTGCAGGGTTTCCTGTTATGGTATAATCCTGCAAAGATGTGTTGGATCACAGCTTCAGATATAGGTAATATAGAATACTGTGAATAAAAATTTTTAGACTGTCAATATTAACAGGTTGTTTCACAGGACTTGAAACCAGATAGTAAGAACTCTAGAACGGTACTGCAGAGAATGTCTGTCTGAACCTTATACCATATCTTTAAACTGCCCATATGCACTGCCAAGCAATAGGGTAGTGTAATCAAATGTAAGCAAAGTAAATCCAGTCAGTCTATAAAATAACCCCCATCTCTAAAACTGAAATGCTTAGACCTTGGGGAGGGGGGGGGGATGGAGGGGTATGCTCACACAAAATGCAACAAAGTCATGCTGTCTCTATCCTGCAAAGTGGTGTGTGGCCACAGACACTTCTGTTGTCTTTGCTCTGAGCAAGACAGTTTATTGTAGTAGGTGAGTGTCACATTAGATTTACTCTACATAATAGTCCTCAACCCAGTCCTTGGAACATAAATAGCTGATCAGGTTTTCAGGATATTTGCAGTGAATATGCATAACAGATTTACATAGTGGAGGCAGTACACGCAAATTGATCTCTTAAAAAAAAAAAAAATGGGAGTTAGATATGATTGTCCTTCCATTTAGTGCTATATATTCTAACTTCTCATGTCTGAGATCAATCAGTGGGACACTGATACCTGGGTGCAAATTATATTGCAATGAGTAGATAATGGTAGAAGGGTTGCACTCTAATCCTTAAACTCAATGCAGGAAACGCACTGTAGAATCTATGGATTGAAGTTACATATGAAAAGGGGAAGGCAGTGGCAGCAGGGGTGTACTATGGACCCTGGCCAGAATGAACAAGTGGATGATATGCTCAAATCATTGAAGCTAACAATTTACAGCACAGTAATGGGTGATTTTCAATTACACACAAACGGCTGTTGAGAGCAAAAAGGTAAACCAACAATAGAGAACTGCTCTCTATCTCACAAACTTTTTTTCTTAAATTTACCTTTAATATAAATATTCAAATATCAATTACAGGCACAATGACATCAGATAGCACAACCCCTCATTTAGTGAAAATTCACCATAGGGTGTTGGTAGATGCTCACATCACCGGTCAGGCCTCCACTAAATTCACCAAGCCAACTCACAAAAAGCTCACATAATTCCCTTAATCTCCACTACTTAACCAATGGGAAAAACATATCTAAATCTAAACAAATATATTGCACACCCACAACCAATCATCCCACTCATAAAAAGCGTCTATAACACAGATCACGCAAGGTACTGGTGGGGCTGAACACAGCCAAGGCAGCCCAAAGGAAAAACCTGCAAGAATAAAGCCAAAAGAGAATGCAGTTAACACCAACATAGTATTGAAAAACTTCTCACAACTGAAGTCTTGCCGCCAGCTGAGTCCTCTGCCCTTAGAGTACACGTAACACAAGGGGTCAGCTCCAACCTCCAACGCAGGAAATAAACATCACAGCAATTAACAGCACTGCCATTCATCACAAACAACCGCAGCTCTACAAAAGCTTTCGTTTCGCCTTAAAACAATTCTTTGGCGGGGAGATCGTCAAAGATTACTTTTACAGAAGGAACAACATTGGATTTTTGAACTGGATACATTGCATCCCAGCGGTCGGAATGGACTTTTTTTGATATGGCTTTCCTTTGTTGCAGCTAGCGCTTAGCGTTAGGTGTTCAGTTCAGGGGCTTTTACACTGCAATTCCAATAATTTTGATGTTGGTGGTTGGGATATGTGGCTTTTAAATGACATCATGAGATAGGGACGTTTTGATTGGTGTGTTATGATTGACGCGTCATACGCCAACTTTGTGTTAGCAGGATATTCTGGGAAGCCATTGTGTAGCATTTACTTCAGTACAGCATAGCTCCTGATGAAGCCGGTTTTACGGCAAAGCGATAGCTTTTCTAGAGCTGCAGTCGTTTTTTGTGATGAATGGCAGTGCTGTTAGTTGCTGTGGTGATGATTTCCCGCGTTGGAGGTTGGAGCTGACCCCTTGTATTATGTGTCCTCTTTAAGGGCAGAGGACTCAGCCGGCAGTGGCAAAAGCCAGGAGGATGTTGGGCTGCATACAAAGAGGGATTATCAGCAGAAAGGAAGAGGTACTAATGCCACTGTATAAGTCACTGGTGAGGCCTCACTTCGAATACTGCATTCAGTTTTGGAGACCATCTCTTACAAAGATATAAAACTGGAAACTGTTCAGAGGAAGGCGACCAAAATGATTTGGCGCCTGCATCAGAAGCCTTATGAGAAGAGACTTGAAGACCTAAATATATACACTCTGGAGGAGAGGAGGGACAGGGGAGAAGTCAGACCTTAAAATAATTGAGAAATGAACAAACCAACCTCTTCCATAGACGGGAAAACTGTAAAACTAGAGGGCATAACATGAAGCTGCAAGGGGGTAAATTGAAAGACAATGTCAGGAAATACTTTTTCACTGAAGGGGTGGTAGATGCTTGGAGTACCCTCCCGATGGAAGTTGTGGGGGCAAATACAGTGACAGAATTCAAAATGGCATGGGACAGACGGTGGATCCCTTTACAGCAACAGGATAAAATGAAAATAAACTTAATTTCTGAACATACAGGGATGTCCTACACGGAGTGGTGGTTTCACCCCTAAGACATGGGGAGGGTTCACCCCTAAAAACAAAGGCATGGGGAGGGGTGGCCTGCATGGAGCAGCAGGTGCACCTACTTGCCATCTTACTGGGCAGACTAGATGGACCATACTGGTCTTTCTGCCGTCATTTACTATGTTACTGGAAATCTCAACTGAGCTGCCCAGACTAGGCATGTGTTATCCATGACATCTACATTTTTCCTAGATGCTGGTCCCTAGTGTGGAACCTTGCATAGTGTATCCATAACTTGGGTTCTTTCCTGGTGCATAACTTTGCACGTGTCCACATTAAAATCTCATCTGCCATTTGTACATCCAGTCTTCCAATTAAGGTCCTCTTGCAATTTCACAATCCCCTTGTGATTAAGAACTTTGAATAATTGTCATTTGCAAATTTGACACTTATTCCCATTTCCAGATCATTTATGAGTTAAAAAGCAGCAGACCCAGCACAGATCCCTGGGGTACTCCACTATTCACCTTTCTCCATTGGGAAAAATGCCATTTAGCCCTACTTTCTGCTTTCTCTTTTAAACCAGTTCCTGATCCACAATAGTACACTGCCTCCTATACCATGACTAAATTTTACTAACGGTCTGAGGGACCTTGTCAAAGGCTTTTTGAAAATCCAGATATACTATATTGACCAACCCACCTCTGTCTACCTATTTACACCTTCAAAAAACCACCACCACCGACCCCAAGCAGATTAGTAAGACAAGACCTTCCCTGGATAAAGCCATGTTGTCAGTCTCATTAAATCATGACTATCTACATGTTCAGAAATTGTTTAATGGTTCTACCATTTTTCCCCAATACTGACATCAGGCTCACTGGTCTGTAGCGTCCCAGATCACCCCGAACCCCTTTTTAAAAATTGGCTATTCTCCAATCTTCAGGAAGCACCAATGTATTACTGATATTTTAATCATAGGTCTGCAATTTCATTTCCTTTCTTTCAATGCCCTTGATGTAAACCATCCAGTCCAAGTGATTTGTTATGCTTCAGTTTTTATTGTAATATCTTCCTGGTTTGCTATTTTTCAATTCTGCTGCATCAGCCTTAAATATCCTTTCAGGCATGGGTAGCTTTAACTATTTATTCAGTGAAGACTGAAGAAAAGAATTCAGTCTCTCCATGATAACTTTGTCCCCTCTTAACGCCCCTTTTACCCCTCTATCAGCCAATAGTCCGACTTGCAGGTTCATATGAATGTACTTGAAGAGGTTGTTTTTGCTTCCACAGCAAGCTTTTTCACCCCCAGATTCTTTGCCTGCCTTATCAATACCTGCATCTAACTTGCCAGTGCTTGTTTCCAATTTGATTTGACTTTTCCATTTCCTGAAAGATGCTTTTTGTCTATAACCTGACCTCACCTTTAAACCATGCTGGCAGGTTGTGTTTTTTTTTTATTTCCTTCCACGTAAAGTGTGGATTACAGCTGTCTGGGCTTCCAAGACAGTATTTTTATAACACAAGCTTGATATAAAAGCAAACCTTTGCAGCTGCTCCTTTTAGGTTCTCTTACTTGTGTTCCTCATTTTATCAGTTTCCCTTTTGAAAGGAAATAGTACTGTGAAATCCCTTGCCATCCTTCCTCAATTTATTAAAACAAATGTGATCATGCTATGATCACTATATCCAAGTGGTCCCCAACATACTTCTCTTGCACCAGATCTTGTGTTCCATTAAAGACTAGGTCCAAGATGACTTCCCCTCTTGTCGATTCATAAACCAGCTACTCCAAGAAGCAGTCATCTTTCATCTAGAAACTCCCTAGCATGTCCTGCCAAGGCAGACCCAGTCAATACTGGGGTAATTGAAAAACAAAGAGAACTGCTCTCTCTATATAACTCAAAACTTTCTTAAAAATTTACCTTAATATAAATATTCAAATATCAATTATAGGCACAATGACCTCAGATAGCACAACCCCTCATTTAGTGAAAATTCACCATAGGGTGTTGGTAGACGCTCACATCACCGGTCAGGCCTCCACTAAATTCACCAAGCCAACTCACAAAAAGCTCACAAAATTCCCTTAACCTCCACTACTTAACCAATGGGAAAAACTATCTAAATCTAAACAAATATATTGCACACCCACAACCATTCACACTCATAAAATCAATCATCCCACTCATAAAAAGCATCTATAACATAGATACACGCAAGGTACTGTTTGGGCTGAACATAGCCAAGGCAGCCCAAAGGAAAAACCTGCAAGAATAAAGCCAAAATATAGAATAATGCAGTTAACACCAACATAGTATTAAACTTCTCACAACTGAAGTCTTGCTGCCGGCTGAGTCCTCTGCCCTTAAAGAGGACACAACACAAGGGGTCAGCTCCAACCTCCAATGCGGGAAATAAACATCACAGCAATTAACAGCACTGCCATTCATCACAAACGACCGCAGCTCTACAAAAGCTTTCGTTTTGCTGTAAAACCGGCTTCATCAGGAGCTATGCCGTACTGAAGTAAACGCTACACAATGGCTTCCCAGAATATCCCACTAACAGTCAGCGTATGACACGTCAATCATAAACCACCAATCAAAACGTCCCTATCTCATGACATTTAAAAGCCACATATCCCAACAACCAACATCAAAACTATTGGAACTGCACAGTGTAAAAGCCCCTGAACCAAACGCCTAACGCTGAATTCTCAAGTACCCATTGATCTTTAGTAATTTTGACCCAGGAATAGAAATGCCTTAGGCAACCTCCTAATGGAATTGTCTACCTGGTCTGCTGTATTTTGTTGTGCTTTTTAACCTATACCAGCAAAGGCTCCATGGCCTCCTCTTCCTCCTTGAAGGGGTTGACCTCTTGGTAAATATTTTGATCTTTGATATGATGCAAATCTAGTAGCTCTATAGCAGCAAAATTTTCCCTAAAGGGCAGCCTTGATGGCACAGATGCTTTGGACCCTCTAAGCTTATCTTCAGGAAATTGTAACCGGTTTAGACTCCAAGTCCTTTACCAACTTTTTCCAAAGCTTCCCCAAACAGCTTCCCCCTAAAAAAAGGTGACTAACCCTAGCCTTTAGGAATATTTAACTTTTTTTGTTTTATACAGCTTTATTTCAATCAAAGCGGTTTACATTGTACGTTTACCAAGTTTGTTACATTAAACAGGGACACTGATAACCCTCCATTGCTCAGAAAAAGCCAAGTTAAGTAACTTGCCCAAGGCCACAAGGAGTGCTAGTGGGAATCAAACCCTGGTCTCTGGGTTCCCAAGGCAGTGGTCTAACCACTAGGCTACTCCTCCACACCATGTCAGCTGACCAGTTATGCAGCCATAATCAAGCTGCTACTGCAGAAGCCATACTATTAGCTAAGGCTCTAATCAGATCATAATGTGCATCTGGTAGATATGCTGCTCCTGTTTCCATCCTGACCATTTACATCATATCTTGATACAGACTGTTAAGGCTTGCACCCAATGAAGGCATGCTCTTGCAACATGCTCCAAATACAGATCCTGCAATACTAACATTCACCTCAAATACCTGACATAATGCAGTCACTTAACCTGTGGATCCTTTAAGGAGCACCACCTTCTAGAATAGTCTTTAGTCACAGCAGAGACTACGACATCTACTCTAGGAAGACAGGAGTTCTCTGCTGAAGGTACGGGATAGAGGAGCCATGGTCAGACCCCGTTGTAGATCAACCTCTGATTCCCATCCAACCTTCATTTGCATGAATTGCCCTATGATAGAAAAAGCCAGAGGTAAGTTTAAAAAAACAATGTTACACACCATGTATATTGGGTTGCCCAAGATGAATAAGATTAACACAAATGGATGAAGTGAATGAATGGAGAAACAAAATCTGAGCCATTCAAACCTGAAACTGGAAACACCCAGAGCAGAGCTACATGCATTAATGAGAGTTAAAACGGTTTCATATTTTCTATTGTGGGGTAACTGGGTTCAGTCTCCTTTGCATACACAATTGGCAAGTAAGACTAGTTTGCCTCAAAATTACCTAACAAATTGGGCTGACAGCTCATGTTAAAGTGCCCTGTTATCACCTTTCTTAAAGCTCCAATTTTCAAATTTCTGTTTCACTGAGGTAAGTGGTCTCCCCATAGTGTTCAGAATCATAGTAGCATAGCAATGCTTTGATTTTCACTAACAAAGCCTGGAATATAGCCATAGCAACTAACATACAATATGCGAGGGTTGCTTTAAAGTAATGCCCCACATGTTTCTCAATTCAGAATGAAGATAGGTGTGAAATTGGAAGGGTAGTAACTTGGAACTTCAAAGGACGTGTCTGTACTTTTAGTCATCCGACAAATAGCAAGGCGGTAGTGATCCTTCAAATGGTGTCTGAGTGACACACGGTACAAACAAGCTGTAATTTGAATTCTTGGAGGAGAGAGAAAGTGTGAAACATTCACAAACAGTTATGTGCTGTGTATGGAAGTTCTGCAGTAGATAGGAGCACCGTTGGACAATGGGTGACGAGTAAAGGCTTCAGGAAGTGGTAAAATGGAACTGGGAGATCAGCCACGGTCTGTGCATCCTGCCTCAACCACCAGTCCAGACAAGTTGCAATAGCTGCCAGCAGGCATTAAAATACTGTAAGCTGTTGCGGTGTGCCTTGCACAACCTTTGAATATCAGTCAATTGCCATTGCACTACGTCTTCTGACGGAAAGATGTAGGGACAAGTCCCAACTCGTGATGCACCGATCCGCACAAATGTCGTCAGCACGCTGCAACTTGTCTGGATCAGTGGCTGATCTCCCAGTTCCGTTTTACCACTTCCTGAAGCCTTTACTCTCTTCACCCATCATCCAACAGTGCTCCTATCTACCACAGAACTTCCATACACAGCACACAACCGTTTGAATGTTTCTCTTTCTCCTCCAAGAATTAAATTACAGCTTATTCCTTATCGTCACTCCAGTCCAGTCCCTTTACTTTAGGGGTTACGCAACCCTTCCAGCAGCTTGGAGGCTGAGCCCAACCTTTTTGGTCGTTCCTTCAGGAACAATAATTAGCAGGTAAGATCTAATTACTTCTTTGTGCCATTTGAAGGATCACTACCGCCTCGCTATTTGTCGGATGACTGTAAAGTTACAGACATGTCCTTTGACGTTCCAAGTTACTACCCTTCCAATTTCACACCTATCTTCATTCTGGACTGAGAAACATGTGGGGCATTGCTTTCTGAGCAACCCTCGTAAGTTTTGTGTTTTTGTGTGGTTTTTTTTTTAAGCTGGTAACTGAAGTTTTTATAAATCAGATTGGTGTTTGCCATTCACTGCAGAATTGTAGGTTTTGATACATGCTCCATTCTGCATTTTTATTTGCCTTTTGAAAGATGGATTTCCTGAACTTTAACCTTGTGCTTGGTGCATAATCAAAAGATCAGCTGACCCTGCTCTGCTCTTTCTGCCAGATCAGTGTCTTTAGACAAGTGATTGCTTTGGAGTATAAGGCAAGTACTTATTGCTGACTTTTATAAAGGCATCTTTGACCCCTTGTGGTACCTTAACTCCTAACAAGAAAAGCTTAAACTTTGAGGGAGGAGTGGCTTAGTGGTTGGGACATGGAATCTCAGGCCAGAGGGACTGGGGTTTCTAGTCCAATAGGCCCTCCTTCTGGCCTTGGGCAAGACACTTAACTGTTGCCTCAGGTACACATAAATTGTGAGCCCTTCAAGGACAAGGGAATGCATCCAGTACCTGTTACAACTATTAGATAAACTGAAGAGTAGCAAATCACCTGGGCCGGATGGTATACATCCAAGGGTGTTGAAAGAACTGAAATATGAGAGAGTTCACCGATTACTAATAGCAGGTCTGCAATCATTAAAATCATCTCTAATTCCTGAAGATTGGAGGATCACCAATGTAACACCACTTTTTAAAAAGGGTTCCAGGGGTGATCTGGGAAACTACAGACCGGTGAGCCTCATGTCAGTAACGGGGAAAAAATGGTAGAAACCATCATAGAATTACTCAGCATGTAGATAGTCATGGCCTAATGGGAGACAGCCAAGATGGCTTTAGACAAGGAAGATCTTGTCTTACTAATCTGTTATGTTTGAAAGTGTGAATAAACAGGTGGACAAAGGTGAGTCGGTTGATATAGTGTATCTGGACTTTCAGAAAGCCTTTGACAAGGTCCCTCATCAGACTTTTGGCAAAACTAAAGAGTCATGGGATAGGAGGCAGTGTACTACTGTGGATCAAAACTGGCTAAAAGATAGAAAGCAGAGGGTTGGGCTAAATGGCCAATTTTCCCAATGGAGAAAGGTGAATAGTGGTGTACCCCAGGGATCTGTGCTGGGTCCGCTGCTTTTTGACATATTCATAAATTACCTCACTCGTTGTTCCACTTTCCAGGTCATCAAATTTGCAGATGAGACAAAACTATTTAAAGTTGTTAAAACCCGAGGATTGTGGAAAATTGCAAGAGGATCTTGATAAATTTGGAAGACTGGACATCCAAATGGCAGATGAAATTTAATGTGGACAAGTGCAGAGTTATGCACCTAGGGAAGAACAACCCAAACTATGGTTACACGATGCAAGGTTCCACATTAGGAACCACCACCCAGGAAAAAGATTTAGGCGTCATTGTGGATAACATGTTAAAACACTCAGCCCAGTGTGCAGCGGCAGCCAAGAGAGCAAATAAAATGCTAGGTATCATAAGGAAAGGAATGGAAAATAAAACACAAAATATTGCCTCTATCGTTCCATGGTGAGACAGCACCTTGAATATTGTGTGCAATTCTGGTCGCCGTATCTTAAAGGATATAGCATTATTAGAAAAGGTTTAGAGAAGAGCCACCAAAATGGTAAAGGGGATGGAAGGATACTCCTATGAAGAGGCTAAAAAGGTTAGGGCCCTTCAACCTGGAAAAGATGGCTGAGGGGGGATATGATAGCCTATAAATTAAGGAATGGAGTGGAACGGGTAGACGTAGATCAATTGTTTACATTATCAGAGTATAGAAAAACTAGGACATGCAATGAAGCTACAGGGTAAACTATTTTAAGACTAAAAATTTTTTTCACTCAACGTGTAATCAAACTCTGGAATTTGTTACCAGAGGATGTAGTAAAGGCTGATCTCCAGGAACAAGCAGGAATAAGTCCTCACATGTGGGTACGTCGGTACCAACGGAGCCCGTGCGGGAAAGCTTCCCAGAAGGAAAGCTTTTGGGGCTTCCCACTGCGCATGCGCGCTGCCTTCCCGCCTTCCTGACCAACTCTCCTCAGTTCTTCTTTTTCCGCGGAGCCAGCAGGTCGTGTTCCTGTCACCGCTGAAGTTGTTGTGTTAATTTGTTTCTTTGGCCGCGTGTCTGCCTTCCACGATTCCGGACCAGTACTGCCGGTCTTACTTTTTTTTTTTTTTAAAGAAATAAAGAAAATTCTTATTTTTCCCCACTTGGTGTGTTTGTTCTGTGAGGCCTCTAGGCCTTCACAGAATTCTCCCTCATGGAGAAACCAGCCTCTGGTTTTAAAAAATGCACCAAGTGTAGCGGTACTATATCAGTCAGACACCCATGAATGGTGTCTTAAATGTTTGGGGCCTGACCACTCCATTCCGGATTGCCCATCCTGTTCTTTGATGTCTAAACGTGGCTTACAAAACCGGACAGCCAAGTTTCACATGCTGTTTTCTACAGATACTCCAGCATCGACATCTTCCAGGTCTTCCTCTCCTGATGGATCTCAGGTAACCAAACATTCCTCTGGCAGGTCCTCAAAGGGCAAATCTCCCTCCAAGTATCGATGCCCCCGGGCTTGATCCTGAGGACCCTGCCCCAGCCAAACAATCCCGGCGGGAAGCTCCGGCTTCCAAAGCTCCTCCTATGGGGTTACAGGTTGACATCGATGGCACGGCCTCGACCGATCACCTGTTAGACTGCTCTGGGGTACCGGCTCAATCTTCCGGTACCGACATCCAGACAGTCGTGGCGTCTATGGATCATACAGTTCAATCCATGCAGCAGGCCATTATGGCTTTTATTAGAGCTGCAATGCCCTCGGTACCGCAGCCAGCGGTACCGACTCCGGTTTTGGTACCACAACCGATACCGGTACCCAGGGCATCCACATCGACCAGGATACTGATCCCGGTTCCAGGGTTTTCCCCGATACCAATCCGGTTCCGGGTACCCCCGATGTCGATACGCTTATCGATCCCTGGAAGCAAACAGACGATACTTCGAGTCTTCTGATTCATCAGATGACTCTGCTGAAGTATCCCTTACTCTACCTGAAGAGCCCTCTTCTCCAAAGAGGAGAATGTCTCCTCCAGAGGATTTGTCCTTTCAAGACCATCATTGAAGTAGCTAAAGGTCTCTCTATTTCAGTAACCTCTGAAAAAGAACCTATAGCAAAAAAATTAGATATTTTAGGATACTCTAAGGTTCTCAAAGAGGCAGTCATCTTGCCCATCCATGAAATTCTTCAAGAACACATGATGGACTTAGGGTGAGAGGAGTTTCCCATATCTCCACATTCTCGTCGTTTTGGACACCATGTATCGTGTCCCTCCTTCTCCTGGTTTTCAAAAACCTCAGCTCCCTCACCACTCTATTGTGGTGCAGTCAGCTATGAAAAGGATAAAGGGTACCAAAAGACACACTTCTACTCCTCCAGGAAGAGAAATGTAGGACTTTGGATGCTTTTGGTAGAGAAATCTTCCAAGCAAGTATGCTTATTGCCAGAATCAATTCATACAGCCTCTATGGGCATGTTTCTGAGGGAGATTGCATTGAAAATACGCCATTTTCTCCCCTTTATCCCAGAGGATAGAAAGGAGGAGTTCCTCCTTTTGCTAAAGCATACCCAAGATATTTCAAAGTTCTCCAACAGAGCAGCCGTTGACTCCTTTTGAGGGTGCTAGCAGAGCCTCAGGTATTGCCATAGCGGCTCACAGAATTGCTTGGCTCCAGGCCTCTGACCTAGAACCCTGGGTCCAGGATGGGTTGGGAAATCTGCCCTGTACAGGTGAGAATCTGTTTGGTAAGGAGTGGCAAATCAAAGCCACCCAAATGGATGCAGAAAATGCTGCTTTAGATAGACTTTCTAAGTCTACCTCTGCCCCTGTCAAGAAAAAATCTTTCAAGAAGCCTTTCTATAAGAAGGCCAGATTTTGCTACAAATACTGGCCAACAATCTTCTGCAGCTCGCTTTGCTCCTAAGCGTCAGCAGCCTAAACAGGCCAGGGCAAAACCTGCAGGGGCTGCTACAGCCCAGCAGTCCCAACCCCCTCAGGGTTTTTGACTTAACTCTAGAGAACTTAACCTTCCTGGAATGGTGAGAGGCTCTGGATGTTTTAGAGCCAGAAAGGTTAACTCATTTTGCTCCCAGATGGGAGCAAATCACATCAGAATAATGGACCCTTTCTATCATCAGAGGGCTACAAACTACATTTCTCCAGCCTTCCTCCCCATACCATGGTGAGATGTTTCAATTCTCCCCCATCTCTCCTGAACCTGTTGGGTCAGGAGGTGACCACTCTTCTCGCCCAAAGGGCAATAGAGGTTCCTCTTCTTCAACAGGGGTCAGGGTTTTACTCCCCTTTTCTCATTCCCAAGAAAACAGGGGAGTACAGACCCATTCTAGATCTCGGAGAATTGAACAAATTCCTATGCAAGGAGAAATTCAAGATGCTTTCTCTAGGTACTCTCCTTCCATACCTACAGAGTCAGGATTGGCTTTGTTCTGTAGATCTCAAGGATGCGTACACACATATACTCATCCATCCATCCCACAGAAAATTCCTACGGTTTCTGTTCCAGGGAAAACATTTCCAATACAGTGTACTTCCCTTCGGTCTAGCCTCTGCTCCAAGGGTATTTACCAAATGCATGGCAATAGTAGCTGCATTTCTACGAGCCCTGGGAATTTTTGTCTTCCCATACCTGGACGACTGGCTCATCCGAGCTCCATCTCAGTCCGAGACTCAGACTTCCCTGGATCGCACCAGACGCATTCTGCAGTATCTGGGACTTGTGATCAATCTGCCAAAGTCTCAACTCACCCCTACTCAGTCCCTGGAATTCATAGGGGCCTGGTTGGATACCACCACTGCAAGGGCCTATCTTCCTCAGGCCCGTTGCCAACGTCTAGTGCACTTAGCCTCCCAGACTCAGTCCAGAAGCCACTTGACTGCCAGGGAGATGCTACAATTATTAGGCCACATGGCCTCCACAGTATATGTGGTGCCCTATGCTCGCCTACATATGAGAGCAGCTCAATGGACTTTGTCCACCCAGTGGACTCAAGCATCCGGAGCTCTCTCAGACCAAATAGCAAACTCCAAACGTCTCTTTTGGTCTCTCGAATGGTGGATGTCCACTCAAAATCTGTTGTTGGGGGGGCCCCCCTTTCAACCATTGTTGCCCCAAGCAACCCTCACAACAGATGCCTCCCGAACAGGTTGGGGAGCTCATCTTCAAGATCTCTCCACTCAGGGCACTTGGTCTCCACAGGAGACCACCCTTCATATCAACCACTTGGAACTTCGAGCAATCTTTCTAGCTCTCAGAGTTTTTCATACCCTCCTCAGCAACATGACGGTCCTTATTCATACGGACAATCGAGTAGCCATGTTTTACATAAACAAACAAGGAGGGACTGGCTCTGTCGCTTTGCAACGAAGCTCTAAGATTATGGGCCTTCACCAGAGAGCATCAAATCCATCTCCTGGCAGTATATCTTCCAGGAATCCAAAGCTCTTGGGCAGACAGACTCAGTCGAGTTCTGCTTCCACA
This sequence comes from Ichthyophis bannanicus, assembly GCA_033557465.1. NCBI lineage: Eukaryota > Metazoa > Chordata > Amphibia > Gymnophiona > Ichthyophiidae > Ichthyophis > Ichthyophis bannanicus. The sequence goes on along the minus strand of CM066047.1, from coordinate 137,681,745 downwards.
CGAATGGTCCCTACACATGGATCAGGTACTCAGAATCTTCCAGAAATGGGGGACCCCGGACATAGACCTCTTTGCAAGTCCGTGGAATGCCAAACTTCCCCGGTTCTGTTCCAGGATTCCGTGTCAGGGAGTTCAGGCCAAGGATGCCTTCCTCCTTCATTGGGGTCAGGGCTTCATATATGCCTTTCCACCCATTCCTTTGATTCCCAAGACTCTGTTCAAACTTCAAAGGGATCAAGGGTCCATGATCCTCATAGCTCCACGCTGGCCACGCCAAGTGTGGTACCCTCTACTTCTGCATCTCTCCCAAGCCCCCTCCCTGGACTTGGGAGCAGCTCCAGACCACCTGTCTCAGGAGGAGGGGACTTTGTGGTACCCAAACCCCAAGTCCCTTCACCTCAGAGCTTGGTTACTGAAGGCCTAGACCTTCAACACTTCAATCTTTCGCTGCAAGTGAAGGATATCCTCCATGCCTCTAGGAAACCTTCCACTAGGCGTTCTTACAATTTTTAAATGGAAAAGATTTTCCATTTGGTGTGCTCAAAAGGGTCTTAACTCTCTAGCACTTCCTTTGAATTCTCTTTTGGAATATCTCCTGCATCTCTCCAATGCAGGACTCAAAACAAATTCAGTAAGAGTCCATTTGAGTGCTCTTGCAGCATCCCTTAAGCCCATCAATGGACAACCTGTTTCCTCTCATCCTCTTATTGCAAGATTCATGAGAGGCCTAACCTTAACTAAACCTCCCATTCGACCTCCTCTGGTGGCATGGGACTTAAACTTGGTTCTTAGCTTATGAAGCCACCCTTTGAACCCTTAGCCACTACCTCCTTGAAATTTCTTTCTTGGAAGGTTATTTTTCTTATTGCAGTTACCTCAGCTCGCCGTATCAGTGAACTGCAAGCTCTAGTGGCTAATCCACCTTATACAAGGTTCCATCATAAGGTGGTCCTTAGGACCAATCCCCACTTTATGCCTAAAGTGGTCTCCCCTTTTCATCTTAATCAAGAGGTATATTTACCTGTCTTTTTTTTTTTTTTCCAGCTCCTCATGCATCCAGTGCAGAGGACCCTTCATACTCTAGATTGTAAAAGAGCTCTTGCCTTTTACTTCCACATGACACAGCAACATCGCAAGTCTTCTCAGCTTTTTGTTGCTTTTGATCCTTCTCATTTAGGACTTCCAGTCTCTAAAAGAACACTCTCCAATTGGATTGCTCAGTGTATCTCTTTTGCTTACCAGAGTAAGAACCTTTCTCTGGAGAGCCATGTCACCGCTCACAATGTGAGGGCCATGGCCACCTCTATGACTCATCTAAAGTCTGTGTCCATTGACCAGATCTGTCGAGCAGCCACCTGGGCCTCGGTTCATACCTTTACAGCCCATTACTGTTTGGACAAGGACTCCCGCCGGGATGCCTTGTTTGGTTAGGCTGTCCTCAGACACCTGTTCCATTCTTGAACAACTCCAGCCCACCTTCCCTGAATGGATGCCTGAGATCCATAGGAAGATGAGGAACCTTTCAGGGTCTCATACCCTTGAGGGGATCTCCCAGGCATCTTAGCTAGGGAGTCCCCATATGTGAGGACTTATTCCTGCTTGTTCCTGGAGATAGCACAGTTACTTACCTGTAACAGGTGATGTGATCTCTGGGAACAGCAGGAATTAGTCCTCACAACCCACCCACCTCCCCTAGGAGTTGTGTGTCTCTCTCTCTCTTAGCTTTAAACTCAAACTGAGGAGAGTTGGTCAGGAAGGCGGGAAGGCAGCACGCATGCGCAGTGGGAGGCCCCAAAAGCTTTCCTTCTGGGAAGCTGGGGAGCTTTCCCGCGCGGGCTCCGTCGGTACCGACGTACCCATATGTGAGGACTAATTCCTGCTGTTCCCAGAGATCACCTGTTACAGGTAAGTAACTGTGCTTTAGTGTAGCTGGGTTTAAAAAAGGTTTGGACAAGTTCCTGGAGGAAAGGTCCATAAACCATTAAGAAGGGATCCAGGATATCAATGCTTGACCCAGTACAAGCATTGTGGAACCTGTGTCTTTTGGGGAAACTGCTAGGTATGTATGACCTAGATTGGCCACTGTTGGAAACAGGATACTGGGCTTGATGGACCTTAGTCTGACCCAGTATGGCATATCTTATGTTTTTGTTATGTTTGTAGTGATTCATAATGTAAATCCCCTTTGAAGGATAAGGCAGTATAGAAAACTGGTTAAATACATTTATCTCCATGTTACCCATTGGCTTTAAGTTACTAGTTTCCTAGACATTAAGACTTCTCTTTATGCACGCTATTCCTTTGACATGTTTTATGGGTGATTTTATGCACTTTTGTACTTTAGGGTTCTATTAAGTTTAGCTTGTAATGTACAATCTCCAGGAACAAGCAGGGATGAGTCTTCACATATGGGTATCATTGGTACCGACGGAGCCAGTGCAGGAATGCTCCCCAGCGTCAAGTAAAAGCTTTTCGGAGCATCCCACAGCGCCTGCGTGCTGCCTTCCCACCTTTCCTAACTGCCTCTCTCCATTTCTTTTCCACAGAGCCAGCAGGTCGTGCTCCTGTTACTGCAGAAGAAGTTCTTTATTTTTTTCTTTTTCTGTCACGTCTGCCTTCGATATCAGACCAGTACTGCCGGTCTTTTCTTTTCTTTCTTCAAAAAACAAAACAAAACCTTTCTTTCAGCTGTGCATTTTTAGTTTGGGCCTTAGGCCTAAATATTTTCTCCTCATGGAGAAGCCCACTTCCAGGTTCAAAAAGTGCACAAAATGTGGCGGTACTATTTCTGTCACAGACACCCATGATTGGTGTCTGAAATGTTTGGGTCCTGACCCTTCCATCATGGATTGTCCTGCACCATGATGTCTAAAAGGGGTTGGCAGAACCGAGCAGCCAAGCACAGTACCCTGTTTCCCTCTGATGCAGCCTCGGTGGCATCGACATCTTCCAGGGCTGCTGCTTCTTCCCATGGATCTCGGGTAACCAAACATAAATCTAGCCAGTCCTCGAAGGGCAAATCTCCCTCCAAGCATCAAGATGCCTCTGGGCTTGCCCTTGAGGATTTCACTCCGGCAAAATTACCCCAGCAGGAAGTTCCAGCTGCCAAAGCATTATCTATGGGGTCACAGGTTGACATCGATGGTTGAGGCCGTGCCAATCACCTGTTGCCATGTTCTGGGGTACCAATGGCCTCCACTGGTACCGACATCCAGACTCTGGTGGCATCGATGGATCAGAAAATTCTGTCCATGCAGCACACCCTTAGTGTTTATGCAGGCTTCGCCTTCGGTACCGCAACAATCTCCGTTGCCGGCATCGACACCGTTCCCAGTGCCAGTACCGATTGCATTGACATCAGCTTCGGTGTCAGCTGCAACCGTACCCTGTCCTACAATGCCCATCGGTACCAAACCAGTACCGCTTACTCCCGATGTTGATCCCTCTCGGTACGCATATCAGGCTTTACAGGAGCATCCAGACAGGCAATACTTCGATTCCTCCGACTCTTGAGTCGGAGGTTTCTGTCAATGCACCAGTGCTTCTTCCTCAGGAGTCTGATTCTCCAAAATGAAGAATGTCTGTCTCCTCCAGAGGACTTGCCTTTTCAAGACTTCATTAGGGAAGTAGCTAGAGGCCTCTCCATCACAGTGGCCTCTGAGTCAGAGCCTAGAGCCAAGCAATTGGATATCTTACAATATCCTAAGGCTCCTAAGGAAGCAGCTACCTTACCTATTCATGAGATTCTCTATGATCTCATGTTGGGCATGTGGGAGACTCCTCTCACCACCTCTCCTCATTCTCGCAGGTTAGACACCATGTACCATATCCCTCCCTGTCCTGGTTTTCATAATACTCTGCTTCCTCACCACTCTATTGTGGTTGAGTCTGCTATGAAGAAAATAGAGTGCAAAGACACATCTAACCCTCCAGGACGTGAATGTAGGACTCTAGATGCTTTTGGCCGAAGGATTTTCCAGGCCAATATGCTTGCTGCCAGAATCAACTCCTATAGTCTCTATATGGGGATGTTTCTAAAGTCACAGATCTGCAGACTTTAGCTCCTTTTATTTCAGAAGATAAAAGGCAGGAATTTCTCACTTGGCTCAAACATGCCCAAAATGTTTCCAAATTCTCCAACCGTGCAGCCTTTGACGACGACTCCTTTTTTATTTTTTATTTTTTATTTTTTTTGTGTGTAAGCAGAGCCACACCTATTGCTTGGTTACAGGCCTCTGATTTGGAACTCTGGGTACAGGATGAGTTGGGAAACCTTCCTTGTACAGGTGAAACCTGTTTTGGCAGGGATTGGCAAGCAAAGGCCACTCAGATGGATGCTGAGAACTCCGCTTTGGATCGACTTTCAAAGTCTACCTCTGTCCCTGTTAAAAGATTATTCAAAAAAGACATCTTTTTCTAAAAAGGGAAGATACTATCCTGCTCATGGGCAGGCATCTTCTGCAGGTCATTGTGCTGCAAAACATCAGCAACCACCTAAACAGGACATGTCAAAGGCTGCCAGGCCTACCACAGCCCAGCAGCCTCAACCTCCTCAGAGCCTTTGACTTGCAACTAGAGAACTTAGCCTTTCTAGCTCTGGGAAACCCAGAGCTCCTCCCCATTCCAGGAAGGTTGACTTACTTTGCTCCCAGATGGGAGCAAATCACAGAGCAATGGACCCTCCATTATAAAGGAAGGGTACAAGCTTCACTACTTAAACCTTCCTCCTCACACCATGGTGAAACAGTTCAATTCTCCAACATCTCTCCTCAACCTTCTAGGTCAGGAGATCGCTATCCTTCTTGCCCAGGGGGCAATAGAAGTACCTCCAACAGGGCTCAGGGTTCTACTCCCCTTATTTTCTTATCCCAAAGAAAACAGGGGGCTACAGACCCATATTAGATCTCAGAATTGAACAAGTTTCTATTCAAGGAGAAATTCAAAATGTTTTCTCTAGGGGCTCTGCTTCCATACCGTCAGAGTCAGGATTGGCTTTGTTCTCTAGATCTCAAGGATGCATACACCCATGTCCTCATCCATCCAACACACAAAGTTCCTTTGGTTCCTTTTTCAAGGAAAGCACTACCAATACAGGGTGCTTCCTTTCGGTCTGGCCTCTGCACCAAGGGTGTTCACAAAATGCATGGCAGTAGTAGCTGCATTTCTCCACTCTAGGAATATTCGTATTCCCATATCTGGACGACTGGCTCATTCGAGCCCCATCCCAGTCAGAGGCCCAGACTTGTCTAAGCTGCACAATGTGTATCCTTCAGTATTTGGGACTAGTAACAAACAAACATCCCAAAATCCAATCTCACCCCTACTCGGTCTCTGGAGTTCATAGGGGCCTTGCTGGATACCACAACTGCAAGGGCCTATCTTCCTCAAGCCTGTTACCTACGTCTGGTGCAGTTAGCCTCCCAGATTCAGTTAAAGTCCCAATTAACTGCTCGAGAGATGTTACAACTATTAGGCCAGATGGCATCCACCGTGCATGTGGTTCCATACGCTCGCCTTCACATGAGGGCAGCTCAATGGACTTTGTCCACCCAATGGACTCAGGCATCAGGTTGCCTGTCAGACAAAATAGCAAACTCCAGTCGCCTTTTTTGGTCTCTCCAGTGGTGGAAGTCCTCTCAACCTGTTGCTGGGGTCCCCTTTTCAGCAACCGCTACCCCAAGGAACTCTCAACAGATGCTTCTCCAAAGGGTTGGGGAGTTCATCTGCAAGATCTCTCCACCCAGGGCATCTGGTCTCCACAGGAGACTATTCTGCATATCAATCTATTGGAACTCAGAGCAATATTCTTAGCTCTGAGTGTTCCATACCCTGCTCTGCTACAGGACAGTCCTTATCCATACGGACAATCAAGTAGCCATGTTCTATGTAAACAAGCAGGGAGGGACTGGCTCTGTCGCTTTGCAACGAAGCTTTGCAACTGTGGGCCTTCGCCAGAGAGCATCACATCCATCTTCTGACAGTATCTTCCAGGTATTCAAAACTCTTGGGCAGACAGACTCAGTCGAGTTCTGCTCCCACACGAGTGGTCCTTCCACATGGACCAGGTAGCCAGGATTTTTCGAATTTCGGGAACCCCGGACATAGACCTCTTTGCAAGTCCGTGCAATGCCAAACTTCCCCGGTTCTGTTCCAGAATTCTGTGTCAGGGAGTTCAGGCCAAGGATGCCTTCCTCCTTCACTGGGGTCAAGACTTCCTTTTATGCCTTTCCACCAATTCCCCTAATTCCCAAAACACTATTCAAGCTTCAGAGAGATCGAGGGGCCATGATCCTCATAGCACCACATTGGCCGCGCCAAGTGTGGTACCCTCTACTTCTGCATCTCTCTCAAGCTCCATCTCCAGGAACAAGCAGGAATGAGTCTTCACATATGGGTATCGACGGAGCCTGTGCGGGAACACTCCCCAGCGTCCAAAAATGAAAGCTTTTGGGAGCATCCCACAGCGCCTGCGTGCTGCCTTCCTGCCTTTTCCAACTGCCTCTCTCCAGTTCTTCTTTTCCACTGAGCCAGCAGGTCATGTTTCCTGTCGCCACTGAAGAATTTATTTTCTGTTTTTTCTTTAGTCGCGTGTCTGCCTCCTCGATACCAGACCGATAACGGTCTTTTTTTTTTCTTCTCTTAGACAGAAGTGTGGTTTGGTTTTTTTTTTTTTAAATTTCAGTGTACTTTTTCTTCTGGGGCCTTAGGCCTACAGATATTTTTCCTCATGGAAAAACACCCCTCCGGGTTTAAAAAGTGCACAAAGTGCAGCAGCACTATTTCTGTCACCGACACCCATGACTGGTGTCTAAAATGTTTGGGTCTTGACCACTCCATCGCAGAAGGAGTCCTGTTCCATGATGTCTATGAGGGTTACAAAATCGGGCAGCCAAGCTCAGTACCCTGTTTCCCTCCGATGCAGCTTCTGTGGCATCGACATCTTCCAGGGCTTCTACTTCATCCCATGGATCTCAGGTAATCAAACTTAAATCTGGCCGGTCCTCAAACAGTTCATCTCCTAAGTATCGAGATGCCCCGGGCTTACTCTTGAGGAATCCACACTGACAAAATTACCCCGGCGGGAGGCTCTGGCTTCCAAAGCTCTACCTATGGGGTCACAGGTTGACATCGATGGCTCGGCCTCGACCAATCACCTGTTAAAATGTTCTGGGGTACCGGTGGTTTCCACTGGTACCGACATCCAGACATTGGCGTCGATGGATCAGAATATAATGACCATGCAGCGTGCCATTACGGCATTCATACAAGCTGCGACGCCTACGGTACCGCAACAAACCCCGTTGTCGGTACCTGTACCGATTTTCTGGTACAGGATCCAATTCCAGTTCAAATACCATTACCACTTGCATCAACATCAGCGGTACACTATCCAGTGATGCCTATCAGTACCGACTTGGTACCGATTACTCCCAATGTCAATACTTCCCAATACCTGTATCGGGCTCTCCAGGAGCATCCAGACAGTCAATACTTCGATTCCTCTGAAGACTCCGATTCATCAGAGGCCTCAATTGAAGCATCGGGGGTCCTTCCTCAGGAACCCTCTTCTCCAAAAAGGAGTCTCCTCCTGAAGACTTGTCTTTCCAGGACGTCATTAGGGAGGTGGCCAAAGGCCTGTCCATCTCAGTAGCCTCTGAAACTGAACCTAGAGCCAAGAAATTGGATATCCTAAAGCTCCTAAAGAGGCAGCCACCTTACCAATACATGTGATTCTTTATGATCACATGTTAGGTATATGGGAGACTCCCCTCTCCACCTCCCCTCACTCCCAGAGGTTGGACAACATGTATTGTGTCCCTCCTTGTCCTGGGTTTCATAAGACTCAGCTTCCTCACCACTCTATTGTGGTAGAGTCGGCTATGAAAAAGATCAAGAGTACAAAAAGGCACTCTTCTGCTCCTCCAGGAAGAGAATGCAGAACCCTGGATGCCTTTGGCAGGAAAATTTCCAGGCCAGTATGCTTGTAGCCAGAATCAACTCCTATAGCCTCTATATGGGGATGTTTCTGAAAGAGGTTACAGATCATCTACAAACCTTATCTCCTCTTATGTCAGAAGATAAGAGAAGAATATATCACCTGGCTTAAACATGCTCAGGATGTATCCAAGTTTTCCAACCGTGCAGCCTTTGACTCCTTTGAGGGTGCCAGTAGAGCCTCAGCTATTGCCATAGGTGCATGCAGAGTTGCTTGGTTACAAGCCTCTGATTTGGAATCCTGGGTACAGGATGGTCTGGGTAACCTTCCCTGTACAGGGGAAAACCTCTTTTGGCAAAGATTGGCAAGCAAAAGCCAACCAGATGGATGCTGAAAAGTCTGCTTTAGATAGACTTTCAAAGTCCACTACTGCTCCTTTTAAAGAGGTTATTCAAAAAGATCTTTCCCAAAAAAAGGGAAATTTTTCTTCAGGTTATGGTCAGGCCTCTTCCAAAGGTCGTTTTGCTACAAAGACAGCAACAACCAAAACAGGCCAAGTCTCAGGCTGCAAGGACTGCTACGGCCCAACAGCCTCAGCCTCCTCAGAGCCTTTGACTTTCCAGTAGAGAACTTAGTCTTTCTGGCTCTAGAACATCCAGAGCCTCTCACCATCCCAGGAAGGTTAGCACACTTTGCTCCCAGATGGGAACAAATCACAGCAGAGCAATGGACCCTCTCCATCATACGAGATGGGTACAAGCTTCATTTCTTAAACCTTCCTCCTCACACCATGGTGAACCAGTTCAATTCTCCAACATCTCTTCTCAACCTTCTAGCTCAAGAGACTGCTACCCTTCTTGCCCAAGAGGCAATAGAAGTACCCCTTCAACAGGGCTCAGGGTTCTACTCCCCCTATTTTCTCATTCCAAAGAAAACAGGGGGCTACAGACCCATACTAGATCTCAGAGAATTGAACAAGTTTCTATGCAAGGAGAAATTCAAGATCTCTCTCGGAACTCTCCTTCCATACTTCCAGAGTCAGGACTGGCTTTGTTCTCTAGATCTCAAGGATGCGTACACCCATGTTGTCATCCATCCAACACACAGGTTCCTTCGGTTCCTTTACCAAGGAAAGCACTACCAATACAGGGTGTTTCCCTTTGGTCTGACCTCTGCTCCAAGAGTGTTCACAAAATGCATGGCAGTAGTAGCTGCATTTCTGCGCACTCTAGGAATATTCGTATTCCCATATCTGGACGAATGGCTCATCTGAGCTCCATCCCAGTCAGAGGCCCAGACTTCCCTGGCCTGCACAAAGCGTGTTCTTCAGTATCTGGGACTGGTAATCAACATTCCAAAATCCCATCTTACCCCTACTCAGTCTCTCAAGTTCATAGGGGCCTTACTGGATACCACCACTGCAAGGGCCTATCTTCCCCGGCCCGTCGCCTACGCTTGGTGCAGTTAGCCTCCCAGATTGAGTTAAAATCCCATTTAACTGCTCGAGAGATGGTTACAACTCTTAGGCCACATGGCATCCACGGTGCATGTGGTTCCTTACGCTCGCCTTCACATGAGGGCAGCTCAGTGGACCCTATCCACCCAATGGACTCGGGCATCAGGTTGCCTGTCAGACAAAATAGCAACCTCCAGTTGCCTCTTTTGGTCCCTCCACTGGTGGAAGTCCACTCAAAATCTGTTGCTGGGGTCCCCCTTTCAACAGGTGTTACCCCAAGCAACCCTTACGCCTTCCCAAAGGGTTGGAGCTCATCTACAAGATTTCTCCACACAAGGCATCTGGTTTACACAGGAGACATCTCTACATATCAACCTCTTAGAGCTCAGAGCAATCTTTCTTGCTCAGTCTTCCGCACCCTGCTCAGCTACAAGACAGTCCTCATCCACACGGACAACCAGGTAGCCATGTTCTACGTGAACAAGCAGGGAGAGACGGGCTCTGTCGCTTTGCAACGAAGCTCTGAGATTGTGGGCCTTTGCCAGAGAGCATCAAATCCATCTCATGGCACTATCTCTTCCAGGAGTTCAAAACTCTTGGGCAGACAGACTCGGTCGAGTTCTGCTTCCACACGAATAGTCCCTTCATGGGGACCAGATAGCCAGAATCTTTCGAATTTGGGGAACCCCAGACGTAGACTTGTTTACAAGTCCGTGGAATGCCAAACTTCCCCAGTTCTGTTCCAGGATTCCGTGTCAGGGAGTTCAGGCCAGAGATGCCTTTCCTCCTATTCCCCTCATTCCCAAGACACTGTTCAAGCTTCAGAGAGACAAGGGGTCTATGATCCTCATAGCACCACATTGGCCACACCAAGTGTGGTACCCTCTACTTCTGCATCTCTCAAGCTCCCTCCCTAGACATGGGGTCTGCTCCAGATCTCCTCTCCCAGGAGGAGGGAACCTTGTGGAACCCAAATCCTCAGTCTCCATCTCAGGGCCTGGTTGCTGAAGGCCTAGACCTTCAGGATCTACACCTTTCTCAGCAAGTGAAGGACATCCTTCATGCTTCCAGAAAGCCTTCCAACAGACGTTTCTATGCTTTTTAAATGGAAAAGGTTTTCCATTTGGTGTGCAGAGAAGGGTCTCAACCCTCTTGCAATACCTTCGAATTCTTTACTAGACTATTTGCTGCATTTCTCATGCAGGCCTTAAAACTCAGAGTTCATTTGAATGCTATTGCAGCATCCCTTAAGCCTCTCAATGGACAACCTGTTTCCTCTCATCCTCTTATAGCAAGATTCATGAGAGGCCTTCTTTTGACTAAACCTCCCATTAGACCGCCTCCAGTGGCATGGGACTTGAATCTGGTTCTTGGCCAGCTTATGAAGCCTCCCTTTGAACCCTTAGCCACTACCTCCTTGAAATTCCTTTCCTGGAAAGTTATTTTTCTCATTGCACTCACCTCAGCTCGCCGTATCAGTGAGCTGCAAGCTTTAGTGGCTAATCCTCCTTATATAAGGTTCCATCATAAGGTAGTCAGAACTAATCCACACTTTATGCCTAAAGTGGTCTCACCTTTCATCTGAACCAGGAGGTGTATTTACCTGTCTTTTGAGAGGAATCTTCATACCCTGGATGTAAAAGAGCACTTGCTTTCTACTTACGCAGGACACAGCAACATAGAAAGTTCTCTCAACTTATTGTTGCTTTTGACTCTTCTCATTTAGGACTTCCAGTCTCTAAGAGAACTCTGTCTAATTGGATTGCTCAGTGTATTTCCTTCGCCTACCAGAGTAAGAACCTTTCTCTGGAAGGCCATGTCACAGCTCACAATGTGAGGGCCATGGCAGCATCTATGGCTCATCTTAACTCTGTGTCCATCAACCAAATCTGTTGAGCGGCCACCTGGGCATCGGTTCATACCTTTTACAGCCCATTACTGCTTGGACAAGGACTCCCGCCAGGATGCCTTGTTTGGTCAGACTGTTCTCAAACACCTGTTCCATACCTAATCAACTCCTACTCTCCATCCCTGACTGGATGCCTGAGATTCATAGGGCAAGCTGGAGCCCTTTCCAGGGACTCACAATCTGGGTGATCTCCCAGGCATCTCTAGCTGGGGAGTCCCCATATGTGAAGACTCATTCCTGCTTGTTCCTGGAGATAGCACAGTTGCTTACCTGTAACAGGTGATCTCTGGGAACAGCAGGAATAAGTCTTCACAACCCACCCACCTCCCCTAGGAGTTGTATCTCTATCTTTCCTTTCCCCTCTCTCTTTGTCTCAGCTTTAAAACTCGAACTGGAGAGAGGTGGCTAGGAAAGGTGGGAAGGTAGCGCGCAGGCGCTGTGGGATGCTCCCAAAAGCTTTCTTACCAGACGCTGGGGAGCGTTCCCGCACAGGCTCCGTCAGTACCAACGATACCCATATGTGAAGACTTATTCCTGCTGTTCCCAGAGATCACCTGTTACAGGTAAGTAACTGCTTTCCCTAATTGGTTAGTACTTTTGACAACAGTTCCTGTTAGTCGTTCCTCTCCTATAAGGATATATAGTCTCCAGGAAGAAGCGGGAGGGAAGTCCTCACATATGGGTGATGTCAGCACTGACAGAGCCAATCCCCAGCTTTCAGAGAGCCTTTGGGAGTTGCCAACATGCATGCGGAGTCCCCTTCCCACCCAAGGGTGTTATCTTGCTCAGTTGTCCAATGTACCTGGAATTTTTTTTTCCTTTCCTGTTTGTTTCAACCAGTCAATACCAGTACCTCTTCCCACCTTCGGCTCAGTACACCAGTATCAAATCAGTCTTTTTCAATTTGTTAGATTTGCAGCATTCGCACCCTTTCTTTTCACTGGCAGCCTGGGTCTTCAACCTTGCAGGGGCCCTTTTTCCCCCAATGACTACCAGCAGGTTTAAGAAACGCGATCAGTGCAGGAAACCTATGTCCCTCACTGATTTATGCACAACTGTAGCCTTTATAGGAAAACGTCCTCTAAGACCCTGAATAGCTGCCAGCAGTAGTATGATAGGATTTTTCTTGAGTCTCCCATGCTTCTGAGAGCCTGGACCTCATCCAAGGCCTCCACATCTCAGGGGGAGAGACATTCCAAGCCCAAGCAGCATTACGTTTCCTCATAGGGGGTCCCCCTCGAGGGAACACAAGAGGAAGAAATCCTCAAGCAGTGTCTCTGGATGGCTCCAAGCAACTCTGCTCCTCCCCAGGCCTGTTGCAGAGCCCCAAGTCTTGAAGGACTAGAAAGGGGGACTGTTACTTCCGGAGAGAAATCTGCAACTGAGTATATACGTCTGGTAATTTTCTAAAAAGAATTCTTTGTATTAAAGCTACTTAATCTGTGAACCCACTGTTTTTTGTTGGATCAGTTAGGGCCTAGTAGCAGCAATTAAAGTTTGAATTTAAAACAGAAGAGAGCTTTCTGGTTAAATTTAGTACCCAGCAGAGAGCTTGTAGTTTAAGTTTCAGAAGTTAGAGCCTAGCAGCAGCTAAGAGCTATAATTTTAAATCAAATCAGAATTTAGCTTACCTCAGCAGCACAAGACAGGGTACTGTGTAGCAGCCCTCTTTTAATAAGTGTTATTTCCCTCCATCCCTCCCCACACCCACCCTCCCCTGGGATAATCATAGTTTTATAGGTACTTAGACATCTTAAAAGACAGGAGGTGCTTTCAGGTGAAGCTCATTACCCAAATCAGTCATAATCTCAGGTCCTTAGTGTAATTAAGCTTCAGGTGAACAAGGTATATTAAACGTATTAGGTACAGTTTTATTGGTATAAATACCCATAGCAACCCCTAGTAAGTAAGAACTTAAAGATCTAGACACAAACTTAAAACTAAGATGCAGACAGCAGTCCAGCAGCGGGATGGGGGCTTTCCAGTCTTTTGCATTGAGTGTCACATGTATGATTATCTCCCAGTTGGTGAGAGGTCTTACGTGTGCACTAGGTGCAAGGAGCTCTTTTCTCTTAGGGAACAAGTCCGTTCTCTAGAGGCTAGAGTAGCAAACTTGGAAAACATAAGACAGACAGAGGTACATAGACGAGACCTACAGGGATATAGTCCTGAAGTCCCACCTCCAGTCTGGCAGCACCCCTGTTGCCATGGAGGAGAGAAGTCACGTGACAAGAGAGCATCACCCTGGTGTGGCAGGAAGTGATCCTGTAACTAGGACCTGTCCTCCAGGTGATGTAAAACCCTCTCGCACCGAGGAAGTTTCTCCAGGGCCATGTGCCCATGAGGGAAGGGTTAGGACAGCCGTTATAGTTGGTGATTCGATCATTAGGCATGTAGATAGCTGGGTGGCTGGTGGACGTGAGGATTGCCTGGTAACATGCCTGCCTGGTGCGAAGGTAGCGGACCTCACGCGCCACCTAGATAAGGTCTTAGATAGTGCTGGGGAGGAGTCTGCTGTCTTGGTACATGTCGGTACCAATGACATAGAAAAATGTGGTAGGGAGGTTCTGGAGGCAAAATTTAGGCTTAGGTAGGAAGTTGAAATCCAGAACTTCCAGGGTAGCGTTCTCAAACGCTTCCTGTTCCACGCGCAGGTCCCAAAAGGCAGGCGGCGCTCCGGAGTCTCAATGCGTGGATGAGACAATGGTGCAGAGATGAGGGTTTTGGATTTGTTAGGAACTGGGGAACATTCTGGGGAAAGGAGGGGCTCTTCCGAAGGGATGGGCTTCACCTTAACCAGGATGTAACCAGGCTGCTGGCATTAAACAGTCGCCCAAGAGCGGATGGTTCGGAAGAATGTATCCTTGAAGGATACTACCAAAAGCAGAGAGGTTCCACAAAAGAGTAAAGTAGCCCAAATGCCCTCAAGTATGGAGCAGACGGAGCTTAAAGATCCCAATTTACCCATGTCTAACAATAGCTAAATTAACATGAATAAAATACATTCTCTAAAATGCTTGTATGCAAATGCTAGAAGTCTAAAGAATAAGATGGGAGAGTTAGAATATATAGCACTAAATGAAAGGTTAGATATGATTGGTATCTCAGACATGGTGGAAGGAGGACAACCAGTGGGACACTGATACCTGGGTACAAACTATATCGTAATGATAGAGCTGATCAAATTGGTGGAGGGGTTGCGCTCTGTTAGAGAGGGCATTGACTCAGAAAGGATTAAAGTTTTGCAGGAAACAAAATCTGCTGTAGAATCTATATGGATGGAAATTCCATATAAAAGGGGGAAGGTGATGGCAGTGGGGGTGTACTATCGAGCACCTGGCCAGAATGACCAAATGGATGATGAAATGCTCAAAGAAATCAAGGAAGTTAACAAGTTACAGCGCAGTAATAATGATGGGTGATTTCAATTACCCCGGTATCGACTGGGTCAGTGTCACGTCAGGACATGCTAGGGAGATAAAGTTCCTAGATGAAATGACTGCTTCTTGGAGCAGCTGGTTCATGAACCGACCAGAGGGGAAGCCATATTAGACCTAGTCCTTAGTGGAACACCAGATCTAGTGCAAGAGAAGAGTGTTGGGGCCACTTGGCAATAGTGATCATAGCATGATCCCCTTTGATTTAATTAGTGGAGGAGGGATAGTAAGGAAATCCACAGTACTACCTTTTTAACTTTCGAAAGGGAGACTATGATAAAATGAGGAAAACAGTTAAGAAAAAACTAAAAGGAGTAGTTGCGAAGGTTAAATACGTACATCAAGCTTGGGTGTTGAAAAATACTATCTAGGAAGCCCAGACCAGCTGTATTCCACGCTTTAAGAAAAGTGGAAGGAAATCCAAAAAACTGCCAGCATGGTTTAAAGGTGAGGTCAGAGAGGCTGTTGCCAAAAAAGCATCTTTCAGGAAATGGAAAAAAGCCAAACGACGAAACCTGGAAACAGCACAAGCACTGGCAAGTCAAATGCAAGGCATTGATAAGGCAGGCAAAGAGAATTTGAGAAGAAGCTTGCTGCGGAAGCAAAAACGCAAAATAAAGACCTTTTTTCAAGTACATTCGTAGCAAAAAACCTGTGAGTCAGTTGGTCCATTAGATGTTAAAGGAGCACTAAGAGGCGACAAGGCGATAGAGAGACTGAATGAATTCTTTGCTTCGGTCTTTACTGAGGAAGATGTAGGGATGTTACCCATGACTGAAGTGGTATTTAAAGGTGCGGAAGAATTTAAAGAAATATCGATACATCGGGAAGATGTCCTACAAGTATTAGATAAACTGAAGAGTAGCAAATCACCTGGGCCGGATGGTATACATCCAAGGGTATTGAAAGAACTGAAATATGAGATTGCAGAACTGCTATCAGTAATCTGTGAACTATCATTAAAATCATCTCTAATACCTGAAGATTGGAGGATCGCCAATGTAACACCAATTTTTAAAAAGGGTTCCAGGGGTGATCCGGGAAACTACAGACCGGTGAGCCTGACGTCAGTACTGGGAAAAATGGTAGAAACCATCATAAAGAATAAAATTACTCAGCATGTAGATAGTCACAACCTAATGGGAGACAGCCAACATGGCTTTAGACAAGGAAGATCTTGTCTTACTAATCTGTTATGTTTTTTTGAAGGAGTGAATAAACAAGTGGATAAAGGTGAGTCAGTTGATATTGTTTGTGTATCTGGACTTTCAGAAAGCCTTTGACAAGGTCCCTCATCAGACTTTTGGCAAAACTAAAGAGTCATGGGATAGGAGGCAGTGTACTATTGTGGATCAGGAACTGGTTAAAAGATAGAAAGCAGAGGGTAGGGCTAAATGGCCAATTTTCCCAAGTGAATAGTGGTGTACCCCAGGGATCTGTGCTGGGTCTGCTGCTTTTTAACATATTCATAAATGACCTGGAAAGTGGAATAACGAGAGGTTATCAAATTTGCAGATGACACAAAACTATTTAAAGTTGTTAAAACCCAAGAGGATTGTGAAAACATGTAAGAGGATCTTGATAAATTGGAAGACTCGGCATCAAAATGGCAGACGAAATTTAATGTGGACAAGTGCAAGGTTATGCACCTAGGGAAGAACAACCCAAACTATGGTTACACGATGCAAGGTTCCACATTAGGAACCACCACCCAGGAAAAAGATTTAGGCGTCATTGTGGATACCATGTTAAAACCCTCGGCCCAGTATGCAGCGGCGGCCAAGAGAGCAAATAGAATGCTAGGTATGATAAGGAAAGGAATGGAAAATAAAACAAAAGATATTATAATGCCTCTACCGTTCCATGGTGAGACCGCACCTTTAATATTGTGTGCAATTCTGGTTGCCATATCTTAAAGGATATAGCGATTTTAGAAAAGGTTCAGAGAAGAGCCACCAAAATGGTAAAGGGGATGGAAAGATACTCCTTTGAAAGGCTAAAAAGGTTAGGGCTCTTTAACCTGGAAAAGAGACGGCTGAGGGGAGATATGATAGAAGTCTATAAACTAATGAACGGAGTGGAATGGGTAAACGTAGATCGATTGTTTACCTTATCAGAATATAGAAAGACTAGGACATGCAATGAAGCTACAGGGTAAACTATTTAAGACTACACGTTGAGTGAAAAAATATTTTCTTTTATTAATCATACTCTGGAATTTGTTACCGGAGAATGTAGTAAAGGCTTTTAGTGTAGCTGGGTTTAAAAAAGGTTTGGACAAGTTCCTGGAGGAAAGGTCCATAAACCATTATTAAGAAGTGACCGAAGATATCAATGCTTGACCCAGTACTAGCATTGTGGAACTTGTCTCTTGGGGAAACTGCTAGGTACATATGATCTAGATTGGCCACTGTTGGAAACGGAATGCTGGGCTTGATGGACCTTGGTCTGACCCAGTATGGCATATCTTATGTTCTTATGTTAAGTGCCGACACAGATCTTTTGGAGGAGGAGCAGCACCCGGCAAAGGTTCCTCATTGGGGAAACAGACCAGCCAAGGCAAGTACCCACTGTCCTCATCAGGCTCCCTTCCAGGGAAAGCAGCATTGGGCCGACCATGTCAAGGCCCAAGCCAGCAGCTGCAGAGCTGTCAGAATGGTGCCTTGGAGCAATTTCACTGCTTTCATGGAGCAGCAGTAGGCGCTGATAGGCAGCCTGTCCGATTCCTCCGCCCCAACCACCAGGCCCTCGACATCTAAGTCAACCCCCCCCCCCCCCCCCGAGGCAGAGTCAATCCTAGAGTCCATTTGGGCTCAAGTTGATACTCTGCCAAGGTCTCACTTGACCTTGATCCCGAACAGGAGGCCATCACCAAGCCTGCTGGGGCCCTTGATGCCTGACGAGTCCCTCGACTCCTTGGAGGCATCGGCATAGGAAACCAGACAGTCCCCAGATACCCACCAACATAGGAATGTCCCTTCTGATTCCCTGGTATCCAAGCCTCAGAAGGTCCCCACCAGAGGACATGAGGTTCTTGGACTTTGTGCAGTAAATGTCCAAGGCTTTGGCATTCCCCAGTCAGGAGGATCCTCGAGCCAATGAGCTCAAGATCCTCCAGTATGAGGCCCCCCCTTGGGAAGCCCTTGCTGTACCTGTACCTCCTATCCTGGAATGACTAATGCTCTGTATGTGGGAGACACCAGAATTGATGCCAGTGATCAGCAAATGGCTCAACTCTATAAAGTCCACCAGAGCCCTGGGTTTCAAAAATCACAACTGCCGCACAACTCCATGGTTGTGGAATCGGCCATGCACAGGCTGAAGAGCTAGAAGACGCACTCCTCGGTGCTTCCCAGCAGGGAGGCCCACAACTTGATTGCCCTTGGCAGGAAGTGTTTCCAGGGTGCAATGCTGAATTGTCAGATCCAGGCATACCGGATGTACATGGGCATGTACCTGGCGAAGGAACTCACCAGGTTCTCAGCTGGCCTGTCCAAAGCCAGCCATGAGTGCTCCAAGTTTGTCTCAGGCAGCCTATGACAGGTTCAAGTTGGCAGCCCAGGTAGCCGCAGCAGGCATCAGTGCACACTGCCAGGTTTGGCTGCAGTCATCAGACCTCAAACAATGGGTTCAGTATAAGTTGGTCAATGTCCCATGCCAAGGGGAGAATCTCTTCAGCAAACCCATGACCGACAAGGCTGCAGAGCTGGAGACAGAGTACATGACAAGGACACAGACACAGCTCTCCAAGAAGACCTCTGCCCCTTCTCACAAGAAGTGTTCAGATAAGTCCTTTACCCAAAGAAGGGTACTGCTTATCAAAATTACCCTCATCAGGCCTCCCCAACTGGGACAGCAGGCCAAGGGACAGGGGCATGGCCCACACAAGCAAAGCCCCCAAATCCTAGGCACTGACCCTGGCCCAGCCTAGGATTGGCTTTTGACTCCTGCAGCATGGCCCCTCTCCCAACAGGAGACTTGCAGACCACTGGAGGCTGGCTTGCTTTGTATGCCCATAGGTGGACAGCCCTCCTGGACCACCTGTAAGGCCCAGGTGTCGGTGGTAATGGCTATCTTCACGTAGCCCATGTGCCTCCACATTATTTCCCAGGAAAGCCCCTCAGGTTTCCCCTTCACCAGGACCTTTTGAAGGAGTTAGCAGGCCACCTCGGATCAGGTGGTAGAACAGTGCCCCACCACCTGCAGGGGCTTCTACTCCAGGTACTTTCTGGTGCCAACAAGGACAGGAAGCCTCAGACCCATCCTCAACCTGCACAACCTCCAACAAATTCCTGGTGAGGGAGAAGTTCAAGATGCTCTCCCTTGGAATATTGCTGCCTTACCTTTGCCAGGGAGACTGGCTATGCGCCATAGACCTAAAAGATGCATATACACACATCCTAATACACCCAGGCCACAGGCAATATCCTGTGTCTTATGGTGGGGGGGGCAATCGCTACCAGTACAGGGTGCTTCCCTTTTTGGCCTGGCCTCAGCCCCCAGGGTGTTCACAAAGTGCCTGACAGTGGTTGCCACCTTTCTCAGGCTCCAAGGGATCTTAGGGGAAGACAATCTCAACTGGCTCATCAGAGGCACCTCAGCCACCAAGGTCCACCAGGCCACAACTCATACCATCCAGTTACTAAAACACCTAGGGTTTATAATCAACTACAGCAAGTCCAGCCTCACTCCAACTCAACAGCTGGAGTTCATTGGGGCCAGAATTGACACCCTTCAGTCAAAGGCCTATCTGCCTGCAGATACGGCAAGCAGGCTTATAGCTCTGGCAGGACAAGTGAGTCACAGGTGTGTAGTGTCAGCAAGGCAATTCCTGCGCTTCCTCAGTCCATGTTACCCCCAGATGCCTGCCTCCACATGCAGACCACTCAATGGTGTATTAGACCAGTGGTCCCAGGCCACAGGATGCCTCCAGGACAGGGTTAGTGTCCCAGCACCTGGTACAGTCCCCTGGCTTGGTGGCTCCAGCCACATCACTTGGAGACAGGAATGCCTTTCCAGGCTCCTCTACAGAAGATTCTTACAGATGCATCCCTGCTGGGCTGAGGGCCCATTGCCAGGGAGTGTGGTCCCCAAATGAGGACCCAACAAATCAATTTCTTGGAACTCCATGCCATCCACCTAGCCCTAGAAGTTTTTCAGGCAGATCCTAGCCCACAAATCTGTCTTGGTGCAGACAGACAACCAGGTGGCCATGTTCTCTGAACAAACAGGGTGGTATGGGAAAGTGGTTTTCTTGGTGGAGCTCACCTCCTCTTGGAGGGTGAGTGGGCTCCAGACACTAGTGTCAAAGACCTTACAGCAGATTCTATAGGAACCAGGTAGTTTTTCACACACCAAGTTCTTTCCAAAAGTGGTCTCCTCGTTCCACCTCAACCAGGAGATGGCCTTGCCTTTTTTTTTTTTCCTGCCAGGCCGCATGCCAGTCGGGCAGACAGTCCTGCATACCCTGGACTGTAAGAGGGCATTAGCCATCTATATCCAGTGTATGCAAGCACATAGGAAGGCTTCTCAGCTTTTCACATCCTATGACCCTGCAAGCTGGGGGTAGCAGTATCAGTGTACACTACCCACTTGGGTAGCACTGTATTGCCTGGGCATATGAGGCAGCCAGGCTTCCTGTGGAGGGTTGTGTTACAGCCCATAGGATCAGGGCCATGGCGGCATCAGTGGCTCATCTGCACTCTGTTCCTCTGGCAGATGTCTGCTGGGCCGCCACCTGGTCTTCAGGTCAGACCTTTGCAGCTCATTATTGCTTGGACAGGGAGTCCTGATATGACAGTGCCTTTGGCCAGGCTGTGCTCTAACCATTTTTGAGGTCTAGGCAACTCCTGCCCTCTGACCCTTCTGTGTTCAGGCTACCGGAGTGCTATTTCCTTAGTCTGGATTTCTTTTGCAGCTCTGAGGGAGCCTTTTTTAGCTGTGGGTTCTCAGTAGCCTATAACTGGGGAGTCCCATATGTGAGGACTGATTCCTGCTGTCCCTGGAGAATACCTGTTACAGGTTAGTAACTATGCTTTCTGTACAGTCAATATCCTTGTTTTAGATTCAACGTCCTTGGTTTTGAGATTTTTCTTGGTCCTCTCCAATTTTACTGTTCCAATATGCTTTCGATTGGTGCTGGTAAAAACCAAGTATAATGGTTTTGTTTACAATGTTATGTACAATTTAATGTGTGTTTTTTTTTTTTTAATTTGACTGATTTTCTATTTTTAAGCTTTATTCTTTTTGAGGTGAAAATACCCCAAAGGCATCCAGCCAATACATGTTGGTTTGATAAAGCTCTACAATGTCACCTTTTGGTGCACCTGTGTTTGTAATCATGTTTCATGCCCACAGGTGCTTCTTGTGGTTGGTGGTTTTTGTGTTTGTTTTATCATGCAGATCTCATTTGCTTAACAATACCCTGGAAACTCCAAGTCACAAAACATCTCATAAGGTCCAGTGAGCATGAATCAGATGGATTCTTGCTTACAGCTTGCCTCTTAAAGGCTCACTTCATGATATGAAGCTATTCAGCAGCAGAAATTGGTATGCTTTTTGAGATCTTAGACATTCAACATCCCTTAGCTTATGTCAGTATTTTTGAGCAGTGGAGCACAGAACATAGAATAAAGATTACAGGCTTCCATTCTGGATGTATTGGGATTCTTGCAGTTAGGAATGGATAAAGGTCTCATACTAAAACTCTTTACAAGTACAGATAGCAGCATTATCTTATCGAGGTTGAGTTCAGGGTCACTTTAGTACTGCATCCTGATGTCATATGCTTCTATAGGGCAGTAAAGCAGATGCAGCCTCATACTTCCAATAGCATGGAATTCAGATTCCAAGGAGATACTAACAGCAATGTCTGGATCACCTTTTTGAACCTTTGAAAGCTGCTACTTACAACTTTTAAAGTTAATTGCCACCAAAAAAACCTTTCTTTTTGTGTTTAGCATGCCTTATTTCAGAATTATTGGCACAGTCATGAACCTTTTCTGCTGATGATGAAGGTGGTTTTTATGTACAGTGCTGTCCTTTTTCCTAAGGTCATAACTTCTTTCCATCTCAGTCAGTTGGTGGTTCTACCAAGCTTCCCAGACATGGTAGATCTGCAATTACATACACTGGATATCCACTTGGTTATTGGTCATTTGAATTGTTCTGAACAAGATGGTTTTGTACATCTTTGTGCTCTATGGAGGACACTCTAAGGGGCAAGCAGCTTCAAAAGCAACAAGTGCCTGTTGGATAAACTATATTTCACAAGAACCAGAGGGTTTGAAAGCACTGAATGAGAGCACAGGCAGCTTTTGTGGGCAGAATAGTCTTGTGCCTCCAAACATTTGTAAGTCATCAGTAACATGATCAACCTTACATACTTTAAGCATTATTTGATTGTGCATTCAAGAGCAGATCCACAATTTGGAGCTTGTGGGTTAGAGGCAGGGCTTACAGGTCCTGCCTTTTAGTACATACTGCTCTGGTACATCCCATTAGTCTGGACTGTACTGGAGGGATGCTACAGAAGGATTAACTAGATATTACCTGCTAACTTGCTTTCCTTTTTAGTCCCTACAGTATAGTCGAGACTAATGGGTTTACATCACCTTCCAGCAGACTGAGAATGCCAAGCTTTGTCATCCCATAAAGGGAATGTGATATTAACAAGCCAGTATACCACTGTCAAAGCAGTGTGTGCTACCTCTATTAAACAATTGTGAATTTCTTAACCAACCTTAAACAGTAAAGAACAGTCAGTCTACATCTGATATTTAAATAGGCTTACATATAACTACCATGGGTTCTGGACTTTACTGGAGGGACTACAGGAAAGCAAATTAGCAGGTAAGATCTAATTTATCTGATCTTGTGTGTATCCTGAACTTGACCATCTAGGTGTATTCCAAGGACTGGGTTGGACTCCTGCTTTACAACATACAATATATTACACTGCTCAAGTGTAATCTTATTTTGTTTTTTGTAAAGAAATTGATTTCCACTCCGTGGCTTTCTATACAGTCCATTAGTCTTTGCAAGAGTCCTCATTCAGCTAGAGCAGTCCAGACAAGTGGATTATGCTTCCTAGCCACAGGTAGAGGCACTTGTGAGCAACGTTCAGCAAGTATCCCTAGGAATAGCTGTTGGTGCAGTACTGAAGCCAGTATGTCTCCAGCAGGTGGCAAAAATGTTTGTACTGGTGCAGCAGCACACCAGCCAGTCTCCCCAGCTCAGACTGCAGCTCTGACTTGTGACTGAGACCTATAGGCCTAACACTTGCTCAGAGCTCAGGTATGCCTGCTTTTTAGAGCCAGCAGCTTGCCTGTTATACAGTACTACCCATGGGTTCTTAGTGCTTGGTGGGCCAGAGCAGACAGGACGCCACAGGGTTTTAGTTGGCTCTCTTGCTGCTTATCCTACTCCATTTTTTAAATGGCTCTCAAAGTACATATTTACATTCTCTTATATACCGCACTATTCTGCATCAGTGCGGTTTACATTGAACAAACTGAGATTACATTGAACAGGACATAACTTGGAGATAACTATTACAGGAAACTAAATGAGGAACCCACACAGGAGTACATAAAGCAACTTAGATTCCCAAAAGCAGTATAGTTACATGACTCGTACCCTGGAAATCCTAGCAGGTTGATCTGGCATCAACACTTGCAGAGGACATATCTGGACTTAGAGGGTAGTCTCAAACCTCTTAACACCAAGAACAAAGCTTTATACAAGCTATAAAACATTGAACAATTACCACCTGGCCCTTGGAGTTGTATCTCTATCTTTCCTTCCCTCTCTCTCTTTGTCTCAGCTTTAAAACTCGACTGGAGAGAGGCGGTTGGGAAAGGCGGGAAGGCAGCATGCAGGAGCAAGACTGGACACCCTTCAAGCAAAGGCTTTTTTGCCAGTGGACAGGGCCCACAGACTGATGGACTTGGACAGCCAATTCCACAGCAATTCTCTGGTCTCTGCCAGACAATTCCTGAGGCTCTTAGGCCACATGGCATTCACGGTCCATGCAACTCCAAATGCCCATCTACACATGAGGCCAGCTCAGTGGGGCCTCAAAACTCAGTGGCTAAAGGCCACGGGAAACCTGAAGGACAAAGTGAGGGTGTCCAAGCTACTAGCTGCTTCTCTACAGTGGTGGTTTCATCTTCCAAATCTGCTAAAAGGGGTGCCTTTTCAGGCTCCTCGGCATTCTCAAGTGCTGACTACCAATGCTTCTCTCCAAGTTGGTGCATATTGCCAAGGAGCATACATCCAGGGCCTCTGGTCCCCTTGGGAGTCCGCACAGCAGATCAATTTCCTAGAGCTCAGAGCAATCCGCCTAGCCCTCCAGACTTTCTCTCATGTCCTCTCTCGCCAGTCCATCTTAGTGCAGACGGACAATCAAGTTGCCATGTTCTATGTGAACAAGCAGGGGGGCACAGGGTCCCGACCTCTTTGTCAGGAGGCACAGGACCTGTGCTCCTGGGCAGTCAATCATGGCATACTTCTCAAGGCAGTCTATCTCCCTGGCCAAGAGAATTACCTGGCAGACAGATTGAGCAGGATTCTGCAGCCACACGAATGGCAGTTGAATCCTCTGGTGGTTCAACAGATCTTCCTAAGATGGGGTCTTCCCACCATAGATCTTTGCCAGTCCATTGAACCAACTACCCAGTTTCTGCTCCAGGCAACCGCATCCTCTCAGAGTAGCAGCGGATACCTTTCTCATTCCATGTCTACAGGCCTACTATATGCGTTTCCTCCCACGCCTCTAGTGTCCAAGACACTGTTCAAGGTGATCCAGGACAAGGCCTCGGTGATCCTAGTGGCCCCCAGGTAGCCAAGGCAACCCTGGTTCCCACTTTTGCAGTTAGCAGTGGACATTCCTCTTCTGGGGATGCAACCCGATCTCCTGTCTCAGGAGCAGGGATCTTACACCCCAACCTCCAGTCCCTCAATCTGATTGCCTGGCTGCTGAAAGGGTAGTTCTAGTACCCTTACTACTGCCTAGGGAAGTGGAGGATGTGGTCTTGGCCTCTAGGAGGCAATCCACTCAAGTCTTATGCCCTTAAGTGGTGTATGTTCTCCACCTGGTGTGCTCAACACAAGGAGGATCCTTTCTCATGCCTGGTACCAGTGGTGCTGCAATATTTGCTTCACCTGTCCAACCTAGGCCTCAAATCCAACTTGGTTAGGGTCCATCTCAGTGCTCTCTCAGCGCACCATTCACCAGTGGAGGGTTAGTCTCTCTCAAGCCACCCTTTAATGGCTCGCTTCCTCAGAGGCCTCCTTTTGCTTAAGCCTCCAGTTCATCCACCTGCCCCTGAGTGGGATTTGAATGTGGTCTTGCAACAGCTTACTTGCCCACCATTTGAGCCTATGGCTACTTGTCCTTTTGTGTTTTCTCTTGGAAAGCGTTGTTTTTGGTGGCTCTTACCTCAGCAAGGTGAGTGAGCAAGCTTCAAGCCTTGGTGTCAGATGCACCATACACTAGGTTCTATAGGAACAGAGTAGTCTTACAGACTCACCCTAAGTTCCTTCCTAAGGTTGTTTCCTCCTTCCACCTCAACCAGGAGGTGGTTCTTCCAACTTTCTTTCCCAGGCCGCATGCCAGCCGGGCTGAATCTTGCATACCCTGGACTGTAGGAGGGTGTTGTCCTTCTACCTTGACTGTACGCAGGGACACCGAAGGGCTGTTCAGCTCTTCGTCTCTTTTGACCCTAATAAATTGGGGTTACCTGTTTCCAAGCATACCCTGTCCATTTGGGTAGCAGACTGTATCGCCTGGGCATACAGGGCAGCCGGCCTCTCGTTGCAGGGTCAAGTCACAGCTCACCGTGTCAGGGCGAAGGCCGCGTCAGTGGCTCATCTCTGCTCTGTTCTGTTGGTAGACATCTGCAGGGCCGCTACTTGGTCTTCAAGCCAAACCTTTGCAGCCCACTACTGCCTCAGTCCTGCAGGGACAGTGCTTTCGGACAGGCGGTACTCCGTAATCTCTGTGAGGTATAGGCAACTCCTACCCTCCGGCCCTGGTGTTGGGCTACCGTTCAGGGGTGTTCTCGGAGAAGATTCTTTCTGTACATGCTGAGGCTTTAGAGCAGGAATGGGCAAACTACGGCCCGGCGGACCTTTTAATCCGGCCCGCGGAGCGCTAACTAATTTATTCATTTATTCACCTCACTTTCTAGTGGACGCAGCGTAATCTCACGATGGCCGGCTAGTGTAGTGCAGAATCCCAAAATGAGTGGGGCAAAGAAAAGAAAAGTGGACAGTGGATGCAGAGTGTTTAATAAGGAATGGATAGCAAAATATTTTTTTACGGAAGTCTGATCAATGGCTGTATGTCTCATATGCCAGGAAACTGTTGTGGTTTTCAAAGAATATAATATCAGCCGCCATTTTGCCACGAAGCATGCTAACTATGCTAGCAAGCAGTCGCCCCAAGAACGGGGGTCTACAGCTCGGAGGTTGATGGCTAAATTACAGGCTCAGCAAAATTTATTTCAGACAAACTGCGATTCAAGAGTCAAGTACCAAAGCAAGTTTTATGCTCTCATTCAAATTAGCAAAAGCTAGTAAACCCCTCTCTGAAGGAGTTTTTGAAAGAATGCATGATAGAGACCGCAGGTCTTGTGTCCAGAGAGCAAAGACAAGTTTGAAAAACTCAGTTTATCACGCAGGACAGTGACTCGTCGTGTGGAACTGATTGAAGACATAACAAACAAGTTAAATAATATTGCAGAGTCCTTTAAATTATATTCACTAGCACTGGACGAAAGTACAGACATAAAAGACACAGCTCAGCTCTTAATTTTTATTCGAGGGATTAGCGACAGTTTTTTGAAATAACAGGAGTTTTTGGCCATGGAGCCACTTAAAGGAAAAACACGGAGAATTGTATGACCGGGTGTCTGCTGTCGTCGAGAGTATGAAGCTACCTTGGAGTAAACTTGCTAATGTCACTACAGATGGATCTCCAAATTTAACTGGAAAAAATGTGGGATTGCTGAAAAGAATTCAGGATAAAGTGAAAGAGGAAAACCCTGAGCAAGAAATTATTTTTCTCCACTGCATCATACACCAAGAATCTTTGTGTAAATCTGTATTACAGCTTAGCATGTTGTGAATCCAGTTATAAAGCTTGTTAACTGCATACGAGCAAAGGGACTTCAGCACCATCAGTTCATTGCATTTCTGGAGGAAACCGACGCAGACCACCAAGACTTGCTTTACCACTCTCGTGTCCGCTGGTTGAGTTTGGGCAAAGTGTTTAAACGAGTGTGGGATCTTAAAGAAGCGATTGATACATTTTTGGAGTTAAAGGGGAAGTCTGATTTTCCAGAGCTGAGCGACAAGAATTGGCTGTGTGACTTTGCGTTTGCTGTTGACACTTTTTCTCACGTGAATGAGCTTAACGTCAAGCTACAGGAAAAAGACCTGTATATTCACGACATGTATAGTAATGTAAATGCCTTCAAAGCCAAGTTGACTTTTTTTTTCTAGGCAAATTTCAAAGAAAAACTTCTCTCATTTTACCACACTAGCCACACAGGAAAAGGCCATCCAAAATGTGAATAAATATAGCAAATCACTGAATGACCTGCATGAAGAATTCTGCCGTCTGTTTTCAGATTTGGAAAAAATTGAAAAGTCACTTCAGCTGGTGGCCTGTCCCTTGTCACAAGACCCAGAAACAGCACCACAAGAAGTGCAATTGGAACTAATCGATCTTCAATCTGATGCAATCTTAAAGGAGAACTTCCACTCTCTTCCACTAAAAGAGTTCTATGCCTCACTTAAAGATGACTGTTTTCCAAACCTCCGGGGGATGGCACAGAAGATTCTGGCCTTGTTTGGCTCGACCTACGTGTGTGAGCAGACGTTCAGGGTCATGAACATCCAATAAATCCCGTCACAAATCCCAGTTAACTGACCAACACCTCAGATCTATTCTGCGAATTGCAACAACAAAGCTATCTCTTGACTTTGATGCCTTAACAAAAAAGGGAGACCAACAACACTGTTCCCACTAAAATTGAAGGTACTATTTTATGAAAGAAATACATTGCATAAAGGTTTTGTAAAATAACTTTTTGTTTTTCTACCTTAAATTAATCTAACATTTAATGTTACAAATTTAAATTTAATTTATATTAATTCACACATACACACCGTCCATCTACTCTTGGTTCGGCCCCCGGGTCCAATATATGAACCCATTGCGGCCCTCGAGTCAAAAGGTTTGCCCACCCCTGCTCTAGAGGGAGCATTTTTTTCAGTTTTGGGTCCCCGGTAGCATTAAGCTGGGAAGTCCCATATGTGAGGACTGACTTCCTGCTTGGTCCTGGAGAAAGAGTAGTTACTCACCTGTAACAGGTGTTCTCCAGGAGCAGCAGGAATCAGTCCTCACAACCCTCCCTCCTCCCCTTGGAGTTGCAGTCATATGGTTTATTTTGGGTTTTTTTTGCTGTCTTTTAGCTATGTCGTCAGACTGAGCAAGATAACACCCTTAGGCGGGAAGGGGACCGCGCATGCGTGCTGGCAGTCCCAAAGGCTTTCTGTGAAAGCTGGGGAAATGCTCCGCATGGGGGCTCCGTCGGCACCGACGTCACCCATATGTGAGGACTGATTCCTGCTGCTCCTGGAGAACACCTGTTACAGGTGAGTAACTACTCTGTCCTTCAGGAAGTCAATCCTCACTTATGGTTGACGTTGGCACCGACAGAGCCTGCGCAGAGCAATTCCCCAGCTTTCAAAGAAAGCCTTTGGGATTGCTACCACGCATGAGTGGTACTCTTCCTGTCCAAGGGTGCCATCTTGCTCAGGCCCTCTTTTTTTTTTTCACGGAGCCCTTTGGACGCATGTCCTCATCCCTCTGAAAATATTTTGTTTTCCTCGCCTTTAACAGGCTTTTTATTTTTTTCTCTTTCCTGGTTGCACCTGTCCTCTACCTGTCCTTCCCTTGTTCTGTTTTTGAGTTTACGGGGATACCTTTTCCTAATTTTTTTTTTTTTTTTTTTCTTTTCAGGCTTTGTGCCCTTTTTTTCTTCCTAACTGCTGGCTGTGTGGGTCTTTTGACCTTGCAGGGGCCGTTTTTGCCCCATGGCCACCGGATTTTAAAAATGCGATACATGCTCTAGGAACATGTTGCTTACGGACACTTAAGACTGTCTATGGTGCCTGGGAGCCAACCATGACCCAGAGCTTTGCTCGCTCTGTAAGAAAATGTCCTCTAAGGCCCTGCTCAGCCATAAGCAGAAATCCGAAGACATTTTTCCAAAGGCCGCCTTGGAGTCTCCGGTGGTGCCCTCGGTCGTCTCTCCTCTGGTGGGTTCTCCCCCTTTGGCCTGCTTTCTAGGCAGCACTCTGACCAGGGGGCCCCCGAGGTAGAGTGGCACAAAAAGAAGGCCTCGACGTCACTGTCTGCGGTCCCCAACAAGTGCAAGCACTCCTGTGCCCAGTCCTTAGCCCCCTTCGGTGTTGCTGAGAGTCGGACAAGGAGTGGCCCTGCAAGGTACCTCGCAGAGAAAGGGAGGCCTCGGGTGAAGGTGCCCAGTCTCCTGAGGGTCGTCCCAGTGAGGACCCCCTCTCCTCGACGCCCAAACCGGTGACCCCAGTGTTGGAGTCCTGTATGTTGGCGCTGGAATGCAGTGCTTCTGCGTTCATTGATTCCCAGCAGGCGCTCACAGCCAGCTTCACTGACTTGCACCCAGAGACTGCAGGTCCCTTGCATGGGGTACTCAGATCTATCCAGGAAACCCCCGAGAGCCACAGGCCTTGTGAGGGTCCTCGATGTCACTCGCTTGCCCTCCCATTCCTCAGAGGCATGATCATCCAGGGCCTCCGGCTCCAGGCTGCCGGCCATCGAACAGGGCGAACCGCCCGGCTCGGATCCCTTGACAGACTTTTCGGTCTGCAAATCCGATGGGGACACCTTCCCGGAGATCCGCACCCACCGGGATATTCTGTCGGACCCCTCGCCACCTACAACACCGCAGAAGCACAAATCACACTGAACACAAGAGAAACAGTTACAGGCGTGAAACAGACTTGATACAACGTACAAGGTGCAGCAAGGGCCAGGCTTCCAAAAATCCCAGCCATGCGGAAGCAAAAAAGCTCAAAATCACACATTGGTACCACCAGGCCAAGAGTAGAGAGCCCTTGATGCCCTGGGCCACAAGGCCTATCAAGGTTCCATGCTTTCCTGTCGTATCCAGGTTTATCAATTGTACACTGGTATGTTCCTACATGACTTGGCAAAGGAACTTGGGGGTTTTTCCGCAGGCCTCGAGGGGGAGCCTCTCAACAGATTCTACACCCTGCTGAAATCTGTAGCAGACTGTTCCAAGTACATATCTCAAGCCTCCTATGATGGCTTTGAGACATTGGCTCGGGTGGCAGCTGCCGGCATCGGGGCTCGCCGCCAAGCATGGTTCCAGTCCTCGGATTTGGAGCAATGGGTTCAGGAGAAGCTCCTGGATGTGATCTGTCTCGGTGAACAACTGTCTGGGAAGCAGATGGAGAAGGCTGCGGAGATCGAGACAGAGTTCGTTACCAGGATCCGTCTCTCCCATAAGACCTCGACCCTGCCTCGGAAGAAGCAGCCAACCAAGAAGCTCTTCTTCCCCAGGAAAGGCCTCCAATATCGCGGCTATCTGCCATACCCAGCTACCCCATGCCAGCTCCTCTGGCTCTGGGAAAGCCTGGACAGGGGCACCGCAAGCTAAAGGGCCTGAAGACCCAAACGCTGGCTCCCCCACAACCAACTCGGGGGTTTTGACGCCAGCAGCATGGCCCCTTGCCCTCCGGCGATGCAGCAGCCAGTGGGGGGACATCTGTCCTGCTTCACCCCATCGTGAGCATCCATCACTTCAGACACTTGGATCCTCCAGGTTGTTGGGGAGGGTTATCACCTCCATTTCGACAGGCTTCCTCCACCTTTCTCCCCGGCAGAGCCTCCTTGATTCTGCGTACACCAGCTTCTGCTACAGCAGGAATTGTACTCCCTCCTTGCCCAATGGGCATTCAAGAAGGTCCCTCCCAACCTTCAAGGTCGGGGCTTTTATTCCCGGTACTTCCTCATCCCGAAGAAGATGGGGGGGGGGGGGGGAGGAGTCTGGCCCATCCTCGACCTCTGCAAGCTAAACAAGTTCCTGGTGCAGGAGAAGTTCAAGATCTCCAGGAACAAGCAGGAATGAGTCTTCACATATGGGTATCATCGGTACCAAAGGAGCCTGCGCAGGAACGCTCCCCAGCATCCAGAAAGAAAGCTTTTGGGAGCATCCCACAGCACCTGCTCGCTGCCTTCCCGCCTTTCCCAACCGCCTCTCTCTCCAGTTCTTCTTTTCCATGGAGCCAGCAGGTTGTGTTCCTGTCACCACTGAAGAAGTTCTTTATTTTCTTTTTTCTTTGGTTGCGCGTCTGCCTTCAACGTCGGACCGGTACCACCAGTCTTTTCTTTCTTCTTTAAAAAAAAAAAAAAAAAAAATTACCGTTTCCCACTTCTGTGGTTTTTTTTTTTGGGGCCTTAGGCCTACAAAAATTTTCCTCATGGAAAAGCCCGCTTCCGGGTTTAAAAAGTGCACGAAGTGCAGCGGTACTATTTCTATCACCGACACCCATGAATGTTGTCTAAAATGTTTGGGTCCTGACCACTCCATCACTGATATTGAGTCCTGTTACATGATGTCTAAAAGGTCGACAGAATCGAGCGGCCAAGCTCAGTACCCTGTTTCCCTCTGATGCGGCTTCGGTGGCATCGACATCTTCCAGGGCTGCTGCTTCCCATGGATCTCAGGTAACCAAACATAAGTCCAGCCGGTCCTCGAAGGGTAGATCTTCTTCTAAGTATCAAGATGCCTCCGGGCTAGCTCTCGAGGATCCCGCACCGGCAAAATTACCCCGGCGGGAAGCTCCGGCTTCCAAAGCTCGCTCTATGGGGTCACAGGTTGACATCGATGGCACGGCCTTGACCAACCACCTGTTGCCATGTTCTGGGGTATCTGTGGTTTCCACTGGTACCAACATCCAGACATTGGTTGCGTCGATGGATCAGAATATTCTGACCATGCAGCATGCCATCACGGCATTCATACAAGCTGCGACACCTCCGGTACCGCAGCAAACTCCCTTGTCAGTTCCAGTGCCGGTACCAATTGCATCGACATCAGCTTCGGTGTCGACTGCAGCGGTACCCTGTTCTGTGATGCCCATCGGTACCGATCACTCCTGATGTCGATACCACTCAGTACGCATATCGAGCTCTGCAGGAGCATCCAGACAGGCGATACTTTGATTCCTCCGAAGACTCTGATGAATCAGAGGCTTCTGTCGAAGCATCGGTACTCCTTCCCCAGGAGCCCTCTTCTCCAAAAAGAAGCGTCTCCTCCAGAGCCTAGAGCCAAGAAATTGGATATTTTACAATATCCTAAGGCTCCTAAAGAAGCAGCTACTTTACTAATTCATGAGATACTTTATGATCACATGTTGGGCATCTTGGAGACACCTCTCACTACCTCCCCTCCATTCTCGTAGGTTGGACACCATGTACCGGGTTGCTCCTTGTCCTGGCTTTCATAAGACTGTTTCCTCACCACTCTATTGTGGTGGAGTCTGCTGTGAAAAAGAGAGTGCAAAAAGACACTCCTCTAATCCTCCAGGAAGAGAATGCAGAACCTTGGATGCTTTTGGCCGGAGAATTTTCCAGGCCAATATGCTTGTTGCCAGAATCAACTCCTATAGTCTCTATATGGGGATGTTTCTAAAGGAAGTTACAGATCATCTGCAAACTTTCTCCTTTTATCTCGGAAGATAAAAGGGAAGAGTTTCTCACCTGGCTTAAACATGCCCAGGATGTTTCCAAATTTTCCAATCGTGCAGCCTTTGACTCTTTTGAGTGTGCCAGCAGAGCCTCGGCTATTGCTATAGGTGCACGCAGACTTGGTTACAAGCTTCTGATTTGGAACCCTGGGTCCAGGATGGATTAGGAAATCTTCCTTGTACAGGTGAAAACCTTTTTGGCAAGGATTGGCAAGCAAAGGCCACTCAGATGGATGCTGAGAATTCTGCCTTAGACTTTCAAAGTCTACTTCTGCTCCTGTTAGAAAAAGGTTATTCAAAAAGGCTTTCTTTCCCAAAAAGGGGAAATATTATCCTGTTTATGGTCAGCAGGCATCTTCTGCAGGTCATTTTGCTGCAAAGCGTCAGCAACAACCTAAACAAGCCAAGCCTATGGTTGCAAGGACTGCTACGGCCCAACAGCCTCAGCCTCCTCAGGGCCTTTGACTTACATCTAGAGAACTTAGCCTTTCTGGCTCTAGAAGAACCAGAACCTCTCACCATTCCAGGAAGGTTAGCTCACTTTGCTCCCAGATGGGAACAAATCACAGCAGAGCAATGGACCTCTCCATCATAAGGGAGGGGTATAAACTTCATTTCTTAAACCTTCTTCCTCCTCACATCATGGTGAGACAGTTCAATTCTCCAACATTTCTCCTCGACCTTCTGGGTCAGGAAATTGCTACCCTTCTTACCCAAAGGGCAATAGAAGTACCCCTTTCTTCAACAGGGCTCAGGGTTCTACTCCCCCTATTTTCTTATCCCAAAGAAAACAGGGGGCTACAGACCCATTTTAGATCTCAGAGAATTGAACAAGTTTCTATGCAAAGAGAAATTCAGGATTTCTCTCGGTGCTCTCCTGCCATACCTTCAGAGTCAGGATTGGCTTTGTTCTCTAGATCTCAAGGATGCGTACACACATGTCGTCGTCCATCCCACACACAGAAGGTTCCTTCGGTTCCTTTATCAAGGAAAGCACTATCAATACAGAGTGCTTCCCTTCGGTCTGGCCTCTGCACCAAGAGTGTTCACAAAATGCATGGCAGTAGTAGCTGCATTTCTACGCACTCTAGGAATATTTGTATTCCCATATCTGGATGACTGGCTCATCTGAGCTCCATCCCAGTCAGAGGCCCAGGCTTCCCTAGCCTGCACAAGGCGTGTTCTTCAGTATCTGGGATTTGTGATAAACATCCCAAAATCCCATCTCACCACTACTCAATCATTAGAGTTCATAGGGGCCTTGCTGAATACCACAACTGCAAGGGCCTATCTTCCCCAAGCCCATTGCCTATGCTTGGTGCAGTTAGCCTCTCAAATTCAGTTAGTCCCATTTAACTGCTCGAGAGATGTTACAACTGTTAGGCCACATGGTATCCACCGTGCATGTGGTTCCTTACGCTCACCTTCACATGAGGGCAGCTCAGTGGACTCTGTCCACCCAATGGACCCAGGCATCAGGGTGCCTGTCAGACAAAATAGCAACCTCCAGTCGCCTCTTTTGGTCTCTCCAGTGGTGGAAGGCCACTCAAAATCTGTTGCTGGGGTCCCCCTTTCAACAGTTGCTACCCCAAGCAACCCTTACAACAGATGCCTCTCCAAGGGGTTGGGGAGCTCATCTACAAGATCTCTCCGCCCAGGGCATCTGGTCTCCACAGGAGACATCTCTACATATCAACCTCTTGGCGCTCAGAGCAATTCTTCTAGCTCTGAGTCTTCCACACCCTGCTCAGCTACAAGACAGTCCTCATCCACACGGACAACCAAGTAGCCATGTTCTACGTGAACAAGCAGGGCGGGACTGACTCTGTCGCTTTGCAACGAAGCTTTGAGATTGTGGGCCTTCGCCAGAGAGCATCAAATTCATCTCGTGGCAGTGTATCTTCCAGGGGTTCAAAACTCTTGGGCAGACAGACTCAGTCGAGTTCTGCTTCCACACGAATGGTCCCTCCATGGGGACCAGATAGCCAGGATCTTCCGAATTTGGGGAACCCCAGACATAGACCTGTTTGCAAGTCTGTGGAATGCCAAACTTCCCCGGTTCTGTTCCAGGATTCCGTGTCAGGGAGTTCAGGCCAGGGATGCCTTCCTCCTTCATTGGGGGCAAGACTTCCTCTATGCCTTTCCACCCATTCCCCTAATTCCCAAGACACTGTTAAAACTTCAGAGACACAAGGGGTCTATGATCCTCATAGCACCACATTGGCCACGCCAGGTGTGGTACCCTCTACTTCTGCATCTCTCTCAAGCTCCCTCCCTGGACTTGGGATCTGCTCCAGACCTCCTGTCCCGGGAGGAGGGAACGTTGTGGCACCCAAATCCCCATCTCAGAGCCTGGTTGCTGAAGGCCTAGACCTTCAAGATTTGCATCTTTCTCAGCAAGTGAAGGATATCCTTCATGCTTCCAGAAAGCCTTCCACTAGATGTTCCTATGCTTTTAAATGGAAAAGGTTTACCATTTGGTGTGCATAGAAGGGTCTTAACCCTCTTGCAATACCTCTGAATTCTTTACTAGAGTATTTGCTGCATTTATCCCATGCAGGCCTTAAAACGAATTCAGTAAGAGTCCATTTGAGTGCTGTTGCAGCATCCCTTAAGCCTCTCAATGGACAGCCTATTTCCTCTCATTCTCTTATAGCAAGATTCATGAGAGGCCCTCTTTTAACTAAACCTCCCATTAGACCACCTCCAGTGGCATGGGATTTGAATCTGGTTCTTGGCCAGCTTATGAAGCCACCCTTTGAACCCTTAGCCACCACCTCCTTGAAATTCCTTTCCTGGAAGGTCATTTTTTCTCATTGCAGTCACCTCAGCTCGCCACATCAGTGAGCTGCAAGGCTTGGTGGCTAATCCTCCTCCTTATACAAGGTTCCATCATGACGAGGTAGTCCTCAGGACTAATCCACACTTTATGCCTAAAGTGGTCTCACCTTTTCATCTAAACCAGGAGGTGTATTTACCTGTCTTTTTTCCAGGACCTCATGCATCAAGTGCAGAGAGGAATCTCCATATCCTGGATTGTAAGAGAGCACTCGCTTTTTACTTATAAAGGACACAGCAACATAGAAAGTCCTCTCAACTCTTTGTTGCTTTTGATCCCTCTCATTTGGGACTTCCAGTCTCTAAGAGAACTCTGTCCAATTGGATTGCTCAGTGTATTTCTTTCGCCTACCAGAGTAAGAACCTTTCTCTGGAGGGCCATGTCACAGGTCACAATGGGACGGCCATGGCAGCCTCTGTGGCTCATCTAAACTGTGTCCATAGACCAAATCTGTCGAGCGGCCACCTGGGCCTCGGTTCATACCTTTACAGCTCATTACTGCTTGGACAAGGACTCCCGCTGGGATGCCTTGTTTGGTCAGGCTGTTCTCAAGCACCTGTTCCATACCTAATCAACTCCTACCCCCATCCCTGGTTGGATGCCCGAGATCCATAGGGGCAGGTAGAGCCCTTCTCAGGGACTCACAATCTTGGAGATCTCTGGCATCTCTAGCTGGAGAGTCCCCCTATGTGAAGACTCATTCCTGCTTGTTCCTGGAGATAGCACAGTTACCTGTAACAGGTGATCTCTGGGAACAGTAGGAATAAGTCTTCACAACCCACCCACCTCCCCTAGGAGTTGTATCTCTCTATTTTTCCTTTCCTCTCTCTCTGTCTCAGCTTAAAACTCGAACTGGAGAGAGGCTGTTGGGAAAGGCGGGAAGGCAGCAAGCAGGCGCTGTGGGATGCTCCCAAAAGCTTTCTTGATGCTGGGGAGCGTTCCCGTGCAGGCTCCGTCGGTACCGACGATACCCATATATGAAGACTTATTCCTGCTGTTCCCAGAGATCACCTGTTAGAGGTAAGTAACTGTGCTTTAGCACTTGGTATGCTGCTGCCCTTCCTCCGGCAGGGC
The DNA here is from genome assembly GCA_033557465.1 of Ichthyophis bannanicus. Classification (NCBI taxonomy): domain Eukaryota; kingdom Metazoa; phylum Chordata; class Amphibia; order Gymnophiona; family Ichthyophiidae; genus Ichthyophis; species Ichthyophis bannanicus. The sequence continues at coordinate 137,645,268 of CM066047.1, read as the reverse complement.
GACTGGCTATGCTCCTTGGATCTGAAGGACGCTTACACCCATATCTTAATTCACCCCAACACAGGCAGTACCTGCATTTCAGGGTGCAGGGGGAGCACTTCCAGTATAGGATGCTCCCCTTCAGCCTTGTGTCCACCCCACAGGTCTTCACAAAGTGCATCGTCGTGGCTGCTGCTCACCTTCGGCGCCGGGGCATACCGGTTTTTCCCTACCTTGACGACTGGCTCATTACGGGCTCCTCCATCGGGGAGGCCCAGCAAGCAATGTCGTGCACTGTCCTCTTGGAGAACTTGAGGTTCTTGGACACTACCGAAAGTCTCACCTTGAGCCAGTGCAGGCGCTCGGGTTCATCGGGGTGCACCTCGATACTTGGCAGGCCATTGCCTTCTTGCTGGTGGATTGCTCCACCCACCTCCGAGCTTTGGCGGCTCGCATCCAAATCGTCTACTAGGTCACTGCTTGGTCCATACTACCTTTCTTGGGCCACATGGCCTCAAATGTGCATGTGATTCCTCATTCCCATCTGCACATGCGGACAGCTCAATGGTGTCTCAGTACCCAATGGAGCCAGTCCCTCAGGGACCCCGTCAGGGTTCTTCCCGACCTCCGCTTGTACCTGAACTGGTGGAAAAACCCACACAACCTCCTGCGGGGATTGCCCTTTCAGGCCCCACAGCACGATGTTGTGCTGACTACAGATGCCTCCCTGTTAGGGTGGGGAGCCCATTGCAGGTCTCTGCACACAGGGGCAATGGTCACCCACGGAGGCTCAGCAGCAAATAAACCTGCTTGAGCTCCGGGCCATCCGGTGGGCCCTGAGGGCCTTCTCAGGCCTACTTCACAGGAAGTCTGTTCTGGTGCAGACCGACAACCATGTAGCATAGTAACATAGTAAATGACAGCAGATAAAGACCAGCATGGTCCATCCAGTCTGCCCAGCAATACGGCAAGAGTGGGTGCACCTGACGCTCTGTGCAGGTCACCCCTCCCCATGCCTTTGTTTAGGGGTGGATCCACCACTCCATGTAGGACACCCCTATTTGTTGAAGTTAGATGGTTCAGTTTATTTTGTTTTTATCCTGTTGCTGTAAAGGGATCCACTGTGCTTGTCCCATGCTGTTTTGAATTCCATCACCGTGTTTGCCTCCACCACTTCCATCGGGAGAGCACTCCAAGCATCCACCACCCTTTCAGTGAAAAAATATTTCCTGATATTGCCTTTCAATTTTCCACCTTGAAGCTTCATGTTATGCCCTCTAGTTTTGCAGCTTCCCCGTCTTTGGAAGAGGTTTGTTTGTTCATCGTTCCTCTAAGTATTTAAAGGTCTGAATCATCTCCCCTATCCCTCACATAGTAGTAGTCCTCACATATGGGTATCGTCGGTACTGGCGGAGCCTGCGTGGGAACGCTCCCCAGCATCCAATAGGAACGCTTTTGGGAGCATCCCTCAGCACATGCACGCTGCCTTCCCGCCTTTCCAACTGTCCCTCTTCAGTTCTTCGTTTTCCGCGGAGCCGACAGGACCTATTCCCTGTCACCGCAGAAAATTCCGTCTTTAAAATTCTTTCTTGTGGTTGCGTTTGCCTAGCACACGATGCCTACCGGTACCGCTGGTTCTTTTCTTTTCATAAAAAAACAAAAACCAAAAACCTTAAACTTAGACTGTTTCTTTTCAGAAAATTTCCTCTCTGCTGCTAGGTGCCATTTTGGGCATTAGGCCCCATTTTTCCTAAATGATGGAAAAGCCAACTAGTGGTTTTAAAAACAAAAAATGTACTAAGTGTGGCAGTACCATTTCTGTCACGGACACCCATGATTGGTGTCTAAAATGTTTAGGACGTGATCATTCCCCAACTGAATGTCTCTCCTGCATGGGGATGACCAAAAGAGGAAAACAGAACCGGGCTGCAAAGCTCGGTACCCTCTCTTCTTCAGATGCCATATCCATTGCATCGACATCGTCAAGGGCCTCTTCTTTGAGGAACATTCCCATATATAGGATCCATGGGAGGAAGAAGTTACAGGAGACTTGGAACTTATGAGTGCATTTCTCCCAGATAAGAGACAAGATTTTCTTACTCTAGATAAGCATGCTCAGGATGTCTCCAAGTTTGTCAGTCGTGCAGCCGTTAACAGCTTCGAATGCATCAGCAGAACTTCTGCTATTGTCATTGGCGCACGATGGATTGCCTGGCTACAGGCATCAGACTTGGAGACTTGGGTATAGGACAAGTTAGGCAACATTCCTTGCACGGGAGAGAATCTCTTCGGCAAGAACTGGCAGGAGAAGGCTAACGAGTTAGATGCTGACAATTCTACCTTAGATAGATTGTCAGTCTACAGCCACTCCAGCCAAAAGGAAGCCTTATAAAAACCCTCTTTTAGCAAAAAGAGGAATTTTTATCCTTCCTATACTCAACAGAGTCAGACTCCAGGTTAGGTTGCCCAAAAAGGGACAAACTAGTCAGCAAAAGAAACCAAAAGGCCCGAGAGCCCAGCCAGCTCTCCAGGTGTACAGCCTCCTCAAGGGCTTTGACTACTTCCTAGAGAGCTTTGCCTTCCTGCCTCTGAGGGGTCCCCAACCCCCCAATATTCCGGGCAGGTTATGCCACTTTGCCAACAGATGGCATCAAATAACAGCAGAAGATTGGACTTTGTCCATTGTAGGAAAGGGGTACAAACTTCATTTTCATAGCTTACCCCCTCCTACAATTCTAAAGCAATTCAATTCACAAACCTCTGCAGACAATCTGCTAGATCACGAGGTCTCCACACTTCTTGCCCAAGGGGCAATAGAGGAAGTAACCATTCTTCAACAGGGTGCAGGGTTCTACTCCCCCCTATTTTCTTATTCCAAAGAAAACAGGAGGACACAGACCCATTCTAGACCTCAGAACTGAACAAATATCTGTTTCAAGAGAAATTCAAAATGGTTTCTGTAGGACTGGCTTTGCTCTCTAGACTTAAAGGATGCATACACTCACATCTCATCCATCCAGATGACAGGAAATTTTTAAGTTTCCTTTTCAGTGGAAGACATTTCCAGTACAGGGTTCTTCCTTTTGGTCTGGCTTCAGTATCAAGGGTATTCACGAAATGCATGGTAGTAACTGCATTTCTACAAACCCTGGGGATTTTCGTTTTCCCCTACTTAGATGACTGGCTCATTCGAGCTTCCACAGTTGCAGAGGCCAGCACTGCACTGTCACATACAATGTGAATCCTCCAATACTTGGGATTGGTAATAAACTTCCTGAAATCTCAACTAGTTCCTTCCCTATGCCTAGAATTCATAGGAGCCTATCTGGATACCAGACAGGCAAGGGCTTTCCTTCTTCAAGCCCGGTGTCTTTGCATAATGCAGCTAGCTTCCCAAGCAGCAGGCAAATCCTCCCTCACTGCTTGGGAGCTATTGCAGTTACTGGGACACATGGCATCCATGTAGTCCCATATGCTCGCCTCCACATGCGAGCAGCTTAGCGGACCCTCTCCACACAGTGGACACAGGCCATGGGTCATTTGTCAGACAAAATAACGATCTCTCAATGACTAATTTTGTCCCTCCAATGGTGGCAATCACTAGAAAATCTGACAGTGGGGTCTCCTTTTCATCAACCCTTCTTTCAGGCTACCCTAACAGATGCATCACAAGTGGGTTGGGGAGCACATCTGCATCTCTCTACCCAGGGCACCTGGACTCCACAGGAGGTTGGCTTACACATAAACCTCCTGGAATTAAGAGCAATTTATTTAGCTCTTCAAGTGTCCCACGCCCAGCTCAGCTACAAGACAGTCCTAGTCCAGTTGGACAATCAGGTAGCCATGTTCTATGTGAACAAGCAGGGTGGAACAGGCTCTGTCGTTATGCAACAAAGCTTTATGACTATGGGCCCTCGCCAGAGAGCATCAAATTCACCTTCTAGTGGTAAATCTTCTGGGCATTCAAAACCTTCGGGCAGACAAACTCAGTCGAGTACTGCTACCTCACGAGTGGTCATTCCACCTGGACCAGGTGGCAAAGATATTTCATCTCTGGGGCACTCCAGACATAGACCTCTTTGCAAGTCCATTGAATGCCAAACTTCCCCAGTTCTGTTCCAGGATTCTGGTGCACAACTGTCATGCAAGGGATGCCTTCCTCCTTCACTGGGGTCAGGACTTCCTTTATGCCTTCCCACCCATTCCCCCTCATCTCCAAAACACTCTTTAAGCTTCAGAGAGACAGGGGTCACATGATTCTCATAGCACCACGATGGCCAGGTCAAATGTAGTATTCCCTGCTTCTGCATCTCTCTCAAGCGGCACCTCTGGAGTTAGGGCATGCTCCAGATCTCCTTTCCCAGGAGAACAGGATGCTATGGCACCCGAATCCCCAGTCCCTGCACCTCACAGCCTGGTTGCTGAAGGCTTAGATCTCCAGGATTTCAACCTGTCTCAGCAGGTAAAAGATATCCTTCAGGCTTCTAGGAAACCTTCCACAAGAAGATTTTATGCCTTCAAGTGGAAACGTTTTACTATATGGTGCTCCAAGAGGGGATTAAACCCCCTGGTCATACCCTTAGAGTAGATACTAGAGTATCTCCTTCACTTATCAAATTCTGGGTTAAAGACCAATTTGGTAAGAGTCCATATTAGTGCAATTGCAGTTTCTTATAAGCCTCTAAATGGACAACCAATTTCCTCTCATCCACTCCTATCAAGATTTATGAGAGGCCTTTAACTACACCTCCCATCAAGCCACCACCGCTGGCATGGGATCTAAATCTAGTTCTCGGGCAGCTCAAAAAGCCACCTTTTGAACCTTTGGCCACTACAGCCCTTAAGGTTTTTGACTTGGAAGGTCATCTTCCTAATTGCAATTACCTCTGCCCGTCGCATTAGTGAATTGAAAGCTTTAGTGGCTGATCCTCCTTATACTAGATTTCATAAGGTTGTTCTTCGAACTCACCTGCACTTTGGTTTCACCTTTTCATTTAAACCAATCAATTTATCTTCCTGTATTTTTTCCGAGGCCTCATGCCTCTAATGCAGAAAGAAACCTTCATCCTTTGGATTGTAAAAGGGCCTTAGCCTTTTACATATAAAGAACACAGCAACATAGAAGGTCCTTGCAACTTTTTGTAGCTTTTGACCCTAGTCGTTTAGAATGTTCAGTCTCCAAAAGAACTTTATCTAAATGGATTGCCCAATGCATATCCTTTGCTTATGAGAATAAGGGTCTTCCCTTTCATGACCATGTCACAGCTCATAATGTGAGAGCTATGGCAGCTTCTATGGCTAATCTCCACTCTGTGTCTATCAATGACATGACATTTGTCGAGCAGCCACCTGGGCTTTGGTACACACCTTCACAGCCCACTACTGCCTAGATAAAACCTCTCGTCGGGATGCCGCCTTTGTCCAAACTGTTCAAAATCTCTTTCAAACTTAAACCAACTCCAACCCACCAACCCTGGTGGGATGCCAGAGATCCATGGGAGCAAGGATTCTCACCTTTGGTGGCACCTTCCTGGGGCTATCTCCCTGGCATCTTCAGCTAGGGAGTCCTCATATGTGAGGACTACATTCCTGCTTGTTCCTGGAGATAGTATAGTTACTCACCTGTAACAAGTGATCTCTGGGAACAGCAGGAATTTAGTCCTCACAACCCACCCACCTCCCCTAGGAGTTGTCTCTCTCTCTCTTTCCTTTCTCCCTCTATCCTTTCACTCAGCTACAAACTTAACTGAAGAGGGACAGTTGGAAAGGTGGGAAGGCAGCGCGCATGTGCTGAGGGATGCTCCCAAAAGCGTTCCTATTGGATGCTGGGGAGCGTTCCCAAGCAGGCTTCGTTACCGATGATACTCATATGTGAGGACTGCATTCCTGCTGTTCCCGGAGATCACCTGTTACAGTTGAGTAACTATGCTTTACTGAAGATGTAGGAAAACTACCCATGCCTGAAATGGTATGTAAAGGTGATGTATCAGAAGAATTGAAAAATATTGATAAACTGGAAAGAAGTTGAAGAGTAAATCTTCTGGACCAAATGATATACATCAAAGGGTGTTGAAAATCTGAAATATGGGAGTTCAGATTACTAATAGGTCTGCAATCATTAAAATCATCCATAGTACCTGAAAATTGGAGAATAGCCAATTTAATGTCAATTTTTAAAAGCAGTGATCTGGGAAATTAGACTGGTGAGCTGGATGTCGGTGCCAGGCAACATGGTAGAAACTATTGTAAAGAATAAATTTAATGAACATGTAAATATTCATTGTCATGTTTTAATGGAAGAAAGCCAGAGAAAGCCTTGTCTTGATAAACTATTTTGAAGGTGTGAATAAACAAAGTCAAGTCAGTTGATTTAGAGTGTATCTGGATTTTCAAAGAGCCTTTGACAAGATCTCTCATGAGACTTGGTGAAATTAAAAAGTCATGGGATAGGAGGCAGAGTAATATTGTGGATCAGGAATTGGTTAAAAGATAGTGCTAATTGGACAATTTTCTCAATGGAGAGTTGGATAGTGGAGTATCCTAGGGCTCTGTGCTGGGCCTGCTGCTTTTCAATATATTCATAAATGATGTGGAAATGGGGAATAATGAATGAGATCAGATTTGTAGATGGCATAACTATTCAAAGTTGAATCACAAGAGGATTATGAAAAATTGGAAGACTGCACATCTAAATAGATGAAATTTAATGTGGACCAGTGCAAAGTTATGCAGAGACCTTTGGCAAAACTAGAGTCATGGGATAGGAGGCAGTGTACAATTGTGGATCAGGAACTTGTTAAAAGATAGAAAGCAGAGGGTAGGGCTAAATGGCCAATTTTCCCAATGGAGAAAGGTGAATAGTGGTGTACCCCAGGGATCTGTGCTGGGTCCGCTGCTTTTTGACACATTCATAGATAACTTCACTCGTTGTTCCCTTTGAGTCATTACATTTGCAGATGAGACAAAACTTTTTAAAGTTGTTAAAACCCATGAGGATTGTGGAAAATTTCAAGAGGATCTTGATAAATTGGAAGACTGGGCATCAAAATGGCAGATGAAATTTAATCTGGACATAGTAACATAGTAAGTGACGGCAGATAAAGACCAGCATGGTCCATCTAGTCTGCCCAGCAAGATGGCAAGAGTAGGTGCACCTGTCGCTCTGTGCAGGCCACCCCTCCACGTGTTTTTGTTTCTGTTTAGGAGTGAACCCACCACTCCATGTAGGACACCCTTATTTGTTCAGATGCTAGATAGTTCAGAAGTTAGATGGTACTGTTTATTTTGCTTTTATCCTGTTGCTGTAAAGGGATCCACTGTGTTTGTCCCATGCCGTTTTGAATTCCATCACCGTGTTTGCCCTCACCACGTCCATCGGGAGGGCATTCCAAGCATCCACCACCCTTTCAGTGAAGAAATATTTCCTGACATTGCCTTTCAATTTACCACCTTGCAGCTTCATGTTATGCCCTCTAGTTTTACAGCTTCCCTGTCTTTGGAAGAGGTTTGTTTGTTCAACATTTCTCTTTAAGTATTTAAAGGTCTGAATCATATCTCCCCTGTCCCTCTCCTCCAAAGGGTACATATTTAGGTCTTCAAGTCTCTTCTCATAAGGCTTCTGATGCAGGCTCAATCATTTTGGTCGCCTTTCTCTGAACAGTTTCCAGTCTTTTTACATCTTTTGCAAGATATGGCCTCCAAAACTGAACACCGTATTTCAAGTGAGGCCTCACCAGTGACTTGTACAGTGGCATAAGTACCTCTTCCTTTCTGCTGGTAATCCCTCTTTGATTGCAGCCCAACATCCTCCTGGCTTTTGCCACTGCCTTGTCGCACTGTTTTGCCACCTTGAGATCATCAGAGATAATCACACCAAGGTCTTTCTCCTGAACCGTGCATACCAACCTCTCACCCCCTATTGTGTACTTTTCCCTTGGATTTCTGCTACCCAAGTGCATGACACTGCACTTTTTCACATTAAATCGTAGTTGCCAAGCATTAGACCAGTCTTCCAGCTTTTGTAGATCTTTCCTCATGTTATCCACTCCCTCTGGGGAGTCCACTCTGTTGCAAATTTTTGTGTCATCTGCAAAAAGACAGACTTTTCCATTCAGTCCTTCAGCAATATCACTCACAAATATATTGAACAGTGCCAGGCCCAGGACCGAACCCTGAGGCACCCCGCTAATCACCTTCCTCTCATCCGAGTGAGCTCCATGTACCATCACCCTCTGTTGTCTGTCAGTCAACCAATTTCTAATCCAGTTTACTATCTTGGGACCCATCCCCAAGCTACTGAGTTTATTGACAAGCCTCCTATGAGGAACAGTATCAAAGGCTTTGCTGAAATCCAGATAGATGACATCTATTGCATGCCCCAGATCTAGTTCCTTGGTCACCTAATCAAAGAACTCAATCAGATTTGTTTGGCAAGACCGTCCTTCGGTAAAACCATGTTGCCTGGGATCTTGCAACCTGTTGGTTTTGAGAAAGTTCACTATTCGCTCTTTCAGGAGTGCCTCCATTACTTTTCCTGCCACCGAGGTAAGGCTCACGGGCCTGTAATTTGACACTTCTTCCCTGTTACCACTTTTGTGTAGAGGTACAACATTAGCCATTCTCCAGTCCTGAGGAACCACTCCTGTTTCCAAGGATCTGTTGAAGACATCCTTTAACGGTCCTGCAAGAACCTCTCTGAGCTCTTTCAGTATCCTGGGATGTATCCCATCCGGTCCCATGGCTTTGTCCACTTTCAGTTTAGCAAGTTGTTCTAACACCTCTTCTGCTGTGAATGGTGTGGTATCTACTTCAGTCCTATTTTTATATTTGGGAGTCACAGCTGGTCCATCTCCAGGATCTTCTTTAGTAAAAACAGAGCAGAAGTATTTGTTTAGCAATTTCGCTTTTTCAGTGTCACTTTCCACGAGTCCTTTCCCAGCACTTCTGAGTCCTGCAATTCCAACTCTGATCTTCCTTTCCTGAATATACCTGAAGAAAGTTTTGTTGCCACCCTTAACATCTTTAGCCATTTTTTCTTTTGCCTTTGATTTTGCTATCCTTATTACTCTTTTAGACTCTTTGAGTTGGATCCTGTATTCATTTCTGTGTTCTTCTGTTTGCAAGCTTTTGAATTTTGAAAAAGCTGTGTTTTGCCTTTATTTGCGCAGCCACCTCTTTGGAAAACCAAATAGGTTTCCTTCTCTTGTGTTTATTTATTTTTCTTACATATTTATCTGTTGCCCCTTTTATTGCCGCCTTTAGTTTAGTCCATTGCAATTCCACTTCCCTTATCTTCTTCCACCCCCTCATCTCCTCCTTTAAGTACTCGGCCATTTTATTGAAGTCAGTGTTTTTGAAGTTTAGGACTTTGAGCTTGCTATGATTGGCCTGTACCATGGCTTTTATCTCAAACCACACCGTGTGATGGTCGCTGTTGCTCACAGGGGCACTCACGCAGACATTCGACACGTTATCACTGTTGGTAAGCACTACATCCAGCGTTGAGCTTTCCCTGGTTGGTTCCATCACCATTTGTCTAAGTAATGCATCTTGGAGAGCATCCACAATTTTTTTGCTTCTTTCCAGATGTGCAGAAGGAGTAATCCAATCCACATCAGGTAGATTAAAGTCACCTAATATGATCGCTTCCCCCTTTGCTGCTATCTTGGCAATATCTATAATCAATTCCTTATCTCTCTCTTCAATTTGAGTCAGAGGTCTGTAGACTACAGCAATATGGATGACAGTGCCATCTCCTCTTTCCAACGCAATCCAGAGCGCTTCTTCTTTTCCCCATGTTCCCTGCATTTCAGTAGCTTTAATACTGCTTTTGACATACAAGGCTACTCCTCCTCCTTTTCCATTTTCTCTGTCCCTTCTGAATAGATTATAGCCAGCTATGGCTATATCCCAATCAGGCGATTCATTAAACCATGTTTCCGTAACGGCCACGATGTCCAAATCCGTTTCCACCATTAGGGCTTCCAGGTCTGGAATTTTTTTGGCTAAGCTTCGAGCATTTGTGCTCATTGCTTTCCAGCATTTACCTGGCTTGTGTGTATTTTGCGTTGATTTTATTCTGCCCATTTCTTCCCACTTGTTTTTGATGTGTGGTTTAAGAGTATGGCTGTTTCTGATGATCTGCTTTTGCAGGGGGTGGCATGCAGATGTTGACCTTCCACATCCGTCACCCCCTTTTCCTAGTTTAAATGCATATCCACATACTGCCTGAATTTTTCACTTAGGTTTCTTTTCCCTGCGACAGAGAGATGTAGTCCATCAGCACAGTATAGTCTCTTGTTTGTTTATTTTATTTAGACAGTCTTGTATACCACCTTATCCTTCAATCAAAGTGGTCACAACACAATTGGGGGATACATTTAACACGAGGGGATATGAGACACATACACTAATACTTACAGGGAACATGGGCAATGGAGGGTTAAGTGGCTTGACCAAGACCAAGGCATGAGGCCTCTTGTTGGTCCATCTATTGTCCCAGTTGCCAATAAATCTGAATCCTTCTTGTTTGCACCAGGTCTGGAGCCATGTATTAAAGTTGTTAATGTGATGCAGCCTTTTTGTCCCCTTACCAAGAACAGATAGAACTTCTGAGAATGCAACAGTGTTAACAATGGGCTTGAGTTTCTCTCCCAGAGATTGGAAGTCCTTTTGGGCTGTAGAGGCACTGTTTCTAGCCAGGTCATTTGTGCCCAAGTGGATAATAACATCTGGTTTGGAGTGCTCACTTTTTGCGTTAAGTATTTCAACAACTTGGTTTGTATTCCTGCTGGCTGAAGAGCCTGGTAGGCACATGACTATCTTCTCTCCTTTGAACTGTGTTCCCAAGTTGGTGCCTCTGATGATGGAATCTCCAAGTAGTAATAGTTTTGTGTTTGAGGTTTTCTTCATATTTGGTGCTTTAGCAGGAGATTGGGCATTGTTTGACTCATTTAAGGGCCCTTCAGTTTCCTTGGGTTGGGCATCCTCATTAGCCCAGGCAGAGAAGGCATTTTGCAGGGATATCTCTTGATGTGTAGGATGTCTCTGCATTACAGGTCGCAATCTTCCGGAACCCACTGTGATCCATTTGTTCCTGGGGTGTTTGATTCTTTGTGGGAGTGGTGGTGGACTTTGTTCAGTTTGTATCCTAGAAGAGGTGCGCTTCATTGCAGCCAGTTCCTCCCTCAGTAGAGAAACTTCTTTATGCATGGCTGCTAGGTCTTTCCTTAGTATAGTCAGTTCTTCATGCATGGCAGCTGACTTTAGGCATATAGGGCAAGCTCTTAGGCTCCAAATGATTCTTCTTTGAATGAAAGTACCACAGTTATTGCACTGAATACACGATATGTTGCTTAAGCAGTCCCAGAAGAGGAAGAATAATAAAAGTTGAAGATGTGGGCGTTACCCAAGTTAGGAACGACAGATGGCACGTATGTGACCACTATATAGGCAATGTAACCCCTGGGGTGGGTGGGGTGAGGGGTAGGGTGGGCGGGAACCTAAGTGTCTCTGGCCAGTAGGCTGTTCCTGAACAGTGGGCACACAGCAAGGGAGTAGGTAAGGGAACCCACCAAGAAGGGCAAATAGATAGATAAATATATGGAGACAAACAGACAAAAAACTCACAATTTAGCAGCAAATTCAGCAAAAATCACCTTTTGGATGAGCTCTGGAAAGCACTGCTCTTCTCAAGTGCAAAGTTATGCACCTAGGGAAGAACACCGAAACTATGGTTACATGATGCAAGGTTCCACATTAGTAACCACCACCCAAGAAAAAGATTTAGGCGTCATTGTGGATAACATGTTAAAACCCTCTGCCCAGTGTGCAGCTGCGGCCAGGACAGCAAATAGAATGCTAGATATCATAAAGAAAGGAATGGAAAATAAAACAAAGGATATTATAATGCCTCTGTATAGCATGCAATAATTCTAATGCCTCTCTCGTTCCATGGTGCGTCTGCACCTTGAATATTGTGTGCAATTCTGGTCGCCGTATCTTAAAAAGGATATAGGGGTATGTTTACTAAACCGGGCTCACGGTTAACCCAGGCTTTCTGCCAGTAGGTCCCATATTCAATGGGACCTGTTGCAGATAGCCCGGGTTAACTGTTAGCCTGGTTTAGTAAACATACCCCATAGTGTTAGAAAAGGTTCAGAGAAGAGCCACCAAAATGGTAAAGGGGATGGAAGGATACTCATGATGACAGGCTAAAAAGGTTAGGGCTCTTTAACCTGGAAAAGAGACAGCTGAGGGGAGATATGAAAAGTCTAAATTAATGAACGGAGTGGAATGGGTAAATGTAGATTGATTGTTTACGTTATCAGAATATAGAAAGACTAGGGGACATGCAATGAAGCTACAGGGTAAACTATTTAAGACTAATAAAAGAGAATTTCTTTCATTCAACGTGTAATCAAACTCTGGAATTTGTTACCGGAGGATGTAGTAAAGGCTGTTAGTGTAGCTGGGTTTAAAAAAGGTTTGGACAAGTTTTCTGGAGGAAAGGTCCATAAACCATTAAGATGGGACCGAGGATATCAATGCTTGACCCAGTACAAGCATTGAGGAACCTATCTTTTGGGGAAACTGCTAGGTACGTATGACCTAGATTGGCCACTGTTGGAAACAGGATACTGGGCTTGATGGACCTTGGTCTGACCCAGTATGGCATATCTTATGGCTCTTCAACTTGAAAAAGAGACAGCTGAGGGGCATATGACAGCAGTCTATAAATTAATGAATGGTGTGGACCGGGAAAACAGCTGTTTTTTTTTCTCCTTCAAAAAGTCGAAAGGCTAGGGGACACTTAATTAACTATAATGTAGCCCATTTAGGACTAAGATGCCAGCGTGGACTTTTACGCATGCTGGACACTTGTAACCACCCAGTGGGGTGGGATGGAGAGTGGGATGAGGATGACTCTAAGGGGTACTAGCAGTGTCACAAGGGCTGATAACCCCAAATTCATTGTAGGGGTTTGCAGTGATATGCTTGGTTACCCCTAACGAATGTTGCCTTCGGTTCTGTAGTTGTCTACCAATGACTGATCTGATACAGCTATATATTGTCAGTGAACTACTTACAGTACTATTAAGTGTACTGACAATTTAAAAATAAAGTTGTGATTTTTTAGCAGCAGTTATATATTTAATAAGCAAAGTTCCTATAGTGCTATACTAATTTAAAATCATTTACACTGATTTTCCTAATGAAACTTAAATGCAATCATTCCAAGCTCTGCCTGTAATTAGAATAACACAGGATTTTACTATCCTAGCCACTAAGTGAAAACTGCCTTGAGGGCACAGTTTCTTGAGTCTAAAGAAGCAGCAGCAGCTGCTGCCAGGGACTGCCTGAGGGTCATGTGTGACCATGGGTGGAGACTGACTTTGGGGCCCCATTGGCATAAATATTTACATAGTCATTGGACCTCATTTGCATAAATGTAACATTTATATTCTGCCTATCTAAAAACATAGGTGGCTTCCTAACATGCATAAGTTATTAATAGAATAAACATTAAAATGACTCAAAATGAACTTTTACACACCCACATAAGAATAAAGCATTATAAGTATCTGTATTCTGGATTTATTTGATCAGTGCTATGACCAGCTTATTGATGATGGAAGATATAAAATAAGAAATTGAATCCTGGTAGCTGTGAAATCAAGATCATGGTGCTGAGGCTGGATTGGATTACACCAGAGCTGAAAGTCCAGAAATCAGCAGCAGTGAAGCTATTGGGATTCTAAAACAACTAAGAGATGCTCTCTTAAAATTTGAGAATGCCTCGAATCTGAAGTGACAAAATATTTAAATATTGACTGGCAGCATCAAGAACGCTAAACTGCAAATCTTGAAGATCATCCATATTCCATTACCAACCACCACCCCCCTACTGTTGACTCCATACAAGAAATAAAAAGTAAAGCAAGAACCCACACAGGACCCATAGAGCAAATCTACCTTTCCATAACAGCACAAACTTTCATAACTCTCACAACAAGGAGCCTGCCCAGAAAAGGGCACCACCATAGAACATCCATACACCTACTGGGAAAAATGAAGTCTGATTCCTGCATGGAAACTCCATACTAAAAGAATAGCTGGCCCTTCGCACACTTTAGAATATAAATAGACCGTCACCAAGTACAGAATAAGACAAGTGACCACTATTGGGGTTTTTCTATGCATGTCTTCTGCTTTTTTGCTCAAGGATTCCCTCCAGTCTGGCAGCAGACACCTTTCTCCTTCACTGGGCATACGCCTGCTTTGTGCATTCATGCCACCCCCCTGATACCCAAAATTCTATTCAAACTGTAGGCCTACAAGGGCTCCATGATTCTAATAGCCCCTTATTGGCTCTGTCAGCCATGGTTTTCTCTGCTGCTTCATCTAGCACAGACTCCACCCCTCAATTTGGGTCATGCCCCAACCTCCTCTCAGGATCAGAGGAAACTCCTCCACCCCAATCCACAAGCCCTCCGTCTCATAGTGTGGCTACTGAAAGCATGATATTTGACCTCTGTCGCCCTCTGACATCTTGCTTTCTTTCCACAAGCTGTGTACCAGATGTTCTTATGCCTTCAAATGGCAGTAGTTCACCCTCTGGTGCACCCCACAGGAAATTAACCCTTCTAATTGCCCAGTGGAGCATCTTCTACATTATCTTCTCCACTTCTCTTCTACAGGACTTAAGACTAACTCTGTTAGGCAGCAATGGCACGAAGATGAACTCTATTTCCTTGCACCCCTTGGTGCAACGATTCATGCAGTCTCTTCTGCTTTTCAGGCCACCGATCAAACAACTGCCAGTGGCTTGATCTCTGTGGTCCTAGCACAGCTTCTAAAAGCCCTGAGGATTGTGGAAAATTACAAGAGGATCTTGATAAATTGGAAGACTGGGCATCAAAATGGCAGATGAAATTTAATGTGGACAAGTGCAAAGTTATGCACCTAGGGAAGAACAACCCAAACTATGGTTACACATTGCAAGGTTCCACATTAGGAACCACCACCCAGGAAAAAGATTTAGGCGTCATTGTGGATACCATGTTAAAACCCTCGGCCCAGTGTGCAGCGGCGGCCAAGAGAGCAAATAGAATGCTAGGTATGATAAGGAAAGGAATGGAAAAAAACAAAAGATATTATAATGCCTCTATACCGTTCCATGGTGAGACCGCACCTTGAATATTGTGTGCAGTTCTGGTCGCCATATCTTAAAAAGGATATAGCGTTATTAGAAAAGGTTCAGAGAAGAGTCACCAAAATGGTAAAGGGGATGGAAGGATACTCCTATGAAGAGAGGCTAAAAAGTTAGGGCTCTTTAACCTGGAAAAGACGGCTGAGGGGAGATAGTCTATAAATTAATGAACGGAGTGGAACGGGTAAACGTAGATTGATTGTTTACGTTATCAGAATATAGAAAGACTAGGACATGCAATGAAGCTACAGGGTAAACTATTTAAGACTAATAAAAGAATTTCTTTCATTCAACATGTAATCAAACTCTGGAATTTATCGGAGGATGTAGTAAAGACTGTTAGTGTAGCTGGGTTTAAAAAAGGTTTGGACAAGTTCCTGGAGGAAAGGTCCATAAACCATTATTAAGGGACCCAGGATTTCAGTGTTTGACCCAGTACAAGCATTGCGGAACCTGTCTTGGGGAAACTGCTAGGTACGTACGACCTAGATTGGCCACTGTTGGAAACAGGATACTAGGCTTGATGGACCTTTGGTCTGACCCAGTATGGCATATCTTATGTTCTTATGTTCTGTTTGAGCCACTTGTATCCTCATTGTCCTCATCTCAGGTTTGTTGCATTAGCGAACTAAAAGCTTTGGTGGCAAATTTCCCTCTACACTCCATTCCACCATGACAGGTGGTTCTCCATACTCGTCCACACTTCCTTCCAAAAATAGTCTCAGCTTTCATCTTAACCAATCTGTAATGCTACCGGTCTTCTTTCCCTAACTGCATGCCTCAAGAGCTGAGGCAGCGTTGCATACTTTGGTTGCAAGTGTGCTCTTGCTTACTACTTGGACAGGACCAAGACTTTTAGTGAGTCCTCTCAATTATTTATTTCCTTTGACCCAAGCTTCTTAGGATGCGTTTAGATACAGGAAGACCTATCCAATTGAATTGCAGACGGCATTTTTTTTGGCCTATGCTCAAGCGGGACTCTCTCGGGTCACGTTACCGCTAACAACTTGAGAGCCATGGCAACCTCAGTCGCCAACCTCTATTCTGTCTCCATAGAGGAGATCTGCCAGGTAACTATCTAGTCCTCTGTTCACAACTTCATTGTTCACTACTGCCTTGACAGGGTCTCCTGTCAGAATGCAGACTGCATGCCTGTTTGCTCCTGGAAATAGCGTAGTTACTCACCTGTAACAGGTGATCTCTGGGAACAGTGGGAATCAGCCTTCACAACTCAACCTTCTCCCTAGGTGGTGGTGAGTATTCTTTTCCTGTATTTCAGCTACAAATTCAACTGAAGAGGAATTGGGAAGGAAGGCACGTAGGCACAGTGGAATGCTCCCAAAAGCTTCCCTATTGGACACTGAGGAGTGTTCCTGCATGAGCTCAGTTTGGTACTGACAATACCTATATGTAAAGACTGATTCCTGCTGTTCCTGGAGATCACCTGTTACAGGTGAGTAACTACGCTTTTTCCTCCATTACATCTCAGATAACTGAAAGTAAAGTTCAGTTTCTTCCTTTTTGTTTTTCTGCTTCTCATTCCGCTCAGATTTCATGCATTCTTACTATCCAGTCCTCACTTTCCCTCTTTTTACTGAATCTATCTACAGCTCTTCATCTCCTTCTGTCATCCTGGCTACCCTATTCCCCTTTTTCTTATTCCCCAGTCTTTAATGAGCCCTTCATTCACTCTCTGTTCGCTGTCTAGCCTCATCTCTCTTCCACCTCCTTCCATCCAATTTCTTCTTTTTCTTCCTCCCCACTCTTTCCATCAAACATGTTCTCTTGGTCTCCCTTTCCACCAGGGTTGATTGTTTAAACATGCAGAGGCCCGGGGCAGAAACCGGTGAGGGGGGCCCCAATGCCCACTTGCAGCCAGTGTCTCCTTCAGTTTGAAGCAGGCTCAGGGCCTCCTGTAGTATAGGGACCCAGGGCAAGTATCCTGTTTGCCACCGCCCCTAATGCCAGCCCTGCTTTTTACTCAGCATCTATTCTCTCTCCATCCCCTTTCCATTTACCATTTTTCCTGTATCAGTACTTCCCTATGTGTCCAGCATCTCCCTTGTCCCTCTACTCTCTTCCTGTCAAACATATGCCCTGCCCACCTTATCAGTCTCTCTGACCCTAGTATCTACTGTGTCCCTGTTCCTTCCTCCTTTTCCCTATCCAGCATCAACATATCTCTGCCACCCTACTGCTCTTGTGTTTGACCCCAAGCCTTCATGCCCCTTTTCTCCCTCCCCCTCATTTCTAATCCAGCCCCTCCTCCCTCTTTCCCTCAGTCCCTTCCCCCAGGCCTAGCACTTCTATCATGTCTTTCTATAAATACCATTTCCCCCTCCTCTTTCTCCCCCAGCCCGGCATCTTTCTCCAATTCCTACCCCCTCTGCTGCTTCTTTCTAAGATCGGTCCCCAGCAGCAGCAAAGGAAATGAGCACCATGAAAACTTTCTTACTGTCATCACTGTGAGCTCTGCTGGTCCCAACCTCTTTCACCTTTACTTCCTGTTGAGGGAGCAGGACGAGCAGAGCTTGCAGTAACATAGTATATGATGACAGACTAGTATGGTCCATCTAGAGTAGGTGCACCTGCTGATCTCCAGGAATATGCAGGAATGAGTTTTCACATATGGGTACGTCAGTACCGACGGAGCCTGCACGGGAACGCTCCCCAGCGTCCAATCAGAAAGCTTTTGGGAGCATCCCTCAGCGCCTGCATGCCGTCTTCCCGCCTTTCCAACTGTCTCTCCTCAGTTTTCGTTTTTCCACGGAGCCGGCAGGATGTCCTCCTGTCACCACAGAAATTTTTTTCTTTAATTCTTGTTTTCTTGTGGTCGCGGCTGTTTCCCCGCCTCCACCAGTACCGCCGGTGGGTTTTTTCTTTTCTTTTTCTCAAACTCGGAGTATTTTTCCCTCAGTTTCTGTCTTAGAGTTTTGGGCCTGTAGGCCCCTCTATCATGGAGCCTTCTTCTCCTAAGAAGTGCCTTAACTGTGGAAATAGTTCTCTTTTTAGCCTCCAATGACTGGTGTCTAACCTGTTTGGGTCCTGACCCTTTTCCTCTGGAGCCATTAGGCTACAATTTTATGAAGAGATTTTCCATTTTGAGTTTCCCTCAATACCGCGTTCCCTTCCAGTGTCAGGGCACCGACCATTTCTTCTCTACAGGATCAGGTAACCCACAAACAGTCTGTTAAGACTGGCCAATCCTTGAGTGGTAGGTCTCATGCCAAGCATGATGACGGCTCCGGCCTTGCCCTCAAGACCCTATTGGCTTTAAAACCCCGGCGGGAGTCTTTGGTCTCCAAAGCCTTTCAGGGGTTTTAGGTTGTTCCTGGGGCTCACCCCTCACAGAACATACCTGAGCCATGCTCTGTGGTGGCATCCGCTTCGAGCGGTACCAATACCCCAGCATCGGCACTGGTGTTGAGTGATCCACTCTTCACCAGGTATCGTCATCTGGCATTCTCGGTACCTTCAGGACCGATCGATATGTCCCAGATTGACTTTCCAGTATCAGCAGCATCGCCGATACGACCACTGACGTCTGTACCCTCTAGACATGCATCAATAGACTTGCTTCCTTCGATGCCGAGTCTGGAATCGATATCTAGTCTGGAAGACTGGGTACCGACACGTCTCGGAACCGACGCTTACCGATTCCAGATACGCGGTTTCGGATACTCACCAAGGGTTTTTGGTTGCCTCGGTACTGCTTGAGCAGCCTCTGACTGCTTCGATGTCAGTATCGCTTCCGGTTCCAGCACAGATACTGGTATCAGTATCGATGCCGGTTCCTGCAGTACCATCGGGACTAAATACCTTCCATGCCTTTTTCACCAGGATCGCTCCTTTCTATACCTAGTTTGGAGTCAATACCTGGCATGGACGATGCAGTACTGACGGTCTCAAGTTGTATTTAACTCTATGTAAATTTTATGTGTATATATCTTGTAAATAGTTTCCCCCGTTATTCTCCCGTTATGACTGTACCCTTGTTCTATGTAAGCACATTGTGTTATGTAAAAAACATTGTTGCATTGTTCAGTTGTAATGTAAACCGCACTGATCTTAATAGCGCGGTATATAAGAAAAGCAAATAAATAAATAAATAAAAATAAATAAATAAATAAATAACCACCAGTACCAGTATCCATCCATTGGGGCTCCTTTTCTGCACCAGACCAGTACATCCTCCGGTGCCCAGGCTAGTTCAACTTTAGCCTGTCCAGGGATGGTTCCTATTGGAGATCCTCCTTTTCAGAAATTTCTCCTCGACATGGCAACATTCCTTGCTATTCCTATCCCTGGCTATGATCCTACACAAGGTTCTTCTGGGGAAAAGGAGAATATAATGCTTCCTTTACGTCATTCTTTCCAGGATCTTCTGAGAATATGGGAAACACCCTTAAGGGTTTCCTCACCTTCTACAGCAACTGATCTTCTGTATCAGGTGCCCCCTTCTCCAGGGTTTCAAAAGACTCAACTTCCCCATCGTTCCATTGTAGTGGAATCAGCAATGAGGAAGGTAAAAAGCAAGAAGCATTCTTCTTATCCACCAGGTCGTGAATCTAGAACACTGGATGCTTTTGGATGTCAAACCTTCCAAACATCTATGTTGGCAACAAGGATTCTCTCATTTTTTTATGAGTCTATCCCTTCAGGAGGTCACAAATTATCTCTTGACTCCTTTTCTATCAGAGCCCAAGGCTACAGACTATTCCTTACTTCTTAGTCATAGCCAAAATGTCTCTTGGTTTCTTTCTCGTGCTTCCCTTGACTCTTTTGAGTCTGTTAGCAGAACCTCTGCTATAGCCATAGGAGCACGACGTAGAGCCTGGCTCCAAGCTTCAGACTTAAACAGATGGGCACAACAAAGACTGGGTAATACTCCTTGTACTGGAGAAAATCTCTTCAATAAGGAGTCTTTACGTCAGGTTGCTCATTGCTCCACTGATTTCCCTGTTTCTGAGGGCTATCCTAAGCCTTCTCCTTCCCCAGTAGGTAGGAAATGCCCTACCAAACCTTATTTTCCCTAAAAGGTTTTATTCTTCTCCTGCCCATCATACAGATGTTCCCAAACAAGGGAAACCTCTCTGATCTGAAGAATCCAAACTCAAGCCAGAAAAATTAACCCTCAATAGGGCTGTACTTAATATTTTTATAACCTACAGTTCACTTCTTCTCAGCAGAAGTTTTTTTTCACTGTTTTTTCATTAAAACTCTACACATGGATTCCTGTTTTCCAGGACATCCACCTGCTCTTAGGTAGGCTGAGCTGTCAGGAGATAATTGTCTATGGGTCACAGGAGTTTCCTCCTCTTTCTACCATGAAGAGAGGTTTGCCAACTATCTCATGATAGTTCTCTCCTGTACCACCATGAATTTTTTCCTTCTGCAGACTTAACATATGGCAAGTCTCCCTTCAGCTCCTATTTGTCTTTGCCCTCTTTTTCAGGACCTCCCCTATAAGGGTGCTACCATACCACTGGAAGGCTTTCTTAGCCTTTCTAGTCCTGTCCTTTCTAGTGTAGAGTTTTTTTCTCTGGAGTAATCTCCCTGCTTTCCTTGGGCAGCTCATCAGACATGATCAGGATTTTTTCCTCTTGTTCTGTCTGTTCTCTCTGTTACTAACAGAAGGATTCTCTCTGCTGTCTTATTCAGCAGCTGCCCATGCAGGAGTTCCAGTAATTGGACTACTAGTACTTTTCCGCAAGTTCCAGTCTTGTCTTCCACTACTTCCAGTCTGGCCTTAGTGCTTCCAAGGTAATGCTTGCATCTGTCTTGGATAATCCTTATCACTTCAGGCTTATCACACTATCTTCTGTTCTGGCCATCCCCAATTCCTTTGGATTTGGCAGCATAGTTAACATGGCAGCTGGTTTTTCTTCCAACAGCCAGTTTTATTTCCCAATTCTCCTGCATAATGCTCTCTGCAATCTTACAGAGAAGCTTTCTACTATGGGCCCTTGCTAGAGAGCATGGGGTTTTGTCTCTAATGACTATCCTATATGGTTGGAAAAGGCTTCCTCAGTCATTTCCCATGACTGAGGGTTCTCCACACCCTACTACCTCCTTTTATAATACAGGACATAAGCCTTTTCTGTGTGAACGTCTAAAGAGTTCTCCAATTCCTATGAGGAATATGCTCTTTTTTTCCTTGCAGCTTGTCCTCATGGTATCCTACTCCTTCATGGACAGCACATATTTAACTCATAACGCATGATATCACTTTGTATCCCTTCAGTGGTCAACCTGATATCTCATCCTATGCGTTTTCTGTCCATTTACCATGCAAGAGTTCTACATGACTCAGGACTTGCTGTTTACAGACTGATATTATCCTCTGTTTTTTCACGCAACCTTCCTGGTTATTTCACTGGATAGCATTCCTGCACCATCTTAGCCAGGGGGAATAGATTCTCTATATATCTTCTCAAGTAGGTTCCACCTTGTTAGATGAATCTTTCCTCTTCACATCTCCCATGTGAATGTTCTTATGGACATAGCTCTATCTGCTTAATTGCAGACATTCATCTTTAGACATATATATTCATGTATGTCTATCTCTATATACTTCTCTATAGATACATATGTCTGTAAGCTACGTGTGTTATGCCCTCCAGATCTCTCTATAGACATATCTATATACCCATATATATATGTATATATACACACATATATCTCTATATATGTGTATGTGTCGAGATGCTTCCTTATAGGTAGATATGTATTTACATACTTATCTCTCTGTCTATGCTTATAAAGGTTTTTACCTTCCTATAGGTTCCAGACAGTGGGCTTGCATATGTTCATACTGTCCTACAGTATGTCTGAGGTATTATGCACACAACCATTACTGTGGTATTGCCAGCTCTTACCTTAACGCTAGATTTAGGTATCGCTGAAGCTCCGTACTCCAATATCTCTCCTATCTCTCACCAGTTGGGAAAGACAGGGTGGATCTTCAGTAGATCTGAGGTTTCAACCCTTCAGACATCTGTCCTTCTTGGGAATACGGGCTTTTTTCCCATACCCCTTCTTCCCTCCAGGACTGGGCTAGTTTGTCCAAATCGGTCAGTCTTCCTCTTTTGCTCCTAACTGTGAGTAACTCTGTAGCCAAAAGAGTTCCCAGCTTTTTCCATAAAGCTTTCCACTAAAGACCTACCGTTTTTGTACTACCCCAGTTGACACCTGGGTCACCTGTCGCTTCCAGATTTGGACCTTCACCTTCACTTCAGTGAGGTCACCTTGAAGATTCCTCTACTGGATCCCCAATAGACTGTCAGCCTCTCTATTTCCTGCAATCCAATAGGTGAGGTACATTTTGTGATTGTTCATTTCAATATTTTCATAATTATCATACATGTAAGGACTCCTTACCTGTAGTCCTATTTTAGGTTAGCTGTTTTTCTACAGCTCCTCTCTTTCAACTCCTACCCTCCATCCTCAGGATGCCTGGCCATATGAGGTGTAGCATGTTCCAATTCCCACCATGCTAGGACTCCAGGCATCTTAGCTTGGGAGTCCCCATATGTGAAGACTCATTCCTGCTTGTTCCTGGAGATAGTTACCTGTAACAGGTGATCTCTGGGAACAGCAGGAATAAGTCTTCACAACCCACCCACCTCCCCTAGGAGTTGTATCTCTCTATCTTCCTTTCCTCTTTCTCTTTTTGTCTCAGCTATAAAACTCAACTGAGGAGAGACAGTTGGAAAGGCGGGAAGACAGTAAGCAGGCGCTGAGGGATGCTCCCAAAAGCTTTCTGATTGGACGCTGGGGAGCATTCCCACGCAGGCTCCGTTGGTACCGACGTACCCATATGTGAAGACTTATTCCTGCTGTTCCCAGAGATCACCTGTTACAGGTAAGTAACTGCTCTCCGTGCAGGTCACCCCTCCCCGTGCCTTTGTTTAGGGTTGTACCCACCACTCTGTGTAGGTCACCCCTATTTGCTGAGTATAAGAGATAGTAATGTTTGTTTTGATTTTGTTGCTATAAAGTGACCCACTGTGTCTGTCCCATGCCATTTTGAATTCTGTCACTGTATTTGCCCCATCACTTCCATTGGGAAGGCATTCCAAGCATCCACCACCCTTTCATTGAAAACGTATTTGCTAATGTCTTTCAGTTTACCCCCTTGCAACTTCATGTTATGCTCTCTAGTTTTAAAGCTTTCCCATCTTTGGAAGAGGTTTGTTTGTTCATTAATACTCTTTAAGTATTTAAAGGTCTGAATCATATCTCCCCTGTCCCTCCTCTCCTCCAGTTTCTACATATTTGTCTTCTCATAAGTCTTCTGACGCATGCTTCAAATAATTTTGGTTGCCTTCCTCTAAATTGTTTCCAACCTTTTTATGTCCTTTGCAAGATATGTTCTGCAAAACTGAGAGGCCTCACCAGCAACTTGTACAATGGCATTTGTACCTCCTTTCTTTCTGCTGGTAATTCCTCTCTGTATGCAACCCAGCATCCTTCTGGCTTTTGCCACCACATCACACTGTTTCACTACCTTGAAATCCTCAGAAACCATTATAGAAACATAGAAACATGACGACAGGAAAAGATCACATGGCCTATCTAGTCTGCCCTTCCATATCAACCACTACAACAGTCCCCTTTTTTCCTTTAGAGATTTTCTGTTTGTCCCATGCTTCTTTGAAATCGGATATTGTCCTCATCTCTACCACCTCCACTGGGAGACTATTCCACAGATCCACCACTCTTTCCGTAAAGAAATATTTCCACATCACTCCTGAATCTATTTCCTTTCACCCTCATTGCATGTCTCCTCGTAGCAGAGCTTGCTTTCAATTGAAAGAGGCTCTCCTCCTGTGCATGTATGCCATGGAGGTATTTAAACATCTCAATCATATCACCTCTATCCCGCCTTTCCTCTAAGGTGTACATATTAAGATCCCTAAGTCTATCCTCATATGCTTTATAATGAAGACCACTAACCATTTTTGTAGCCACCCTCTGTACTGAATCCAGCCTGTTTATCCTTTTGAAGGTGTGGTCTCCAGAATTGCACACAATACTTCAAATGATGTAGCACCAAAGACTTATACAGATGCATTATCACCTCCTTTCTTCTGGGGGCCATTCCTCAAAATGGTAAAGGGGATGGAAGGATACTCCTATGAAGAAAGGCTAAAAAGGTTAGGGCTCTTTAACCTGGAAAAGAGACGGCTGAGGGGAGATATGATACACAAATCATCGACAAACCCACACACAAAGGGCAATATTCTGGACATGGTGTTCGCACCACATGCAGCCCTCGAGCAAAGCCACAACACGATGTTGCCTATTATTGATGTGCCCTGGTCTGACCATAAACTTATCACTTTTCAAATACCCACCAGGGACAGTCAGCGGCATAGTACCCGAAAATGTAACAGCACAGCTCGAACCTCAACAAGAAACTTCTGCACATTTGACAGAGTTAATCCTCTCTCAAACCCACTCCCTCTTTACCATAACCACATCCGACCCGGAAGAACTAGTCTCCGCTTGGAATCTCAACCTCATGGCTATCTCACAACGTCCACAAAGCAATAACGCATCCAGGAGAATAAGAAATATGGCCCCATGGTTCTCCCAAGAATTGAGAGCTTCTCTAACACAACTACGCAGACTAGAGAAAAAATGGCGCCGATCGCTCTCCACAGAAGATCTGACAGCCTACCAACTCCACCTAACAAGGCACAGAGAAGCAGTCTCAATGAAAATGAAACAACACCACACTGACACTCTGAAAAGATCTCTGAACAAACCACGGGATCTCTTCAACTTGGTTCAAGTCCTTTCAAAGGAACCATCTCCTGAACAACACGTGGATATCCAACCACAAAAATTCGCTGACTACCTCCAGTCAAAGATCATACAGACCGACAAAGTCTCAACAGCTTCGTTCCAAGACTTTACCGGCTTAACCCCCTTATGCAAGTTCTCCACACCATCTAGAAAAAGCATTGAAGATACAATAGCTTCCCTCAATACCTCCACAGCACAAACGGACCCTTGCCCAGCGTTCTGGATCAAGGAGCTACGCAAGGAATTCAGTCCATTCATCGAAAAACTGACAAACCATTCCTTCACTACTGGTTCCTTCCCCACAACCCTCAAACAAACCTCAATCAGGCCTTTATTGAAGAACCCTAAACTTGATCCACAAAAGGTCGATTCTTACAGACCAATAGCTAGTATTCCCCTACTAGCAAAGATATTGGAGAAAGAGGTCCAAAGGCAAATTCAGGATCATATAGACTCCACAGCTCCCTTAGATTACTGCCAACATGGGTTCAGAGAGTACCATGGAGTAGAGACACTTCTCACCACCTTATTCAATAACATATTCACAGGCATCGACAACATCTGACAAGGCTTTGTGCTTATCTTTTTAGACATTGCTGCGGCTTTGACTCGGTACATCATGAAATTCTCCTCGGGCGACTGAAAGAAAAGGGAATTTGCAATACCGCGCTCGAATGGTGCAGTTCTTATCTAAATGGCCGATGGCAATATGTTAAATCTGGAGTAGAAGAATCGAAACAATTCCATCAAACACAAGGTGTGCCGCAAGGATCCTCATTGTCATCTCTACTATTCAACATATATATGCAGCCCATCTGCAACATCATTAGATCATTTAACGTGAGCTGTCTGATATATGCGGATGACATCCTCTTATATATGCTTTTTTCGACCGTTCAAATAGACCTTACACCACTTATAGAGTGTTTCAATACCATATCGGATATTTATTTATTTATTTATTTAGACAGTTTTGTATACCGCCTTATCCTTCAATCAAAGCGGTCACAACACAATTGGGGGATACATTTAACACACGGGGATATGAGACACATACACTAATACTTACAGGGAACATGGGCAATGGAGGGTTAAGTGGCTTGCCCAATACCACAAGGAGCACCTGTGGTAGGTTACAATCACAAAACAATCACATAGGTTACAATCACATAGGTTACAATCACAAAACCTACGCATCCAGCACAAGAAAATGGAAGTACTGTTCATCTCTAGAGACCCAGACTTTACCCCACCATCCCATATAAGGGTCAAGGAAGCGGAATTACAAACCAAAGAAACAATAAAATACCTGGGAGTCACCTTAGACCAACATCTGGACATGAAATGCCATATAAGCAACATTGTCAAAGCTGTATATTTCAAAATCCGTTCACTCAGACATCTGCGCTCCCTACTGGAGCCAGATGACTTCTGGACCATATACCAAGCACTGATCCTACCGCATTTTGACTTTGCCAATTCCATCTTACAAGGTCTCCCGCAATCCACACTAAACCTGTTACAACTGGCCATGAATGCTGCAGCAAGGGTACTCCATGGAGCCTCCAGAAGTGACCATGTGACTCCTATTTTAAAACAGCTTCATTGGCTACCAATACACGGAAGGATTATCTTCAAAACGTTACTCCTCTCATTCAAGGCCATCAGGCGCCTATCCTCCACGGCACTTACTGAGCTCATCCAGACAGTGCCCCCCAACAGAGCCAGGAGGTCAACAGCCCTAAATCTACTAATAACCCCGAAGACCTTGACTAAATGCAATAGCACAACGGCAAATAGGGCTTTCAGTCTTTACGTCCCCAAATGCTGGAATGCGCTCCCACCAGACATTCGAGCTATTGTAGACCTGACCCAATTCAGGAGAGCAATCAAATTTCACCTCTTCCTCCAATACTACCCAGCCAGCGATGAATCTAGATAGCACCACCTAAGAAATACCGCCTTCCTGCAGCTCATGCTCACAATGTCTTAAGTATTCATGGTACTACATATAGCTCAATGGTCTATTTATTGTATTGTCCAACCCTGTTATAGGAATTATTTCATGTATATAGTTCAACCCTGTTATTCCAAGTTTGTACCCCTGTTCGATGTTAAACCAAACAGACTTTGTGTTTTGGTCACTTTGTTATACTGTAAACCGCGCTGATGCCGAATAGTGCGGTATATAAGCAACTGTAATAAATAAATAAATGATAGTCTATAAATTAATGGAGTGGAATGGGTAAACGTAGATCGATTGTTTACGTTATCAGAATATAGAAAGACTAGGGGACATGCAATGAAGCTACAGGGTAAACTATTTAAGACTAATAAGAAAATATTTTTTCACTCAACATGTAATCAAACTCTGGAATTTACCAGAGGATGTAGTAAAGGCTGTTAGTGTAGCTGGGTTTAAAAAAGGTTTGGACAAGTTCCTGGAGGAAAGGTCCATAAACCATTAAGAAGGGACCCAGGATATCAATGCTTGACCCAGTACAAGCATTGTGGAATGTGTCTTTTGGGGAAACTGCTAGGTACGTATGACCTAGATTGGCCACTGTTGGAAACAGGATACTGGGCTTGATTGACCTTGATCTGACCCAGTATACCATATCTTATGTTCTTATATGTTCTTATGTTCTCTCCCTATGCACCCAAGCACCCTTCTAGCTTTTGTTGTCGCCTTTTCTGCCTGTTTAGCTACTTTAAGATCATCAGACATAATCACACCTATGTCTTCAGTGGAGAAAAATACTTTACCCCCTGTACTATATTGCTCCCTTGGATTGTTGCAGCCCAAATGTATGACCTTGCATTTTTTTAACATTAAATCTCAGCTGCCAAATTCTAGACCATTCTTCAAGCTTAGCTAGATCCCTCCTCATGTTATCTATACCTTCCTGGGTATCTATTCTATTGCAGATTTTGGTATATCCACAAAGAGGCAAACTTTACCCGACTGTCCTATATGACTAACAAAGATGTTAAAGACCAAACCGCAAACTCTGACTTCAGAGAGCACAGCCTTAGGTTGCATCTCATTGGTTAGTTCCCAGAGCAGCAAATTGGGAGCTGACAAGTGAGATGTGGCAAGATGGGAATTGATTGCCAGGCTGAGTGGTCTGCGGACAGACGGCAGAACAGGTGTTTTGTTTTTGTTTTTTCTCTCCTGTCATTTGTTTCTTTGGTTTGGGGAGCCGATTGCACCATCAGGTCTCTGGTTTTTAGTCAGCAGCTGAGTGTGCAGGGCTGAAACCGCATTGGCAACAGTAGCGCCACAGCAGGAGACCGCATGGCAGCTGTAGGTCTCCCTGGATGCGCAGGAAAGGTTGGCCTGCAATTTCTGTCCTCTCTGACTCGGGTACTCCAGGTGATCTTCGGATGCTGGGATTTGCTACACCTGCATTTTATTGTGTTTTGTTCTGGCTCAGGAGCCATTTTTCTTAAAGCCAACAACAAAAAAAAGTCAGGAAGGGGGCCTTTGCCTTTTGGCTATACAATCCTTCATGGCTACAGCAGTCATGCCCTCCAGACCCATTGCTTTGTGGTTCCCGGAGGGGGTCAATGTCGGAGGAGGGTTTCTGCCGGGGTTGAGGGGCAGATGCTCGCTCTACGGTGGATGGTCCACAGGACGAGCTCTTGGCTAGGGTGCAGAAAGGGGGAACTTCAGCAGTAGCCGAGGGGTCCCTTCTGGCAGCAGACGAGAGGCACTCCACAGCAGGGGCGAGTTCCTGACGAGAGATGCAGGATACCATTGACCGTTCCATTTCTGCAGGGAAGGACTGGGAGTCCAGACCTCACCCCTCCACTTCGCAAGAGGCGATGTTAGATTATAGTGGAGGATTCTCCCTGAAGAAATAGTCTAAGTTATAATTTTATGCTGTTAAGCACCTCCAGAACTGGAGCAAAAGATAGTGATCTCAGTTTTTCAGGTCTATTTTGCAGGAGTTGGTGGTGCCTGTTTAGAATGTTCAATTTTACTATTGTATCTGGGATTAATGTTGAATTTGCTCCCTTTGAATCCAGCCATCTCTGCTGCTCCAGCCATCTCTGCTGCTGAAACAGTATGGTTTTAATACTCAGATATCCTTGCAGTATTTTTAGTTTATAAATCAGGCATTTAGAAGCTAATCTTCTGTGTTAAGATTTTACTGTCTTTTTGAAAACATTCACCCAAGGCATTGTACAGCAACTGTAAAATTGTATATGTAATAAAATTGTTCCCAGTCTCTCTGAAGCTTGTTAGTGCCCTTTAAGCATTACTTACCATGGAATGTAAAAAGCCTTGTTCCACTACTTCAAGAATGGGAAAACTGGAGAACAGCTGGACAGACTAGCCTTTGAGACAAGGGAGTGAAAGGGTAGCAGACTGAGGGGATGAGCAGTGGAGTCAAAGGATGCATGGCAGATTCCTACCCTGGCTACTGGATCATTTCATGAATAGACCACCTTATTGCATCTCAGATTCCCATACTAGACTCCTTGTTTGTTCTGAATTCTGACAGTTTTCTTCTGTTGTGCTCTGAGATAACAGTGAAGCAGGAATGAAATAAATCCTTGTCTACTTGACCTTAATGAACTGTCTTTGCCTTTTTAACAGGGGAGGTCTCAGCAACAAACTCTTCCTCTGCTCCTTACCAGACTCTGTAAAGACTGTTGCTGATGAGCCGTGCAGTGTTCTCTTACGTCTGTATGGTGCAATACTGCAGGTGAGTGCTAAAGTAACACTTGTGCTGGGACACTTGCCCTGGAGTGGGTGTGTAGAAGTGGGATGTGTATTGAGAGTAAATGTGGAAGCCTGAGGTTTGTTCATATGATCTAACTGTGTGCAAGAAACATGTGCTGTTGCTCTAGGCATGTTTTCCACAGGTCGTATTCCTGTTTAATTAGCATTCCAGCTCTGTTTCTACTAGTCATAGTGTCTTTCTCACTGTTGCATGACTGGTTCTCCTTCCTTTGCAGAAATCCCTCTTGGGCTCTATTGGTGGGTTGTGACATTGATAAGCCTGTGAATGGCGCTGTGTTTGGAAAGGGCATGGGACAGGGATTCTGTTTGTATCATTGCTAGTGGTAAGTGATACTGGACCTTTTATGCAGTCCAAA
The DNA here is from genome assembly GCA_033557465.1 of Ichthyophis bannanicus. Lineage (NCBI taxonomy): Eukaryota > Metazoa > Chordata > Amphibia > Gymnophiona > Ichthyophiidae > Ichthyophis > Ichthyophis bannanicus. The sequence continues at coordinate 137,615,156 of CM066047.1, read as the reverse complement.
AAACAAAATTAAACTTAGTTACTATAGAAACAGTAAATGTAAAGCCAATAAGACACTGGCAGAGATCAGAATTGGTCATGTTGCTTTGTTGTAGTTTCCTAAGGTTTGTTTGGTTATTAATGGACTCATCTTAGGTTCTGCTAAAGCCCTGCCGTGCTGAGCTTTCCAGCCTGTATGGACCATTCATTTCCACTGCTTGCTGGAATTTTAACTTGCAAGTTGTGAAACCTTTCAGAACCTGCCAACTCACTAGGGCCAAAACAGAACTGCTTAATGGTTAAGTGCCAGTCTTACAGTATTCTCCTGCTATGGCCTCTACATCTGGTAAGTATGGCCACTTCAATCTCCTAGCTTCAGTAACTTGTACACAGCGAGTCTGCCCACTGGTTGGCCAGCTCAACTTATCTTGAGCAGCCGTTCATATAACTTTGTGTACAGAGCTTTTTTAATACTTTTACAGTGCTCTTGTGTTTTTTTTTTTGTTTGGTTTTTTTTTTGCATCGTGACCATCCAAAATCTGAGCTTGATGAGATGTCAGGCTTCTGGGACTTTGTTGCTGCTTAGCATTTCTTCATCTGGGTCTATCTTGCTAGTACACATGTGACCAGAACTATACTCTTGATTGCAAATTTGGGAACAACTTGCATTAGAGTTTTGTACTGAAGTTTGAGTTTCATAAGGAACTCATAAGATATATGTACAGGCAGCACATTAGGGGGCACTTGGAAGTTCTCAATAAGGCCCATAACTCCCAGTACAATTGTACTATTTCTATATTTTGCTTGATCCCTGATTGCATTTCTTGGTACTCAAGGATCTTCTCACTCATTATGTGGACAAGTGCACCTAGGAAAGAACACAAACTGATTCCACGATGCAAGGTTCCACATTAGGAACCACCACCCAGAAAAGATTTAGGTGTCATTGTGAATAACATGTTGAAACCCTCCACCCAGTGTGCAGCGGTGGCCAAGAAGGCAATTAGAATGCTAGGAATCATAAGGAAAGGAATGGAGAATAAAACAAACAATAATATAATGCCTCTGTCTTGTTTCATGGTGCGACCACACCTTGAATATTGTGTGCAATTCTGGTCGCTGTATCTTAAAAAGGATATAGCGGAATTAGAAAAGGTACAGAGAAGAGCCACCAAAATGGTAAAGGGATGGAAGGATACTCCTATGAAGAGAGGCTAAAAAGGTTAGGGCTCTTCAATCTGGAAAAGAGACGGCTGAGGGGAGATATGATAGAGGTCTATAAATTAATGAATGGAATGGAACGGATAAACATAGATTGATTGTTTACACGATCATAAAGTAGAAAGACTAGGGGATATGCAATAAAGCTATAGTGTAACCCGTTTAAGACCAATAAGAGAAAATATTTTTTCACTCAATGCGTAATCAAACTCTAGAATTAGTTACCGAAAAATGTAGTAAAACCTGTTAGTGTAGCTCGGTTTTAAAAGGTTTGGATAAGTTTCTGGAGAAAAGGTCCATAAACCATTATTAAAGGGGACCCGGGGAAATCCATTGCTTGCCTCAATACAAGCATTGTGGAACCTGTGTGTCTTTTTGGGAAACTGCTAGGTATTTGTGACCTGAACTGGCCACTGTTGGAAACAGGATACTGGGCTTGATGGACCTTGGTCTTACCCAGTATGGCATATCTTATATTCTTGTTATGTAGAATAGTTGCTTAGGATTGACACATCTATAGTTATACTGCCCATGTGACTGTCCTCTACAAAACTGTCCAGTTTTCCATCATCAACTTTCAGCTGCAGTGGGAATGTTTAACAGGATAACTTCAATCTCCAGGAACAAGCAGGAATGTAGTCTTCACATGTGGGTGACGTCGGTACTGACAGAGCCCATGTGGGAACACTCCGCAGCGTCCAATAGGAAAGTCTTTGGGAGCACTCCACTGTGCTTGCGTAGCTGCATTCCTAACTCCCTCTCCAGTTTTTTGTTTTCCTTGGAGCCAGCAGGAAGCAAATCCTGTCACCACAGAAAATTCTCATATTTGTTTTTTATGGTTCGCCTCTACCTTCTTGACACCAGCAGTCTTGACACTGCCGATCCCCTTATTCTTTTCTTTTACTAGGGGAAAAAAAACCAACCTTCAGGTGTATCAACGCCACTGTAGGCCTTTAGCCTACCATACTGTCCCCCGACAGTAACGAGAAACCAACCAGTGGTTTCAAAAAATGTTAATGTGGCCATACTATCTCGGCAACTGACACACGACTGGTGCTTGAAATGCCTCAGGCCCAACCACCAGCCAACAGACTGTTCCTTTTGCAAAAGATGACAGAGGCCTGGAGAATCAGGCCTCTAAGTTTGGACAAAAAATTCCTTCAGAGGTAGACCTCGTTCCCAGCATCGAGATGCCTCTGGTGTTGCCGTGGAGGTGGATCGGCCTGCCAAACAGCCCCGGCGGGAGGACCTGCCCTCCAAAACCATCAAGGGGCTCCAGGATGCTCCCGAGGCCTCAGCCTCATGAGTTGAAAACAACGTTACTGTACGGTCTTATCTTACGGAGTAAAAACATCTAAATGTGCTCCAGAGCATTCCAATGCTCAAAGATATGAGAATAAGATGTGTCTGGCAACGACACAGAAATTTCAAAGTAATACTGAGTCCTACCAAGTTATGGTCTTTAGAACATAATCAGTTAAATCAACTGACGGGCCATTTTCGATGTGGATCGTGTCAGATGTGTGAAGTCACTAAAGAAATTACCACATTTGAACATCACGGCAAAATTTATCAGTTACGTCATTCCACAAACTGTAGTACATCACATGTAGTCTATGCTATAGAATGCCCGTGTGGGCTATTATATATCGGGAAAACATCACGGCAATTTAAAATCCGACTAGCAGAACATCGCAGTAGGTTAAAATGCCGCACATTGACTGCCCCGATGGTTGAACACTGTCTTCAGGAATGTCATAGATTTGAAGATTTAAAATGTTGTTGCATTGACCATTGCTTATCAGGATTTGAAGGAAGATCATGGGATCAAACATTAATAGTGAAGGAACAAAGATGGATATTTATGTTGCAAACTGTAAAACCAGGGGGTCTTAATACACAAATCGACTGGAACCTGTGCGTTTAAGGGTTAACAATATCAGTAGGAGGAGGATAAATAGCAGGCAGGATTCCAAGACCGCATGCGCGGCGTTGTTCAGAGACACATGGTTTTGAGAGAGAGAAGCAACTGACAACACAGCTACGGTTAAAACGGTTTTAAGTCTTTAATATTGCATATTTATCTATGTGCAGTCAAATTTAAGTTGGAATTAAGGAAGGAACTAATACATGATTCCCCATATAGAACGAGATGCCTACAAGAATATTGTGAACCGAACTTGCCATTCAGAATATTTATCTGTGGAAATTGAGTGGTTCTAGCCCCTGAAGAAACAGCTTGATTGTGAAACGCGACAGCGCTGAAATCGGCGTCGGGCAGATTTAAAGATAAGCACTCATTTTTTTATTTCCTTTTTCAAGACCAATATTGAATCGCAAGTGATTATTAATTAAACATTGAAGCAACATATAGGTCATTGATGCAAATTAGAGCATGGGTCAATACTGAATAAGGACCAATAGCTCTCTAAGGTCTGAGACCTGTTGCTTTTATACGAATGTATGACTAATGAGAACACCGGGAACAGCTATAAGATTATAGTTCTGTAAAAGTTTTGGAGTAAGACAACATTTATATAACTCAGCCTCATGAGAGCTACTGGTGCCGTGCTCTGGGATGGTGGCACAAGTATCCGTCACCAATACCCAAGCATCGGCGACCTCAGTAGACCATATACTGGTCATAAAGTGGAGCTTGGCAGCTGTTGGCAACTTTGGTTCCCATCAAACTGCTGCCCTCAGGAACTGGGCCGTCCATACCGGTACAGGTACCGGCACTGACATCGGCACCAGTGCAAGATGTTGGGATACATGGCACACTCATTGCTGCCATCCATGTTGTTTTTTGAGTCCAGGGCTCAACCCAAACATTTCCCCAAACCTGAAACTGACATGCATTGGTATTGGCGTCTGGAGGAAGGCGAGCACCGTTTCTGCCAATTCGTTTGAGTCCTCTGATTCAGTCTCCCCTGTTTTGGATGAGCAGTCACTCGACTCCTGTGGGCCCCAAGGCCTGCCTATGGAACCCTCCCCACCTTGGACAACACATCACCTCACCTCCTGAGGACATGTCCTTCCGTGACCTTGCTAGGGGTCTCTGCATAAGTGACACCCGAGAGAGCTTAGGGTGGAGGAATTGGAGATCCTCCAATACACAACTCCTCCCAGGGAGGCAGCCACCCTGCCAGTGCACTGCATCCTCCATAATCTGATGCTCCAGATGTGAGAGACTCCACTCATGATCTCACCTCATACTTAACATCTCGATACTATGTATTGAGTACTGGAGTGGAACAGAACCAGTAAAAAACATGGAATACTCAGAAGGATAACCAATCTTTAGAAACAAAAGCCACTGGCCCGACACAGGCCGTGTTTCGCTGCCTTCCTCAGGGGCACTAAAGTGGACTTAAAAGCTAAAAATACATAAATAAACATATTAGTAATACCAATAGAACAATAAAATGACATAAGCCTTAGAATAGTATGTAAATAACATACATATTAATAAATAAATTATATATTAAAATTATAAATTATAAAAAACATCTAAATGCCAAAAAATTGAGTTGTATATACAAAAACTTACATAAAACAAAACTAAGAATAAAACAATAACATAAAATCATGTAAAATAGTTGTTAGGAAATAAATAAAAGGATAAAAAAGAGGGAATCATTAAAGTTAAGGGTGACAGATACCTGTTCTTATCCTTGAAATTATGTCTAATGCTATACCTTTTTGGGAGAAGAAGAGAACATGTATAAATAGAATATATAATATAATTCATTAACCATTGAGAATGACAGAAAACAAGCGCACAAAAAACTAAATAAGGAAGTATATCAGTGAAACCCAAAAGGATGTTAGTAGTATCAATAGTATAAAGAAGTGTGTCAGTGGAGTCCACACAAAAAAAAGGTTTTTATATTTTTGTAGCCGGTGCATTAAAGTTACAAAAAAACTGGGTAGTCTTTACCTTTGAGGTTACCTTCCAACGCGTGTGAAAAAGGAGAACTCCTTTACACTATACAGCAAATTGGAATTTCACCATGTTAGCCACCGGTTGGTCCGGATATTGCCTTACTCTAAATCTATCTTTCATAATACTTGCCTGATTTTCAAAGTCTTGACTAGAAGTGCATATCCTACGTGCCCTCAAAAGTTGACTAACCGGTAAATTTCGTTTCAATGCTGGATTGTGAAAGCTTTGATAATGTAATATTTGATTTCTGTCTGATATTGCTAATTTATGTTTTTAATTTTGAAGAGAAGTTTATAAAAAAACACCCATTTTAAATCTAATAAGATTTGGATCAGGTATATATTTTTATTTTGTGGAATGGCTCAATAGATCTGTTAAACGAATTTAACAAATGGATCAACTCTTGTGACAATTTACGGTTTCAAGTGACCTATGATGAATACCAAATATCATATTTGGATTTATTAATTTAAAAAAATGGACAAAGGTCTTGTAACCACCCTTTATAGGAAACCAACAGACAGAAATCAAATATTACATTATCAAAGCTTTCACAATCCAGCATTGAAACGAAATTTACCGGTTAGTCAACTTTTGAGGGCACGTAGGATATGCACTTCTAGTCAAGACTTTGAAAATCAGGCAAGTATTATGAAAGATAGATTTAGAGTAAGGCAATATCCGGACCAACATATTTCAAGCGTGTATAATAGAGCGAAGTTTACAGATCGTAGAGTTTTACTCCGTCAAGATAAAATAAATGATGTAGGCATTGTTTGTCCCTTGCTATATACTCAGCAATCATACAGGATAGAAAAAATAATTAAACACCGGTATCTGACTCAGTCTTTACCAGGTTTTCATGATCAAAAGCTCACAATAGCGCATAAGCACAATGTAAACTTAAGAAATCTGTTAGTACCCTCTGCTTTTACTGACCGGAAATTTCTTCCTAAGTATAAAGGACATGTCCCATGTGGTCGGTGCTTAGTTTGTATTCACTCCTTAACGATTAAACAATTCATTCATCCTGGGAATAATCAAATCTTTTATTTGGATGATTTTTCCAATTGCCTCACAAGTCACGTTATTTATGTATTGCCTCACAAGTCACGTTATTTATGTTATATCTTGCCCATGTAAAAAAATGTATGTAGGTAAGACTATTCGCCCTGTTCGTGATAGAATCATTGAGCATAGAAGTTGTATAAAAAGGAAATTGGTTGACAAACCTCTGGTCAATCATTGGCTGGAGCATACACATACAATTAATGACAGTTTTTTTTTTTGTGGTCAAAGTAAAAATAAATTGGAGAGGCAGAGATGTGGATAAAACTATACGATGTTTGGAAGAGATACATTTTTGCGTTTAATAGTTTACATCCTAATGGCCTCAATATGGAATGTGATCTGTCAGTTTTTTATAATTTGGATGTATGGGTAAGATTTGTCACTCTTGGTTTTTTAGCATTCCTGTTTAACCTATTTTTTAATAAGTTATTACTAATATACATTCTTGCATATTCATATTTCTATCTTAGGGGTCCCCTTTGTAAGAAATGGCCAGAATAGTGAATTTGTGGATTTTGCAAGTCTCTTTGTGTTAGTCGTTAATATTCTCCCCTCCCCTTGGTTATTTTTTACTTTTTTACTTTTACTTTTTGATCTTTTTATCAAAGTTTTTAGTTTGATCTTATGTTGGTAGCATGTATTTTCAAAGAAAATATCTCCGGTTTTGTCTTTCGGTTTTGTGATGTAATTTTTATTCTTACACACAGTACCATGCAGCTATAAATACTTCCATTATTTATTTATTTATTACAGTTGCTTATATACCGCACTATTCGGCATCAGCGCGGTTCACAGTATAACAAAATGACCAAAACACACTTCTGTTTGGTTTTACATTGAACAGGGGTATAAACTTGGATAACAGGGGGGGTTGAACTATATACATGAACTATATACATGAAATATAAACATGAAATAGGTCAAATGCATGACGTAAAAGACCTATAACATGATTGAATTGAACAGTATAAAATAAGTCCATTTCAAATATAAAATACATTGTGAGAATGGGCTGTAAGAAAGGCAGGGTTTCTTGGTGGTGTTATTTAGAAACAACGCTGGCTGTGTTTCTTAGTTGGTGTTATCTGGAATCATCGCTGGCTGGGTAGTATTGGAGGAAGAGGTGATATTTGATAGCCTTCCTGAATTGGGTCAGGTCAGCAATGGCTCGGATGTTTGGTGGGAGTGTATTCCAAATTTTGGGGACGTAAAGGCTGAAGGCCCTATTCGCTGTCATGTTATTGCATTTAGTCAATGTTTTCGGGGTAGTTAATAGATTTAAGGCGGTTGACCTCCTGGCTCTGTTGGGGGGCACTGTTTGAATGAGATCAGTAAGTGCTGTGGAGGACAGGCGCTTGATGGCCTTGAATGAGAGGATTAATGTTTTGAAGATAATCCTTCCGTGTATAGGTAGCCAATGAAGCTGTTTTAGAATTGGAGTCACATGGTCGCTTCTGGTGGCTCCATGGAGAATCCTTGCTGCAGCATTCATGGCTAGTTGTAGCGGGTTTAGTGTGGATTGCGGGAGCCCTTGTAGGATGGAGTTAGCAAAGTCAAAGTGCGGTAGTATCAGAGCTTGGAATATAGTCCGGAAATCATCTGGTTCCAGTAGGGAGCGCAGATGCCTGAGTGAACGGATCTTAAAATAGACCGCTTTCACGACGTTGCCTATATGGTATTTCATGTCAAGGTGTCTGTCTAAGGTGACTCCCAGGTATTTTATTGTTTCTCTGGTTTGTAATTCCGCTTCTTTGACCTTTATATGTGTTGGTGGGGTAAAGTTTGTGTCTCTAGCGATGAACAGTACCTCCGTTTTCTTGTGCTGGATGCGGAGGTTTTGTGCTTGTAGCCAGTCCTATATGGTATTGAAACATTCTATAATAGGAGTAAGGTCCATTTGAACGGTTGAGAAAGGCATATATAGGAGGATGTCATCCGCATATATCAGACAGCTCACGTTAAATGCTCTAATGATGTTGCAAATGGGCTGCATGTATATGTTGAAAAGTAGAGATGACAATGAGGATCCTTGCGGCACACCTTGTGTTTGATGGAATTGTTTGGACTCTTCTGCTCTGGATTTCGCATATTGACATCGTCCACTTAGATAGGAGCTGCACCAATCAAGTGCAGTATTGCAAATTCCCTTTTCTTTCAGTCTCCCGAGGAGAATCTCATGATGAACCGAGTCAAAGGCTGCAGCGATGTCTAAAAAGATTAACACAAAGCCTTGTCGGATGTTGTCCATGCCTGTGAATATGTTATTGAATAGGAAGGTTAGAAGTGTCTCTACTCCATGGTACTCTCTAAACCCGTGTTGGCAATAATCTAATGGAGCTATGGAGTCTATATGATCCTGAATTTGCCTTTGAACCTCTTTCTCCAGTATCTTTGCTAATATGGGAATACTAGCTATTGGTCTGTATGACTCAGCTTGTTTTGGATCAAGTTTAGGGTTCTTCAATAAAGGTCTGATTGATGTTTGCTTGAGGGTTGTAGGGAAGGAACCAGTAGTAAAGGAAAGATCTGTCAGTTTTGCGATGAATGGACTGAATTCCTTGCTTAGCTCCTTGATCCAAAAGGCCGGGCAAGGGTCTGTTTGTGCTGTGGAGGTATTGAGAGAAGCTATTGTATCCTCAATGCTTTTTCTAGATGGTGTGGAGAATTTGCATAATGGGGTTATGCCGGTAGGGTCTTGGAAAGAAGCTGTTGATATTTTGTCCGTCTGTATGATCTTTGACTGGAGGTAGTCAGTGAATTTTTGTGGTTGGATATCCACTTGTTGTTCAGGAGTTGGTTCTTTAGAAAGCGCTTGCACCAAGTTGAACAGATCCCGTGGTTTGTTCAGAGATCTTTTCAGAGTGTCCGTGTGGTGTTTCATTTTTAATGAGATTGCTTCCCTGTGCCTTGTTAGGTGAAGTTGGTATGCTGCCAAATCTTGTGTGGAGAGTGATCGGCGCCATTTTTTTTTCTAGTTTGCGTAGTTGTGTTAGAGAAGCTCTCAAATCTTGGGAGAACCATGGAGCTGTATTTCTTATTCTCTTGGCTGCTTTGTTGCCTTGTGGACGTTGTGCGATAGCCGTGAAGTTGAGATTCCATGCGGCGACTAGCTCTTCTGGGTCAGATGTGTTTATGTTGAGGAGGGGGTTGGTTTGCGAGAGTATTAACTCTCTGTCAAATGCGCGGAAGCTTCTTGTTGAGGTTCGAGCTGTGTTACATTTTCGGGTAATATACTGCTGGCTGTCCCTGGTGAGTATTTGAAAAGTGATGAGTTTATGGTCAGACCAGGGGACGTCAATGATAGACAGCAGCGTGTTGTTGTTTTGCTCGAGGGCCGCATTAGTGAGAGCGTATGCGTTGGCGTTTTTTCAAAGGTCTGCTTTTATAACAGTGACATCTCCTGGATGGTGTGAATTCAGTAAGTGTGTTTTCCCTTTCCCTTTGTGGTTTTAAAGTGCTTTTTGACCTTTGTACGTCAGTAATATACATTTTTGGGTTTATTACTTTGTACTCTTCAGTTGTATACGGCAATACTATGAAGTTTTTAAAAAAAGTCTCCTAGTGAGAGCGCTTGCTTCAGTGTTTTTTAAAGGCTCACCTTTACAGTAGTTTTGTGCCTTGTAGGATGGGATAGCTGTAAACATGATTTTTTGCTTCTGAAGTACTTTTTGCAATGCATGATTATAAAAGAAACTTTAAGTCCCCTGGGTTAGATAAAAATAATTGTCTATATGATACTTACAGCTTTGCCGATGAGATTTAACTTTTGTGAATGTGTTCTTATATGGATTCTGTTAAGTATTCTCAAACATATACGTGTGTTTTTTTTTTTTTAGAAGTACATTTAGATAATTTGGAAGTCAAACCCTATATGCCATGCTTTGGCGGTTTCTTGGAAATTTTGTTTTAAATAACTACATTGCCTGTGAAATATCCACATTAAAGTGAGGATGCAATTTGCAATTTTATTTCGTAGCAGATACATTGTTTTAGATGGTTGGAAAGTTTTTAGCTGTTTGTGCGTTGTTTTTTTTGGAGTTTAAAGAGAATCATTTATTATCTATTGTTTTTGTTTGAATAATACTCAATTGAAAGGCAGAGGTGTAGTTAAGAGTTTTGCCGACATGATGTTTTACTATTATGGAATGAATAGTTATATTAAGATGGTAGAAAAGCTCATTGTATGCCAGTGTTGAACCCCCACCATGGCATATAGGTGGTCATGGGAAGTTATCAAAGTTTTGTTTGATCCTTGTGTTGGTAGCATGTATCTTTAAAGAAAATATCCCCGGGTTTGTCTTTTTGGTTTTATGACATAATTTTTGTTTTTACACGCCAGTACCATGCAGCTATATATACTTCCCTTAGTGAGAGCGCATGCGTCAGCGTTTTTTCAAAGGTCTACTTTTATAGCAGTGACGTCTCTGGGATGGTGTGAATTCAGTAAGTGTGTTTTCCTTTTCCCTTTGAGGTTTTAAAGTGTGTTTGATCTTTGTGCATCAGTAATATACAAAAGCTTCCCTGGGTTGTTTTTTGGGTTTATTACTCTGTACTCTTCAGTTGTATACGGCAATATTATGAAGTTTTAAAAAATTTCTCCTAATGAGAGCGCAGGCTTCAGCGTTTTTTAAGAGTTCTTTTAAAGGTCCATTCTTATAGCTTTTTCATTTTATGGATGGTGTGAAATTTGTAAATGTTTTCCCTCTTCCCTTTGTATTTTTAAAGTTATTTCTGCTGTACAGTTTAGAATGGAACAGCATCGGGGTGCTTTTTAAGATATCAGGACGTTGACTGGTCTATGCTCTTAAACTCATTTTAGCGAGAGCGCATGTGTTGGCGTTTTTTTAGAAAGCTGCACCTTCACAGATGCTTTCTTATACTTGTTTGCTATTAAAGTATGATTTGAAAAGAGCGCATGTCTCCTCGTTTTTAAAAAGGCTCACCTTTACAGTAGTTTCGTGCCTTGGAGGATGGGATGGCTGTAAACACGATTTTTTGCTTTTGAAATATTTTTTGCAATGCGTGTTTTTATAAAGAGAACTTTAAGTCCCCTGGGTTAGATAAAAAGAATTGTCTATGTGATATTTACGGCTTTTCCGATGAGATTTAACTACTTTGTGAATGTGGTCTTACATGGATTTTATTTTTAAATACTTTTAAACATATGCGTTTTTTTAGAATGAAAAGTACATTCAGATAATTTGGAAGTCAAATCCTATATGCCATGCTTTGGCGGTTTTTTGAAATTTTTTTTAAAATAGCTGTATTGCCTGTGAAATATCTGCATTGAAGTGAGGGTGCAATTTGCAATTTTACTTTGTAGCAGATACATTGTTTTTGATGGTGGGTAGGTTTTTAGCTGTTCATGCGGCTTTTGAGGTTTAAAGAGAATCATTTATTATATTATACATTGCCTTTCGACATGAGGTTTTACTATTATGGAATGAATAGTTATATAGGAAGATGGTGGAAAAGCTTATTGTATACCATTGTTGAACCTCCACCATGGCATATAGGTGGTTATTTATCTATTTATGCAATTGGTTAAAAATGTGCTATTACATCTATAACATCAGTCTAGGGTATTTATTAATGTCGAGGATGGAATGTTGAAGATGGTTACTTAGATAGTGAATGAAAGATGGGGTGCCCGGTGTTTTGTGTGTTTATAATATAATTTAATTAGTTATGGTCACCATTTTTGATTTTCTAGTATATACGCCGGTGGCTACATGGTGAAATTCCAATTTGCTGTATAGTGTAAAGGAGTTCTCCTTTTTCACACGCGTTGGAAGGTAACCTCAAAGGTAAAGATTATCCAGTTTTTTTATAACTTTAATGCACCGGCTACAAAAATATAAAAACCTTTTTTTTGTGTGGACTCCACTGATACTACTTTATACTATTGATACTACTAACATCCTTTTGGGTTTCACTGATATACTTCTTTATTTAGTTATTTTTGTGCGCTTGTTTCCTGTCATTCTCAATGGTTAATGAATTATATTATATATTCTATTTATACATGTTCTCTTCCTCTCCCAAAAAGGTATAGCATTAGACATAATTTCAAGGATAAGAACAGGTATGCGTCACCCTTAACTTTAATGATTCCCTCTTTTTTTATCCTTTTATTTATTAACAACTATTTTACATGATTTTGTTTTATTCTTAGTTTTATTGTTTTATGTAAGTTTTTGTATATACAACTCAATTTTTTGGCATTTAGATGTTTGATTTTTATATATTAAAATTATAAATAAATTATAATTTATTAATATGTATGTTAACATACTATTCTAAGGCTTATGTCATTTTATTGTTCTATTGGTATTACTAATATGTTTATGTATTTTTAGCTTTTAAGTCCACGTTAGTGCCCCTGAGGAAGGCAGCGAAACACGGCCTGTGTCAGGCCAGTGGCTTTTGTTTCTTAATAAAGATTGGTTATCCTTCTGAGTACTCCACGTTTTTTACTGGTTCTGTTCCTGTTGACGTGGGTTCGTGCCTGAGTGTTGGACTGTGAGTACTGGAGCGTCCTGGCTTTCAAAAACCACAGCTTCCCCACCATTTGATGCTGGTGGAATTGGTGATGCACCCAATCAAGAGTTCCAAAACTTATTCCTCTAACCCTCTAGGTAGGGAATCGAGAACCCTTGATGTCTTTGGGCATCGATGTTTTCAGGCTTCCATGCTTTCAGCCAGGGTTAACTCCAATATACTCTACATGGGTATGTATGTTCCTCAAGGAGGTCACCAAGGACTTTGAGGCCATGACCCCTCTTCTCCCAGATGATAACAGATGACTATCTTGCTCTAGTTAGACATACCCAAAATGTATCAGAGTTTGTCAATAGGGCAACCTTTGATGCATTTGAATGCACAAGCAGAACCACAGCAATTTGTATTGGTGCATATAATTGCATGGCTTCAGGCCTCAGATCTTGAGCAGTGGATTCGATAAGCTGGGCAACATACCTTGCACAGGGGAAAACCTCTTTGGCAAAGACTGGCAGGATAAGTCTTCTCAGAGTCAGAACACCACCCTAAACAGGCTGCCTAGGACAACAGCTAACGCTGCTAGAAAGACGGCTACAAAGAAAGCTTTCTTCAATTGGAAGAAGAAATTCTACTTATCTTCCTGCTTCTCAGTACCAGGCTCAAGGCCCTCAGAGGCAGCAGCCTCCTAAACAACAAAAGAAGCCACAGGTGGATAAATTTCAACCAGCTCTGCAGCCACAGTCTGCACCTGGCTTTTGACTTTTTTTCTAGAGAACATTGCCACCCTGCCTCTGGAGGACCCTCACGCCCTCCATATTACAGGCAGACTGTCACTATGCCCACAGATGGCACCTTATCACCTCAGAACAGTGGACACGAACCATAGTTCAGAAGGGGTATAGACTTCATCTGCAAACTCTCCCCCCTCAATGTTTGTGGGGGACTATCACACGCAACACCTTCTCACTGCTCTCCTACAGGACGAGGTGTCCTCCTTTCTGTCTCGGCGCTATAGAAGATGTCCCAATATCCCAACAGGGAATGGGATTCTACTCTCCATACTTTCTCATACCAAAGACCGGAGGGTACAGGCCCATTCTGGACCTCAAACCTCAAGTTTCTGGTCCGCGAGAAGTTCAAAATGATTTCTGGACTGTTCCCTACCTCTAATCAAGACTGGCTCTGTTTTCTAGATGTAAAAGAAGCATACACACATCCTCATCCATCAGAATACAGGAAATATCTACGCTTTTCCTTTCAGGGAAAACATTATCAATACAGAGTCCTTCCCTTCGGACTCGCCTCTGCCCTGAGAGTTTTCAGTGTATGGCAGTCGTAGCTGCATATCTAAGATCTCTGGGGATATTTGTCTTCCTTACTTAGACTGGCTCATAAGAGCAGAGACCTCCCAAGAGATTCAGCTTTCCTTGCATCGTACCATCACAATACTACAATACTTGGGATTTGTCACAAACTTTCCAAAATCTCAGCTTGCTCCATTTCAAAGACTAGAGTTCATAGGAGCTTTACTAGACACACAGCAGGCCAAGGCATTTCTGCCCCAACATCGCTGTGCCCATCTCATCGAGCTAACCTCCCAAGTGCTAATCTGAGACCATCTGACTGCCAGAGAAATGCTGCAGCTTCTGGGCACATGGCCTCAACACTGCATGTTGTCCCATATGCCCGCCTACATATGCAGACAGCCTAGTGAACCCTTGCTTCTCAATGGACGCAGGTCTCAGGCTACCTCAGGGACAAGAACAAAGTCACTGCTCCTCTCTCCACATCCCTCCAATGGTGGTTTCCTCCAAAAGATCACCTTGTCGAGTCACCTTTTCAGATGCCTTCACATCAGTACATCTCAATGACTGACGCCTCCAAACTGGGTCGGGGAGCTCACTTGGGTACTCTCCGTACACATGGCCTCTGGACAATGGAGGAGTCACAGCTCCAGATCAATCTTCTGGAGCTTCAGGCTATCTCAAATGCCCTCAGTGTTTCAAAATAAACCTCAGAGTGCAAAGGGTCCTAGAACATGGTCACCTAATTGACTGTCCTGACTATGTCAACAAGCAGGCAGAGGAGGCTCTTCATCTGTGGTCCTTTGCCATTTCTCATCAAATACACCTCCAAGTGCTGTATCTCCCAGGGGAGCTCAGTGTATTGGCAGACGAGCTGATTCAGATTTTGTCCCCACAAATGGTCACTCCATCCAGACACAATGTCCTACATTTTTCAGACCTGGGGAACTTCAGACATAAATCTATATGCCACACCGCAGAATGCCAAGCTTCCCCGCTTCTGCACTAGGACTCTGATGTCCAGAAAACAGCAGGTAGATGCCTTCCACCTATATTGGGGTCAGGGCCTCTCTTATGCTTTCCCTCCCATCCCCCTCATTCCCAAGAAGCTTTTCAAGCTACAGGCCGACAAGGGCTTCATGATTCTCATAGCCCCTCACTGGCCACACCAACCGTGGTTCCCCTACTGCTAAATCTAACTCGGACTCAGACTCAGCCTCTAGGATTGGGATCTGTGCCTGATCTCCTCTCCCAGGATGGGACATTACTCCATTCCAATCCACGGGGTCTCTGTCTTATAGCTTGGCTGAGAGCATAGCTTTACAAGACTTTAACCTCACCCAAGAGGTTAAGGAGATCCTTTCGGCTTCCAGGAAGCCACCTAGCGGATGCTCCTATGTTTTCAAGTAGTGCAGGTTCTCGGTTTGGTGTTCCTAGAAGGATCTCAATCATGGAGACACTTCTCCAGTATCTCCCCCACCTGTCCAACAGGTCTCTCATCTCTTGGATGGACAGCCCATATCCTCATAACCACTAGTAGCATGCTTTGAGGGGGCTCCTACTGACCAAGCCACCCATTAAGCTATCTCCAGTGGCTTGGGATCTCAGTGTTCTAGCGCAGCTTCTTAAGCCGCCTTTGAACCATTGGCTATGACCCCACTAAAGTTCCTTTCATGGAAGGTTCTTATTGCCCTCACTTCAGTTAGATGCATTAGTGAGCTTCAGGCTTTGGTGGCGGACCCACCTTATACTAGGTTCCACCATGACAAGGTCATTCTTAATTCACCTGCATTTCATGCCAAAGGTGGTGTCTCCCTTTCATTTGAATCAGTCAGTTTACCTTCCTGAATTTTTTCCTAGACCACATGCATCTAGAGGAGAAGCAACCCTGCATACACTTGACTGCAAGTGGGCATTGGCTTTTTATCTCCAGAGAACTTGATCACTGTTCATTTCCTTTGACCCTAGTCACCTGGGTTTAGCATTCAGGTCTCACCTTTTTTCTATTGGTAGCTTTAAGGTGAGTGAGATTTAGGTACTTGTGTCCCTAAAGGGCTTACAATCTAAGTTTTACTCCCTGATGCAAAGGAGAGTGATCTCCAGGAACAAGCAGGAATGTAGTCTTCACATATGGGTATCGTCACTACTGATGGAGCCTGTGTGGGAACACTCCCCAGCATCCAATAGGAACGCTTTTGGGAGCATCCCTCAGCACATGCGCGCTGCCTTCCTGCCTTTCCAACTGTCCCTCTTCAGTTCTTTGTTTTCCGCAGAGCCGACAGGACCCATACCCTGTCACCGCAGAAAATTGTCTTTAAAATTGTTTTCTTGTGGTCGCGTTTGCCTCCGCATGACACCTACCGGTACCACCAGTTCTTTTCTTTCTCAAAAATTTTATACTTTGAATTGTTTCTCTTCAGAAACTTCTCTTTTTCGGTGCTAGGTGCCAGTTTGGGCATTAGGCCTCATATTCCTGTAACATGGAAATACCAACTAGTGGTTTTAAAAAAATGTACTAAGTGTGGTGGTACCATTTCCGTCACTGACACCCATGATTGGTGCCTTAAATGTTTAGGGCCTGAACATTCTCCATCTGAATGTCTCTCCTGTATGGGGATGACTAAGAGAGGAAGACAGAACCGGGCTGCAAGGCTCGGTACTCTGTTTTCTTTGGATGCCAGATCCATTGCATCGACATCTTCAAGAGCCTCCTCTTCCTCCCATGGATCTCAGGTAACTAAACAAAAAAGCTGGTCCTCAAAAGGGTAGCCCTCCTGCTAAGCATCGAGAGGCCATTGGCATTGCCCTTGAGGGGAACCACACCGGCAAAACAGCCCTGGCGGGAGGCTTCAGCTTCCAAAGCATCAATGGGGCTCCAGGATGTTCTCGAGGCCTTGACCTCGCAAGAACTACTGGTGCCATGCTCAGGGGTCCCGGCTGTTTTCACCGGTACCGACATCCAGGCATCAGCAGCGTCAATAGACCAGAGGTTCCTTGCTATCAAACGCAGCATTGCAGCTCTTCTCACAGCTGCGGTACCATTGACACCTATGGTTCAACGGGCACTGATACCGACATTGATATTGATGCTGGTACAGACACTGGTACTGGTACCGACGATACCGGTATCAATGGTACTGGCCCCAGTGGGAGTTCTTCCTATGCCATCTTTGGCTGGAATTGACAGATCGGTACCGGATCAACTCAGTACCGACTTCGATCAATACCAGGACTGTGCTTTACATGAGCATCATGGTCAGGAATACTTTGAATCCTCCGATTCCGAAGACTGACAATTCTGCTGATACCAGAGGGTTTCTCCTGGAAGATCCCTCTTCTCCCCAGCGCAGAATGTCACCTCCAGAGGACATGTCTTTTCAGGATTTTATTCGTGATGTGGCCAAACGCCTTTCAATCACAGTAGCTCCTGAACAGAAACCAAGAGCAAAGGAATTGGAAATTCTCCAGTATCCTAAAGCTTCAAAGGAGGCAGCCATTCTGCCCATCCATGAAATTCTGCATAACCTGATGCTCAGAATGTGGAAGACACGTCTGACTACATCTCCTCATTCTAGGAGGCTTGATACTATGTATCAAGTTTCGCCATGTCCCGGATTTCGAAAGACTCAGCTGCCACACCATTCAATGGTGGTGGAGTCAGGCATGAGTAGGATAGTGCAAAGAGGCATGCATCCAATCCCCCAGGTCATGAATGCAGGACTCTGGACGCTTTTGGGTACTGAACTTTTCAGGCTTCCATGCTTTCAGCTAGGATCAGTTAATTTATAGTATATATGGCTATGTTCCTCAAAAGTTACAGGAGACTTGGAGCTTATGAGCCCACTTCTCCCAGATGAAGAGACAAGACTTTCTTGCTCTAGTTAAGCATGCTCAAGATGTCTCCAAGTTTGTGAATCGTGCAGCCTTTGACTGCTTTGAATGCATCAGCAGAACCTCTGCTATGCCATTGGGGCACGACAGATTGCCTGGCTTCAGGCATCAAACTTGGAGACTTGGGTACAGGACAAGTTAGGCAACATTCCTTGCACGGGAGAGAATCTCTTTGGCAAGAACTGGCCGGAAAAGGCTAACGAGTTAGATGCTGACAATACCACTCTAGATTGTCAAATTCTACAGCCACTCCAGCCAAAAAGAAGCCTTATAAAAAACCCTCTTTCAGCAAAAAGAGGAAATTTTATCCTTCCTATACCCAGCAGAGTCAAACTCGGTCAGGTTGCCCAAAAGGGACAAACTAGACAGCAAAAGAAGCCAAAAGGCCCGAGAGCCCAACCTGCTCTCCAGGTTCAGCCCCCTCAAGGGCTTTGACTCCTTCCTAGAGAGCTTAGCCTTCCTGCCTCTGAGGGGTCCCCAACCCCCCAATATCCCAGGCAGGTTATGCTACTTTGCCAACAGATGGCATCAGATAACAGCAGAAGATTGGACTCTGTCCATTGTAGGAGAGGGGTACAAGCGCCATTTTCACAGCATGCCCCCTCCTATAATTCTAAGGCAATTCAATTCTTAAACCTCCGCAGACAATCTGCTAGATCATGAGGTCTCAACACTTCTTGCCCAAGGGGCAATAGAAGAGGTACCCATTCTTCAACAGGATGCAGGGTTCTACTCCCCCTATTTTCTTATTCCAAAGAAAACAGGAGGACACAGACCCATTCTAGACCTCAGAGAATTGAACAAATACCTGTTCCGAGAGAAGTTCAAAATTTCTCTAGGAACACTTCTGCCATACCTTCAAAGCCAGGATTGGCTTTGCTCTCTCGACTTAAAGGATGCATACACTCACTTTCTGATCCATCCAGATCCCAGGAAATTCTTCGATTCCTTTTCAAGGGAAAACATTGCCTCCAATGCAGAATGTTCCCCATCCAGCCCATCTTTCCCCAACAACCCCTTAAGGAAGTGACACACCTGTATGTATGCAAATCTATCCTTTTTCTCCAGGTCATAGTCCTTCCTTACCACCTCAAATTCTTGAAGCTCTCCTGCATCCACCATGTGATAAAAACATTTCAGTCCTTTACTCCACCATTCATCAGATTCCCCCCTCCCATCCAGGCTTTTGAAGGCTTTCCACCTTCTCCATGGAGTCAGCAAAGAAAACCCACTACTCCTTTCTTTAACATCCTGTGCTCTCACCCCATCCCACACCCCCACTACCTGTCTCATAGCCGGTGAGCCTACCCCCATTTCCTTCCGTTCTTTCTTTGGCACCCATGACCACGCCTCCAACCTTCCTCCCTTAACCTGTTTTTTTCCAGCACCATATAAAGTTTAACTCCTTTACTAAACCTCCAATCCATTACATGTCTTACTTGAGCCACTCTATAATAATCCTTAAAGTTGGGAACCCCCAATCCACCCTCTCCTTTTGACGCAAACATAACCTCCCTCGCAATCCTCGGAGGTTTCTTTTTCCAAATATATTGGAATACCTTCTGCAATGCCCGCATTGCTCCATCCAGCACTCCCACCGGCAGAGCCTGAAATAAATATAACAATCGAGGTAAAATGTTCATTTTAACCCCTGCTATCCGGCCCAGCTGTGACACTTCATACCTCATCCACCCATCTAATTTCCCCCAGTACTCTCGGATAATTAACCTTATATACTTCCTCATATCTCGCTGGTATTTGGACTCCCAAATAACTCATTTATTAACCTATCTCAAAGGATATTCCATTTTCAATTCCTTATCGTCACTCCAGTCCAGTCCCTTACCTCTGGGTTGCGCAACCCTTCCAGCAGCTTGGAGGCTGAGTCCAACCTTTTTTGGGATGGAGCGGTATAAATACCACTGGGACCACCCACCAACTCCAGTATTCTCAGCCTCCAAGCAGCTGGAGGGTTCCGTAAGCCTTGGGCTTACTGGAGTCCTGCCTTCAGATATTTTCCTTAATTTCTTTAATTTACTTAATTTAAGTGTTATTTACTTTTATTTCTTTAGCTTACTTGCTTTTTATTTGAGGACTCTGCTCCTTTAAGGTTGCTATCCTCCTCCCCCCCCCCCCCCCCGCTCTCCCGGATCCGAGCGAATTTCTGGTCTGCAGCAGCGAGGAGGTGCTCTGCTCTACCCAGCTCCTGGTTCCTTTAACTCGGCCTTCTTCGGGGGAAACAGCCTTGCGCCGAAGCCCTTCAGGTGGCTGAGCGCTAGAGGCTGCAGTGCTTACCGGAGTGAACCGCCCATCCCGGCCAGACACGATTGCCCGCGGAGGAGATCCACGCGGTGCCCGGGTTCACACACGGTGCGATCAGACGGCGATCGCACTCGTGCTTCTTTGGGGCTCAGCGCCAGAGCAAAGACAGACACCGGGAACACACTCGCGGTCCCCCCCGGTCAGGCTCCACGTGGTGAGGCCTACCACGTGTTGAGCCTACGGGTGGTGATAGCAGAGTCGGGCCTAGGAGCTGCAAGCCCTGAAAACCAAAAGTACCTCCCTTAGGGGATAAAGGAGTGTTAGCCTTTTTTAACTGCGATCTTATTTTAATTCAGTTTTCATTTTGATTTTAATTTTAATATTAATGTTAAATTTATTATTGCAGTTCTATTAAGTTAATCTGGTTAAATCTTATTCGGGTTTTAAAGGAAAATAAAGGCTCCATGGCATCAACCGCGCTGCCCTTCCTGTGGAACGCGCAGGGGCACCTCCGCAGAGGCAGGAATCTGCAGGAGCTGCGCCACAGTGGCTGCTTCAGTAGAACAGGAAATTTTGCAGCCCTCCCAGGGGTCAACAGACCCTCTAGTAGGGGAGGGGGGGTCCCAGGGTTCAAGCGCTTCCCCTCCTGAGCTACCCACGCCTCCTCTGCTTCCCCCGCCCCTACCCTCCAGTGCAGGGGGGGACGGAGATTTTTTCTCCCCTGACTTCATCCTCTTGCTTCATAAGGCCTACTGCCTGTGCAAGCAGGGCCTAGGGGCAGAGGAGGTTGCCACTCCAGTGGAAGACAAAGCAGCTAGACTCCTCAGGGCTGTCAACCCGGAATCTGGCTTCCCTTCTAAGCGTCCACGTCTGGATGGGGAAGACCTCCTACCGTCCTTTTCCCAGGGGGCTCCGGAGGAGGATAGCTCGGTTAAGGATCTGGACGAGGATGAGGAGGAGCTGGAAGGAGAGATCCCGGAAGAAGATCAATCACAGATTGTTAGGGTTTTTCGTCGAGAGGAGCTCCCGGCCTTGATTAGTGAATCCTTAAAAGTACTCAATGTGGCCTCAGACATACCATCACAGGAAGAGGCGTTGGAGGACCCCTTAATCCAAGCCATTAGGAGATCCCAGAAGGTCTTCCCAGTCCACAGGGTGGTGCGCCAGATGATCCAGGAAGAATGGGATCAACCAGAATCCAGTTTAAGGGGAGTCAGAACCATGTCTCGACTATACCCTCTCCCAGAGTCAGAGAAGGAACTACTGAAATCGCCCAGAGTGGATGCAGCGGTATCAGCAGTTACTAAGAAGACAACTATCCCAGTTGAGGGCAGTTCAGCCTTAAAAGACGCACAAGACAGGAAGTTGGATACACTCTTGAAGCAAGCCTTTGATGTAAGCGCCCTCGCCTTGCAGGCCTCAGTGTCAGGAGCTTGGGTGGCTCGAGCCTGCTTAAGGTGGGCTCAACAGCTTCAGACAGAGGGCTCTGCGGACGAGATTCAGGCCAACTCGGCCAGAGTGGAATCCGGCGCAGCCTACTTGGCGGATAGTCAGTATGACCTTATCAGAAGCCTAGCCAAGAACATGGCCTCGGTGGTGGCGGCTAGACGTTATTTGTGGCTACGAAATTGGGCAGCCAATGCTTCCTCAGTCACGCCTAGGTCGACTCCCCTTTAAAGGGAAACTATTATTTGGGGAGGATTTAGAGAAGCTAGTTAAGGACCTGGGTGAGTCTAAGGGAGGCAGACTTCCAGAAGATAGACCAAAGCAAGGCCGCCCCCTAGCCCCAGTGCGCACCCAGCCTAGGGAGGCGCAGAGATTTCGCCCTGCCAGATCAAATTCCTTTCCCAGGGGCCGGTTTCCCTCTAAGGGACAAGGCTTCAGAAGTTTTCGAGGGGCAGGTCGGGGGTTTGGGGCTTCCTCCTCCTCCTCCTTCTCGGGCCCTAGGAAACAACAATGAAAGGTTGGGGGTCCAGGGGGAAGGATGGCCGATAGGCGGCCATCTGAGGCTGTTTCTCCCCGCCTGGACCCAGGTCACGTCCGATCAATGGGTTCTAGAGGTGATCAGAGAAGGTTATGCGCTCGAATTTGCAAAACAAATTCCTCCAGCATTTGTTCAGTCACCCTGCGGCACATCAAAAAGGGCGGCAATAGAGACAACTCTTACCCGTCTAATAGCTTTAGGGGCGGTGATTCCAGTACCTCCAGACCAGTGCGGATCTGGTCGGTACTCGATTTGCTTCGTGGTACCAAAAAAGGAAGGTTCTTTTCGACCAATCCTAGATCTAAAACAGGTCAACCGCTGCCTCAGGGTGCCTCACTTCCGGATGGAGACCCTACATTCAGTCATAGCGGCCGTGAGGGGAGGAGAGTTCCTAACTTCCCTCGACTTGACAGAAGCCTACTTGCACATCCCGGTCAGGAAGTCCCATCAACAGTTCCTGAGATTCGCAGTACCAAGAGGCCATTTTCAGTTCCAGGCCCTACCCTTTGGCCTAGCTACTGCTCCCAGAACGTTCACCAAGGTAATGGTCGTAGTGGCAGCCTCCCTCCGGAAGGAGGGAATATTAGTGCATCCCTACTTGGACGATTGGCTGATCCGCGCGAAGTCGGAAGAGGAAAGTCATTCGGCGACGTCCAGAGTGATTCAGGTCCTAGAGGAGTTGGGGTGGGTCATCAACGGGCAAAGAGCAGGTTGACTCCCTCTCAGGAGCTCGAGTACCTAGGAGCAAGATTCGACACCCACAGGGGCAGAGTGTTCCTGTCTCGGTCAAGATCAAGAGAATTAAGAGGCCTAATCACGCAGTTTCTGGGCAGACGAAATCCCTCGGCGTGGCATTATCTTCAGGTTCTGGGTACTATGGCGGCATCAACAGAGATGGTACCATGGGCCAGGGCTCACATGCGACCGCTGCAGCGGGCGCTATTGCGTCGTTGGTCTCCCCAGCATCAGCCTCTCTCAATGCAGTTGCCTTGCGCTCCGCGGACCAAACAGTCCCTCCACTGGTGGAGATGTCCGAGGAATCTGGACCGCGGAATGCCACTCGATCCCCATCAGTGGTTGCTGTTGACGACGGATGCCAGCCTGTCAGGTTGGGGAGCGCACTGCGAGGACCAGTTCGTCCAGGGTCGCTGGTCACAGTTGGAGTCACAGTGGCCCATCAACAGACTGGAATTGCGGGCCGTCACCTTGGCTCTCAAGGCGTTCAGGACCTTAGTGCAAGGAA
The DNA here is from genome assembly GCA_033557465.1 of Ichthyophis bannanicus. Lineage (NCBI taxonomy): Eukaryota > Metazoa > Chordata > Amphibia > Gymnophiona > Ichthyophiidae > Ichthyophis > Ichthyophis bannanicus. The sequence goes on along the minus strand of CM066047.1, from coordinate 137,591,755 downwards.
AAGCAATTTGCGTTCTCTCCGACAATGTCACCGCGGTGGCCTACATCAACCACCAGGGAGGCACCAGCAGTCACGCCTTGGAGAAGGAGGCGGACACTCTTTTCCAGTGGGCGGAGCTCCGCCTGCTGGCACTCTCAGCGCAGCATGTGGCGGGCGAGGACAACATCACAGCCGACTTTCTCAGCAGGTGCAAGATAGACCACGGAGATTGGGAACTAGAACAGGAGACCTTCAACCAGATAGTGGCCCGTTGGGGGCACCCTGTCATGGACCTCATGGCGCGGTTCTCTACTACCAAGGTAGACAGATTCTTCAGTCGAAGGAAGGAAAGGATGTCCGAGGGATTAGATGCCCTGTCACAAAAGTGGCCCTCGGAAGGACTTCTCTATGTATTCCCTCCGTGGGCTATGATCGGAAAGGTGCTTCAACGAGTGGAGGCTCACCAGGGCTTGGTAATTCTCATAGCTCCGGATTGGCCTCGCCGCCCCTGGTATGCCGATCTGATCAGGCTGCTCGCCGACCTTCCTTGGCGACTTCCTTTCAGAAGAGACCTGCTGAGGCAGGGTCCGGTCCGGATGCCTCACGTGGATCGATTCTCGCTTACGGCCTGGCTATTGAAAGGGCACGGCTCCTAAAACGAGGCTACTCAGGAGCTGTAATCTCGACGCTGTTGAAGGCCAAGAAGCACTTGACCTGTCTATCTTATGTAAGGGTTTGGCGCATCTTCGAAGCTTGGTGCGCAGAGCATCGTCGGAAGCCCCTTTCGGCCTCGGTCCCGGAGGTTTTGGATTTCTTGCAAGCAGGTTTTGATAAAGGTCTGGCGCACAGCTCCTTGCGGGTCCAGCTGGCGGCGATCTCTTGCTATAGAGGAAAGGTCCGGGGCAAACCCTTGGGGGCACACCCGGACGTCTCCAGGTTCCTAAGAGCGGTTGGTCGGCTACGTCCACAACGGAGATCGGTCATCCCCCCTTGGGACCTTAACCTAGTGCTAAATGCTCTGATCGGGGAACCCTTTGAACCCGTAAAAAGAGCCTCATTAAAGGATTTGACCCTAAAAACAGTGTTTCTGGTCGCCATCTGCTCGGCCAGAAGGGTCTCGGAATTACAGGCACTATCTTCCCAGCCCCCCTTCCTGTCCTTCCTCAAGGACAAAGTGGTTCTGCGTACAGTGCTTTCCTTTTTGCCCAAGGTCATCTCTCCCTTTTCATGTGAACCAGACAGTTACCCTGCCGGTCTTACCGACCAAGGGACAGGAAGGTAGGAATGACAAACTGCGTCTCCTAGACGTACAGAGGGCCTTGAAACGTTACCTCTCTCACACAGCACCATTCCGAAAGTCTGACTGACTGTTCATCCAGTTTGGAGGTTCGCACAAAGGTGAGGCGGCTGCCAAGGCTTCGATCTCCAGGTGGATCAGAGAGGCGATTGCCTCCGCCTACATCCTGAAGGGGAAGCAGGTGCCGGTGGGGCTGCGGGCACACTCCACTCGGGCTCAGGCTGCCTCTTGGGCAGAATTTTCCTTGGTTCCGCCGCTGGACATCTGTAGAGCAGCGACTTGGTCATCGCTGCATACCTTCTCCAAGCACTATAGACTGGACGTGCAGAGTGCAGCGGACGCCCGGTTCGGTCTAGCGGTTCTTCAGTCCGGTATGCCGGATCCCACCCAGGGTTGAACTGCTCTGGTACATCCCAGAAGTAAGGGACTGGACTGGAGTGACGATAAGGAAATAGTAATTAGATCTTACCTGCTAATTAGTGTTCCTGAAGGAACGACAGTCCAGTCCCTGATCCCACCTGCTTCCGGCAACTGGTCAGACCTCGGGTTCATGGCAAGGCTTCCGGCCGGGCGTAGGGCCGGTACGGCAGGAAGAGCAGGATAAAGCCGGCTCGGGTAGAAGCAGACATCTCCTCGGGCTGTTACCATGCCTCCTCTCCTTTTTTCCCTTTTATATATATATACTTCTATAAAAACAACAACAACAAAAAAATATATATATATATGCCTGTTGGATAGGTTTGAGGTTCTATATTATGTTTCGTTTTGGAGTTTGGATTAGAAGTTAGTGAGATCTTTTTCAATCGAATACTGGAGTTGGTGGGTAGTCCCAGTGGTATTTATACCGCTCCATCCCCAAAAAGGTTGGGCTCAGCCTCCAAGCTGCTGGAAGGGTTGTGCAACCCAGAAGTAAGGGACTGGACTGTCGTCCCTTCAGGAACACTAATTAGCAGGTAAGATCTAATTACTATTTGCTCCTCCACTTCCTTAGGTACTGTCACATTCAGCACTTCCGTCTTATCAAGATTCATTTTAAAACCTGACACTTCCCCAAACCTATCTCTCCCATTACTTCTGGGAGTGTCAGCTGAGGATTACCTATATACAATAATATATCATCCGCATACAATGAAATTTTATGGCTAACCCCCCCCCCCCCCTTTTCCAGTCCCATAATTTTATCATTCGCCCTTATCCTCTGCGCCAATGGTTCAACCACCATTGCAAATAAGGGCGACATCAGGCACCCCTGCTGAGTCCCTCTCCCCAATCCAAAATCCCCTGAATAACTCCCATTAATTTTAACTCGTGCCCTAGGTCCAGCATATAATCCCCTTGCCCTTTTCTCATAATTTGGTCCACATCCCATATTCCTCATTACCCTCATTAAGAATTCCCAATGCACTCTATCAAATGCCTTCTCTGCATCAATTAACATTAATAGGAATTCCTCCTTCCCTTGCCCCACCTCCCACACCACCCCTATAGTGCCCTCTTAATATTATCAGCTGCTTGCCTCCCCATAAGTGAACCCTGTCTGATCCTCCTTTATCACTCCTGTTAACCACGGTGCCATCCTCCCCGCCAGGATCTTCACTAATATTTTGACATCCACATTAAGTAATGAAATTGGGTGATAGGAGGCTACATTTCAAGATCCTTCCCTAGCTTTGGTAAGATGGTAATCCCTGCTGCTAGCATTTCGTGTGTCAGTTCACCTCCCTCCTCTAATATTCCATTAAATACTCATCCCAATACTTCCCCCAATATCCCATGAGGGGAGGGGAGGGTCAGGATAGCTGTTATAGTTGGTGATTCAATCATTAGGAATGTAGATAGCTGGGTGGCTGGTGGACGTGAAGATCGCCTGGTAACATGCCTGCCTGGTGCGAAGGTAGCGGACCTCACGCACCGCCTAGATAGGATCATAGATAGTGCTGGGGAGGAGTCTGCTGTCTTGGTACATGTTGGTACCAATGACATAGGAAAATGTGGTAGGGAAGTTCTGGAGGCTAAATTTAAGCTTTTAGGTAGGAAGTTGAAATCCAGAACTTCCAGGATAGCGTTCTCCGAAAAGCTTCCTGTTCCTCGTGCAGGACCCAAAAGACAGGCAGAGCTCCGGAGTCTCAATGCGTGGATGAGACTGGTGCAAGGATGAGGGTTTTGGATTTGTTAGGAACTGGGGAACATTCTGGGGGAAGGGGGGGCTCTTCCGAAGGGATGGACTTCACCTTAATCAGGATGGGACCAGACTGCTGGCATTAACCTTTAAAAAAGAGAGAAGCTTTTAAACTAGAAATTAGGGGAAAGCCGACAGTCACCCAGTAGTGCATGGTTCGGACAAAGGTATCCTTGAAGGATACTACCAAAAGCAGTGAGGTTCCAAAAGGGAGTATAGTAGCCCAAATGCCCTTGATTAAGGAGCAGACAGAGCATAAAGATTCCAAATTACCCCTGCCTACCAATAGCCAGATTAATATGAATAAAATAGTCTCTAAAATGCTTGTATGCCAATGCTAGAAGTCTAAACAATAAGATGGGAGAGTTAGAATATATAGCACTAAATGAGAGGTTAGATATGATTGCACTCTGAGACATGGTGGAAGGAGGATAACCAGTGGGACACTGTGATACCTGGATACACACTATATTGTAATGATAGAGCTGATCAAATTGGTGGAGGGGTTGCGCTCTGTTAGAGAGGGCATTGAGTCAGAAAGGATTAAAGTTTTGCAGGGAACAAAATTTGCTGTAGAATCTCTATGGATTGAAATTCCATTTATGAAGGGGAAGGTGATGGCAGTTGGAGTATACTATCGACCGCCTGGCCAGAATGAACAAATGGATGATGAAATGCTCAAAGAAATCAAGGAAGCTAACAAAAGTCACAACAGAGTAGTAATAATGGAGGATCTGGATAAATTGGAAGACTGGGCATCCAAATGGCAGATGAAATTTAATGTGGACAAGTGCAAAGTTATGCACCTAGGAAAGACAACCCACACTATATAGTTACACGATGCAAGGCTCCACATTAGAAACCACCACCCAGGAAAAAGATTTAGGAGTCATCGTGGATAACGTGTTAAAACCCTCCGCCCAGTGTGCAGCGGCGGCCAAGAAAGCAAATAGAATGCTAGGTATCATAAGGAAAGGGATGGAGAATAAAACAAAGGATGTTATAATGCCTCTGTATCGCTCCATGGTACAACCGCACCTTGGAATATTGTGTGCAATTCTGGTCACCGTATCTTAAAAAGGACATAGCGTTATTAGAAAAAGTACAGAGAAGAGCCACCAAATTGGTGAAGGGGATGGAAGGAAGGCTACTCCTATGAAGAGAGGCTAAGAAGGTTAGGGCTCTTTAGCCTGGAGAAGAGACGGCTGAGGAGATATGATAGAGGTCTATAAATTAATGAATGGAGTGGAACGGATAAACGTGGTTCAATTGTTTACGCTATCAGAGTATAGAAAGACTAGGGGACATGTAATGAAGCTACAGAGTAAACTATTTAAGACAAATAAGAGAAAATATTTTTTCACTCAACGTGTAATCAAACTCTGGAATCTGTTACCGGAGGATATAGTAAGGGCTGTTAGTATAGCTGGGTTTAAAAAAAGGTTTGGACAAGTTCCTGGAGGAAAGGTCCATAAACCACTATTAAAAAGGGACCCAGGATATCAATGCTTGACCCAGTACAAGCATTGTGGAACCTGTCTTTTGGGGATATTGCTAGGTACGTATGACCTAGATTGGCCACTGTTGGAAACAGGATACTGGGCTTGATGGACCTCGGTATGACCCAGTTTGGCATGTCTTATGGTCTTATGTTCTTATCGTCTAGGAATATTTTGTAGAAACTTCCTGGTAGCCTGTCTAATCCCAGCGCCTTTCCCACCGCCATCCCTTTTACCGCCCGCTCCACTTCCTCTCCCGTGATTCCCTCCTCCAGTCCCTCTTGAGCCTCCTCTGATAGTTCTGGCAACTGTATCTCATCTAGGTATCCTTGAATTTGCTCCTCCCTAATCTCCTCCTCCCTCTTATACAATTCCTGATAAAACTGCGCGAATCTCTCTAATTTCTTTTTCTTCCCGACACACCTCCCCACTTTTCCCCCTTATTTGGAATATCATTGATGTAACCTTTCTCTGCCTCAACCTTCTGGCCAAGAGTCTACCTGGTTTATTCCCAAATTCGTAATACACCTGTTTTACCTGTCTCATTTCAAAGGCTACTTGGTCTATCTGTAGTGCTTGCAACTCCCCCCTCACCACCTTTACTGCCTTCCTATCCCGCTTTGCCCCTGTCCTCTGATACACCAACTCTGCCACTTTGTGTTCATCTCCAGGAACAAGCAGGAATGAGTCTTCACATATGGGTACGTCGGTACCGACGGAGTTTGCGTGGGAATGCTTCCCAGCGTCCAATCAAAAAGCGTTTGGAAGCATCCCACCACGCCTGTGTGCTGCCTTCCTGCCTTTCCCAATTGCCTCTCCTCAGTTTTCGTTTTCCGCGGAGCCGGCAGGACATCCTGTCACCGCAGAAAATTCTTGTTTTATTTCTTTAGTTTTCTTGTGGTCGCGGCTGTCTTCCCCGACGCTACCGGTACCGCCGGTGTTTTCTTTTCTTGTGAAATCTTCCTTTTTCAAGGGATATTTTTTCTTCTTAGTGTCTCACGGTTCTCCGGCCTTTTAGGCCGCCTCTTTTTCCTTCATAGAGCCGCCAGCCACTTTCTCCAAGAAATATTCAAACTGTGGCGGTACAACTTTATTTTTAGACCCTCTAAGTCGGTGTCTAACCTGCTTGGGTCCTGACCTTTTTCCTCCAGAGCCTTTAGGCAACAGTTTGAGAAGAGGTTTTCAACATCGAGGTTCCCTCGATACACGGTTTCCCTCCAACTTCAGGGCACCGTCCCTTGCTTCTACACAGGATCAGGTAACCCACAAACAGTCTGTTAAGACTAGCCAGCCCTCGAGGGGTAGGTCTCATGCACAGCATGTAGACAGCTCCGGCCTTGCCCTCGAGGGCCCACGGGCTTCAAAACCCCGGCGGGCGTCTTCGGCCTCCAAAGCGTATGAGGGGTTTTGTGGTGTTCCTGGGGTTCACCCCTCACAGAACATACCTGAGCCATGTCCGGTGGTGGCATCCGCTTCGAGCGGTACCAATACCCCGGCATTGGCACTAGTGCTGGATGAAACACTCCTCACCAGGGATGGTCATCTGGCATCCTCGGTGCCTTCGGGACCGGTGGATACTCTCCAGACTGACTTTCCATTATCGGTACCAGCACCAATACTACCACCGTCGGTACCCTCCAGACATGCATCGATAGCCTCGCTTCCTTCGATGCCGAGTCTGGAATCGATCTCCAGTCTGGAGGACTGGGTACCGACTCATCTTGGTACTGGCTCCCGGTGCTACCAAAGGCTCGGTTCCGATGATTCGGATCCGCAACTCTCGGTTCCTCCGAGGCCGTTTGAGTTGCCACTAGTTGGCCTTCATCCACCAGTATCAGACACGGTACCGAAGTCGGTACCGATGTCCACATTACCCTTGCGGTTGGTGCCTTCCATGCTTTGCTCATCAGGCTCTTTGCCCTCGATGCCGAGTTTGGAATCGATTTCTAGTCTGGAAGACTGGGTACCAACACGCTTTGGTACCGACACCGATCGATACCGGAGGCTCGGTACTGAGGATAGTGGCCGGAGGTCTTCAGTTACCTCGGTACCGATTGAACTGTCACCGATGGCTGCTCCGATGTCTGTCTGTGCCGGGCTCAGCTTCGACATCGGTACCGGTATTGGCATCAGTACCGGTATCCACAGTACCATCGTGGCCAACTCCTGCCATGCTTTTAACAGGATCACTCCCTTCTATACCAAGCTTGGGGTCGATACCTGGCATGGACGATGTGGTACTGACAGTCGCTGCTCCTGACAGTCGCTGCTCCTGACAGCCAGTACCGGCAACCATCCCTTAAGGATTCCACACTGCACCGTGCAGGATCTTCTATTCCTATATATTTGGATAGCTCTTTCGGTGCTCAGGCTAGTTCTTCAGATCTAACCTGTCCAAAGGAGATTCCAGTTGGAGATCCCTCTTTTCAGAGTTTCCTCCTGGATATAGCAAGATCTCTTGCCATTCCTATCCCTGGATATGATCCTGCACAAGGCTCTGTTTCTACCAAAGCAAAGGAGAACATAATGCTTCCTTTGCATCATTCCTTGCAGGATCTCCTTCTAGGAATGTGGGAAGCACCTTTTTAAAGGTACCCCCACCTTCCAGAGCAACTGATCTCTTATATCAGGTGCCCCCCTCTCCAGGGTTTCAAAAGACTCAACTTCCTCATCATTCCATAGTAGTGGAATCAGCAATGAGGCAGGTAAAAAGTAAGAAAAAGCACTCTTATCCGCCAGGTCGTGAGTCTAAGACACTAGATGCCTTTGGACGTCAAACCTTCCAGACATCTATGCTTTCTGCGAGAATTCTCTCATTTTTTGAGTATCTCTTGAGGAGGTCACAAAGCAATTACATCTTTTGACTCCTTCCCTTCCAGAGTCCAAGAGTGCAGGCTATTCTTCACTGCTTAAGCATCTTCAGAATATCTCTTGGTTTCTTACTTGTGCTTCCCTAAACTCTTTTGTCTGTTAGCAGGACTTCTGCTATAACTATAGGGGCATGACGTAGAGCCTGGCTCCAAGCTTCAGACTTGGACAAATGGGCACAGCAAAGACTGGGACATACTCCTTGCACTGGAGACTATCTTTTCAACAAGGAGTCTTTACGTCAGGTTACTCAGTTGTCCACTGACTTACCTGTTCCTAGGTGCTGTTCTGCACTTTCTTCTGTCCCAATAGGTAGGAAATGTCCTGCCAAACTTTCTTCCCATAGGAGAAGGTTTTATGCATCATCTGCCCATCATACAGATGTTCCCAAACAAGGGAAGCATTGTCCTGGTCTGCAGAATTCAACCTCTCACCAGGCTCAGCAAACCCAGCAACTGCAGGGTTTCTGATCAGTCTTCATCAAATGCTTGTGACTCTTGGGGTTAGAATCTGCAGTTGCTGCTTCTCAATAGAGGCAATCCACTGCTTTCATTCTAAACCCTAGACATGGATCTCTCTTCCCAAAAGACATCCATTTTTTTTCTATGTTCTATGAGCTGTCAGGATGTTCATGCCTATAGGTCACAGGGTTCTCTTCTTCCTGCTAGGGAAAGAGGTCTAACCACTATCAAACGATAGTTTCCTGTGCCAGCATGTCTTTTTTTTGCCTTTCTATAGACTTACTACTTTGTAAGTCTTCTTCAGCTCCATTCTCTTTATCCTCTTACCAAGCTTTTCCCCTGTAAGAGGGGTATTGCTTCACTGGAGGGCTTTTTCTTCAGCCTCTCTAGTTTTGTTACTTTTCCAGTACGGAGTTTCCTCTCTGAGTTAACTTCTCTTTTTCAATCTTGCTTTGAGGCAGTTCATCAGACATGTCCAGAGTTTTCTACTCCTGTTCTGTCTGTTTCTGTTTTTAAACAGTAAGATTCTTTCTGCTGTCTGGCAAGCAGCTGCCTATGCAGGAGCCTTAATGTTTGGACCACTGGTTCTTGTCCACCAGCAACCAGGTTGTCCTCCACTAACATTCTGTCTGGTCTTAGTAGTGGCTCCAAGTCAGTGCTGTCATCTGTCTTGGAAACTACTTCTCTACAGGCTTGTTGGATTGTCTTCTCTTTCTGCCATCTCCATTCCCCTGGGTTTGGCAGCATAGTTGACATAGGTACTGGCTCTCCAGCAGCCAGTTCTATCTCGTCATTCTCCTGCATCATGCTCTCTGCAATTCTACAGAGAAGCTCTCCACTATGGGCCCTTGCTAGAGAGCATGAGGGTTTTTTCTCCAACAGCTATCCTAGATGGTTGGAAAAGGCTTTCAGTCATGTCTCCCATGACTAGAAAGGTTCTCCCTTTTTTCACTATCTCCTTTTTAATATAAAGGATATAGGCCTTCTCTTACTTGAAAGCTTAAGGAGTTGCCAGTTCCCTGCTTTGGTCCATAGTATTTCCAATTGGGAATATGCTTTTCTCCTTGCAGCTCGTCCTCATGGTAAGAATGCATGATACCTTTTTGCCCTTAAGCAGGTCAGCATGGTATCTCATTTTTATGCGTCTTCTGTTCACTTACCATGCTAGAGTTCTGGAATACTCGGGACTTGCTGGCTGCAGACTGATATCATCCTCTGCTTTTCACATAACCACCTGTTTTTTTTCACTAGCTAGCATCCCTGTAGCTCATAACCAGTCGGAATAGATTCTCTATCTTCTCAAGTAGGTTCCACCTTGTTAGATGAACCTTTCCTCTCCACATTTCCTATGTGAATACCGTTCTGTGGGCATATCTGTCTGCTTCGTTGCAGACACCCATATAGAGGCATATATATATTCATATCTATAGCATACATCTTACAGATATGTTGCAAGTATAGAATATTGCTCCAATGTTATCTCTAGAACTGCAATTTAATACATGTTCCCATCCATTAAATACTCAGTTTGATCAGTATTTTAAAGCAACGGGTCTCAGACTTCTAAGAGCTACGGTCTTCATATGGCATCGACCAAATGCTCCATTTTGCATCATTGACCAATATCGTTGCTAATCTTAATCTGCTTATAACTGGAAAAGGTAAAGGATATGTGCTTATCTTAAATATGCCCAACACCAATCTCAGCGCTGTTGCGTTTCACTGCCAAGCTGTTTCATCAGGGGTTTGGTTTCTCGAACACATCCTCGATCTATGTATTCAAAACACTTCTCAAGTTTCCATGTCTTCAGCGCTATATAAAGGGAATCGCATACTAATTCTTTGTTGAAATTAAATACAACTTTCTATATCAGTTATGCAACAATATATCTGAAAGTTTTACCGTGAACTTCACTTCAGATTTCTTCCAACATCAGACCGTTAGTTCTTTCAACGCCGCGCATGCGAACTACCTATAGGGTGGGCCTTATATCAGGTTCAGACATCCCGCTATTAAATGTGATGTTCCGGAACTAAACACATAGGTTCCAGTCTATTTGTGTGTTAAGCCCCCCCCCGGTCTCACTGACTGTAAAGTAAAGATCCATCTTTGTTCATTTATTATCATTGATCTCTCGATTTACCCTCAGATCCCGTCATAATTCTCTCTATACAGAAACATCTCAGATCATCAAATCTATGGTTTTCTTGGAGACAATGCTCAACTATCGGGGCTGCCAATGTCTTGCACTTCAACTTACTTCGGTGTTCAGCTAGTCTAACTTTGAAAGGGCGAGAGGTTTTTCCTATATACAATAGCCGACAAGGGCGTTCTATTGCATATACTAAATAAGTTGTATTGCATGTGGAATGATGACGTAACCGGTAACTTTTCCCATGATATTCAAATTATGAAGCTTCATAAGTGACTGCACACATTTGGCAGGACCCGCATCTAAAACGACCCAACGGTTGAATCAGATGGCTATCCTCTATAGATCTTATCTTTGTGGGGCTTGAAACTTCCTTAAAATTGCGATGCTGCTGCCAGACACAGCGTACTTTATCTTTAAGTGCTGGAATGCTTTGAAGCACATTCATGTGTGTTTTGTTTTTTTTTTAAATCTTTTGAATTTGGTTGTCTTACAGATGACTATCATTTATGTGTATTTTATGCTTTTTCATATCTCACTATAGATACATTCTTATGTCTGTCTATATATCTATATATATGTGTGTGTGTATCTGTCTATTTTTCTACCTGACTGTCTAGGCTCATATAGCTATATGATTCTGACAGATGGGCTTTACCCATACCTATGCTATCCAGCATGTTTGGGGTTCTACACGCACAATCACGTTCTGTGGTAGTTAACAACTTCCACCATAACCTTACGGTTTAGGTACCTCTGAAGCTCTCCATGTTCCAGTATCTCTCCTAGCTGACTCCAGTTAGAGACATTGCAGATCTTCAGTTAATCACAGGCTCTAACGCCTCAGGCATTTGTCCTTTCTTTTTGGGATACAAGGGGTTTCCATACCTTTTCCTCCCACAAGGACTGTGCCTGTTTGTCCAAATCGGTCAGCCTTCTCTTTTTGCTCCTAAGGGTGAGCCACTCTGTTACCAAAAGAGTTCGGCTTTTGTCATAAAGCCTTCCGCTGAAGCCCCACCGTTTTTGTACTACCCCAGTTATTACTGGGGTTCCCTCTTACCTTTCAGGTATCTGACCTCCACTGTTTTTCCTACAGGTTTATTACCTCCACTTCACAGTGAGGTCCCCCTTGAGGTTCCTCTACTGGGTTCCCCAGTAGATCCCATGAACCTTACTGCTCTGTAATCCTGTTAGGGGAGGTCCATATTGCAATATTTCTTCCAATATCATTGATGATGATTATCATCCACACATGGACTCCTTGTCTGCAGTCCTATGCTAGGTTAGCTGTTCCACAGTGCCTTTCTTTTTCAACTCCTACCCTCCATCCTCAGGATGCCTGGTGTTGTGGGGGATAGCATGTTCCAATCTATGACATGCTGGGACTCCAGGCATCTTAGCTTGGGAGTCCCCATATGTGAAGACTCATTCCTGCTTGTTCCTGGAGATAGCACAGTTACTTACCTGTAACAGGTGATCTCTGGGAACAGCAAGAATAAGTCTTCACAACCCACCCACCTCCCCTAGGAGTTGTATCTCTCTATCTCTATCTTTCCCTTCTCTCTCTCTCTCTGTCTCAGCTTGAAACAACCAAGGAGAGGCAGTTGGGAAAGGCGGGAAGGCAGCACGCAGGTGTGGTGGGATGCTTCCAAAAGCTTTTTGATTGGACGCTGGGAAGCGTTCCCGCACAGACTCCATCGGTACTGATGTACCCATATGTGAAGACTTATTCCTGCTGTTCCCAGAGATCACCTGTTACAGGTAAGTAACTGCTTACTCAGCTCCCCGTCCTTATGGTATTGAGCCTTTTTTTAGTTTTGCACCCCACATAATAAACCTCCCACGTACATAGGCTTTCAATCCTTCCCATAAAGTTACATCTCTCACCTCCCCATTGTCATTAAAGGATAAATATTCCCTTATTGCCCCTCTTATATCCGCAATTACCTCCTTTCGCTTAAGCAAGCTCTCATTTAATCTCCAAAATTTGGCTCCCACTTGCCTCTTCCCCCTTATTTCCATTTCCACCGCACCATGATCTGACCATGTTATCGGCTCTGTCTCCCTCTTTAACTGCTAACATCCATTCGTTATCTACTAGTATCAGGTTAGGGACAAGCAACCTCAGGCCGGAGGGACAGTGGTCTCTAGTCCCATGGCCACTCCTTGTGGCTTTGGGCAAGCCACTTAACCCTCCATTGCCTCAGGTACACTTAGATTGTGAGCCCTTCAGGGACAAGGGAATAAAAATACATGTAAACCGCACTGATTCTAAAGAGTGCGGTATAAAAAAAAAAAAAAAAATCATATCAATCCTCCTCCAACTATTATGTGGTGCTGAAAAATATATATATTCTCTCCTTTTGGGGTACAGTTCCCTCCAAACATTACCAAATTATATGGTCGCATCAGTTGATTTAACCTTCTCCTATTACTCCCCTCCACCATCTAACCCCCTTGGGTGCCGTTCCATTCCTGGTTTTAATACTACATTGAAATCCCCCCCCCCCCTATGAGGAGCTTCCCTTGGGTTTCTTCCTCCAACAACTTTTGCGTTCCCCTCCAGAATGGGACCCGATTTCCATTTGGCCCATAGACCGACACAATGGTGATATCCTCATTCCCCAATTTCCCCTTTATACCCACTATTCTTTCTTCTGAATCCCTAAAGCTCTCTTGCACTTGAATCCCACTTCCCTCCTTCACCAATATAGCTACTCCCCCCTCTTTGCTCCTTCCTTATTTAATGAGTAGAATTGGTCCAGGAACCGCCCGTTCTTCATCCGCCCCGCATCCCCCCTCCTCAGATGAGTTTCTTGAAATAACACCACATCCCACTGATTCTTCTGAACCTCTCGATACAACTGCCTGCGTTTGTTAGGTGAATTCAGCCCCTTAACATTTGCTGATCCTATCCGCACCATTTCACTTTTTCCTCTTCCTCACCTTCCTTCCCTCTTCCTTGACATGTCTCACCCTACCACCCCTCCTCTCCCTCTTCCCCGTCCCCTTCTACCCTCTCCTGCCTTCCTTCCATGTGTGTCATGTCCTATCCCAATACCCTCCCTGTTCGTATACCCATCCACCGTGGTGGCCAGACCCCCACCCTCCAATAATATTTCCCTCTTACTTCCTCTCTATTACCACCTCCAGCTCCGTTCTGGACCCTTAGATCACCCCCCCTCCTTTAACCTGTGCCATACCCCTTATTATTCCACCCTCTTTATACATCATTCAAGTACTATCCACATGTGCCCAACTGACCCCCCCTCACCCCTTCACCCACCCCTTTACCCCTTAATCAACCCTCCCCTTAAACAGAGTTACAAGTTCAATATACTAGTTTCCCAACTATTACCATCTCCCACCCATCCCCCTCCCTTCTCCCCCAGTATTATCCACTCCCATGAATGTCCTGTAAGTCCAGTGTCCAAGGGACCATACAGCCCCATTCCTATTGACTTCCAGCCATCTCACCACCACTCGCTTGATTTTCTCAGGTATCTGCTTCAGTCTGTGCTGTCTTTTTCCTGGGATAGTCTCTTTAATCTCTTCCCCTTCTCTGCCTCTCTCTGCCATTGGGATATGGCTTGCACCCTGCCTCTTACGTCCTTACTTTGTGGTATCCATTCTCTATCCATTGTCTTTGGCAGATTCTCACATCCCAGCTCCTGCAGCACTGCCCATGCTTCTGCCACCTTCACCTTCCTGAAGGCCCCATTCACTGTTAGAGATAGATGTTCCCGTTTGGACTTTTGCTATCTCAGCCCTTTTCCTCTCAGATAAGTCGTCACCTCCTTCAGACCCCTATGCCGCTCCAAGGTGCCCCTGAAGAGATTAAAGTTTCCACTTCAGAGCTCTCCCATGCAATACGTCCATATTTCCTTGCCACGTTCAGTATCTTTTCTTTGATTGGGAAACAGCTCAGATAAACTATAATATCGCGCGCCTGTTTCTCTCTCCGTGGACCCAAACTCCGGTGTGCTCTCGCCACCCCCACTGGTGCCATCTGGTCGTCTTCCACCCCCTCCATTCTCAAGGTATGCATATACAATCGCTGTACTGCTTGCACACAATCTTTGTAATTATGTCTCTGGTATCCCTCTGATTCTAAGGTTACTCCGCTGCGCTCTATCCTCCAGCTCTTCCATTTTCTCCCTCATTTCCTCCTGCTGGTCCTTGAGTTTGCACTGCTCCGCCGCCATTTCCTGCATCTCTCCAGCATGATTTTCCACGTGCTCTTCTAATTCCTCCACATGCTGCCCCAAGCTTCCCAAATCCTGCTGTATGGTTAGTCTCTTTCAGATCCTTTCTCATCGCTTTCAGATCCTCTTGAGTCTCCCTTTTTAAAAGCCTGCAACCAGACTTTCATATCCGCCCTTTCTGGCTGCCTCTCGTTACCTTCTCATCCTCCGAGCTCTCCATTTCTCCTCTCCTCCGAGCCTCCCAAACTCATGACAGCTGCCGTTTTTCTCTCTTCACGTATGCAGACTGAAAACCCACCAGCTTCTTTCAGGCCGACATAGCAAGATCGGGAGTCTGGCTCCCTTCCACTTTGCTACCCGGGAATCAGCTTATTTCTGCTATATACTGTAGGAATTGGACAGAGCTCGGCTAGGCTGCTGCCATTAGCTCTGTGACGTCACTGGAAGTCCCTAAAATGACTTTTTAAAATGACCGCCTTTATCTTTATCTTTATCTTTTTATTTACAAGATTTGATTAACCGCCCAGGCCGGAGCATTAGGGCGGTGTACAATACAAAAAATAAGGCTGCAAGAAACAAAAGTCAGAAAGGGAACACCAACAATTGATAGGACAGGAGGGACAGATTAAGGCAGAAGGAGGAAAGGCCCAGAAGGGCAGGAGGACAAGAGGGAGGGGGGGGAAAGAAGGTAAAAGGGATGGGATCAGTGTGGGGGGGAATCATGGAGAGTGGGGGGCGAGGTTCTGTGATGGGGCACCGTCGGCGGGGGGGGGGGGGGGGGGAGAACGAAAGCTTGGCAGAAGAGGTGAGTCTTGAGCAGAGTCTTAAAGCGGGGGTAAGAGGGTTCTAGACGAAGGGACCGAGGGAGTGAGTTCCAGAGGGCGGGACCCAAAAAGAAAAAAGCGGAATGACGTGTCAGTTCGAGGCGGGCCTGGGCAGGGGGAGGGAGAAAAAGGCGGTTACCGTGGGCTGGGCTGAGCGGAGGAGGCGTGGGGAAGGCTGAAGGTGGATAATGTCCGAAAGGTATTGAGGGGTGCCGGAGTGAAGAGCTTTGAGTGAGAATAAGCACTTTGAAAACATAACGGAACTTCACCGGAAGCTAGTGTAAGGTGAGAAGGCAGGGGGAGACATGGAAGTGAGCTGAGGAACCAGTGACAAGGCGGCCGGCGGTATTTTGTACTAGTTGGAGGCGGCGGAGCTGAATAGAGGGGAGGCCTGCATAAATGGCATTGCAATAATCTAGCCTGGTTATTACCAAGGACAGAACGAGGGTAACAACGGAGGAAGGAGGGAGAGAGGATTTGACGGCCCGGATCCGACGCAGGGTGAAAAAAGATGAGCGAATAACGGAGGAGATGTGTTGGTGGAATGAAAGGGCGGAGTCCAGAGTGACACCTAAGTAGCGGAGAGTTGGAACGAGGGGAATGGGGCGGAAGGACATGACAGGCGATAAGCTAGGGGAGGGGAGCCCAAAGGAAAACCAGATCGCGGAGGATTTGGCGGGGTTAACGTGCATGAAATTAGAGTCGAACCATGATGCAACAGAGGAAAGACAATGGTTGAGTGGAGTGAGGTCGGGGGCAGAAGAGGAGGTGTGATGGACCAACAGGATGTCGTCGGCGTAGATGTATGATGAGATGCTGGACTGTTGGATGAGCAGGGCCAGGGGCGCGAGGAAAGCGTTGAAGAGTAGAGGGGCGAGAATAGACCCCTGAGGAACACCACATGGTGAAGGGGAGGGGGTGGAGGAAGAACGGCCAACGTGGACTGAGAAGGTGCGTGTAACCAAGAATGAACGAAACCACTGCAAGACAATCCCACGAACCCCGAAGTCAAATAGACGAGACAGGAGGGTGCGGTGATCGACAACAACGAAATCAGAAGAAGAAAGATCCAGGGACACCACGAGAGAGAAATCACCACGGTCATGAGCACGGTGGAGCTCAGAAAGTAAGGCTGTGAGGATAGTTTCAGTGCTATGGCCTACGCGGAATCCAGATTGGCGAGGGTGAAGGGCAAAAGTGGAATTGAGGTGTGTTGCAAGCTGGGAGAATACCAGTTTTTCGAGGATTTTTGAAAGGAAAGGGAGGTTGGTGACTGGTCGCCAATTTGCGGGGATTGCAGGATCGAGGGTGGGCTTCTTCAGGAGGGGGCGGACAATGGCATGTTTCCAGCTGGAAGGGAAGAGACCGGACAGAAGGCTAGTGTTAAAGATAGAGACAATGTACGGCACAAGAGCAAGGTCCGGTTTAAGCAGCCAAGAGGAGGGCAAGGGATCTAGAGGACAGGTGGTCTGATGGGCTGACGAGATGGCCTTGAGGACTTCAGGGACAGAAACAGGTGAGAAAGTACACCAAGTATGGGGGAAAGCATGAGAAGGGGATGGAGGGCTGGCAGGGGGGGAAGGAGAAGGGGAAGGGGAAGTAGGGGGAGGAGAAAGAGGGAGAGGGCAGGCGGGAAAGGAGGAACGGAGGGAAAGGACCTTATTGGAAAAAAAGGAAGCAAGGGTAGATGGGCTGGGGGCCAACGGAGGGGGCTGTGGGGGAAGAGTAGACGAGGAAGAGATGGATCGGAGAATGAGAAACAGGCGTCTAGAAGAATTAGATGAGGAGGATATGAGCTGAGAATAATAAGACTGTTTGGCCGCGGATATCAGTGAGCGGTAGGAAAGATGAGTTTGGCGAAAGGCTAGATAAGAGGCAGCAGAACGGTGCTTCCTCCAAAGACACTCTGCGCGGCGGAGGTACGAGCGATGGAGGAACAGTCCTTGAAGGATCCTGTTAGGTGTGACAGTGATGCTAGCTGTTATGTCTAACACATGTTTGTTTATGCAATTTCTTGATATACCGCCCAGGCTGAAGGGCATCAGAGTGGTTTACAATCACTATAAGCAGGTACTGGATACATTCCCTCGTCCCCAAAGGGCTCACAATCTGTGTACTTGAGGCAGTGGAGGGTTAAGTGGCTTGCCCAAGGCCACAAGGAGTGCCTATAGGACTAGAAACCCCAGTCCCTCCAGCCTGAGATTGCTGTCCCCAGGTGAGAATTGAACCGCTGGCTCTCCGGCCCGAGGTACCTTGTCTGAACCAATAGGCCACTCCTCCCAAACTGACATACTGGGCTGAAACCCAGTGATCAGTGGGACTGGCCGATGTGAATCCAGGTACTTAGTAGGGAGGACAGTGCTGAGCATAGGCCAGTGTTCAGTAGTCTGACATCACCAAAGGATAATTAGCTCAGGAACAGCAGAATCTTCTTTGAAATTTCTCAAATGCTAGGTCCCTTTTAGGGTAGTAAAGGCTTTCAAGTAGTCTTGTGAGCGAGCAGTATTTCATTCATGCCACATTTTAACTCCTACTTCAGTGAGGCTCATGAGCTGAAGGGGAGAGCCCCACTGCCCTGAAGTTAGGCTTTGTAAAGGTTGTTTTTAAACAAATCTTTTACCTATAATTTGGGTGTATAGGAAAGGTATTCACTTGCCACT
Organism: Ichthyophis bannanicus; assembly: GCA_033557465.1. Taxonomy (NCBI): domain Eukaryota; kingdom Metazoa; phylum Chordata; class Amphibia; order Gymnophiona; family Ichthyophiidae; genus Ichthyophis; species Ichthyophis bannanicus. The sequence goes on along the minus strand of CM066047.1, from coordinate 137,573,630 downwards.
TGTCATCTTGTCATGGTGCTCTCTTCAGAGAAGGGCTAGTCTATAATTGCCACTCAAACTAGAGGCGTGCTGTATGCGCATACACCACAAAATGGGAATACCGGGTTATGCGATTAGATGTATCTGTAATGTTTGAATGCAGGGGTGGCCTTTTTTTCAGGAGGTACTCGGTGATACCAGTACCTCTTTCCTTTCTTGCTAAAACCGACTCATTACCCCCAAGTATTAATGAAAGACTAATGAAACCTCACTTGGTTTGCAGCTTGTGCTGTGAGGGCTTATGTGCATCAGTGATGCCGAGGAGCTAAACTATCAGTAGCTTAACTACCGGCAGGGTCTCCCAAGATGGACAGGTCTCAGCTGAGGTGCCAGCCATCTGGGCAGCAGCAGAATGGGACAGTGTTGGCGGCGGAGAATCACACTTCTGTGACAACAGCACTAGAATGCCAGTCCTTTCTTCTGTGCAGGTAATTCTACTTCCATATCTTGCCACAAAACCCAATAGAAAGTCACAAAACAAATTGCACTATAGTGCTGAAAGATGAGACCCCCCAGGTTGGAAGGCACTCAACTGGCTACTGGGGAGGAGCTGAAGATTTCAGAGTAAAGCCAGCATTTAGGATGTGGTTGTATCAAAGCCCTCTGGACATCTGACTGCTGATGTAGCTGCACATGAAGAGTCAGAAGCTGCAAAGATGTCTTACATATTGGGACATGGAACATATGAAGCATGAACCAAGGGAAGTTGGTGGTCAAGAGTGAAAAGGAACATGTACAACTCGATCTGTTGGGTGTCAGCAAACTGAAATGGACTGGCATCGGGCACTAGCATTTGATGATCACATGGTCGTCTATGCTGGAAACGAAACACAAAGAAGAAATGGTATTGCATTTATAACCAAGAAGAAACTTGCAAGAACTGTAATGAAATACAATGCAATCAGTGAACATTTACTTTCTTTTCACCTACAAGGAATGTCCATCAACACAACTGCAATTCAAGTATATGCCCCAACAGCTTCAGAAGAGGATAAAGTTGAGTTCCATGAACAAGTAGAAGCTGAAATTGACAGAACATGTAATCAGGATATCCTGTTAGTCATGGGTGACCGGAATACAAAAGCTGGCAACAAAGAAGGCGGCAAAGTGGTTGGAAAATATGGACTTGGCAACAGAAATGAAGCTGGAGAAAGAGTGATAGAATTTTGCAAGACCAACGATCTATTCATCTCAAACATCTTCTTCCAGCAACACAAATGGTGACTGTACAAATGGATTTCACACAATGGATTGTACAAAAATCAAATTGACTACATCTGTGAAAGTCAACGATGGACAAGCTCTATAACATCAACAAAGACAAAACCTGGAGCTGACTGTGGTACAGATCACCAACAATTAGTATGCAAACACAAGCTAAAGTTGAAAAAGAGCAAGCCACTCATGTATGTAGCAAAATATGACCTTGAGAATATACTACCAGAATTCAGACTGCCTGCAAAATCGATTTGCTGCTTATGGTACAAATGACTAAGCTCCAGAAGAGTTATGGGATGACATCAAGACTGTTTTGCAGACACTTCTCACTTTCTTCCAAAAGGTGAAAAAGCAAAAACAGCCAAAATGGATGACCGAACAAACTCTGAAAATTGCCCAGAAATGCAGAGAAGCTAAAGTCAGAGGAGAGAGAGGCAATTGCAGAACTCAACAGATTTCCAAGACGAGACAAGCAGTACTACATTGACACATGCAAGGAAATAGAATCAGAAACTATTAGAGGAAGAACAAGATCAGCTTTCCTAAAGCTACAAGAGTTGAAGAAAAAATTCCAGCCTTGAATTGGAATGCTACAAGATGCTCGCAGATCCATGTTGAATGATGCTGAGAAAATCAGGAAAAGGTGGAAAGAATATAGTCATTATACCATAAAGAGCCAGTGGACCAACAGCTGTTTCAACCTGTACCTTTATGATCAGGAACCATTGGTAAAAGAGGAAGTCGAAGCAGAATTGAAAGCCTTATTAAAGAACAAAGCATCGGGCAATGATGGCATTCCCATAGAAGTATTACACAATCGGATGCCAATGTTACCATACTTACAAGGCTCTGCTAGGAAATTTGGAAGGCGACGACATGGCCAGCTGACTGGAAAAGATCTGTGTTTATACCAATACTGAAGAAAGGTGTTCCAACTGACTGGAAATCGCACAACCGCACTGATCCCACATGCCAGTAAGATTCTACTGCAGTCTACAGCAGACTACAACCATACCTGGAACGAGAACTGCCTGAAGTGCAAGTGATTCAGGAAAGGACGAGGAACGAGAGGAGATGGACCCTTGAAAAGACAACCAAAAATATATCTGGTTTATCAACTATAGCAAGGCTTTTGACTGTGTAAACCATGAGAAACTCTGGGCCACATTAAGAAGCATGGGTATACCAGAACACCTGATAGATCTCTTGTATAACCTTTTACATTGATCAAGAAGCAACAGTTCGAACAGAACAAGGAGAAACAGAATGGTTTAAATCAGCAAAGGTGTACGACAAGGCTGCATATTTTCCCACTACCTGTTTTAATTTATATGCTGAACAAATCAGAGAAGCAGGACTGTATGAAGACAACCAAGGTGTGAAGATTGGTGGAAGACTCAACAACCTTCACTATGCTGATACCACATTATACTGGCTGAAAGTGAAGATGATCTGAAACATTTGCTTCTCAAGATCAAGGAACATAGTCTTAAATGGGCCTGCACCTTAATGTAAAGAAGACAAAGATCCTAACTGGCAAAATCAATAAGCTCATCGTTAGAGAAAAAACTGAAAAAGTTGATAACTTTAATCTACTTGGATCAACTATCAATAAAGAAATGACAAGCAGTCAAGAAATCAGATGACGCATTGCTCTTGGCAGAATGGCTATAAAAGGACCTAGACAAGATTCGCAAGAAACATAGAAACATAGAAATATGACGACAGAAAAAGACCACATGGCCTATCTAGTCTGTCCTTCCATAACTACAACAGTCCACTTTTTGCCTTTAGAGATCCTCTGTGTTGGTCCCATGCTTTCTTGAATTCAGTTACTGTCCTCATCTCTACCACCTCCACTGGGAGACTATTCCACGGATCCACTACTCTTTCCGTAAAGAAATATTTCCGCATATCACTCCTGAATCTATCTCCCTTCACCCTCATCCCATGTCCCCTCGTAGCAGAACTTGCTTTCAATTGAAAGAGGCTCTCTCCCTGAACATTTATGCCACGGAGGTATTTAAACATCTCAATCATATCACCTCTATCCCGCCTTTCCTCTAAGGTGTACATATTAAGATCCTTAAGTCTGTCCTCATATGCTTTATAATGAAGCCCATTAATCATTTTGGTAGCAACCCTCTGCACCGACTCCATCCTGTTCACATCCTTTTGAAGGTGCGGTCTCCAGAATTGCACACCATACTCCAAATGAGGTCGCACCAAAGACTTATACAGAGGCATTATCACCTCCTTTTTTCTGCTAGCCATTCCTCTCCGTATGCACCCAAGCATCCTTCTAGCTTTTGCCGTCGCCTTTTCCACCTGTTTAGCTACTTTAAGATCATCAGACACAACCACGCCTAGGTCCCGCTCTTCTTTAGTGGACAAAAGTACTTCACCTCCTATACTGTATTGCTCCCTTGGATTGCTGCAGCCCAAATGCATGACCTTACATTTTTTAACATTAAATCCCAGCTGCCAAATTCTAGCCCATTCTTCAAGCTTAGCTAGATCCCTCCTCATGTTATCTACCCCTTCCTGGGTGTCTACTCTATTGCAGATTTTGGTATCATCCGCAAAGAGGCAAACCTTACCCGACAGCCCTTCCGCTATATCACTAACAAAGATGTTAAAAAGAATCGGACCAAGGACAGATCCCTGGGGCACACCACTGGCAACATCCTTCTCCTCAGAGTGAGCTCCATTTACCTGTACTCTTTGTCGCCTCCCACCCAACCAACTTCTAACCCAAGCAGTAACTTTAGGGTCCATCCCTAGGGTGCTCAGTTTGTTTATAAGTCGCCTGTGAGGAACAGTGTCAAAGGCTTTACGGAAATCTAAATACACCACATCTAGAGCTCTGCCTTGGTCCAACTCCCTGGTCACCCAGTCAAAAAAATCAATCAGATTTGTCTGACAAGACCTGCCTCTGGTGAATCCATGCTGCCTCGGATCCTGTAATCCGCTGGACTCCAGAAACCTCACTATTTTCTCTTTCAGCAGCGTTTCCAATAATTTACTCACCACCGAAGTTAAACTAACCGGCCTGTAGTTTTCAACCACATCCTTACTTCCGCTTTTGTGTAAAGGCACCACATGAGCCTCTCTCCAGTCCTTTGGCACCACTCCCGACTCCAACGAGGCATTGAAAAGGTCAGTCAGTGGAGCTGCTAGAACGTCCCCAAGTTCCCTCAGTATTCTAGGGTGTATCCCATCCGGTCCCATCGCTTTGTCTACTTTAAGTTGAGCTAGTTTCTCACGAACACAGTCTTCTGAAAATAGTTCAAGATGTCCCTCGCTTCTGTTCTTATTTGTGGGTGTTTTCTGAGGTCCTGCTCCTGGTTCTTCATCTGTGAACACAGAACAAAAATATTTGTTAAGCAATTCCGCTTTATCCTTATCAGCTTCTACATATTCCCCCCTGCACCCTTGAGTCTGACAATACCACTTTTGCTCTTCCTCTTCTCACTAATATATCTGAAAAATGTCTTATCCCCCCATTTTATTGCATTGGCTATTTCCTCCTCCTTTTGAATCTTTGCCTTCTTGACTACTTTGCTAGCTTCTCTAAGTTTTTCCAAATACAGATGCCTGTCTTCTGCTCTCTGTGATCTCTTGTATTTCATGAAGGCCTCCCTCTTTTTCTTCACTTTTTCAGCTACTTCCTTCAAAAACCATAGCGGTCTCCTGTTCCTTTTGCCTTTATTTACCATTTTAACAAAAAGGTTGGTTGCCCTTAAAATACCCCCTTTCAGTTTTGCCCACTGTTTTTCCACATCCCCCAGCTGTTCCCATCCCACTAACGACTCCCTGAGGTATTGGCCCATCTTCGCAAAGTTAGTCTTCCTAAAGTCTAAGATCCTCACCTTGGAATGGATTCTAACAGCCCTAGTGCTAATACTGAACCACACCATCTGGTGATCACTGGATGCAAAATGATCTCCCACTACAACATCAGAAACACTTTCACCATTGGTAAGCACCAAGTCCAGTATGGCCCCTTCACGTGTGGGGTCTGTTACCAATTGCCTGAATAGTTCTCCCTGTAGAGAATCCAGGATCTCCTTACTTCTAGATGATACTGCAGCAGGAATGTGCCAATCAACATCTGGCATATTGAAATCTCCTATCAGTAGCACGTCCCCTTTCCTAGCAATGCTGCGTATGTCTTCAATTAACTCTCTGTCCACCTCTTCCTCTTGTGAGGGAGGTCTGTATATCACTCCAATGCAAATAGATTTCTCTTTCCCTCTTTCTAGTTTAACCCACAATGCCTCCTCTCCCTTTTAAGCTCTGTAATTCCAAAGCTTTAATAGTAGTTTTTACATATAGTGCCACTCCTCCTCCTCTTCTTCCTACCCTGTCCTTCCTGAATAAAGTATAGCCAGGTATAGTTACATCCCAGTCATTGTTTTCTGTGAACCATGTTTCTGTAACTGCCACTAAATCCAAGTCAGCCACTCCCACCAAAGCTTCAACCTCAGGGATCTTATTTCCCATGCTACGGGCATTAATACACACTGCTTTCCATATGTTACCCCTGTTACCCATTTCCATAAAGGTATTTAATGTATCACCTACCTGGGGGCTTTCACTTACCTGGGGGCTTTCTTCACCCATCCCCAAGGAATCTCTCTCTCCATACAAAGATTCGACTTGTTCAAGCCATGATATTTTCAGTAATGTCATATGGATATAGAAGTTGGACAGTGAAAAAGATAGGAAGAAAACTGATGCTTTTGAATTATGATGCTGGCGACAAATATATACCATGGACTGCCCGAAGAACAAACCAGTCAGTATTGGCGGAGATGAAACCTAAGCTTACCCTAGAAGCTCAGATGACAAGACTTCGACGTTCATACTTTGGGCACATCATGCAAAGAGAGATTGTTAGACATCATGCCTGTCAAAGAAAAAGATAAACACAAGAGGAAGGCCAGCATGAGATGGATCGATACAATAACGGCAGCTATGGGTGCCATTTTATCAACAATGAGCCGCCAGACTGAAGATGGTTTAAGACAACTATCCAGAGGATCGCCATGAGTCAACACCAACTTGACAGCACTTAACAACATTAATGAAAGAACCCAGGCTCTGCACACCCCAAAGATAGTGCACCCCTGAAGCAGTGCGTTCCACATTCTGCTGTGGCCCACATGGATTGGCTGAAGTGTTAGTCCCTGTAAAATGTGGGACATACGAACTACAGAGGCTGAGTTGTCCAGACAATAAGGGTAGAAAATTTGTTTTGATTTAGTGATTTGAATATGCCAGCTTTGGGAATCTGAATGTGTAACTTTGTAAAGTAGAGGAGGAAATGTGTATCTCCAGGAACAAGCAGGAATGTAGTCTTCACATATGGGTATCGTCGGTACCGACAGAGCCTGCGTGGGAACACTCCCCAGCGTCCAATTAGAAAGCTTTTGGGAGCATCCCACAGCACCTGCGTGCTGCCTTCCCGCCTTTCCCAACTGCCCCTCTCCAGTTCTTTGTTTTCTGCGGAGCCAGCAAGTCGTTTTCCTGTCACCGCAGAAATTATCCCATATTTTTCATTCTTTTTTGTGGTAACGTCTGCCTTCCTCGACGCTATACCAGTACCGCTGGTTCTTTCTAAAAGAAGAAATTTTTTTTGTAATCTTTTATCTGGTGTTTCCAGCCTTTTTTCTCTCGGGTGCCACGCGCCATTTTGGGCACTAGGCCCAATTTTTCCTCAACATGGAAAAACCAGCTTCGGGTTTTAAAGTGTTCCAAGTGTGGCGGTACCATCTCCATTACCGACACTCATGAGTGGTGCCTCAAATGTTTAGGTCCTGACCACTCCATCTGAGTGTTGCCTGTGGGATGATGTCTAAGAGGGGTCGGCAGAACCGAGCTGCTAAGCTTAGCACCCTTTTTCCCTCTGATGCAGCATCCGTGGCATCGTCTTCCAGGGCTTCGTCTTCCTCCCATGGATCTCAGGTAACCAAACATAAATCTGGCCGGTCCTCAAAGGGTAGATCTCCTTCCAAACATCGAGATGCCTCTGGCGTTGCCCTTGAGGGACTTGTACCAGCAAAAATGCCCCGGCGGGAGGCTTCGGCTTCCAAAGCACTATCGGGGCTCCAGGATTTTTATTTTTTATTTTATTTATTTTTATTATATGCACTTATATACCGTGCTATTTTCCATCAGTGTGGTTTACATAGAACCAGTTAAATATACATCTCAAAACTTTCGATTTGTGTTTACAATTAACAGGCAACAGAACTTGGATAGATAACAAGGGGGTAACTATTTACAACTTTACAGAAAGAGCAGGCTGAACGTCTGTTTGAAGTGGTTAGTTTACTGATGAGGCATTTGAGGTGCTGTCATCTGGGAAATGCTCGAGGAAAAGGTGGTATTTCAGAGCTTTCCTAAACTGCGTTAAATTAGTAATTGCCCGTATACTAGGAGGGAGGCTGTTCCAGCATTTAGGTGCTGAGAATTTGAAAGCCCTGTTCACTGTTTTCTGGCAGCACTTGGTGGTTTCTCTTGGGACTATTAGTTTATTGTTCTCGGAGGATCTTCTAGGTCTGTTCAGGGGGGTTAGCTGAATGAGGTCTGCTAGGGCTGGTGGGGCAAGCTTATTTATGATCTTGAAGGTCAGAATTATGGTTTTGAACATAATTCTGCCTTTTATGGGGAGCCAGTGGAGTTTAAGGATGGGTGTAATGTGTTCCCACTTGGAAGCGCCCTGGAGCACTCTTGCAGCAGAGTTTATTGCAAGCTGTAAAGGGTGTAGCGTGGATTGCGGGAGACCGTGGATTATGGCGTTTGCATAGTCAAGATGTGGTATGATCAAGGCTTGGTATACTGTGTGGAAGTCGCCAGGTTCCAGTAAGGTGCGTATGTGTCTAAGTGATTGGATTTTATGGTGTATCGCTCTTGCTACATTGCCTATATGGGTCTTCATGACGAGTCGCTGGTCAAGTGTGACTCTTAGATATCTAATAGAGGGTTTGGTAAGTAGTTCTGCATCTAAGACCTTTAAGCACGGTGGTGTGATGAATTTCGGATCTCTGGTGATGAAAAGGACTTCGGTTTTCTTATGTTGGATTCTCAGGTTTTGTGATTGGAGCCAACTGGATACTCCGTTGAGACAGTCTGTGAGTGGTGAGAGTTCGGGGTTCTCCTTTGCAAAAGGCATATATAGGAGCACGTCATCTGCGTATAACAGGCATTCCACCTTGAAGGACTGGACGATCTCGCAGATCGGTTGCATATAAATATTAAACAGGGCAGATAGAGAGGATCCTTGTGGGACCCCTTGGCTCTGGTGGAAAGGTTCTGATGTTGCTTCATCTGATCTTGTGTTGCCATCTATCCGAGAGATGACTTGCACCATTCGAGTGCTAAGTCACAAATCTCCTTCTCTCTGAGACGGTGTAAGAGGATGTCATGGGAAACAGAATTAAAGACCGCTGCTATATCCAAGAATGAGTACGTATCCTTGGCGTATGCTGTCAATTCCTGCAATTATGGTACTGAAGAGGATGGTGAGGAGAGTTTCGACCCCATGTGCGCTTCTGAAGCCGTGCTGACACGATCAAGTGGTGTGGAGGCATCAATATGATCTTGAATTTCTTTGGACTTCTTTCTCAACGATTTTCGCCAACAGTGGTATGCTGGATGTCGGGCTTCTTAAGATCCAGTTTGTTGCTTTTGAGGAGTGGCCTGATTGAGGGATTGGGGAAAGGTGCCTGTCGTGTATGAGCAGTCCATTAGCTTTGCTATAAGGGCTGACTGTCAGTCGTAACTTTTATCCAGGACACCGGGCAAGGGTCGGTTTGTGCGGTTGTTGTATTCATTCCAGCAATTATGTCCTCAATGTGTTTGGCAGATGGCTTAGAGAAGGCAGACAGTCGGGCTGAGGATCTTGGCTCGAGTGCCATGGTATGTGTGGGGGACTTATTAGTTTGGCACAGTTTTGCTTTTAAGTAGCCGGCGAAGGCTTGAGGGTGGATTTGACTAGGTTGCTCTGGTACTGGCTCTTTTGCTAGGTTCTTTACCATGGTGAAGAGGTCGTGTGGCTTGTTTGACTCTAAAGCGGTCCCTAATCTCCTCATGCGTTCAGATATTGCTTGGTGGTGTTTTTCTAGTTGAGTGTTGTATGCCCTTAGGTCCTCTGTGTGGAGTGAGTACGGCGCCAGCGTCTTTCTAGTTTTCTCAAGCAGGAGAGTGACGTTCTAAGCTCTGGAGTACCAAGCTGCTGCTGTTCTCGAGGTCTCAACCTCAGCAGAACTACTGGTGCCATGCTCTGGGGTACCATCTGCTTCGTCTGGTACCAACACCCAGGCATCGGCAGCGTCAATTGACCAGAGATTCCTGGCTATTGAGCGCAGTCTGGCGGCTCTCCTTGCAGCATCAGCATCAGTGCCTTCGGGACCATTTCAGACAGGTCAACTGGTATCGACACTGGTTCCGGCACCGATATCGGTACCGGTACCGATAGCATCGACATCGGCGAGTGTGCTTACAACACCGAGTCATGCTATTTCCTCCGGTATCAACAGGCCGGTACCAGACCCCTCTGGTACCGACTTCGATTGGTACCGGTATTGTGCTTTACAAGAGCACCCGGACAGAAGATATTTTGAATCCTCCGATGACTCTAAGGACTGACAGCTCTGTCGATGCCGGAGTACTTCTCTCTGAGGAGCCTTCTCCTAAACATAGGATGTCTCCTCCAGAGGATATATCCTTTCAGGATTTCATCAGGGAGGTGGGTAGAGGTCTTTCCATCACAGTGGCTCCTGAAAAAGAGCCCAGAGGAAAGGAGTTGGAAATTTTACAATATCCTAAAGCTCCCAAGGAAGCAGCTACTTTGCCTATTCATGAGATTTTGCATGATCTCATGTTAAGAATGTGGGAAACACCTCTTACCACTTCTCCTCATTCCCGTAGGCTGGATACTATGTATCAAATGCCTCCTTGTCCTGGATTTCAAAAAACTCAGTTGCCACACCACTCCATAGTGGTGGAGTCAGCTATGAGAAGGATCAAGCGTGCAAAAAGACATGCATCTAATCCTCCAGGACGTGAATGTAGGACTCTTGATGCCTTTGGGCGTCGAACATTCCAGGCCTCTATGCTTTCTGCCAGGATTAGTTCCTACATCTTATATATGGGAATGTTCCTTAAAGGGGTTACAGGAGATCTAGAGCTCATGAGCCCTCTCCTTCCTGATAAGAGGCAGGATTATCTTACACTTGTCAAACATGCCCAGGATGTTTCCAAGTTTGTTAATCGTGCAGCTTTTGACTGCTTTGAGTGCATAAACAGAACCTCTGCTATTGCCATAGGTGCTCGTAGGATTGCCTGGCTCCAGGCATCTGACTTCGAACTCTGGGTACAGGACAAACTGGGGAATATCCCTTGTACAGGCGGAAATCTCCTTGGCAAAAATTGGCAAGAGAAAGCTAATCAACTGTATGCTGATAACACCACATTGGATAGGCTATCCAAGGCTACAGCTGATCCTGCAAGGAGAAAATCCTACAAGAAACCGTTCTTCTCTAAAAAGAGGCTTTACCCCTCCTATGCCCAGCAGGTGCATTCTGCAGGTCAGTCTGCCCGAAAGGGACAGCAGCCCCCGAAGCGCAGGAAATCAAAGACTGCTAAGCCTCAACCGGCCCAGCAGACAGCCTCCACAGGGGCTTTGACTCCCATCTAGACAACTTGGCCTTCCTGGCTCTGAATGGGCCAGAGCTTTCCACCATCCCAGGAAGGTTGTCATTTTGCCCCCAGATGGGGGCAGATAACAGCAGAAGAATGGACTCTGTCCATTGTAAGAGGGGTACAAGCTTCATTTCTTCAACATGCCCCCTCCTACAGTGGTATGACAGTTCAATTCTCAGGCTTCTCTCAACACTGAGTCAAGAGGTCAGTTTACTTCTCGCCCATGGGGTAATAGACGTACCCATTTCCCAACAGGGTACAGGGTTTTACTCCCCTTATTTCCTTATTTCAAAGAAAACAGGGGGACACAGACCCATTTTAGACCTCAGAGAATTGAACAAATTCCTTTTCAAAGAGAAATTCAAGATTTCTCTGGGAACTCTGCTGCCATACCTTCAGAGTCTGGATTGGCTTTGTTCTTTAGATCTCATGGATGCGTACACTCATGTTCTCATCCATCCAACTCACCGAAGGTCCCTTCGTTTTCTTTTTCAAGGAAAGCATTACCAATACAGGGTGCTTCCTTTTGGCCTGTCCTCAGCACCAAGGGTGTTTATGAAATGCATGGCTGTAGTGGCAGCATTTCTTCGCACTCTAGGAATATTAGTCTTCCCCTTCTTAGATGACTGGCTCATTTGAGCCCCTTCAGAATCAGAGGCCAGAATTTCTCTATCATGCACAATGCATATCCTTCAGTATTTGGGCCTGGTCATAAACATACCAAATTCCAGCCTAACTCCCACTCAGTGTTTATAGGAGCTCTGCTGGATACCAGAAAAGCAAGGGCCTATCTTCCACAGGCCCGCTGCCTTCGCATGGTGCAGTTAGCCTCCCAGGCAGTGTTAAAAACTCATCTCATTGCTCAGGAAATGTTACAACTACTAGGCCATATGGCATTTACCATGCATGTGGTTCCCTATGCTCACCTCCATATGAGAGCAGCCCAATGGACTCTATCCACTCAGGCAGCCTGATGCCCGAGTCCACTATCAGACAAAATAGCAAACACAAGTCACCTTATTTTGTCTCTACAATGGTGGCAGTCAACCCAAAATCTGTTGGTGGGGTCCCCTTTCCAGCAACCCCTACCCCAGGTCACTCTAACAGATGCCTCACAGGTGGGTTGGGGAGCTCATCTGCAAGATCTCTCTACCCAAGGCACCTGGACTCCAAAGGAGACCCGCTTGCATATCAACCTCCTAGAACTCAGAGCAATCTTCCTTGCTCTTCAAGTGTTCCATACCCAGCTCAGCTACAAGACAGTCCTAATTCAGATGGACAATCAAGTAGCTATGTTCTATCTGAACAAGCAGGGAGGAACAGGCTCTGTCACTTTGCAACGAAGCTTTGTGACTATGGGCCCTCGCCAGAGAGCATAAGATTCATCTCCTTGCGGTGTATCTGCCAGGCATTCAAAACTCTTGGGCAGACAGACTCAGTTGAGTTCTGCTTGCACACGAATGGTCTCTCCATGCAGACCAGGTAGCAAACATTTTTCAAATTTGGGGAACTCCAGACATAGACCTCTTTGCAAGTCCGTTGAATGCCAGACTTCCCTGGTTCTGTTCCAGAATTCCGGCTCAGGGTTCTCAGGCCAGGGATGCTTTCCTCCTCCATTGGGGTCAGGACTTTCCTATATGCCTTTCCACCCATTCCCCTAATCCCCAAGATCCTATTCAAGCTTCAGAGACAAAGGCCACATGATTCTCATAGTTCCACATTGGCCACGGCAGGTGTGGTACCCTCTGCTCCTGCTTCTCTCTCAAGCTCCATCTCTGGAGTTAGGATCTGCTCCAGATCTCCTGTCTCAGGAGGACAGGATGTTGTGGCATCCCAATCCCCACTCTCTGCATATCAGGTCCTGGTTGCTGAGAGTCTAGATCTTCATGGTCTTAACATTTCTCAACAAGTAATGGATGTCCTTTGTGCTTCCAGGAAACCTTCCACAAGACGTTCTTATGCTTTTAAGTGGAAAAGGTTTTCCATATGGTGTTCGCAAAAGGGTCTTCACCCCTCTGCGATACCCCTGGAATCATTACTGGAGTATCTCCTTCATTTATCTAATGCAGGACTTAGCACTTAAGACTAACTCAGTAAGAGTCCATTTATTTCAGCTTCTTTAAAGCCTTTAAATGGAAAACCTATTTTCTCTCATCCTCTCATAGCGAGATTTATGAGGGGCTGCCTTCTAACTAAGCCTCCCATTAGGCCACCTCCAGTGGCATGGGACCTGAATCTGGTTCTTGGGCAGCTCATGAAGCCACTTTTGAACCTTTAGCTACTACCTCCTTGAAATTCCTTTCCTGGAAAGTTATCTTTCTCATTGCAATCACATCAGCACGTCGCATCAGTGAATTGCAAGCATTAGTTGCTGATCCTCCTTACACGAGGTTCCATCATAAGGTAGTCCTTAGGACTCATCCACACTTTATGCCAAAGGTGGTCTCACCTTTTCATTTAAACCAGGCGGTTTACCTGCCTGTATTTTTTCCAAGGCCTCATGCTTCAAATGCGGAAAGGAATCTTCATACTTTGGACTGTAAAAGAGCCCTTGGCTTTTACTTAGAGGACACAACATAGAAAGTCCTCCCAACTCTGTTGCAAGAGAACATTGTCCAACTGGATTGCACAGTGAATTTCTTTTGCCTATCAGAGTAAGAACCTTTCTCTGGAAGGTCATGTCACAACTCACAATGTGAGAGCCATGGCAGCCTCAATGGCTCATCTATACTGTCTATTGACGACATCTGTCGAGCAGCTACTTGGGCCTCGGTTCATACCTTCACAGCCCATTACTGCTTGGACAAGGACTCCTGCTGGGATGCCTTATTTGGTCAGGCTGTTCTACGACACCTGTTCCATACTTAATCAACTCCTACCCACCTTTCTTGGTAGGATGCCAGAGATCCATGGGGGGAAGTGTACCCTTTTCTCAGGGGTACACAACTTCTGGGATTTCTCCCTGGCATCTGCTGCTAGGGAGTCCCCATATGTGAAGACTACATTCCTGCTTGTTCCTGGAGATAGCATAGTTACTCACCTGTAACAGCAGGAATTTAGTCTTCACAACCCACCCACCTCCCCTAGGAGTTGTATCTCTTTTTTTCTTTTCTTTCCCTCTCTCTCTCTCTCTTTGTCTCAGCTTTAAACTGGAGAGGGGCAGTTGGGAAATGCAGGAAGGCAGCACGCAGGTGCTGTGGGATGCTCCCAAAAGCTTTCTAATTGGACACTGGGGAGCGTTCCCACACAGGCTCCGTTAGTACCGATGATACCCATATGTGAAGACTAAATTCCTGCTGTTCCTGGAGATCACCTGTTACAGGTGAGTAACTATGCTTTCTGTGCCTTTTTCTCTGGTGTTGTACTGCAGGTGGAGCCCATCTTTTGGGGCTTCTGGTTCACTTTTTGGCTGCAAGTTTCTATTTTTAATCTGTGGTCGCTTATTCTGTTTATGGTAAGGCTCAAGTCATAGTTTGTGTAATGTGATAGATGAGAGATTTTGTGAGCATGTCATTTCTGTGTAGGGATTTGTATTGAGCCATTCTCCAGGAACAAGCAGGAAGTCAGTCCTCACTTATAGGTGACATCGGCACTGACGGAGCTTTTGCGGAGCAATTCCCCAGCTTTCAAAGAAAGCCTTTGGGATTGCTACCACGCATGCATGATCCTCTTCCCACCCAAGGGTGCCATCTTGCTTAGTCTCCCTTTTTCCATGGAGCCCTTCGGACGCACGTCCTCGTCCCTCGGAAAACGTTTTTCATTTCCTCACCTTAACAGGCTGTATCCCTTTTTTCCGGTTGCACCAGTCCTCTACCCATCCTCCCCTTGCTCTCTTTTGGAGCTTGCGGGGATACCTTTCCTAAACTTTTTTTTTTTCCTGTGCTTCGTGCCCTTTTTTTCTTTCCAACTGCTGGCCATGTGGGTCTTCAACCTCGCAGGGGCCCTTTTTTCCCCCATGGCCACCGGGTTTAAAAAGTGCGACACATGCTCTAGGAACATGTCGCTTATGGACACTCATGACTGCTGTCTAAGGTGTCTGGGAGCCGACAGTGACCCAGAGCTCTATTCGCTCTGTAAGAAAATGTCCTCTAAGGCCCTTCTCAGCCGTAAGCAAAAGTCAGACATTTTTTGAAAGTCTGCCTTGGAGTCCCCTGTGGTACCCTCGGTCATCTCCCCTCCGGTGGGCTCTCCCCCTGTGGCACAGCGTTCCAGGCAGCATTCGAACCAGGGGTCCCCCGAGGTGGAATGGTGCAAAAAGCCTCAAAGTCGCTGTCTTGGACCCCCGACAAGCGCTAGCGCTCCCACGCCCAGTCGCTTAGCCCCATTCGGCATTCCTGAGAGTCGGACAAGGAGCGGCCCTGCAAGGTACTTCACAGAGAAACAGAGGCCTCCAGCAAAGGCGCCCAGTCTCCTGAGGGCCGTCCTGGTGAGGACCCCCTCTCCTCCTTGATGCCCGATCCGGTAATCCCGGTATCGGCGTCCCAGGGCCCCATGCCCACAGAGTCCCGTATGCTGGTGCTGGAATGCAGTGTTTCTGTGTTCATTGCTTCCCAGCAGGCGCTCACAGCCAGCTTTGCTGACTTGCACCCGGAGACCATGGATACCTCACGTGGACACCCAAATCCGTCCAGGAAACCCCCGAGAGCCACGCGCCTCGTGAGGGTCCTCAACGTCGGTCTTGCTCACTCTCCCGTCCCTCAGGGGCAAGATCGTCCAGGGCTTTTGGCTCCAGACTGCCAGCCATCAGACAGGGCAAACCGCCCGGCTCAGATCCCTTGACCTATTTCTCAGACTGGAAATCCGATGGGGACACATCCCCGGAGACCCGTACCCACCAGGCTCTTCCATCGGACCCCTTGCCGCCTGGTCTCCAGCGGCGTTCACCATTCGAGGACTCCTTTTTGGTGTGTTTTCGGGATATGGCTCGGGCCCTCAACCTGGTCACCCAATCCGAGGAAGACCCTCGTGCTGAGGAACTTGATATTCTTCAGTACAAGTCCCTGTCAAGGGAATCCCTCACCGTGCCGGTGCCACCAATCCTATCTCGGCTATTCCGCATATGGGAGACCCCAGCTTCGGTCCCCATTGTGAGCAAGTGCCTCGACACAATGTACAAGGTGCAGCGAGGGCCAGGCTTCCGTAAGACTCAACTTCCACACACCTCCAATGGTGGTAGAATCAGCCATGAGGAAGTAGAAAAGCCCAAAGTCCCACTCCTCAGTCCTGCCAGGCCAAGAGTCCAGAGCCCTTGATGCCCTGGGCTGCAAGGTCTATCGAGGTTCCATGCTCTCTTGTCGCATCCAGGCATACCAATTATATATGGGTATGTTCCTCCGACTTGGCAAAAGAACTTGGGGGCTTCGCTGCGGGCCTTGAGGGAGAGCCCCTCGACAGGTTCTGTACCCTCTTGAAATCAGTGGCGTATTGCTGCAAGTATATTTCTTGAGCCTCCTATGACGGCTTTGAGACATCGGCTCGGGTGGCAGCTTTGGGCATCGGAGCCTGCTGCCAGGCTTGGCTCCAATCTTCAGATTTGGAGCAGTGAGTGCAGGAAAAGCTCCTGGATGTACCCTACCTCGGCAAACAACTTTTTGGTAAGCCGATGGAAGAGAAGGCTGTGGAGATTGAGACGGAGTATGTCACTAAGACCCATCTCTCCCGCAAAACATTGATGCTGCCTCAGAAGAAGCAGCCTGCCAAGAAGCCCTTCTTTCCTAGGAAAGGCTCCCAGTACCCCAGCTAACGGTCATACCTGGCTAGTCCCTCGCCGATCACTCCCGCACAGGGGAAGCCTGGCCAGGGTCATTGTAAACCAAAGGGCCCGAAGGTCCAGACGCTGGCTCCCCCACAACCACCTCAAGGGTTTTGATGCCAGTGGCGTGGCTCCTCATCCTCCGTTGGCACAGCAGCTAGTGGGGGGAAGCCTGTCCTGCTTCGCCCCATCGTGGGTGCTTATCACCTCAGACACCTGGGTCCTCCAGGTCATCCGGGAGGGCTATCATCTCCACTTTGACAGGCTCCCACCCCTTTCTCCCTGGCAGAGCACCCTCGACTCCCCGCACACCATCTCTTGCTGCAGCAGGAACTACGCTCCCTCCTTTTCCAACAGGCAGTCAAAGGTCCCTCCCCACCTTCGAGGTCGAGGCTTCTATTCCCGGTACTTCCTTGTCCCGAAAAAGATGGGGGGTCTGTGTCCCATCCTTGACTTCCGCAGACTATCTCCTGGTGTGGGAGAGATTCAAGATGTTATGTTTTGGCATGCTGCTGCCCTTCCTTCGGCAGGGCGACTGGCTATGCTTACACCCGTATCCTGTTCCACCCACAACACAGGCAGTACCTGTGTTTCAGGGTGCAGGGAGAGCACTTCCAGTACAGGGTGCTCCCCTTCGGCCTTGCATCTGCCCCTCGGGTCCTCACGAAGTGCCTCGTCGTGGCCGCTGCTCACCTTCAGCGCCAGGGCGTGTCGGTGTTTCCCTACCTCGATGACTGGCTCGTTATGGGCTCCTCCGGAGGCCCAGCAAGCGATGCCGCGCACTGTCCTCTTGGAGAGTTTGGGGTTTTGGTCAACTACCCAAAATATCACCTCAAGCCGGCACAGTTCATCGGGATGCGCCTCGATACTCGGCAGGTCATGGCCTTCTTGCTGGTGGATTGCTCCACCCGCCTTGGGCTCTGGCAGCTCACGTCCAGAGCGCCCACCAGGTCACCGCTCGGTCCATGCTACATCTCTTGAGCCACATGGCCTCGACCGTGCATGTGGTTCCTTATTCCCACCTGCACATGCAGACTGCCCAGTGGTGTTTCAGCTCCCATTGGAGTCAATCCCTCAGACACCTCAGGGACCCCGTCAGGGTTCTTCCCGACCTTTTGTCCCTGAACTGGTGGCAACACCCCCGCAACCTCCTGCAGGGATCATCCTTCCAGGCACCACAGCACGATGTGGTACTGACCACAGATGCTTCCCTGTTAGGGTGGGGAGCCTGGCATGCAAGGGCAGTGATGCAGACCTACAACCGGGTAACGATGTTTTATATCAACAGAGGGGGGCATGGGGTCGTGCTCGCTCTGCAAGTTAGCAGTCCTCATCTGCTCTTTTGCCACCTGGTGGAGGATGTCCCTGAAGGCAACATACCTCCCGGGTCAGGAGAATGGCCTGGCAGACAGGCTTCCCACCCACGAGTGGCAGCTGGATCCCAGTGTGGCAGGCTGGCTGTTTCTACACTGGGGCACCTCAGCGATGGACCTCTTCGCCAGCCCTCAGAACACACAACTGGCCCCGATGCATTTCCCCTGGACTGGTCCTCCAGTCTTCTCTATGCATTCCCTCCTTTCCACCTCATTGCGAGGACTCTGTCCAAGTCTCAACGGGATGGGGCATCACTGATTCTCATGGCCCCCTCGTGGCCTTGGCAGCCTTGGTTCCCACTCCTGCTCCAGCTGTCATCGGAGCCTCCAATTCCCCTAGGCTCTGCCAGGGACTTGCTGATGCAGGAGGAGGGTCGGGTACTACACCCGAACCTCCCCTCCCTATCCCTCACGGCCTGGTGGTTGAACGGGTCTCTCAAGCCTCTCTGGCCCTTCCAGAGGAGGTTGAGGAAATCTTCCTTGCCTCAAGGAAGGACTCCACTAGGCGAACTTGCGCCTTTAAGTGGAAACGTTTCTCCTTTTGGTGCTCAGAGCACCAAACCAACCCCTTCTCATGCTCGGTTCGGTGTGTTCTCCAGTACCTTCTCCACCTCTCAAGGGAGGGACTGAAGTCAAACTCGGTTAGAGTTCATCTGCGTTCCATATCAGCCAATTATCTCCCTATCGAGGGAAAACCTCTCTTGGGGCAACCGCTAGTCTCCTGCTTTATGCTGGGCCTTCTGTTATCCAAACCGCCCATCCATCCCTTTCCAGCAGAATGGGACTTGAATGTGGTGCTCACGCAGCTCACTCGTCCACCCTTCGAGCCGATGGCGATATGTTTGCTCCAGCATTTGTCCTGGAAAGTGGCCTTCCTGGTGGCACTGACCTCGGCTCACCGAATCAGTGAGCTTCAAGCACTCATCGTTGGCACCCCTTACACCAGGTTTTATCAGAACTGGGTGGTCCTCCGGACGCATCCTAAGTTCTTACCCAAGGTCAACAGAGATAGTGCTCCTGACTGTCTTCCCGAGGCCCCACGCCAATCAGGTGTCGGTGACTCCACACGCTCGACTGCAAACAGGCCCTTGCCTTCTACGTGCAGCGTACCCAGACTCATCGTAAGTCTGACAGGCTCTTTGTGGCCTATGATCCCAGTAGGCAGGGACAAGCAGTCACCAAGCGCACCCTCTCTGTTTGGGTGGCAGACTGCATTGCATTCGCTCATGCAAAGGCAGGCGTCCCTCTGGATCATCGAGTCACTGCACAAGGGCCCGAGCCAAAGCGGCCTCGGTGGCCTTGCTACGCTCTGTGCCCATGATGGACATCTGCTGGGCAGCAACATGGTCTTCTACTGCCTGGCGCGGGTGTCCCCCCCCCCCCCCCCCCCTCCGGGACAGCGCCTTCAGCCAAGCTGTACTCCGTAATCTGTTCGGGGTATAAGCAACTCCTGCCCTCCAAACCTTCTTCACGGCTTCTGAGGGTTTTGCCCCGAGGACCCGAGGTCTCTGGCTTCTTCGGGCTTTGGCTTCTGCTTACAGCCTCGTGGGGGCGTTTTTTGGTTACAGGTTCAGTAACCTGTAGCTGGGGAGTCCCATAAGTTAGGACTGACTTCCTGCTTGTTCCTGGAGAAACCATAGTTACTCACCTGTAACAGGTGTTCTCCAGGGACAGCAGGAATCAGTCCTCACTACCCTCCTGCCTCCCCTAATGAGTTGCTTAATTTTTGTCCTTCCCTTGCCATCTGCTTGGTAAGGCTTTGAGCTAAGGGACCTGACTGAGCAAGATGGCACCCTTGGGCAGGAAGAGGACCACGTATGCGTGGTAGCAATCCCAAAGGCTTTCTTTGGAAGCTGGGGAATTGCTCCACACGGGCTCCATTGGTGCCGATGTCACCCATAAGTGTTATCTGCACCTGCACTGACTGCAAAATTGACGGTGACCACACGCGGTCATTGTCCATGGTAACCATGCGTTGCAGAGAGTTCACTCTTTGCTTGCTCCTGCATTTACTGTGTGCTCTGCAGATAGCACATTGATTTTTTGCACTGTGTTTTTTCCCTTGCATTATTAACGTGTCCAATGCAGCACACCTTAGTAAACATGCCCTAGGGTGGCCACTTTTCAAACAGTTGAATAACAGGGGTAAAATGTGTTTAATACTTTTGAAATACTCTTGAAAACTGCTGTCCCAAATGAGCTGGCAGCAGCCTTATAGGGTCTGCTTTCTGTCCCACCTTGGCCTTTTCCATTTTGAGTATATCTAAGGCCTTGGTCTTTTTGCTTTCTCTGCTGATAGAGGGTTAGGGAATGTGTTTTGATGCATCCTGTTACAAAGTAGGAATGCTGCTTGGACAGCTGAGTAGACTCTGCACATAGACTTAAAAATGGAGTGCACATCTTATTCTTTAGTACAGATATCCTGAGACATTTGGCCTGGATGTACTAAGCACACTTCCCACAGACACTGTGGAAGAACTCTGTGTAATAAAGCACCGAAGACTTAGTGTATAGTTTAACATGGGTTCTGCATACAATTTTCTGTGCTGTTACGTATGCAAAGAAATGTGTAGACTGTGCACTGTTCATTTAAATGTAATGGTAATGAAGGTATGTTAGCGTGAAATGTAGTGGGAAGGAGTTTTCACTAAAACACCGAACAGACAGCAGTTCAGGTAAACCAAAATTTAGCTTTTATTCTGTCCCAGTTTAACTTTCACAAAGCTAAAACAGGACAGACAGCAGTCCATGGAAAACAGTGAGCTTTAATGCTGGCCCAGCTTGTTCTCCACAAGCTGATTCTTCTGGCCCTCCCTCCAGTCTGGTTTAAAGCTCCTACCTGAGAACTCCTTTGCATGGCTTGCTTTGGAAGGACTTCTGGCTCCACGGGCCTCTCTCCCTCCTGCAACCTAATGGGCTCTTAACCTTTCCCTGTGAGCCACGCTGTCAGCCCTGAACTCTGGGCTGCAGACTCCCTTAAGGGACTGTTGATCCCTTTCTAGAGGGTCGGGTAACATTCTGTATATGCTATCACAGAAGGTATCAGTTATTAAACTTAGATACAATGAAGTGCACACATTTAATGCCTAGTCTTCTAATGCTGGGGATTTAGGAGGAATAAAAAGCTCAGTTCCTTATCGTTCCTCCAGTTTAGCCCTCTACAGCTGGGTAGTGCACCTCCTCCTGCAGCTTGAACACTGGACCAATCAAATCTTCATCCCTCTGGATGTAGCGAGCTGGAAATCCCCATCAGCCCCAGTGTGTCCAGTCTCCAAGCAGCAGGAGGACCTTGTGAGCCTAGGTGCTGGGCTCACTGGAGGAACTAATAAGAAGGCTATGTAGATAAATTTTGTTTTCACTTCATTTGATTTGGCTTGACTGGATTTAGAGGAATTGCTATTTGGGTACTGTGCCTTTAAACCCCCCCCCCAAAAAACCCCAAACAAACTTTGGCATTCCTCATAGCGGGCAGGGAGGGGGTTTCTGCTCTGGAGTGATTCTCCCTTGCCTAGCCTCTATTTTCCCCCCTGGCGGCTTTTGATAATTAGGATCTCTTACCCCTTGACTGAACGGGGTAGAGCCCCTAGTGCAGGCCACGGGCAGTGCACTAGGTGACAGCCTGCAGGCGCTGGCTCCAGAGAAGTGGTCGAGCACATGTCACAGGCCCTGCAGCGATCCTGTGTCTTTCGGCGATCGAGGCTTCGATCGACGCCATTTCTTCATTTTGTCAGCAGGTAAACGCCAGGTACAACGGGGGAGGTCGCCGGCATGCAGTTCTGAGACCTGCGGTGCTTCGGGGCCCATTGTGTAAAGCGTGCCAAAATCGCTGAGAAACTGCGGCCATTTTAGCCTCGTGGTTTTCTCAGCGGTTTTACTGTAAGCCGGCAGTGCTGTTCGGGGTCTTCCCACTTGTTTTATTTTCTTATTTACTTTTCTTCTTTTCTTTGGGTCTCTTTGCCGGTGCGGGGGTCCCTAGGGCCTGAGGGGTCAGGACTCTTTAGCGGTGGTAGTGACAGTGCATCACTAAGTAATTTAAGCTCAACTCTTTAAAAAAAAAAAAAAAAAAAAGTGGCGTGCTGGCTGGTTCCTTGCCTGCTGTTCCAC
This sequence comes from Ichthyophis bannanicus, assembly GCA_033557465.1. NCBI lineage: Eukaryota > Metazoa > Chordata > Amphibia > Gymnophiona > Ichthyophiidae > Ichthyophis > Ichthyophis bannanicus. The sequence goes on along the minus strand of CM066047.1, from coordinate 137,551,433 downwards.
AGGTGATGCTTTCTAGCCCTAGTGGGTCCAGTAAAAGGACTGCCTGAGGATCCTTCTTGAGAAAAGATAGAAACAGCAGGGTATATATATATATCAGGATCTCAACAATTCTCCCTCTTGCCTCAGTTGCCTTGAGACTCGCAGGCTCTGTAGTCCATGTCAGCGAGGTCTCAGTGTGTGATTTGTGGCACCCGTAGGGGCTCTGCTACGGAGACAGGTATTTGTCATTCCTGTGCTTCCGTATCCCTGACTGTAGAGCAGCAAATGGAAGGGGTGACTGCTCCAGCCCCTCCGGACACAGTGAAGGAGCCAGAGGGTGAAGCATGGATGGCTGGTCCATCCGCTCTGGAGTTGGAGGGGACTCCTGGGCTGCTGGGTGTATCTCTGGTAGTTGGGGGTCCTACATTGATGGAAGATTTTTCTCCAGACTGTTACTCATGCATCAGGCATTCTGTTGCAAGAGGCAGGGGCTTTTGCCGAGTTCTGGCTCGTTGCCTTCTCCCAGTGCTCGGGCTGCACTGGCAGAACGTGAGAGTGGGCTTGTCAAGCCACTCAAGAGGCCTCGGCCAGCGGAGGGCTCTTCTTCCGAGTTGGATTTCCAGGAGGAGGAAGAGCACGGTTGTGACGTGGATGGCAAGTTGGAGGATTTAGAGGAAGGTGAGATTCCTGAACCTGAGGATCAGACACACATCATTCGTGTGTTTCGGAGAGAAGAGTTGTTGGCCCTCATTTCTGAGGTTCTGCAGACGCTTAGGCTGTCTCCAGAACAACCCGCACCCAAAGTGGATGTGGCGGATCCTATTCAGGCGGTGCGTCACACAGGTGGTCCCCATTCATAAAGTAATAGATCAGATGATTCAAACCGAATGGGATCATCCTGAAGTGGGGTTGAAAGACTCTATCCTTTATCGGATGGTGATAAGGAAAGGTTTCGTGCCCCGAAGGTTGATGCGGCAGTGTCGGCGGTCACAAAGAAGACCACGATTCTGGTGGAAGGCAGTGCGGCCTTGGAGTCGCAGGATAGAAAGATGGATGGTCTGTTGAAGCAGTCCTTTGAAGCGGATGCAGCTTCTTTGCAGGCGTCCATCTGTGGGGCCTGGGTGGCTAGGGCCTGTTTAAGGTGGGTCCAGCGCCTGAGACAGTCGGCGGCGATGGAGCAGGACGACATGCGGGAGCTACAGCATCTCGAATCCGGAGCAGCATATTTAGCAGATGTGCACTATGACCTGATTAGGGCCCTGTCGAATAGTATGTCATCTCTGGTAGCGGCGCGGAGAGCCCTTTGGCTAAAAAACTGGGCGGCCGACGGTTCCTCCAAGTCTCGGCTTGGTAAGCTCCCGTTCAAAGGCAAGCTATTGTTCGGAGAGGATCTTGATAAGTTAAAGATTTAGGGGAGTCCAAAGGGGGTTGGCTCCCGGAGGACAAGGCCAAGCCAGGAAAATTTTCCGTGTCCTTTCGGGGGCAGTTTCAGGATTTTCGAAGATTTCGCTCCCCCTGTTTTGCGGGTTCTCAAAGACGAAGGTTTCTGTCCCAAGCTCAAGGATTCCAGGGCTTCCAGGGGGCAAGTAGAGGTTTTGCGGCGGCTTCTGCGGGAGCCGTCTGGAAACCACAATGAATGGCAGAGGGTCCTGGCAGAAGGACAACCGATTGGAGGTCAGCTACGGGGGTTTCTTTCTGCTTGGACCCGCATAACATCAGACCAGTGGGTCTTGGAGATCATTCACAACGGGTATGCGTTAGATCTGGCGAGTCCGGTGCTGGATTCGTTCGTCATTTCTCCCTGCAGAAGCCCAAAAAAGGCCTTGCAAGTTCGTCAAACGGTGGACCGCCTGTTGCAGCTAGCAGCCGTCGTCCCGGTTCTGCTCGCGGAATATGGAATGGGGCGTTACTCCATTTTATTTTGTGGTGCCAAAGGAGGACGGTTCTCTTCGGCCTATCCTAAACCTCAAAGGGGTGAATCGCTGTCTCGGAGTTCTGCATTTTCGCATGGAAACCCTGCGGTCCATCATGGTGGCGGTTCGTCAGGGGGAGTATCTCACCTTTCTCGATCTTTCAGAGGCTTATCTCCATGTTCCCATCCGGGAGTTTCATCAGAGGTTTCTTCGGTTCGCTCTGCCGTGGGGTCATTTTCAGTTCCAGGTGCTGCCTTTTGCTTTGCTGATGGCCCCCCCGGGTGTTCACCAAAATAATGATAGTGGTGGTGGTGGCGGTGGCGCTGCGAAAGCAAGGAGTTTTAGTTCATCCTTACCTCTATGATTGGTTGATAAGAGCAAAATCCCAGGCCGAGAGCGAGAGCCACGCAACAGGTGGTGGAGTTTCTTCAGAGCTTAGGCTGGGTGGTCAACCCGCTCAAGAGTCATTTGACACTGACTCAGGTCCTTGAGTATTTGGGGGTTCAGTTCGATACTCGGAGGGGGTCTGTTTTTCTAACGGAGCGCCAGGCTCTAACCCTCCATCTAGTGCAGGCCTTCCAGAGGCTCGTGGCGCCAACGGCGTGGAAGTACCTCCAGGTATTGGGGACGATGGCAGCGGTGCTGGAGGTCGTGCCATGGGCCAGGTTTCACATGCGTCCTCTGCAGCGATCCTTGCTCAGTCGTTGGTCAAATCAGTCCGACTCGCTGAGCAAGCGACTCCCTTGTCCTTGGCGCATCCGTCAGGTGCTGCGGTGGTGGCTTCGTCCCACAGTCTTGCAGGCAGGAATGCCTTTGGAGCAGCCAGTGTGGCTTCTCCTCTTCACAGATTTGAGTAGGAGACTGGGGGGTGCATTGTGCAGGTCAGTTCACACAAGGGAGGTGGACGACAGAGGAGAGCAGGTGGTCGATCAACTGTCTGGAACTCAGAGCAGTGTTCTTGGCTCTGCAGAGCTTCCAAAAGCTGGTGATGCGTCAGGTAGTGCGAGTGTTGTCAGACAATGCTGCCACGGTGGCATACATAAATCAGCAGGGTGGCACAGGCAGCGCAGCCATGGAGGAAGAGGCTGAAGGACTGTCTGCCTGGGTGGAGCCACGGTTGAAGGCGATATCGGCGGCTCACATCGCCGGCAAGGAAAATGTGACGGCAGACTTTCTCAGCAGAATCCAGGTGGATGCCGGAGAGTGGGAGTTGCATCCTGACGTCTTCGCCCAGTTGACTCTGCGATGGGGCATGCCAGTCATGGACTTGATGGCGACATGCCAGTCCGCAAAAGCGGCTCGGTTCTTCAGCAGGCGGAGAGAGCCCATGTCAGAAGGGATCGACGCCCTGATGCAGCCATGGCCGATGACAGGGCTGCTCTACATATTTCCTCCGTGGGCCCTCATCGGTCGGGTGATTCAACGTATCGAAGCCCATCGGGGGAGGGTGCTTCTAGTGGCGCCAGATTGGCCCCGGCATTTGTGGTATGCCGATTTGATAAGTTTGCTGGACGGTCCCCCGTGGTGTCTCCCGTTGTCGCCGGAACTCCTGGTTCAGGGGCCTCTTCTAATGCCACAAGTGGATCGATTCTCGCTTATGGCTTGGCTATTGAAAGGGCAAGGTTAAAGAAGGGCTACTCTAGATCAGTCCTGGCAACTTTGCTTCAAGTGCGAAAGCGGTCGACCTCACTTGCCTATGTGCGCATCTGGCAGATCTTTGAGGACTGGTGTTCCAGGCATCAGGTTTGGGCTTCTAGGGCCTCCGTATCAGTGGTATTGAGTTATCTCCAGGAACAAGCAGGAATGAGTCTTCACATATGGGTACGTCGGTACCGACGGAGCCTGCACGGGAATGCTGCCCAGCTTTCAATCAGAAAGCTTTTGGCAGCATCCCTCGCGCCTGCGTAGTGACTTCCCGCCTTCTCCACAGCCTCTCTTCAGTTTTCGTTTTTCTGCGGAGCCGGCAGGATGTCCTCCTGTCACCGCAGAAACTTTTCTTTTTAATTGCTTTAATTTTAATTTTTTTGTTTTCTTGTGGTCGCGACTGTTTTTCCCACTACCACCGGTACCGCCGGTGTTTTTTGGGCTAAAGTCTGTAAAGCTTTTCTTCAGTTTTTTTGCCTTAACTTCTTAGGCCTACTAGGCCTTTTTCATCATGGAGCCTTCTTTTCCTAAGAAGTGCAACCGGTGTGGAAACACCTGTTTCTTTTTAGACACCAATAGTTGGTGTCTCAACTGTGTGGGTCCTGACCCTTTTTCCCCTGACTTGTCAGAAGATAATCTTGTGAGAAAACCTTCAGTATTTAGAGTTTCCCTTGATACCGTTTTTTCTTCGGCAATGAGGGTACCCGGTTTCTCTACTTCACAGGATCAGGTAACCCAAAAACAGTCCGTTACCACTCAAGCATTGGCTAGTCTTATGTCCCATGCCCAGCATGGTGACGGCTCCGGCCTTACCCTCAAGAATCCATTGGCATTACCCCTGCGGGAGTCTTCGGGCTCCAAAGCGTTAAAGGGGTTTCAGGATGTTCCTGGGGCTCACCCCTCACAGAACATGCCTGAGCCATGCGCGGAGGTGGTATCCGCTTCGAGCGGTACCGAGCCTCCGGCATCGGCACCGGTGTCGAGTACTCCACTCTTCACCAGGGATCGTCATCGGGCATCCTCAGTACCTTCGGGACCAATCGATACGCACCGCATTGACTTCCCTCAATCTCAGCCATGCTCTGGGACGGTACCGGCGTCAATCGGTTCCGATACCCTAGCATCGGCATCGGCATGGATGGGTGCTCATCAGGTATCCTCGGTACCGTCAGCATCGATCGATGTCACCCAGGCTGCCTTAGTGGTATCGGCATCGCCGATACTACCACCGGCGTCGGAACTGTCGAGACATTTATTTATTTATTTATTTATTTACATTCTCTTATATACCGCGCTATTCTGCATCAGTGCGGTTGAACAAACTGAAATTACATTTAACAGGGTATTATAACTTGGAGATAACTATTTTACAGGGAACATGGGCTATGGAGGGTTAAGTGGCTTGCCCAAGACCACAAGGAGCACCTGTGGGACTAGAAACCCCAGTCCTTCCGGCCCAAGGTTGCTGTCCTCTAGTGGGATTTGAACCACCGACCTTCCGGCCTGAAGTACCTTGCCCCAACCACTAGGCTACTCCTCCACATCGCTAGTCTCGCTCTCTTCGATGCCGAGTCTTGAATCGATATCGAGTCTGGAGGACTGCGTACCGACGCGTCCCGGAACCGACTCCTGTCGTTTCCAAATAGGTAGTTCCGAAGATCCTAGCCATAACTCCCTCATGATCTCGGTACCACTACAGCAGTTCCCGATGACTACTTCACCTGCTAGTCCTTTATCAGTAGCGATGTTGATGCCTGTTCTTGCACCAATGCCTAGTTTGGAACCGATACCTGGCATTGGTGCAGTACCTCATCCATCCTCTGATACTCAGGCTCTTTCTTTAGCCTCACCAGCAATAGTTCCCATCAGAGATCAGTCTTTTCAGGCTTTTCTCCTGGATATGGCAGCTTTTCTTAATATTTCTATCCCTGGTTGTGATCCTCATGGCTCACCGGCACAAATGCAAAATATACAATTTCCTTTACATCCTGCTCTGCAGGATCTCCTTCTCAGGATATGGAAATCACCCTTACGACTTCCTCAAGTTTCTACAGATCTTGAGGTTAGGTACCGAGTGCCACCCTCTCCAGGGTTCCAAAAACCTCAACTTTCTCATCGTTCCCTTGTAGTGGAATCAGCACTGAGGAAAGCTAAGAGCAAGAAGAAGCATTCTTCTTTTCCGCCAGGTCGTTCTTCAAGAACACTTGATACTTTTGGCCGTCAGGCCTTCCAAAACTCTATGCTGGCTTCCAGAGTTCTCTCATATATTTTTCACATGAGTCTAACACTCCAGGAAGTCACAGCGAAATTGTCTCTTTTGACCCCTTTTTTACCAGAGCCCAAGGCTGCTGATTATTCCTTGCTCATTAATCAGTCGGAATATATCCTGGTTCCTGTCTCGTGCTTCTATAGACTCTTTTGAGTCCGTTAGCAGATCCTCTGCTATTGCCATTGCAGCACGTCGCAGAGCCTGGCTTGAGGCTTCAGACTTGAGCAAACGGGCACAGACTATACTAGCTCATTCTCCTTGTATAGGGGAAAGCTTTTCAATAAGGAGGCTTTACGTCAGGTTGCTCAATGCTCCACTGACTTCTTCCACTAGGAACCATTCTCAGCCGCCTCCTTCTTCAAAGAGTAGGAAATGTCCTACCAAACCTTCTTTCCCTAAGAAAAGAAAGTTTCATTCATCTCCTGCCCATCATTCGGCTGTACCTAAACAAGGGACGCCTCAACCTAGTCTGCAGTCCTCCAGTTCTGGCCAGTCTCCGCATTCCCAGCAACTATAGGGACTGGGAATTGTAACTTATACTTCCTTCTACATCTTAGAAGTTTTTTCAGTGTACTACCCTGACAAAAAAAAACAGAACAATTATTTTGTTCAGGTACTGCACACTTCTCCTCTTACTCTCTAGAGGAGCAGTTGCAACTATCACCTGATAGTTTCTATCCCAACTGAACATTTTTTCCTTCAGTTGACTTACCCCATGGGTACGTCACCCTCCAATTTGAGAACTACCATACGGAACTACTTCTCTGGCAAGCTCCTTCCCCAGACAAGAATAGGAGAGATCCCCTCTTTTTTTCTTGTCTATTTTTCTTATTCAGCACAGAACAATCTCTTTGCTGTTTCCGTCAGCAGCTCTGCCTGCAGGAGTTACAGTAATTCTCTTACTGAAACTTTGTCCAAGTTCCAGTCCCTTGTTCAAATCTTTGTCTACCCTCAGAGATTCCAAGCTGTCTTGGATCCTCCTACTTGTTTAGACTTTCTCACATTATTCTACCCATCTCCTTTCCTAGGATATGGCAACATACCTGACTTTCAGTCAGTTTTTCTCATACCTCTCCTGCACAATGCTCTCTGCAATCTTCAGAGAAGCTTTCTACCATGGGGGCCTTGTCTCTGAAGTTCCTCTTTTATTAGAGAAGAACTTATAAACCCTTCCTATACCTGAAAGGGTTCTCCGCACCCCCCCCTTTTTTTCAAATTGGGGTGTTAACACGTAATCTCACTTCTACGTGAAGATCCAAGACATCCGCCATGTCAGTGTTCTGTGGAAATCCCGCATTGTTCCTTACAGATTCCTATTCTTCATCTGTGCTCATGTGAACATCACTGATAACTAGTTGGATTGCCTTCCTGCATCCCTCAATCCATGAGAATTGATTCTCTATACATATCCCAAGTGGGCTCACCCTCTTGTAGGATGCGGAATCTTTTTCTCTTCTATTCCCCATGTACAATATCTGTTGTCTTGTATGTAGCATCTCCTTATATGTCTACATACTTATATCATTACTCTGGTGGTGCTAAACCATGCCCCACAACTTTACACATATGTACGTATATCATCTCTCTCTCCCTCTATAGATATAGATATATAGATATATAGATATATAGATATATAGATATATAGATATATAGATATATAGATATATAGATATATATATATATAGATATATATATATATATATATATATATATATATATATATATATAGAGAGAGAGAGAGAGAGAGAGAGAGAGATAGAGATAGATAGATATACTTTCTCCATCCATATCCTAATCTACTAATCTGGACATATGTATATTTATATACTAGCTATCTATAGCTATCTCTCATGGGGGGCTTCTTAAAGGTTGGTCAATCGTCTTCACTATCACCCTTACTGTCTCTACTACATGTTTTACCTCTTGGAGGTTTTAGACAGTCTGTTGCCCTACGTCCCATGCCCAATTATGATACTGGACATGTTACGCCCCAACAACCACTTGGTGCTCACATTTTCCATTCGTTCTTTGTCCTTGAAGCATCCAGCTTCAATATTTTTCCTATCTCTCGCCAGCTAGGAAAAACAGTGTACGTCTTTATCTTTGAGTACACAGCTGTTCTACTTAGGGATAGGGTTTTTTTCCAGTTCCCCTCTTCCTGCCAGGACTGGGCTAGTTCTCCAACTCCGTCAGTCTTCTTCCTTTAGTCCACAATGTTAATAACCTTATGCCTAAAGGAGTTTTCAGCTTTTTTCCATAAAGCTTTCCATTGAAGACCTGATGTCTAATCCTACCCAGTTGACACCTGGATCGTCTACTACCTCCAGGTCTGGACCTTCATCCTCACTACTGGGAGGTCACCTTGAAGATTCAGCCACTGCTTATCCAGTAGACTCCATCCTACTTCCTACAATACAGTAGGTAAGCTGCATATTTTAAGTGTACATTAAATGTGTTTAATGCTACTCATATATACCAAGGACTCCTGTAATCTGTAGGACCCTCTAGTCCTTGGCTGTGCTGTTTTCTTTCCTCACAGCTCCTTTATTGTCAACTCCTACCCTCCATCCCACATTGGATGCCGGGGATATCTGTAAATAGACTGTAAATAGTTTCCCCTGTTATCCAAGTTCCTTCCCTTGTTATCTGTAAACTCATGCATGTTATTGTACTGAGACTTTTTGTTCTATGTGAACCGCGCTGATGCCGAATAGTGCGGTATATAAGAGAATGTAAATAAATAAATAAATAAAATTCCTGGAGACAAAATGCACCCCTGATCCAGGCACTTACATTTTTATGGGATCTCCCCCTGGCATCTCCAGCTAGGGAGTCCCCATATCTGAAGACTCATTCCTGCTTGTTCCTGGAGATAGCACAGTTACTTACCTGTAACAGGTGATCTCTGGGAACAGCAGGAATTAGTCTTCACAACCCTCCCACCTCCCCTAGGAGTTGCATCTTCTTAATTTCTTTCCTTTTCTCTCCTCGCCTTTGTCTCAGCTCTGAAACTCAACTGAAGAGAGGCTGTGGAGAAGGCGGGAAGTCACTGCGCAGGCGCGAGGGATGCTGCCAAAAGCTTTCTGATTGAAAGCTGGGCAGCATTCCCGTGCAGGCTCCGTCGGTACCGACGTACCCATATGTGAAGACTAATTCCTGCTGTTCCCAGAGATCACCTGTTACAGGTAAGTAACTGCTTTTTGCAGGATGGTTTTGACAAGTGGCTGGCTGCCAGCTCCTTGAGGGTGCAACTGGTGGCCTTGGCCTGCTATCGAGGTAAGATCCAGGGTGTGGCTCTGGGTGCTCATGGCAATGTCGTACATTTTCCTTAAAGCAGTGACCAGACTGCGCCCGGCTCGTCGGATCCCCGTTCCGTCCTGGGATCTCAACTTGGTCTTGCGGGTGTTAGGAAAAGTGCCGTTCGAGCCTCTGTCTCAGAGTTCTGTCAAAGACTGACTCTTAAGGTGGTCTTTTTAGTAGCTATCTGTTCGGCGAGGCGCATTTCGGAGTTGCAGGCTCTTTCGTGCAGAGAGCCATTTCTGTGTTTTTCCAAGGAAAAGGTGGTTCTGAGACCAGTTCCTCCTTTTTCCCTAAGGTATCTTCTCCCTTTCATGTGAATCAAACTGTATCTCTGCCAGTTCTGCAAGCAGAAGCGGGGCATCTGTCGGATCACAGTCTGAGTCGATTGGACGTGAAGAGTGCCTTGCATCATTATTTGTCGGTTTCCGCGGCTTTTCGCAAGTCAGATCGTCTGGTGTTCGGCGGGCCTAGGAAAGGTGAAGCAGCAGCCAAGGCATCCATTTCCAGGTGGATTAAGGAAGCTATTGTTTCGGCGTACGTGTTGCAGGGGGTCAGGCTCCTATAGGCCTCAGGGCACATTCTACTCGGGCGCAAACAGTGTCCTGGGCTGAGCAGTCTGGTTCCACCGGTGGAGATTTGCAAGGCGGCCACCTGGTCGTCGTTACATACGTTCAGTAGACACTAACGTTTGGATGTGTTGGCGGCGGGGGATGCCCATTTCGGGTCAGCGGTCTTGCGTGCTGGCTGGCAGGGTCCCTCCTGTTAGTACTGCTCTGTTACATCCCAGCTGTAGAGGACTAAACTTGAGGAACGATAAGGAAATAGAAATTACACTTACCTAGTAATTGTCATTCCTTGAGTGATGACAGTTTAGTCCTCCTTCCCACCCTTAGGTTTCTGGCTAGCTCGGCACGTAGTCATGGTCATGGAGCGGTGTGACAGGTGAGTTTTACTCTCTCTTTCCAGACTTGGCAAGGGGGAAGAGCACTTTTGGGGCGGGTCTTCCTCCCTGTTCATGTTAGACGGCAGGTTATGTTCGGTTCCAGGTTCTGATTGTTAAACCAACAAAAAAAAACAAAACAAAAAACCCCTAAAAGTTAGCTACTTATTTGTTGCTCTTGAGTCTGCTTTGTCAATAGTTCACTGGGGCTGATTGGATGTAGCGAGCTGGAAATCCCCGAGGGATAAAGATTTGATTGGTCCAGTCTCCAAGCTGCAGGAGGAGGTGCACTACCCAGCTGTAGAGGACTAAACTGTCGTCACTCAAGGAACGACAATTACCAGGTAAGTATAATTTCTATTTTTCTGTGGCTAGCATAGTTGTCAATATGTAACTTCTTTATCCTTTTTATTTAAAGAGATGGGTGAACAATAGTGAATAAATACAAATGCAAACAGCAGAGGAATGAGGAACAAAAAGCTGAAAACTGTTCCTTTAGAACTGCCGAGGGAGATTTTCCACACATGGAATGCAGCCATGAAATGATGGGCAAAAATGTACATATCGTACTAATATTTATTCATGGAATATATATTTGGCATTCCAGGTACACACATCTAATGTACATGCTCTGGTATTCATATTGCGGTGTTTGCACATACAGTTCCCCTCCAAGTTCTGGTACAGTCTGTGTGAAATATACTGTAGATTCTGCAGCTAACATATGCCCAGTGTATTAGAATTTAGATTACCAGAAGTCCCAAACCTTTTTCAGGGATTGTCCCCGATTTTGAGGACGTTTTCCAGACTCCATGGAATGCAACTACCTCCTGTCCTGCTTACCTTTTTGAGGCCACATTTGGATCCTAATCCCTTGTTCTCCTTGTGTCTCCTTCCCTATTTGAACCCCTCTTGTATTCTGTCTGTCTTGATTAGATAGTTCCTGCTCGTAGAGCTTACATTTTTCTTTGTTTGTACAGCGCTGCATATGCCTTGTAGCGCAATATAAATGATTAATAGTAGTAGTAGTCAGTGCAGATATAGGAAAAGGACATTGCTTCTCCTTCATATCCCTTTAATTCAGTCTTTCGTTTTGTACCTCCAGTCCATTTCTGGCACCTTTGGGTATTCACGCCCCACCAGCAGCTTGGAGACTGAGCATGACCTCCTCTAGACAGCCAGCTGGCTCCTCCCCCAGCTTTCGGTATCTGTCTCCAATCAGCTGGGGAGAGAGGTGAATCCCTTTGCTAGGACTCACTGAAGGAACACTAGGTTTTCTTAATTGGAAATAAAGTTTTAAATTGGTAGTGTGAGAAGAGGGTTGAGCACTACCAGGATCACCTAGACACACTGACAGAGGGGCTGGAGGAAGTTGTCAGCAATTGTGGGAGCGTTGATCTATGCCGTTATTTTATTTTTACTTCAGCAGAAAAGACAAGGCAAAGAGGTGATCTGCTAGAGCTGTGCAGCTCCCCCGGAGGGCAGATTGTGTTGGTGGGCTGGGTTTGGATGATTAAAGGAGTCAGCAATCTCATCTGAGCAGCGCTTGCTGCTATACAGGCAGAAATCACGTATGCGATGACTCCAGAGCTGTGGTTTTAGACGCTGAGGAGTTGTCGTGCACCAGGAGGCCAGAACAGCTGCTGTCTCGTTTTACTGTCTGATACCAAAGCCCGTGGCTGGCTGATCATCGGTGGCAGCGCCTACAGCACTGGTAAGCTCAATTTTTGGGGAGCAGAATAGCAGCGGGGCTTTGCAGGCAGTCGGAGGAGCTGCATGATAGCAGTGCCCATTTTGTACAGAGCAGGAAATGGCAATCAGAGAAAGCAGCATTAAGCAACGAGGAGAGGGCTCAGGTCAGCGGGGCTCCCTTCTAGTTTGTTTTTTCTTTGTTTTTAGAGTTTGCAGTGATAGGATAGTAAGGAGAAGTAAAACTGTTCTGCCAGAATCAGGAGGAAAAGGTGAGGAGTTGTAGTAAACATGCCTACAAAGCTGCCCTATGTGGCCTGTGGGCTCTGCATAGAGTCGGTTTCCTCGGCAGGGTTCTTCAGTGGATGTGAGGCGGAATCCCTGTCGCTGGAGGCAGGCCTGTTTGAGGACAGGCCAGAGGTCCTCAGGGCATGGAAGACCCCAAGGCAGCCAGGCCTTGTACAATCACCGCAGCAGGGGCACCACTATCACTGAGGGTGGAATGTGGGGAACCTCTTCCTGACAAGGGCCCGAAGGGCAAGGCAAAGAAGGTGCCAAAGAGGAGAGGCCTTGGAGGAGCAGATGACAAGAGCGCAGGGGGTCGTCTCACCTGAATTGGTCCTTGTGCTACACAAGGCATTTTGTTTGAAACAAAGTGCGGGGGAGGAACCGCTGGCCCCTAGGGGTGGGACAAAGTGGTTCCTGAACGTGGACGTGTTGCTTGAGGGGACAGAGTAAGCTGGGTCCCAGTAAGCGGTGGACAGAGGAAGACAGCTGGGAAGATACGCCACTAGGAGTAGAGGATCAGGATGAAGAGGCGGTTCCAGATTCGGAGTTGGAAGAAGGCAAGATCCTACAGGTAGAGGATTCTTGCATTATCCGGGTTTTCCACAGAGAAACTAGCAGCATTGATAGCACAGCATGTAGATAGTCATAGCCTAATGGGAGACAGCCAGCATGGCTTTAGACAAGGAAGATCTTGTCTTACTAATCTGTAATGTTTTTTTGAAGATGTGAATAAACAGGTAGACAAAGGTGAGTCGGTTGATATAGTGTATCTGGACTTTCAGAAAGCCTTTGACAAGGTCCCCTCATCAGAGACTTTTGGCAAAACTAAAAAGTCATGGGATAGCAGGCAGTGTACTATTGTGGATCAGAAACTGGTTAAAAGATAGAAAGCAGAGGGTAGGGCTAAATGGTCAATTTTCCCAATGGAAAAAGGTGAATAGTGGAGTACCCTAGGGATCTGTGCTGGGTCCGCTGCTTTTTGACATATTCATAAATGACCTGGAAAAGGGAATAACGAGTGAGGTTATCAAATTTGCAGATGACGCAACTAGTTAAAGCTGGTAAAACCCAAGAGGATTGTGGAAAATTGCAAGAGGATCTTGATAGATTGGAAGACTGGGCATCCAAATGGCAGATGAAATTTAATGTGGACAAGTGCAAAGTTATGCACCTAGGAAAGAACAACCCAAACTATGGTTACACGATGCAAGGTTCCACATTGGGAACCACCACCCAGGAAAAAGATTAAGGCAGCGTCATGGATAACATGTTAAAACCCTCCGTCCAGTGTGCAGTGGCAGCCAAGAGAGCAAATAGAATGGTAGGTATCATAAGGAAAGGAATGGAAAATAAAACAAAGGATATTATAATGCCTCTGTATCGTTCATGGTGCAACCGCACCTTGAATATTGTGTGCAGTTCTGGTCGCTGTATCTTAAAAAGGATATAGCGTTATTAGAAAAGGTACAGAGAAGAGCCACCAAAATGGTAAAGGGGATGGAAGGATACTCCTATGAGGAGAGGCTAAAAAGGTTAGAGCTCTTCAACTTGGAAAAGAGACGGCTGAGGGGAGATATGATAGAGGTCTATAAATTAATGAATGGAGTGGAACGGGTAAACGTAGATCGATTGTTTACGTTATCAGAATATAGAAAGACTGGGGGACATTCAATGAAGCTACAGGGTAAATTATTTAAGACAAATAAGAGAATATTTTTTCACTCAACGTGTAATCAAACTCTGGAATTTGTTACCGGAGGATGTAGTAAAGGCTGTTAGTGTAGCTGGGTTTAAAAAAGGTTTGGACAAGTTCCTGGAGGAAAGGTCCATAAACCATTATTAAAAAGGGACCCAGGATATCAATGCTTGACCCAATATAAACATTGTGGAACCTGTGTCTTTTGGGGAAACTGCTAGGTACATATGACCTAGATTGGCCACTGTTAGGATACTGGGCTTGATGGAACTTGGTCTGACCCAGTATGCCATATCTTATGTTCACAATCGGCAAAGAAATTGAATATGTGCGCGGAGGCCCCAGAGGAAGAGGAGCCTCTAGAGGACCTGCTGTTCCAGGCAGTCAGGTCAACACAGAAGGGGTTCCCTTTGCCTAGTCGTGAAATGAAACATAGGCCATGTGGTCTTTTTCTGTCATAATTTTTCTATTTAGTCTGTCCTTCCATATCAACAACTACAACAGTCCCCTTTTTTTCCTTTAGAGATCCCCTGTGTTTATCCCATGCTTTTTTGAATTCAGATACTGTCCTCATCTCTACCACCTCCACTGGGAGACTATTCCACAGATTCACCACTCTTTCCGTAAAGAAATACTTCTGCATATCACTCCTGAATCTATCCCCTTTCACCCTCATCCAATGTCCCCTTGTAGCAGTACTTGCTTTCAATCAAGAGGCTCTCCCCCTGTGCATTTATGCCATGGAGGTATTTAAATGTTTCAGTCATATCACTTCTATCCTGCTTTTCCTTTAAGGTGTACATATTAAGATCCTTAAGTCTGTCCATATATGCTTTATAATGAAGACCACTAACCATTTTAGTAGCCATCCTCTGTACTGACTCCATCCTGTTTATATCCTTTTGAAGGTGTGGTCTCCAGAATTGCACACTATACTCCAAATGAGGCCGCACCAAAGACTTATACAGTGGCACTATCACCTCCTTGTTCCTGCTAACCATTCCTCTCCATATGCACCCAAGCATCTTTCTAGCTTTTGCTGTCGCCTTTTCTACCTGTTAAGCCACTTTAAGATCATCAGACTCAACCATGCCTAGGTCCCGCTCTTCTTTAGTGGACAAAAGTACTTCACCCCCTATACTATATTGCTCCCTTAGTTTGCTGCAGCAAAAATGCATGACCTTGCATTTTTTAACATGAAATCCCAGCTGCCAAATTCTAGACCATTCTTTACACTTAGCTAGATCCCCCCTCATGTTATCTACACCTTCCTGGGTGTCTACTCTTGCAGATTTTGATATCATCCGCAAAGAGGCAAACCTTACCCGACAGCCCTTCTGCTATATCACTAACAAAGATGTTAAAAAGAATCGGACCAAGGACAGATCCCTGGGGCACACCACTGGTATCTTCCTTCTCAGAGTGAGCTCCATTTACCTGTACTCTGTCACCTCCCACTCAACCAATTTCTAACCCAAACAGTAACTTTAGGGTCCATCCCTAGGGTGCTCAGTTTATAAGTCACCTGTGAGGTACGATGTCAAAGGCTTTACTGAAATCTAAATACACCACATCTAGGGCTCTCCCTCAGTCCAACTCCCTGGTCACCCTGTCAAAGAAAATCAGTCAGATTTGTCTGACAAGACCTGCCTCTGGTGAATCCATGCTGCCTCGTATCCCGTAATCCACTGGACTCCAGAAACCTCACTATTTTCTCTTTTAGCAGCGTTTCCAATAATTTACTCACCACTGAAGTTAAACTAACCAGCCTGTAGTTTTCAACCACATCCTTCCGCTTTTGTGTAACGGCACCACATGAGCCTCTCTCCAGTCTTTTGGCACCACTCCCAACTTCAACGAGGCATTGAAAAGGTCGGTCAGTGGAGCTGCTAGAACGTCCCCAAGTTCTGTCAGTATTCCAGGGTGTATCCTATCCGGTCCCATTGCTTTGTTTACTTTAAGTTTAGCTAGTTTCTCACGAACAGTCTTCTGAAAATCGTTCAAGACTCCCTTTGCTGCTGTTCCTGTTTGTGGGTGTTTTCTGTGGTCCTGTTCCTGGTTCTTCATCTGTGAACACAACAGAAATATTTAAGTAATTCTGCTTTATCTTCATTTTCTACATATTCCTCCCCTTCACCCTTGAGTCTGACAATACCATTTTTGCCCTTCCTGGATGATTCAGGAGGAATGGGATTTGGCCGAAGGGGCCCTTCGAGGACCCGAACGATGTTGCGGCTCTACCCCCTTCTGAAGAAGGATAGAGAACCCTAGAGCTCTCATAAAGTGGATGTGGCGGTCTTGGCAGTGAACAAAGACTATGATCCCAGTGGAAGGCTGTTCGGCCCTGAAAGATGTGCAGGACCGCAAACTGGAGACGCTTCTAAAGCAGGCATTTGACATTAATGTGATGGCGTTGCAGGCTTCTGTATGTGGAGCGTTTGTGGCCAGAGCCTGTTTCCGTTGGGCACAAGAGATCTTTGGGGATCCCGGAAAGGAGCAGGCCAGAACTCCAGAAGTAGCAAAGTTAGAAGTCATCCACCAAATACGCTGTCCCAGACTCCATGACCTCATTAGGTACTTGTCCAAGGATATGATCTGTGGTGGCAACAAGGTGTGGTATTTGTGGCTCCACAATTGGTCGACAGATGTGTCCTCCAAGTCCAGGCTGAGCATGCTCCCATTCTCCAGGGTAAACTGCTCTTTGGGGAAGATCTGGTGAAGCTAGTAAAAACTGGGTGAGACCAAAGGAGGTCGGTTACCAGAGGACAAGCAAAGTGGGGCGGTCGTCGACCCCGGGAAGAGGTCAGCCGAGAGATTCGGAGGTTTTGGCCACAGCAGTTCGCTCCCTATCAGGGAGGACTGTTTCCGTCAAGGGGACAGTCCTTTCGGGACTTCCGAGGTGTGGGAAGAGGTTTTTACTTTTCTACTTCTTCAGCTCCCAAGAAACCACAATGAACCGAGTGCGAGCCAGGCAGAGTTAATTCCTGTAGGGGGTCGGCTACAGGAGGGTTTTTTAATTTTTTTTTTTTTTATTTATCAATATTAATGAATAATACATCCAAGAATCACATTGAATGAAAAAAAATGGCCATTCCAAGAAAACGTAAGAAATATACATCATACAGAAACACAACCATTTACAATATTAATCCACAAGTGAAGAAATGTTAGGGAAGTACTAGGAAACAAAATCAAATAGAAAGTAAAGAACCCCTATAGGTCCTAAACTATCTAATTTCTAAACAAAATACTGGCAGGTGGAAACTTAAGCATCAGCCGACTGAAAGGGCACAGCAACTTCAACCGACACATCCTCCCTAGCTTCCAAGAACTCCTGAAGTTGTCTAGGCTCAAACAAATATACTTTCTTTTTAAATGAAACATTTGGCAGGAAATTTTAACTGAAAAGTTGCCCCCAGAGCTAAAATCCTGGGACAAAGGGCCAAAAAGTCCTTCCTTCTCAACTGTGAAGCACGAGATACATGAAATATTCTCACATTAGAGCCTAAAAAAAACCTTAATTTCTTGAAATACAATCTAAGAACAAAATTTATCTGACTCTAGTGCCAAGGTAACAAGGAGAGTAGTTCTTTCTATAATAACCTCCAGGGAGTTTTCAAAAAGCCCCATGATATCCCCCAATCCAGGGGAAACAGGAGGGGGGGGGGAGGGGCGTGAAATCCTGGTCCCTTGAGCCCAGAGACAGATAATGAGCCCTAATCAAAGGTGGAAAATACTCTGGGGAGATCTTCAGAATTTCCCCTAAGTACTTCTCACCATCTCCGTAGATAAAGGAGACCTAGGGAAATTCAGGAATCGCAGGTTACACCGACGAAGCTGATTTTCCAGGTATTCCAATTTCCTGATAGAAACAGTTCTGTCCTTAATCTGAGCGGCTACCAAGTCCTGAAGCTGCTCAATGTCCTGTTCCAACCTGGAGATTCTCCCAACTTGTTCATCCTGGACACCAGTGAGGTTAGCACAAGTTGATTTCACTCCAAACGTTCAGTACTCACAGAACACAAAACATTAATCAGGGAGGTGTTCAGTGCTGCCAAGCCTTCCCACAGCATTTCCATCATAATCACCGCAGGTCTCACCAACATCCAAAAGAACCTCCTCTTGACCAGGTGCAGCTGCAGACTTCCACTCCGATGGCACATCTCCCACGACTGCCTTCTGCTGCACCACAACACCAGGAGAGAGAGTTATTGCCGCTGAAACACCCCCTTCACCTTCCTTCAATGGTGTGCTCACAGGCAAACCTTCAGGAAGCGCTGTTCAAGCCGGCGAATAACTTCCAGGTCGCAGTGGAGGGGTATGCTGCTCCGGAGAGAGCCAGACACCCGAGACACTCAGGGACGACATTGCTCCTGCCGCCCCTGTCGAAGACACCGCTCCAGCGTCAGCCACAAAGCCACACTCTCTAAAGTTCGCTGACTTGAGGCACCCAGCAGATCTGGCCCAGGAGGTAAGCCAGCCTGCTTTCGTTTTCTCCACCCCATGCTACCGACGGTAGGGAGCACACCCCAAGGCAAGGAACAAGAAAAAAGCACTCACAGCTCCGCACCTCCTGCCGCCATCTTATTACTCCCCGGCTGCAGGAGTTTTACAAAGCCTGGACCTGAATCATGACCGACCGGTGGGTGTTGGAGGTCTTCTGGGAAGGCTATACTCTGGAATTTGCTCAGCCCCTCCCATGCCTTGGTCAATTCCGCCTGCAAGAGGCTAGTAAAGAGAAAAGCAGTGGAAGTAACTCTGCAGCGGTTGTGGGATCTACAGGTGATAGTGGAAGTCCCCCAAAGCCAAGAGGATGTGGTCGATACTCAATCTACTTCATGGTTCCAAAGAAAGAAGGTACTTTTCGGCCCATTCTGGACCTAAAGCATGCCAGTCAGACTTTGCGGGTTCCGCACTTTTGCATGGAAACTGAGGTCAGTGTTACTGGTGGTGAGAAGGGGAGAGTTCTTCTCTTGACCTCAGAGGCTTACCTTCACATTCTGGTGCAGAAAGAGCACCGACAATTTCTCTGATTTGCAATACCAGGTGGGCACTTCCAGTTCCGGGAGTTTGCCCTTCAGCCTTGCGACCGCGCCTCGGACTTTCACCAAAGTCGTGGTGGTGGTGGCAGCGGCGCTCAGGCAGGAGAGCATTCTGGTCCACCCGAACCTGGACGATTGGCTTATAAGGGCAAAGACCCATGAGGAAAGCGTGAAGGTGACAGGATGCATTATTGTGCTCCTCCAGAGCCTAGGATGGGTAGTCAACTTTGCCAAGAGTTGGGCTATGCTGTCTCAGGACCTGGAATATCTCGAAGCGCGGTTTCAGACAGATGTGGGAAGAGTACCTTCTGAGAGATAGAGTACACAAGTTACAGGAACAGATCCGGCAATTTCTATAGATGCTTCGGCCCGGTATGCTCCTGGAGATCCCGCACTGGGTGCAGCTCACAACAGATGCCAGCCTAGTGGGTTAGGGAGCACATGGCTAAGCTTAGATTGCATAGGGGCTGTGGGTAGAACACTCAGTACAGTGGCCCATAAATGAGTTGGAGCTGAGAGCAGTTTCCTGGCTGTGCAAGGATTCCAGCACCGGTTATGAGGGAAAGCAGTGAGTGTTCTCAGACAGCGCTACAATGGTGGTATATATCAACCAGCAGGGAGGTACGGGCAGAGTACAACTGGAAGAGTAGGCCAGTCAGTTTATGGAATGGGCAGAGAGCAACCTCCTTGCGCTATCTGCAGCACACATGGTCAGACAGGAGAATGTGGAGGCAGATTTTCTCCAGAAACAAGCAGGATGTCAGTCCTCACATATGGGTTACATCGGCGCCAACAGAGCCCGCGCTGAGCAAATCCCCAGTTTTCAAAGAAAACTTTTGGGAGTTGCCTCCACGCATGCGTGGTCCGCTTTCCGCCCAAAGGGGCCGTCTTGCTCAGTCTTCTTTTTTCCGCAGAGCTCTTCAGGCGTAGTCTGTGTCTGTTCTGGAAAAAGTGTTTCCTTCTTGCCTTTTGGCTGGTTCCCCCCCCCGGCAAGCACTGGTACCATTCCCGCCTGCCCCCGGTACCCTGGTATCGGGTCAGCTCTTTTCTTTATTTTTCCTTTTGATGTTTCTGCCCTCGTTTTCCCTTGCTGGGAGCCCTAAAGGTCTTCGACCTTGCTGGGGGCCTTTTTCTAGAACCAGCAGAGTGGATGCTCAATCAGGAGGTCTTCGAGTGATTGGTGCGCAGGTTGGGACAGCCCATCATGGACCTGATGGCAACCTGCGACTCAGCCAAGGAGACAGTTTTATAGCAGAAGGAGAGAGTGCATATTGGAGGGCTCGATGTGCTAGTACAGCCATGGCCCACCGAGGGGCTGCTGTATGTCTGTCTTCCCTGGCCCTTCATAGGCTGGGTAGTGCAACAAATAGAGGGCCATGGGGGGCCGGGGCTTCTCATTGCCCCCAACTGGCCAAGGTGACTGGTATGCGGATTTGGTGAGGATGACTGAGGACAGGCCCTGGCATCTACTGGTGTTGAACCAGGCTCCCATTCGGATGCCGCAGGTGGATCAGTTTTCACTTATGGCATGGCTTTAGAGAGGGCAACATTGAAGAGAGGTTATGCCCCTTCCATGATAGCGACTTTGCTCAAAGCTCATAGGCGTTCTACATCATTAGCGTATATACGGATATGGAGATTATTTGAACATTGATGTAAGGAGCTAGGGGTGCTCCGCGATGAGGTGTTTGGTACTCGAGATCCTGGAGTTTCTTCAGGCTGGAATGGACAAGGGTTTGGCCTGCAGTTTGCTGAGAGTGCAGGTGGTGGCCTTTTCATGCTATAGGGGCATAATTAGGGGGATGCCCTTAGCTTTGCACCCAGATGTAGTGCGATTTCTCAGAGCGGAGAAACAGGTGAGACTCCAAAACGTTTTGTTCCACCATGGGATCTTAATTTGCTGTTGTCCATCCTGACGAAGCCGCCCTTTGAACTGTTGGGACTGCACCTTAAAAGACTTGACATTGAAGGCAGTGTTCTTGGTACACTTGTTTGGCCAGAAGGATTACGGAGCTCCAGACCTTATGTAGGAAACTGTATCTTGTGATATCCAGGATAAGGGGGTCTTAAGGACAGTTCTCCATTCTTTCCAAAGGTCCTCTTCGTGTTTCACCTGAACCAGACTGTGTCCCTTCCAGCTTTCATGCCTTCAGAGGGGGCAGCTTTCAGGATCCCCTCCTAAGCTGCCTGGATGTGCATCAGGTGTTAAGAAGGTACTTAAAGTGCACTGGACCCTTCCACAGTTCGGAGCGCCTGTTTATTTAGACGGCCGTGGAAGGGGGAGAGGCAGCTGTCAAAGCATCAATTTCTAGATGGATTAGGGAGGCAATTGCTGCGGCTTATCTATTGCGACGTAGGGCAGGTTCCCATAGGGCAGGGGTCGGCAACCCGCGGCTCCGGAGCCGCATGCGGCTCTTTCTCACCTTTGCTGCGGCTCCAGAGCACACTGCCCGCTTTAAACGTCGCGTTATGGGCTCCCTGTCAGCTCCCTCCCTTCTGCAGCCGCGGTTCCCTGTCTCTTAGGGAACCGCGGCTGTGCTTTTAAAATCATCTCGGAGCCCTTCCTGTCTTGACGGGCTCCGTGCAGCATTGTCCCGCCTCTAAAGGAAGTTTTGGAGGCGGGACAATGCTGCACGGAGCCCGTCAAGACAGGAAGGGCTCCGAGATGATTTTAAAAGCACAGCCGCGGTTCCGTAAGAGGCAGGGAGCCGCGGCTGCAGAAGAAGGGAGGGAGCTGACATGGAGGGAGGGAGCAGATATGAATGAATGGATGGATGGAGGGGGGGGGGGCTGAAATGGTGGGAGGGAGCAGATATGAATGGAGGGAGGGAGGGGGGCTGACATGGAGGGATGGAGGGGGCTGACATGGAGGGAGGGGGGCTGACATGGAGGGAGGGGGGCTGATATGAATGGATGGAGGGAGGGGGGCTGACATGGAGGGATGGAGGGGGCTGACATGGAGGGAGGGAGCAGATATGAATGGATGGAGGGAGGGAGGGGGCTGACATGGAGGGAGGGGGCTGACATGGAGGGATGGATCGAGGGGGGCTGACATGGAGGAATGGAGGGGGCTGACATGGAGGGAGGGAGCAGATATGAATGAATGGAGGGAGGGGGGCCGACATGGAGGGATGGAGGGGGCTGACATGGAGGGATGGAGGGGGCTGACATGGAGGGATGGATCGAGGGGGCTGACATGGAGGGAGGGAGCAGATATGAATGGATGGAGGGAGGGGGGCTGACATGGAGGGATGGAGGGGGCTGACATGGAGGGATGGATCGAGGGGGGCTGACATGGAGGGATGGAGGGGGCTGACATGGAGGGAGGGAGCAGATATGAATGGATGGAGGGAGGGGGGCTGACATGGAGGGGGCTGACATGGAGGGAGGGGGGCTGACAGGGAGGGTGGGAGGAGATATGAATGGATGGAGGGAGGGGGGCTGACATGGAGGGATGGATCGAGGGGGGCTGACATGGAGGGATGGAGGGGGCTGACATGGAGGGAGGGAGCAGATATGAATGGATGGAGGGAGGGGGGCTGACATGGAGGGGGCTGACATGGAGGGAGGGGGGCTGACATGGAGGGAGGGAGCAGATATCAATGGATGGAGGGAGGGGGGCTGACATGGAGGGATGGATCGAGGGGGGCTGACATGGAGGGATGGAGGGGGCTGACATGGAGGGACGGAGCAGATATGAATGAATGGAGGGAGGGGGGCTGACATGGAGGGAGGGATGGAGGGGACTGACATGGAGGGATGGAGGGGACTGACATGGAGGGATGGAGGGGACTGACATGGAGGGAAGGAGGGGACTGAAATGGAGGGATGGAGGGGGCAGACATGGAGGGAGGGGGGCTGACATGGAGGGATGGATCGAGGGGGGCTGACATGGAGGGATGGAGGGGGCTGACATGGAGGGATGGAGGGGGCTGACATGGAGGGACGGAGCAGATATGAATGAATGGAGGGAGGGGGGCTGACATGGAGGGATGGAGGGGACTGACATGGAGGGATGGATCGAGGGGGGCTGACATGGAGGGATGGAGCAGATATGAATGGATGGAGGGAGGGGGGCTGACATGGAGGGAGGGAGCAGATATGAATGGATGGAGGGAGGGAGGGTGGGGGGCTGACATGGAGGGAGGGAGCAGATATGAATGGATGGAGGGAGGGAGGGAGGAGGGCTGACATGGAGGGAGGGAGCAGATATGAATGGATGGAGGGAGGGGGCTGACATGGAGGGATGGAGGGAGGGGGGCTGACATGGAGGGAGGGAGCTGATATGGATGGAGGGAGGGGGGCTGACATGGAGGGATGGAGGGGGCTGACATGGAGGGAGGGGGGCTGACAGGGAGGGGGCTGACATGGAGGGATTGGGGAGGCGGGCTGACATGGAGGGAGGGAGCTGATATGGATGGAGGGAGGGAGGGAGGGGGCTGACATGGAGGGATGGAGCACTGGTAATGGGGTTGAGGGGACGAGCACTGGAAATGAGCTGATTAGGGGAGGCTAGGACTGGTAATGAGCTGATGGGGGGTAGGACTGGTATTGGGCTGATTAGGGGAGGCTAGCACTGGTAATGGGGTTGAGGGGGGATTAGCACTGGAAGCGAGCTGATTGGGGGGCTTTGTCTGGGCATGGGCTGTTTGTGGGGAGGGGAGGATAGAGCTGCTGGCCCTGGAAGATAACTGGGGGCTAAGGCTACAAATGGGCTGATATGAGGGGATGGGAGAATGGAACTGGATCTGAGAGGGGCTGCCATGGTATTTGTACTAGAAGGGACTGGTCAGTGGGGAAGGAGGGGGACTGGAAGGAAATGGACACCAGTGGCAATCATGGGAATGCAAGTTGACATTGGAAGGTACTGGGAGTGAGGACTGGAAAGGGGCTGATATTGGGGAGGGTTACTGGGACTGGAAATAGGCTGATGGAAAGAAGTGAAGAAAACGAAAGAAGAGATAAGAACTGGCAGATGGACCATAGACCACAGAAAGAGAGCTAAGAGAAGACAGGAAAGCAGAAGCCTCAGATCGGGACCAGCATGATCAAAGAATAAATTGGTTAGACAACAAAGGTAGAAAAAATAATTTTATTTCATATTAGTGATTTGACTACAAAATCATCATAATTTTGAAATCAAATATTGTTACTTCTTGTTATATTTTCTGGCGTATTTTTTTTGGTGTGCGAAGGAAGAGGGGTAGTCTTATACGGCGAGTATAGGCCAAACACCTATATTTTAACAGGAAAAGTAGGGGGTCGTATATAGCATTAAGGTAAGAAACAATATATGCAGTGTTAGATTTGTTTTAAATGTCGCAATGGTTTTGCGGCTCCCAGTTTTTTTTTCCCCTTCGGAAACGGGTCCAAGTGGCTCTTTATGTCTTAAAGGTTGCAGACCCCTGCCATAGGGGTACAAGCTCATTCGACTTGTTGCCAAGCAGCGTTGTGGGCAGAGTTTCGTCTGGTGCTGCCTGCAGAGATATACAGGGTGGCTACCTGGTCTTCCTTGTCTTCCTTTGTGAAGCATTATTGTTTTGGATGTGCAAGCTTAAGAGGAAGCTCATTTTGGCTCGGTGCTACAGGCTGGGTTAGCAGATCCCTTCCGAGGATAGACTACTTTGGTACATCCCAAAGGTGCTAGGACTGGACTGGAAGAACGAAATGGAAGAAATTAAACCTTACCTGCTAATTGATGTTCCTTGAGTTACTCCAGTGCAGTACCAAATCCCTCCCTGTTTTAGGATATCAGATGACTAAGGCTAACTGCTAGCATGTGGCTCCCTGGCTGCAAAAAGGCTACTTATTGCAAGTTTGCATTGGACCGGGGACTAAGAAGCAAGTATAAAGACAGGAGAAGGGTGGACAGGTGGGCATCTGCCGCAGGTTAGGAACCAAGGTAACTGATCTCCAGAAGAGCACTTATGACCATGACAGGTGAGAGTAGTGGACTCTCCTTCCTGGATGGGGAGGGGACATGATAGTTTTAGCAGGTTGAGTAAGTTAATGTTACTGTAATGTTGTTTCCGTGAGTCTGCTTTGTGAATAGGATACTGGAGGCTGGGGGAGGAGCTTTCTGGCTATCTAGGGGAAGTCATGAAAAGCATGATATGCTCAGTCTCCAAGCTGCTGGTGGGACGTGAATACCCAAAGATGCTGGATCTAGACTGGAGTAACTCAAGGAACATCAATTAGCAGGTAAGGTCTAATTTCTTCTTCTCGATCCTGGTAGGAGAAAATATAAAGCTAAGTTTTATTTTCTGAAAAAGGAAGGAATTTTAGAAATATATAGAATATTTATATGTATAAAATAAAGTTTTTATATGTGACTAAAATAAAGTTTAAGCAGATGTGTGTATGTGTGCTTTATTTAACTGTTTTTATATCCCACTTTTCACCGGGTCAAAGCGGCCCAACATCAAAAAAAGAGGTTGGGGGGGACGGGACAGTAATCATCAATTCTAGGTTGGAGGGGCTGTCACCGGGGAGGCCAGCATTAATGATCTGGACAGACATTAAGGACTTAAACAATGGGCATCAGCCTCTTAGTAGGTAGACCTGTGGGTATGTTAGGGGATCTGGAGGGGTAGTCATTGATGGATGTTTGTTTCTGGTCAGAGGTATTCCTGGAATAGGATGGTTTTTAGTAGTTTTCTGAATGTTGAAGGATCTCTGTTTCTGATTTGACTTGGTAGGGAATTCCAGAGGGATGGTGCGTATAGTTTGAAGGCTCTGTTGCAGGTCCGTTGATTGTATTTGGTTCATTCGTGGGGGATGGTGAGGGTGTTGGTGGTTTGTCTGGTTGTTCTGTTGTGGGTGGGTTGGGGCAGTAGAGTGTGGAACTGGGAAATCTGTGTTTGATAGAGGGCTTTGTGGATAAGTAGGGCTGATTTGTATTTGATTCTTGCTTCGAGAGGGAGTATGTGCAGTTCTCTCAGGACTGGGGTGATGTGGTCTTGTTTGCTTTCTGGATAATTCTTGCTGTGGTATTTAAGGCATATAATGCAAGAAAGGCTGCTACTGTATTTTTTTATCTTTTGAAATTACTGAATGCTATTTAGATTGGCCATTTTGAAATATATGGGAAAGATGCCCAAGGAGTGAGGACTGCTGCCCAGCCCAGCTCAGCTGAGCTCTGCCCTGTCCACGTGTCCCTCTTTGCTTTTCAGAAATCTGGCAAACCTAATTAGAATGTACACATCTATCTTGATCAGCATGCTCTCCCATTTTTGTGCAAATATATATTTTGTTTACTGCATGTTTGTTTGTTTTGAACTTCAGCACATACCACTAAGGCATGTCTTACTAGATCCAAATTGTATTGAGAAAATGCGAGCAAAGAAAGGCAGCTGAAGCCAGGCAGCCTGGCAGGCACAATTTTTAATGAGTAATCTTTAGCCAGCCAGAATTCTTACAGCCTAGTTAATCATTGTTGCCAAAGTATTTTGTGTCTAGCAAAGTCTCCCTCCCACTTTTTTTTTAAATTGTGCTATCACAAATCAGTTTGTGCTGCATCAGCCAGTGTCCTTGGTTCTTATCTTATCAGGCAGTGCAAGTTTAGTGTACAAAAGTCTTTCTGCTGGGGATTAGTTTGTTCTTCCAGACTAGTTAGTTGCACTGCCTGGGATTTCTGCTTCTTGTGTTTGCTTTACCAGGCTCTTCACCACTCCTTGTGCACTTAGCTTCCAGGCCAGTCACATCCATAGGTGAAATGCACTGGCATGTTCCAATATTTCCTTTGTAAACACCTACATCAAGTGTTTGGTTCTCTGGGAACAAGCAGGAAGTCAGCCCTCACATATGGGTGACGTCGGCATCAATGAGGTCTTAGCTGTCAAAGAAAGCCTTTGGGAGTTAGACCGCACATACACAGTCACTTTCCTGCCCAAGGGTGCCATTTTACCTCAATTGTCTTTTTTTCCGTGGAGTCCTGCAGATGTCCTGTCTGCCATCCCCCATAAAAGTCGCTTTTTCTACCCTTTTTTCTACCCTTTTTTACTTCCTAATGGCTTCTCCGGGCCAGTCCAGGGAATGGTAGGGTTGTCAATCCTGTCCAGCAGCTGAGGACTGACATACTAGAAGTTTTGCTGACAGCTTAAGCTCCTCCTCCTGAAGCCAGCACTCCAGTCTTTCAGTCCTCAGCAGCTGAACAGGACGACGTGCTGACAGGCTCCTAGGTGAAGAGAGATTTGGTTAATTTCTTTAATTTGTCCAACTTTTTGTGAGCAGGCTCTAGCAGGGCAGAAGCTCCTATATTCCCCTGGCTGCACCCTTCCTATTTCTGGGTCTTCCAATTCCGCTGCTGCGATTCTTGGAACCGAGGGGGAGCAGCACGAGGGGGCAGAGCCTGCCTTCTCTGGGGGCCGAAATTTGATTTTTCGGGGGGCACTGATCCTGAGAACCTCGGGATCACCCTCTGGAGACAAACCGCCGCCTTTCTCTTTGCCCACTAGCAGCAGGGGAGCAGGAGAATTTACGGCGCTCTTGCGATCAGCTATCCAAAGCCTGCAGGCAGACCGGGGCTGAACAGGTAACACCAGAAGCTTGCGGGTCTCGAAGGTCCTCCGGGGGGGACGGGGTTTCGTGGTTTTTTTTTTTGCGCCGTGGACTTGGCGGGGTTCGGGCGGCGATCTCGTGCGGCCTTGGAACGCTAGAGCGCATGGAGAGCAAATCGGCAGAGGCTGAGAGGCCTTCCCTGCCTGCAGAAACGGTGGGAACGGCCGCCATTTTGGGAGCTCTCTCCGTGTCTGCCGCGGGGCCTCCCAAACACAGTAAACGCAAGTCTAAGTCAGAAAAAGCACCTCCCCGGGCGGTGCAACCGCAGCCGAAGCTCAGGAGAGCTTCTCTGCTCTTTTTTCCCCCGAGTTCATTTTGGCGCTGCATCGGGCATTTTTGATGAAATCTGCTCAGGCTACAGGGGCTCCAGGTTCCTGGCAGGATCTTAAGGAGCGACCGGAGATGTCTCCAAACGACCCGGGGGAGGGTTCTTCCCAAGGGACGTTGGTTAAGCTTGCTGCAGAGGAGGTTAGCACTCCCCTGGCGCGGGAGCTGCAGTTAGATGAGGAAGGTGAGCTTTTCTCGGATGCCGGTGTAGAGCCTTGGCGAGGGGAGTTAGAAGAGGGGGAGATTGCGCCAGGTGAAGATCCTAATGTGTTTCGCGTGTCCCGCAAGGAGGAGCTTGGAGCGCTTATCTCGTAATCCTTGGCGGCGCTGAATATTCAATTGCCCTCCATGTCTCAGGAGCCGCTTGAGGATCCCTTACTGCAGGGTTTCAAAGCGGAGCAACGCTGTTTTCCTGTTCACCGGGTCATTAAACAAATGATAGAGTCCGAATGGGAGTGTTCTGAGGCTACGTTAAGGGGCAGCCGCGCCTTGGGTCGCCTGTACCCGATGCCTCAGGAGGAGAGAGTTGCTCAAGATGCCTAAGGTTGATGCCTTAGTTTCCACGGTGACAAAAAAGACAACGATTCCTGTGGAGGGCGCAGCGGCGCTTAAGGATCTGCAGGATCGTAAGTTGGAAGTCCTCTTGAAGCAGGCGTTTGATTCCAGCGCTTTGGCGCTGCAGGCTTCCATTTGTGGGGCATATGTATCCCAAGCTTCCATTCGCTGGCTCCAGGGAGAGGTAGCCACTGAGGCTGCGGAACCGTCTTCCGCGGAGGGCGTGAAACTTGAGTCGGCTGCGGCTTATCTGCCGCTATGCGAACCAAATCATAAAATGTGTCCGCCAAAGTCCATGGCCTCCTTGGTAGCGGCTAGACGGTTTCTCTGGTTGAGGAATTGGTCGGCGGACGTGTCCTCTAAATCGCGCCTCAGTAAGCTCCCTTATAAGGGGAAGTTGCTTTTTGGGGAGGCGTTGGAAAAGATTAAGGATCTGGGCGATTCCAAGGGTGGTCGCTTGCTTGAGGATCGTCCTCGGCCCCCTAGAGGGGGTTCAGCGCAGCGGGGCCAGGGTAGAGAGTCTCGGCGGTTTCACGGGGCTCGTTTTCTTCCTTATCCCAGGGCCCGCTTCGGTTCTTGGGGGCAGTCCTTTCGAGGTGCGCAAGGATTCGCGAGAAGCTACTTCAGTTCTCAGCAGCCCGCAGTTAAAAAAATCGCAATGAAGGTCTGCTGGTCCCGGCCGTGATACCTGTGGTGGGCCGCTTACAGGAATTTCTCCCGGCCTGGACCGCGATAACGTCGGACGCATGGGTGCTTCAGATAATTCGAGAGGGCTATGCCCTGGATTTCGCGTGTCCGTTCACGGCCGCCTTTATGGTGTCCCCTTGCGCGTCGGGCCTGAAGAGGCAGGCGATAGCCGACACGCTCGCCCGCTTGATACAACTGCAAGCTGTCGTCCCAGTGCCTCCCGACCAGTGCGGCTTAGGTTGATACTCTATTTATTTTGTGGTTCCCAAAAAAGAAGGTTCTTTTCATCCGATCCTCGATCTCAAGGGAGTCAATTGCACCCTGCGGGTTCCGCATTTTCGGATGGAGACGTTGCGGTCCGTTATTCTGGCGGTGCGTCTGGGAGAGTTCCCCTCCGCCATAGACCTCACAGAGGCTTATCTCCACATTCCCATCAGAGCAGATCATCAGCGATTTTTAAGGTTTGCGCTGCCCATGGGGCATTTCCAGTTTCGGGCGTTGCCCTTCGGTCTCGCGACGGCCCCTCGCACCTTCACGAAAGTTATGGTAGTGGTGGCCGTGGCTCTGCGGAAAGAGGGTGTTCGGGTTCACCCTTATCTGGACGACTGGTTGATCGGAGCTGATTCCCGAGTGGAGGCGGTCGCCACAACAGCTCGGGTGATTCAGCTGTTGGAACAGCTTGGTTGGGTCATCAACCAGGCGAAGAGTCAGTTGCAGCCAGTGCAACAGCTCTTGTACCTCGGGGCCGCCTTCAACACGGCAACCGGTTTGGTATTTCTGCCCGAGGACAGAGTTCAAAAGCTTCTGCGGCAGGTGCAGCGGTTCTTGAAAGCTTTGGCTCCTTCGGCATGGACCTATTTACAGCTCTTGGGGTCCATGGTGGCGGCTCTGGACTTGGTTCCGTGGGCCAGGGTGCATATGCGGCCTCTTCAACACGCCTTGCTTTCCAGGTGGTCGCCTCAGCTCCATCCTCTTTCACAGAAGTTGGTCTGCCCAGACTCGGTGCGCAGCGGCTTGCGCTGGTGGCTGGATCCCGGTCATCTCTCGGCAGGGGTTCCCCTGCAGGATCCTCGGTGGGTTCTTCTGACGATGGACGCCAGTCTCTCGGGCTGGGGGGCTCACTGTCAGGCTCAGGTGACGCAGGGATGCTGGTCACAGGAAGAGAGCTCTCTTTCGATCAATCTCTTGGAGCTCCGGGCCGTTCGGTTAGCGCTGCTTCATTTCGAGCACCTGCTCGAAGGGGCGGCAGTCTGCGTTTTTTCTGACAATGCGGTGACCGTGTCCTATATCAATTGCCAGGGCGGTACGAGGAGTCGGCCGTTGCTGGAGGAGAGTCAGGAGTTGTTTGCTTGGGCGGAGACTCATCTCGTGGCCTTATCAGCGGCGCACGTGGCCGGCAAGGACAATATTCAGGCTGATTATCTCAGTCGCCATGTTCTCGATCCCAGGGAATGGGAGCTGAATGCAGCGGTGTTTCATAACATCACCATGCATTGGGGGCATCCGTCCATGGATCTGATGGCTACCTTCAGCAATGCCAAGGCGTCTCGTTTTTACAGCCAGCACAGGGAAAACATGTCCAAGGGACTCGATGCGTTGGTTCAACCTTGGCCCCACGGCTCCCTGTTGTATGTTTTTCCGCCATGGCCAATGCTCAGTCGGGTCATTCACCACATAGGAAGGCACAGGGGGACGGTGATTCTCATAGCGCTGGACTGGCCTCGGCGGCCGTGGTATGCGGACTTAGTACATCTGGTGATAGACTCTCCTTGGCGGCTGCCGGCTCGGAGCAACCT
Organism: Ichthyophis bannanicus; assembly: GCA_033557465.1. NCBI lineage: Eukaryota > Metazoa > Chordata > Amphibia > Gymnophiona > Ichthyophiidae > Ichthyophis > Ichthyophis bannanicus. The sequence goes on along the minus strand of CM066047.1, from coordinate 137,520,749 downwards.
GTTAACTCAGGGACCCGTGTTGATGCCCCAGGTGGATCGCTTCTTGCTTACGGCCTGGCTCTTGAGAGGGCTCGTTTAAGACGCGAGGGTTATTCGGAGGCGGTGATATCCACCCTGTTGCATTCGAGGAGATCTTCGACTTATCTAGCATACGTCCGTGTCTGGCATGTTTTTGAACGGTGGTGTGGGCTTCAGGGCGTTGTGCCCATGTCAGCCTCGGTGCCGCAACTTCTGTTTCTTCAGGACAGTTTGGATAAAAACTTTTCGGTCACCACTCTGAAAGTGCAGGTAGCGGCCTTGAGTTTTTGGGGGCCCGTAAATAAGTGCAGTCTCTCGACGCATGCTGATGTTCTGTGTTTCTTTCGGGCGGCAAAGCTCCTCAGGCCTCCTGTGCGGAATGTAGTTGCTTCTTGGGATTTGAACTTAGTGCTGGAGGCCTTGACGCAGGCTCCTTTTGAGAACGCTTCCGGAGTGAATGTGAAGGAGTTTTCTTGGAAGACCGCCTTCCTAGTTGCTTTGTGTTCGGCTAGGCGAATTTCGGACTTGCAGGCACTTTCTTGCCAAGAGCCGTACCTGCAATTTTTCCCAGAAAAGGTACTTTTGCGTCCGGTACCGTCCTTCTTGCCTAAGGTGGTGTCTTCCTTCCATATGAATCAGTCCGTGGCCTTGCCTGTTTTCTCTGATGCTTCGGGCTCTCCTATGGACCGTGCTCTTCGGAGATTGGATCTCGGGCGCGTCCTTAAGTATCTTAAAGTCACTAAAGACTTTCGCCGGTCCGACAGATTATTTGTGCTATTTACGGGCCGTCATAAGGGTCAGGCAGCTACGAAGGCCTCCATAGCCCGCTGGGTGAAACAAGCTATTGTGACGACTTACGCGACTGGGGGTAAGCTTCCGCCGGTGGGGCTTCGCGCCCATTCTATGCGTTCTCAAGCGGCGTCTTGGGCGGAATACGCGTTGGTACCTCCGGTGGATATTTGTAGAGCTGCTACATGGTCTTCTCTGCATACTTTAACTAAACATTATAGGCTGGATGTTATGGCACGTGGGGATGCGAAGGTTGGAGCGGCAGCGTTAGTGGCTGGACTCGCAGGTCCCTCCCATGTTTAGGTTCTGCTTTGGTACTGCCCTACTGTTCCCTGGACTGGCCCGGAGAAGCAATTAGGAAGGAGAAATTAGGCCTTACCTGCTAATTGTCTTTCCTTGAGTCTTCTCCGGGCCAGTCCAGGGCCCCACCCGAAGTTTCTGGTCAGTGTCCTAGAAGTTCTGCTCGTCGGCTTTGTGCTAGCTGATGGCATGAGATTTACCAGGGTTTTCTGTATGGCTCTATTGCGCTAAGGATATTACATAAAAGCGCATGGGTAAAAAAAAATAATAAATGATTGAATAGATGAGATACGAGGGAAATAAGGCCTTGACAGTCCCAAGTGCAGGGGACTTCTTAGGGCGAAGAGAAAGGCGCTTGCTAATGTTAATGTTGACTCTAAACACCGTCTTGCTGTGCTTTCCTGGGGTATTAAATTTCCCGGTTCCATGTTGCAGGTGCGGTTCGTGCCTGGGGAATATCGAAGTTCTCAGTTCTGGTTTGTTTTTTTTTGTGCGTGCTTCGTTCTCTTTGTATAGGTCGGCGTTAGCTGCTTTGTTAGTACAAGACTGGAGTGCTGGCTTCAGGAGGAGGAGCTTAAGCTGTCAGCAAAACTTCTAGTATGTCAGTCCTCAGCTGCTGGACAGGATTGATAACCCTACTGTTCCCTGGACTGGCCCGGAGAAGACTCAAGGAAAGACAATTAGCAGGTAACGCCTAATTTCTCCTTTCCTGCCCAAGGGTGCCATTTTACCTCAATTGTCTTTTTTTTCCGTGGAGTCCTGCAGATGTCCTGTCTGCCATCCCCCATAAAAGTTGATTTTTCTACCCTATTTTCTTTTAGCATTTTCGCAATCCTTTTTAGCAGTCGGTTCCCGATCACCACCTGGCCTCCTGAGTCCCTCTTGCCTCAGTGTCTCCATTTTTCTTGTGTCCTTTTCATGCCCTCCCTGACCAAAACATCTGTGTTTGATCTCACGAGTGCTATCTTCCCCGCTATGTCTTTGGTCAGCTGTTTTAAGCAATGTGGCAAATGCTCCTGTATCATGTCCATAACAGACCACCACAGTTGCTGTATCAAGTGCCTTGATTCAGATCATGATGACTCCACTTGTCCGCTCTGCCTGCAGATGTCAAGCAAGCGCTGGAGGAATTGTCAAAAACAGCAGGGGAAGCTTTTGTTTCGAAGGTCTCTGATGCAGGGTTGGCATAGAGTCTGGAATCTGTGCCCTCAGAGACTGTATCTGATGACTCGGCGTTGCATGCATGTGCTCGATCCAAGCTCCGAGGTCACGGAGCCTCAGACCCTAGGGGTCATCCTCTGAGGACCTCTCCTGTGGGTCCAAGACATCTAAGTCCGATTCCAGAGCCGGAGGTAAGACCTAGTACCTAGCCCCGGAGTCCTCAACCCGACGCTGAAGGCGATGGCAGGGAGCAGTCCTCGAAGCTATTCCAGTGGGAGGAGACTCCCACCGCATCAGGGTATCAGGGTCAGTCGTCCTCCACGGTCACCATCGGTGATTCCCCTTTGAGGGACCTGGTTCTGGGCTCAATGCCCTTGAGACCTGAACCAGTCACTGTGGAGGATACTGGCATCAAATCCAGGATGGCAGCCTTGGAACACAACCTGACTGCCTTCCTCGAGGCGCAGCAGGGTCCAATGCCCGGAGCCTCCAGGTCATCTGTAGTGACAACAGGACTCTCCACCGTGAGGACTTCCCCAGAGGATGTCCAGCTGGTGCTGGAACAATTCACCCACTTGGAGCCGTATCGTTGTGTCTCCTGTTTTAAGGCGCAACGCCCCCAAGCACCTTGGAGTCGGTGCGTCGGGCACCTTGCTCTTCAGCGCCAACAGCTCATCGACTCAATGACCGTCCGGGACTCAGTCTCATTTAGCTCCAAGTCAGGCTGGGACAATGACGAGTCACCTGATACCATGTTGCACCAGGATGTCCCCTCTGAATCATCTCCCCCTCAGGAGCACCAGAGATCCCCATCTGGAGACCTCGCATTATTTGACTTTGGGGATATCTAAGTCCCTGGTTTTTGTGGTGGAACTGGAGGACAAGCCTTGTGCCAAGGACTTAGAGATCTTCCAGTACAAGGCACCTCCGAAGGAGGTGCTGGTGGTGCAAATCCCCCCCCAACCCAAATCCTGGAGTGCTTTCTGTTGAGGATGTGGGAGAGTCCGGTAATGGTGCCAATAGTGAGCCGGTAACTCGATTCCCAGAATTGAATTGGCAACAGCACTGGCTTTCAGAAGACACAGATGCCTCATTTCCATGGGGTGGAGTCAGCCAAACATTGAATTATAGAGTCAGAAGACGCATTCCTCAGTGCCTCCTGGTAGGGAGGCCCACACCATGGACAACTTTGGCAGAGCCTGCATCCAGGCTTACCAGCTGTACATGGGCATGTACCTGAGGAACCTGGCAAAGGAGCTTGCCAGGTTCTCAGCTGGGCTGGCAGGTGAATCTCTTGACGTCTCTGTCAAGAAATGCTCCAAATTCCAGATTAGAGTGGCTTTTGATGGCTTTGAGTCTGTGGCTCATGTTGCTGCGGTGGGCATCAGCACCTGCTGCCTGGCTTGGCTACAGTACTTGGACTTGGAGCAATAGGTGCAGGACAAACTGGCAGATGTCCCCTTCCGAGGAGACAACCTCTTTGGCAAACCAATGACAAGGCGGCCGAGTTGGAGTCGGAGTTCATGACCAGGACTAGGCTGTCCTGGAAGATGGCTGACCCTTCCTGTTGGAAGGCTTTGGGGGGAAAAAAGCCCTTCCACCCGAAGACGAAAAAGGCTAATGGAAAATACCCCCAATTTTCGGGCTGTCAAGCTCCACAACAAGGTCAGCAGCCCAAGAGCCATGGGCACAACCACGGTAACCAGACAGCCTCCCCAAGTCACAAACAGCACCCCAGCTGTAGCCTGGGGGAGGTTTTGACTCCTTGGACATAGCTTGTCTTCCCCCAGAGGACCAGGACTCGAGGCACACGGGAGGACATCTAGTCTACTTCGCTCATCTCTGGCTGGGCATCACTAATGATGCCTGGGCACTACAGGTGGTGTGGGATAGTTACCTTCTGCATTTTGACCAGATGCCTCTTCCCTTCTTTCTAGAGGAACTTCCCATGACCTCCCTGCACAAGAGAGCTCCTGCAGAAGGAACGAGTCCCTACTTGAGGATTGGGAAGTGGAGCCAGTACCTTATTTCATCTGGGGTACAGAGTTCTACTCCTGGTATTTCCTATATCCAAAAAAGACAAGGGTTTAGGCCCATCCTGCATCTGCAGGACCAAAACCGCTTTCTCGTCAAGGAAAGGTTCAAGATACTATCCCTTGGAACATTGCTGCTCCACCTCCTGAGGAGAGATTGGCTATGCTATTTAAACTATTTAAGACTAATAAAAGAAAATATTTTTTCACTCAACGTGTAATCAAACTCTGGAATTTGTTACCGGAGGATGTAGTAAAGGCTGTTAGTGTAGCTGGGTTTAAAAAAGGTTTGGACAAGTTCCTGGAGGAAAGGTCCATAAACCATTATTAAGAAGGGACCCAGGATATCAATGCTTGACCCAGTATAAGCATTGCGGAACCTGTGTCTTTTGGGGAAACTGCTAGGTACATATGACCTAGATTGGCCACTGTTGGAAACAGGATACTGGGCTTGATGGACCTTGGTCTGACCCAGTATGGCATATCTTATGTTTTCAAAGATTCCTATACCCACATCCTGATCAATCCCTGGCACAGTCAATACCACTGCTTTTGTCATCCGGAGGCTGCCACTACCAGTACAGGGTGCTCCGTTTTTGCTTCTCAGCCCCTAGCATGTTCACTAGTGGTCACTGCTCACCTCCGCTTACTGGGAGTCTTGGTCTTCCCCTATCTGGGCAACTGGCTTCTGAAAGCCAGCTTGCCGGGAGGAGGTATGTCACGTGACCCACTGCACCATAAGTGTGCAGCAACATCTGGGATTCGTGATCATTTTCCCCAAAGTCGCATTGGCTCCCAACCCAGTGCATGGAATTCATAGGAGTCCTTCTGGACTTGACCCAGGCCAGAGCCTTCCTTTAGACCATGCAAAGCGTCTGGCAACCCTAGCAAGAGAGGTACAGGGTCACTCATTGACATCCACCTGTCTTTTGCTGCGCCTATTGGGGCACATGGCCTCGATGGTTCACTTAACACCACAGGCCCATCTCTGGATGTGACAGGCCCAGTGGACCCTCAGCTCTCATTGGGCCATGCTCTGACTGGAGGATTGAATCCAGGTCACCCAGCCTCTGGCAGGCTTTCAGGTGGCGGAGCCAACAGAATCTCATGATTGGCCTACCCATCCAGGTCCCACCAGCACAACGCATTCTAACCATGAACACCTCCAAACTCGGCTGGGGAGCCCACTGCAATGAACTGCAGTCACAAGGTGCCTGGATTCAGGAGGAAAGTGCCCTCCAGATCAACTTCCTGGAACTTAGGGCTGTGACATACTCCCTTTGGGTGTACCAGTCTCACCTGGTGGACCAGGTTGCCCTCGTTCAGACAGACAACCAAGTAGCGATGTTTTATATCAACAAGCAGGGGGGTAAGGGCTCATACCTCCTCTGTCAGGAGGTAGTTCTCCTATGGACCTTAGCTGTGGAGAAGGGCATGATCCTCTGGGTGGTCTACTTGGCAGGCCAGGACAATCTACTCGCAGATCAACTCAGTCCTCAGTCCCACGAGTGGTGCCTCAACCCTGTTTCCAACTCCATCTTTTGATATTGGGGGACCCTGATGTTGGATCTCTTTGCCAGGCTGAGAATGCGCAGCTGCCATGCTTATGCTCCCAGAGGCCAGCCCCAGAACAAGTGGCAGTGGACGGCTTTCTCCTGTCTTGGTCTGGGAATCTCTTTATGCGTACTCCCCTACTCCTCTGGTTACCAAGACCTTGCTCAAGGTTCAGTCGGACCGGGCCTCCGGAATTCTCATTGCCCCTCAGTGGCCCCAGCAGCCATTGTTCCTTCTGCTCCTGCAGCTGTCCCGAGCAGCCCCAATACATCTGGGCCAGGACCCGGACTTGATCTTGCAGGACGCGACTCTTCTCCATCCCAACCTCCAATCCCTCATGCTGATGGCATGGATGCTGAACAGCTAGCTATAGTGCACCTCCATCTCTCTTGTGAGGTGGAGGACATTCTGCTAGCATTGTGCAAGGACTCAACATGACATGTATATGCTTTCAAACGGCGTAGATTCTCGGTCTGGTGTGCAGACAGGAATCTCAACCCTTTCTCTTGCTCAATGTAGGACATCCTGCAATATCTTCTGCACCTCTCCCAGGCTGGTCTAAAGTTCAACTCAATCAGGGTGCACCTCGGCACGCTAACGGCACATCACCTCGTCAACGGCAAGCCTGTCTCTGTGCACCCCCTTGTGGGCCACTTCATGAAGGGGCTTCTCATCTTGTGGTCTCCCTTCTGTCCACTGCCGGTGGTGTGGGCCCTGAATGTTCTCAGGAAGCTGATGGCTCCCCCTTTTGTGTCTCTGGCTGCATGCCATCTTAAGTTCTTGTCATGGAAAGTGTTCCTGGTGGCGCTCACTTCAGCCAGGAGAGTTAGTGAGCTGCAGGCGTTGGTGGCGCACACCCCCTATGCCAGTTTCCACAAAAAAACAGTTGTTCTCCGGACTTGCCCAAAATTCCTTTCACATGAACCAGGAGGTGGTCCTTCCCACCTTCTCCAGGCCTCATGCACCCTGAGTGGAGGCCTCTCCACACACCCTGGATTGCAAGAGGGCACTGTCCTACCTTCAGAACACAGCCCCATCGCTACTCGTCGCAACTGTTTGCAACCCCGAGCCTGTTGATGTTATAGGAGACAATCTCTAAGCATACCCTGTCTACCTGGGTGGCAGACTATATCTCTTTCACCTAAAAGCGGGCTCCCTGGAGTCACATCACCATGCATAATGTGCTCACCATGGCGGCCTCTATGGCTTACCTGCATTCGGTCCCTCTGCTGGACATTTGCTGGGATTCCACCTGGTCCTCGGTCCATACCTGCGCAGCACATTACTGCTTGGAGAAGAGCTCACGGCATGCCGGGCAGTACTTTGTCACCTCTTTGGGAAATAGTGCAACTCCTTCCCTCTGGCCCTGTGTCCCAGCTACTGGAGAGGTGATTCTATCGTCCATGTCGGGGCTGCATCATTGGACTTCAAGCCATTCAGCGCTTTGCTGCCCTTCACAGTTTGCCTTTTGGGTCTCCTGTGGCTCCTATAGGTTTTTTCGGTAGCCTGTAGCTTGGGAGTCCCATATGTGAGGATGGGCTTCCTGCTTGTTTCTGGAGAAAGCGTAGTTACTCACCTGTAACAGATGTTCTCCAGGCTCAGCAGGAATTGGTCCTCGCAACTCTCCCTTCTCCCTGTGGAGTGTTTTTTTTTACGCTTGATTAAGATGTTAGTTACACTGAGGTAAGATGGCACCCTTGGACAGGAAGGTGACCGCACATGCGCGGTCTAACTCCTAAAGACTTTGAAAGCTGGGAGTGAATCCTTGCAGGCACCGTTGATGCTGATGTCACTCATATGTGAGGACTGATTCCTGCTGTCCCTGGAGAACACCTGTTACAGGTGAGTAACTACGCTTTCCTCCCTCCAAAACCTGTGCAGGCCTTCACTGCTTTAGTCTGTGCTCCTTTGCACTAGCTACTTATGCTTTGGAGCACCTGTAACTGGATGTATTTGTGCTTTGAAAGATATATGAATTAAGGTGGTCAGATAAGTATGGAATGGGGAATAGCTGAATTTATTAGGGATGTGGTGGTTGTTTTTGTGGACAAATCTTTTATAGTTCTAAGAATACAGATTGTTTAAGCTTCCAGATCTGTGTTTTTGGGATGTTTGTAAAATGGTCTTTCCCATTGTACATGCCACCCAGGGCTTAATTTCTGGGGGAATGGTCAAGAATGCAATTCTGCCATTTTTAAGGTGCCAGTGCAGCAGGGGTGTCTGCTTCAGTCCCTCCCTTTCAGGCAGCCTGCAAGGAAGAGAAGGGAAGGAGGTGAGCCTAGAGCATAACAAAGACCACACTACTCCCTAATCCAGGCCCGCTTCTCCTGTTGCTTCTGCCTCTGACCCTCCCCCAGCTCCATAGTTCCATTTCCTTTTTGTCTACAAATTAAGTCATTATGCCACCAGTGCTTTTCCTTATAGGTATGTCCTTAAGTATTTTATGGAAGCCTCTGTGTTCAGCAAACATTTTAATTTTATATGTGCCTTGCACATTTTGAGCATCCTAACTTGGACATCCTTTTCCTGCCTAGACAACCTATGCAAACTTGAGCTTCATTTTTTCACCAAAAGATTGGAATGTTAAGGTACCATTCCATTTAAAGTACTAGCCATCTGTCTGCTCAAAGCGAAGAAATGTAACTGCTGCTTAATATTTGAGTGGTGGTTGGCCTACTGCAGTGGTTTTCAAACTATTTTCCTCTTTTCCCAGTGATAGAATAGTATTAATGGCATAAATTCTGCCAAAGTAGGACCCAGCATGTGGGATAACCCAGGACCTGCACTAGTGGGACAGAAGTAGAGTGCAACAAACCAATCTCCAGGAAAAAGCAGGAATGTAGTCTTCACATATGGGTATCGTCGGTACCGACGGAGCCTGCGCGGGAACGCTCCCCAGCGTCCAGTAGGAAAGCTTTTGGGAGCATCCCACAGTGCCTCCATGCTGCCTTCCCGCCATTCCAACTCTCCCTCTTCAGTTTTTTGTTTTCCGCAGAGCCGACAGGTCGCACACTGTGTCACCGCAGAAAATTCTGTTTATTTTTTTGTTTTCTTGTGGTCGCATCTGCCTTCATTCGATGCCTACCAGTACCGCTGGTTCTTTTCTTTAAAAAAAAAAAAAAAAAAAAAACCCTTTCTGAAGTATTTTTTCTTCAGGTGCCTTTCCCCTCTCGGTGCTAGGCGCCTTTTTGGGCACTAGGCCCATTTTTCTTAAACATGGAAAAACCATCTAGTAGTTTTAAAAAATGTTCTAAGTGTGGCAGTACCATTTCCATCAGACACCCATGACTGGTGTCTTAACTGTTTAGGACCTGACCATTTTCCATCGGAGTGTCTCTTCTGTAGAAAGATGACTAAGAGGGGCCTGCAGAATAGAGCTGCAAAACTCAGTACCCTTTTTGCCATGGATACAATGTCCGTTGCATCGTCTTCCAGGGCTTCATCTTCCTCCCATGGATCTCAGGTAACTAAACATAAGTCTTCTAAGACTGGCCGGTCCTCAAAGGGTAGATCTCCTTCCAAGTATCGAGATGCCATTGGCATTGCCCTCGAGGAAAGTTCACTGGCAAAACAGCCCCAGCGGGAGGCTTCGGCTTCCAAAGCACTAACAGGGCTCCAGGATGTTCTAGAGGTTTCCACCTCTGCAGAACTACTGATGCCATGCTCTGGGGTTCCAGCTGCTTCTATTGGTACTGACACCCAAGCATCGGGAGGAGCGAATAGATCAGATTCCTCGCTATTGAACGCAGTTTAGCGGCCTTTTAACAGTTTTGGTACGCTTTAGACTGTTACACAAGTATCGGTACCAACATCGGTGCCGGTACCAACTGCACCGGCCTCGGCGGGTATGCTTCCCCCCATGCCGAGCCTGGAGTCCATCTCGGATATTGAAAGATCGGTACCGGGACACCCAGATACCGATTTTGAACGATACGGGTACCGTGCATTGCACAAACATCGAACAGAGATACTTTGAATCATCCGATTCCGAGGACTCTGACTCTGCCGGTACCAGAGCAGACCTTCCGGAGGATCCATCTTCTCCTCAAGGTAGAATGTCTCCTCTAGAAGACATGTCCTTCCAGAATTTCATTTGTGATGTGGCTTGAGGCCTTACACTCACTGTGGCTCCTGAAAAGGAACCTAGAGCAGAAGAATTAGAAATACTTCAGTACCCTAAGGCTCTTAAAGAGGCAGCTACTCTGCCCATTCATAAGATCCTCCATGATCTTATGCTGAGAATGTGGGAAACCCCTTTAACCACATCCCCACACTCGATGACTCGATACCATATATCAAGTCCCACCCTGTCCTGCTTTTCAGAAAGCACACCATTCAATGGTAGTGGAATCAGCAATGCACAGGATTAAGAGTGCAAAAAAGACATTCTTCCAATCCTCTAGGCCGTGAGTCCAGGACTGTCGATGCTTCCAGTCTTCTATGTTGTCAGCCAGAATCAGCTCCTACATCCTCTACATGGGGATGTTCCTCAAGGAGGTTGCAGGAGACTTGGAACTAATGAGCCCTCTTCTTCCTGAGGAAAAAAGACAGGATTTCCTTACTCTGGTCATACATGCCCAGGATGTTTCCAAGTTTGAACCGTGCAACCTTTGATTTCTTTGAATGCATCAGGAGAACTTCTGCTATCTTCATCGGTGCACGTCGTATTGCCTGGCTTCAGGCATCAGACTTGGAGACATGGGTACAAGATAAACTGGGAAACATTTCTTGCACAGGAGAAAATCTCTTTGGCAAGAAAAGGCTAATGAGTGATTCTGACAATATCACCTTGAACAGACTATCAAGGTCTACAGCCAACCCAGTAAAGAAAATTATAGAATAAAAAACCCTTTTTCAACAAGAAAAATAAGTTTTACCCCTCTTACACCCAGCAGGGGCATTGTCCAGTTCATATTCCCCAAAGGGGACAACAAACTAGACAGCAAAAGAAACCACAAATCCCAAGAACTCAACGAGCTCAGCAGACTCAGCCTCCTCAGGGGCTTTGACTCTTTCCTGGAGAACTTAGTCTTCCTTCCTCTGCAAGGTCCAGAACCCTCTACCATACCCAGCAGGTTATGCCATTTTGCCAAACGATGGCACCAAATAACTTCAGAAAATTGGACTATATCCATTGTACGAGAGGGGTACAGACTTCATTTTCACAGCATGCCCCCTCCTACAATCATAAGACAGTTCAATTCTCAAGTTCCTGCCACCGATCTCTTGGGCGAAAAGGTTGCATCACTTCTTGCTCAGGGAGCAATAGGGGAATACCCATTCTCCTATAGGGTACGGGGTTCTACTCCTACTTTCTCATCCCAAAGAAAACAGGAGGACACAGACCCATACTGGACCTCAGAGAATTGAGCAAATATTGTGGTCTTGGGCAAGCCACTTAACCCTCCATAGCCCATGTTCCCTGTAAAATAGTTATCTCCAAGTTATAATGCCCTGTTCAATGTAATTTCAGTTTGTTCAATGTAAACCACACTGATGCAGAATAGCATGGTATATAAGAGAATGTAAATAAATAAAATAAATATTTATTCCGAGAAAAATTCAAAATGATCTTCCTCAGAACACTTCTGCCATATCTTCAGAGTCTGGATTGGCTATGTTCTCTAGATCTAAAGGATGCATATACACATTCTCATCCATCCAGATCACAGAAAATTCCTTTGATTCCATTTGCAAGGAAGACACTTCCAATACAGGGTTCTTCCTTTCGGTCTGGCTTCTGCCCCAAGAGTCTTCACGAAATGCATGGCAGTAGTAACTGCATTCCTGCAAACTCTGGGGATATTCGTCTTCCCTTACTTGGACGAATGGCTCATTCGAGCATCCAGGCTCCAGAAGCCAGCTTCGCTCTGTCCCGCCCAATGCGAATCCTTCGCTACTTGGGGATTGGTCATAAACCTCCCAAAATCTCATCTTGTCCTTTCTCAGTCCCTAGAATTCTTAGGAGCTCGCCTAGATACCAGACAGTCAAGGGCTTTCCTCCCACAGCCCCGCTGTCTTCATATAATGCAGCTGGCTTCCCAAGCAGCAGAGAAATCCTTCCTGACTGCTCGAGAAATGCTCCAGCTGCTGGGACATATGGCATCCACTGTCCATGTGGTTCCCTATGCTCACCTTCACATGCGAGCAGCACAGTGGACCCAGGCCTCAGGTTGCCTGTCGGACAAAATCAGAAACTCCACACGTCTCATTTCGTCCCTCCAATGGTGGTAATTGTTGGAAAACCTTCTCATAGGCTCTCCTTTCCAGCGGCCTTTGTTTCAGGCCACCTTAACAGATGTGTCCAAGTTGGGATGAGGGGCCCACTTGCACGATCTCTCCACCCAGGGTCTCTGGACCCCACAGGAGGCTTGTTTTCACATAAACCTCCTAGAACTCAGAGCAATTTTCCATGCTCTTCGAGTATTCCAAGCCAAGCTCAGCTACAAGACAGTCCTGATCCAGACTGACAATCAAGTAGCCATGTTCTATGTGAACAAGCAGGGCAGAACAGGCTCTGTCGCTATGCAGTGAAGCTTTGCGACTGGGGGCCCTCGCCAGAGAGCACCAAATCCACCTAGTGTTATATCTTCCGGGCATTCAAAACCTTTGTGCAGACAAACTCAGCCGAGTTCTGCTGCCACACGAATGGTCTCTTCATTCGGACCAGCTTGCCCGAGTATTTCAAATCTGGGGAACCCCAGACCTCTTTGCAAGTCCACATAATGCCAAACTTCCCTGATTCTGTTCCAGAATTCCAGCTCAAAACTGTTAGGCAAGGGATGCTTTCCTCCTCCACTGGGATCAGGACTTCCTCTATGCCTTCCCACCCATTCCCCGCATTCACAAAACACTATTCAAGCTTGAGACAGAGGTCGTATGATACTCATAGCTCCACGTTGGCCACGGCAAACACGGTACCCTCTGCTATGTCTCTCTCAAGCCACACTTCTGGAGTTGGATTACGCTCCAGATCTTCTCTCCCAAGAGAACGGGATGCTATGGCACCCGAATCCCCAGTCCCTGCAACTCAGGACCTGGTTGCTGAAAGCCTAGAACTTCAGGATATCAACCTTTCTCAATAGGTAAAGGATATCCTTCAGGCTTCCAGAAAGCCCTCCACAAGGCGGTCATACGCCTTCAAATGGAAATGTTTCACTATATGGTGTTCTCAAAAGGGACTTAACCCTCTTTCGATACCTTTGGAATCACTACTGGAGTATCTCCTCCATTTGTCAAATTCTGGTCTTAAGATCAATTCGGTAAGAGTCCATCTTAGTGCTATTGCAGCTTCTTGCAAGCCTCTAGATGGACAAACTATTTCCTCTCATCCACTTGTAGCAAGATTTGAGAAGTCTACTCTTAACAAAACCTCCCATTAGGCCACCACCGGTGGCATGGGATTTGAATCTTGTTCTTGGGTGGCCCATAAAACCGCCTTTTGAGCCTTTAGCCACTACAACTCTAAAGTTTCTTTCATGGAAGGTCATCTTCCTAATTGCAATCACGTCTGCAAGACGCATTAGTGAGTTACAGGCCTTAGTGGCTGACTTTCCTTATACAAGATTTCACCATAAGGTAGTTCTTAACTCATCCTCACTTTATGCCCAAAGTGGTTTTGCCTTTTCATGTAAACCAAGCGGTTTACCTTCCTGTATTCTTTCCAAGGCCCCATGCCTCTAATGCAGAAAGGAACCTTCATACCTTAGATTGTAAAAGAGCTTTAGCTTTTTACCTGCAAAGAACCAAGCAGCATAAACCTTCTCAGCTTTTTGTTACTTTTGATTCTAGTCATTTGGGACTTCCAGTCTCCAAAAACTCTCTCGAGATGACTTGCTCAGTGCATATCCTTCACTTATGAGAGTAAGGGACTTCCTCTCGAGGGCCATGTCACAGCTCACAATGTGAGAGCCATGGCAGCCTCTATGGCTATCCTTCATTCTGTGTCTCTTGATGACATCTGCAGAGCGGCCACTTGGGCTTCGGTGCACACCTTTACAGCCCACTATTGCTTAGACAAGGATCCTGTTGGGATACCTTGTTTGGCCAGGCTGTTCTTCAGCATCTCTTTCAGACTTAGTACATCTCCTACCGACCATCCTGGATGGGATGCCAGAGATCCATGGGAGGAAGCATGACCCATCTCACCATGGGTTTGCAGCTTCCTGGGGCCATCTCACTGGCATCTTTCAGCTGGGGAGTCCCCATATGTGAAGACAACATTCCTGCTTGTTCCTGGAGATAGCGTAGTTACTCACCTGTAACAAGTGATCTCGAACAGCAGGAATTTAGTCTTCACAACCCACCCTCCTTTCCTAGGAGTTGTCTCTCTATCTCTCCCTTTCTCTCCTTTCTTCTCAGCTATAAACCCAACTGAAGAGGGAGAGTTGGAATGGCGGGAAGGCAGCACGCAGGCACTGTGGGATGCTCCCAAAAGCTTTCCTATTGGACACTGGGGAGCGTTCCTGCACAGGCTCCATCGGTACCGACGATACCCATATGTGAAGACTAAATTCCTGCTGTTCCTGGAGATCACCTGTTACAGGTGAGTAACTATGCTTTCTGGTAAATGGCAAATAAAGATATTCTGGAGGAGACCCCCATCTTCCTCATCCATTTCCTTGCCCCATGTGACACCCACACCATCATACTCAAGACCCCCTTTTTGACTAGATTCGGACACTTGGCATGCAAAACATAGCTAAGGGAATAAGGGTATATTAACTGACTCGAAGACTATCTACTTCGATTCCCATGACAATCACCCCTGGACCCCCTATAGTAAACAAGCCACATTACAAAGACACATATAAGAACATAAATGCCATACTGGGTCAGACCAAGGTCCATCAAGCCCAGTATCCTGTTACCAACAGTGGCTAATCTAAGTCACAAGTACCTAGCAGTTTCCCCAAAAGACACAGGTTCCACAATACTTGTATTTATTTATTTATTTAACATTTCTTCTATACTGCCTTTCATGATATCAAGGCAGTTTACGTTGAGCAAACTGAAATTACATTGAACAGGGCATTATAACTAGGAGATAGCTATTTTACAGGGAACATGGGCAATGGTGGGTTAAGTGGCTTGCCCAAGACCACAAGGAGCACCTGTGGGACTAGAAACCCAAGTTTTTCCGGCCCAAGGTTGCTGTCCTCTAGTGGGATTTGAACCCCCGACCTTCTGGCCTGAGGTAACTTGCCCCAACCACTAGGCCACACCTCCCTGTATTGGGACAAGCAGTGTATTTCCCAGGTCCCCTTTAATAATATCTCCAGGAACAAGCAGGAATGTAGTCTTCACATATGGGTATTGATACCAACGGAGCCTGTGCGGGAACATTCCCCAGCGTCCAATTAGAAAGCCTTTGGGAGCATCCCACAGCACCTGCGTGCTGCCTTCCCGCCTTTCCCAACTGTCTCTCTCCAGTTCTTCATTTTCCGTGGAGCCAGCAGGTCGCACTTCCTGTCACCGCTGAAAATATACCTTTTATTCTTTTTTGTGGTCGCATCTGCCTGCCTTCGCTACACCGGTACTGCCGGTTCTTTCTTTTCCTTGTAAAAAAACCCCGAAAAACAAACTTTCTTGGAGTTTCCAGCTTTTTTCTCCTCTGGTGCCACGTGCCATTTTGGGCACTATGCCCAACTTTCCTCTACTGTGGAAAAACCCGCCTCGGTTTTTAAAGTGTTCCAAGTGTGGCGGTACCATCTCCTTCACCGACACCCATGAGTGGTGCCTCAAATGTTTAGGTCCTGACCACTCTATCTCTGAGTGTGTTGCCTGTGGGATGATGTCAAAGAGGGGTCGGCAAATCCGAGCTGCTAAACTTAGCACCCTTTTTTCCCTCCGATGCAGCTTCTGTGGCATCAACATCTTCCAGGGCTTCGTCTTCCTCCCATGGATCTCAGGTAACTAAACATAAGTCTAGCTGGTCCTCAAAGGGTAGATCTAAGTATCGAGATGCCTCTGGCGTTGCCCTTGAGGGACTCACACCAGCAAAATTGCCCCGGCAGGCTTCGGCTTCCAAAGCATCATCGGGGCTCCAGGATGTTCTCAAGGCCCCAACCTCGGCAGAACTACTGGTGCCATGCTCTGGAGTACTGGCCGCTTCGTCCGGTACTGATACCCAGGCATCAGCAGCGTCAATAGA
This sequence comes from Ichthyophis bannanicus, assembly GCA_033557465.1. Classification (NCBI taxonomy): domain Eukaryota; kingdom Metazoa; phylum Chordata; class Amphibia; order Gymnophiona; family Ichthyophiidae; genus Ichthyophis; species Ichthyophis bannanicus. Next base: position 137,504,741 of record CM066047.1, on the reverse strand, counting down.
CCAGAGATTCTTGGCTATTGAGCGCAGTCTGGCGGCTCTTCTCTCGGCATCGATGCCTCCGAAACCACTTCAGACAATTCAGCTGGTACCGGTACCGACATTGGTACCTGGGCCAATTGCATCGACGTCGGCAGGTGGGTTACCAGTGCCAACGCAGGCTATGCCCTCAGGTACTGACAAGTCGGTACCGGACCCTGTTGATACCGACTTCGATTGGTACTGATATCGTGCGATGCACGATTACCCAGACAGGAGATACTTTGAATCCTCAGAGTCTGTAGACTCTGACAGCTCTGTCAATACCAGAGTACTTCTTCCTGAGGATTCTTCCTCTCCTCTTCCAAGATGTGGCTCGGTCTTTCCATCACAGTGGCTCCTGAAACAGAGCCTAGGGCAAAGGAATTGGAAATTCTACAGTATCTTAAAGCTCCCAAAGAGGCAGCTACTTTGCCTATTCATGAGATCTTGCATGATCTCATGCTAAGTGGGAAACACACCTCTCACCACTTCTCCTCATTCTCGTAGGCTTGATACCATGTATCGAGTTCCTCCCTGTCCTGGATTTCAAAAAACTCAGCTGCCCCACCATTCCATGGTGGAATCAGCTATGAGAAGGATCAAGAGTGCAAAAAAACATGCATCTAATCCTCCAGGACGTGAATGTAGAACTCTTGATGCCTTTGGGTATCGAACCTTCCAGGCTTCTATGCTTTCTGCCAGGATTAGTTCCTACATTTTGTATATGGGAATGTTCCTTAAGGAAGTTACAGGAGATCTAGAGCTTATGAGCCCTCTCCTTCCTGATAAGAGACAAGATTATCTTGCACTTATCAAACATGCTCAGGATGTTTCCAAATTTGTAAATCGTGCAGCTTTTGATTGTTTTGAGTGCATAAGCAGAACTTCTGCTATTGCCATAGGCGCACATAGGATTGCCTGGCTTCAGGCATCTGACTTGGAACTTTGGGTACAGAACAAATTGGGGAATATTCCTTGCACTGGAGAGAATCTGGCAAAAATTGGCAAGAGAAAGCTAATGAGCTAGATGCTGATAATCTCACCTTGGATAGATTATCAAAATCTACAGCTGATCCTGCGAGGAAAGTCCTACAAAAAGCCATTCTTCACTAGAAAGAAGTTCTACCCCTCCTATACAAGGGCATCGTTCAGGTCAGTCTGCCCAAAAGGGTCAGCAGCAACCTAAACAAAGAAAAACAAAGGCTGCTAAGCCTCAACCGGCTCAGCAGACTCAGCCTCCACAGGGGCTTTGACTCCCATCTAGAGAACTTTGTCTTCCTGGCCCTGAACGGGCCAGAGCCTTCCACCATTCCAGGAAGGTGGTTGTTTTGCCCACAGTTGGGGGCAGATAACAGCAGAAAGTTGGACTCCCTCCATTGTAAGAGAGGGATACAAGCTTCACTTCCTCAGCATACTTCCTCCTACAATGGTAAGACGGTTCAATTCTCAGACCTCTCTCAACTCCCAGTTAGATCACGAGGTCACTCTGTTTCTGGCCCAAGGGGCAATAGAAGAAGTATCTGTTCAACAGGGTGCAGGGTTCTATTCCCCCTTTTTCCTTATTCCAAAGAAAACAGGAGGGCACAGACCCATTTTAGACCTCAGAATTGAACAAATTCCTGTTCAAAGAGAAATTCAAAATGATTTCTCTAGGAACTCTACTGCCATACCTTCAGAGCCAGGACTGGCTTTGTTCTCTAGATCTCAAGGAATGCTTACACCCATGTCATCCATCCAGCTCACCGAAGGTTTCTTCGTTTCTATTTCAAGGGAAGTACTACCAATACAGAGTTCTTCCTTTTGGCCTGGTGTCTGCACCAAGAGTGCTCTCAAAATGCATGGCTTGGGTGACAGCATTTCTCCACACCCTAAAAATATTTGTCTTCCCTTACTTGGACGATTGGCTCATTTGAGCCCCATCAGAGCCAGAGGCCAGGATTTCCATATCTCGCACAATGCGTATCATCCAATATTTGGGACTTGTCAAACTTCCCAAAATCCAACCTAGCTCCCACTCAGTCTCTAGAGTTCATAGGAGCCCTGTTGGATTTCAGACAGATAAGGGCCTATCTTCCACAGTCCCGCTGCCTTCGCATTGTGCAGTTAGCTTCCCAAGCAATGCTAAAGTCTCACCTCCCTGCTTGGGAAATGTTACAATTGCTAGGCCATATGGCATCCATCGTGCATGTGGTCCCTTATGCCCACCTCCATATGAGGGCAGCCCAGTGGACTCTATCCACTCAATGGACTCAGGCGTCAGGTTGCCTGTCAGATCGTATTATGTTGTGTCTCCAATGTTGGCAGTCACCCCAGAATCTGTTGATGGGGTCCCCTTTTCAGCAACCCCCACCTCACGTAACTCTAACAGATGCCTTATAGGTGGGTTGGGGAGCCCATTTGCAAGGCCTCTCTACCCAGGGTACCTGGACTTCACAGGAGACTGATCTACACATCATTCTTCTAGAACTCGGAGCAATCTTTTTTGCTCTTTGAGTGTTTCACACCCAACTCAGCTACAAAACTGTCCTAATTCAAACGGACAACCAGGTAGCCATGTTCTGTGCGAACAAGCAGGGCAGAATAGGTTCTCTGTTGCTCTGCAACGAAGCTTTGCGACTTTGGGCCCTCGCCAGAGAACATCAGATTCATCTCCTTGCAGTGTATCTTCCAGGCATTCAAAACTCTTGGGCAGACAGACTCAGTCGAGTTCTGCTTCCACACGAATGGTCTGTCCATGCAGACCAGGTGGCCAGAATTTTCCAATTTTGGGGAACCCCTGACATAGACCTCTATGCAAGTCCTCTGAATGCCAAACTTCCCCTGTGCTGTTCCAGAATTCCAGCTCAGGGTTGTTAGGCCAGGGATGCCTTCCTCCTCTATTGGGGTCGGGACTTTCTGTATGCCTTCCCACCCATTCCCCTAATTCCCAGAACTTTATTCAAGCTTCAGAGAGACAAAGGCCATATGATTCTCATAGCCCCACATTGGCCATGACAGATCTCCAGGAACAACCAGGAATGAGTCTTCACATATGGGTACGTCGGTACCGACAGAGCCTGCGTGGGAACGCTCTCCAGCATCCAATCAGAAAGCTTTTGGGAGTATCCCACAGCACCTGCGTGCTGCCTTCCCGCCTTTCCAACTGTCTCTCCTCAGTTGTTCTTTTTCCACGGAGCCAGCAGGTCGTGTTCCTGTCACCGCAGAAAAATGTCCTTATTTTTTGCTTTATTTCTTTTCTGTCGCGTCTGCCTTCCTCGACACTATACCGGTACCGCCGGTTCTTATTCTTTTCTTTAAAAAAAAAACAAAAACAAAAAAAACCCAAACTTATTTTCTTCGTGTACTTCAGTTTTGGGCCTTAGGCCCAAAACCCTTTTCCTTAAATATGGAAAAGCCTGCCTCAGGATTTAAGTGCACAAAATGTGGCGGTACTATCTCCGTCACCGACACCCATGACTGGTGTCTAAAGTGTTTAGGCCCTGACCATTCCATTACAGATTGTGTGTCCTGTTCCATGATGTCTGAGAGGTCGACAGAACCGAGCTGCCAAGCTCAGTACCCTGTTTCCCTCTGATGCAGCTTCGGTGGCATCAATGTCCTCCAGGGCTGCTGCTTCCTCACATGGATCTCAGGTAACTAAACATAAATCCAGCCGGTCCTCGAAGGGCAAATCTCCTAAGCATCGAGATGCCCCTGGCCTTGCCCTCGGATTCTGCACCAGCAAAATTACCCCGGCGGGAGGCTTCGGCTTCTAAAGCATCAACATCGGGGTTCCAGCATGATCTAGATTGGCGTGGCCTCAACAGATCTCCTGGTGCCATGCTCTGGGGTACCGGTGGCCTCCATCAGTACTGACTTCCAGGCATTGGCGGCGTCGATGGATCAGAGGATTCTGTCCATCGAACGCAGTCTGGCGGCTTTCCTTGTGGCATCGATGCCCGTGGTACCGCAACAGACTACTACACCGTTACCGGCTCCGGTATCACCATCGGCGCCGATTCCAGTACCAGTAGCATCGGTGTCAGCTATGCCGGTACCCTGCCTTCTGCAGCCCTCCGGTACCAGTGATTCCTGATACCGATCCCAGTCAGTACGGGTATCGGGCTTTGCAAGAGCATCCTGACAGACGATACTTCGATTCCTCTGACTCTGAGGATTCTGAAGAGTCTGTCGATGCAGCGATGCTTCTTCCACAGGAGGAGTCCTCTCCTAAGCAAAGGATGTCTCCTCCAGAAGACTTGTCTTTGCAAGACTTTATCAGAGAGGTGGCTCGGGGCCTCTCTATTACAATAGCCCCAGAGTCAGAGCCTAGAGCTAAGGGGTTAGATATTCTACAATATCCTAAACCACCTAAAGGGGCAGCTACCTTGCCTATTCATGAGATTCTGTATGATCTCATGTTAAGGATGTGGGAAGCACCTCTCACCACCTCTCCTCATTCTCGCAGGTTGGACACCATGTATCGTGTCCCTCCTTGTCCTGGTTTCCATAAAACTCAGCTTCCTCACCACTCTCTATTGTGGTTGTGTCTGCAATGAGAAAGATTAGAAGTGCCAAGAGACATGCCTCTAATTTTCCTGGACGTGAATGTAGTACCCTGGATGCTTTTGGTAGAAGAATCTTCCAAGCTTCCATGTTTGCTGCAAGAATTAATTCTTAGTCTCTACATGGGAATGTTCTTAAAAGAAGTCACTGACCATTTGCTGACTTTAAATCCTTTTGTCGGACAGTAAAAGGCCAGAATTTCTCTCTGGGCTCAAACATGCCCAGGATATCTCCAAGTTCTCCAACCGTACAGCTTTCGACTCCTTTGAATGTGTAAGCAGAGCCTCAGCTATTGCTATAGGAGCACGTAGGCTTGCTTGGCTTCAAGCATCTGATTTGGAGATCTGATGAATTGGGAAATATCCCTTGTACAGGTGAGAATCTGGTAGAGTGGCAAGCAAAAGCCAATCAAATGGATGCTGAAAATTCTGCTTTGGATAGACTATCCAAATCTACTGCTGCTCCTGCTAAGAAAAGGTTGTTCAAGAAAACACCTTTTTCTAAAAAGTGAAGATCCTATCCTGCTTATAGTCGGAGCATCTTCTACAGCTGTTTCCTTCCAAATGTCAGCAATCCTCCAAACAGACCAAGGCAAAGGCTGTGAGGCCTGCTCCAGCCCAGCAGTCTCAGCCCCCTCAGGGCCTTTGACTCTGCTAGAGAACTTAGCCTTCCTGGCTCTAGAAGGACCAGAGCCCTCCACCATTCCAGGAAGGTTATGTCACTTTGCTCCCAGATGGGGGCAAATCACAGCAGAGCATTGGACACTCCATCATAAGAGGGGTACTAACTTCATTTTTCCAGCTTGCCCCCTTTCACAAGAGTACACAGTTCAATTCTCCAACCTTCCTCCTCAGCCTGTTGGAGCAGGAGGTTGCCACTCTTCTAGCCCAAGGGGCGATAAAGGAAGTGCCTTATCAACAGGGCACGGGGTTCTACTCCCCCTGTTTTCTTATCCCAAAGAAAACAGGGTGTTTCAGACCCATTTTAGATCTTAGAGAGTTGAACAGATTCCTAGTCAGAGAAATTCAAGATGGTTTCTCTAGGGACTCTGCTGCCATACCTTCACAGTCAGGATTGGCTTTGTTCTCTAGATCTCAAGGATGCGTACACTCATGTTCTCATCCATCCAACTCACAGAAGGTTCCTTCGGTTCCTTTTCCAGGAGAAGCACTATCAATACAGAGTGCTCCCCTTTGGCCTGGCCTCTGCACCAAGGGTGTTCACAAAATGCATGGCAGTGATTGCTGCTTTTCTACGCACCCTGGGAATCTTTGTCTTCCCTTATCTGGACGACTGGCTCATTCAAGCTCCTACTCAATCAGAGGCCAAGACTGCTCTAACCTGCACAATGCGTATCCTTCAATATTTAGGGCTGGTAATAAACATCCCAAAATCCAATTTGATCCCTACTCAGTCCCTGGAATTTATAGGGGTGCTACTGGATACCACAAAGGCAAGGGCCTATCTTCCCCAGACCCGATGCCTTCGCTTGATGCAGTTAGCTTCTCAAGCAGAGTCAAAACCCCTTCTAACTGCTCGAGAGATGTTAGTTACTAGGCATCCACCGTTCATGTGGTACCATATGCTCGCCTTCACATGAGAGCAGCTCAGTGGACTTTATCCACCCAATGGACCCAGGCATTAGGCTGCCTGTCAGGCAAAATAGCAAACACAAGTCACCTCATTTTGTCCCTCCAGTGGTGTAAGTCCCCTCAGAACCTGTTGCTGGGGTGTCCTTTTCAACAGCCTCTACCCCAGGCAACTCTTACAACAGATGCTTCTCCAATGGGCTGGGGAGCTCATCTTCAGGACCTCTCCACCCAGGGCATCTGGTCCCCACAGGAGACTTGTCTACATATCAATCTCTTGGAACTCAGAGCAATCTTCCTTGCTCTGCGACTTCTTCACACCCTGCTCAGCCACAAGACAGTCCTTGTCCACACGGACAATCAGGTAGCCATGTTCTATGTAAACAAGAAGGGAGGAACTGGCTCTCTGTCGCTTTGCAACGAAGCTCTACGACTGTGGGCCCTCGCCAGAGAGCATCACATTCATCTTCTGGCAGTCTATCTCCCAGGTGTTCAAAACTCTTGGGCAGACAGACTCAGTCGAGTTCTGCTTCCACACGCGTGGTCCCTACATATGGACCAGGTATCCAAGATTTTTCAAATTTGGGGAACGCCGGACATAGACCTCTTTGCAAGTCTGTGGAATGCCAAACTTCCCCGGTTCTGTTCCAGAACTCCGGCTCAGGCAAGGGACGCTTTCCTCCTTCACTGGGGTCAAGACTTCCTGTATGCCTTTCCACCCATTCCCCTAATTCCCAAAACCCTGCTCAAGCTTCAGAGAGACAGAGGCCACAATTCTCATAGCTCCACATTGGCCACGGCAAGTGTGGTACCCTCTGCTTCTACATCTCTCTCAAGCTCCCTCCCTAGAGTTAGGGTCTGCTCCAGACCTCCTCTCTCAGGAGGACGGAAAGTTGTGGCATCCCAATCCCCAGTCTCTGCATATCAGGGCTTGGTTGCTGAAGGCCTAGATCTCCAGGATCTTCTTCTTTTTCTCAAGTGAAAGATGTTCTTCCAGAAGACCTTCCACTAGACGTTCTTATGCCTTCAGATGGAAAAGGTTTACCATCTGGTGTTCTGAAAAGGGTCTTAAGCCCCGTGCCAGACCTCTGGAATCGTTGCTGGAGTATCTCCTGCATCTGTCTAATGCAGGCCTTAAGACAAATTCAGTAAGAGTCCATCTGAGTGCTATTGCAGCTTCACTCAAGCCTCTAAATGGACAACCTGTTTCCTCTCATCCCCTTGTAGCAAGGTTCATGAGAGGCCTCCTTTTAACAAAGCCTCCCATTAGACCACCACCGGTGGCATGGGACTTAAATTTGGTTCTTGGTCAGCTTATGAAGCTGCCTTTTGAACCTTTAGCTACTACCTCCTTGAAATACCTTTCTTGGAAGGTTCTTTCTCATTGCAATCACATCAGCATGCCGCATCAGTGAATTGCAAGCACTAGTAGCTAATCCACCTTATACAAGGTTCCATCATGACAAGGTGGTCCTTAGGACTAATCCACATTTTATACCTAAGGTGGTCTCCCCTTTTCACCTCAACCAAGAGGTCTATCTACCTGTCTTTTTTCCAGGACCTCATGCATCATGTGCAGAGAGGAATCTTCATACCCTGGACTGTAAAAGAGCTCTAGCTTTATCTCCAGGAACAAGCAGGAATGAGTCTTCACGTATGGGTATCGTCGGTACCGACGGAGCCTGCGAGGGAATGCTCCCCAGCATCCAGTAAGAGCTTTTGGGAGCTTCCCACAGCGCCTGCGCACTGCCTTCCCGCCTTTCCTAACCGCCTCTCTCCAGTTCTTTTCCGCAGAGCCAGCAGGCCGTGTTCCTGTCATCGCTGAAGAAGTTCTTTATTTTTCTTTATTTCTTTAGTCGCGTGTCTGCCGCCTTCGACGTCGGACCGGTACCGCCGGTCTTTGCTTCTTTAAAAAAAAAAACTACCGTTTCCCACTTCTGTGCAATTTTTTTTTTTCCTTTTGGGCCTTAGGCCTAGAAGAAGTTTCCTCATGGAAAAGCCAGCTTCCGGGTTTAAAAAGTGCACGAAGTGCAGCGGTACTCTTTCTATCACAGACACCCATGACTGGTGTCTAAAATGTTTGGGTCCTGACCACTCCATCACCGATTTGTGAGTCCTGTTCCATGATGTCTAAAAGAGGTCGACAGAATCGAGCGGCAAAGCTCAGTACCCTGTGTCCCTCTGATGCAGCTTCGGTGGCATCGACATCTTCCAGGGCTGCTGCTTCCTCCCATGGATCTCAGCCGGTCCTCGAAGGGTAGATCTCCCTCTGAGTATCGAGATGCCTCCGAGCTTGCTCTCGAGGATCCTGCAACGGCAAAATTACCCCGGCTCCAGCTTCCAAAGCTTCATCTGTGGGGTCACAGGTTGACCTTGATGGCGTGGCCTCGACCGATCACCTGTTGCCATGTTCTGGGGTACCGGTGGTTTCCACTGGTATCGACATCCAGACATCGGTTGCGTCGATGGATCAGAATATTCTGACTATGCAGCGTGCCATCATGGCATTCATACAGGCTGCGATGCCTCCGGTACCGCAACAAACTCCGTTGTCGGTACCGGTTCCGGCACCAGTACCGATTGCATCGACATCGACATCGGCTTCGGTGTTGACTGCAGCGGTACCCTGTCCTGTGATGCCCATCGGTACTGAATTGGTACCGATCACTCCCGATGTCGATACCACTCAGTACGCGTATCGGGCTCTGCAAGAGCATCCAGACAGGCAATACTTTGATTCCTCCGAAGACTCTGATGAATCAGAGGCTTCTGTTGAAGCATCGGTACTCCTTCCTCAGGAGCCCTCTTCTCCAGAAAGAAGTGTCTCCTCCAGAAGACTTGTCTTTTCAAGACTTCATGAGGGAAGTGCCCAGGGGCCTCTCTATTTCATTGGCCCCTGAACCAGAGCCTAGAGCCAAGAAATTAGATATTTTACAATATCCTAAGGCTCCTAAAGAAGCAGCTAAGAAATACCAATTCATGAGATCCTTTATGATCACATGTTGGGCATATGGGAGACACCTCTTACTACTTCCCTTCATTCTCGCAGGATGGACACCATGTACCGTGTTCCTCCTTGTCCTGGCTTTCATAAGACTCAGTTTCCTCACCACTCTATTGTGGTGTAGTCTGCTATGAAAAAGAGTGCATAAAGACACTCCTCTAATCCTCCAGGAAGAGAATGCAGAACCTTGGATTCTTTTGGCAGGAGAATTTTCCAGGCCAATATGCTTACTGCCAGAATCAACTCCTATAGTCTCTATATGGGGATGTTTCTAAAGGAAGTTGCAGATCATCTGTTAACTTTATCTCCTTTTATCTCAGAAGATAAAAGGGAGGAGTTTCTCACCTGGCTTAAACATGCCCAAGATGTTTCCAAATTTTCCAACCGTGCAGCCTTTGACTCTTTTGAGTGTGCCAGCAGAGCCTCGGCTATTGCCATAGGTGCACGCAGACTTGCTTGGTTACAAGCTTCTGATTTGGAACCCTGGGTCCAGGATGGATTAGGAAATCTTCCTTGTACAGGTGAAAACCTTTTTGGCAAGGATTGGCAAGCAAAGGCCACTCAGATGGATGCTGAAAATTCTGTCTTAGACTTTCAAAGTCTACTTCTACTCCTGTTAGAAAAAGGTTATTCAAAAAGGCTTTCTTTCCCCAAAAAGGGAAATATTATCCAGGTCATGGTCACCAGGCATCTTCTGCATGTTGTTTTGCTGCAAAGCGTCAGCAGCAACCTAAACAAGCCAAGCCTAAGGCTGCAAGGACTGCTACGGCCCAACAGCCTCAGCCTCCTCAGGGCCTTTGACTTACAACTAGAGAACTTAGCCTTTCTGGCTCTAGAAGAACCAGAGCCTCTCACCATTCCAGGAAGGTTAGCTCACTTTGCTCCCAGATGGGAACAAATCACAGCAGAGCAATGGACCCTCTCCATCATAAGGGAGGGGTACAAGCTTCATTTCTTAAACCTTCCTCCTCACACCATGGTGAGACAGTTCAATTCTCCAACATCTCTCCTCGACCTTCTGGGTCAGGAGATTGCTACCTTTCTTGCCCAAAGGGCAATAGAAGTACCCCTTCAACAGGGTTCAGGGTTCTACTTCCCCTATTTTCTTATTCCAAAGAAAACAGGGGGCTACAGACCCATATTAGATCTGAGAGAATTGAACAAGTTTCTTTGCAAAGAGAAATTAAAGATGATTTCTCTCGGTGCTCTCCTTCCATACCTTCAGAGTCAGGATTGGCTTTGTTCTCTAGATCTCAAGGATGTGTACACACATGTCCTCATCCATCCAACACACAAGGTTCCTTCGGTTCCTTTATCAGGGAAAGCACTACCAATACAGAGTGCTTCCTTTCGGTCTGGCCTCTGCTCCAAGAGTGTTCACAAAATGCATGGCAGTAGTAGCTGCATTTCTACGCACTCTAGGAATATTTGTATTCCCATATCTGGACGACTGGCTCATCCGAGCTCCATCCCAGTCAGAGGCCCAGACTTCCCTAGCCTGCACAAGGCGTGTTCTTCAGTATCTGGGACTTGTAATAAACATCCCAAAATCACAATTCACCCCTACTCAGTCATTGGAGTTCATAGGGGCCTTGCTGGATACCACAACTGCGAGGGCCTATCTTCCCCAGGCCCGTTGCCTACGCTTGGTGCAGTTATCCTCTCACATTCAGTTAAAGTCCCATTTAACTGCTCGAGAGATGTTGCAACTGTTAGGCCACATGGCATCCACCGTGCATGTGGTTCCTTACGCTCGCCTTCACATGAGGGCAGCTCAGTGGACTCTCCACTCAATGGACCCAGGCATCAGGTTGCCTGTCAGACAAAATATCAACCTCCAGTTGCCTCTTTTGGTCCCTCCAGTGGTGGAAGTCCACTCAAAATCTGTTGCTGGGGTCCCCTTTCAACAGTTGCTACCCCAAGCAACCCTCACAACAGATGCCTCCCCAAAGGGTTGGGGAGCTCATCTACAAGATCTCTCCACCCAGGGCATCTGGTCTCCACAGGAGACATCTACATATCAACCTCTTAGAGCTCAGAGCAATTCTAGCTCTCAGTCTTCCACACCCTGCTCAGCTACAAGACAGTCCTCATCCATACGGACAACCAAGTAGCCGTGTTCTATGTGAACAAGCAGGGCGGGACTGGCTCTGTCGCTTTGCAATGAAGCTTTGAGATTGTGGGCCTTCGCCAGAGCATCAAATTCATCTCATGGCATTGTATCTTCCAGGGGTTCAAAACTCTTGGGCAGACAGACTCAGTCGAGTTCTGCTTCCACATGAATGGTCCCTCCATGGGGACCAGATAGCCAGGATCTTTTGAATTTGGTGAACCCCGGACATAGACCAGTTTGCAAGTCCGTGGAATGCCAAACTTCCCCGGTTCTGTTCCAGGTTTCCGTGTCAGGGAGTTCAGGCCAGGGATGCCTTCCTTCCTCCACTGGGGGCAAGACTTCCTCTATGCCTTTCTACCCATTTCCCTAATTTCCAAAACACTGTTCAAGCTTCAGAGACAAGGGGTCTATGATCCTCATAGCTCCACGTTGGCCACGCCAAGTGTGGTACCCTCTACTTCATCTCTCTCATGCTCCCTCCCTGGACTTGGGATCTGCTCCAGACTTCCTGTCCCATGAGGAGGGAACGTTGTGGCACCCAAATCCCCATTCTCCATCTCAGAGCCTGGTTGCTGAAGGCCTAGACCTTCAAGATTTGCATCTTTCTTAGCAGGTGAAGGATATCCTTCATGCTTCCAGAAAGCCTTCCACTAGACGTTCCTATGCTTTTAAATGGAAAAGATTTACCATTTGGTGTGCAGAGAAGGGTCTTAACCCTCTTGCAATACCTCTGAATCCTTTACTAGAGTATTTGCTGCATTTATCCCATGGAGGCCTTAAAACGAATTCAGTAAGAGTCCATTTGAGTGCTATTGCAGCATCCCTTAAGCCTCTCAATGGACATCCTATTTCCTCTCATCCTCTTATTGCAAGATTCATGAGAGGCCTTCTTTTAACAAAACCTCCCATTAGACCACCTCCAGTGGCATGGGATTTGAATTTGGTTCTTGGCCAGCTTATGAAGCCACCCTTTGAACCCTTAGCCACTACCTCCTTGAAATTCCTTTCCTGGAAGGTTATTTTTCTCATTGCAGTCACCTCAGCTCGCCGTATCAGTGAGCTGCAAGCCTTGGTGGCTAATCCTCCTTATACAAGGTTCCATTATGACAAGGTAGTCCTCAGGACTAATCTACACTTTATGCCTAAAGTGGTCTCACCTTTTCATCTGAACCAGGAGGGTGTATTTACCTGTCTTTTTTTCCAGGACCTCATGCATCAAGTGCAGAGAAGAATCTTCATACCCTGGATTGTAAGAGCACTTGCTTTATCTCCAGGAACAAGCAGGAATGAGTCTTCACATATGGGTACGTCAGTACCGACGGAGCCTGCGCGGGAACGCTCCCCAGCTTTCCAAAAAAGGAAAGCTTTTGGGATCATCCCACAGCGCCTGCGCACTGCCTTCCCGCCTTTCCAACCGCCTCTCTCCAGTTCTTCTTTTCCGCGGAGCCAGCAGGTCGTGTTCCTGTCACCGCTGAAGAAGTTCTTTGTTTTATTTTATTTCTTTGGTCGCATCTGCCTTCTCCGACGTCGGACCGGTACGGCCAGTCTTTCTTTTTCTTAAAAAAAAAAAAAAGAAAAACAAACATTTTTCCCTCACTTAGTGTTTTCTTCCTTTTTGGGCCTTAGGCCTCACGAAACTTTTCCTCATGGAAAAACCAGCCACCGGGTTTAAAAAACGCACTAAGTGCAGCGGTACTATTTCTGTTACCGACACCCATGAATGGTGTCTCAAATGTTTGGGTCCTGATCACTCCATTTTGGATTGTTCTTCCTGCTCCATGATGTCCAAACAAGGTTTACAGAACCGAGTAGCCAAGCTCCATGTTCTGTTTCCCTCTGATGCAGCTTCAGTGGCATCGACGTCTTCCAGGGCTGCTTCTTTCTCCCATGGATCTCAGGTAACCAAACATAAAACCAGCCAGTCCTCGAAGGGTATATCTCCTTCCAAGCATTGAGATGTCTCCGGGCTTGCTCTCGAGGATCCTGCACTGGCAAAACTACCCCGGCGGGAACCTCCGGCTTCCAAAGCTCCACCTATGGGGTTACAGGTTGACATCGATGGCACGGCCTCGACCGATCACCCGTTAGAATGCTCTGAGGTACTGGCACAACCTTCCGGTACTGAATTCCAGGCATTCATGGTGTCGATGGACCAGAATGTTCTATCCATGCAGCAGACTCACAGCCTTCATTCAAGCTGCGCCGCCGCTGATACCACAACAAACTCAGTTGTCGGTATTAGCCCAGGTACCGACTGCATCGACATCAGCCATGGTGTCGACTGCAGCGGTTCCCTGCCTAGGGATGCCCATTGGTACCGAACCGGTACCGATAATGCTCGATGTCGATACCGCTCGGTACGCATATCGAGCTTTGAAAGAGCACCCTGACAGTCGATACTTTGATTCCTCCGAAGATTCTGATGCATCGGAGGCGTTTGCTGAAGTATCCATAGCCTTTCCTGAAGAGCCTTCTCCAAAAAGAAGAATGTCTCCTCCAGAAGACTTGTCCTTTCAAGACTTCATAAGAGAAGTGGCTAAAGGGCTTTCTATTTCAGTAACCTCTGAATCAGAGCCTAGAGCTAAAAAATTGGATATCTTAGGTTATCCCAAGGCTCCTAAGGAGGCAGTCACCTTGCCAATTCATGAGATTCTTTGATCACATGATTGACTTATGGGAGACTCCTCTCACTATCTCTCCTCATTCTCATAGGTTGGACACCATGTACCGTGTCCCTCCTTGTCCTGGTTTTCATAAAACACAGCTTCCTCACCATTCTATTGTGGTGGAGTCAGCTATGAAAAAGAGTGCAAAAAGACACTCCTCTGCTCCTCCAGGAAGAGAATGGCAGGACCTTGGATGCTTTTGGTAGGAAAATCTTCCAAGCCAGTATGCTCATAGCCAGAATCAACACTTAGTCTCTATATGGGGATGTTTCTGAAAAGTTGCAGATAAGCTACACACTTTCCTCCCTTTTCTTCCAGAGGATGAAAGGGAAGAATTTCTTATTTGGCTTAAGCATACTCAAGATATTTCAAAGTTTTCCAACCGTGCAGCTTTTGACTCCTTTGAGGGTGCCAGCAGAGCTTCGGCCATTGCCATAGCTGCACACAGAATTGCTTGGCTCTAAGCTTCTGATCTAGAATCTTGGGTCCAGGATGGCTTGGGAAATCTTCCTTGTACAGGAGAAAACCTGTTTGGCAAAGATTGGCAAATAAAAGCCACTCAAATGGATGCAGAAAATTCTGCTTTGGATAGACTTTCAAAGTCAACCTCCATTCCTGCCAAGAAAAAACCTTTCAAGAAGTCTTTTTTCCTCAAAGGCAGATTCCATCCTGCTTCTGGCCAGCAATCCTCTACAGGTCGTTTTGCTGCTAAGCGTCAGCAACCTAAGCAAGCCAGGCCTAAGCCTACAGGGGCTGCTGCAACTCAGCAGACTCAGCCTCCTCAGGGCTTTTGACTTGATGCTAGAGAACTTAGCCTTTCTGGCTCTGAAACAGCCAGAGCCTCTCACCATTCCAGGAAGGTTAGCTCACTTTGCTCCCAGATGGGAGCAAATTACAACAGGGCAGTGGACCCTCTCCATCATAAGGGAGGGGTACAAACTTCATTTCTCAAACCTTCCTCCTCACACCATGGTGAGACATTTCAATTCTCCAACATCTCTCCTCGACCTTCTAGGTCAGGAGGTGGCTGCCCTTCTTGCCCAAGGGGCAATAGAAGAGGTACCTCTTCAACAAGGGTCAGGGTTTTACTCCCCCCTACTTTCTGATCCCAAAGAAAACAGGGGGCTACAGACCCATATTAGATCTCAGAGAATTGAACAAATTTCTATGCAAGGAGAAATTCAAGATGCTTTCTCTGGGCACTCTCCTTCCATCCCTTCAGAGTCAGGATTGGCTTTGTTCTCTAGATCTCAAGGATGCGTACACCCATGTCCTCATCCATCCATCTCACAGAAGGTTCCTCCGTTTCCTTTTCCAAGGGAAGCATTACCAATACAGGGTGCTTCCTTTCGGTCTGGCCTCTGCTCCAAGAGTGTTCACCAAATGCATGGCAGTAGTAGCTGCATTTCTACGCACTCCGGGGATATTTGTATTCCCATACTTGGACGACTGGCTCATCCAAGCTCCATCTCAGTCAGAGGGCCCAGACTGCCCTGGACTGCACAAGGCGCATTCTACAGTATCTGGGACTTGTGGTAAATCTCCCAAAGTCCCCGCTCACCCCTACTCAGTCCCTAGAGTTCATAGGGGCCTGGCTAGATACCACTGCAAGGGCTTATCTTCCTCAGGCCCATTGCCTACGCCTAGTGCAGTTAGCCTCCCAGATTCAGTCAAAGAGCCATTTAACTGCCCGGTAGATGCTACAACTGCTAGGCCACATGGCATCCACAGTGCATGTGGTCCCCTATGCTCTCCTTCACATGAGAGCAGCTCAATGGACTTTGTCCACCCAGTGGACTCAAGCTTCAGGGGGTTTGACAGACAAAATAGCAACCTCCAGGCGCCTCTTTTGGTCTCTACAATTGTGGAAGTCCACCCAAAATCTGTTGCTGGGGTCCCCCTTCCAATAGTTGTTGCCCCAAGCAACCCTCACAACAGATGTCTCCCCAACAGGTTGGGGAGACATCTACAAGACCTCTCCACTCAGGGCACTTGGTCTCCACAGGAGACCTCTCTACTTATCAACCACTTGGAGCTCCGAGCAGTTTTTCTAGCTCTCAAGGTCTTCCATACCCTGCTCAGCTACAAGACAGTCCTCCTTCATACGGACAATCAGGTAGCCATGTTTTACATAAACAAGCAAGGAGGAACTGGATCTCTGTCGCTTTGCAATGAAGCTTTAAGATTGTGGGCCTTCGCCAGAGAGCATCAAATCCATCTCCTGGCTGTATACCTTCCAGGAATCCAGAACTCTTGGACAGACGGACTCAGTCGAGTTCTGCTTCCACACGAATGGTCCCTGTACATGGACCAGGTACTCAGAATCTTTCAAGAGTGGGGAACCCCAGACATAGACCTCTCTGCAAGTCCGTGGAATGCCAAACTTCCTCGGTTCTGTTCCAGAATTCCGTGTCAGGGAGTTCAGGCCAAGGATGCCTTCCTCCTTCACTGGGGTCAACACTTCCTGCATGTCTTTCCACCCATTCCCTTAATTCCCAAGATTCTATTCAAGCTCCAGAGGGATCAAGGATCTATGATCCTCATAGCTCCACGCTGGCCACGTCAAGTGTGGTACCCTCTACTTCTGCATCTCTTTCAAGCTCCCTCCCTAGACTTGGGAGCTGCTCCAGACCTCCTGTCCCAGGAGGAAGGAACTTTTGTGGCACCCAAACCCCCAAGTCCCTTCACCTCAGAGCTTGGTTGCTGAAGGCTTAGACCTTCAAGGTTGGAATCTTTCTCAGCAGGTGAAGGATATCCTCCATGCTTCCAGAAAACCTTCTAGACGTCCCTATGCTTTTAAATGGAAAAGGTTTTCCATTTGGTGTGCTGAGAAGGGTCCTGACCCTCTAGCACTACCTTTGAATTCTCTATTGGAATATCTCCTGCATCTCTCCAATGCAGGCCTTAAGACGAATTCAGTAAGGGTCCATTTGAGTGCTATTGCAGCATCCCTTAAGCCTCTCAATGGACAGCCTATTTCCTCTCATCCTCTTATTGCAAGATTCATGAGAGGCCTAACTTTAACTAAACCTCCCATTAGGCCGCCTCCGGTGGCATGTGACTTAAATCTGGTTCTTGGTCCGCTTATGAAGCCACCTTTTGAACCCTTAACCACCACCTCCTTGAATTTTCTTTCCTGGAAAGTTATTTTCCTCATTGCAGTCACATCAGCTCGCCGCATCAGTGAGCTACAGGCCTTGGTGGCTAATCCTCCTTATACAAGGTTTCATCATAAGGTAGTCCTCAGGACCAATCCACACTTTATGCCTAAAGTGGTCTCACCTTTTCATCTGAACCAAGAGGTGTATTTATCTGTCTTCTTTCCAGGTCCTCATGCATCAAGTTCAGAAAGGAATCTTCATACCCTGGATTTGTAAAAGGGCTCTTGCCTTATTTCCAGGAACAAGCAGGAATGAGTCTTCACATATGGGTACGTCGGTACCGACGGAGCCTGTGTGGGAACGCTCCCCAGCGTCCAATCAGAAAGCTTTTGGGAGCATCCCTCAGCACCTGCTTGCTGCCTTTCCAACTGTCTCTCCTCAGTTTTCGTTTTTCTGCGGAGCCGGCAAGACGTCTTCCTGTCACCGCAGGAAATTATTTTTTTAATTTTTTAATTCTTTGTTTTCTTGTGGTCGCGGCTGTTCCCCCGACTCCACCGGTACCACTGGTGGTAGTTTCTTTTCTTTTTCGCTAACTCAGGGAGTTTTCTTCCCTCAGTTTCTGTTTAAACTTTTGGGCCTGTAAGGCCTCTCCATTATGGAGCCTTCTCCTAAGAAGTGCCTTAAGGTAGAAGTACAGTTTTCTTTTTAGACTCCAATAACTGGTGTCTAACCTGTCTGGGTCCTGACCCTTTTCCTCCGGAGCTATCAGGCTACAATATTATGAGAAGAGATTTTCCATTTCGAGTTTCCCTCGATACCGAGTTCCCTTCCACTGTCAGGGCACCGACCATTTCTTCTCTACATAAGAACATAAGATATGCCATACTGGGTCATACCAAGGTCCATCAAGCCCAGTATTCTGTTTCCAACAGTGGCCAGTCTAGGTCATATGTACCTAGCAGTTTCCCCAAGAGACACAAGTTCCACAATGCTTGTATTGGGTCAAGCATTGATATCTTCGGTCACTTCTTAATGGTTTATGGACCTTTCCTCCAGGAACTTGTCCAAACGTTTTTTTAAACCCAGCTACACTAACAGCCTTTACTACATCTTCCGGTAACAAATTCCAGAGTTTGATTACACGTTGAGTGAAAAAATATTTTGTTTTATTAGTCTTAAATAGTTTACCCTGTAGCTTCATTGCATGTCCCCTAGTCTTTCTATATTCTGATAAGGTAAACAATCAATCTACGTTTACCCATTCCACTCCGTTAATTAATTTATAGACTTCTATCATATCTCCCCTCAGCCGTCTCTTTTCCAGGTTAAAGAGCCCTAACCATTTTAGCCTTTCTTCATAGGAGTATCCTTCCATCCCCTTTACCATTTTGGTGGCTCTTCTCTGTACCTTTTCTAAAATCGCTATATCCTTTTTAAGATATGGTGACCAGAATTGCACACAATATTCAAGGTACGGTCTCACCATGGAACGATATAGAGGCATTATAATATCTTTTGTTTTCCATTCCTTTCCTTATCATACCTAGCATTCTATTTGCTCTCTTGGCCGCCGCTGCACACTGGGCCGAGGGTTTTAACATGGTATCCACAATGACGCCTAAATCTTTTTCCTGGGTGGTGGTTCCTAATGTGGAACCTTGCATCATGTAACCATAGTTTGGGTTGTTCTTCCCTAGGTGCATAACCTTGCACTTGTCCACATTACATTTCATCTGCCATTTTGATGCCCAGTTTTCCAATTTATCAAGATCCTCTTGCAATTTTTCACAATCCTCTTGGGTTTTAACAACTTTAAATAGTTGTGTCATCTGCAAATTTGATAACCTCACTCGTCGTTCCACTTTCCAGGTCATTTATGAATATGTCAAAAAGCAGCGGACCCAGCACAGATCCCTGGGGTACACCGCTATTCACCTTTCTCCATTGGGAAAATTGGCCATTTAGCCCTACCCTCTGCTTTCTATCTTTTAACCAGTTCCTGATCCACAATAGTACACTGCCTCCTATCCCATGACTCTTTAATTTTGCCAAAAGTCTCTGATGAGGGACCTTGTCAAAAGCTTTCTGAAAGTCCAGATACACAATATCAACCGACTCACCTTTGTCCACCTGTTTATTCACTCCTTCAAAAAAACATAACAGATTAGAAAAGACAAGATCTTCCTTGTCTAAAGCCATGTTGGCTGTCTCCCATTAGGTTGTGACTATCTACATGCTGAGTAATTTTATTCTTTATGATGGTTTCTACCATTTTTCCCGGTACTGACGTGAGGCTCACCGGTCTGTAGTTTCCCGGATCACCCCTGGAACCCTTTTTAAAAATTGGTGTTACATTGGCGATCCTCCAATCTTCAGGTATTAGAGATGATTTTAATGATAGTTCACAGATTACTGATAGCAGTTCTGCAATCTCATATTTCAGTTCTTTCAACACCCTTGGATGTATACCATCCGGCCCAGGTGATTTGCTACTCTTCAGTTTATCTAATAGTTGTAAAACATCTTCCCGATGTATCTATTTCCTTCAATTCTTCCGCACCTTTAAATACCACTTCAGTCATGGGTAACATCCCTACATCTTCTTCAATAAAGACTGAAGCAAAGAATTCATTGTCTCTCCGCTATCACCTTGTCGCCTCTTAGTGCTCCTTTAACCCCTTTATCATCTAATGGACCAGCTGACTCTCACAGGTTTATTGCTACGAATGTACTTGAAAAGGTCTTTATTTCGCGTTTTTGCTTCCGCAGCAAGCTTCTTCTCAAATTCTCTTTGCATGTCTTATCAATGCCTTGCATTTGACTTGCCAGTGCTTGTGCTGTTTCCAGGTTTCATCGTTTGGCTCTTTTTTCCATTTCCTGAAAGATGCTTTTTTGGCAACAGCCTCTCTGACCTCACCTTTAAACCATGCTGGCAGTTTTTTGGACTTCCTTCCACTTTTCTTAAAGCGTGGAATACAGCTTGTCTGGGCTTCCAAGATAGTATTTTTCAACACCCAAGCTTGATGTACGTCTTTAACCTTCGCAACTGCTCCTTTTAATTTTTTCTTAACTGTTTTCCTCATTTTATCATAGTCTCCCTTTTGAAAGTTAAAAGGTAGTACTGTGGATTTCTTTACTATCCCTCCTCCACTAATTAAATCAAAGGCGATCATGCTATGATCACTATTGCCAAGTGGCCCCAACACCCTTATCTCTTGCACTAGATCTGGTGTTCCACTAAGGACTAGGTCTAATATGGCTTCCCCTCTGGTCGGTTCATGAACCAGCTGCTCCAAGAAGCAGTCATTTATTTAATCTAGGAACTTTATCTCCCTAGCATGTCCTGACGTGACACTGACCCAGTCGATACCGGGGTAATTGAAATCACCCATTATTACTGCGCTGTAACTTTTGTTAGCTTCCTTGATTTCTTTGAGCATTTCATCATCCATTTGGTCATTCTGGCCAGGTGCTCGATAGTACACCCCCACTGCCATCGCCTTCCCCCTTTTATATGGAATTTCAATCCATATAGATTCTACAGCAGATTTTGTTTCCTGCTAAACTTTAATCCTTTCTGAGTCAATGCCCTCTCTAGCATAGAGCGCAACCCCTCCACCAATTTGATCAGCTCTATCATTACGTTATAGTTTGTACCCAGGTATCAGTGTCCCACTGGTTGTCGTCCTTCCACCATGTCTCTGATATTCCAATCATATCTAACCTTTCATTTAGTGCTATATATTCTAACTCTTCCATCTTATTCTTTAGACTTCTAGCATTTGCATACAAGCATTTTAGAGAATGTATTTTATTCATGTTAATTTGGCTATTGTTAGACATGGGTAAATTGGGATCTTTAAGCTCTGTCTGCTCCATACTTGAGGGCATTTGGGCTTCTTTACTCTTTTGTGGAACCTCTCTGCTTTTGGTAGTATCCTTCAAGGATCAGGTAACCCACAAACAGTCTGTTAAGACTAGCCAATCCTTGAGTGGTAGGTCTCATGCCAAGCATGATGGCTCCAGCCTTGCCCTCAAGACCATATTGGCGTTAAAACCCTGGCAGGAGTCTTCGGTCTCTAAAGCCTTTCAGGGGTTTCAGGTTGTTCCTGGGGCTCACCCCTCACAGAACATACCTGAGCCATGCTCGGTGGTGGCATTCGCTTCGAGCGGTACCAATACCCCGCCATCGGCACTGGTGTTGAGCGATTCACTCCTCACCAGGGATCGTCATCTGGCGTTCTCGGTACCTTCGGGACCGATCGATACGTCCCAGATTGACTTTCCAGTATCGGCAGCACCGCCGATACGACCACTGACATCGGTGTCCTCTAGACATGCATCGATAGACTCGCTTCCTTTGATGCCGAGTCTGGAATCGATATCTAGTCTGGAAGACTGGGTACCGACGCGTCTCGGAACCGACGCTTACCGATTCCGGTTGTGCGGTACCGAGGGTGATCAACAGTTTTCAGTTACCTCGGTACCGCTTGCGCAGCCTCTGATGACTGCTTCGATGTCGCTATCGCCTTCGATTCCGGCTCAGCTTCCGGTATCAGTATTGGTGCCAGTACCTTCAGTAACATTGGGACCAGCTTCTTCCATGCTTTTTTCACCAGGGTCGCTCCTCTCTATACCTAGTTTGAAGTTGATACCTGGCATGGACGATGCAGTACTGACTGATTCAGGTCATAACCGCCAGTACCAGTATTCATCCATTAGGGATTCTTTTCTGCACCGGACAAGTACATCCTCCGGTACCCAAGCTAGTTCTTCAAGTCTAGCCTGTCCAGGGATGGTTCCCATTGGAGATCCTTTTCAGAATTTTCTCCTTGACATGGCAACATTCCTTGCTATTCCTATCCCTGCCTATGATCCTACACAAGGCTCTTCTGGAAAAAAGGAAAATATAATGCTTCCTTTACATCATTCTTTGCAGGCTCTTCTGAGAATATGGGGAACACCTTTAAGGGTTTCCTCGCCTTCTACAGCAACTGATCTTTTGTATCAGGTGCCCCCTTCTCCAGGGTTTCAAAAGACTCAACTTCCCCATCATTCTATTGTGGTGGAATCAGCAATGAGGAAGGTGAAAAGTAAGAACACTATATTTTGTAGATAGTTAACCGTGTTTACCTCCTAGTTTTTGCACCCTGTTAAATGTAAAAAACCCCAATGCTGATTGTACCATTGTGTTTAACTTGTTCATTTGTAAACCGCACTGATTAAAAGAGCGCGGTATATAAGAAATAAAAATAAATAAATAAATAAAGAAGAAGCACTCTTCTTACCCACCAGGTCGTGAGTCTAGAACACTAGATGCCTTTGGACATCAAACCTTCCAGACATCTATGCTATCAACAAGGATTCTCTCATATTTTTTATGAGTCTATCCCTTCAGGAGGTCTCTTCTAACTCCTTTTCTTTCAGAGCTCAAGACTGCGGACTATTCCTTACTACTTAGTCTTGTCAAAATATCTCTTGGTTTCTTACTCGTGCTTCTCTAGACTCTTTTGAGTCTGTTAGCAGGAGCTCTGCTATAGCCATAGGAGCACGACGTAGAGCCTGGCTCCAAGCTTCAGACTTAAACAGATGGGCACAACAAAGACTGGGTAATACTCCTTGTACTGGAGAAAATCTCTTCAATAAGGAGTCTTTACGTCAGGTTGCTCACTGCTCGACTGACTTCCCTGTCTGAGGCTAAGCCTTCTCCTTCACCAATGGGTAAGAAATACCCTGCCAAACCTTCTTTCCCTAAAAGAAGAAGGTTTTATTCTTCTCCTGCCCCTCATACAGATGTTCCCAAACAAGGGAAACCTCGCCCTGGTCTGAAGAATCCAAACTCAAGCCAGGAAAATTAACCCTCAATAGGGTTCTAATTAATCTCTTTATAACCTACAGTTCATTTCTTCACAGAAGAAGTTTTTTCACTGTTTTTTCATTTAAAGCTCTACACATGGATTCCTGTTTCCAGGATATCCACTTGCTCTTAGGTAGGCTGAGCTGTCAGGAGATTCATGTCTATGGGTCACAGGGTTTTCCTCCTCTTCCTACCATGAGAGGTTTGCCAACTATCTCATGATAGTTTTTTCTGTACCACCATGAAATTTTTCCTTCTACAGACTTACCATATAGCAAGTCTCCCTTCAGCTCCTATTTTTCTTTACCCTCTTTTCCAGGGCTTCCCCTGTACGAGTGGTACCATACAACTGGAAGGCTTTCTTAGCCTTTCTAGTCTTGCTTTCCTTTCCAGTGTAGAGTTTTCTCTGGAGTAACCTCCCTTCTTTCATTGGGCAGCTCATCAGACATGATCAGGATTTTCTCCTCTTGTTCTGTCTGTTCTCTCTGTTAAAAGCAGAAAGATTTTCTCTGCGGTTCTATTCAGCAACTGCCCATGCAGGAGTTCCAGTGATTGGACTACTGGTACTTTTCTACAAGTTCCAGTCTTGTCTTCCACTACTTTTTGTCTAGCCTTAGTAATGCTTCCAAGATAGTACTTCATCTATCTTCGGTAATTCTTATCACTTCTTTTCTGCCATCTCCAAATCCATGGAGTTGGCAGCATAATTGAAGTGGCAGCTGGTTTTCTCCAGCAGCCAGTTTTATTTCCCATTTCTCCTGCATAATGCTCTCTGCAGTCCTGCTGAGAAGCTTTCTACTATGGGCCCT
Source organism: Ichthyophis bannanicus (assembly GCA_033557465.1). Lineage (NCBI taxonomy): Eukaryota > Metazoa > Chordata > Amphibia > Gymnophiona > Ichthyophiidae > Ichthyophis > Ichthyophis bannanicus. The sequence goes on along the minus strand of CM066047.1, from coordinate 137,481,039 downwards.
TGCTAGAGAGCATGGGGATTTTTTCTCTAATTACTATCCTATATGGTTGAAAAAGGCTTCCTCAGTCATTCCTCATGACTGTAAGGGTTCTTTATACCCTTCTATTTCCTTTTAATAAAGGACATAAGCCTTCTCTACGTGACAGTCTAAAGAGTTACCCAATTCCTACAGGAAATATGCTCTTTCCTTGCAGCTTGTCCTCATGGTATCCTAATCCTTCATGGACAGCACATATTTAACTAAACAACGCATGATACCCCCCCCCCCCCCTTGTTCCTCAAGTGGGTCAACCTGGTATTTCATCCTCTGCGTTTTCTGTCCATTCACCATGTTAGAGTTCTACCGGACTCAGGACTTGCTGTTTACAGACTGATATTATCCTCTGTTTTTCCACGCAACCATCCTGGTTATTTCACTGGATAGCATTACTGCTTCATCTTAACCAGAGGGAACAGATTCTCTATATCTTCTCAAGTAGGTTCCACCTTTTTGTTAGATGAATCATTCCTCTTCACATTTCCTCTGTGAAGGTTCCTATAGATCTATCTTTGTCTGCTTAACTGCAGACATTTATCTTTAGACCTATATATTCATATATATAGTCTATATACATTCTTTAAATACATATGTCTGTCAGCCATGTGTGCATATGTTATGCCCCGGGATCTCGCCATAAACCTGTGTGTAGAGATATAGAGATCGCTATCTCGCTCCTTTCTTATAGGTAATTATGTATTTACATACGTATCTTTTTAACTGTCTGTGCTGATTAAGGTTTTTTCCTTCCTGTATCTTCCAGACAGTGGGCTTGCACATCTTCATTCTATTCCACAGTATGTTTAGACTATTATGCACACAACCACTGCTGTGGTGCTGACAGCTCTTACCATAACCCTAGGTTCACGTATCCCTGAAGTTCCATATCCCAATATCTTCCTACCTCTCATCAGTTAGGAAAGACATGGTGGATCTTCAGTAGATCTGAGATTTTCAACTCCTCAGACATCTGTCCTTTCTTGGGCATACGGGGCTTCTCCCATACCCCTTCTTCCCTCAAGAACTAGGCCAGTTGTCTAAATCGGTCAGTCTTCCTCTTTTGCTCTTAACTATGATTAACTCTGTAGCCAAAAGAGTTTTCAGCTTTTTCCATAAAGCTTCCCACTAAAGACCTACCGTTTTGGTACTACCCCAGTTCAATCCTGGGGGCACCTGTCACTTCCAGTTTGACCTTCACCTTCGCTCCAGTGAGGTCACTTTGAAGATTCCTCTACTGGATCCCCAGTAGATACTGTCACTCTCCACTTCCTGCAATCCAGTAGGTGAGGTCCATATTGTAATTGTTCATTTCAGTATATTTCATAATTATATGTACAAGGACTTCTTGTCTGTAGTCCTATCGTAGGTCAGCTGTTTTCTACAGCTGCTCTTTTCAACTCCTACCCTCTATCCTCAGGATGCCTGGCCATATGAGGTGTGATATGTTTCAATCTCCAACATGCTAGGGCTCCAGGCATCTGAGCTTGGGAGTCCCCATATGTGAAGACTCATTCCTGCTTGTTCCTGGAGATAGCACAGTTACTTACCTGTAACAGGTGATCTCTGGGAACAGCATGAATAAGTCTTCACAACCCACCCACCTCCCCTAGGATTTCTCTCTCTCTCTCTCTCTCTTCCTTTCCCTCTCTCTCCCTCTTTGTCTCAGCTATAAAACTCAACTGAGGAGAGACAGTTGGAAAGGCGGGAAGGCAGCACGCAGGCGCTGTGGGATGCTCCCGAAAGCTTTCTGATTGGACGCTGGGGAGTGTTCCCGTGTAGGCTCTGTCGGTACCGACGTACCCATATGTGAAGGCTTATTCCTGTTCCCAGAGATCACCTGTTACAGGTAAGTAACTGTGCTCTGTGGTACCCTCTGCTTTTACATCTCTCTCAAGCTCCATCTCTGGAGTTAGGATCTGCTCCAGATCTCCTATCCCAGGAGGACGGGATGCTGTGGCATCCCAGTCCTCAGTCTCTACATCTCAGGGCCTAGTTGCTGAAAGCCTAGAATTTCATGGTCTTAACCTTTCTCAGCAAGTAAAGGATATCCTTTATGCTTCCAGGAAACCATCCACAAGATGCTCTCGTGCTTTCAAGTGGAAAGGGTTTACCATATGGTATTCGCAGAAGGGTCTCAACCCTCTTGCAATACCTTTTGGAATCATTACTGGAATATCTCCTTCATTTGTCTAATGCAGGGCTTAAGACCAATTTAGTGAGTTCATTTGAGTGGTGTTGCAGCTTCTCTCAAACCTTTAAATGGGCCATCCTATTTCCTCTCATCCTATCATAGTGAGATTTATGAGAGGCTTTCTCCTAACTAAGCCTCCCTTTAAGCCATCACCGTTGGCATGGGATTTAAATCTGGTTCTTGGCCAGCTCATGAAGCTGCCTTTTGAACCATTGGCTACTACCTCTTTGAAATTCCTTTCCTGGAAGATTATTTTTCTTATTGCAATCACATCAGCACGTCGCATCAGTGAGTTGCAAGCATTGGTGGCTGATCTTCCTTATACAAGGTTCCATCATGATAAGGTAGTTCTTAAGACTTATCTTCACTTTATGCCAAAGGTGGTTTCACCTTTTATTTAAACCAAGCAGTTTACCTTCCTGTTTTTTTTCCCAAGGCCTCATGCCTCTAATGCAGAAAGGAATCTTCATACTTTGGATTGTAAAAGAGCTTTGGCCTTTTACTTACAAAGGACGCAGCAACATAGAAAGTCCTCTCAACTCTTTGTTTGCTTTTGATCCTAGTCCTGGAAGTTAGGGCTTCCAGTCTCCAAAAGAACACTGTCCAACTGGATTGCACAGTGTATATCTTTTGCCTATCAGAGTAAGAACCTTCCTCTTGAAGGCCGCGTCACAGCACACATTGTGAGAGCCATGGCAGCCGCTATGGCTCATCTTCACTCTGTCTATCGATGACATCTATCGAGCAGCTACCTGGGCCTCAGTTCATACCTTCACAGCCCATTACTGCTTGGACAAGGACTCCCGCTGGAATGCCTTGTTTGGTCAGGCTGTTCTTCAACACCTATTCCATACTTAATCAACTCCTACCCACCATCCCTGGTAGGATGCCAGAGATCCATGGGGGAAGTGTAACCCTTTCAAAAGGGTACACAACTTCTGGGGTTTTTCCCTGGCATCTGCAGCTAGGGAGTCCCCATATGTGAAGACTACATGCCTGCTTTTTCCTGGAGATAGCATAGTTACTCACCTGTAACAGGTGATCTCCGGGAACAGCAGGAATTTAGTCTTCACAACCCACCCACCTCCCCTAGGAGTTCTCTCCCCCTCTCCCCCTCTCCCCTTTAAACTCAACTGGAGAGAGACAGTTGGGAAAGGCGGGAAGGCAGCACACAGGCGCTGTGGGATGCTCCCAAATGCTTTCTAATTGGATGCTGGGGAGCGTTCCCATGCTGGCTCCGTCTGTACCGACGATACCCATATGTGAAGACTAAATTCCTGCTGTTAAAGGTGAGTAACTATGCTTTATGGACCTTTTTTACAGGAATTTGTCCAAACCTTTTTTAAACCCAGCTACACTAATAGCTTTTACTATATCCTCCGGTAACTAATTCCTGAGTTTGATTACATTCCAGAGACCCTCTTCAAAATTGCTAAATTAATTCTAGACCTCCGCACCTGCTATAAAAAATCAATTTACCATCTTGTCCCATTGTGCTGTTATGCATCAACACCACTGGGGAGGCATTATAACACATATAACATCACAGCAACACTATCATCTTAGGGGCTTGTACCTGTCCCCACATGGACATGTGCAGGTTCATCCAAGCAATCAGCTGTGCCTCATATTGATGTAACACCTCTCCAATATTCAAACTGTATAACAAATCTAGGTACCAAAGTATTTAATTCCCAAATAGGTCAACATTCTCAGGGCCTACTGCAAAGGGAAATTACCATCCTAATCCACTTTCACCTTACCACTCATGTCCAATGCCAGCAATTTATCCTGGTTGGCTTTCAAGTCAGATAAAGTGCCAGATTCTTCCATCAGCTTCAAAGCCCATTAGTAGAGAACCTTTGATCATCTAGTAACATCAAGTCATCAGCAAAAAGGGCTGAACATACAGTATATCCCTCTCCCCTAACTTTATGCCCTCTACACCCAGAACCTGAGTCAGCCTCTGAGCCAGTGGCTCTATACCTATTATAAACAGACCTAGGAACAGAGGAAATAACTGCCTTATGCCCCTAGCCAGCTCCCACGCTGCCATCACATATCCATTAATCCACAACTGCGCCTGGGAGCGATCATACAGAGCCCTGAACCTTGACCCCTGCCATAATCCTCCAAAGCCAAACCCCCAGAGCACCCCCCCATAAATAGGGTCAGGCAGCTTTATGAAAGGCCTCTTCAAAATCAAAACTGACAGCCATTTCTTCCTCCCTGCGTCATTGCACTACTTCAGTCCTTTTCAACACCCTGTGCACATTGATCACCTAGTGCACCCTGGCATGAAACCAACCTGACTTGGTGAGATCAAATGGGGCAAAATCCTGTTCAACCTGTTCACGAAGACATTGGCAAAACCTTTTAAGTCTACATTCAATAAAGAAATTGGCCTGTAGGAGCTAGACAATTCAGCATTCCACCCTGGTTTCAGCAATATAGTAATCAAAGCCTGATTCAACACCGGCCTCGGGGACTGTCCTTCTATAGCTGCCATGAACAAAGCCTGAAGTAGGCCAGCAATCTGATCTTCCAGCAACTTAGAAACTTCAGCCCACAACCCATCAGGCCCAGGCGACTTAAAATTCAACTGCTTGATCGCCTCCTGAATCTCCTCACATGAGGGGCATCCAGCTGGGCACGCTCTTCCCCAGTAAGCTGAGGTAGCCATAGACTCCTTAGATAATTGTCTGCTTTCTGTCTACCTGTGTTCCCCTATATAGGGATTTATAATAAGTGAGCAGCACATTGCTAATGCCCTTGTTAAATTGTTGTTGCTTCCCCTCCCCATCCTTGATCACTGGAATAAATCATGACCCTTCAGGTGTCTGCAACAGCCTCGCCAAACACCGACCTGTTCTGATAGCACAGAAGTATTGGTTATTTTGGTATGGTAACATGGCATTCTTTGCCCTCTGGTGCATCAGCATCTGGAACTTCGTCTCTCCTGCATACCCTCCTCATCCCGTTGTGCCAAATGCCTCTACAAACTCCATATCTGTGTCCAAGGCTAACACCACAGAACTCATAGAAACATAGAAACATAGAAATATGACGACAGAAAAAGATCACATGGCCTATCTAGTCTGTCCTTCCATAACTACAACAGTTCCCTTTTTACCTTTAGAGATCCTCTGTGTTTGTCCCATGCTTTTTTGAGTTCAGTTACTGTCCTCATCTCTACCACCTCCACTGGGAGACTATTCCACGGATCCACCACTCTTTCCGTAAAGAAATATTTCCGCATATCACTCCTGAATCTATCTCCCTTCACCCTCATCCCATGTCCCCTCGTAGCAGAACTTGCTTTCAATTGAAAGAGGCTCTCTTCCTGAACATTTATGCCACGGAGGTATTTAAACATCTCAATCATATCACCTCTATCCCGCCTTTCCTCTAAGGTGTACATATTAAGATCCTTCAGTCTGTCCTCATATGCTTTATAATGAAGACCACTAATCATATTAGTAGCCACCCTCTGCACCGACTCCATCCTGTTCACATCCTTTTGAAGGTGCGGTCTCCAGAATTGCACACTATACTCCAAATGAGGTCACACCAAAGACTTATAGAGAGGCATTATCACCTCCTTTTTTCTGCTAGCCATTCCTCTCCGTATGCACCCAAGCATCCTTCTAGCTTTTGCCGTTGCCTTTTCTACCTGTTTAGCTACTTTAAGATCATCAGACACAACCACGCCTAGGCCCACTCTTCTTTAGTGGACAAAAGTACTTCACCCCCTATACTATATTGCTCCCTTGGATTGCTGCAGCCCAAATGCATGACCTTACATTTTTTAACATTAAATCCCAGCTGCCACATTCTAGACGATTCTTCAAGCTTAGCTAGATCCCTCCTCATGTTATCTACCCCTTCCTGGGTGTCTACTCTATTGCAGATTTTGGTATCATCTGCAAAGAGGCAAACCTTACCTGAAAGTCCTTCCGCTATATCACTAACAAAGATGTTTAAAAGAATCGGACCAAGGACAGATCCTTGGGGCACACCATTGATAACATCCTTCTCTTCAGAGTTTGCTCCATTTACTTGTACTCTTTGTCGCCTCCCACCCAACCAATTTCTAACCCAAGCAGTAACTTTAGGGTCCATCCTTAGGGTGCTCAGTTTGTTTATAAGTCGCCTGTGAGGAACAGTGTCAAAGGCTTTACTGAAATCTAAATACACCACATCTAGGGCTCTCCCTCGGTCCAACTCCCTGGTCACCCAGTGAAAGAAATCAATCAGATTTGTCTGACAAGACCTGCCTCTGGTGAATCCATGCTGCCTCGGATCCTGTAATCCGCTGGACTCCAGAAACCTCACTATTTTCTCTTTCAGCAGCGTTTCCAATTTACTCACCACCGAAGTTAAACCGGCCTGTAGTTTTGAACCACATCCTTACTTCCGCTTTTGTGTAAAGGCACCACATGAGCCTCTCTCCAGTCCTTTGGCACCACTCCCGACTCCGAGGCATTGAAAAGGTCAGTCAGTGGAGCTGCTAGACGTCCCCAAGTTCCCTCAGTATTCTCAGGTGTATCCCATCCGGTCCCATCGCTTTGTCTACTTTAAGTTGAGAGAGTTTCTCACGAACACAGTCTTTTGAAAATTGTTCAAGATGTCCTTTGCTTCTGTTCCTATTTGTGGGTGTTTTCTGAGGTCCTGCTCCTGGTTCTTCATCTGTGAACACAGAACAAAAATATTAATGAATTCGGCTTTATCCTTATCAGCTTCTACATATTCTTCCCCTGCACCCTTGCGTCTGACAATACCACTCTTGCCCTTCCTCTTCTCAATATATCTGAAAAACATCTTATCCCCCCATTTTATTGCATTGGCTATTTCCTCCTCCTTTTGTATCTTTGCCGCCTTGACTACTTTGCTAGCTTCTCTAAGTTTTTCCAAATACAGGGACAGGCTCAAGGAGCAATAGAGAAAGTACCCATTCCCCATCAGGGTACAGGGTTCTACTCTCCCTATTTCCTTATTCAAAAGAAAACAGGAGGACACAGACCCATTTTAGACCTAAGAGAATTGAACAAATATCTGTTCCGAGAGAAGTTCAAAATGGTCTCTCTAGGAACTCTCTGCCATACCTTCAAAGTCAGGATTGGCTTTGTTCTCTAGATCTCAAGGATGCGTATACTCATATTCTCATCCATCCAAATCACAGGAGATTCCTCAGATTCCTGTTTCAAGGAAAGCACTACCAATACAAGGTTCTTCCTTTTGGCCTGGCATCTGCACCAAGAGTGTTCACAAAATGCATGGCTGTGGTAGCATCATTTCTCCGCACTCTGCGAATATTTGTTTTCCCTTACTTAGATGACTGGCTCATTCGAGCCCCTACAGTGCCAGAAGCCAGCTCTGCTCTATCTCGCACAATGCGAATCCTTCTCTTTTGTCTCAGCTATAAACTCAACTGGAGAGGGACAGTTGGAAAGGCAGCACGCAGGCGCTGTGGGAAGCTCCCAAAAGCTTTCCTATTGGACGCTGGGGTCTTAAATAGTTTACCCTGTAGCTTCATTACATGTCCCCTAGTCTTTCTATACTCTGATAGCGTAAACAATTGATCCACGTTTATCTGTTCCACTCCATTCATTAACTTATAGACCTCTATCATATCTCCCCTCAGCCGTCTCTTCTCCAGGCTAAAGAGCCCTAACCTTCTTAGCCTCTCTTCATAGGAGTAGCCTTCCATCTCCTTCACCAATTTGGTGGCTCTTCTCTGTACTTTTTCTAGTAACGCTATGTCCTTTTTAAGATACGGTGCCCAGAATTGCACACAATATTCAAGGTGCGGTCGTACCATGGAGCGATACAGAGGCATTATAATATCCTTTGTTTTGTTCTCCATCCCTTTCCTTATGATACCTAGCATTCTATTTGCTTTCTTGGCCGCCGCTGCACACTAGGCGGAGGGTTTTAACATGTTATCCACGATGACGCCTAAATCCTTTTCCTGGGTGGTGGTTTCTAATGTGGAGCCTTGCATCGTGTAACTATAGTGTGGGTTGTTCTTTCCTAGGTGCATAACTTTGCACTTGTCCACATTAAATTTCATCTGCCATTTGGATGCCCAGTCTTCCAATTTATCCAGATCCTCCTGCAGTTTTCCACAATCCTCTTGGGTTTTAACAACTTTAACAACTCTCCCCCGCCAACGTGATGCCGTTCCTCATACAAGGATGTCACATTCCTAGATTTTGTGCAGGACATGGCCAAGGTTCTCACTATCGGGACTGAGGCCAAGGAGGACCCACGTACTGAGGAATTGGAGATACTCAAATGCGAGGCACCCCCAAAGGAAACCTTTATAGTCCCGGTGCCCCCGATCCTTGACTGCCGCCGCCTCCTCCGGATGTGGGAAATACCAGCGTCAGTACCAATTGTTTGGCACCTCAATGCCATGTACCGGGTACGCTGAAGCCCTGGGTTACAAAAGACCCAGCTTCACTACAACTCCATGGTCGTGGAGTCTGCCATGCGCCAACTTAAAAGCCAAAAAAGCTCATTCATCGCTGCCACCCGGAAGGCCTTTGAGGGCTTGATGCTAATGTGCTGGATCCAGTCCTACCAGCTCTACATCGGCATGTACTTGGCTGCAGTCGTCTGACCTGGAACAGTGAGTGCAGGACAAATGATTGATGTCACCTGGATAGGAGAGAACATATTCGGGAAGCCCATGGCAGATAAGGCAGCAGAGATAGACTGAATTTGTGATGAGAGAGAGAAGACCTTGGTGCAACCCTGGAAAAAGGCACCTAGCCCTGTTTGCCCATAGGTGGATAGCCATCACCACCGATACCTGGGTACTACAAATAGGCCTAATAGGCCTCCCTCAAAAAAGCACATACCTTCTACAAAGAGCACAAAACATCTGTGCAAAAGTAATTGCTAAAGCCCGCCTAACAGACCACGTAACCCCAATACTGCTGGAACTCCACTGGCTTCCTATAAACAGCCGAATCAAATACAAAATTATCCTAACAACCTATAAACTCATAAACGACATAGCCCCCTCACACTTAACCACATTACTGCAATCTCCAACATCGACAAGGACCCTCAGACAAAACGCAGCCCACTCCCTCATCATACCTAAAGCCATCTGTAAAACCAAGAATACCACTAGCTCTAGAGCATTCTCATTCACTGCTCCTACACTCTGGAACGACCTCCCTATTGAACTTCGCACCATAAGAGACCTCATCCAATTCAGAAAAGAATTAGACCTACCTGTTCACTGAACACTTCGAAATCCCCTACTCCCCCAAAGCCAGCTCTACTACAAATGTGGGCACCCATGCACAAACTCCCTTAACCCCAACAATGTAACCACAAGCCTGTCCCCCCCACACACGCCCCAAAGATGACAAAAATAAAAGGAACTAAATTCCAGCACCTACGCCAATTTCTACCCCATACACCACACACACTACACGATGTAAATATACTTTTGTACAAAGTTTGATATGTTTGCTTTAATACCTACAAAGATTTTGCTTTAATACCTTCAAGTTGTTTTTGTTACAATACCTACAAAGTTTATATTTACTGTTCAATGTAAATAGTTGATTTCTACTGTTCTATGTAAAATGTATACAATTTGTGTACAAGACTGTTAATCTGTTATATGTAAACCGCCCTTGATCTCTGGAAGGGGCGGTATAAAAGAAATAGTTAAATAAATAAATAAAAAATAAATAAAATAAATACTACAAATGGACAAGGAGGGCTACCTCCTCCACCTAAAGCGGGTGCCACCCTCATATTTCCCATGAGAACCCACCAGGCCTGTCCTTCACCAAATCCTGCTCCTCACTGAGCTAGCAAGCCTAATCATCGAAAAGCAGTGGAGCCAGTGCCAAAACATCTCTGGGGCACAAGCTTCTACTCCAGGTATTTCCTTATTCCCAAGAGGACAGGGGACCTCAGGCCCATCCTGGACCTGCAAGAGCAACCGGTTTCTGGGCAGAGAGAAGTTAAAGATGCTCTCCCTTGGGACACTGCTGCCATTCCTCCAGCAGGGAGATTGGCTATGCTCATTAGACCTAAAGGATGCCTACACCCATATCCTAATTCATCCCAGCCACAGAAAATACCTCCCGTTCGTGATGGGGGGGAATAGCACTACCAATATGGGGTACTTCCCTTTGGTCTGGCCTCGTCACCAAGGGTTTTCACAAAGTGCCTTGCGGTGGCCGCAGCCCACCTCCAGCTCCAAAGGGACTTCGTCTTCCCTTATCTGGACGACTGGCTGATAAAGGCTGCAGAGGCACAATGTGCCATTGGGTGCACCATCAACACCCTGCAGCACCTGGTGTTCATCATAAACTACCCCAAGTCCCACCTCACTCCGACCCAGCGCCTAGAGTTCATAGGGGCATAACTAGATATCCTGCAGGCAAAAGCCTTCCTCCCTTGGGAGGGGTTAGCTGCAGAGATACGCCAACACCAGACGCTACCTGTCCAGCTCTGCCTGTTGGGACACATGGCTTCCAAGGTCCACGTGGCCCCATATACCCGCCTGCACATGAGGGGCTGTCAGTGGTGCCTCCACCCTCAGTGGACATAATGTTGTAAGTTGTAAATAGTTACCCCTGTTATCCAAGTTGTATTACCTGTTCAACTGTAAACACAAAGTACCATCGGAAATGTGTAAATTATTGTTCATTGTAAACCACACTGATGCTGAATAGCACAGTATAGAAAAGACTATAAATAAATAAATAAATAAAAGCCACAGGCAGGCTCAGGGACAGAGAGTGAAAGTGACTCATCAGCTGGCGGACTCCCTCGGATAGTGGCAGATTCCACGTCACCTTCAGACTGAGATGCCCTTCCAGGCAGCCAACCCCCAGAAGGGCCTCATCACAGATGCCTTTCTAATGGACTGGGGAGCACATTGTGGGAATTTCCAGACACAAGGCTGCTGGTCCTAGAGGGAATCCTGGATGCAAATCAACCTGCTAGAGCTCCAGACAATATACCTAGCTCTCCGAGCCTTCCGCCACCAGCTCCAATACCACTCTGTGCTGATTCAGACCAACCAGCAGGTCGCAATGTTCTGTGTGAACAAACAGGGGAACAGAGTCGTACCCCCTCTGCCAGGAGGCGGTAGCTCTCTGCTCCTAAGCTGCACGCAGAGGGATGCTCCTAAGGGCAGTGTACCTCCTGGGCCAGGACAATGCCCTAGCGGATAAACTGAACAGGGTCCTATAGCCACATGAGTGGCACATGGATCCAGTGGTAGCCTCATGGCTCTTTTGTCTCTGGGGCATCCCCTCGATGGACCTGTTCGCCAGTCCGGACAACATGCAGTTGCCCTGGTTCTGTACTTGCCAGCCGCACGCGTCCCGGTTGGCAGCGGATGTGTTCCTCATTCCATGGATAGAAGGCCACCTGTACACCTTCCCACTGACACCACTGGTAGCCAAGACACTATTCGCGGTCCAGTGCAACAGAGCATCACTAATACTGATAGCCCCTGAGTGGCCCAGTCAGCCCTGGTTCTCACTGCTCCTCTCCCTATCAGCGTTGCCACCAATTCCCTTGGGTCAAGTGCCAGGGCTACTCTCACAGGACCAGAGCCCTCTCCTATACCCCAAACTGGGGTCCCTCTCACTCACGGCTTGGCTGCTAAAAGGGTAGCATTAGCCCCCTTCAACCTCTCACGGTGTGTGGAAGAGATTCTTTTGGCTGCTCGTAAGGCCTCCACAGGAAGGGTGTACGCCTTCAAGTGGCGCCAATTCTCGGTGTGGTGTGCAGAAAGGTGGGCAAACCCGTTCTACTCAGTACAAGTGGTACTCCAGTACCTGCTTCACCTGTCGCAGGTGGAACTGAAGTCCAATTCAGTCAGAGTACACCTAAGCGCCATCGCAGCGCATCACCATTCCTTTGAGGGTAAACCCCTCTCTGCTCAGCCTCTTGTGTCCCGATTCCTGTGGGACCTCATGTTATCCAACCCCCCGTCTGCCCTCCATTGGCAGAGTGGGTTCTCAATGTGATGCTTTTGCAGCTCACTAAGCCTCCGTTTGAGCCTCTGGCTACCTGCCACCTCTATCTGTCCTGGCAGGTTGCCTTCCTGGTAGCACTCACATCAGCATGCAGAGTCTGCAAACTCCAGGCTCTGATGGCATAACTGCCTTACATAAAGTTCTACAAGAACAGGGGTGCTTTGCACACACCCCATGTTTCTGCTGAAGATAGTGTCCCCATTCCACCTTAATCAGGAGGTGGTACTCCTCACCTTCTTTCCAAGGCCTCACACCGGTAGGCTGGAGATGTTCTCCACAATCTGGATTCTGAAAGGGCCATGTCCTTTTACCTGCAATGGATTCAGGGCCACCGCAAAGCACCATAGTTTTTCGTATCCTATGACCCCAGCTGCCTGGGGCTCCCAGTGACTAAGCAAACTGTTCACTTGGGTGGCGGACTGCATTGTCTTCCCTTTGCAGGTCGCCATGGTGTTTTATACAGGTTCCCGGTAGCTTGTAGCTGGGGAGTCCCTTATGTGAGGACTGACTTCCAGCTTCTTCCCGGAGAAAGCGTAGTTACTCACGGGGGACAGCAGGAATCAGTCCTCACAACCCTCCCTCCTCCTCTTGGAGTTGCTTCTTTACTGTATTTTATTTTTGCTGTCTTAGCTATGTCATTAGACTGGGGCAAGATGGTACCCTTGGGTGGGAAGTGGACCACGCATGCATGGTGCATCTCCCAAAGGCTTTCTTTGAAAGCTGGGGAGGTGCTTCTGCGCGGGCTCCATCTGTGCGGATGTCTCCCATTTGCGAAGATTGATTCCTGCTGTCCCTGGAGAACACCTTTTACAGGTGATTAACTATGCTTTCACATAGTGTGTACAATAATACATTAGTCCCTAATACTAACATGCTTGTATTTATAAAAATCATATTCCATGGAAGTACTTGCCCATATAAGAACAGATAACTACAGTGATCGGACCTGGAATAAAGCAATACTTAGGGACACATTACATATTTTAAAAAACACCTTTGTTTCTAGTATCAGAATGTTATCTATAGTATTTCTCAACAAAACTATGAAAGTACAAAAATCCATTTAAACATTTATCTCCAGGAACAAGCAGGAATGTAGTCTTCACATATGGGGTACCATCGACACCGACGGAGCCTGCGCGGGAACGCTCCCCATCATCCAAAAAGGAAAGCTTTTGGGAGCATCCCACCACGCATGCGTGCTGCCTTCCCACCCAACTACCTCTTTCACTTCAGTTCTTCGTTTTCCACGGAGCCGACAGGACGTGTCGCCTGTCACCGCAGAAAATCTTCTCTTATTTTTATATTTTTTGTGGTCGCGTCTGCCTTCCGTCGACACCTACTGGTACCACCAGTGCATTTCTTTCTTTTCTTCTAAAAATAACTCGGTTTTAGTGCTTTTTCTCAGGGGTTTCTCCCTGCTCTGGTGCTTGGTGCCATTTTGGGTATTAGGCCCTCTTTTCCCTTACCATGGAAAAACCAGCCACTGGTTTTAAAAAATGTTCAAAATGTGGCGGTACAATTTCTATTACCGACACCCATGACTGGTGTCTTAAATGTTTAGGTCCTGACCATTGCCCTACGGAGTGTCTCTCCTGCAGGAAGTTGACTAAAAAGTCTTCAGAATCGAGCAAATCAACTCGGTGCCCTATTTGCTTCAGACACGATGTCTGTAGCATCGATTGTCTTCCTGGGCTTCTACTTCTTCCCAGGGATCTCAGGTAACTAAACACAAGTCTTCTAAGACTAGCCAGTCCTCGAAGGGTAGATCTCCCTCTAAACATCGAGATGCCACTGGCGTTGCCCTTGGACATTTCACCGGCAAAACAGCCCCGGTGGGAGTCTTCAGGCTCCAAAGCTTTATCAGGGCTCCAGGATGTTCCCGAGGCCTTGACCTCGATGGAACTACTGGTGCCATGCTTGGGGGTTGTGGCTGCTTCCACCGGTACCGACACCCCGGCATCGGCAGTAGCGATGGACAAAAGACTCCTCGCTATCGAACGCAGTCTAGCGACTCTTAGCTACTTCGGTACCGCTAAAGTCGTTGCAGATGGTTCCGCAGGCACCAGTACCGATGCCGATACCGGTGCCAGTGCCCTTGGTACCTGTTTCAACAGGCATGCTTCCCCCCATGCTGAGCTTGGAATCTCTCTCCAGCATGGGGGATCAGGTGCCGACTCGTTTCTGTACCGACGCCATCTGCTTCGGGAGAACCTGGTGCTTCTTCCTTTTGAGTCTTCTGATTACGATGACTCGGATGATTCCACCGGTACCAGAGCTGAACTTTTACAAGATTCAACTCCTCCTCAGTGCAGAGTGTCCCCTCCTGAGGATATGTCTTTTCATGATTTTGTACGTGATATGGCAAAGGGTCTTGCCATTACAGTAGTACCAGAAAAGGAGCCTAGGGCAGAAGAATTGAGAATTCTTCAATATCCTTTGGCTCCAAAGGAGGCAGCTATGCTTCCTATACACCAGATCTTAATCTTCTAATGTTAAGAATGTGGGAAGCTCCTTTAACAGTATCTCCACATTCTAGACGTCTTGACACTATGTATCGAGTAACACCTTGTCCAGGGTTTCAGAAGACTCAGTTACCACATCATTCTATGGTAGTAGAGTCCGACATGAGGCGGATTAAGAGTGCTAAGACACTCTTCCAGTCCACCAGGTCGTGAGTCTAGAACACTGGATGCCTTTGGTCGTCGATGCTTTCAGTCCTCCATGCTATCAGCAAGAATCAGTTCCTATATATTATACATGGGAATGTTTCTTGAAGAGGTTACAAAAGACTTGGAACTTTTGAACCCTTTTCTTCAAGAGGACAAACGGACAGATCATTTGACTTCGGTCAAACAGGCTCAAAATGTCTCTAAGTTTATGAATCGTGCTACCTTTGACTGTTTTGAATGTATTAGCAGAACTTCTGCTATACCCATAGGAGCACGTCGTATTGCCTGGCTCCAAGCTTCAGACTTGGAGGAATGGGTGCAAGATAAGCTGGGAAACATTCCTTGCACAGGAGAAAATCTCTTTGCAAGGATTGGCAGCTCAAAGCTAATGAAATTGACACTGATAATACAACTTTAGATAGATGTCAAAATCTACAGCTAACCCAGCCAAGAAAAAGTCTTTCAAAAAGCCTTTTTTCTCTAAAAAGAAAAAATTCTATCCATCTTCCACCCAGCAAACACATGTTCCCCAGAAGGGGCAACAACAAACTAGACAGACGAGCTCAGAAGGCTCAGCAGACCCAGCCTCCCCAGGGTCTGACTGTTGTCTAGAGAACTTAGCCGTTCTTCCTGTTCTAAGCCCAGAACCTTTAAATATTCCAGGCCGTATCTGCCATTTTGCCAAAAGATGGCAACAAATCACATCAGATAATTGGACTCTATCTATCGTGAGTCTGGGATACAAGCTTCATTTCCTCAGCTTGCCCCCATCCACGCTAATAAAACAGTTCAAATCTCAACCACTGGTCTCAGACCTGTTGTGGCAAGAGGTCACCACTCTTCTGGCTCAAGGGGCTATAGAAGAGGTTCCAATGTCCCAGCAGGGCACAGGATTCTGTTCCCCCTATTTTCTCATTTCAAAGAAGTCAGGAGGACTAAGACCAATCCTGGACCTCAGAGAACTGAACAAATATTTAGTTCGAGAAAGGTTCAAGATCTCCTTCGGCACACTTCCATACCTTCACGAGCAAGATTGGCTATGGCTATGTTCTCTAGATTTAAGGGATGCTTACATGCATATCCTTATTCATGTAGATCACAGAAAATTCCTTTGATTCCTAGTCAAGGGAAGACATTTTCAATACAGGGTCCTTCCTTTCGGACTGGCCTCTGCTCCAAGGGTCTTCACAAAATGCATGGCAGTAGTAGCAGCATTTATGAGGACTCTAGGAATTTTTGTTTTCCCTTACTTAGATGATTGGCTCATTCGAGCACCGTCAGCTCTAGAGGCAAGTCTTGCTCTTTCCCGAGCAATGCAAATACTGCAGTACTTGGGATGGATCATAAACCTTCCAAAGTCCCAGCTCACCCTCTCAGTTCCTCGAGTTTATAGGGACTCGCTTGGACATACAGCAGTCAAAGGCTTTCCTGCCTCAGCCTCACTGTCTGCGCATCATCGAACTAGCATCTCAAGCAGTGCTACAAACCTTCCTCACTGCCCGACAGATGCTTCAACTTCTAGGACACATGGCATCTACAGTCCATGTGATTCCTTATGCACGCCTTCACATGCGAGCGGCCCAGTGCACCTTAGCTTCCCATTTGTCCCAGGCCTCAGGATGCCTGTCAGACAAGATCAGAGTTACCACACGCCTGATTGCGTCTCTACATTGGTGGCAATCTCTGGAAAACCTTACAGTAGGCTCTCCTTTTCAGCAACCCCTACCTCAGGCTGTCCTGATGACAGATGCATCCAAGTTGGGTTGGGGAGCCCACTTGGGCGATCTGTCTACCCAGGGTCTCTGGACCCCACAGGAGGCTTCTCTTCAAATAAACCTCCTAGAACTAAGGGCCATTTCCAATGCTATTCAAGTCTTTTGCTTCCATCTCATAAACAAAACAGTTCTGGTGCAAACTGACAATCAAGTGGCCATGTTTTACCTAAACAAACAAGGCGGAACAGGCTCTCTGCAATTATGCAACAAAGCTTTGCAACTGTGGGCCTTTGCCAGAGAGCATCACACTCATTTGTTGGCAGTATACCTTCCAGGCATTCAGAATGTTTGGGCGGATAGGCTCAGCCGAGTCCTGTTGCCACACAAGTGGTCTCTCCACTCATATCAACTTGCTCAAGTATTTCAAGTCTGGGGAACACCAGACATAGACCTCTTTGCAAGTCCACAGAATGCCGAACTTCCCCAGTACTGTTCCAGACTTCCATCTCAAAATTGTCAGGCGAGGGATGCATTCCTGCTCCATTGGGGCCAGGATTTTCTCTATGCCTTCCCACCAATTCCCCTAATTCCGAAAACCTTATTCAAACTCCAGAGAGACAGAGGTCGCATGATACTCATAGCTCCCTGTTGGCCAAGGCAAACATGGTATCCTCTTCTCTTAGGTTTCTCTCGAGCCACTCCTCTGGAGTTGGGGAGTGCTCCGGATCTTCTGTCCGAGAACAACAAATTCCTACTGCACCCCAATCCCCAGTCCCTTCATCTCAAGGCCTGGCTGCTCAAGGCATAGAATTTCAAGATCTAGGCCTTTCTCAAGAAGTGAAGGATATTCTTCTAGCTTCCAGAAAACCTTCCACAAGGCGTTCTTACGCTTTTAAGTGGAAGAGGTTCTCAGTCTGGTGTTCCCAGAGGGGACTTAATCCCCTCTTGGTACCAGTAGAGTCCCTTCTGGACTATCTCCTTCACTTATCAGCTTCTTGTCTCAAGACCAATTCTGTTAGAGTCCATCCTAGTGCTATTGCTGCATCTCATAAACCCTTCGATGGGCAACCAATATCCTCTCATCCTCTTGTTTCAAGATTTATGAGGGGTCTCCTTTTAACAAAACCTCCCATCAAACCACCTCCGGTGGCATGGGATCTTAATCTTGTTCTGGGTCAACTCATGAAGCCACCCTTTGAACCTTTAGCTACTTCGGAGCTAAAGTTTCTTTCATGGAAAGTCATTTTCCTAATTGCTATCACTTCTGCAGGACGCATTAGTGAACTGCAGGCTTTAGTGGCTGACCCGCCTTATACGAGGTTTCCTCATGAGAAAGTAGTCTTGAGGACTCATCCTCATTTTATGCCAAAGGTGATATCACCTTTTCATTTAAACCAATCGGTTTATCTCCCAGTCTTCTTTCTTAGGCTTCATGCCTCCAGTGCGGAAAGAATTCTTCATACCTTAGATTGTAAATGGGCTCTGGCTTTTTATCTTCACAGAACTCGGCCATTTAGAAAGTCTTCTCAGCTTTTTCTGGCTTTTGACTCTAGTCATTTAGGACTTTGTCACTAAGAGAACTCTCTCTAAGTGGATGCAGACTGTATTTCCTTTACCTATCAGAGTAAAGGAATCCCTCTTGAAGGCCATGTCACGGCTCATAATGTTAGAGCCATGGCAGCCTCAACAGCTAATCTTCGTTCAGTTGCTATTAATGAGATCTGCAAAGCAGCAACTTGGGCTTCTGTACATACTTTCACTGCCCACTATTATTTAGACAAGGACTCCCGTCGGGATGCCTTGTTCAGTCAGGCTGTTCTACAGCATCTTTCATTCCTAGCTCAACTCCTTCCCACCATCCACTCTTGGATGCCTGAGGTCCCTGGGAGGAAGCATGGCCCATCTTACATAGATCCGCAACATGCTGGGGTCATCCCTAGGCATTTTTAGCTGGGGAGTCCCCATATGTGAAGACTACATTCCTGCTTGTTCCTGGAGATAGCGTAGTTACTCACCTGTAACAGGTGATCTCCGGGAACAGCAGGAATAAGTCTTCACAACCCACCCACCTCCCCTAGGAGTTGTCTTTCTCTTTCTATTTTTCTAATACTCTCTCCTTTGGTCTCAGCTTTCAACTCAACTGAAGTGAGAGAGGTAGTTGGGCGGGAAGGCAGCACGCATGTGTGGTGGGATGCTCCCAAAAGCTTTCCTTTTGGATGCTGGGGAGCATTTCTGCGCAGGCTCCGGTGTCGACAGTACCCCATATGTGAAGACTTATTCCTGCTGTTTCCGGACATCACCTGTTACAGGTGAATAACTATGCTTTCCTGAAGGTCTAGATTATTCAGCTTTCATGCATTCTGTTCCTAAGCCCACATTGTGAAGCCCTCATGTCCTCTTGGACATGAGCCAGCAGTTTGTGTGAAGTAACCAGTGAAAGCCAAGATGACGACAAAT
This sequence comes from Ichthyophis bannanicus, assembly GCA_033557465.1. Classification (NCBI taxonomy): domain Eukaryota; kingdom Metazoa; phylum Chordata; class Amphibia; order Gymnophiona; family Ichthyophiidae; genus Ichthyophis; species Ichthyophis bannanicus. The sequence continues at coordinate 137,461,940 of CM066047.1, read as the reverse complement.
ATACTGATAACATAAGATCTCCAGAAACAAGAATGAATGTTGTCTTCACATATGGGTATTGTCGGTGCCGACGGAGCCTGCGCAGGAACGCTACCCAGCGTCCAGTAGGAAAGTTTTTCGGAGCATCCCATAGCGCCTGTGTGCTGCCTTCCCGCCTTTCCAACTCTCCCTCTTCAGTTTTTCGTTTTCCACGGAGCCGAAAGGAAGCATACACTGTCACTGCAGAAAGATTTATCCTTATTCTTTTGCTTTTTGTGGTCACGTCTGCCTTCCTTCAACGCCTACCAGTGCCGCTGGTTCTCTTTTCTTCAAAAACAAAACAAAACAAAAAACCTAGTTTTCTAAAAGACTTTTTCAGGGGCCTTTCCTCTCTTGGGGCTAGGCGCCATTTTGGGCACTAGGCCCATTTTTCTTCAGACATGGAGAAACCAGCTAGTGGTTTCAAGAAATGTTCTATCTCCAGGAACAAGCAGGAATGTAGTCTTCACATGTGGGGATCGTCGGCACCGATGGAGCCTGCGCGGGAATGCTCCCCAGCATCCAATTAGAAAGCTTTTGGGAGCATCCCACAGCACCTGCGTGCTGCCTTCCCGCCTTTCCCAACTGCCTCTCCAGTTCTTCGTTTTCCGCGGAGCCAGCAGGTCGTTTTTCCTGTCACCGCAGAAATTATCCCATCCTTTTCATTCTTTTTTGTGGTAGCGTCTGCATTCCTCGACGCTACACCGGTACCGCCGGTTCTTTCTTTTTAAAAAAAAATAATTTCTTTTTTTCTGAATTTTCCAGTCTTTTTTTCTGTTGGGTGCCACGCGCCATTTTGGGCACTAGACCCAACTTTTTTTTTCAGAATGAAAAAACCCGCCTCGGGTTTTAAAAAGTGTTCCAAGTGTGGCGGTACCATCTCCGTCACCGACACTCACGAGTGATGCCTTAAATGTTTAGGTCCTGACCACTCCATCTCGAAGTGTGTTGCCTGTGAGATGATGTCGAAGAGGGGTCGGCAAAACCGAGCTGCTAAGCTTAGCGCCCTTTTTCCCTCCGATGCAGCATCCGTGGCATTGACGTCTTCCAGGCTTCGTCTTCCTCCCATGGATCTCAGGTAACCAAACATAAATCTGGCCGGTCCTCAAAGGGTAGATCTCCTTCCAAGCATCAAGATGCCTCTGGTGTTGCCCTTGAGGGACTTGCACCGGCAAAATTGCCCCAGCGGGAGGCTTCGGCTTCCAAAGCACTATTGGGGCTCCAGGATGTTCTTGAGGCCTCATCCTCGGCAGAACTACTGGTGCCATGCTCTGGGGTACTGGCCGCTTCATCCGGTACTGATACCCAGGCATCGGCAGAGGTACTTGGCAATTGAACGCAGTCTGGTGGCTCTCCTTGCGGCTTCGGTGCCTTTGAGACCGCTTCAGACGGTTCAACTGGTATTGATACCTGTTCAGGCACCGATACCGGTACCGACAGCATCGACATTGGCGACAGTGTTACCGACACTGAGTCATGCTCTTTCCTCCGGTATCGACAGGCCAGTACTGGACCCCTCCGTTACTGACTTCCATCGGTACTGGTATCGTGCTTTGCAAGAGCACCCGGATAAGAGATTTTGAATCCTCCGATGACTCTGAGGATTCTGACAGCTCTGTTGGTACTGTAGTACTTCTCTTTGAGGAGCCTTCCTCTCCTAAACGTAGGATGTCTCCTCCAGAGGATATATCCTTTCAGGATTTCATTCGGGAGGTGGCTACAGGTCTTTCCATCACAGTGGCTCCTGAAACAGAGCCCAGAGCAAAGGAATTGGAGATTTTACAATATCCTAAAGCTCCCAAGGAGGCAGCTACTTTGCCTATTCATGAGATCTTGCATGATCTCATGCTAAGAATGTGGGAGACACCTCTTACCACCTCTCCTCATTCTCGAAGGCTTGATACCATGTATCGAGTACCTCCTTGTCCTGTATTTCAAAAAACCTAGCTACCACACCACTCCATGGTAGTAGAATCAGCTATGAGAAGGATCAAGAGTGCAAAAAGACATGCATCTAATCCACCAGGACATGAATGTAGGACTATTGATGCCTTTGGACGTCGAACCTTCCAGGCCTCTATGCTTTTTGCCAGGATTAGTTCCAACATTTTATATATGGGAATGTTCCTTAAGGAGGTTACAGGATATCTAGAGCTTATGAGCCCTCTCCTTCCTGATAAGAGGCAAGATTATCTTACACTTGTCAAACATGCCCAAGATGTTTCTAAGTTTGTTAATCGTGCAGCTTTTGACTGCTTTGAGTGCATAAGCAGAACCTCTGCCATTGCCATTGGTGCTCGTAGGATTGCCTGGCTCCAGGCATCTGACTTAGAACTCTGGGTACAGGACAAACTGAGGAATATCCCTTGCACAGGCGAAAACCTTTCGCAAAAATTGGTAAGAGAAAGCTAATGAGCTGGATGCTGATAACACCACTTTGGATAGATTAAAGGCTACAGCTGATCCTGCAAGAAGAAATTCCTACAAGAAACCGTTCTCTAAAAAGAAGGTTTTACTCCTCCTATACACAGCAGCAGGGACATTCTGCAGGTCAGTCTGCCCGAAAGGGACAGCAGCCACCAAAACAAAGAAAAGCAAAGTCTGCTAAGCCTCAACCGGCCCAGCAGACTCAGCCTCCACAGGGGCTTTGACTCCCATCTAGAGAACTGGGCCTTCCTGGCCCTCAACGGGCCAGAGCCCTCCACCATTACAGGAAGGTTGTGTTATTTTGCCCCCAGATGGGAGCAGATAACAGCAGAAGAATGGACTCTCTCCATTGTAAAGGAGGGGGTACAAGCTTCATTTCCTCAACATGCCCCCTCCTACAGTTGTAAGACGGTTCAATTCTCAGACTTCACTTGAAAATCAGTTGGGTCAAGAGGTCAATTTACTTCTTGCCATAAAAACATAAGAACATAAGATATGCCATACTGGGTCAGACCAAGGTCCATCAAGCCCAGTATTCTGTTTCCAACAGTGGCCAATCTAGGTCACATGTACCTAGCAGTTTCCCCAAGAGACACAAGTTCCACAATGCTTGTACTGGGTCAAGCATTGATATCTTCGGTCACTTCTTAATAATGGTTTATGGACCTTTCCTCCAGGAACTTGTCCAAACCTTTTTTAAACCCAGCTACACTAACAGCCTTTACTACATCCTCCGGTAACAAATTCCAGAGTTTGATTACACGTTGAGTGAAAAAATATTTTCTTTTATTAGTCTTAAATAGTTTACCCTGTAGCTTCATTGCATTTCCCCTAATCTTTCTATATTCTAAGGTAAACAATCGATCTACGTTTACCCGTTCCACTCCGTTCATTAATTTATAGACTTCTATCATATCTCCCCTCAGCCGTCTCTTTTCCAGGTTAAAGAGCCCTAACCTTTTTAGCCTTTCTTCATAGGAGTATCCTTCCTTCATAGGAGTATCCTTCCACCCCCTTTACCATTTTGGTGGCTCTTCTCTGAACCTTTTCTAAAATCGCTATATCCTTTTTAAGATACGGCGACCAGAATTGCACACAGTATTCAAGGTGCGGTCTCACCATGGAACGATACAGAGGCATTATAATATCTTTTGTTTTATTTTCCATTCCTTTCCTTATCATACCCAGCATTCTATTTGCTCTCTTGGCCGCCGCTGCACACTGAGCCGAGGGTTTTAACATGGTATCCACAATGACACCTAAATCTTTTTCTCCAGGACCAAGCAGGAAGTCAGTCCTCACTTATGGGTGACGTCGGCGCCGACGGAGCCCTCGCGGAGCAATTTTCCCCAGCTTTCAAAGAAAGCCTTTGGGAATTGCAGCGCGCATGCGCGGTCGTCTTCCCGCCCGAGGGTGCCATCTTAGCCAGTCTTCTTTTTTCCGCGGAGCCCTACAGACGTCCCCGTCTTGTCCCCGCGAAAAAGTTGATTTTCTTCTTTATTTTATCCTTTTTTCTTTCGGTTCGACGCCGATCGTTTTCCTGCCCGGACTCGCGACGCCGGTCTCGAGTCCTCTTACTTTTTTCGGTTTTTCTGACTTAGTCAGCTTTCGTTTTCGGTTTCCCTGGCAGCCCGGTCCTTTGACCTCGCAGGGGCCCTTTTTCCCCCGATGGCTGCCAGTGGGTTTAAGCGGTGTGGTCGGTGTGACCGAAATATGTCACTAACCGACACACACGACTTTTGCCTCCGCTGCCTGGGCCCGGATCATGAGGAACTGATCTGTGGGCCCTGCAGCAAACTGTCCTCAAAGGCGTTGAGAAGTCGGCGGCATCAGCGTGAGAGAATCTTCGCTGACCCCAGCCGTACCCGGACCTCGTCGGAGGCCTCCGTGTCGAAAGGCTCCAGCTCGGACCGTCGCCGGAGCTCCTCCGACCGGGGTTCTCCCTCCGGGGACCATCGTCGGAAGGAAAAACCCGCGAGGGCGGCGTCGGTGGACGCTCCTGGTTCCGCGAGGGCCAGGTCGCATAGCCCCGACAGCCGCCCCGGGTCCTTGGAGAAGGAACACATCCCGAAGCGACCTCGCCTGGAGTCGGAGATGCCTGCCCGGGTAAGTCCTGTGGTCCTTCTGGACTCGCCTCCGCGACAGCCGACGTCGGGCCCGACGCCGTCGGGGCCCGAGTCGGGGGCTGCTGGGTCACCTGAGCTCAGACTCAGGTTGACGGCCTTGGAGAGCAGACTGTCTGCCTTCATGGACCAGCAGAGGGCACTGCTCGCTGGCTTCGCTGGCGCCGCTGCCCCGACCGCTGGGACGTCGACATCCAAGTCGACCCCGGAGACCGAGCCGATCCTCGAGTCGATGAGAACTCGAGTCGATCCTCGGTCGAGGTCACCCTCGGCCTCCCGTTCGGGACCGAGGTCGCCGACGCCGACTCCCTCGGCGTCGGGGCGGCTGGCGCCGCACCCTGCCCGGGCCGACCCCACCGAGTCCTCGTCGGAGTCGGTCTGGGAGTCTGAGGAGGAAGAGTCACCTGATTCTTTCCGGACTCGGTGTGTCCCATCGGACTCACCGGAGTCCGAGCCTCGGAAGCAGTCCCCCCCGGAGGATGCCCGGTTCTCGGACTTCGTTAGGGATATGGCCAAGGCTTTGGCCTTCCCTGCGGATCCCGAGGAGGAGCCTCGAGCCGAAGAGCTCGACGCCCTCCAGTATGACTCTCCCGCGAGGGAACACTTTACTGTGCCCGTTCCTCCTATGCTGGAACGACTACTCTTCCGCATGTGGGAGAGTCCGGCCTCCTCGCCGGTCCTGAGCAAGCGGGTCGATTCTATCTATCGGGTCCGCAAGAGCCCTGGCTTTCAAAAGGCACAGCTGCCACACCATTCCATGGTAGTGGAATCGGCCATGCATCGTCTTAAGAGCCAGAAGATGCACTCCTCGGTGCCTCCTGGAAGGGAGGCCCGTAACCTGGATGGCCTTGGCAAGAAGTGCTTCCAGGGCTCTATGCTCGCATGTCGTGTCCAGACTTACCAGCTATACATGGGCATGTATCTCCGGGATCTGGCTAAAGAGCTAGCCGGATTCTCCGCTGGTCTCTCCGAGGAGCCCTTGCGGAGGTTCCTAGCCTTGTCCACGGGCATTCGGGAATGCTCAAAGTTCATGTCCCGAGCAGCCTATGATGGCTTTGAAGCCTCGGCTCGAGTGGCCGCAGCCGGCATCGGTGCCCGCCGACAGGCTTGGCTTCAGTCGTCAGACCTTGAGCCCTGGGTACAGGACAAGTTGGTCGATGTCCCCTGCCGAGGCGAAAACCTCTTTGGCAAGCCCATGGCGGAAAAGGCTGCACAAATTGAGACTGAGACTCTCACCAGGACCAGGCTTTCTAAGAAGACCTCCGCCCCTTCCCAGAAAAAGAAGGGCTCGGGAAAAAGTCCTTTTACCCGAGGAAGGCGGCTGCCTACAAACAATACCCCCATTATCAGGCCCCTGCAGCTCCCCAACAGGGCCAGCAGGCCAAGGGACGGGGTAACGGGTCCCGTAGGCAGCAAGCCCCCAAGCCTGCACCACCAGCCCCTGCTCAGCAGGGTGGGGGTTTTTGACTCGCTCAGCATAGCCTCTCCCCCCCCGCTGGTTCCTCCCAGCACCGGAGGCCGGCTGGTTCACTTCGCCCACAGGTGGTCCAGCATCACCGCAGATGCCTGGGTGCTTCAGGTCGTGCGAGAAGGCTACCTTCTCCACTTCCATCAGGTCCCTCCCTCCTATTTTCCGGGAGAGCCTCCGCGCCCCCCTCTGCACAGGGAGTTGCTCCTTCAGGAGTTAGCAGGTCTTCTGCTGGAACAGGCGGTGGAACCGGTGCCACACCACCTGAGAGGTCAAGGCTTTTATTCAAGGTATTTTCTGATACCAAAGAGAACAGGGGGCCTCAGACCCATCCTGGACTTGCGCAACCTCAACAAGTTCCTTGTGCGGGAGAAGTTCAAAATGCTTACCCTTGGAATCCTTCTGCCCTACCTCCAGCAGGGAGATTGGCTATGCTCCTTGGATCTAAAGGATGCCTACACGCACATCCTCATCCACCCAAGCCACCGCCAATACCTAAGGTTTGTGGTGGCAGGAAATCATTACCAGTACAGAGTACTGCCCTTTGGCCTGTCCTCCGCACCGTGAGTCTTCACAAAATGTCTCGCGGTCGTGGCGGCCCATCTCCGGCTTCACGGCCTCTATGTCTTTCCGTACCTCGACGACTGGCTCATCAGAGCAGCGTCCGCTCAGGAGGTCACCAACGCCACGTGCCGCACGGTGACTCTGCTGCAGCACTTGGGCTTTGTTATAAACTTCGCAAAGTCCACTTTGCTCCCCTCACAGGATCTCGAGTTCATCGGCGCAAGGCTGCACACTCCTCAGGCGCGAGCATACCTACCGCTCGACAGGGCTCAACGGCTCATGGACCTAGCCGACCGCTTTCGCAGCCAGCCCCTGGTCTCCGCCAGGCGCTTCCTGAGACTGCTCGGCCATATGGCTTCCACCGTCCATGTGACCCCCAATGCCCGCCTGCATATGCGGTCTGCTCAATGGTGTCTCCGCCAGCAGTGGCGACAAGCCACGGGCGGCCTAGCAGACCTAGTGCGCGTTTCCGAGCCGCTGGTCTCGTCTCTCCGGTGGTGGCTCCGGCAGCCGAACCTGATATTCGGAATGCCTTTCCAGTCACCTCAGCCGACCCGGGTGCTGACCACCGATGCATCCCTCCTGGGCTGGGGAGCACATTGCCAAGAGGCACGTACTCAGGGCCTCTGGACCACGTGGGAGTCTGCTCAGCAGATCAACTTCCTGGAGCTCAGGGCGATCCGCCTAGCTCTCAAGGCCTTCTCCCACCTGACTTCCCAACAGTCCGTCCTTGTCCAGACGGACAATCAAGTTGCCATGTTCTACGTGAACAAGCAGGGGGGCACGGGCTCCTTCCTCCTCTGCCGGGAGGCACAGAAGCTCTGCTCTTGGGTCGTCAGTCACGGCATTCTCCTCAAGGCAGTTTATCTCCCGGGCCAAGAAAATTGCCTTGCAGACAAACTCAGCAGGGTCCTCCAGCCGCACGAGTGGCGTCTGGATCCCTTGGTAGTTCAGAAGCTCTTCCTCAGGTGGGGTCTCCCCACGGTGGATCTCTTTGCCAGTCCTCACAACCGGCAGCTTCCTCACTTCTGCTCTCGTCAGCCACACCCCCTTCGGGTTGCGGCGGACGCCTTTCTGATCTCGTGGTCGGGGAGCCTTCTGTACGCTTTCCCTCCCATCCCGCTAGTCTCTCGGACTCTTTTCAAGGTTCTCCGAGACAAAGCCTTCATGATCCTGGTGGCCCCTCGCTGGCCCAGGCAGCCGTGGTTTCCGCTCCTGCTGCAACTGGCGGTGGAGGATCCAATCCCTCTGGGGGTACAACCGGATCTCCTCACTCAGGATCAGGGGTCCCTCCTGCACCCCAACCTCAGGTCTCTCAACCTCATGGCCTGGCTGCTGAGAGGGTAGTCCTTGCTCCCCTTCTCCTGCCGGCGGAGGTGGAGGAGGTCGTCTTGGCTTCGCGACGGCCTTCTACCCGCAAATGCTACGCCCTTAAATGGCGTCGCTTTGCAGTCTGGTGTACCCAACAGTCTCAGGATCCCTTCTCCTGCCCGGTGTCGGTGATCTTGCAGTACTTGCTGCACCTCTCTAATCTAGGACTTAAGTCCAACTCCGTCAAAGTTCACCTCAGTGCTCTTTCAGCACATCATGTGCCGGTGGACGGCAGACCTCTCTCCAATGACCCTCTCGTAGCGAGGTTTCTCCGAGGTCTCCTTCTACTTAAACCACCTCTGCGCCCGCCAGCGCCTGACTGGGACCTGAATGTGGTTTTGCAGCGGATCACCTGTCCGCCTTTTGAACCTATGGCTACCTGTTCTCTCCGTTTTCTGTCTTGGAAAACACTGTTCTTGATAGCCCTCACTTCCGCTAGACGCGTCAGTGAATTGCAGGCCCTCGTGTCTGATCCCCCTTACACTAGGTTCTACAAGAATAGGGTGGTCCTACGGACTCATCCGAAATTTCTGCCTAAAGTGGTCTCCCCTTTTCACATCAATCAGGAGGTGGTACTTCCAACCTTCTTTCCCAGACCACACTCCAGCCGAGCTGAGACGGTCCTCCATACCCTGGACTGTAGAAGGGCTCTGAACTTCTACCTTGACCGTACGCGGGAGCACCGTAAAGCTGCTCAGCTTTTTGTGTCTTTTGACCCCAATAGATTGGGGCTCCCGGTCTCCAAGCGTACTCTGTCCATTTGGGTTGCGGACTGTGTCTCTTGGGCTTATGGGGCAGCCGGACTCTCCTTAGAAAGTCGAGTCACGGCTCATTGCGTTCGGGCAAAGGCCACGTCAGTGGCTTACCTCCGCTCTGTTCCGCTGGCAGACATCTGCCGGGCCGCTACTTGGTCTTCGAGCCAGACTTTTGCGGTCCATTACTGTCTCGAGAGGGAGTCCCGTAGGGACAGTGCTTTCGGACAGGCAGTCCTCCGTAATCTCTTTGAGGTCTGAGCAACTCCTACCCTCCATCCCGGATGTGGGCTACCGGTGGGTGATAATTCAGCGAAGATTCTATCCTTCTGTGCTGCTGAGCTGGAGGGAGCTCATTTTTGTGCTTAGGGTCTCCGGTAGCCTTGAGCTTGGGAGTCCCATAAGTGAGGACTGACTTCCTGCTTGGTCCTGGAGAAAGCGTAGTTACTCACCTGTAACAGGTGTTCTCCAGGAGCAGCAGGAATCAGTCCTCACTACCCTCCCTCCTCCCCTTGGAGTTGCAATCGTCTGCTTATGTTCTTTTTGCAAATTTTTATGCTGTCTTTTTTAGCTATGTCATCTGACTGGCTAAGATGGCACCCTCGGGCGGGAAGACGACCGCGCATGCGCGCTGCAATTCCCAAAGGCTTTCTTTGAAAGCTGGGGAAAATTGCTCCGCGAGGGCTCCGTCGGCGCCGACGTCACCCATAAGTGAGGACTGATTCCTGCTGCTCCTGGAGAACACATGTTACAGGTGAGTAACTACGCTTTCCTGGGTGGTGGTTCCTAATGTGGAACCTTGCATCGTGTAACCATAGTTTGGGTTGTTCTTCCCTAGGTGCATAACCTTGCACTTGTCCACATTAAATTTCATCTGCCATTTTGATGCCCAGTCTTCCAATTTATCAAGATCCTCTTGTAATTTTCCACAATCCCCTTGGGTTTTAACAACTTTAAATAGTTTTGTCATCTGCAAATTTGACAACCTCACTCGTTCCACTTTCCAGGTCATTTATGAATATGTCAAAGCAGCGGACCCAGTACAGATCCCTGGGGTACACCACTATTCACCTTTCTCCAGTGGGAAAATTGGCCATTTAGCCCTACCCTCTGCTTTCTATCTTTTAACCAGTTCCTGATCCACAACAGTACACTACCTCCTATCCCATGACTCTTTAGATTTGCCAAAAGTCTCTGAGGGACCTTGTCAAAGGCTTTCTGAAAGTCCAGATACACAATATCAACTCACCTTTGTCCACCTGATTATTCACTCCTTCAAAAAACATAACAGATTAGTAAGACAAGATCTTCCTTGTCTAAAGCCATGTTGGCTGTCTTCCATTAGGTCATGACTATCTACATGCTGAGTAATTTTATTCTTTGATAGTTTCTACCATTTCTCCCGGTATTGATGTCAGGCTCACTGGTCTGTAGTTTCCCGGATCACCCCTGGAACCCTTTTTAAAAATTGGTTTTACATTGGCGATCCTCCAATCTTCAGGTATTAGAGATGATTTTAATGATAGTTCACAGATTACTGATAGCAGGTCTGCAATCTCAAATTTCGGTTCTTTCAACACCCTTGGATGTATACCATCCAGCCCAGGTGATTTGCTACTCTTCAGTTTATCTAATAGTTGTAATACATCTTCCCAATGTATCTATTTCCTTCAATTCTTCCGCACCTTTAAATACCACTTCAGTCATGGGTAACATCCCTACATCTTCCTCAGTAAAGACCGAAGCAAAGAATTCATTCAGTCTCTCCGCTATCGCCTTGTCGCCTCTTAGTGCTCCTTTAACCCCTTTATCATCTAAAGGATCAACTGACACTCTCAGGTTTTTTTGCTACGAATGTACTTGAAAAGGTCTTTACTTCGCATTTTTGCTTCCGCAGCAAGCTTCTTCTCATTCTCCCTTTGCCTGCCATATCAATGCCTTGCGTTTGACTTGCCAGTGCTTGTGCTGTTTCCAGGTTTTGTTTGGCTCTTTTTTCCATTTCCTGAAAGATGCTTTTTTGGCAACAGCCTCTCTGACCTCACCTTTAAACCATGCTGGCAGTTTTTTGGACTTCCTTCCACTTTTCTTAAAGCGTGGAATACAGCTGGTCTGGGCTTCCAAGATAGTATTTTTCAACAGCCAAGCCTGATGTACGTCTTTAACCTTTGCAACTGCTCCTTTTAGTTTTTTCTTAACTATTTTCCTCATTTTATCATAGTCTCCCTTTCGAAAGTTAAAAGGTAGTACTGTGGATTTTCTTACTATCCCTCCTCCACTAATTAAATCAAAGGCGATCATGCTATGATCACTATTGCCAAGTGGTCCCAACAACCTTATCTCTTGCACTAGATTTGGTGTTCCACTAAGGACTAGGTCTAATATGGCTTCCCCTCTGGTCGGTTCATGAACCAGCTGCTCCAAGAAGCAGTCATTTATTTCATCTAGGAACTTTATCTCCCTAGCATGTCCTGACGTGACACTGACCCAGTCGATACTGGGGTAGTTGAAATCACCCATTATTACTGCGCTGTAACTTTTGTTAGTTTCCTTGATTTCTTTGAGCATTTCATCAACCATTTGGTCATTCTGGCCAGGCGCTCGATAGTACACCCCCACTACCATTGCCTTCCCCCTTTTACATGGACTTTCAATCCATATAGATTCTACAGCAGATTGTTTCCTGCAAAACTTTAATCCTTTGACTCAGTGCCCTCTCTAACATAGAGAGCAGTCTCCACCAATTTGATCAGCTCTATCATTACGATATAGTTTGTACACAGGTATCAGTGTCCCACTGGTTGTCCTCCTTCCACCATGTCTCTGATATTCCAATCATATCTAACCTTTCATTTAGTGCTATATATTCTAACTCTCCCATCTTATTTTTTAGACTTCTAGCATTTGCATACAAGCATTTTAGAGAATGTATTTTATTCATATTAATTTGGCTATTGTTAGACATGGGTAATTTGGGATCTTTAAGCTCTGTCTGCTCCATACTTGAGGGCATTTGGGCTACTTTACTCTTTTTATTTATTTACAGTCTCTTCTATACCGCACTATTCGGCATCAGCGCGGTTTACATGGAACAAAAATACTCAGTACAGTTAACACGTATGAGTTTACAGATAACAGGGTAAAAAACTTGGATAACAAAGGGCAACTATTTACAAAGCAAACTGCATTGTGGAACCTCTGCTTTTGGTAGTATCCTTCAAAGATACATTCTTCCGAACCATCCGCTCTTGGGCGACTGTCGGCTTTCCCCTAATATCTAGTTTAAAAGCTGCTCTATCTCCTTTTTAAAGGTTAATGCCAGCAGCCTGGTTCCATCCCGGTTAAGGTGAAGCCCATCCCTTCGGAAGAGCCCCTCCTTTCCCCAGAATGTTCCCCAGTTCCTAACAAATCCAAAACCCTCATCTCTGCACCATTGTCTCATCCACGCATTGAGACTCCAGAGCTCTGCCTGCCTTTTCGGTCCTGCGCGTGGAACAGGAAGCATTTCGGAGAATGCTATCCTGGAAGTTCTGGATTTTAACTTCCTACCTAAAAGCCTAAATTTAGCCTCCAGAACCTCCCTACCACATTTTCCTATGTCATTGGTACCGACATGTACCAAGACAGCAGACTCCTCCCCAGCACTATCTAAGACCTTATCTAGGTGGCGCGTGAGATCCGCTACCTTCGCACCAGGCAGGCATGTTACCAGGCGATCCTCACGTCCACCAGCCACCCAGCTATCTACATGCCTAATCGAATCACCAACTATTACAGCTGTCCTAACCCTTCCCTCATGGGCACATGGCCCTGGAGAACCTTCCTCGGTGCGAGAGGGTTTTACATCACCTGGAGGACAGGTCCTAGTTACAGGATCACTTCCTGCCATACCAGGGTGATGCTCTCCTGTCACGTGACCTCTCTCCTCCATGGCAACAGGGATGCTGCCAGACTGGAGGTGGGACTTCAGGACTATATCCCTGTAGGTCTCATCTATGTACCTCTCTCTTATGCTTTCCAAGTCTGCTACTTTAGCCTTTAGAGAACGGACTCTTTCCCTGAGAGCAAAGAGCTCCTTTGCGGTAGTCTTTGGTAGATGGCATTGCAGTAATCCAGATGAGGTATTATAGAAGCTTGTAGTACAGTATGGAAGTCTGTAGGCTCGAAGAGTGGTCGGAGGTGCTGGTGAGTCTTTGCTTTGTGGTAAATTGTGTGGGTGATTTTATTTGTGTGGTTTGAATGTTAGGTGTTGGTCGAGGGTGACCCCAAGGTATCAAACTTCAGTCTTGGTTTTGATTGTAGTATTCAGGGTTATTGTAGCTGGTAGGGCGGGGGGGGACGACGACAAAGGTGTGGTGTCCCTTGTTATGTAGAGTGCCTCCGTCTTATAGTTGATTTGCAGGTTATTGTCTCATCTCCAGGAACAAGCAGGAATAAGTCCTCACATATGGGTACGTCGGTACCGACGGAGCCCGTGCGGGAAAGCTCCCCAGCTTCTTAGAATAGAAGCTTTTGGGACCTCCCACTGCACATGTGCACTGCCTTCCCGCCTTCCTGAACAGCTCTCCTCAGTTTCTCTTTTTCCGCGGAGCCAGCAGGTCGTGTTCCTGTCACCGCTGAAGAAATTGTTATTTTATTTGTTTCTTTAGACCGCGTACCTGCCTTCCCCATACCGATACCGGTATCGCCGGTCTTTTCTTTCTTTCTTTAAAAAATTATAATTCTTTTTTCTTATTTTTTAGCTTTTTGGTCACTTCAGAGAGGCCTCTCGGCCTACTCAATTTCTCCTCATGGAGAAGCCAGCCCCTGGATTTAAGAAGTGTACCAAATGTAATGCTGTTATTTCAGTCACAGACACCCATGAATGGTGTCTGAAATGTTTGGGGCCTGACCATTCCATACCGGACTGCCCATCTTGCTCCCACATGTCTAAACGTGGGCTGCAGAACCGGGCCAACAAATTCCATGTGCTGTTTGCTTCAGAGAATACAGCATCACAGTCATCCAGGTCTTCTTCTCCGGATGGATCTCAGGTAACCAAACCTTCTGTGGGCAAGTCCTCAAAGAGCAAATCTCCTTCAAAGCATCGAGAGGCTCTTAGCTTAGAACTTGAGGACCCTGCCCCAGCCAAACAACCCCGGCGGGAAGTCCAACTTCCAAAAACGCCAATTCAGGGGTCTCAGGTTGATATCGATGCTACGGCCTCGACAGATCACCTGTTAGCCTGCTCTGGGGTACCGGGTCACTCCGGTACCGACATCCAGGCAGCTATGGCGTCCATGGGCGATACTGTACAGTCCATGCAGCAGGCCGTCATGGCTTTCATTAAAGCTGCAACGCCATCGGTTCCGCTTTCAGCGGTTCCGGGCCCGATACCGGTATCGTCCGCCATGCCGGTATCGAGGCCGTCCACCTCTAAACGCAAGTCGGTACCGTATGGGCTTTCGCTCCATACCGGTTCCATACCCGATACGCCCGATATCGATACCGATCGGTACGCGTATCGTGCGTTAGAGGAAAGCACCGATTCCTCTGAGGATTTTCACTCCTCTGATGATTCTGCTGAGTTTTCACTCAACTTACCTGAGGAGCCCTCTTCTCCTAAAAGGAGAATGTCCCCTCCAGAGGATTTGTCCTTCCAGGACTTTGTTTTAGATATGGCTACAGCCCTTTCTATTACCACATCCTCTGAAAAGGAACCCAGATCCAAAAAACTGGATATTTTGGGATACTCAAAGGCCCCTAAAGAGGCAGTTACCCTGCCTATCCATGAAATCCTTCAAGAACAACTGATGGATTTCTGGGAAAATCCTTTGACTTTGTCTCCTTATTCCCGTAGGTTGGACACCATGTATAGGGTCCCTCCTTCTCCTGGTTTCCAAAAGACTCAATTGCCCCACCACTCTATTGTGGTGAAGTCTGCAATGAAGAAGATTAGGAGTACCAAAAGGCACTCTTCCACCCCTCCAGGACGGGAATGTAAGACTTTGGACTCTTTTGGTAGGAAAATTTTCCAGGCTAGTATGCTTATAGCCAGGATTAATTCCTACAGTCTCTATATGGGCATGTTCCTGGAGGAACTTGCCAAAAAGGTGCGGCATTTTGCCCCCTTTATCCCTGAGGATAAAAAGCAGGGATTCCTTTCCCTAGTGAAACAACTCTTAGAGGTTTCTAAGTTCTCTAATAGGGCAGCATATGATTCCTTTGAGGGAGCCAGTAGGGCTTCGGGCATTGCTATTGCAGCCCGACGTCTTGCTTGGCTCCAGGCCTCTGATCTGGAACCTTGGGTTCTAGATGGCTTACGGAATCTGCCCTGTACAGGTGAGAACTTATTTGGGGAAGAGTGGCAAATCAAAGCCACCCAGATGGATGCTGAAAATGCCACCTTGGAAAGACTTTCAAAGTCCACTTCAATTCCTACTAAGAAAAAGTCTTTTAAAAGGCCTTACTATAAGAAGGCCAGAGTTGCTTCAAATACTGGCCAGCAGTCTTCTCAACCTCGCTATACTGCTAAGCGTCAGCAATCCAAACAAGCACGAGCTAAGCCTGCAGCAGCTACTGTAGCTCAGCAGGCTCCAACCCCTCAGGGGTTTTGACTTGCTCCTAGGGAACTTGCCACTTCTGGTTCTAACACAACCAGAACCTCTCACCATACCCGGAAGGTTGGTTCACTTTGCTCCCAGATGGGAACAAATCACAACAGAACAATGGACCCTCTCTATCATTCGAGAGGGTTACAAACTTCATTTCTCCAGCCTTCCTCCCCATCATATGGTGAGACCATTCAATTCTCCCCCATCTCTCCTAACCCTGTTGGGTCAAGAGGTTTCCTCTCTTCTTGCCCAAGGGGCCATAGAAGAGGTTCCTCTTCCTCAACAAGGGTCCGGTTTCTACTCCCCTTATTTTCTCATTCCAAAGAAGACAGGGGGATTCAGACCAATCCTAGATCTGAGAGAATTGAACAAATTTCTCTTCAAGGAGAAATTCAAAATGCTGTCTCTCGGCATTCTCCTTCCTTACCTCCAGGGTCAGGACTGGCTTTGTTCTCTAGACCTACAGGATGCGTATACACATATACTCATCCATCCATCCCACAGAAAGTATCTTCGCTTTCTGTTTCAGGGAAAACATTTCCAATACAGAGTACTCCCCTTCGGTCTAGCCTCTGCTCCAAGAGTATTCACAAAATGCATGGCAGTCGTAGCCGCATTTCTAAGAGGCATGGGAATCTTTGTCTTCCCATATCTGGACGACTGGCTCATCCGAGCTCCAACTCAGTCACAGGCCCAGATTTCCCTGGACCACACAAGGAGCCTTTTGCAGTATCTGGGACTGGTAGTAAACCTTCCCAAGTCCCAACTCATCCCTACTCAATCTCTAGAATTCATAGGGGCCCAGTTGGACACCATCACTGCAAGGGCCTACCTTCCACATGTTCGAGGCCAGCGCCTCCTGAGTTTGGCCTCCCAAGCTCAGTCCAGCACTCACTTGACAGCCAGGGAAATGCTACGCCTACTGGGTCATATGGCCTCCACAGTGCATGTGGTGCCCTATGCTCGTCTTCATATGAGAGCAGCTCAATGGACCCTGGCCACTCAGTGGACTCAGGCGTCAGGAGCGCTCTCAGACCAAATACAAACCTCCGATCGTCTGTTTTGGTCCCTCCACTGGTGGACTTCCACCAAGAATCTGTTGTTGGGGGCTCCATTTCAACCATTGCTACCCCAAGCAACCCTTACAACAGATGCCTCCCAAACAGGGTGGGGAGCCCATCTGCAAACTCTCTCCACTCAGGGCACTTGGTCTCTACAGGAGACCACCCTTCATATCAATCTTCTGGAACTGCGAGCAATTTACCTTGCCCTCAAGGTCTTCCACTCCCTCCTAGCCAACCTCACTGTCCTAGTTCAGACGGACAATCAGGTGGCCATGTTTTACATAAACAAACAAGGAGGGACGGGCTCTCTGTCGCTTTGCAACGAAGCTCTAAGACTATGGGCCTTCGCCAGAGAGCATCAGATTCACCTGCTAGCAGTGTATCTCCCAGGAGTTCAAAACTCTCGGGCAGACAGGCTCAGTCGAGTTCTGCTGCCACACGAATGGTCCCTACATTTGGACCAAATAAACCGAATCTTTCAGGAATGGGGGACCCCGGACATAGACCTCTTTGCAAGTCCGTGGAATGCCAAACTTCCCCGGTTCTGTTCCAGAACTCCGTGTCAGGGAGCTCAGGCTACGGACGCCTTTCTCCTGAATTGGAGTCAGGCATTCCTATATGCCTTTCCACCCATTCCTTTGATTCCCAAGACTCTGTTCAAACTCCAGAGGGATCATGGAACTATGATCCTCATAGCTCCACGCTGGCCACGCCAAGTGTGGTTCCCTCTACTTCTACAGCTCTCCCAGGGATCCTACTTGGATCTGGGAGCTGCGCCAGACCTCCTGTCTCAGGAGGAGGGGACTTTGTGGCACCCAAACCCCAAATCCCTTCACCTCAGTGCTTGGTTACTGAAGGCTTAAGCCTTCAAGACTTTCATCTTTCCCAACCAGTGAAAGATATCCTTTCTGCCTCTAGGAAACCCTCTACCAGGCGTTCCTATGCTTTCAAATGGAAACGTTTTTCCATTTGGTGTGCTCAGCAGGGTCTTGACCCTCTGGCACTTCCTTTGAATTCTCTTCTTGATTATCTCCTGCATCTATCCAATGCAGGCCTCAAGACGAATTCGGTAAGAGTCCATTTAAGTGCTATTGCAGCATCCTTGAAACATATAAATGGACAACCTATCTCCTCTCATCCTCTTGTTGCAAGATTCATGAGAGGCCTGACTCTCACTAAACCTCCCATCAGACCACCCCCGGTCGCATGGGATTTGAATCTAGTGCTCGGTCAACTTATGAAGCCACCTTTTGAGCCAATGTTTTCCACCTCCTTGAAATTTCTTTCCTGGAAGGTCATCTTCCTCATTGCAGTCACTTCGGCTCGCCGCATCAGTGAGCTGCAGGCTTTAGTGGCTAATCCACCTTACACAAGATTTCATCATGATAAGGTGGTCCTTAGGACGAATCCCCACTTTATGCCTAAAGTGGTCTCGCCTTTTCATCTTAATCAAGAGGTATATCTACCTGTCTTTTTTCCAGCTCCTCATGCATCCAATGCAGAGAGGAACCTTCATACTCTGGATTGTAAAAGAGCTCTCGCTTTTTACCTTAATAGGACTCAGCCACATCGAAAGTCTTCTCAACTTTTTGTGGCCTTTGATCCTTCCCATTTGGGACTTCCAGTCTCCAAGCGTACACTTTCCAATTGGATTGCTCAGTGTATTTCTTTTGCTTACCAGAGCAAAAACATTTCTCTGGAAGGCCATGTCACTGCTCACAATGTGAGGGCCATGGCAACTTCTATGGCTCATCTGCACTCTGTTTCCATAGATCAGATCTGTCGAGCCGCTACCTGGGCCTCGGTTCATACCTTCACAGCCCATTACTGTTTGGACAAGGACTCCCGCCGGGATGCCTTGTTTGGCCAGGCTGTCCTCAAGCACCTGTTCCATTCCTAAACAACTCCTGCCCACCTTCCCAGAATGGATGCCTGAGATCCATACGAAGATGGCGAACCTTTACAGGGGATCCCATGCATCTAAGCTAGGGAGTCCCCATATGTGAGGACTTATTCCTGCTTGTTCCTGGAGATAGCACAGTTACTTACCTGTAACAGGTGATCTCTGGGAACAGCAGGAATTAGTCCTCACAACCCACCCACCTCCCCTAGGAGTTGTATCTTTTATCTATCTATCTTCCTGTCCTCTCTCTGTTGACTCAGCTATAAACTCGAAACTGAGGAGAGCTGTTCAGGAAGGCGGGAAGGCAGTGCACATGTGCAGTGGGAGGTCCCAAAAGCTTCTATTCTAAGAAGCTGGGGAGCTTTCCCGCACGGGCTCCGTCGGTACCGACGTACCCATATGTGAGGACTAATTCCTGCTGTTCCCAGAGATCACCTGTTACAGGTAAGTAACTGTGCTTTATCCACTTGGTCACCTCATTGAAACAATCCTGGTGGGTGGATGGAGTGGTCTGATTTATGTTAATTGGTCCATATATCATAATGTCAGCGTAGACGTGTGCGTGTAGGCTGTGTTTTCTTTTGATTGACCAGAGTGGTCACAGGTAGAGGTTAAAGAGTATAGCAGAGAGGGTGGAACCTTGGGGGACGCCTTGTGTCTCAGTATGGTGGGGTGGATGTGTTTTGACAAGTCTTTATCTGTTGATATCTCAGTGAGGTAGGATGTGAACCATTTGTGTACAAAACAGAACGTCAATAACGGACAACACCCTGGTCATACCCAAAGAGTCCATCAAATGTACCCAGTCAACCAAGAAAAGGACCTTCGCCTTCTATGCACCTAAATGCTGGAATGACCTCCCACCTGAAATAAGAGCAATTAAAGACCTCACTCAATTTCGCAAGGCAATCAAGCACCACATTTTCCTTCTCCACTTTGCACAAGCATCCAATACGCATCCGATCATCAGCACTCCTAAACCCACAAACTCTCAATCCTCACTCCCAATTCCCTCATAAGTAATTCTGCCTCAAGTTCTCTGATGTCTTGCCTTAGCCCTCCTGTGAATACTAAAGAATCCAATATGTTTTGTACATAGTAACAGTTTACCCTGTTGTACATAGTAACAGTTTACCCTGTTGTACATAGTAACAGTTTACCCTGTTGTACATAGTTACAGTTTACCCTGTTCCAAGTTTAAGTTTCCTGTTATAATGTAAGCACACAAGTGTCCTCTGAATGTGCAGCCTTTGTTATTTGTAAACCGCACTGAAAACAAATAGCGCAGTATATAAAAGATGTTAAATAAATAATAAATAAAATAAATACCTTGAATTCCATTGGTGTGTAGACGTAATAGTATTTGGTGATTTATATTGTCAAAGGCTGAGATGTCCAAGAAGATTAGTAGGAAGCCTTGACTGGCTTCTGCATTCCTTGAGCTAGGGTATTTATCAGGGTGGTGAGTAGTGTTTCCTTACTATGATGTGGACGGAAGCCGTATTGCTGAGGGTCTAGTAGGTTGTGTCTGTCGATATGGTCTTGAAGATGGTGTTGTACTGTTTTTTTTTTTCAATGATCTTTGCTGCGAATGGTAGGCTTGCAATGAAAATGAAGGATCAACAGGGTCCATTGTTTGCTTTTTTCCGAGTTGGGCATATTGAGGAAGTTTTCGGGCATATGAGTATGATGCCTTGTTGGAGAATCGACTGTGATTTTGGTGATTGCTCCACTGAGTTCATTTTTCATCGCCTTAATCCATGATGCTGGGCGTGGATCCAAGGGGGAAGTTGTCATTATGTTTAGAGATGCTATGGTGTGTTTGATTTGGCCCTCAGTAACATTGGTGAAGGAGATCCAGGGGTCTGTGTGGTTGTCTTCGGTGGGGGGGTGGGAGGTTGACAGCTGGTTGGGGATGAAGTTGTTTATAATGTTGAGCTAGTTGTTGGGATGAGGGTGGTTTCCTGGTTTTCGGTGGATGGTGCTTTAGTCAGGCATTTTTATGATCTCAGAGTTCTCTTGGTTGGTTGATTGCAGAGTTGAGTTTTAGTGTGATATTTGCATCTAATTTTATCTGTTACGGTGTGGTAGTCTTTCATCAGTTGTAGATGTAGTTTGTCTTGTGTTTAATTTTGCGCCATTTTCTTTCATTTTTACGGAGTTGCCGTTTCAGGTTGCGGAGGTTTGTGGTATACCAGTTGGTCTTGGGCTGCTTCGTGCATTTCTTCTCGACAATATTTGAGGAAATGGCTGCATTTCTGGTGATCCAGTTCTGAATGAGGATATCTGGGTCAGTGGAGTCTTCAGGTAGTAGTCCGAGAGAGTCTCGAACGAAACATACTCCTAAGTTTGTACCTGAGGCAATGGAGAGTTAAGTGATTTATCCAGGATCATTAGGATTTGAACCCTGGTTTGAACCTTGGTTTGAATCCTGGTTTTCATGATTCTCAGTTGTTGCTCTAACCATTAGTGACAGATAATATAAATGAACATGTTTAGAATATGTAGTATTGTTGAATTATCAAATGCCTGTGGATCATCTACTACTACTAGCCTAGTGGCCATGTAGCAACCTACCAAAAACTCGGATAGGCAAGTAATTTTATGGTTGCCAGTAGCTACAGGATTTCTGTTACACTGCTGTTTTACACCACTGTTCATGTGGACGGGAATTTTAAAAGGGATGTTCAAATGCAATCTGGGATACCTATGCCAGAATGTCTTGGGAAAAAAAAAGCACATCCAGGTGCAGACATGATTTCACAAATGTGGGTGTGCCCAATACAGGCATCTACATAGATGTTTCCAGAACCATATTTCAGAACCTGAACATCTAGCCTAATGGTTATAGTGGGCTAGGAACAGGGCAGCCAGAGTTCAAATCCCACTGCTGCTATTGACATTGTGCTGAGTTCTGGGGATGATGGAATGCTTTCTTCTCTACATCCTGTGGCTTTTTTCAGCCATAACAAGCACTTTTCAGATCCCTGTTTGTGTCTGTTCATGCCTGGTACAGGTCTAAACTTGGATGCGATGTCCATGATGTTTCTGAGATCAGATGGGGAAATCCAGGTTCCTGGGAATACCCTGACCATGACCCCACAATGCCTTTGTTCAGACTTAGACGTCCTCATACTGGGGATGTCTCAAGAGTCAGCTTTTAAAATGATTCTGGAGACGTCTCTGTGCTTTGGATGTGTCTTATTCTATTTTTTTTTGGATATCCAAAGCACCAGTAGGACTTCCAGAATTACCCCAATAGCCATCAGGAGGATGCTGGCCCAGGGAGGAGAGAGAGCCGACTGGGAGCCAAGTGCTAAAGTACCTTAATATATTCCCAGCATACTACAAATACTGTTCTGTTTAATATGTTGGGTCTTTAGTGTACATATTACGATTAGTAACAAGTATTAGTGGGGAGACAGCTGGTGCAGTTGCACCAGAGCCATACAGTTAAGGGATCCTTTCCTGCTAGGTTCAAAAGTACCCTCAATTTTCCCTTACTGCTGATTCAGGTGTTGCCCCAACCCCAGGGATTTTAACTTGCCAGTCTATTCCCTGCCCAGTCCTGTCTTAGCCACATCCTACTTTAGCCTCCCCCCAAATAGTTGTTACCTGCTACCTATGATACTACAACTTATGGATCAGCACCTCACGGTACAAGAGTTCAACACTATAGAACCACTTCGCATCAGACTAGCAACAAATCTGCGAGCCTTCTGAAAACATGATTTTGAAACTGCCTTTCCAACATAAGATACATGGAGGCCTATCTTACAAGCTAGTCTCTACTTTAAATACACTTGTAACATACCACCAAGGCATTCTAAGCACTTATGCTTAGTGTCAACACCTTGCATCTGGTTCTGTGTTCATGTTCTATGCAATCCAACCTAAACATATTGCAAATACAGTATGTTATTACTATTACTGTTTTTCTTATGCTATTTTGTATCTCGCTGACATGATGTAGATTAAACCTTTGCCCTATATTCTCTGAGGTATACTTCTAATGTGTTGCTACATGCTTTTAAGTTCCCTTGTTGGAAAAATGTGGGAAAAAAAAGTTAAATGGTTTGAAGGGTAAGGAAGGTGTTTCTTTGAAGAGATATTTCAGCATCTCTAGAGAAAGCTAAACTTCATTCCCAAATCATTTGTAGCAGTAATTCTCCAGAAATAAGCAGGAAATCAGTCCTCACATATGAATGGCATTGGTGCTGATGGAGCCCTCAAAGAAAGCCTTTGGGACATGCTACCATGCATGCATGGTCCCCTTCCCACCCAAGGGTGCCATTTTGTTCAGTCTCCCTTTTTTCTGCGAAGCCCAACTGATGCTTGTCCAGTTTGTCCTGGAAAATTCCTTCAAAAATTACCTTTAATAGTGTTTTTTTCCTGGTTGCGTACTGGTTCCCCTTCCCACCTCGAGCCGGTGCCGTCCTCTGTGTCGTTCTCAGCTCTTCCCTCTTTTTTGATGAGGCTTGCCCTTGACTGGCGTTTGCGCCATTTTCGCCGGGGAGTCATTGACCTTGGCTAAGTTTCCCCCACCATGTCTCCCGGTGGGTTCAAAAAGTGTGACCGCTGCAGCCAAACCATGTCTTTTACACAGATACCCATGACTGCTGCTTGCACGGCCCAGACCATGACAGTACCACCTGCGACTTGTGCCAAGCCATGACTCCGAAAACCAACATGAAGAGCTCACAGTTGCAGGAGAGGATGTTCTCTCAGTCGACTCAGCCCTGGATTCCCTGATGCTGAGCCCCAAGTCGAGCACTGCCAGCAATGCCCTGGTGTTTTTGGAGTCCCACAGCGGCAGCTCCTCCGTAAAAATGCCAGACCCTGTAAAGAAAAGGAAAAAATCCTAGACTCTGGTCGAGGTTCCACCGGTGAAACTCGACAAGGTCCCGTGGCGGGACTCGGGCAACTCTGAACAGCACCCTCCTAAGGTCTCTAAGGAGGAGTCCTCGTCCAGCAGTGACAGTGCAAGGCTTCTTGAGGCCATGGTCCTCGTCAAGGATGCACTCGTGAGTGCTGGCGTCAGGCCCGAGACCCTCTGTGCCCATGCCGACAGCTGCGGAGCCTTCTGGAATTGAATTCAGAATGGCGGCCCTGGAGTAGAATATCTCTGCCATCCTGGCCCTGCAGCAGGCAATGCAGTCAGGTTCATCCTCATCTGCCCCGATAACTGGGCCCCTGACTGCATTGAGCAAGGCCCCTAGCAGCACTGGCCTCAGACGAGCCCTCTGCACCGAACAAGGTCACTGTCCTGATTCACTGGGATCTGGTCCTCCCTGGCCAGTTTCCAGGAGTTGGCTTGAGGGCTGGGAGTCCTGAGCCTCGGAGTCCTCAATGCCCTCTGGCTCTGATTGTTAGACCGATACCTTCAGCGCCGTCTCCCCCAGAGCCCTGGAGCCATTTCCCTCCTCCCCCCGAGGACGTGGCCTTCCACAACTTCCTCTGGGATATGACCTGAGCCCTGTCCGTCCCGACTGGGTCAGAGGAGGACCTGCACACTGAAGAACTGGAGACACTCCAGTATGAGTTCCCACCGAAAGACTCACTGTCCAGATGCAATCCATCCTCGAGCATCTGCTCTTGCGGATGTGGGAGACCCCGGCCTCAGTGCTGGTGGTCAGCCGGCACCTTGACGCTATCTACCACGTCAAGAAGGGCCCGGGCTTCCAAAAATCACAATTCCCACATAACTCCATGGTCCTGGAGTCCGCGATGCAAAAGCTCACGACCCTCCCTCCTCCCCTGGAGTTGCAGTCATATATTTCATTTTGTTTTTTGCTGTCTTAGCTATGTCATCAGACTGAGCAAGATGGCACACTTGGGCAGGAAGGGGACTGCGCATGTGTGCTGCATTCCCAAAGACTTTCTTTGAAAGCTGGGGAAATACTCCGCACGGGGGCTCCGTTGGCACCGACGTCACCCATATGTGAGGACTGATTCCTGCTGCTCCTGGAGAACACCTGTTACAAGTGAGTAACTACTCTTACTGGTGAGTAACTATGCTATCCCAGTGTATAAAATAAGATCTCTTTGGACATTCTAAAGGAATGAGTGGCTGCAGGTCTATTGAATGCTGAGGAAGGTTGTGAAACACTGAGATTGGGGATGCTAAATTCTCAGCCTTCATTCATAGGCGCAAACATTTTATCCATACCTTACTTACCTGAGTCTACTGTGTGTGTGTCCCTCAGCTAGACTCACCCTCAGCAGAGATGGATAAGTTCACATCTGTGCTATATTCTGTCAGCCAAGTGTAAAGTATTCCGAGTTCTTGTCTTGTCAGATGGGGTGGGCGCCTTTATTGCTGGGAGAAATGGGCACTGTATGGGAGGAGCATCTGCATTCTGTAATGCGATGAGGGAATACATTATTTTGTACGGATTGGGAAAGAGGAGTGTTGCATGAATTGCTGAAGGGTTTTGGTAATATTTGTATGACTGGAGATAATGTCTTTACTGTAGCTGTGTTTTGGGGGAGGGAATTTAGGTGTTACTTTGCATATGCTGGTGTGAAGATGGGGATAATGCATTACTCTGTACATGCAGAGTGGGATTTTGTTACTGGGGGAGGGGGTGGGGATGAAGCATTTTTCTGGATGTACATGCAAGGCAGATGGGGGGGGTGTAATGTACCTCTTGAGCTGTATGTGCATGTGTTCTCTGCTGCAGGCTTACCCTTGCGGATCGTGCCTAAAGCACTCTGGTTTCCAGGTGACAGACACGATTCACGGTACAGTATGAGATCTCAGACGTTGGAGCATTTTTGCAGCTTTATTGGCTTTACTGACTTGTATGAAAAATATGTTCAGTATAACAAGGTTTTATGCAGCATCAGCTGGACAGTTTGTACTGTGGAGATGCCAGGATTTACACAGTAACTGCAGATGGCCAAGGTACTAGTGCCTGGTGCCTTATAGTTGCTAACCATTCTGATAGGGCAGAACTAAGACCTTCCATCCTCTGTTTCTTGGTCTTTGGCTGAAAGCAGACATGATGAATTGTTGTGTGCTGGTCATACCAGCAGATGTTACAGTGCCCCATTCAAATATATTTGTTGCCATTCTGTTAGAAATGGGAGATCCCTTCCTGAGCCCAAGAGACATCTAGCAGGTTGGAATATAGCATGACACATAATTAAGTTGGCGAAAATGTCCTGAAAATACTGGGGTGGTTTAAAGCAGGAATTTGAATCTCTCCAAGGTCAGTCATGTTTTTCCAATGTTACTTGTCACCAGTTTAGCTTTTTTGGTATTTGTTTTAATATTTGGCTTTCTTAAATCTTTGTTTAATAGTAGTTTGAAAGTTTTAGGGCCATGTATAGTTATGTTTGCAGCTATGGTACACCATCTACAATATGTAAATTGAAGGAGTAGCAGTACGTTGGGATGGAGCATTCCTATTCCATGGCCGCAAACAAAGCACCATTATCACTGACTCCTGACCTTGTTTTTAAAACGAAAACCCTTTAACTAGTAAAAGTAAATGGCACATTAACTTGTTCTGTTTTGTTCCTAAGATGCCAATCAGATTACTTTAGATTTCTGAATGTGTGTAATTCAGACCTTAAGATGACTCTCGATGGGTGACTAGATTTCATTGGTTCGTGCTATGAGCATCACCAGGATGCCAGGAATAGATTGGATTCCATTTCCTCCTATGCATATAACTATTTCCTAAGAATAGGAACTATTCTTCTGTACTTCTGTGTATAAAAAAAAAAATCCTTAGAGTCTAAAACTGGAATATTCAAACATTTACAGACTAATAAATGATGGTAGTACTGGCTGTTTCTCCGGGAACAAGCAGGAAGTCAATTCTCACCTATGGGTGATGGTGGTGCTGATGGAGCCTGTGTGGTAACTTCTCCCCAGCTTTAAAAAAAACAAAAGCCTTTGGGAGATGCACCACGTATGCGTGGTCCCTGCCCACCCAAGGGTGCCATCTTGCCTCAGTCTCTTTTTATCTGCAGAACCCACCGGACGTGTGTCTGTTTTCCCTGGAAAAAGTTAGATTTTTCTTTCGATTTTTTTTTTTTCTTTCTCTAGTCACATACCATTTCTCTTTCCCGCCCCCAAGCTCGCTTGCGTCTGCATTGCATCTTGGGTTTTTTATTCTTTCTCCCATTTGAGAGCTTCTTGACTGGTTTCGTCAATGGCTGGGCCGGAGGTTTTCGACCTCGCAGGGGCCTTATTCCCCACCATGATCTTGGCCAGTGGCTTTAAAAATTGTGACTGATGCGCTAAAATCATGTTGCGCACCGACCCACATGATTGCTTCCGCCAATGCCTAGGGTTGGACCTTGACCCCTTGGACAGTGTGGTCTTTGTAAAAAGATATCCTCCAAGGCCATCAAGAGCTGTCAGCAGCAGCAGCGGGAGTCCTTCTATAAGACAGACTCTGCAACACAGTCTCTGGCGACACTGCACTCCAGGGCCATCCCCGGAACCTTGGGGAGACCATGCTGCCTCAGAACCCCGAGGTCGCAGGTCCTCCAACCAGACCCTGGAGGAAGAGCCCGAAACCTCCGAAGACCATGTCGGAGGATACGCCTGGAAAAGTGGGCAAGTTCCATGGGTCCTCGCCACAAGTCCGATGGGAAGGAGTGGGAGTAGCTAACCAAAATACTAGCGACCAGCCTCGGAACCCTGAGGCCATTTTGGTTGAAGACTCCCCCTCAACAGAGTTGGAGCCAGTGTTGAGCCATAGTCCCTTGGTGCCCATGCCGAAGGCTGTGGAGCCATCTGGCATCAAGACCAGGATGGTGGCCTTGGAGCTCAGTCCTTCTGCTTTAATGGCCAGCAGCAGGTCATTGTTCCCAACTACCGGGCCCTCAACCTCAAGGAACTCCCGGACATTGAGCTGACCCTCAAGTGCTACCAGCCTCAAGAAATCCCTCGGCACCTGTCCCAATCTCGGTATCAATCCTCTGGGCCAAGATCACCCCTGAGACCCGGTGTCAATCCCTGCCTGAGGATATGACTTTCCTCGACTTTGTGCAGGATATGGCCTGTCCTTTGAGACAGACACGAAGGAGGACCCTCGGACCAAGGAACTCTAGATCCTCCAGTACAAGAGTCCTCTGAAGGAGGCACTCATAGTGCTTGTTCCCCCAATCCTGGAATGGCTGCTCCTCCACATGTGGGAGACTCCCCACGTTGGTGTCTTTAGTGAGCAGACAGCTGGACTCGATGCCGGGTCTGCCAGAGCCCCGGCTTCCAGAAATCACAACTGCCACACAATTCCATGGTGGTGGAGTCCGCCAAGATCCCAGATGTTGAAGCTTTAATGGGAGAAGCTGACTTGGATTTAGTGGTTCACAGAAAACCGTGACTGGGATGTAACTATACCAGGCTATATTCAGAAAGGACAGGGTAGGAAGAAGGGGAGGAGGAGTGGCACTGTATGTTAAAAAAATATTAAAGCTTTGGAACTACAGAGCTTAAAAGGGAGAGAGGAGGCACTGTGGGTTAAACTAGAAAGAGTGAAAGAGAAATGTATCTGCATTGGCGTGATATACAGACCTCCCTCACAGGAGGAAGAGGTGGACGGAGTATTAATTGAACGCATATTTAACATTGTTAGGAAAGGGGAAGTGCCACTGATAGGGGATTTCAACACGCCAGATGTTGATTGGTACATTCCTGCTGCAGTATCATCTAGAAGTAAGGAGATCCTGGATTCCGTACAGGAAGAACTATTCAAGCAGCTGGTAACAGAACCCACAAGTGAAGGGGCCATACTGGACTTGGTGCTTACCAATGGTGAAAGTTTTTCTGATGTTATAGTGGGAGATCATTTTGCATCCAATGATCACCAGATGGTGTGGTTCAGTATTAGGACTAGGGCTGTTAAAATCCATTCAAAAGCAAGGGTCTTAGACTTTAGGAAAATTAACTTCGCCAAGTTGGGTCAATACCTCAGGGAGTCGTTAGTGGGACAGGAACAGCTGGCAGATATAGAAAAACAGTGGGCAAAACTTAAAAGGGATATTTTAAGGGCAAACAACCTTTTTGTTAAAATGGTAAATAAAGATAAAAGGAAAAGGAGACCACTGGGTTTTGAAAGAAGTAGCTGAAAAGGTGAAGAAAAAGAGGGAGACCTTCATGAAATACAAGAGATCACAGAGAAGACAGGCATCTATATTTGGAAAAACTTAGAGAAGCTAGCAAAGTAGCCAGGAAAACAAAGAGTCAAAAAGAGGAGGAAACAGCCAATGCAATAAAATGGGGGGTGGGGGGGGGATAAGACATTTTTCAGATATGTTAGTGAGAAGAGGAAGGGCAAAAGTGGTATTGTTAGACTCGAGGGTAAAGGGGAGAAATATATAGAAGCTGAGGATAAAGCGGAATTGCTTAACAAATATTTCTGATCTCCAGGAACAAGCAGGAATGAGTCCTCACATATGGGTATGTCGGTACCGACGGAGCCTGCGCAGGAACGCTCCCCAGCTTCCCAAAAAGGAAAGCTTTTGGGAGCATCCCACAGCGCCTGCGCACTGCCTTCCCGCCTTTCCTAACCAACTCTCCTCAGTTTTTCTTTTCCGCGGAGCCAGCAGGTCGTGTTCCTGTCACCGCTGAAGTTCTTTATTTTAATTTATTTCTTTGGTCGCGTGTCTGCCTTCCCCGACGCCGGACCGGTACCGCCGGTCTTTTCTTTTCTTTTCTTTAAAAAAAAAACCAAAAACAACCTATATTTTCCTCACTTGGTGTATTTTTCTTCTTAGGCCTCCAGGCCCACAAGACATTTTTCCCTCATGGAAAAACCAGCCTCCGGGTTCAAAAAATGCACTAAGTGTAGCGGTACAATTTCTGTCACAGATACCCATGAATGGTGTCTGAAATGTTTGGGGCCTGAACACTCCATCCCGGATTGCCAGTCCTGTTCTCTAATGTCTAAACGAGGGTTACAGAACTGGGCAGCCAAGCTCCATGTGCTGTTTCCCACGGATGCACCGGCGGTTGCATCGACATCTTCCAGGTCTTCCTCTCCCGATGGGTCTCAGGTAACCAAACATACTTTTAGCAGGTCCTCGAAGGGCAAATCTCCCTCTAAGCATTGAGATGCCTCCGGGCTTGCCCTCGAGGATCCTGCCCCAGCCAAACAACCCCAGCGGGAAGCTCCAGCTTCCAAATCTCCTCCTATGGGGTTACAGGTTGACATCGATGGCACGGCCTCGACCGATCACCTGTTAGACTGCTCTGGGGTACCGGCACAATCTCCCGGTACCGACATCCAGGCAGTCGTGGCGTCCATGGATCACACTGTGCAATCCATGCAGCAGGCTATACTGGCTTTCATTAAGGCTGCGACGCCGACGGTACCGCAACAAGCTCCGTTGTCGGTACCGGCGCCGGCACTGGTACCAACTTCGATACCGGTACCGACTGCATCGACATCGACCAGGATACCGATTCCGGCTTCCTGTCCTGGGCTCTTTCTCGGTACCGATCCGGTACCGGGAACACCCGATGTTGGTACCGATCGATACGCCTATTGATCTTTGGAATCGAGCAGACGATACTTCGATTCTTCTGATGATTCTGATTCATCTGATGAGTCTCCTGAAGTATCTATCACCCTTCCTGAGGAGCCCTCTTCTCCAAAAAGGAGAATGTCTCCTCCAGAGGATTTGTCCTTTCAAGACTTCATAATAGAAGTAGCTAAAGGACTCTCTATTTCAGTAACCTCTGAAAAAGAACCTAGAGCAAAAAAATTAGATATTTTGGGATACTCTAAGGTTCCCAGAGAGGCAGTCACCTTGCCAATTCATGAAATTCTTCAAGAACATTTGATTGAATTATGGGAGACTCCTCTCACCCTTTCTCATTCTCGTAGATTGGACACTATGTACCGTGTCCCTCCCTCCCCTCCTGGATTTCAAAAAACTCAGCTTCCTCACCACTCCATTGTGGTGCAGTCAGCTATGAAGAGGATAAAGAGTACCAAAAGACACTCTCTTCTACTCCTCCAGGAAGAGAATGCAGGACCTTGGATGCTTTTGGTAGGAAAATCTTCCAAACTAGCATGCTTATTGCCAGAATCAATTCATATAGCCTTTATATGGGTATGTTTCTGAAGGAAGTTGCAGAAAAGCTGCACAACTTTCTCCCTTTTATTCCAGAGGATAAAAGGGATGAGTTCCTTCTTTGGCTTAAGCATACTCAAGACATTTCAAAGTTTTCCAACAGGGCAGCCTTTGATTCTTTTGAAGGTGCCAGCAGAGCCTCAGGCATTGCTACAGCTGCTCGTAGAATTGCTTGGCTCCAGGCTTCTGATCTAGAACCCTGGGTAAAAGATGGTTTAGGAAATCTGCCCTGTACAGGTGAAAATCTATTTGGCAAAGAGTGGCAAATTAAAGCCACTCAAATGGATGCCGAAAATGCTGCTCTGGATAGACTTTCTAAGTCTACCTCCACTCCGGCCAAGAAAAAATCTTTTAAGTCTTTTTACAAAAAGGGCAGATTTCCTTCCACTTCTGGTCAACAGTCTTCTACAGGTCGCTTTGCTACTAAGCGTCAGCAACCTAAACAGGCCAGGCCTAAACCTGCAGGGGCTGCTAAAACCCAGCAGTCCCAACCCCCTCAGGGTTTTTGACTTGATACTAGAGAACTTAACCTTTCTGGCTCTACAACAACCAGAGCCTCTCACCATTCCAGGAAGGTTAGCTCATTTTGCTCCCAGATGGGAGCAAATCACATCAGAGCAGTGGACCCTCTCTATCATAAGAGAGGGCTACAAACTTCATTTCTCAGACCTTCCTCCCTACACCATGGTGAGACACTTCAATTCTCCCACATCCCTCGACCTTCTGGATCAGGAGGTGACTACCCTTCTGGCCCAGAGGGCCATAGAAGCAGTTCCGCTTCTTCAACAAGGGTCAGGGTTTTACTCCCCCTATTTTCTCATCCCAAAGAAATCAGGGGCATACAGACCCATTCTAGATCTCAGAGAATTGAACAAATTCCTATGCAAGGAGAAGTTCAAGATGCTTTCTTTAGGCACTCTCCTTCCATACCTGCAGAGTCAGGATTGGCTTTGTTCTCTAGATCTCAAGGATGCGTACACTCATATACTCATCCATCCATCCCACAGAAAATTCCTAAGTTTTCTGTTCCAGGGAAAACATTACCAATACAGAGTGCTTCCTTTCGGTCTGGCCTCTGCTCCAAGAGTGTTCACCAAATGCATGGCAATAGTTGCTGCATTTCTACGCACTCTGGGAATATTTGTCTTCCCATACCTGGACGACTGGCTCATCCGAGCTCCATCTCAGTCAGAACCCAAGTTTCCCTGGACCGCACCAGGCGCATTCTGCAGTATCTGGGACTTGATGTAAACCTCCCAAAGTCTCAGCTCACCCCTACTCAGTCCCTTGAATTCATAGGGGCCTGGTTGGACACCACTACTGCAAGAGCCTACCTTCCTCAGGCCCGTTGCCACCGTCTAGTGCAGTTAGCCTCCCAGATTCAATCAAAGAGCCACTTAACTGCCCGGGAGATGCTACAACTACTAGGCCACATGGCTTCCACAGTGCATGTGGTGCCCTATGCTCGCCTACACATGAGAGCAGCTCAATGGACTTTGTCCACACAGTGGACTCAAGCATCAGGAGCTCTCTCAGACCAAATAGCAACCTCCAAACGTCTATTTTGGTCTCTCCAATGGTGGATGTCAATTCAAAATCTGTTGCTGGGGTCCCCCTTCCAACCTGTGTTACCCCAAGCAACCCTCACAACAGATGCCTCCCAAACAGGTTGGGGAGCTCATCTACAAGACCTCTCCACCCAAGGCACTTGGTCCCCACAGGAGACCTCTCTTCATATCAACCACTTGGAACTTCGAGCAGTGTTCCTAGCTCTCAAGGTCTTTCATACCCTCCTCAGCTACAAGACCGTCCTCATTCATACGGACAATCAAGTAGCCATGTTTTACATAAACAAGCAAGGAGGAACTGGCTCTCTGTCGCTTTGCAACGAAGCTCTAAGATTATGGGCCTTCGCCAGAGAGCATCAAATCCATCTCCTGGCAGTATACCTCCCAGGAATCCAAAACTCTTGGGCAGACAGACTCAGTCGAGTTCTGCTTCCACACGAATGGTCCCTGCACATGGATCAGGTACTCGGAGTCTTCCAGGAATGGGGAACCCCGGACATAGACCTCTTTGCAAGTCCGTGGAATGCCAAACTTCCCCGATTCTGTTCCAGAATTCCGTGTCAGGGAGCTCTGGCCAAGGATGCCTTCCTCCTTCATTGGGGTCAGCACTTCCTGTACGCCTTTCCACCCATTCCTTTGATTCCCAAGACTCTGTTCAAACTTCAGAGGGATCAAGGATCTATGATCCTCATAGCTCCACGTTGGCCACGCCAAGTGTGGTACCCTCTACTTCTGCATCTCTCCCAAGCCCCCTCCCTGGACTTGGGAGCTGCTCCAGACCTTCTGTTTCAGGAGGAGGGGACTTTGTGGCACCCATACCCCAAGTCCCTTCACCTCAGACCTTGGTTACTGAAGGCCTAGACCTTCAAGACTTCAATCTTTCTCAGCAAGTGAAGGATATCCTCCATGCTTCTAGAAAACCTTCCACTAGGCGTTCCTATGCTTTTAAGTGGAAAAGATTTTCCATTTGGTGTGCTCAAAAGGGTCTTGACCCTTTGGCACTTCCCCTGACTTCTCTATTAGAATATATCCTGCATCTCTCCAATGCAGGCCTTAAAACAAATTCAGTAAGGGTCCATTTGAGTGCTATTGCAGCATCACTTAAACCCCTCAATGGACAACCTATTTCCTCTCATCCTCTTATTGCAAGATTCATGAGAGGCCTAACTTTAACAAAACCTCCCATTCGACCTCCCTGGTGGCATGGGACTTAAACGTGGTTCTTGGTCAGCTTATGAAGCCACCTTTTGAACCCTTAGCCACTACCTCCTTGAAATTTCTTTCCTGGAAGGTTATTTTCCTTATTGCAGTCACTTCTGCTCGCCGCATCAGTGAACTGCAGGCCTTAGTGGCTAATCCACCTTATACAAGGTTCCATCATGATAAGGTAGTCCTTAGGACAAATCCTCACTTTATGCCTAAAGTGGTCTCACCTTTTCATCTTAATCAAGAGGTGTATTTACCTGTCTTTTTTCTAGCTCCTCATGCATCCAGTGCAGAGAGGAACCTTCATACTCTAGATTGTAAAAGAGCTCTTGCTTTTTACTTGCACAGGACACAGCAACATAGTCTTCCCAGCTTTTTGTTGCTTTTGATCCTTCTCATTTAGGACTTCCAGTCTCTAAAAGAACACTGTCCAATTGGATTGCTCAGTGTATTTCTTTTGCTTACCAGAGTAAGAACCTTTCTCTGGAGGGCCATGTCACAGCTCACAATGTGAGGGCCATGGCCACCTCTATGGCTCATCTTCATTCTGTCTCCATCGATCAGATCTGTCGAGCAGCCATCTGGGCCTCGGTTCATACCTTTACAGCCCATTACTGTTTGGACAAGGACTCCCGCCGGGATGCCTTGTTTGGTCAGGCTGTCCTCAAACACCTGTTCCATTCTTGAACAACTCCTGCCCTCCTTCCCTGAATGGATGCCTGAGATCCATAGGAAGATGAGGAACCCTTAAGGGTCTCATACCCTTGGGGATCTCCCGGGCATCTTAGCTAGGGAGTCCCCCCATATGTGAGGACTCATTCCTGCTTGTTCCTGGAGATAGCACAGTCAGTTACTTGTAACAGGTGATCTCTGGTAACAGCAGGAATTAGTCCTCACAACCCTCCAACCTCCCCTAGGAGTTGTATCTCTCTCTCTCTTTCCTTTCCTCTCTATTGTCTCATCTTTAAACTCGAACTGAGGAGAGTTGGTTAGGAAAGGCAGGAAGGCAGCGCGCAGGCGCTGTGGGATGCTCCCAAAAGCTTTCCTTTTTGGGAAGCTGGGGAGCGTTCCCACGCAGGCTCCGTCGGTACCGACGTACCCATATGTGAGGACTAATTCCTGCTGTTCCCAGAGATCACCTGTTACAGGTAAGTAACTGTGCTTTCTGTGTTCACAGATGAAAAACTAGGAGCAGGACCTCAGAAAACACTCACAAACAGGAACAGAAGCGAGGGGCATCTTGAACAATTTTCAGAAAACCGTGTTTGCGAGAATCTAGCTAAACTTAAAGTAGACAAAGTGATGGAACCGGATGGGATACACCCTAGAATACCGAGGGAACTTGGGGATGTTCTAGCAGCTCCACTGACTGACTGAGCTTTTCAATGCCTCGTTGGAGTCGGGAGTGGTGCCAAAGGACTGGAGAGAGGCACATCTGGTCCCTTTACACAAAAGCAGAAGTGGAGTGGAGTAGCAGTCTGATGGTTAAGAACACTGGCTTGGGAACCCAGAGACCAGGGTTTGATTCCCACTAGCACTCCTTGTGGCCTTGGGCAAGTCACTTAACTTGGATTTTTCTGAGGCAATGGAAGGTTATCAATGTCCCTGTGTACATTACCAAGTTTAAGTTTCAATGTAAACCGCTTTGATTGAAATGATAAAGCGGTATATAAAACCTAATAAATAAAATAAGTAAGGATGTGGTTGAAAACTAATCAGCCTGTAGTTTAAATTCTCCAGGAACAAGGAGGAAGTCAGTCCTCACATATGGGTGACATCGACGGAGCCCCCATGTAGAGCAAATCCCCAGCTTTCAAAGAAAGCCTTTGGGACTGCATCCCGCCCAAGGGTGCCATCTTGCTTAGTCTCCTTTTTTTCTGCGGATCCCAACGGACGTCCTAGTTTCCCCATGGAAAAAGTGATAAAAGTTGAAAAATTGTGTTTCTTTTTAGCTAGCAGCCCGGTCCTTTGACCTTGCAGGGGCCCTTTTTTCCCCAGTGGCTGCCAGCGGGTTTAAAAAGTGTGATCAGTGCACGAAACTAATGTCTCTCACAGACACACACGACTGCTGCCTCTGATGCCTTGGGCCCGACCATGACCCCGTGATCTGTGGCCCATGCAAAAAGATGTCTTCCAAGTCATTGAGGAGTAGGCGGCAGCAACATGACAGGATTTTTCCTGAGTCTGCAACCGCCCGGGCCCAGACTTCATCAGAGGCCTCGACCTCTCGAGAGCTGTCTGATCCCGAGCAGCGTCGGGTGTCCTCTGAAAGGGGGTCTCCCTCACGGGAACCCAAGGAAGAAAAAATCCATGAGGACGGTGTCAGAGCTCCGAACGGCCTGGTTCGTCATGGGCTAGGTCATGGAGCCCGGCTCATCACCCCGGATCCTTGGAGTCTGAGAGGCCTGCCAAACTCCCTCAAAAGGACCCAGAGATGCCGAGGAAGGTAAGCACTGTCCTCGTTGACTCTCTGCCGGGAGAGCCGGCGTCGGACCCGACGGTGTCTGGACCCGAGCCGGGGGCTGTGGAGCCTCCTGAGCTCAGTCTCAGGTTGGCAGCCTTAACGTATCTGCCTTCATGGACCAGCAGCGGGCACTGATGGCCGGTCTCACACGTCCGTCCACCTCAACCACCGGGACTTCGACGTCCGAGTCGACTCCAGAGGCCGAACCGATCCTCAAGACAATAAGGTCTCGAGTCAATCCTCAGCCGAGGTCCCCCTCGTCCTCATGTTCAGGACCGAGGTCGTTGACGCCGATTCTCTCGGCGTCAGGGCAGTTGAGACTGGCTCTGGCCTCGAGGGCTTCGATTGACTCCTTGGAGTCCAGTTGGGAGACAGAGGGCGAGGAGTCCCCGGGCATCCACCGCACCAAGTACGTCCTGTCAGACTCCCCAGGATCTGAACCTCTGAGAAGGTCACCCCCGGAGGACACCCGTTTCTTGGACTTAGTCTGGGACATGGCAAAGGCTTTGTCATTCCCTGCGGATGCTGAGGAGGAACCTCGAGCTGAGGAGCTCGAGGTCCTCCAGTATGACTTTCCTCCAAAGGAAGCCCTTACTGTACCGGTGCCCCCCATTCTGGAACAGCTGATGCTCCGAATGTGGGAGACACTGGCCTCGATGCCAGTCCTCAGCAAGCGAATAGATTCCATCTATCAAATTCGCAAGAGCTCTGGGTTCCAAAAGGCACAGCTGCCGCACAACTCCATGGTTGTGGAATTGGCCATGTGTTGGCTCAAGAGCCAGAAGACGCCCTCCTCGGTGCCTCCTGGCCAGGAGGCCCGCAACATGGATGCTCTCGGCAGAAAGTGCTACCAGGGTTCGATGCTGTCATGCCGAATCCAGACTTACCAGCTGTACATGGCCATGTACCTGCGAGACCTGGCAAAGGAGATTGCCAGGTTCTCCGCTGGTCTCTCCGAGGGACCTTTGCAGTGCTTCCAGGTTTTGTCCACTGGGATCCGAGAGTGTTCAAAGTTAGACTCGAGCAGCCTATGACGGCTTTGAGGCTTCGGCTCGGGTAGCAGCGGCCGGCATTGGTGCACGACGCCAGGCATGGCTACAGTCAGACCTGGAGCCATGAGTTCAGGACAAGTTGGTCGATGCCCCTTGCTGAGGTGAAAACCTTTGGCAAGCCCATGATTGAGAAGGCTGCTGAGATCGAGATCGAGTCAGAGTACCTGACCCGAAGAAGACTTCTGCCCCTTCTAAGAAGGGCTCGGGTAAGAAGCCCTTTTTCCCGAGGAAAGGATTAGCTTACCGAAACTAACCCATGTATCTGGCCTCTCCAGCTCCCCATCAGGGGCAGCAGGCCAAGGGACGGGGGCAGGCCCGTGTAAGCAAAAGGCCCCCAAGCCCCAGGCACTGAACATAAGAACATAAGATATGCCATACTGGGTCAGAGCAAGGTCCATCAAGCCCAGTATTCTGTTTCCAACAGTGGCCAATCTAGGTCATACGTACCTAGCAGTTTCCCCAAGGGACACAGGTTCCACAATGCTTGTATTGGTTCAAGCATTGATATCCTGGGTCCCTTCTTAATAATGGCTTATGGACCTTTCCTCCAGGAACTTGTCCAAACCTTTTTTAAACCCAGCTACACTAACGGCCTTTACTACATCCCCCGGTAACAAATTCCAGTTTGATTACACGTTGAGTGAAAAAATATTTTCTTTTATTAGTCTTAAATAGTTTACCCTGTAGCTTCATTGCATGTCCCCTAGTCTTTCTATATTGTGATAAGGTAAACAATCGATCTACGTTTACCCGTTCCACTCCGCTCATTAATTTATAGACTTCTATCATATCTCCCCTCAGCCGTCTCTTTTCCAGGTTAAAGAGCCCTAACCTTTTTAGCCTTTCTTCATAGGAGTATCCTTCCATCCCCTTTACCATTTTGGTGGCTCTTCTCTGAACCTTTTCTAATAACTCTATATCCTTTTTAAGATACGGCGACCAGAATTGCACACAATATTCAAGGTGCGGTCTCACCATGGAACGATATAGAGGCATTATAATATCCTTTGTTTTATTTTCCATTCCTTTCCTTATCATACCTAGCATTCTATTTGCTCTCTTGGCTGCCGCTGCACACTGGGCCGAGGGTTTTAACATGGTATCCACAATGACGCCTAAATCTTTTTCCTGGGTGGTGGTTCCTAATGTGGAACCTTGCATCGTGTAACCATAGTTTTGGGTTGTTCTTCCCTAGGTGCATAACCTTGCACTTGTCCACATTAAATTTCATCTGCCATTTTGATGCCCAGTCTTCCAATTTATCAAGATCCTCTTGCAATTTTCCACAATCCTCTTGGGTTTTAACAACTTTAAATAGTTTTGTGTCATCTGCAAATTTGATAACCTCACTCGTTGTTCCACTTTCCAGCTCATTTATGAATATGTCAAAAAGCAGCAGACCCAGCACAGATCCCTGGGATACACCACTATTCACCTTTCTCCATTGGGAAAATTGGCCATTTAGCCCTACCCTCTGCTTTCTATCTTTTAACCAGTTCCTGATCCACAATAGTAGACTGCCTCCTATCCCATGACTCTTTAGTTTTGCCAAAAGTCTCTCATGAGGGACCTTGTCAAAGGCTTTCTGAAAGTCCAGATACACAATATCAACCGACTCACCTTTGTCCACCTGATTATTCACTCCTTCAAAAAAACATAACAGATTAGTAAGACAAGATCTTCCTTGTCTAAAGCCATGTTGGCTGTCTCATTAGTTCATGACTATCTACATGCTGAGTAATTTTATTCTTTATGATGGTTTCTATCATTTTTCCCGGTATTGACGTCAGGCTCACCGGTCTGTAGTTTCCCGGATCACCCCTGGAACCCTTTTTAAAAATTGGTGTTACATTGGCGATCCTCCAATCTTCAGGTATTAGAGATGATTTTAATGATAGTTCACAGATTACTAATAGCAGGTCTGCAATCTCATATTTCAGTTCTTTCAATACCCTTGGATGTATACCATCTGGCCCAGGTGATTTGCTACTCTTCAGCTTATCTAATAGTTGTAATACATCTTCTCGATGTATCGATATTTCCTTCAATTCTTCTGCACCTTTAAATACCACTTCAGTCATGGGTAACATCCCTACATCTTCCTCAGTAAAGACTGAAGCAAAGAATTCGTTCAGTCTCTCCGCTATCGCCTTGTCGCCTCTTAGTGCTCCTTTAACCCCTTTATTATCTAATGGACCAACTGACTCTCTCACAGGTTTTTTGCTACGAATGTACTTGAAAAGGTCTTTACTTCGCGTTTTTGCTTCTGCAGCAAGCTTGTTCTCAAATTCTCCCTTTGCCTGCCTTATCAATGCCTTGCATTTGACTTGCCAGTGCTTGTGCTGTTTCCAGGTTTCATCGTTTGGCTCTTTTTTCCATTTCCTGAAAGATGCTTTTTTGGCAACAGCCTCTCTGACCTCAACTTTAAACCATGCTGGCAGTGTTTTGGACTTCTTTCCACTTTTCTTAAAGCGTGGAATACAGTTGGTCTGGGCTTCCAAGATAGTATTTTTCAACAGCCAAGCCTGATGTACGTCTTTAACCTTTGCAACTGCTCCTTTTAGTTTTTTCTTAACTGTTTTCCTCATTTTATCATAGTCTCCCTTTCGAAAGTTAAAAGGTAGTACTGTAGATTTCCTTACTATCCCTCCTCCACTAATTAAATCAAAGGTGATCATGCTATGATCACTATTGCCAAGTGGCCCCAACAACCTTATCTCTTGCACTAGATCTGATGTTCCACTAAGGATTAGGTCTAATATGGCTTCCCCTCTGGTCGGTTCATGAACCAGCTGCTCCAAGAAGCAGTCATTTATTTCATCTAGGAACTTTATCTCCCTAGCATGTACTGACGTGACACTGACCCAGTCGATACCGGGGTAGTTGAAATCACCCATTATTATTACTGTGCTGTAACTTTTGTTAGCTTCCTTGATTTCTTTGAGCATTTCATCATCCATTTGGTCCTTCTGGCCAGGCGCTCGATAGTACACCCCCACTGCCATTGCCTGCCCCCTTTTACATGGAATTTCAATCCATATAGATTCTACAGCAGATTTTGTTTCCTGCAAAACTTTAATTCTTTCTGACTCAATGCCCTCTCTAACATAGAGAGCAACCCCTCCACCAATTTGATCAGCTCTGTCATTACGATATAGTTTGTACCCAGGTATCAGTGTCCCACTGGTTGTCGTCCTTCCACCATGTCTCTGATATTCCAATCATATCTAACCTTTCATTTAGTGCTATATATTCTTACTCTCCCATCTTATTTTTTAGACTTCTAGCATTTGCATACAAGCATTTTAGAGAATGTATTTTATCCATATTAATTTGTCTGTTAGACATGAGTAATTTGGGATCTTTAAGCTCTGTCTGCTCCATACTTGAGGGCATTTGGGCTACTTTACTCTTTTGTGGAACCTCTCTGCTTTTGGTAGTATCCTTCAAAGATACATTCTTCCGAACCATCTGCTCTTGGGCGACTGTCGGCTTTCCCCTAATATCTAGTTTAAAAGCTGCTCTATCTCCTTTTTAAAGGTTAATGCCAGCAGCCTGGTTCCATCCCGGTTAAGGTGAAGCCCATCCCTTCGGAAGAGCCCATCCTTTCCCCAGAATGTTCCCCAGTTCCTAACAAATCTAAACCCCTCATCTCTGCACCATTGTCTCATCCACGCATTGAGACTCCAGAGCTCTGTCTGCCTTTTGGGTCCTGCGCTTGGAACAGGAAGCATTTCGGAGAATGCTACCCTGGAAGTTCTGGATTTCAACTTCCTACCTAAAAGCCTAAATTTAGCCTCCAGAACCTCCCTACCACATTTTCCTATGTCATTGGTACCAACATGTACCAAGACAGCAGACTCCTCCCCAGCACTATCTAAGACCTTATCTAGGTGGCGCGTGAGGTCCGCTACCTTCGCACCAGGCAGGCATGTTACCAGGCGATCCTCACGTCCACCAGCCACCCAGCTATCTACATGCCTAATGATCGAATCACCAACTATAACGGCTGTCTTAACCCTTCCCTCATGGGCACATGGCCCTGGAGAAACTTCCTCGGTGCGAGAGAGTTTTACATCACCTGGAGGACAGGTCCTAGTTACAGGATCACTTCCTGCCACACCAGGGTGATGCTCTCCTGTCAGGTGACCTCTCTCCTCCATGGCAACAGGGATGCTGCCAGACTGGAGGTGGGACTTCAGGACTATATCCCTGTAGGTCTCGTCTATGTACCTCTCTGTCTTATGCTTTCCAAGTCTGCTACTTTAGCCTCTAGAGAACGGACTCGTTCCCTGAGAGCAAAGAGCTCCTTGCACCTAGTGCACACGTAAGACCTCTCACCAACTGGGAGAAAATCATACATGTGACACTCAATGCAAAAGACTGTAAAGCCCCCATCCCGCTGCTGGACTGCTGTCTGCATCTTAGTTTTAAGTTTGTGTTTAGATCTTGAAGTTCTTTACTTACTAAGGGTTGCTATGGATATTTATACTAATAAAACTGAACCTAATACGTGTAATATACCTTGTTCACCTGAAGCTTAACTAATCTCGGGTCCTTAGTGTATGACTGATTTGGGTAATGAGCTTCACCTGAGCACCTCCTGTCTTTTAAGATGTGTCCCAGCCTGGAGGGGGCTTTTAACTCCCAGTGCATAGTCTCTCTCTCAAAGGACGCAAGGCCCTGCACAGGAGGAAGGCTGACCCTGTATGCCCACATGTGGCCAGCTATTATAACAAACACCTGGGTTCTCAGGATAGTCCAAATGGGCTATCGGTTACATCTCAGCCAGGTGCCTCCCTCTTACTTTCCAGTGGAGCGCCTCAGACCACCTCTTCACAGGGACCTCCTCTTGCAGGAGTTAACAGGTCTTCTCAAGGATCAGGCAGTAGAACCGGTGCCTCGCCACCTACAAGGCACAGGCTTCTACTCCAGGTACTTTCTGATACCAAAGAGAACTGGAGTCCTAAGACCTATCCTCAACCTGCGAAACCTAAACAAGTTCCTGGTGAGTGAAAAGTTCAAGATGCTTTCCCTTGGAATATTGCTGCCTTACCTCCACCAGGGAGACTGGTTATGCTCCTTAGATCTCAAAGATGTGTATACACACATCTTGATTCATCCAGACCACAGACAATATCTAAGATTTGTAGTGGAAGGAAACCATTTTCAGTACAAAGTGCTGCCCTTTGAACTAGCTTCGGCACCCAGGGTATTCACAAAGTGCCTTGCAGTGGTGGCGGCCTTTCTAAGGACTCGAGGGTTATTAGTCTTCTCCTACTTAGATGACTGGCTCATCAGAGCCCAATCAGCTCTAGAAGCCCAGCAGGTCACGTCCCACACTATCCAGTTGCTTCAGCACCTGGGCTTTGTGATCAACTACACAAAGTCCACTTTGGTTCCCTCTCAGGGACTGGAGTTCATAGGGGCAAGGTTAGACACCCTTCAGGCAAGGGTTATCTATCAGACGAAAGGGCTCAAAGACTGGTAGCCCTAATGCAGCAAGTGAGTCGCAGATCCCGCATCTCAGCAAGACACTTTCTGCACCTTCTTGGTCACATGGCCTCCAGAGTGCATGTGACACCCAATGCTCGACTTCACATGAGTACAGCTCAGTGGTGCCTCCAGGGACCAGTGGACACAAGCCACAGGTAGACTCAGACAACATCAAGGTGTCCCATCGCCTGATACAGTCTTTGAAATGGTGGCTTCAACCTCACAATCTTCTGGAGGGGAGTGCCTTTTCAGCCTCCCACGCACTCAAGGGTGCTGACTACGGATGCATCCCTGCTGGGATGATGTGCTCATTGCCAACAGGTCTGCACTCAAGGTGTGTGGTCTCCCTGGGAGAGCACACAAAAAATCAATCTCCTAGAGCTTCGAGCGATCTGCCTACCTCTTCGGACCTTCTTCCAAACTCTGGCTCATCAATCTGTCTTGATTCAGACACAACCAAGTAGCGATGTTCTATGTGAACAAACAGGGGCACAGGCTCTTGCATTCTGTCCGGAAACCCTGGACCTATGCTCCTTCGCAGTCAGCCAGGGTATGTTCCTCAAGGCGGTTTACTTACCAAGTCCGGAGAACTTCCTAGCAGACATGCTAAGCAGAATTCTCCAGCCGCACGAGTGGCAACTGGATACCAACATAGCCCAGCGACTCTTCCAGTGTTGGGGGTGACCATCCATAGATTTGTTTGCGAGCCCTCAAAATCACCAGTTGCCCCGCTTTTGCTCCAGACAGCTGCACCCACATAGGGTAGCTGCAGTTGCTTTCCTTATATCATGGTCTGTGGGCCTCCTATATGCGTTTCCTCCCATGCCACTGGTAGCTCGGACCTTATTCAAGATCCTTCAGAACAAGGCCTCGGTCATCCTGGTGGCCCCCAGGTGGCCGAGACAGCCTTGGTTTCTACTCCTCCTGCAACTGGCAGAGGAGACTCCAATTCCTCTGGAATTTCCACCCAAGCTCCTGTCGCATGCACCCTAAGTTCCTGCCGAAAGTGGTCTCCTCTTTCCACCTCACCCCGGAAGTGGTGCTTCCGACTTTCTTTCCCAGGCCCCATGCCAGCTGGGCAGAAGCAGTTCTGCATACCCTGGACTGTAAGAGGGCGTTGGCCTTCTACTTGGAGCGTACGCGGAGTCATCAAAGAGTTCCTCAGCTCGTTGTCTCATGACCCTAGTAAGCTGGGGATGCCTGTCTCCAAGTGTACGTTGTCCACCTGGGTGGCGGA
The DNA here is from genome assembly GCA_033557465.1 of Ichthyophis bannanicus. Classification (NCBI taxonomy): domain Eukaryota; kingdom Metazoa; phylum Chordata; class Amphibia; order Gymnophiona; family Ichthyophiidae; genus Ichthyophis; species Ichthyophis bannanicus. The sequence continues at coordinate 137,418,538 of CM066047.1, read as the reverse complement.
TTGCATCGCCTGGGCATACAGGGCGGCTGATCTCCCATTGCAGAGTCGAGTCATGGCCCACCGGGTCAGGGCTAAGGCCACATCAGTGGCTCACTTTCGCTCTGTTCTGCTGGCAGACATCTACCAGGCCGCAACCTGGTCTTCAAGCCAGACTTTTGCGGCCCATTACTGCCTGGATAGGGAGTCCCAACAGGACAGTGCTTTCGGCCAGGCTGTACTCCGTAATCTGTTAGTGGTTTAGGCAACTCCTACCCTCCGACCCTTTGGTGTCAGGCTACCGGAGTGTTACGTTCTCGGTTGAACTCCTATCATGGCTGTTGCAGCTCTTCTAGAGGGAGCCTATTTTTCAGTTATGGGTTCTCGGTAGCCTATAGCTAGGGAGTTCCATATGTGAGGACTGACTTCCTGCTTGTTGCTGGAGAAAGCGTAGTTACTCACCTGTAACAGGTGTTCTCCAGGGACAGCAGGAATCGGTCCTCATGACCCTCTCTCCTCCCCTGGAGTTGCAGTCCTTGATTGATTTTTCTTTTTGCCGTCCTTTTAGCTATGTCATTTGACTGAGCAAGATCCTTGGTTGGGAAGAGGACCACGCATGAGGGATGCAGTCCCAAAGACTTTCTTCGAAAGCTGGGGATTTGCTCCACGTGGGGGCTCCATTGACGTCACCCATATGTGAGGACTGATTCCTGCTGTCCCTGGAGGACACCCGTTACAGGTGAGTACGCTTTCGGTGGTGAGTAAATTATTGGAAGCACTGTTGAAAGAGAAAATAGTGAGGTTTCTGGAGTCCAGCAGATTACAGGATCTGAGGCAGCATGGATTCCCCAGAGGCAGGTCTTGTCAAACAAATCTGATTGATTTCTTTGACTGGGTGACCAGGGAATTGGACCGTGGGAAAGCCCTAGATGTTGGTGTATTTAGATTTCAGTAAAGCCTTTGACACTGTTCTTCACAGGCAACTTATAAACAAACTGAGCACCCTAGGGATGGACCTTAAAGTTATTGCTTTGGTTAGAAGTTGGTTGAGTGGGAGGTAACACAGGGTACAGGTAAATGGAGCTCACTCTGAGGAGGAGGTTACAAGTGGTGTGCCCCAGGGATCTGTCCTTGGTCCGATTCTTTTTAACATCTTTGTTGATATAGAGGAAGGACTGCTGGGTAACATTTGCCCCTTTCCGGATGATACCAAAGTCTGCAATAGAGTAGACAACCAGGAAGATGTAGAGAACATGAGGGATCTAGCTAAGCTTGAAGAATAATCTAGAATTTGGCAGCTGAGATTTAATGTTAACAAATGCAAGGTCATGCATTTGGGCTGCAGCAATCCAAGGGAGCAATATAGTATAGGGGGTGAAGTACTTTTGTCCACTAAAGAACGGGACCTAGGCGTGAATGTGTCTGATGATCTTAAAGTAGCTAAACAGGTAGTAAAGGCAACAGTAAAAGCTAGAAGGATGCTTGGCTAGGGAGAGGAATGGTCAGCAGAAGAAAGGAGGTGATAGTGCCTCTAAGTCTTTGGTGTGACCTCATTTGGAGTATTGTATGCAATTCTGGAAACAGTACCTTCAAAAGTATATAAACAGGCTGGAGTCGGTACAGAGTGTAGCTACTAAAATGGTTAGTGGTCTTCATTATAAAGCATATGAGGACAGACTTAAGGATCTTAATATGTACTCCTTAGTGGAAAGGCGGGATAGAGGTGATATGATTGAGACGTTTAAATACTTCCATGGCATAAATGCACAGGAGGAGAGCCTCTTTTGATTGAAAGCAAGCTCTGCTACGAGGGGACATGGGATGAGGGTGAAGAGGATAGATTCAGGAGTGATATCCAGAAATGTCTTTACAGAAAGAGTGGTGGATTTGTGGAATAGTCTCCCAGTGGAGGTGGTAGAGATGAGGACAGTATCTGAATTCAAAGAAGCATGGGACAAACGCAGAGAATCTCTAAAGGAAAAAAAGGGGGACTGTTGTAGTGGTTGATATGGAAGGGCAGACTAGATAGGCCATGTGTTCGTTGTTTTTTTTTTTTTTCTGTCATTGTTTCTGTTTCTATGTTTGATGCACTCCTCGGTGCCCCCCAAGTAGGGAGGCCCATGCCTTGGATGCCCTGGATAGAAAGTGCTACCAGGGCTCGATGCTCATTGGTCGGATCCAGGCATATCAGCAGTATATGGGCATGTACCTGAGAGACCTAGCGAAGGAACTCGCCAGGTTCTCAGCTGGGCTCTCCAAGGAACCTCTCCAGTGGTTCCAAACTCTGGGTTTGGGTGTCAGAGTGCTTCAAATTCATGACTCTGCAGCCTATGATGGCTTTGAGTCAGTGGCTAGAGTAGCTGCGGCAGGCATCGGTGTCTGATGCCAGGCTTGGCTACAGTCCTCCGACCTGGAGCAATGGGTTCAGGACAAACTGGTCAATGTCCCCTGCCAGGGATAGAATCTTTTTGGCAAACCCATGATTGATAAGGCTGCAGAGTTGGAGTCCGAGTTCCTGATGAAGACCAGGCTCTCCAAGAAGACCACTGACTCTTTGTGATGGAAGTCTTTGGGTAAAAAGCCCTTCTACCCAAAGAATAGGAAGGCTTGTGGAAACTACCCTCGGTACCAGGCCTTCCCAGCTCCCCAATAGGGGTAGCAGGCCAAGGGCATGGCCCTGGTAAGCCTAAGGCTCCCAAACACCAGGCACCTGCTCTGGCTGAGTCTGTTAAGAGTTCTTGATTCCTTGGGCATAGACTCTTCCCCCAGGAGGCCCAGCAATCCACAAGGGGGCGTCTGGTTCTCTATGCCCACTGGTGTGGCTATCCATCACCACAGACTCCTTGGCACTGCCAGTGGTGAAAGGAGGGTTTCGTCCTCAACCTTACACAGGCGCACCCCCTTGGTTCTTTCTGGGAGAGCCCCCTAGAACTTCCCTCCACCAGACCTTACTGCTACAAGAGCTCACAGGCCTTCTCAAAGCCAAGGTGGTGGAACTGGTGCCCGCACACCTCGAGGGCAAGGGAACCAGGCTGCTGGCATTAACTTTAAAAAGGAGAGAGCAGCTTTTATGTTTAAATCTGTTTTATTAAGCAACAATACCAACAGTACATACAATACAACAATGAGTCTAGTAACCGAACAATAACAGTACAAGTGCAACACTCTCAACCAAGCCTACAGTCCCACAGTGTCGTGCAATAGAGCAAGGTGAGTAGAGAGAGGTCATAAGGCAAAAAACAAGGTGGTCACCAGGGACAACAAACTGAACCAATAAGCAGCAGAGCGTGCACATGCCCAATAGTGGACTCAAGGCTGAAGAAGTCCCCATCCATAAACCATAAGCCCCCCCCCCCCACTAAGCAAAAGATACCACCCAACCAGCCCAACAGTGGGAAAAGGGGAAAATAGGATCGACAAACCTGGGGTGGACTCTGCTCCCAGGCTGGTCACCGTTAAGGGGCAGGTTTCAGCTAATCCCCTGAACTATCCTCCCTTTACCCCCACCCCAACCCAACCCCAACCTCCTCTGCCCCCCCCCCCCTATTAACACCCAAACGAGACCTTCAAATGAGATTGCAAACCCCTGTGGGTTGGTTCAACCGTCCGAGCAGGAAGAGGAAAACATCTAAAAGGATGGAGATAAAAATGAGAGAACAGGACATAACCAACACTGTAAGAAATTACATGGAGCATTAGAACCCAAAAAAAGGAAGAGTAAGAAGAAAAAAAATTGAAAGAGAAACGAAACGGGTTCCTCAGGGCAAACTTAAGACCCGACTACATTCTTTCCCAGTTAAGGATTGTAAATGAGGTCCCCAACTATCCCAGAAACGCTGCCAGCGTCTGTCATTCCCATTAGCACGCAGCATTTCCATAAGCAGGACCCTATGCAACTGTATTCTCCATAACCCAAAGGTGGGCCCCTTAACATCCATCCACTGTTGCATCACAGTCATTCGAGCAGTCACCAGCACCAAACGTACCCAATGTAGAACCACTGGCCCTAGATCTGCCTCCCATGTATCTTCCCAGACATCCAGCACCATATGCCCGGCTGTCAAGGAAATAGAGCGCTGAAGGCAATTTGTCAAATAATCCAATACTTTCCCCCAGAAAACCTGGACCCGCGGGCAGCCCCAGAACATATGCCCCAATGAAGCTCGGTTCAGCACATCTAGGACAACAATGTGGTGTCCCTACTCCCGCACGCCAGGCCCGCACAGGGGCAAAATACAGATGACGTACTATTTTGTATTGGGTGTCCCTGTGCAGTACCAGCATACTCAGAGGGAATACCGGTCAAGCCACGAAGTAACCCATCAGCCCTCACATCTTCACCCAAGTCCGCAGTCCAAGCAACGGCTAGCGTGTCCACCCCCGAGGCAGGACCCTCTCCCATAGCATCCGGTGCAGCCAGGACACGCGTGTCCCCGTCTCTCCCCCCAGAAGCACCAGTTCGAGGTCTGAACAAATCTCCGTCCTCCGTAGTTCTCTGCACGGTCCCTGTGGCAACACTAAGTTGGGCGTCGTGAAAAACATCGCGGCCGGCTAAGGGATACTGTCGACATAACGTGGAGAAGTCCTCCACACCCCCGACCAGGGTTAACACATGCTCCAGGTTCACTAACCCCGACTGCTCCCAATGGGCAAAACGCGTCCTTCCCATGCCCGGTACAAAATCGGCATTACCCCGAAGGGGAAGATAAGGGGAAGAAGACGCCGAGATGCCCTGGCTCGAGCAAAAATATCTCCAAGCTTTCCACACCGGATCAAGCACCACCCCCCCAAGAAGCACCCCCCAGCCCTCTTACCGATTTAGCATGCAGAAGATATCGCAAGTGGAGAGGTTGAGCCATAGCCCTAAGCATCACCGGGGGGGGGGGGTAGTCCTCCAAATCCCACAGCCAGTCACGCACAAACCACAACAAGCAGGCAATATTGTATTTCCGAATATCCGGGAAGCCCATCCCACCTAACTGCCATGGCTGCCTAAGAACTTCCAATCGTGCCCGAGGTCTACAGCCCTGCCATAAGAATCTGTTTAAAAGATGCTCCAGTCGAATATCCAAGCGTTTTAGGAACAACGGGAGAGTCTGGAGCATATAAAGTATCTTAGGAAATATGACCATCTTACACAAAGCTATCCGGCCTCCCAGGGATAACAGCAAGTCGTGCCATTTGTCCACACAGGACGTCACCACAAGAAGGACCTTGGATAAATTCAGGTGATAAAGGTCTCCCACATTTGCTGGCAAGTAAATGCCCAAATATTTGAAGTACCCTGCTGCCCACTTCAAAGGGAAGGTACCCGGCCACTCCCGTGTCTCAGCATCTATCAGCAATGCTTCGGATTTATCAAGATTAAGCCGGAACTCTGAAGACCGTCCATATTCCTGAATGAGCTGCAATAGATGAGGCAATCAGGAGCGCGGATCCCCCAGGTGAACCAAGAGATCATCAGCGAAAGCAGCGACTCGAAACTCCTCCCGCCCCACCGGAACGCCATGAAAGCGCACGTCAGAGCGGATCCGGATCAGGAGGGGCTCCAGTGTCAGGACAAATAGAGGGGATAGAGGGCATCCCTGGCGAGTCCCCTTCTGAATCGCAAACTCAGCGGTCATTGCCCCATTAACCAAAAGGGCCCCTATCGGAGTAGCATACAAGAGCCTTACCACCTCTACAAAAAATCCCTCAATCCCCATCGCATCCAGGACTTGGTACATGAAGCTCCAATTAACCCTATCGAACGCTTTTTCATCAAAGATAATGAGTAAAGAGCTACGCCCAGCCATTCGCTCCGCGCTAAGGGAGAGCAGGATACGTTGGAGACTATATGCCGTATGGCGGCTGCACACAAAGCCCACCTGATCCCGATGTATCAGAGACGGTAAGTAATTGGCTAACCGATCAGCCATTATTTTAGCTAAGAGCTTGATATCTACATTAAGGAGTGAAATAGGACGGTACGAACCCGGGAGAAGAGGATCCCGTCCCGGCTTAGGCAAAACAATAACCAGGGCCTTGTTAGCCTCAAAAGGGAACTCCCCCTTCTGCACCAGATCTTCGAAATACCCCACCAGAGGTGCTACGACGGCGTCTCCTAGAATCTTATAAAACTCGCTGCGGTACCAGTCAACTCCAGGAGCCCTACCATTCTTCAAATTTCTGATTCCCTGCTGCACCTCCTGCCCTGAAATGGGCTGATTGAGAGCCTGCAAATGGTCAGCTTGTAGCCGCAGCAGAGCACATCCAGCCAAAAAATTACGCCCTTCCCGCTCCCCATCGTCATCGCTCGCGTACAATTGCCGGAAAAAGTCAGACATTCTCTATCTCCCCCGCGTCCCTCCGTAGGGTCCCATCCGCATGCCGAATGACTCCAATGTGCCTAGGCCCCCCCACAGGCTTCACCAAAGAGGACATCAACTTTCCTGCCTTATTACCATGCTGATACAGCTTGTACCGGTAATACAACATCGATTTTTGTGCCCGCCGATGGAGAAGCATCTCCAACTCAATCTGCAGCTCCCGCAACCGACGATGCGCTGCCGTCCTGTGCCCAGCTACCACTCCGTGCCTTGCCCAAATCCCATTCTAACTGAAGGATCCGCTGATGCAGCCGTTTGCGTCGCTGACTGTAAAAGCTAATAATTTTGCCGTGGAGGACCGCCTTGCCCGCTTCCCATAAAAGAGCGTGAGAAATCCCTGGCTGATCATTAAGAGCCACGTAATACACCCAATAAGTACGTATATGAGCTTCAAACTGCGCGTCTCCACTGAGATCCAACGGGAATCTCCAAAGTCTATGGAGTTTCGTAACAGTGGTACTCGTCGAAAAAGTTACCATTGCATGATCAGAAAGAACGGGAGACCCAATTTCTGCCCGCGAGACCATACTGAATAACGATTCCGAAATCAAAAAATAATCTATGCGGGACCATGTCCCATGGGCTCGGGACAGGTGCGTGTAGTCGCGCTCTCCCGGATGTAAGACCCTCCAAATGTCCAAAAGCTTATGTGCCTCACATATCCCCCAAAGCCGCCGCCGAGCTCTCGAGCTACCACTCCCCGCCGAGCCCGAACGATCCATACCAACGTCTAAGACTTCATTAAAATCTCCTCCCAAGATGACCTGGTATCCATTGGTATCTCCCAGAAAACTAGCGAGAGCCAGATAAAATCTGGCTTCATACACATTGGGCCCATAGGCCGAGTACATCGCCACTTTCCTGCCATTTAACAGTCCCCATACACAAACATATCGCCCATCCGGGTCGACAACACGCTCCTCGACCCACGTCGCGGACTTAGCAATCAGTATGACTACCCCCGTTTCTTCCCTACAGCTGGAGCCCCATACACCTGAGAGATAGGGCCCCTACACAGCTTCTCATGCTCCACCGCCGACTGGTGCGTCTCCTGCAGCATAATAACATGTAACCGCTGACGCTTCAAGTGTTGGAGAACTTTATAACGCTTCATTGGGGAACCCAGACCACAGACATTCCACGCTGCTATCCTCGTACTATCACCCAGGATCTAGAAACCAAGGAATGTGCCAAAGAACCATAAACCACCGATCTATCGGGCGGAAACCCCCCCAGCCTAGGGTCCCCACCGCCAACACCATCCATCCAGCTCCCATCTGCGAGATCCACACAGCAACAGACACACATCCAACCAAAACCACAGGCAATCCCAACTCATAGAACTTAAATCCTACCCACCCAGGAACCCTTACCCCTTCCTGCAATAATCCATTAACCCCCGTATCCCAAGCCTCCCCTTCTACCCTCCCGAATCCGTCCCCTCCCCCCTCAACCCTAGCACCCCTATCAACCACCAACCGCCGAGCTATCAGCTCTGGCCCCACCTCGACTTCAGCATGTGGAGCCCCCCCTCCACCCCCCCTTGTTACACCCCCAGCCTGAGTCTAAGTATCTTCACCCGATCCCCCTCAAGGTCCTAGAGGCAATCTCAATCCCCTAATCTACCCCACCCCATACTTTCCTCTCCCAACACCTCGCAACATAGAATGAGGGCTTCAAGCCAACCATACTTCCAGAATACCGGAGCTGTCCCCCCCCCCCCCAACATACCCTAGATTAACATCAGTTACCCAAGTGGTAAGAGGGTCAAAAGAGCCTAAAAGAGTCCCCCACTCAGTCCCTGCTCCGGGCACAACCCTCATATCCCCCATCCAAATCAGGGCAACAGATCAGCACGCCAACACAGCGTACCTAGAGCACCCTCACCCCTCAGAAGAAGAGCGAGTCAGCAGCCCGACCAAGAGGCCAAGCACCAGGGTCCAACTAGACAGGCGGGTCCGGTTTTCTATTACCATGCCACACATAGAGACGTGCCGGTATGAGGAGGGGCCTGCCCCGCTCTACCCTCCCCCCTAGCAAGGCCCACCACGGACCATCATTCCGGGGCAGGTAGCTCAAACACAAAGTAGAAGCCTGACCCCCGTGTATAGATAGGGGATAGAATACCAGCCCAATAGGAGAAAATTAAATTGAAGGAAATTAAGTTAAACCAAAAGGGGCCAGGAGAGGACGGCGGAAGAAACCAAGAAAAGGACACTGTGACGATAGAGTGCTGAGATAGGTAGAGGAGTGAGCTGCAAACAGAACAAACCCAACATCAGATAGGTAGATTACTAGTCACCCCTCTCCCTAGAAAGAAAAACGAAAAGAGAAAAAAAGGAAAAGAAAAAAAAAGACGAGAGAAGAAACCCCCGCCCATCTTCACTCACCCCGGCCTCCACTCCACAATAATCAGAAGGCCAAAGGGAGAGACCCATATTGTTACCCCCTACCAAGGAGTGAAAATAGTTACCCCCAAATCCAGAGCATTTGCCCAGAACAAAAATTAAACATGGCAATAGTGGAATCAGTACTATAAGATAGACAATGCAATCGAATAAGAACATTCGCATAAAACGAGAAAACACAGTGCAACAAAGGAATCAATGCAATAAAGTAACAGTGCAATAAACTAATGTAATATAGAATTAGATAAGATAAAATAAAATAAAACAAAATAATGCAAAATAAAATAAAACAGAGCTGAGGACGTCAATGCTCTCAGTTTTCCAGGCCTACACCGGGGATTGATAAGAGGCCAACACTCCTAATTGGAGAAAGGCCCAAACTCCTGACAGGAAAGGAGCCCCAGCCAGGCCAACAAAACGGCTATAACACTGTCCAATGTCCACGGCAAGCAGGGCAAAAACGATGCTTGTTGTCAGTGGCCGCAACTCCCATATAGAAAGCCAGTCACCAGGGACTGAGATGCAAAAGTCCCAAGTCTTGTGGGCTACGACGCCCAAAGAATCTCACCGCCTGTTGCCGCCACAGCCAAGAACAGTCAGCCAAGGCTATTACAATAAGCCAGCGCTTCCTCCGGTGTAGAGAACACCCGACGGCCTCCTGCACAGTCTACTCTCAAAGTCGCAGGGTATGCCAAAGTAAACCGGAGACCCCTCTCCACGAACCGGCAGCAGGCCTCGTGAAAAGCCTTCCGACGCAGTGAGACCCCTGCGGAATAGTCCTGGAATATCAGGACCCTGCTGGCATTAGCTCCTGAACGTCTTGCCTGCCTCGAGGCGCGCAAAACTTCTTCTTTTTGTGCCACATTCAAGAAGCAGGCGATAACGGCCCGAGGCCTGTCTCCAGCTCTGTAAGGCCCCAGCCAGTGCGCTCTTTCCAGGACGATCCCCCCGATATTACCCTCTAAGGGCAAATGAGCAGGCATCCATTTTTCCAAATAAGACCGAAGATCTTTGTCATGCACAGATTCTTCGATTCCAACGGACCGTAAGTTTCGTCTGCTCCGGTTTTCTAAATCTTCCAACTTATCCTGTTGTCTCGCCAGGGCCTCCTCCAGTTTTGTAATTCGGGCCTCGTCCTGCACCCTCGTATCCTCAAGGGAACTAGTGCGCCGCTTCCGCGTTCTCCACTTGACTAGTAAAATCAGACACCGCTTGTGCCACGGCAGTGATCTGGGTCGCCAGTCCTCAAGACGATCCTCGAGGGCTTCCACCACCGTTTTTGACACCTCCGCCACCATTGTGGCTGTAACTGCCGGCATCAGACCGTCAGAGCCCCCCTCCGCCATCTTGGCCTCCCCGCCACGTGGCTTCTCCCGTCTGGGGGGTCTTTGTCGCCATGCGATGCGCGCCCCAGCTCTCACTCGATCCTCAAGGTGTCCACCGTAGTGTGGGAAATGTCTCCCCCGCCTGCAAACTGCAAATGGGGAATCGAGGTAGGTAATTTGGATGGGGGGAAAGGAGCGGGCTCCAGAGCTAAGAGGGATACGTCCCGCTCAGCTCACCATGCCACCGGAAGCCTCGAGCAGCTTTTAAACTAGATATTAGGGGAAAGCCGACAGTCGCCCAAGAGCAGATGGTTCGGAAGAATGTATCCTTGAAGGATACTACCAAAAGCAGAGGTTCCACAAAAGAGTAAAGTAGCCCAAATGCCCTCAAGTATGGAGCAGACAGAGCTTAAAGATCCTAAATTACCCATGTCTAACAGTAGCCAAATTAACATGAATAAAATACATTCTCTAAAATGCTTGTATGCAAATGCTAGAAGTCTAAAGAATAGATGGGAGAGTTAGAATATATAGCACTAAATGAAAGGTTAGATATGATTGGAATATCAGAGACATGGTGGAAGGAGGACAACCAGTGGGACACTGATACCTGGGTACAAACTATATCGTAATGATAGAGCTGATCAAATTGGTGGAGGGGTTGCGCTCTGTTAGAGAGGGCATTGACTCAAAGGATTAAAGTTTTGCAGGAAACAAAATCTGCTGTAGAATCTATATGGATTGAAATTACATATAAAAGGGGGAAGGCAATGGCAGTGGAGGTTTACTATCGAGCACCTGGCCAGAATGACCAAATGGATGATGAAATGCTCAAAGAAATCAAGGAAGCTAACAAGTTACAGCGCAGTAATAATAATGGGTGATTTCAATTACCCCGGTATCGACTGGGTCAGTGTCACGTCAGGACATGCTAGGGAGATAAAGTTCCTAGATGAAATAAATGACTGCTTCTTGGAGCAGCTGGTTCATGAACCGACCAGAGGGGAAGCCATATTAGAACTAGTCCTTAGTGGAACACCAGATCTAGTGCAAGAGATAAGGGTGTTGGGGCCACTTGGCAATAGTGATCATAGCATGATCGCCTTTGATTTAATTAGCGGAGGAGGGATAGTAAAGAAATCCACAGTACCACCTTTTAACTTTCGAAAGGGAGACTATGATAAAATGAGGAAAACAGTTAAGAAAAAACTAAAAGGAGCAGTTGCAAAGGCACATCAAGCTTGGGTGTTGAAAAATACTATCTTGGAAACCCAGACCAGCTGTATTCCACGCTTTAAGAAAAGTGGAAGGAAGTCCAAAAAACTGCCAGCATGGTTTAAAGGTGAGGTCAGAGAGGCTGTTGCCAAAAAAGCATCTTTCAGGAAATGGAAAAAAGAGCCAAACGACGAAACCTGGAAACAGCACAAGCACTGGCAAGTCAAATGCAAGGCATTGATGAGGCAGGCAAAGGGAGAATTTGAGAAGAAGCTTGCTGCGGAAGCAAAAACGCGAAATAAAGACCTTTTCAAGTACATTCGTAGCAAAAAACCTGTGAGAGTCAGTTGGTCCATTAGATGATAAAGGGGTTAAAGGAGCACTAAGAGGCGACAAGGCGATAGCGGAGAGACTGAATGAATTCTTTGCTTCGGTCTTTACTGAGGAAGATGTAGGGATGTTACCCATGACTGAAGTGGTATTTAAAGGTGCGGAAGAATTGAAGGAAATATAGATACATCGGGAAGATGTCTTACAACTATTCGATATACTGAAGAGTAGCAAATCACCTGGGCCGGATGGTATACATCCAAGGGTGTTGAAAGAACTGAAATATGAGATTGCAGACCTGCTATCAGTAATCTGTGAACTATCATTAAAATCATCTCTAATACCTGAAGATTGGAGGATCGCCAATGTAACACCAATTTTTAAAAAGGGTTCCAGGGGTGATCCGGGAAACTACAGACCGGTGAGCCTGACGTCAGTACCAGGAAAAATGGTAGAAACCATCATAAAGAATAAAATTACTCAGCATGTAGATAGTCACAACCTAATGGGAGACAGCCAACATGGCTTTAGACAAGGAAGATCTTGTCTTACTAATCTGTTATGTTTTTTTGAAGGAGTGAATAAACAGGTGGACAAAGGTGAGTCGGTTGATATTGTGTATCTGGACTTTCAGAAAGCCTTTGACAAGGTCCCTCATCAGAGACCTTTGGCAAAACTAGAGAGTCATGGGATAGGAGGAAGTGTACTATTGTGGATCAGGAACTGGTTAAAAGATAGAAAGCAGAGGGTAGGGCTAAACGGCCAATTTTCCCAATGGAGAAAGGTGAATAGTGGTGTACCCCAGGGATCTGTGCTGGGTCCGCTGCGTTTTGACATATTCATAAATGACCTGCAAAGTGGAATAACGAGTGAGGTGATCAAATTTGCAGATGACACAAAACTATTTAAAGTTGTTAAAACCCAAGAGGATTGTGAAAAATTGCAAGAGGATCTTGATAAATTGGAAGACTGGGCATCAAAATGGCAGATGAAATTTAATGTGGACAAGTGCAAGGTTATGCACCTAGGGAAGAACAACCCAAACTATGGTTACATGATGCAAGGTTCCACATTAGGAACCACCACCCAGGAAAAAGATTTAGGCGTCATTGTGGATACCATGTTAAAACCCTCGGCCCAGTGTGCAGCAGCGGCCAAGAGAGCAAATAGAATGCTAGGTATGATAAGGAAAGGAATGGAAAATAAAACAAAAGATATTATGCCTCGTTCCATGGTGAGACCGCACCTTGAATATTGTGTGCAATTCTGGTTGCTGTATCTTAAAAAGGATATAGCGATTTTAGAAAAAGTTCAGAGAAGAGCCACCAAAATGGTAAAGGGGATGGAAGGATACTCCTATGAAAGGCTAAAAAGGTTAGGGCTCTTTAACCTGGAAAAGACGGCTGAGGGGAGATATGATAGTCTATAAATTAATGAACGGAGTGGAACGGGTAAACGTAGATCGATTGTTTACCTTATCAGAATATAGAAAGACTAGGGGACATGCAATGAAGCTACAGGGTAAACTATTTAAGACTAATAAAAAAATATTTTTTCACTCAACGTGTAATCAAACTCTGGAATTTGTTACCGGAGGATGTAGTAAAGGCTGTTAGTGTAGCTGGGTTTAAAAAAGGTTTGGACAAGTTCCTGGAGGAAAGGTCCATAAACCATTAAGAAGTGACCGAAGATATCAATGCTTGACCCAGTACAAGCATTGTGGAACTTGTCTCTTGGGGAAACTGCTAGGTACGAGCAGCAGTCACGAGCTTATATGATACCCAACCATCTATTATTCCAGTCCCTTGGTCAGACCATAGCCTGATCACATTTCAGATACCAACAAATCCAAACACACTCACCCAGCCAGTCACTTCAACAGCAAGCTCTGAGCGATTTAAGCCGTTAAACATAGAGATCCTCACTAAACAAGCGCTGCCAAAACTATCGAAGCCAACGGACAACCTGAACGATTTGATCTCTAATTGGAACGACACACTCTATCAGTATGCCCACCAACCAACCAGGAACAAGAAACTCCCAATCAAGAATCGTTGCAATAAACAGGATGCCCATGGTTCTCTCCAGAACTACGTACATCTCTACTTCAACTGAGGAAGTTTAGAAAGAAAATGGAGACACACCCACAACAGCCAGGATCAAGAAGAGTATCTTACTCACCTCAAAAATGATCGCAAACTAACTTGGTCCACAAGGAAAGAATTCCACTCCGATCTTCTCAGCAAAGCACTAAACAGACCACGTGATCTTTTCAATTTAGTAAAAACGTTAACCAAAGAACCATCGCCACCGCAACAAGAATCCATACAACCACAATTATATGCCAACTTCATCCAATCCAAATTGGTCAAGGCGAACATAACTGCATCACAAGTACTAATCCAACTCCCCCAAGCTCAAGCTTCACTCGATAAATTTTCGCCTCCATCAAGAAAAACCATCGAAGATATTATCGCCAACATAAACACCACCACGGCACCAAATGACCCATGTCCAGCACACTGGATCAAAACCTTACGTGCCGAGCTCAGCCCTTGCATAGCTAAGATCACAAATCTCTCCTACCTAACTGGGATTTTCCCTACTGCCCTTAAACATCAATTCGCCCACTGCTAAAAAAATAACCAGATGGACCGAAAGAAGGAAGAGTCTTACCGCCCAATTTCCAGTATTCCCTATCTAGCCAAGATACTTGAGAAGGAAACTCAGAGGCAGATCCAACAACACATAGACACAGCAGCCCCGTTGGACCCATGCCAACACGGATTCCGAGAAGCTCATGGAACTGAAACACTCATGACTTCACTATTCAACAAACTCATTTGCGGGATTGACAACATTCACATGGCCATTGCAATGATTTTCCTGGACATTTCAGCGGCATTTGACTCAGTTGACCACAAGATTATGCTAGCTAGACTCCACGAAAAAGGCATCCATAACCTTGCCTGGGACTGGTGCAAATCATACCTAGAAGAGCGTTGGCAACAGGTCCGTATAGGCAACACTACATCTGAACCCTTCCAACAGAAACAAGGAGTACCCTAAGGCTCATCTCTCTGTGCTGCTTTTTAACATATACATGCAGCCAATCTGCCAAATCACCAGAGACTTTGGTATATCCTGCCTATTATATGCAGATGTGCTAATTTTCACACCGATCAATATATCAAATCCTGACTACTCTGCACTAATCAACTGCTTCAATGCAATAACCGACTGGCTTCTCAATCAGAACATGAGAATACATTTCAAGAAAACCGAAGTACTCATAGCCGCAAACAAGCAATTTTCTCCACCAACCACCCTCAGAGTAAGAGATGCAGAACTCCCGATCAAGACCTCCATAAAGTACCTCGGTGTGATACTCGATCAACAACTCAATCTTAAGAAGCACATAAAGAACACCGTAAGGACAATCTACTACAAACTAAAAACACTGCGTCACCTGAAACCAATGCTGGAGACCAAGATTTTCCGTACAATTTTCCAAGCAATAGTCACACCGCTCTTTGACTATGCGAATATCATCCTTCATGGCCTCCCCAAGAATACACTAAGCCCACTTCAACTGGCGATGAACGCGGCAGCCCGCATCCTATCCGGAGCTTCAAAAAGAGATCATATAACACCAATACTGATCAATCTACACTGGCTCCCGATAAACTGCAGAATAATATATAAAACCCTCCTCATCACATTCAAGGCCATTAATAAAATATCCCCTGCATCGATTTCAAATCTCCTCACCCATGCACCGAACAATAGATCCAGGAGACTAGTAGCAGAAAACACTCTAGTTACTCCCAGTATCTCCACAAAATGGACACAACAAACCACTAACAGAGCTTTTGTCTTATGCTCCCAAGTGCTGGAACAAACTACCTCCCAGCATCAGATCAATCAGGGACATCACCCAATTCAGAAAGTCCAAGCACTATTTATTCACCTTGCACTTCAAGCTACCATACATACCCTAGAATTACCTTCCGCCTGCTCATCTAACTCCTACACGTAGCAACAACCCAGTACAAAGGTTCAAAATGTGGAAAATACTGCATCCCTGCAAATACCAAACCTTGATGTAACATTTAATTGTATATAGTTATCCCCGGTTCACTCCCAGTTTACCTTCCCTGTTATCTGTTCACCTAGATCAGTTATATATTGATAAGTATTTTGTTGTTTAATGTAAACCGCACTGATGATGAATAGTGCGGTATATAAAAACTGTTAAATAAAAAATAAATATGACCTAGATTGGCCACTGTTGGAAACAGAATACTGGGCTTGATGGACCTTGGTCTGACCTAGTATGGCATATCTTATGTTCTTATGGTTCTACTCCCAGTACTTCCTCGTATCCAAGAGGACCAAGGGCTTTTGGCCCATTCTGGACCTGCAGGACTAAACAGGTTCCTGGTGAGGGAGAGGTTGAAAATGCTCTCTCTCGGAACAATGCTGCCATACCTCCAACCAGAGACTGGCTATGCTCCTTGGACCTAAAGGATGCATACACACACATCCTCATCCATCCCAACCACAGGAAATACTTCAGGTTCGTGATGGGAGGCGGCCACTACCAGTACAGGGTGCTACCCTTCGGGCTGGCCTCTGCACCCATAGTGTTCACCACTAAGTCCCTAATGGTGGTCACGGCCTACCTTCTTCACCAGGGAATTTTTATCTTCCCCTACCTGGATGATTGGCTCATAAGGGGCCGCATGGCCACAGGTGCAACACGCAACAGTGCACACTATCCTCATCTTGCAGTACTTGGGATTTATGATAAACCACCTAGTTCCATCTCCTCCCGAGTGTCTGGAGTTCATAGGGGCAAAGTTGGATGCCGTTTAGGCCTAAGCGTTTCTCCCTCAGCATAGGGCCGATTGCCTCAAGGTGCTGGCTCCGGCAGTGCAGCATCAACACACTGTGCCTGCCCGCCTCCTGCTTCGCCTGTTGTGCCACATAGCATCTACAGTTCATGTTGCCCTGGACTCCTGCCTTCAAATGAGGGCGGCTCAATGGGGCCTCTGCTCCCATTGGACCCAGGCTACAGGCCGGCTGAGGGACCCAGTGGCTCTCTCACTTGGTGGCAAGGCCCCCAGCACCTTCTGGCCAGAATGTCCTTCCAGGCCCCTGCCCCCAGAGGATCCTAACCATGGATGCCTCCCTCTTAAGTTGGGGAGCCCCCTGTGACAGCCTCTGCACTCAGAATGGTCGCAGGTGGACATCCTGCAGCAGATCAACCTTTTGGAGCTTTGGGTCATATCCTTAGCCCTTCGAGCCTTCCATTACCACCTGCCACACCATTTAGTGCTGGTCCAGACAATCAAGTGGCGATGTT
Source organism: Ichthyophis bannanicus (assembly GCA_033557465.1). NCBI lineage: Eukaryota > Metazoa > Chordata > Amphibia > Gymnophiona > Ichthyophiidae > Ichthyophis > Ichthyophis bannanicus. Next base: position 137,401,548 of record CM066047.1, on the reverse strand, counting down.
CTATTGGGGGGGGGGGGGGTTGGACACAGGGTCGTACACCCTCTGCTAAGAGGCAGTAGCTCTCTACTCATATGCCAACCACCACGGGATGCTCCTGTGGGTGGTGTATCTGCCTTATGGACAGGCTGAGCAGGATCATAGAGCTGCACGAGTGGTAGCTAAACTCCAGTGTGGCCTGTCTGCTCTTCCTGCTCTGGGGGACTCCATGGATGGACTTTTTCACCAGTCTGGCCAACATCCAGCTGTCCTGCTTCTGCTCCAGGCAGCGATACCTATCCCAGGTGGCAGTGGATTCCTTCCTCATCTCGTGGGCGGAGGACCTCTATGCCTCCCCCCCCCCCCCCCATGTCTCTGATGGCCAAGACCTTGTTCAAAGTTCAACACTACAGGGCATCCCTGATACTAGTAGCCCCTCAGTGGCCCAGGCAACCATAGTTCCCACTGCTCCTTTGCTTATCCTTGGTGCCCCCTGTCCCCCTGGGGTGTGCCCCAGGACTGCTGTTGCAGGAAGAGAGCTCCCTCCTACACCTCAACTTGTGGTCTCTGACACTGCCTGGCTGCTGAAAGGGTAGTCTTGGCCCCTTTAAACCTTTCAGAGGAGGTGATCCCAGCCTCCTGTCGAACCTCCACAAGACCAAAAACAAAACCCCCCACTCTATCCAATAAATACCAAAAACAAAAAATAGAGTGAAAATAATGTGAGCAAAATAGTGGTATGTAATGTTTTTGTCGGAAGACAGCCCGGAGGGAGTAAACTACCCTCTTGAAGCTGTATCTTCCATTTTATTCAATTTATAAACCCCATGAAAATCAATACTTAAGGGTTAAAATTGAGGTAAAACCACCACAAAAGGTGTCACCTCAGCCAAAAAAAACCACATATGAATTAAAATGCAGTGCAAAAAGATGAAAGCAACGTGGTACGTTTCCAAACCGCCGACCCCAGTGTGAAATCTTTGCCAGGGGAAACAGACAGCGTGCACGAAAATTCCAAGCCTTCATCCAAGGAACTTGCAAACATAAATGTTGAAGCAGCAGCAAATATCAAGAGCTCTTGATATTTGCTGCTGCTTGTCAGATGGCTGCCTGGGTGAGAATCTTCAGTCTTGTCAAGTGCATATATCTATATGATTTGCAAGGGATTGTGGGCAATGCAGTTCATTCACACCAGACACAGCTGCTCACAATAATTAGTTGTGCTTTTGGGTAAAGCCAATAAGATATTTATTTATGGGGTTATTTCTCCCAACACAGATATGCTTGGTAGCACATAAATCAGGTTACTTGCTTCCAGTGTTTAACTTGGAAAAACAAAGTCAAAATCAGGAAAACATTCAAACTTGTCAGGCATTAGCTAATGTTTTCTTAGCATATATCAAACAACAAACGAAAAGCCACAAAGAGAGAAAACTGTTCTTTTCAGGTTAACTTCTGATAACTTCCCACATAGATTCAGACGTGATTCTCTCCTAGCTCACAAGCAATTAGGTAAGGCTCAATTGCTAGCAGTTATCCAGCTGAAACCCCTTTAGCTGGCTTGCTTTCTACTGTGTGGGTCAAATCCTGCTTCAGGAGCTTTTCTGAATAGATTAAAGAACAAGTTTGTATTTCTTTGTGATGGTTGCTGTACTTTATAACAGAAGATCACCAAAGGAGTTTGGACAGAGAGCAGTCCATATAAACACATTCTTCATCTGCAGTCATTCCCCCTGCTTCAACAAGCATGGGTTCAATATCATGGATTGGCACAGATGAATCTCTCAATGGAGCACTTTCAGGAGAATACTTGTTTCCCTGCTGTCCTTCAAGGCCATAGCTAGGGCATAGATCAGTGTTCATACCTGAGCTTCCATTGCTGCTAGAGTTCCTCTCTATATAGCCTGGCCAGTATGTAGTCCAGTTCTTATGTCCAGCCTTCCAATCCAGATCCCTGGACACTGGATCTCTCTTCACATACCTTCTGGCACAGGTCTTAGGGTCCCTTCCACGTGCAGCCGTCTCCTTCACAGGTAGCGTCTGGAGTTTCCTAGCTCTGCAGCACCATTCCTCTGGCTTTCCCCAGTCCAATGGTGTATGCTGGCCCTTGAAATGCCTCCCAGTATATGTACTGCTCTGGACTCTTCTAGACCTCTCAAAGGCTTTTCTCTTCCTTCTTCCAAAGGGTTTCTTTCCTTCTCTGTCCGTCCGGTTTGGCTTCTGCTTCTGATGATCCTTCACATGAAACTGATGATCAAGCTCAAGCTGATTCTCAGGATAATGAGGATAATTCTCTGTAGAATAAACTCTACCTTTATTCTGCCTAGATGAGTGCTCCCCCCTAATACAGCGCAGCTGTGCTGAATCAGGCCCTGCCCTTTGAGATGAGTGCTTAGGGATTACCTCATAGCCCTCCTGATTGAACACACGTTTCCCCACTTCAGCTCCTCTAATGGCTGTTGGAAACCTGGTGCATTCTGGGACTGGTAGTCTTTTATGGGAAAATTCTGTTTTCTTATTTCTACCAGAACTGACAGGTTGCTTGTTCAGAGTTACTTCACCTTTTCTATAGCTCCTTCCTGAGCTATGATAAGCTTCCTTATCACGTGCTTCAACATTTATGTTTGCAAGTTCCTTGGATGAAGGCTTGGAATTTTTGTGGATGCTGTTGCCCCTGGCAAAGATTTCACACTGGGGTCGACGGTTTGGATAAGTACCACGTTGCTTTTATCTTTTTGCACTGCATTTTAATTCATATGTGGGTTTTTTTTGGCTGAGGTGACACCTTTGGTGGTGGTTTTACCTCAATTTTAACCCTTAAGTATTGATTTTCATGGGGTTTATAAATTGAATAAAATGGAAGATACAGCTTCAAGAGGGTAGTTTACTCCCTCCGGGCTGTCTTCCGACAAAAACATTACATACCACTATTTTGCTCACATTATTTTCACTCTATTTTTTGTTTTTGGAACCTCCACAAGAGGCATATGCCTTCAAATGGCAAAGATTCTCATTGTGGTGCACAGAGCAATGGGTCAACCCGTTCTCGTGCTCTGTGCAGCTTGTGCTACAATATTTGCTTCACCTGTCTCAGGCAGGCCTGAAATTCAACTCTTTCAGAGTCCACCTGAGTGTTCTCGCAGTACACCACCACCTTATCAAGGGCAAGTCCTTCTCCACCCAATCTCTTGTGACCCGCTTCCTGCGGGGTCTCCTGTTGTCCAAGATGGTGTCTCCTTTCCACCTCAATCAGGAGGTGGTGCTCCCCACCTTTCTGTGAGCTCACGCTAGCAGGGTGGAGACTATCCTTCACACTCTGGACTGTAAGAGGGCCCTGTCCTCCTACCTCCAACATTCCCATGGCCATTGCAAAGCCTCACAGCTTTTCATCTATCACTCTGGGCAGCTGTGACCAAGCAGACTCTGTCCACCAGGGTGGCGGACTGCATTGCCCTCACCTACGAGCAGGCTGGGCTCTCACTAGAGCTCTGGGTCATGGCGCACAGCATCAGGGCATTGGCGGCATCCGTGGCAAACCTGCATTCCGTTCTCTTATTTGAAATCTGCCAGACCTCTACCTGGTCCTCAGTCCATTCCTTCGCAGCTCATTACTACCTGGAGAGGGAGTCCCGCAGGAACAGTGTCTTTGGCCAGGCGGTACTCCCTCATCTATTCATGGTGTAGGCAACTCTTGCCCTTCGGTCCTTTGTGTGTTCAGGCTGCCAGAGTGCTGGTTTTCTTGCTGGACACTTGGGCCGCTCGGGAGTCTGTCTTAAAGACTCATTGCTGCTGCTCACGACTCACCTTTTCCTGCTCACCCATTGCTTTTTACTGGTTTTCAGTAGCCTGTTGCTAGAGAGTCCCATATGTGAGGACTGACTTTGTTTGTTCCCAGAGAAAGCAGTTACTGACCTGTAACAGGTGTTCTCCAGGAGCAAGCAAGAAGTCGGTCCTCAGATATGGGTGATGTCAATGCCGACAGAGCCCTCGTGGAAGCATCCCCCCAACTTCCAAAGAAAACCTTTCAGAGATGCCACCACACATGCATGGTCGCCTTACCGCCAAAGGGTGCCATCTTGGTCAGTCTCCCTTTTTCCGCGGAGCCCTACAGACGTACATCTTGTCCCCCCTAGAAAAACGTTGACTCTCTTTGTACACTTCTGTATACCTTGATGGCCTTCACCAGTCCCTTTCCTGTCTTCGGGGCCTGCTGTCCCTGCGTCGGGTCTTGAAACTTAGTTTTATTTTTTGTTAGGTTCCTCCAGTGCTTTCGTGCCTTTTTCAACCGCTGGCTGCACTGAAGGTCTTCGACCTAGTGGGATGCCCCAATGAGCATCGGTTTCAAGAAATGTTTGGTTCCAAAAACATGTCACTCACACTCATGATTGTTGCCTCTGGTGTCTGGGCGCCGACCATGACCCAGGGGAATGCTCCCTGTGCAAAACAATGTCCACCAAGGCTATCCATAGCCACTGTCAAAAACAAGAGGACATCTTCCACAGGGTGGACTCAACTCCGGTTTTGCTGGTAGCCTCACACTCAAAGGCCCAGCACGGATCTTCGGAGTTGCTTAAGGCCCCTGCGGTTCCTGAGCAGGCTTGCAGACATTCCGAGCAAAGGTCCCTGGAGTGAAAGTGTAAGAAGAAAAAGATCTCAAGGACCTCGTCCTGGGAGACGGACAAGCAGGGGAAATCCCGTGTGCTGTCCCTCAGCCCCTGACAGCCCTCTGAGCAGTCGGAGCGGCCCCGGAAGGTACCCAGGACAGAAGTTGAGGCTTCCGGTGATGGACCTTGGACTCCCAAGGACCGTCCTGCCAAGAACTCCCTCTCCTCCTTGACACCAGACCCGGTAACCCCAGTGTCGGTGTCTGACTGCCACCCCCGAGTGGGAAACTCGTATGTTGGCACTTGAACAGTGTTTGTGTTCCTTACTTCCCAATAGGCATCGAGACCCAGCCCTGCCGGTGCTCACACCGAGACCTCAGGGACTTCGAAACCGGACTCCCTGGGCCACCGAAGTGATCCCCGAGAGCCAGACACCTCTGGTAAATCCTTGGCAAGGGTCTCGATCTCACTCATGCTCCTCAGGGGCAAGGTCTTCGCAGGCGAGTGCCTCTGGCTCTGGCCATGCCTCTGCCTCAAAGCATCAAAGACCGAGGCCAGCGACGCCCTTGGAGCTGTTGGGCCTCAAGTCTTCCTGGGACTACTCAGCTTGGGAATCCAATGCCGAGACATACCTGGAGTCCCAGGCCGACCGGGACCTCCCTTCGGATCCTTCCCTGCCGGAAGCTACCTCGTTCCTTGAGTTTGTCCGGGACATGGTGCGAGCCCTCTCCCTCACTACAGAGTCTGAGGAGGACCCTCGTATAGAGGAACTCGACATCCTCCAGTAAGAGGCACCACCTAAAGAGACCCTGACGGTCCCAGTCTGCTCCATTCTTAACAGGCTCCTTCTCCGGATGTGGGAGGCCCCGGCCTCTGCCGATTGTTAGCCACTGCCTGTATACCATGTACCGGTCCAGTGCAGGCCAGGTTTCTGGAAGACCCAAATCCCCCACAACTCCATGGTTGTGGAGTCAGCCATGCATCAACAGAAGAGCCCAAAGACGCACTCTTCAGTGCCTCTGAGCAGGGAGTCTCACGCCTTCGGGTGAAAATGCTACCAGGGCTTGATGCTTGCCCTCCACATCCAGACCTACCAATTTTACATTGGTGTGTTCCTCTGAGACCTGTCGAAGGAATTCGGAGGCTTCACAGCTGCCTCGATGGGGATCACCTCCGGTGCTTCTAGACACAAAGTCCATCAGGGAGTGTTCCAAGTACCTCTCCCGGGCTTCCTATGATAGCTTCAAGTCCAGCATGCGGGTAGCAGCCGCAGGCATTGGGGCCCAACTCCAGGCTTGGCTCCAGACATCTGTTCTCGAGCAGTGGGTGCAGGAGAAGCTCCTTGATGTCCCATGCCTTGGGGAGCAGCTTTTCGGCAAGCTCATGGAGGACATGGCCGCCGGGATCCAGACAGAATATGTGACTTGGACTTGACTTTCAAGGAAGATTTCCTTTCTTCCCAGGAATAAACCTCCAGGAAAGAAACCCCCTTTCCATAGAAAGGACCAACACTATCGAGGCAATCCTCCATACCCAGCAGCCCAGACCCCTCAGCAGGGCCACCAGGGCAAGGGAATGGGTCAGGACCCACACATGCCCAAGACTCCAGCCCCAGACTCCAGCCTCAGCCCCAGCCCAGCCTGGGTTGGGGTTTTGATGCCCCCAGCATAGCCTCTCTCTGGAGGATCAGCCACCCATGGGGGGGTGTCTGGTCCACTTCACACACAGGTGGCCTTCCATCACCACCATCTCGTGGGCACTTCAGGTGGTCAGGGAAGGTTACCTCCTCCACCTGGACCAGATATCTCCACCCTTCTTTCCAGGGGAGCCTCCTCGCTCTCCTCTGCACCAGGCTCTGCTCATGCAAGAACTCGCAGGCCTTCTCAGGGACAGAGCTGTGGAGCCCGTACCACACTACCTGAAAGGAAAGGGGTTTTACCCGAGGTACTTTTTGGTTCCAAAAGAACAAGTGGACTAAGGCCCATCCTGGACCTGAGAAACCTAAACAAATTTCTAGTGTGGCAGAAGTTCAAGATGCTCTCCCTTGCAATATTGCTGTCCTACCTCTGGCAGGGAGATTGGCTGTGCTCCTTGGACCTGAAGGATGCTTATACCCACATCCTTATCCATCCCAGTCAGACAGTACCTAAGATTCATGGTTGGAGGCAACCATTACCAGTACAGGGTACTTCCCTACAGCCTGGTCTCCACACCTTAGGTCTTCACCAAATGCCTGGCTGTGGTGGCAGCCTATCTCCATCTCCAAGGGGCCTTCGTCTTCCCATACTTGGATGACTGACTTGTAAAAGGGGACACAGCCTCAGAGATGCTGCAAGCCACAGGCCGCGCCATTAGGGTCCTGCAACACCTGGGGTTTGTGATAAATTACCCAAAATCCCATCTCACCTGAACTCAGGACTTGGAGTTCATAGGGGCCTGGCTGGACACCCTGCAGGCCATGACTTTCCTCCTCCAAGGCAGGGCAGATTGCCTCATGGCCCTGGCGACCGAGGTACGTCATTGCACCATATCGGCACGGTCGATGCTTTGCCTCCTCGACCACATGGCCTCCATGGTCCCTGTCGTCCCTGACACCCATCTCCACATGCGGGCAGCTCAGTGGTGTCTCTGCGCACAGCGGGCCCAGGCCACTGGTAGGCTCCGTGACAGGGTCACGGTGTCCCGTCAGCTGTTGGAGTCCCTCAGTTGGTGGCAGGTTCCGCAAAACCTTGCCCTTCCAACTCCCAAGCCCCCAGAGGGTCCTCACACCAAATGCTTCCCTAATGGGCTGGGGTGCCCATTGCAAGGAATTGTGCATCTATGGTGTCTGATCCTTCTAGGAGAGCCAGCAGCAAATCAACCTGCTGGAGCTCAGGGCTGTTTTCCTTGCACTCAAGGCTTTCCAGCACCGCCTAGAGCATCAATCAGTGCTTGTTCAAATGGACAACCAGGTCACAATGTTCTACGTGAACAAGCAGTGGGGCACAGACTTCTACCACCTTTGCCAGGAGGCAGTAGCCCTCTGTTTGTACATGACCAGACAGGGTATGCTCCTCTGGGCGGTGTACCTCCCAGGCCAGGACAATACCCCAGTGGACAGGCTGAGCGCAGGGTCCTCCAACCGCACCCTCTTTGCGAGCCCATCCAATGCTCAGCTGCCATGTTTCTGCTGCCCACAGCTGCATCCAGCCAGGTGGCACCGGATGCCTTCCTTATCTCATGGTCGGAGGGCCTGTTGTATGCCCTTTCTCCCATGCTTCTAATAGCATGGACTCTCTTCAAGGCCCAGTGGGACAAGGCTTCCCTGATTCTGGTGACCCTGAGATGGCCAAGGCAGCCTTGGTTTCCTCTCCTGCTTTGTCTCACATTCCCTCTCAAGCTCACCGGGGCTTCTCACTCAAGAGGAGGGCTCAATCCTCCACCCCAACTTGGGATCCTTGTCCCTCACAGCATGGCTGCTGAACGGGAGCCCTAGCGCCTCCTCAACCTTCCCAAGGAGGTGGAGATGATCCTCCTCACTTCCCGCAAGGATGCCACGAGGCAGACCCATGCCTTCAAGTGGTGCCGGTTCTCCTTATGGTGCACGGTACTGCAGTACCTACTCCACCTTTCTCATTCCGGGCTCAAATCCATCTCCATGATTGTGTACCTGAGCGCACTCTCCGTGAACCACTCCATAGAGGGCAAGCCTCTTTCCGTGCAGCCCCTCATCGCTTGATTCATGAGGGGCTTACTGCTCTCAAAATCCCCCATCCGGCCGCTCTTCGTGCCATTGGCTACCTGCCACCTCCGATACCTATCCTGGAAGGTGGCCTTCCTGGTGGCACTCACCTTGGCACACCGAGTCAGTGAGCTCCAGGTCCTGGAGGCCGAGCCACCCTACACCAGGTTTTACAAGAACAGGATCATGCTCCACCCCCACCCAAAGTTTCTTCGAAAGGTGGTATTGGATTTCCACCTCAATCAGGAAGTGGTACACCCTACCTTCTTTCCATGGCCCCACACTGGCAAGACGTCGGCCGTTCTCCATACTTTGGACTGCAAAGGAGCCCTGTCCTTTTATCTACAGTGCACTCAGCCACTGCAAAGCCTCACAGCTTTTTGTCTCATACGACCTCAGTTGTCTGGAGGAGGCTGTCACCAAGTGGACCCTGTCCATCTGGGTGGTGGACTGCATCACTTTTGCCTACATCCGAGCTGGGCTGCTACTGGAACGCCAGGTCTCGGCGCATAATGTCAGAGCTATGGCAACCTCGGTTGTCAGCCTCCGCTTGTTCCCATGGCAGACATCTGCCAGGCCACCACCTGGTCTTCAGTCCACACTTTCACAGCTACTACTGGCTGGAAAGGGAGTCCTGACAGTACATTGCCTTTGGCCAGGCTGTACTCCATAATCTGTTCGGGGTTTAGGCAACTCCTGCCCTCCGACCCTTTTTCAGGCTACCGGAACCATGGTTCTCCCTGGACACTGGGGTCCTCAGTCTGTCCTCGGATGCACTTGCGGCTGCTCACAGCTAGGCCGTGCTTTTTCTACCAGTCCTCGGTAGCCTGGAGCTAGGGAGTCCCATATGTGAGGACTGACTTCCTGCTTGTTCCTGGAGAAAACATAGTTACTCATCTGTAACAGGTGTTCACCAGGGACAGCAGGAATCAGTCCTCACAACCCTCCCTCCTCCCCTGGGAGTTGCTCTTCATTTTGGCCATCTTTTCTTTATCAGCTCTAGCTATGTCATCTGACTGACCAGATGGTATCCTTGGGCAGGAAGGGGATCACACATGCGTGGTGGCATCTCCCAAAGGCTTTCTTTGGAAGCTGGGGAGATGCTTCCACGAGTGCTCTGTTGGCGTCAACGTCATCCATATGAGGACTGATTCCTGCTGTCCCCAAAGAACATCTGTTACAGGTAAGTAACTACACTTTGCAGTAGTACTTCACCTCTGGGGACCGTGAATCCTTCCTGTTGTAGGTAGATGTTTGGGTTTAAGCATATTGAAGTCTGAAAACTCATTCATCTAGTAAAGTAGAAACATGTTACCCCTCAGATGGGATCAATGGAGGAGTGTATGCTTGATGGTTTCCAGTGAGGCCAAGTGAAAGGAAAGCTGAAATACTCAAAATTCCTTCTCAGGAAGAGAATCCAGAGCACACACCCTTTTGGCAAGGCCCTGTGGTCTTAGCTCTGAGGGAGTTGTATTTTTTCATAAAGATGCCTTTGGAAGGAGTGTGTAAAGTGTGGTCTTGCTTTATAACCAGACTTGTCATTGCCGCTCTCCCCCCCCCCCTCCCCTCCCCAAATGTATTTCTTGTACATATTGTTTTCTGCTCTACCTGCTCTTACAGGGCCTGTCCTATTTAGGGGATTCCTTGGCTTGACTTACCTGTTATCAAGGTGAAAGCTATGTAGAAGCAAAGCCCCTCAGGGAGTACCAAACAATCTGACTTCTCACTGAATAACAGGTAAACTGATTCTGGTAAGATAATAAATCCCTAGCAAGGCAAAGCAAGATCTACAGGAACAGAGCTAGCTGGCTGAATCCAGTTTAGAGAAGCATAGGACATCCTTACTGAATGTAATTTTACTTCACAGCTCTAGACCATTGTCAGTTACAAAAGAGCATGTTTGGTAATGTATAGCTAGTTCTGCAGTAGTTACTGTGTAAATCGCTGGCTTTTTGCATGGACCCTGGGCAGCTGGCACTGCTTCCTGCTCTGTGGCTCCATATCTTTCTCTAATCCTTGTGTGCCACTGAAGCTTTCGAATGGGAAGGCATGCCGTTCCTGGGCTGGCCCTCCATACACTGATGCTGCATAAGGTCCTGCCTCATGGGAAGTAGGGAGGAGGCACTATTATTGCTCTTGCTTTATCCCTGCTGATGCTAGCCACTACTGTGGCACTATCACATGCCTGCAGGGATGCTGTGCTTCCCTATTGTCCCAGTATTGTTCAGAAAGCCAAGGAGGGGGACTTCCGGGTGGGGGGTATAAATTACAGGTATTGTCTCAAGTTTCTTTATGGGGCTTTTCCATTGAAGCTATGGAATAGCAGCCTTCTCAGAAGCAGTACTAACAAAACAATAGTTTATACTAGGGATATGCACAAGGCAAAAAAAGATCATGGATTGTTTTCAGTTTGGGTGCTTTTTCTCAAATGTCAGACCTTTTTTTGGCCTATTTCACACATTTAAATTTTTAATATACATTAAAACTTTTAACACACACTACTTGACTTAAACTACAAGTTAATGTGCATTAAACCAGTTTGATGCATACTAAAGTTTTTAAGGAACATTAATAAACCAAATGCATACTAACAAACATACATCCGCTAGTTTATACATTTCTGATATTTGTTGTATGCATATTCACCGTGAGTTTCTCAGCACCTACAATGGGGTAACACTTTTTCAGACAGCAGAAAGAGCATCATAGATTTATGCAACAGCCAGTGTACTTCACTCTGCTGCTGCTGCACCACCTCCACCATCAACACAGCTCTGCCAGAGCACCTCAAAACTGCAAATGTTGATAAATCCCACTTAAAACTGCTCCTGGTAGATAAGGGGAAGGGGTAATTTCTGAACCTTTCTGTGCTCCTCAGCTGATCTCTATAGGCCTGCTGTTAGTAAGCTGTGGGATGCTGTGGTTACTCTTTTCAGAGTAGACCAATTATGATGTGGTCTTTCTCTCTGCCCTCCATATTTTGCTGGCATTTCCCCAATCTTTTTTTGACATACTTTGCTTTTTCTCATTAATAGATGTCCTGTAATAAAGGAGAATCCAGACAAGCTCTAAAAGAGAACATCCAAGTAAGTGTGCCCTTATTCTGTCATGTAGAATCAAAACATCCACGGATGGCAGGGTGATAGAAGAACAAGAGACCAAATGACCTTTTCAGTAGGCAGCTATGGACTGGTGCCTGTAACGGGATATCAGGTGGTGCCTGAGCAAGTTATTCTGTCTCAGTAGATCAGCAATATGGATTATCAGGGACACTGGACCTTTTTCATTGTACTGTCTTATTGCAGGTAGGGTTGCATCTTCAAAATTGTAGAAAAAGATGGAAAGGATTGGTGAGCTCATTCTATAGAAACATAGAAACATGATGACAGAAAAAGACCACATGGTCTATCTAGTCTGTCCTTCCATATTAACAACTACAACAGTCCACTTTTTACCTTTAGAGATCCTCTGTGTTGGTCCCATGCTTTTTTTAATTCAGTTATTGTCCTCATCTCTACCACCTCCACTGGGAGACTATTCCATGGATCCACTAATCTTTCCGTAAAGAAATATTTCCGCATATCACTCCTGAATCTCCCTTCACCCTCATCCCATGTCCCCTCGTAGCAGAACTTGCTTTCAGTTGAAAGAGGCTCTCTCCCTGAACATTTATGCCAGAGGTATTTAAACATCTCAATCATATCACCTCTATCCTGTCTTTCCTCTAAGGTGTGTACATATTAAGATCCTTACGTCTGTCCTCATATGCTTTATAATGAAGCCCACTAATCATTTTAGTAGCCACCCTCTGCACCGACTCCATCCTGTTCACATCCTTTTGAAGGTGCGGTCTCCAGAATTGCACACTATACTCTAAATGAGGTCGCACCAAAGACTTATAAGGAGGCATTATCACCTCCTTTTTTTCTGCTAGCCATTCTTCTCTGTATGCACCCAAGCATCCTTCTAGCTTTTGCCGTCACCTTTTCTACCTGTTTAGCTACTTTAAGATCATCAGACACAACCATGCCTAGGTCCCACTCTTTAGTGGACAAAAGTACTTCACCTCCTATACTGTATTGCTCCCTTTGGATTGCTGCAGCCCAAATGCATGACCTTACATTTTTTTAACATTAAATTCCAGCTGCCAAATTCTAGACATTCTTCAAGCTTAGCTAGATCCCTCCTCATGTTATCTACACCTTCCTGGGTGTCTACTCTATTGCAGATTTTGGTATCATCCGCAAAGAGGCAAACCTTACCCGACAGCCCTTCCGCTATATCACTAACAAAGATGTTAAAAAGAATCGGACCAAGGACAGATCCTTGGGGTACACCACTGGTAACATCCTTCTCAGAGTGAGCTCCATTTACTTGTACTCTTTGTCGCCTCCCACCCAACCAATTTCTAACCCAAGCAGTAACTTTAGGGTCCATCCCTAGGGTGCTCAGTTTGTTTATAAGTCGCCTGTGAGGAACAGTGTCAAAGGCTTTACTGAAATCTAAATACACCACATCTAGAGCTCTCCCTCGGTCCAACTCCCTGGTCACCCAGTCAAAGAAATCAATCAGATTTGTCTGACAAGACCTGCCTCTGGTGAATCCATGCTGCCTCGGATCCTATAATCTGCTGGACTCCAGAAACCTCACTATTTTCTCTTTCAGCAGCGTTTCCAATAATTTACTCACCACCGAAGTTAAACTAACGTAGGGTTGTAATCCCGGGAAATCCCGATCCCGAAATCCCGGGATTTGGGGTATTTTTTCCAATCCCGATCCCGGGATTATGTCTAGAAATCTCGGGACTTTTAAAAGTTACTATACCCTTGATTGACCGTTTTTGTGCTAACCTACGGGAGTGAGCACGATTGTAGTGTTACAATTCTAAAGTACAGTATTAAGTTTTACATACTCTAGCTGTCCTCCAAGTTGGAAGTAGTATGCTTGTTTTGTATGCTTATATGCTCCTTTGTAATAACTGTTTCGATGTACTTTTTGAAATATTCGACCCTAGTAGCACAAGGAATAGAAATTTCAATAGAATCGCATAGAAAGCTGATATGGTATTCTATTGAAATTTCTATGGCTGTGCTACTGGGGAATTCGATCTGACGCCATCTTGCGAAACGTATGTTCTACATTGACGCTCTATGTTACCAATAATAACAGTCGGTGAGAATACATCATCCTGTTGGCAGCAGTGCGCGATTTACGACTTCAGTTCGAATTGACTGAGGATGACATGATGGTTATTAAAGAACTGTGTGATGCCTTGGCTCCCATCAAAGTTGCTGTGGAAGCACTCTCCAGTGAGGATGCAGACCTTCTTTTGGCAGAAAAAGTAATTGCATTTACGTTGAAAAAACTTTGTGAGCAAGGAACTAAAATCAGCCAGGACTTGAAGAACAGGTTTGAAGCTCGAATTGAGGAACGCCGCAATGCTGAACTTGTCCATCTTTTGAAATATTTGAAGAGTGCTTCTTACCTTGATCAACCTCAAGATCAATTTGGGCACAAAGTTAGACGTCCCAAAATTGCTGCTCTGGCCACCAATATCTTGCAAAGACTATTTCGTCATTATGATGGCAATGAAGACAATACGGTTGACGGTGCCATGGAAATACTTGACCAAGAAAAGCCAATGACTTTATCTCAGGAGCTTTATGCTTTTGTGGAAGATGACGAAACAGAAGATACCAAAAACACTGACCTGAGCTCTTGTGTGGTCCAAAAAGAGATGTTGTACGAGACAAGCAGAAGAAGGCCTGTAAATCTTGAAAGGTTGTTTACTGCTCTTAAAACTATTAAGCCCACATCAGTTGAGGCCGAAAGGGCCTTTTCTGCCCTTGGATATTTTGCTAACAAAATCAGGAGTCAAATGAATGATGACACTCTAGATGCTCTCATATTTCTGCGGCAATATTACAAAAAATAAAGAAGTTTTTGTTCTTTCCATACTACTTTTTTCAATTTTTTTCAATTATTTGCTCAATCCCGAAAAATCCCGGGATTATAAGTCTGAAATCTCGGGAAATCCCGATCCCGGGATTGTACAAATTGGTCCAAAATTTACAACTCTAAACTAACGGCCTGTAGTTTTCAACCACCATATTCTGTTTTAGTCAAAATGATTTAATCATATTTCTTTCTCTGTTATAACTTTTATAGACGGTAAGCTCCCTAGAGCACTTTTGTTCTCAAGTTTTTAAATTGATAATTGAACTTCTGGAAGTATTGCTAATCATCAAGGTGTCAGTCCTATACTCCATTCCTACACTTTCATGTACATTCAAATATTAGATTTCTTTTTTTACACATTTTTAAGTGAGGAAATATTGCATTCACTTAATTCATGCATGGGTCTAGGTATTCTTCCTAGAAGGTGCTTCCTTAGAAAATAAAGTTTTGCCCAGTATATGCAAATATTTTCAGAGGTCTCCTAAGAATGTTCCAGCTCTCCTGTAGTAGAACGTTCACTGGCAAGCAGTAGGATTCTGTCAGGTAATTGTTAATCTCCAGGAACAAGCAGGAATGAGTCTTCACATATGGGGTACGTCGGTACCGACGGAGCCTGCGCGGGAATGCTCCCCAGCTTCCCAAAAAAGGAAAGCTTTTGGGAGCATCCCACAGCGCCTGCGCGCTGCCTTCCCGCCTTTCCCAACCGCCTCTCCCCAGTTCTTTTCCACGGAGCCAGCAGGTCGTGTTCCTGTCACCGCTGAAGAAGTTCTGTTTTATTTTATTTCTTTGGTCGCGCGTCTGCCTTCTCCGTCGTTGGACCGGAACCGCCCGTCTTTCTTTTCTTTAAAAAAAAAAAAAACACATTTTTTCCTCGGTGTGTTTTTCCTCTTTTGGGCCTTAATGCATTTTTTAAACCCGGAGGCTGGTTTTTCCATGAAGAGAATTTTTCGTGAGGCCTAAGTGCAGCGGTACTATTTTTGTTACCGACACCCATGAATGGTGTCTCAAATGTTTGGGTCCTGACCACTCCATTTTGGATTGTTCGTCCTGCTCCTTGATGTCCAAACGAGGTTTACAGAACCGAGCAGCCAAGCTCCATGTTCTGTTTCCCTCTGATGCAGCTTCAGTGGCATCGACGTCTTCCAGGGCTGCTTCTTCCTCCCATGGATCTCGGGTAACCAAACATAAATCCAGCCGGTCCTCGAAGGGTAGATCTCCTTCCAAGCATCGAGATGCCTCCGGGCTTGCCCTCGAGGATCCTGCACCGGTAAAACTACCCTGGCGGGAAGCTCCGGCTTCCAAAGCTCCACCTATGGGGTTACAGGTTGACATCGATGGCACGGCCTCGACCGATCACCTGTTAGAATGCTCTGGGGTACCGGCACAACTGTCCGGTACCGCATTCATGGCGTCGATGGATCAGAATGTTCTGTCCATGCAGCAGGCTATCACGGCCTTCATTCAAGCTGCAACGCCGCTATACCACAACAAACTCCGTTGTCGGTATCGGCCCAGGTACCGGCACCAAGGCCAGTACCGGTACCGACTGCATCAACATCGGCCATGGTGTCTGCAGTGGTTCCCTGCCTAGGGATGCCTATCGGTATCGAACCAGTACCGATAACGCCCGATGTCGATACGGCTTGGTACGCGTATCGAGCTTTGAAAGAGCACCCTGACAGTCGATACTTTGATTCCTCCGAAGATTCTGATGCATCGGAGGCATCTGCTGAAGTATCCATAGCCCTTCCTGAAGAGCCTTCTCCAAAAAGAATGTCTCCTCCAAAAGACTTGTCCTTTCAAGACTTCATAAGAGAAGTGGCTAAAGGGCTCTCTATTTCAGTAACCTCTGAATCCGAGCCTAGAGCTAAAAAATTGGATATTTTAGGTTATTCTAAGGCTCCTAAGGAGGCAGTCGCCTTGCCAATTAATGAGATTCTTTATGATCACATGATTGACTTATGGGAGACTCCTCTCACTATCTCTCCTCATTCTCATAGGTTGGACACTATGTACCGGGTCCCTCCTTGTCCTGGTTTTCATAAAACACAGCTTCCTCACCATTCTATTGTGGTGGAGTCGGCTATGAAAAAGAGTGCAAAAAGACACTCCTCTGCTCCTCCAGGAAGAGAATGCAGAACCTTGGATGCTTTTGGTAGGAAAATCTTCCAAGCCAGTATGCTCATTGCCAGAATCAACTCCTATAGTCTTTATATGGGAATGTTTCTGAAAGAAGTTGCAGATAAGCTGCACACTTTCCTCCCTTTTCTTCCAGAGGATAAAAGGGAAGAATTTCTTATTTGGCTTAAGCATACTCAAGATATTTCAAAGTTTTCCAACCGTGCAGCTTTTGACTCCTTTGAGGGTGCCAGCAGAGCTTCGGCCATTGCCATAGCTTGTCAGACGGCTGCCTGGGTGAGAATCTTCACAGTCTTGTCAAGTGCATATATCTATATGATTTGCAAGGTATTGTGGGCAATGTAGTTCATTCACACCAGACACAGCTGCTGACAATTTAGTTGTGCTCTTGGGTAAAGCCAATAAGATATTTATTTATGGGGTTATTTCTCCCAACACAGATATGCTTGGTAGCACATAAATTAGGTTACTTGCTTTCAGTGTTAACTTGGAAAAACAAAGTTAAAATCAGGAAAACAACAAATGAAAAGCCACAAAGCAAGAAACAAACTGTTCTTTTCAGGTTAACTTCTGATTACTTCCCACATAGATACAGAAGTGATTCTCTCCTAGCTCACAAGCAATTAGGTAAGGCTTAATTGCTAGCAGTTACCAGCTGAAACCCCTTAGCTGGCTTGCCTTCCACTGTGTGGGTCAAATCCTGCTTCAGGAGCTTTTCTGAGTAGATTAAAGAACAAATTTGTATTTCTTTGTGATGGTTGCTGTACTTTATAACAGAAAGTTATCAACGGAGTTTAGATAGAGAGCAGTCCATATAAACAGGATCCTCATCTGCTATTATTCCCCCTTGTTCAACAAGCATGGGTTCAATATCATGGATTGGCACAGATGAATCTCTCAATGGAGCATTTTCAGGAGAATACTTGTTTCCCTGCTGTCTTTCAAGGTTATAGCTAGGGCATAGATCAGTGTTCATACCTGAGCTTCCATTGCTGCTAGAGTTCCTCTCTATATAGCCTGGCCAGTATGTAGTCCAGTTCTTATGTCCAGCCTTCCAATCCAGATCCCTGGACACTGGATCTCTCTTCACATACCTTCTGGCACAGGTCTTAGGGTCCCTTCCACGTGCAGCCGTCTCCCTCACAGGTAGCCTCTGGTGATTCCTAGCTCTGCAGCACCATTCCTCTGGCTTTCCCCAGTCCAATGGTGTATGCTGGCCCTTGGAATACCTCCCAGTATACGTACTGCTTTGGACTCTTCTAGACCTCTCAAAGGCTTTTCTCTTCCTTCTTCCAAAGGGTCTCTTTCCCTCTCTGTCCGTCCGGTTTGGCTTCTGCTTCTGATGATCCTTCAGATGAAACTGATGATCAAACTCAAGCTGATTCTCAGGATACTGAGGACAATTCTCTGGATATCCAAGGTGATCATGAAGATGGTCATCTGTAGAATAAACTCTACTCTTATTCTGCTTAGATGAGTGCTCCTCCCTAATACAGCGCAGCTGTGCTGAATCAGGCCCTGCCCTTTGAGATGAGTGCTTAGGGATTACCTCATAGCCCTCCTGATTGAACACACGTTTCCCCACTTCAGCTCCTCTAATGGCTGTTGGAAACCTGGTGCATTCTGGGACTGGTAGTCTTTTATGGGAAAATTCTGTTTTCTTTCTACCAGAACTGACAGGTTGCTTGTTTAGAGTCACTTCACCTTTTCTATAGCTCCTTCCTGAGCTATGATAAGCTTCCTTATCACAAGCTGCACGCAGAATTGCTTGGCTCCAAGCTACTGATCTAAAATCTTGGGTCCAGGATGGCTTGGGAAATCTTCCCTGTACAGGAGAAAACCTGTTTGGCAAAGATTGGCAAATAAAAGCCACTCAAATGGATGCAGAAAATTCTGCTTTGGATAGACTTTCAAAGTCAACCTCCATTCCTGCCAAGAAAAAAACCTTTCAAGAAATCTTTTTTCAAGAAAGGCAGATTCCATCCTGCTTCTGGCCAACAATCTACAGGTCGTTTTGCTGCTAAGCATCAGCAACCTAAACAGGCCAGGCCTAAGCCTACAGGGGCTGCTGCAACTCAGCAGACCCAGCCTCCTCAGGGCTTTTGACTTGATGCTATAGAACTTAGCCTTTCTGGCTCTGAAACAGCCAGAGCCTCTCACCATTCCAGGAAGGTTAGCTCATTTTGCTCCCAGATGAGAGCAAATTACAGCAGAGCAGTGGACCCTCTCCATCATAAGGGAGGGCTATAAACCTCATTTCTCAAACCTTCCTCCTCACACCATGGTGAGACATTTCAATTCTCCAACATCTCTCCTCGACCTTCTAGGTCAGGAGGTGGCTGCCCTTCTTGCCCAAGGGGCAATAGAAGAAGTACTTCAATAAGGGTCAGGGTTTTACTCCCCCTACTTTCTGATCCTAAAGAAAACGGGGCTACAGACCCATATTAGATCTCAGAGAATTGAACAAATTTCTATGCAAGGAGAAATTCAAGATGCTTTCTCTGGGCACTCTCCTTCCATACCTTCAGAGTCAGGATTGGCTTTGTTCTCTAGTTCTCAAGGATGCGTACACACATGTTCTCATCCATCCATCTCACAGAAGGTTTCTCCGTTTTCTTTTCCAAGGAAAGCATTACCAATACAAGGTGCTTCCTTTCGGTCTGGCCTCTGCTCCAAGAGTGTTCACCAAATGCATGGCAGTAGTAGCTGCATTTCTACACACTCTGGGAATATTTGTATTCCCATACCTGGACGACTGGCTCATCCGAGCTCCATCTCAGTCAGAGGCCCAGACTTCCCTGGACTGCAAAAGGCGCATTCTGCAGTATCTGGGACTTGTGGTGAACCTCCCAAAGTCCCAGCTCACCCCTACTCAGTCCCTAGAGTTCATAGGGGCCTGGCTAGATACTACCACTGCAAGGGCCTATCTTCCTCAGGCCCGTTGCCTACGCCTAGTGCAGTTAGCCTCCCAGATTCAGTCAGAGCCATTTAACTGCCTGGGAGATGCTACAACTGCTAGGCCACATGGCATCCACAGTGCATGTGGTCCCCTATGCTCGCCTTCACACGAGAGCAGCTCAATGGACTTTGTCCACCCAGTGGACTCAAGTATCAGGGGCTCTGTCAGACAAAATAGCAACCTCCAGGCGCCTCTTTTGGTCTCTCCAGTGGTGGAATTCCACCCAAAATCTGTTGCTGGGGGTCCCCCTTCCAACAGTTGTCCCAGGCAACCCTCACAACAGATGTCTCCCAAACAGGTTGGGGAGCTCATCTGCAAGACCTTTCCACTCAGGGTACTTGGTCTCCACAGGAGACCTCTCTACATATCAACCACTTGGAGCTCTGAGCAGTGTTTCTAGCTCTCAAGGTCTTCCATACCCTGCTCAGCTACAAGACAATCCTCATTCATACGGACAATCAGGTAGCCATGTTTTACATAAACAAGCAAGGAGGAACTGGCTCTGTCGCTTTGCAACGAAGCTTTAAGATTGTGGGCCTTCGCCAGAGAGCATCAAATCCATCTCCTGGCCATATACCTTCCAGGAATCCAAAACTCTTGGGCAGACAGACTCAGTCGAGTTCTGCTTCCACACGAATGGTCCCTGCACATGGACCAGGTACTCAGAATCTTTCAAGAGTGGGGAACCCCGGACATAGACCTCTTTGCAAGTCCGTGGAATGCCAAACTTCCCCGGTTCTGTTCCAGAATTCCGTGTTGGAGTTCAGGCCAAGGATGCCTTCCTCCTTCACTGGGGTCAAGACTTCCTGTATGCCTTTCCACCCATTCCCTTAATACCCAAGACTCTGTTCAAGCTCCAGAGGGATCAAGGATCTATGATCCTCATAGCTCCACGCTGGCCACGCCAAGTGTGGTACCCTCTACTTCTGCATCTCTCTCAAGCTCCCTCCCTAGACTTGGGAGCTGCTCCAGACCTTCTGTCCCAGGAGGAGGGGACTTTGTGGCACCCAAACCCCAAGTCCCTTCACCTCAGAGCTTGGTTGCTGAAGGCCTAGACCTTCAAGGTTGGAATCTTTCTCAGCAGGTGAAGGATATCCTCCATGCTTCCAGAAAACCACCTACTAGACGTTCCAATGCTTTTAAATGGAAAAGGTTTTCCATTTGGTGTATTGAGAAGTGTCTCTTGACCCTCTAGCACTACCTTTGAATTCTCTATTGGAATATCTCCTGCATCTCTCCAATGCAGGCCTTAAGACGAATTCAGTAAGGGTCCATTTGAGTGCTATTGCAGCATCCCTTAAGCCTATCAATGGACAGCCTATTTCCTCTCATCCTCTTATTGCAAGATTCATGAGGCCTAACGTTAACTAAACCTCCCATTAGGCCTCCTCCGGTGGCATGGGACTTAAACTGGTTCTTGATCAGCTTATGAAGCCACCTTTTGAACCCTTAGCCACCACCTCCTTGAAATTTCTTTCCTGGAAGGTTATTTTCCTCATTGCAGTCACCTCAGCTTGCCGCATCAGTGAACTGCAGGCCTTAGTGGCTAATCCACCTTATACAAGGTTCCATCATAAGGTAGTCCTTAGGACCAATCCACACTTTATGCCTAAAGTGGTCTCACCTTTTCATCTTAATCAAGAGGTGTATTTACCTGTCTTTTTTCCAGGTCCTCATGCATCAAGTGCAGAGAGGAATCTTCATACCCTGGATTGTAAGAGAGCTCTTGCCTTTTACTTACAAAGGACACAGCAACATAGAAAGTCTTCTCAATTCTTTGTTGCTTTTGATCCCTCTCATTTGCGACTTCCAGTCTCTAAGAGGACACTGTCCAATTGGATTGCTCAGTGTATTTCTTTCGCCTACCAGAGTAAGAACCTTTCTCTGGAGGGCCATGTCGCAGCTCATAATGTGAGGGCCATGGCCACCTCTATGGCTCATCTAAATTCTGTGTCCATCGACCAGATCTGTCGAGCAGCCACCTGGGCCTCGGTTCATACCTTCACAGCCCATTACTGTTTGGACAAGGACTCCCGCCGGGATGCCTTGTTTGGTCAGGCTGTTCCTAAACACCTGTTCCATGCTTAATCAACTCCTGCCCTCCTTCCCTGGATGGATGCCTGAGTTCCATAGGAAGAGGTAGAGCCCTTCTCAGGGTCTCATAACCTTGGGGATCTCCCAGGCATCTCTAGCTAGGGAGTCCCCATATGTGAAGACTCATTCCTGCTTGTTCCTGGAGATAGCACAGTTACTTACCTGTAACAGGTGATCTCTGGGAACAGCAGGAATAAGTCTTCACAACCCACCCACCTCCCCTAGGAGTTGTATCTCTCTATCTTTCCTTTCCTCTCTCTCTGTCTCAGCTTTAAAACTCGAACTGGGGAGAGGCGGTTGGTAAAGGAGGGAAGGCAGCGCGCAGGCGCTGTGGGATGCTCCCAAAAGCTTTCCTTTTTTGGGAAGCTGGGGAGTGTTCCCGCGCTGGCTCCGTCGGTACCGACGTACCCCATATGTGAAGACTTATTCCTGCTGTTCCCAGAGATCACCTGTTACAGGTAAGTAACTGTGCTTACTGCACAGGACAGTGACATTTTAATGTAGCTTCTTTAATATTAATCCTTGGTTTCTGGTGACCTGATGTGGCATGATAATCTTTCTAGCATCAGTAGTTTTCTAGTAGCACTTGTGAACTCATATCCTTGAGAACAGTGGTGATATTGTCCTGTGCTCTGTTACTGCTTCCCATTTAGTTCTTAGGATCTCTGTTCTTGCCAATCAACTTACGCCTTCTCTGGATCTTATCCTTTTAATTCTCTAGACATTTCATATGCATTAATTGATGGGAACCAACTTAACTCACTGCAGCAGGACAAACCTTAACATACATTTTTACTCTAGATTCAGAAAATCCATTAAAATTCAAATACCAGTTTAACAAACACATCATATTGCAGAATAAGCTGGTCAGAATTATGACCACTTTTTCCACATTTTATTTTTCACCATTAATTCTGACCCTGCTCAATAATGTGTGTCTCAAAACTGGTTGAGGCCAGAAATTGTAGACTTAATGAGGTCTGCAGAAATCTGCTCTTGTGAAAGCTTGGCTCTGCTTGACCAGTCTTGAATGTCTTTACTGGTCTGCATGTTACTGCCTGGCAGTCCTCAGAGCATGTTGGGCCCTAACAAAAATATGCTATACTAATTCTTTTTTGTATTATAGAACCATGCTAGAATAATCAATGGAGGCAAAAATCCCGCACAATTCCAATCATTTAGGAAGTAGGGCTTAAATTTTGGGAACTGAGGGCAGAATTGGTTTATAGCATCATTCACATAGATGCTATTAACCTTCATTAGTATATATTTAGAGCATCATTCACTGGAGTCTGATAATCCAAAGATTCGGGGGCCTAGTGTAAAACGTTAGCTGTCAGTTTAGGTACCTAGATCTGCCTGAATGAAAATATCATGCTGATCATTTAATTTTACATCATGGGGATTAAATTAAGCATCTAGTGCTGATTTTTAGTACTGGGAACTTAACCAAAGCACCTAAATTTAGTAGCCTCCATTGTTAGGTTGTGAATTTTTTCAACTATAAACTTAGGGCCCCTTTTACTAAAATCCATTAGCCGGTTAACTTTCATTTTAATGTGTGGCAACTGGCAGTCGAGAACACTAACTCATGAGCGTGTCTGCCACAGCACGCTAAAATGCATGTTAATCAGTGATCTTTATTTATATTTCTTATATACCGCACTATTTGCAATCAGCGCGGTTCACATGGAACAGAAACATCCGACAACTTAAATATGTCTGGTCATTACATTAAACAGGAAATGCAACTTGGAAAAAGGGTACACTATATACATATGAGGTGTACTGAGAGGATAATGTTTGGTGTTTACATTGTAGGGGACGCCTGTTGCGAGGGCTTGCCTAGTTGACTACTATTGTTGAGGTGCTCATTGTTCGAGTGGGACTGAGGATCGGAGATGTCAGTGAGATTTGGTGAAGAGGAAATGTTTAAGGGCCTTTCTAAATTGGCTCAAGTTGGGGATTGCTCTGATATGTGCTGGTAAGGTATTCCATAGACTTGGAGCACAGAGTTGGAAGGCTCTGTTAGCTGTTTTGGTGCATTTAGTTGCTGCTTTTGGAATTACTAGCATGTTGGACTCTGCAGACCTTCTTGGGATGGGGCGGAGTGTTGGCGTGGGCACATTACCACTGGAGCCAGGGCAATTGCCGCACACTTGGCTCTTAATGTGGGCTCACCTAATGACTCGTCTATGGGAGTTCTTAAGTGAACTCACCTTAGCGACGTGCATGTTCAAGTGGCCTATCACAGGTTTGCTGCCGGGAACATACTGGTAACGCCCCTACAGCTAACGCAGAGAATTTGCAATTAGTGTGTTTAGTGTATTACTTGTGAAGCCCTAGAGGGCTTTAGTAAAAGTGGCCCTTAGACTCCTGAATTAGGTCACACTCTCAAGTGTTTTTTCTCTGTAGTTTTTATAAGGAGCCTTGTGAAGTTGCTTGCTCTGTACATGTGTAAATCATTTTCAATGGCTTGCACGTGTTCTTTAGCTAGTTGCAAATGATGGCATGGACTTTTATTATAGACATTCATATGGGCGGAGCGTGGGTGGAGCCCCAAGTATGTGTATATTTTATAAAATATGGGCGTATGTGTATAAAAATTTACTCCAGTCATAGGGATCATGCTTAGATTTGATGCATGTTTTTAACCACTTATGCCCTGTTTTATAGTCTAGTTTGTCCATTCTTGACTTTTATAAAATAGATGCTCAAAACATGCATAAAAAGTGTTAGATGTGGGAGCTTAGAAAATTACCTCAGAATGGGAGCCAGTATGCTGCTTAACATTTGGTGAACTAGGCAGCTTTTAGTTAAAAATAGATTAGCTAATATTTGTGTTAAGGCTAACTTTAAAACTGCTGGCCAGTTTGTATATAGAATTTGGGGTTTTGTCAAGTGGCTTCTTGTGCCAGAGCTGGGTAAAGCTCTTCTCAAGGAAGAGGATGGTGGGAGGAGGATGTAAGACATGGTGTTAGGGCTAAGCACGCCTGACCCCTTTCTTGTGGTCTTCCTCCAATTTAATAACCCAGTCCTTGGATACATCTAGCCTGTCAGGTTTTCAGAATAATCATAATGAATATGCATGGGAGAGATCTTCATACAATGGAGGCAGTACATGCAAATCTCTCTCATGTATATTTATTGTGGTTATCCTGAAAACCTGACTGGCTGGGTATGTCCTGAGAACTGAGTTGAGAACCCCTGCATTAAATCCTTGAATGTACAACCATTCCATGCCTTTACCTTGGTTTCTAGCTCCCTTTAGCCTGTTCAGTAGTAACACTCACATTTTTGACCCTTACTTTACAGAAGGGGTGTCAAACTGCAATCCTAGAGGGCCACAAACCAGTCAGTTTTTCAGGATATCACTATTAAATATGCACAAGACTGGTTTGTATACCTCCAGGTTTGGAGTTTGACACCCCTGCTTTACAGTGAGAGTCATAGGGCATACCAGTTATATCTGAAGAAGAGATGGGTTATTTCCTATTCGTCTCTCCGGGCCATTCCAGGTACAGTTGGGTAGTCAACCTCCTCCAGCAGCTGAGGACTGAATGCTAAAAACTCTTGCTGACAGCCTATAGAGCTCCCCCTGGTGTCAGTCAGTCTTTCAGTCCTCAGCAGCTGAACAGGACGTGTGGCTGACAGGCTCCCAGGAGAGACAAATTGGAAATTGGCAATTAGTCTAGTAAAAAAAAAAAAGGAGAACTTTGTTACTTTGCCCTAGCAGGGCAATAAAGCAAAGGGAGTGCTCCTTTAAAAAAAAAAAAAAAAAAAAAAAAAAAAAGACAGAATTTAACGAAACTAAGACTAGATGGTCCTCAGCTGTCAAAGAGAATTTGAGCAGCAGGGGCAGAGCCTGCCTCATTTTGAGGGTCCGTTCCTTAAGGGGGGTTTGGGAAAGGAGCTGGGAGCCCCAGAGTCCTCTTCCCTGCTGCCGATTGATTCGCTCTCCGTAGCCCACTAGCAGCAGGAAACCGGAGAGGAGCAGCTCCGTCGTAGTTTGGCTCAGGTAAGAGCAGTAGCAACACAGCAGGGGTTTAGTTGATCGGGATTTCTACGGTCGACACCATGGAGGTTGTTTTGGGACCTAGCAGGGTGGCTTGTTTCAGGTAATATAGGGGCAGATCAGTTTGGCGTCAGCAGAGTGCAGGCTGGACTTGAATCGCTGTGCTGGTCAGCGGCACGCTTCTCCCGATCGCGGTTTTTTTTCTTGTTTTTCTGTCAGTTTCTTTCGGTTTCTCAGTTACGTTGGGGCAAAACGTACTGCACACTCTGTTATGGAACAGGCGGGGGCTTCAGAGGAGGTTAGAGAGAGAGCCCACGGGCCGTTGGTGAAGGCAGGTACGGCAGCCATTTTGCCAGAGCCTGCCGTTTCTCCCGCGCTTCAACCACAGTTGGGAAAGAGTCAAAATCACACAAAGCGCCTCTGGCGGAGGGGCTGGATCAGAAGCCACCGTCGGCGGTAAAGGACAGCTTCAGCTCTCTTTTTTTCAGCAGATTTTATTCTGGCGCTGCATAAAGCTTATGAGCTAAAGTTGGCTCAGTCTGTAGAGAGCCAGACTGCTCCTAGCCAGTTGGATTTACATAAAGGGGAGTCCAAGGCAGCAGACCCTGGGGAAGGGGTCTCGACTAAAGACTCAGTTGTAGAGGCAGGCTCTGATAGCTTCAGGCTGCAGTTCCCTAGTCCTCATATGATGGAAGAGGGGTGAGCTGCTTTCTGAGGCAGGTTTTGATTCTTGGCCAGTGGAGTTGGAGGAAGGAGAGCTGGGACCAGGCGAGGATCTGAATATCTTCAGGGTGTTTCACAAGGAGGAGCTGGGGGCTTTGATCGCTCAGTCTCTCGCAGCGTTGAATATAGTGCTCCCAGCGGTGCAGCAGGAGCCTCTAGAGGATCCCTTGTTGCAGGGATTTAGGTCTGAACAGCGCTGTTTCCCAATTCATAGGGTAATTAAGCAGATAGAGTCAGAGTGGGAATGCCGCGAAGCTACCCTGAGGGGAAGTTGCACCATCGCGCGCCTTTACCCTCTCCCTCAGGAGGAAGAAGAGCTGTTGCGGATGCCTAAAGTGGATGCACTGGTGTCAGCGGTCACCAAAAAGATGACAATTCCGGTAGAAGGGGGTGCAGCTCTTAAGGACTTGCAGGATCGTAGGTTAGAGGCGCTTCTGAAGCAGGCTTTTGATTCCAGCGCACTGGCTTTGCAAGCT